>BSBN01001054.1:11122500-13522500 GCA_027924645.1 Cunninghamia lanceolata
TTGTTTAATCTACCCTCTTTTCATCTTTAGCAAGTTCTTTGGTTGATTCATGATTTTGTATTAATAAGTTGTTATGTATCACTTTACTTGGAGAGGCACTGGACCTTCTAATATGTAATTTGGCCATGTATATATATTTTTTATTTCCATTGGCTACCATTAGACATTAGTATCTAAATTAAATTAAAATTGGATGAAGTGGTGGAACTAGCATTAGTTAGGTAGAGCACATGGATGTCTCTAGGGATTTATATTTCTTATCTCTAAACCCATGATAATTTGAGATTTTCGAGAACTATTATTATTATAATCCCACAATGTTAGACAAACCATCTAAACCCATTTCTTAAATCATCATGGTGTTTTAGTAAAGAGTCATTTTCTCTTAGAATATTATAAATTAGACTAGCAGTTCCAACAACAATGCTAAACTAACACTAATTAATATGGCTAGTTCTAGATTTTTAGTTCTAGAATTACCACTTCCTACTTTCATAGTCTAAGAAACCCTATTATTAAGTCCATAACCGATATAAAATACATTATATGATTTTTAGGAAAATTCCACTTCATCTTCATGCTAAGCTAAGAATATGCCATAGTTGAGAACAAAATATAGTACTAGTGCCACACTAGGTTTTGGTTTTCTTCATACATTACAATAGAATGCCTTCAAGGGACATCTCTATTCCTCATGATATTTTATTTTAGGCTTGGAGTTGTTTAGGTCTTATCAAGTTCACATTTTCTTAGGCATTAAGGATAGATTTAATTCTATTTGTGGGGGCTTTTGGACCAACCTAAAGTATAATAGCCAAGAATTTTTTCTAGTTCATCAGTACCATTTATGTAGACTATAATCTTTTTCTCTTTGTAATTTTATCCTCTCCTTTAGCTGGAATGCAGATTCGTACACTTTAGTTTTAGTTAAGTTGCAAGATCTGTTTATAGGATTTTACAGGCCCTATGATAATAAACCAATTGTTGTTAATTCCAAGGCTTCCTTTTATCCTTAAGAAAAATTTCCCATTTTTATTGGTGAGTTCTCCTTGTAGAGTGTTCTTTGGCTATGGTATATAACACCCATAATTGGATATGGTAGTTAACCTATTCTGTAGACATCTAAAATTGACCAATTCCCTAGTTTATCCTATTTCCCTATTTATCTTTAATTATCCTTAATTATTCCTTGATTATCCTAAATCCTCCACCCATATAAGATTTAATTAATTTTAATTAATTAAATTCTTAAATTCCATCCCGTAAATAATAAAATAAACTTAATACTTTAATTTATTATTTACAAAACTAACCCAAAACTCGTTAATTTACCTAAACCCGTTAATATACCTACCTTACCGTTTACCTAACTACCTAAACCACCTTTTACCCAAACTTTCATAAAAATCATTTTCATTCATCATTTCACACCCCCCGGCAACATTTACATTGGAGTTATGCAATACTCAGAGCAACCACATATAAATTAACATTCGGTAACATCTATTTTATTTGGATTTCAATAATTTTTATCATTATCGTTTGTGTTGCACTAAATATAGGTTTAGGGTTTGCATATAATATTTTTCAAATCTTTCAATAAAATCTATATTTGGCTACATACAATGGTGAACCTGACATGAACCCTCCTTTTTGCAAGCATTTTTGGTTGAATGCAGGTTAATCCTAGCTTCAAATCTGATTCCATCGACTCCAGAGCACTTTGCAGAAGAAGAAAAATATATCACATCATGGGTTTGAAAAGTTGAAAATTTTTGAATTTTTTTTTTAGTTTTAGGCCCTTGCTGTGCATCTTTGCATTGAACTAGTTTTGTCTATTTTGTTGTACTTATGGTTTTTGGTTTTGTCATCTGATGTTGGTCATTGTTCATTGCATAATTATCATCTTGTGTGGTGTCAAAGTTCCATTTGTTGTTTCTAATCTAGATAATAATCTCCTTTTATAAGTATTCATCTTTCATTCACTTGTTAGAGCATTTGCTGTGTCTCTTTGTTGCTATGGGTTTATGGATCACTGGTTTCTTGCAAAGGATTCTATAGGATTATTCAATGGCTAATCCATTATATCTCATTGATGAAGCTTTACCATTGCCTAACTCTCTTAACCGTTCAACTGACAGTTCTTCATAACTGTTTCTTTTTGTTATTATTCTATTAACGGTTTTTGTCAAAAGTTTCTTGTTTTGTTTTCTAGTGATTTCTGGTTTAGGGCTTCCTCTGGCAGCTCAAATTATTCTTGGTTTTACATGAAAAGTTTCATCAGTTGTTAGCAAATACCGGTGCATGATAAAAAGGAGGAGATAGATGAAACAAAACCTAACACTCGCACTCATTGGAGGGAACATTTCAAAAAGGCAAATCAACCATGAGATAGTTTTTTATATCTGTTCATTATAGTGCTGAGAGTTTTCTTATGTCAAAAAGAATTCATGTTGAATAATTTTCTGTACTCATTGATTGCTCTCATTCAGCAGCTAACACAGTGATACAATGACTTTTTAATCAGCTTTCTTTTGATTCTTTTGACAGTGAACTTACCAAATCTTTCAAATATCGGGAGCAGTTTACATATTATAACTTCTATGGTAGCAGATAATAATAAAAAAATAATAGTTTCAAGCGTATTCCTTTAATCCTCTATGTGTGCAAATGGTAGACAATTGTCTCACTCCATAAAACAAATGTCCTTTGTGCAGAAGTTTTCATATGAAAGCATTTTATTGCTTAGAAAATTGTCTCATGCTACAATAGTCACGCCAAAATTTTTTCTATAACTCGTCGTTTGTCTTTAAACTCTTCTGTGGTTGCTATGGCGTATCCCTCGAACTTCTTGTGGGTGCATACGCTGCTGCAAATTTTCTAAACTCATCAGTTGTTCTTGTCTGCGTATTTCTCGAATGCCCTATATGCTAATCATACTTCCTCACGACCACTTTTATATAGATAAGGCAGTGTGTTGATCGCTAAGAGGAAAACGACAATGAGGAAGGCAAAAATTAGTGGGAGGCATTCTTGAATCGGGATAGCTGTTCCTTTTAGCGTTAAAGATTTTGGGTTTGTTATTTATGGATAGAATTTAGTATCAACCAATGTCTTATTAAAATTTTCATGTGACTGGTATAGATCTTGAAGAGACAATATTTCATTATAACTACCACTTGTTAACCAAATTGTTTATGCATGCAATCACACAAATAATACTTGGAGACAAAAATTGTATGTAACAAAAATTTGCCCAAATCACCAAATGCCAAAAAAAAAAAAGGTAACTGTTGGAGAAGCCATCTGCTTGTAATTGTGGGAAAAATTGCCAGAACTTGTTGATTGCCAGATTGCCCATTTTTAGCCCTTGGAGGCTGGTTTCTTCAAATAATCATAACTTTCTTGTTTCTCATCGTATTTTCACATTTTTGCAGGCATCGGAAAGGGGATTCAGAGAGCTTCACATTAATATAACCCATTTACTCAAATTATTCTTCAAATTTCTGGATTGTTTGGTCTTGTTCTAACATTTTCATTGCAGCTTTACGCCTGTCAAAGACTATCTTTCAAACTACTAATTAGTGTATTGCAGGATCGATTGCCAAAGAATCTAATCTTGAAACAACGTGTCTTCTTTTTATAGATTAGATCACATCATAAGCAAGGGTTAAAATTAACAAGTGTTTGCGATGTCTTGTGGCTTGCAATTTTGTCATTGAATGCGTATGCTCTTCTCTTGCGCCATTCGGCGATCTTGAGAATCAAAAGCATTTCTTTGACATTTTGTATAACCACCCACACATTTGGATTTGGAATTAAAATGAACCCCATGTGAGTGTGAGGCAAAGACGTTGTGTATGCTCTCTCCTTGTGTTTCATGCGATCTGGGAGATCAAAAACAACGTGCTTCCTTGCTTTCGTTTGTAAGGAAAGCACAGGTGCGGAAGACAGCTTCCCTAATGTTAATTCCAAGGGGACGATGTAGACAAGTCACTTTTAAAAACTAAATAACACAGATAAGTACATGAGAGAAACCAAATAGACAATATTCAGAACACAGACACACAGTATTACGTGGGAAAACCCTTACGGGTAAAAAACCCACCACCACAAGAAAACAATCTTTATTACAGTAAGATATACAGTTACAATAAAGAACTCAGCTTCTTGCTCTGGTTTTGATTCTCGACTCCCTACCAACAGTTCTGTTGATGATCGTTTTGATGCAATCATAACAATAAGTTAAAATTCACATGACATGAACTAAAACTATACTTGAAAGATAAGAAGGAATCATTTAAGATTCAACTAATCCCAAGTCTACAATGGTTCGGTTGGTCAAGTTCAGTTGGTCAATGTGAAGCTGTAATGTTCAAGGGGCCTTACGTAGTTTAGGTTTCGTTTGGTGGCTCACTGGACTAAGAATATGCAAAAAGATCATGAGATATGTCAATACTCTTCATTCCTTTGCATAAAAGTGCTACTGTGCTGCAAGTTTTGGATGGTTTTTTTTTTTGGATTTTTTGCAGCTTTCTTCTTCATACACTTATGAAAACTGTCTACTTATAGCTCTGTTATGCATGCTTCTTCAAATTTGAGACAATTTCCTTTAGATTTCTACGTTTTCAGCTAAATATTTCAGATGGGTTGGGAAAAGTTAGAAAGATCTAATCTATACCTCATTTAATCTACCAAAGGATCTAATTGTTTCTATTATGCACTATGTAAATACCACAGTAATTTGATCAAATCCACAGTAAAAACCCTAAATGTAAGTTCTGAGCATTTTCACAAACATACATTTAAAATTGCAAGATCTCAAAGAAGATATTTCAAAACACAAAGAAGAGCAGGAGAACACTCAGAAGATAGATGCAGAACTCCAGATTCTATTGTATTAGAAACGAATAGTCATACATGATTTACAATGTAAGAATGACTCTTAGTTTCATTGATCATACTACAGAGAACTCACAAGCTTTACAGATACAGTAAGGCAGCCAGACATTCCACGCGCACCTTACTGCAGACAAACAGGTGACCTCCTTCTTCTACCTCTAAACTATGCTAAGTTAACTTGCTGTGTTTTCCTAGAATCCCTGTTGTAAAGTATTACAGTGTAGAGAGGCACAATATAAAGACATCATGATTGTCCTCACTACAGCAAAAACCTAACTGAACCCCTGGTTCAAACCCCTGGTTACAGCAATAAATACAGGTGAACCAGTTTTTCAAAACATCTCTGAGCAGTGTCAAATCTGGGTGAAATATTGCCCCTTCTAAGAAGTTCCGGCAGTTGGGTAATAACTTCTGTTTGTCTGTTGCAGTAATACCTTCAGCTGCAACTCTGTCCTTCACTTGAATGGCCTTGACTTTTCGCACTTCATCTTTATCTTCCTGCTCCTGAGATCAGATCTTCTTCCTCCATGAGGTCACTGTGTTGACCTTCCAGCTACTTCCTCAACTGCAAGCCTGCAAGACAAGACAAGCAATAAGTATTTCATTCATCACATAAATAGCAGGAAACTAAAATAATCGTTTAAATTCAGGTGACTGCACAAAATTGTGGAAATCGGATCCAAAATACTCTTCAAAAGCACCCAAAATGCGTTTAGACTGCTCAAAATTCACCGGGTCAACTATCGCTGACCGGGAGAATGCCACAGGCGCCAAAAAAAAACACTTTAAAATTCCACCGCCTCATTTCCCGCCCATCGGCATGACCATCGCCATCGGTGTGTCAGAAAAATACATGGCAGATATTCACTTGTTTGGCCAATCATCTTTCCATCGGGAAGACAACCCATATCGGCGGGAGAAAAACGAACTTGGTCAATAGATAAAACCATGCCGATAAAAACCTAGAACTATCATCATCATGATACTCTAGAAATATGATGCTCACCCTTCCGAAGGTCTAGATAATGTTATCATGATATTTCGCTTCTGCATATTGGGGAAAAGAATAACATCATCATCATCTTCATGTCGAAGGAAAATAGGAGGATATGAAATATGATCCTGCTGCTGAGGAAAGGAAAATGATGGTGACGTCATCGTCATGTTCAGTTAAGATCAGGGGATAACTGTAAAATTGGGTCACCTAAGGAGCATGATCAGGTGGTGTATGTAAAATGACCCCCCTTTGCGGCCAAGGCAACCCTCTCGAAAGATCAGGAGGATGATGATCATCAGGATATCTGGGGCTTTTGTCGAACTTATAATAAGACGTCATCATCATATTTAGCGAATCGGATCATGCCTTAGAAAATATCCTGCCGAAGGGAAATGTGATGATGATGATCATCAGGATATTTGTTTCTTCGTTTATCAGATCGGGATGATGTCATCATGATATCCGGAGCCCTTGTTAAACTTAGAATATGACGTCATCATGATATTTCGCTAATCGGATCATGTTTGGAAAATATCCTGCCGAAGGGAAATCAGGATGATGAGGATCATCAGGATATTTGCAAAAGGTCTTACTTCATCGGCAGGAGGACTTTACGAAATATCGGGTAGACCATATGACAGGATAAAAATATATGATGAACCTCCTCATCGAATATCATGATGACGTAATCATCATATTCTATTTTCGAAGCGTGAGGATGAGTTGAGGTCATCATCAGGTTAGTGCTAGGGTGATTTTTAAAATATGATCATGCTGTTTAAAGAATGGAATATCAGCCCCTTTTAAAAGATAGGATGATCATACTGATCATGCAAAAGGAGATCAGGAGGATATGAAGACGACGATCCTCTTTATCGAATATCATGATGACGTCTCCAACACTTAGCGAATTTCAGCGAACATGACCCTTTTGTGAAAGATCAGGATGATGACCCTCCGATTGGATTTGAACATGCGCATGCAAATATGCAGATGGTGGATTTTCTAAGTCAGGATGATCTTATAATATCAGCATGATCTTATAATATCGGGTGTTGTAAAATATCATGATGCTCGTTGTCACGAAAGACCGCTCGATGGGGAAAACTTATTATGACTTAAAGTTGACGTCTGGATATTTGAACCTCAGGATACTATCGGGGGGGCGCTTCAAGTATGATGATGATGTTCCTTATACAGCAAATCCGAGTTTGTAAAATATGACCCTCCTAAAATCATGATGCTTATGAAGCGCATAAGGCCACTTGACGGGTAAAGGGCACTACCACCTAAGATTGATGTCTGGATATTGTGACTGTATGATTTTATCAGGTGATAGATCAAGATCATGATGACCTTGACAACATGACTTAGGATATAAAAAATATGATGATCCTCCTGCGAATATCAGGTTTGACCAAAACTTTGACCGTGCATAACTTCCACATATGGACGAATTTTCGAGTGAAGTAAAAGGCAAACCTGCATGGAATTTCAAGCTCTTTCTAAATATGAGGCCACAAAAACAAAATATGAACTTTGATAAACTGACCTCATGATGATGACCAACCTTATCCAATATCATGATGATGATGCACCTGACCTTTATTTTTACCAGACCGCCAGAAAGCAGAAAAACCACAAGCAGAAGCAAAAAGCAAAACATTAGCAGGGGTCCTCGTTTTGCTAAGGAGCAAAATGGGGCGTGTTGTGAACATCACAACAAGTTCACTCACTGTATATTTACAGAACGAACCTTTCTTCAAGTCTCATCATCATAATACCAACGACACCTGTAGACATATCATTCTATTTCCAGTTTGCAAGAACAAGAGTCATTACACACTTCTGCTCTAACTGATAGAACAAATTCCTCATACGTCGCTGCCATCTAACCGTCGCAACGGTTCACATTTCAGTGAGGCGTTTAGTCCCACATGTACCAAGTCGCAAAGGACTTTGCAGTTTATAACCGCCAACAGACGAAAGAGTATTGTCAGCAATTTTGTTGCCGACAATACCAAGCCTCCAAGTCCATCGGCATAACAACTCCCATCGGCCCTCAGACTTCACCTCCCACTAATGAGCATTGTCTCCCCGATCACCAAGGTTACCATCGGTATGACACTCTCCATCGGCAAAAGATCTAGCCCTTGCTCCGACAGTGGTTTGTCTCACCGATACCAATAAGACTTCCATCAGGATGTCCACAGTACATCGGCCCAACACCTTTAGGCTATGCCGACGGGTATTCTCTTGCCGATAGACATACGCCATCGGAGTGACTACTCCTGTCGGAGTAACTCTACAGAGTTTGGCCGATAGGCCTTGTCTCGCCGACGACCAACCCATAACCTTCGTCGGAGTAACTCCACAAAGTTTGGCCGATAGGCCTTGTCTCGCCGATGGTCACCACGTACTAAGTCATCGGTGGTCTTACACATGGTCCTGCTGATAGCACTTCATCATAGCGATGCCAACATCGCATGTCCTCGAACCAATGAACCAAGGAACAGTTGATCCTGCCGAATGAACTCCAGAATGGTTCAACAAAGAGGTTCAAACAGTAATAAAGGTTTGACGAAGAGGTTCAAGCAGTAATTTGAGACACAAGTTCTCTTCAATCTCCCACTTGTCGAAGAGATTATTGCTACCTCTTAGTCCTTATTCGATTATTGAGAACTATGGACCTGAAGACCCATTTCATCTGAACACCATTTGAACTTGGTCATGCTCACTGGTTTAGTTAAGACATCAGCGACATTTTCCAAAGTGTCAACCTTTACCAGCTTCACCTTCCTATCTTCCACCATATCACGAACAAAGTGATATTGGACATCAACGTGTTTTGTCCTAGCATGAAATGTAGGATTCTTTGCCAAACATATGGCACTTTGACTGTCACAGTGAATTTGTATTTGCCCTGCATTAAAACCAACATCAGAACACAACCTTTTCAACCAAACGGCTTCTTGGCATGCACGAGTAGCTGCCATGTACTCTGCCTCTGTTGTGGACAAAGCGACTACAGCCTGTTGCTTGCTCATCCAACTGATAGCACCACCATGTAACATGAACACGTATCCACTGGTGGATCTCCTACTGTCAATGTCCCCTGCCCAATCAGAATCAACATATCCCTGAATGCTGATAGATCTCTTAGACCCTTCTGAGTTTCCATGATAGAAAATAGCATAGTCAGAAGTTCCCTTCAAATACCTCATAACTCTTTTCACAGCATCCCAATGTGACCTGCCTGGATTCGCCATAAACCGGCTCAAAACTCCCACTGCTTGGGCAATGTCTGGTCTGGTATAGACCATTGCATACATTAAACTACCAACAGCACTTGCATAAGGTACTCTCTTCATGTCATCAATGTCATTTGAAGATTCTGGACAATCTTCAACAGATAATTTCGTTCCCTACAAAACTGGAACAACTAACTGTTTAGAATCAGACATATGAAACTTATCAAGAACATTGGTAATATACTTCCTCTGGCTGAGCCAAATTTTTCTCTTAGATCTGTCCCTTATGATCTCCATTCCCAGAATGTACTTTGCTGCCCCCAGATTTTTCATTTCAAATTTCAAGGACAACTGAGATTTTAATTCTAAGATCATCCCCTTACCGTTGCCAATGAACAACATGTCATCCACATATAGTGCGATTATAAGAATCTAATCACCTTCAGTTTTATAATAGACACAATGATCATATTTAGATCTCACATACCCCAAGGATAAAACATACGTATCAAACTTTTGATACCACATTCTGGGAGACTGTTTCAAACCATAAAGAGACTTTTTAAGTTTGCATACCAGATGTTCTTTACCTTTTTCCACAAAATGCTCTGGCTGAGACATATAAATTTCTTCTTCAAGGTCTCCATGAAGAAACGCTATTGTCACATCCATCTGCTCAATTTCAAAATCATATGCTGCTGCAAGTGACAACAGAAATCTAATGGATGTCAACTTAGCTACAGGAGAAAAGATTTCTCCATAATCAATACCTTCCTTTTGGGAATACCCCTTAGCAACCAGTCTTGCCTTGTACTTCTCAATACTACCATTTGGACCATATTTCTTCTGAAATACCCACTTACAGCCTATAGGTTTTCTTCCTTCAGGCAAGGGCACCAGATCCCAGGTTCCATTCTTCTCCAATGATGTCATTTCACTATGCATGGCTTCCAACCAAGAATCTGAATCAGGTATACTAATAGCTTCTTTCACAGTCCTAGGTTCATCAGTATCAGTAAGTAAAGCATAGGTACAAGTTGAATCAAGTACTGAAAATCCATACCTATCTGGTTGTCTTCTTTCACGTGTAGATCTCCTCAAAGGTTGAGGTGCAGGTTCAGGTTCTTGCTCTGGATCAGAATCTTCGAAGCTACTTGAACTCTCATCTGAACCATCTACACTTGGTGCTTGTTGTTCCTCTTTTACAGGGGTCAGAGGAACATTCACAACACTTTTTTCTTTCTTTTCTTCTGTCTTTTCCAGCTGAGGGTCAACAACCAACGGTTTCAGCTCTCTGAAAATTACATTCCTGCTGTAGATTACCTTTTCAGTTTCAGGATTCCAAAGCTTGTACCCTTTAATACCGACTCCATAGCCAACAAAGATACATTTAACTGCCTTGTTATCCAACTTAGATCTTTTAACTTCAGGAATATGAGCATATGCCTCACAGCCAAAGACTCGAATATGCCTTAGAGAGGGCTTCTTACCAGACCATGCTTCCATAGGTGTCTTATCAACCAATGCTGAAGTGGGAGAACGATTCAGCAAGTAACAAGCTGTAGCAACTACCTCAGCCCAGAACTTCTGTTCAAGACCAGCATAACTCAACATACTTCTTGCTTTCTCCAAAAACAATCGATTTAACCTTTCAGCAACTCCATTCTGTTGTGGAGTATAAGGTATAGTTTTATGCCTTTTAATTCCATGGTCTACACAATACTTATCAAAATCTGCATTGCAATATTCACCACCGTTATCTGTTCTCAAGCATTTTAGTTTTCTACCAGTCTGATTTTCCACAAGAGTTTTAAATTCTTTAAATCGACTGAACACTTCTGATTTATTTTTCAAAAAATATACAAATGCCCTTCTCGAATAATCATCAATGAACGATACGTAGTATCTTGACTTAGATAAAGAAGGAACATCAACTGGGCCAAAAACATCAGAATGCACATAGTCCAGGACACTAGAAGATTTATGAGAACTAGAGTAAAATGAAACACAGTTTTGCTTTCCATATATACAATGTTCACAGAAATCAAACTCTAGATTACAATCAATCAGCCCATCTACCAGGTTTTTATTTTTCAAGTTTTTTAAACCTTTCTCACCTATGTGACCAAGTCTATGATGCCAGAGCATTGTTTTCTCTGCAGGAAGTTTAACTTCCATAGAATTTACATCATGTGTTACAATAGTGGCTTTTTCAGATTTTGCAGAGACATTATTATAGCACACTGGTTTAGCATCTAACCTATACAGAGTTCCAATGCATTCACCTTTTGCCAGAACAATAGAACCTCTAGTCATCTTACAGCCACCATTCACAAAAGTAACTTGCACTCCAACATCATTAAGCTTACTAACAGAAAGTAAATTTCGAGCCAGACCTGGTATATGAAGAACTCCATTCATTCCCTTTATTCTGCCATCTGGGAACTGGATTCTGACTCGACCTCGGCCAACAATTTCCAGTGTTGAATCACTAGCCAGGAACACCTTGCCACCAGCATAGGGTTCATACTTAGTGAACCACTCTCTATGAGATGTCATATGAAAAGATGCTCCTGAATCAATCAGCCAAACATCTTCAGAAGCAGGTGTTGCCAGAGAAGCAATGAAAGCATCAGCATCACTGTGTGAAGACTCAGAGTCAATGAAGTTCTTCTTCTTTTTCTCCTCTTTGCAGTCTTTCTTGACATGACCTTTCTGCCCACAATTCTAGCACTTCACCTTGGACTTCTTGCCAGGAGATTTTGATTTCCCCTCTGATTTGGACTTAGACTTCTTATCCTTCTTCTTGCCTCTTTCCTTTGATCTACCACGAACTGACAGGGCCTCTTTGGCCATTCCAGAAGACTTCCTCTGCATCTCTTCAGACAACAAAGAGGCAACAACAGTTTCCTGTGAAAACGTAGTTGTTGTACTTCCAATAACCATTACCAGATGATCCCACGAGTCAGGTAAGGAACATAACAGAAGCATACAGTGATCCTCCTCTTCTATTTTTACACCTATAGAAGTCAACTGAGTAACAATCGTATTGAATGCACTCAGATGTTCTGCTACAGATGCACCTTACTCCATCTTCAGAGAATACAATTTCTTTCTGAGAAAAAGTTTATTTACCAAGGACTTGCCCTGATAAATATTATTCAACTTCTTCCACAAATCACTTGCAGACTTCTCCTTATGGATGTTCAATAGAACAGAGTCAGATAAACTCAGTCTTATCAGTCCTTTGGCTTTTCTGCATATCAGATCCCAATCTTCTTGCTTCATGCTTGTAGGTTGAACTCCAGACACAACAACCCAAAGATCTCTATAGACTAACATGTCTTCAACTTTAAGTTTCCACAACTCAAAGTTTGTGCCATTGAATTTCTCAATGTCTATTTTGTCTGATGTACTAGCCATCTTTATTTAATTTAAAAATAACACTCTACAGAACTCCCACACAACATAATTAACACAAAAAACCCAAACTACCGACAAGGATAACACAACGGGCTAGGCTCTGATACCACTTGTAAGGAAAGCATAGGTGCAGAAGACAGCTTCCCTAATGTTAATTCCAAGGGGACGATGCAGACAAGTCACTTTTAAAAACTAAATAACACAGATAAGTACATGAGAGAAACCAAATAGACAATATTCAGAACACAAACACACAGTATTACGTGGGAAAACCCTTACGGGTAAAAAACCCACCACCACAAGAAAACAATCTTTATTACAGTAAGATATACAGTTACAATAAAGAACTCAGCTTCTTGCTCTGGTTTTGATTCTCGACTCCCTACCAACAGTTCACTCACTGTATATTTACAGAACGAACCTTTCTTCAAGTCTCATCATCATAATACCAACGACACCTGTAGACATATCATTCTATTTCCAGTCTGCAAGAACAAGAGTCGTTACACACTTCTGCTCTAACTGATAGAACGAATTCCTCATACGTCGCTGCCATCTAACCGTCGCAACGGTTCACATTTCAGTGAGGCGTTTAGTCCCACATGTACCAAGTCGCAAAGGACTTTGCAGTTTATAACCGCCAACAGACGAAAGAGTATTGTCAGCAATTTTGTTGCCGACAATACCAAGCCTCCAAGTCCATCGGCATAACAACTCCCATCGGCCCTCAGACTTCACCTCCCACTGATGAGCATTGTCTCCCCGATCACCAAGGTTACCATCGGTATGACACTCTCCATCGGCAAAAGATCTAGCCCTCGCTCCGACAGTGGTTTGTCTCACCGATACCAATAAGACTTCCATCAGGATGTCCGCAGTACATCAGCCCAACACCTTTAGGCTATGCCGACGGGTATTCTCTTGCCGATAGACATACGCCATCGGAGTGACTACTCCTGTCAGAGTAACTCTACAGAGTTTGGCCGATAGGCCTTGTCTCGCCGATGACCAACCCATAACCTTCGTCGGAGTAACTCCACAAAGTTTGGCCAATAGGCCTTGTCTCGCCGATGGTCACCACGTACTAAGTCATCGGTGGTCTTACACATGGTCCTGCCGATAGCACTTCATCACAGTGATGCCAACATCGCATGTCCTCGAACCAACAAACCAAGGAACAGTTGATCCTACCGAATGAACTCCAGAACGGTTCAACAAAGAGGTTCAAACAGTAATAAAGGTTTGACGAAGAGGTTCAAGCAGTAATTTGAGACACAAGTTCTCTTCATTGTTATCCTTAGAGTGGGCCTACTCTTGAGACACATCCGCAAGGAGAACTCATTTGCGACCCCAAGCGGGACTTTCATCCGGCCCGCTATATAAATTGAGGATAAGGTGAAAGCCAAGTCTAACCGGTATTAGCACTTACCGTACAGTGCTAGCTCGAAAGGAGGTGTACCTTATGTATATTAAAACTCCTAGTAGGGTTAGTCAAAGCCTTTAGTGGCTTGCTGGATGCTCGTAAGGTGCTGGTCCCCCGGATATTCACTAGAACCCTTTTGTGTAGTGGCCAAAAACCCTCTACTTGTTGATACAGGAGGAAACTCTGATAGCCGTCCCATATTTTCGCGGCTTATGGCAGAGATAGCAAGGTACCTCAGGATCTGCGCGTCCTAGGACCTAGAACTTGGTGTGCCTGAGAAGTGAGTGCACTGTAAGGGGGAGCCTGTGCCCCAAGTTCCTGGAGCTATACACCATAAGTAGGCGCGGCTGGGTAAAACCAAGTGGGAACTCAACAAGTATTGTCCTTTCCTAGCCTAGGATTGTGCATGTTTACAAGTGTTTGCAAAACATCTAGGTGTCATTAAAAACAACCAATCAAGTTGTGTGTCTTATATGATTGTTGTGTGTGTATACCTAATCATCATCAGCTTGACTTTCAAAATTGAGAACCTATCATCCTTTTGTGTCACATCTCAAGTGGAACCTTGTCACTTTGAATCCTAAGGAGCTCTTTCAATTGATCCATCTATTTCCCACCTAATTCATTTCCCACCTAGTCCAATCCTTATTCTTCAACGTCAAAATGGTTGTGACCATCAACAAATCTAGGACAAATCAAAAACCAAAACTCATACTCTGTGGAGGCCCTCCTAGATATAATAATGATGAGAATATGGTAGATCATGATGCATATTTTGATACCCATGAACCGTATATCTCCCCATTTTGGCCTCCACCAACATCACTATCATCTCAAGACTATGAGGAAATACAAGAGGTTCAACATATCTATGATGATCATTATCCACAAGAACATTCCTATCATCACAACACAACCCAAGATTTTCCTTCCATGCCCTCAACCTCACAAAATTATAATCCTACCCAGGTATCAACCTCGACATTGATTAATCCTGAAGTCCTTCAATTACAACAACAACTCGCTCAATCACAACAATTTGTCCAGTTGCTACTCCAATCAGCACAACTATCACAACAATCTTCACAATTTCAACATCCTACCATGTCAACACCCCAACTCTATGAGTCATCTCCATTCACCTCATATGAATCTTTATCACAACCAATCTACCACTCATATCAACCCAACACATCCATACCTCAAACCTCACAGGTCTAGATCCCTACCCATGCTTCATCTTCACACATACCAAGTCCCCTCATCTTATATCTTCAACAAAAAAGCCAAGAAAAACAAGCCCTCCTTCTACAACAACAAATCTTAGCCCAAAATCCACAACCTTCATTTAGCACATCATCCACCATACCTTTATCCATGCAACAACAACAAATTCCATCTAATTTCAATCCTAATCCATTGGTCCCCCAGCCTTCTCATTCATCAATCCCTTCATTACCTACACTACCATCATCCACACAACATCAACAAATTCAACCTAAATTCTATGAGTCACCCCCATCATCATGCCAACCTAGTCCCTCCACATCAATCAATCTCATGAATATTCCTCAATATCCATCTCAAAATCCTCCACAACATGAGCATACTAGAACTAGTCACTCCTCACACCATGATCATGAATCCTTAAGCCCTCTTAATGATACCTTTGACAAGGGAGACACCACCTCAAGTTTGGAATCATACACCAATCCATTCACTAGTCCTCATTCATCCATCTTTATGGAACCTCCATCATATAATCCTTCCAACCTTCCAAATCCTACTCTGTTAAGCCAATCCCGAACACCCTTAAAGCCTAAACCATCAATTTTTCCACCTAAACCCAATCCTATGATCCATCAACCAAAACCTGATCCTAATCCCACTCCTATCATGCCTAATTCCATTATTCCTCCAATGCATTCTAATCCCACACCTTCCACCCTTATTATCCATCCATTATATTGTGCATCCACTCATATACTAATGAAGGATGTGATCCATTGGCTACTAGCAAGGAATCAACCACCATCCTCATGCCATCAAATCCCTATCCCATCTTCTAGTCCACAAATTATCCAAGAACCTTCAAATGTTCTTGAAGATCCACCTGCCATAAGCCTAATTCACTCTCCACCATACATTGAATCTATCCAAGAAACCTCCATTCCTATCCAAACTCAATATTTATGTCAAGAGTCAACTCTAAAGCATGATCAGCTTTGCCCCTTACCAAATCAAGATCAAAGCTCTTCCTTTCCACCTGTTCATAACCTATATCTTTTTTATGATCAAGATATTATCTGTGATCAAGAGCTTCTCACTTCCTCCATTCACGGTCCCAATACTATTCATGTTCAAGAAACCTCCACCATTCTTATCCATCATCCCACAATATCCACTTCCCTTGATGAGACACTTGGTCCTCACAAGCACATAGATAATCAAACAAATACATTGAATCTTCATGAGCATAATGGGCATAATCAAGATCCTATTGCTCCTTCACCATCTCATACTGATGCCATTTCAAATCCACCATCATGTCCTATTGTTCTTACTACCTTCCTAAATGAATGTTCTTCCCTAGGAGAGCAGCCACCTGTATCGGCCACCTCATCCTCCTCATCCAATAAGGAACCCCTGTCTTGTATCCTCAAAAATAAGCATCCCATTGCACATCGTATGTTCCAAAACATGAATTATCAAGGTAAAGGCTTAGGCCTTCATGAGCAAGGTAACCTGGAACCCATCCATGTCAAAGTCTCCCCAAAACCGTATGGTATTGGTTATACACCCCAAGGTAAGCAATCTCAAGATGTTGGTACCACACTCCCACCTCCTAAATCCACTCCATCTAAGCCCAAACTAGGTGTACCTCATTGCACTCATAATACATATGTTTCCATTCCTCCTCCATCATCCTACAAACCTAAAAAGCATGTGACCATTCATCTTCCTCCATCCACTTTACCTCCACTTCTTCCAACTCCAAACATCCCTCCATCCACTTTACCTTCACTCCTTCCAACTCCTAATATTCCCATCCTCTAATCTCCTTATCACTTTAGCGACAAATCCATTCATACATCCCATTCCCATAAATCCCCTACAATTCCTAATCATGATCAACAAATGCACACATTGAATAAACATGAAGCTATCCTAAACACCCCTATGGGATTCAAAAATCAAAATTTGGATGCCTCCACTCATAAAGAAAAAAATCCCAATAATCCTCATGCCATATGGCATCAATGCAAAGAATCAAAACAAAATCAAAATTCAAAAATGCTACCCCAGTCCACATCTCAAAAAGATAATTTCAAAACCAAAATGGTTTGGGTCCCCAAGCAAAAAGTACCTAGTTCAAATGGATCATCCACAAATCTAAAATCCCAAATATTCCGCTCCCTATCACAAAATCCTAAAATCCATAAGTCCATTTGGGTTCCTAAAGACCTAAATGGGAAAATCCCTAAGATAACATCTCCATTACTCCCAAATCCCCCTTCCAAGCTTCAAAATCCATTTCGGTGTGTGCAACCGTTGGTCTTGGTTCCCTTCCACTCCATAACATTCCCACATACATCCATCTCCCCATCTCCCATCTACTATCCTACTTATTTCTTCCATCATAATCCTATGGTCCATGCTTTTGCATAAGACATACCTATCTCATTAACTCCATCCTCATACACTATCCTTCCATCATTGTCCACCTCATACTCTCCTATCCCCTATCATTCCTTGCATGAACCTTTCATAATCCACGTCAAAATTCATTCCCTCTCATGCAAATTCCTTACCAACATCTATGAGCATAACGAAATTTGACATGGTCTATGAGTTATCCATCCTAGGACATTTCTATGGGAACAAAATGAGTCCCCCATCTATTCCATCTGACTATCTCCTACAAAAAAAAAAAAGAAAAAAAAATCAAAATAGTAAAGATAAACCATTTCGTCCATTGGTGAAAACCTGGTAAACAGGCGCCTTGGATAAGTACCATGATGAAAACCTGGCAAACAGGCGTCATGCATAGATTATTATCTATGTACTTTACACTTGGGGGCATGTGGTCACATCTTTCCCATTTCGTATCCTATCTACCCATCTCATATCCTATCCTATCATTTGCCATCTTATCTTAACATCCTTACCCATCATATCTATTATACCTTCCTCATTGCACCATCCATCTTTCCTTCCTCCTTTTTGATCTTGATAAGAGTAGGGGCAAAATGTTGGAAAATGCTTTTATACACCTCTTGTCATAATCCCAATTCCATCCATCTATTTCTAAAAATATACTCCATACATCCATCTATATCCTCAGTTCATTCATCCCTTCCATCCATTATCCCTATCATGCATTCTACTAAGAATCACCTTGTTAAATCCTATGGCATAATATCTAGAGTGGGGGCTGGTTATTCCTATGCAATGTAGTCCTCAAAGATCACATCCTAGGCTCCCTCCATCCATCTATCATATATCTCCCATACATTATCCATCCATACTCCTACCTTTATCTTATCGCCACTCCCTGTATCCATCCATACTCCTACCTTTCTCATATTGTCCATCCTTTTATCCACCCATCCAATCCTACATTTATCCCATTACCAATCTTTTTATTCCTCCAAGTTTGATCCTATCGCCCATCCTCTTACCCATCCATCTAATCCTTTTTTCTATCGCATTCATTATTGATCCTTGCCTTGTGGTTTGGTTTTCGCTTGTCATTGGTATCTATCCAAAGACTGTCTACACACAATCCCATGCCAAAAATCCAAAAAAATCATACCATTTGAAAAGTCAAAAAATCACAATATTCCTAAAATACAAAAAAATCAAATATCCAACACAAATAAAATCAATCAATTCGTCCCCTCAACCAATCAAATCAATCACATGCAAGTATTCTTCCATACCAATCAATGTCAATCAATCAAGTCAAATTATCCAATCACATCCACGGTCTTGTTCCTAGCCTTGTTGTGAACCTATTCAATCATCATCATCAATGGGATATATCGTTCCCAATCCTAGTGTTGTTCTCGGGATATATCGTTCCCCAATCAACAACACAATCCTCGCGTTGTTCTCAGGATAAATCATTCCCACATCAACAACGCTATCAATCAAATCCTTGCGTTGTTCTCGGGATAAATCGTTCCCACATCAACAACGTAATCAATAAATCATCATCATTATCAGCATCAATCAAATCCAATCGATCATTGGTTTTCAACTTGACAGGGGCAATGCCTTGTTTGTTTTTGAATCATTTGTGCATGCTTGCTTGCTTGCTTGTGTGTGTTATCTTTTCATCTTGCATTTGAATCACATCCATATCATTCCAGCTAATATTCATATCTTGTGTGTATTGGAATAGCTTTTTGCATTATCCTGTGCATCCAAGGTCACCACCTACCTTTTTTGCATTAGGACTTTAATGCCCTAAGTTTACTTCCTCATACATTAGACAAGGTTGTATTATGTTGGGGCACAAGACACATCGTCACCTTGGTCTTTCTACCTTGGTGCATAACGTCAGGTGCCATATCAAACATTAGGTTGCTCAACGTTTCATCAGCATAACTCCTTCCTCCTCTCTATTTCCTCTCTCAAGAGCCTATCCACCTCCTTTGTCCCTGCCTATCCTCTTGAGGGGGCATTATCTACCAATCCTTCATTTTTATGAACCCCATCTGCCTTCATTTTTTTGAACCCCATCTGATCCCATCCATCCAATCCAATCCAATCGAAACCAAAATCTAATTTCAAAAACCTATGTTTTAATCTTCTTTGAAACGACATTGCTTCGCAACATCGTCTCAAAGAGGGGCAAAATGTAGACATCTAAAATTGACCAATTCCCTAGTTTATCCTATTTCCCTATTTATCTTTAATTATCCTTAATTATTCCTTGATTATCCTAAATCCTCCACCCATATAAGATTTAATTAATTTTAATTAATTAAATTCTTATATTCCATCCCGTAAATAATAAAATAAACTTAATACTTTAATTTATTATTTACAAAACTAACCCAAAACTCGTTAATTTACCTAAACCCGTTAATATACCTACCTTACCGTTTACCTAACTACCTAAACCACCTTTTACCCAAACTTTCATAAAAATCATTTTCATTCATCATTTCACACCCCCCGACAACATTTACATTGGAGTTATGCAATACTCAGAGCAACCACATATAAATTAACATTCGGTAACATCTATTTTATTTGGATTTCAATAATTTTTATCATTATCGTTTGTGTTGCACTAAATATAGGTTTAGGGTTTGCATATAATATTTTTGAAATCTTTCAATAAAATCTATATTTTGGCTGCATACATATTCAACATTCAACATTTCTACATTTAAGCATGCAAATAGATTGCTAAGGATTTGAACACTATCCTTGCAAGAACTAAAAATGCACATGATATTCCATTAGGACCCTATGATGATGTATAATCCTAATCACATACATATAAGAGTGAATATAACACCCTCTCAATAGTTCTTCTCTTGGCGACACGTTGACATCAATTTCTCCTTCCATCAATTCTTCTCATTCCTAACTTTTCTTCACTTTCTCCCTTGTTGACCATCCCTCTTTTGCATTCTTGACCTTACCTACATAGTCATTTTTCATCTTAGTACGAATATTTCATCTTTCCCATGATCATTACATCTCACTCCACCCCCAAGAGGCCTTACAATGACCTCCTAGACCAAACCCATCTTTCACGATCCAAGTTATTTATGCTTTCTTAGATAATTATATAGCAATTTACTCTTGGGAATAGTAATATTGTGTTGCAATTTCCTTGATAGATTCATTTAAAATTTGATTAGATTAGTTTTCTTCAATAATTTAAATTGCAATCTTAGATTACATTTCTTGTTTCATACTTTCAATTCTAGATTAGTCCAAAACTCTTCAAAAATACAAAAAATATAGTATAACTACATTAGGTAAATTTCATACTAGTTTTCATTCATATTTCAATTTCCTAGTTAATTAGTTCATTATAAATTTCAATTCTAGAAAAAGAAACAAAAAATAGTTTACATACATATACATACATAAAACCTAGAAATACAAAAACATTAGAACTTAATAAAGTCAAACCCTTGATTTGATAATGAGGTAGAATTCAACAAGACAAGCACTCACAAAACTCCTTGATTTCTTCATGAGGTCAACAAAGTCAAGAAAACTCACACAAAACCTTAGATAACACCATTAAGTCAAAAGTTAAATCTTGGTCAACTCAAGTCTATTCTCTCTATCCAAGCATTCAAATGTGCCATGAAATTAGAGGTGAGTAGGTGAGGACAATCCTTGAGGAGATCAAGGAGTTACACCCTATGCCACAATGAGTGCAACAAACACAAGAAGAACAAGATCACACACTTAAGCTGATCTAACATAGGGAACAAATACAATAATGTGTTCAAGCCATAAAAGAATGGTTACAACAAACTAGGCATATCAATGATTAGAACAAACATCCATCTGACATTGGAACACTTGGAACCCAAATAGGAGATTGATAACTAGTGACCCTTTGGGTCATATTATTATCTCCACCACAATGGTCATTGAACAACGCATAGAAAACCATGATAGACCCCAAGATTGGCTGACCACTCTTTGTGACGTTCTGTTCCCAAGAAAATAGAACCACCTCGGGGTCTTACCTCCACTCGACTAAATTCTTCTATGAGAGAGAGAGAGAGAGGTCACCCAAGGTAAGGAGAGGGTCCATGTGCTTGCATCGAGCCTAACTCATTTCAAAGAATACATAGTTTTTTGAACTTGATGTGAAGAGAAAAATCTTTTCGTTAAGCTTTTTGTGTTTCCATTATACGATCCAAATTCATACACCATTTTCACAATTATCTCATAGTCACATTTTCTTTCATTGGAATTTTCATTTTCATTACACTCATCTTATTCACTATCTTTCACTCCATTCATTCCATTTATTCTTAGGTTTCCACAACACTCCTAAATACAACGGAACCTGAACTCAAGCTAGGGAGATTTCCCTCTATAGAACCTAAAACACCATCCTTTTATAGGTACGTGCCTCTTAAGCCAATGGCACCTATCTCAAATTGTTATGACTTTGAGGATTTAGACTACAAAAAATAATAAGAGAGAACCTAGGCATTCTCTAACATTCAATAACTCCATGTGGAACAACTTTCAACAACCCTTGAATATGACATAACCTAAACTTAACCTATGGAGCTTTCCCTCTAGAGAACCTAAAAAACCATCCTTTAATAGGTATGTGCCTCTTGAACCAATGCCACCTATCTCAAATTGCTATGACTTCGAGGATTCAAACTATGAAAATGATTAAAGAGAACCTAGGCATTCTCTAACATTAAACAACCCCGTGGGGGTAAGAGAAGCCTTTATGACCCCATTAAGAAGTATAAGGCTAAGAAACCAAATGGAGACCCTATTCAATATAAGGAGAAAAGTAAATTTGTGGGAGAAACTATGTTCAACCCTAAAGGGAAACCTAGGAGTGAGAAGATGTCTACTATGGTTGATTCTGATGTTGTGGTTATTGAGAATGAGATTGATAAAGACACTGACATTAATAAGGTGAAGGATGGTGACCAAAGTTATAGGAATCTAACCATTATATACTCCAATAGAATTGCATGGGGTTTTCTTTCCAGGAGGAAGAGGTAGAGATTCAGAAGGTGGTTCTAACCCTAGAGGTGGAGGATATTCAAGAAGGGGCTAGTATGTTTGAGGATATGAATACCTATTTTTATGAGTTTGATGATGTTGAGACTAAGAAGGAACCTGAAGAATCCAAGAAGGTGAAGGAGAATATCCTTTTCAAATGCAGTGCTAATGTAGGAGCATCCCTAGTTCAAGAGAAATATTGCATCAACTAAAAAAACATTTGCATTTTAGTTTGTTTCTTTCATTTCTAGTTTAGTTCAAGCAGTTTAGTCATAGCAATTTTTGTATTTTGGTCCACATTCTACTGTAATTGTGTTTAGTGGAAAATTGGATTTGTTGTTGTTTTAGTGTTTTGATGTTTAAATCTACCTTTCCACTTTACATTCAAGGATCTAGTGTCGAGTGGCAATTTGCTATCATACCCTAGATCACTGTGAGATATAGGGAAACTTGGATTAGGGAATTTAATTATTAATTTCTCTTCTCTTATGCTCAATTGACCATTAAAACCCTAATTTTGCAAATACAGAAATAGACTGACGAATAATAGAAAAAGCTCTTGCAGACGAGAGTAAAATATCAAATCACAGAATACCTATTTTTCAGGGTTCTGAGGTGGAATAGTCAGGGACATTAGAGCAAGCACCCAAGTCCAAGGTACTAGTTTCTTTGCGGGTTCTTGACCTCCTTCCAACACTAATCTACATTGTAACTCTTGTTTCTAGCAATTCAGCTTTGGAGGACACTAGAGCAAGCACCCAAGTCCTAGAAATGCTCTGGTGTCCTGCTTTTCTTTAGATCCAAAATCCTTGATGTCTGCCAATCCTTCCTACAACTTCACTTTTTACAAATACGACACTTATAACTTGCAATCACAAGACTTTGGGAGGGGGTTGTGGTGTTTAAAGGCTTGCCTTAGTTAAGCCCCGGAGGACACTTAAGTCTCTAAACATCGTTGTAAGATAGAGAGTGCGTGCCTTTGTGAGGCAAAGACAAAAACCAAAGGAAATGATGATGAAAATATAATATAATGTCACCTTGTAGTGAAGATATCATGGGAGGAAGATGCTCTACATTCCATGATGAAAGGGATGCTCAACTTTGCAAACACAAACACATAAAACACACAAATCTGCTCTTGCAACACAATGACAACCTTGAATCACCTTAAGAACACAATAGCTTGCTAGTAAGAATCTAGTTGAAATCTAGTTTACAAATGAATGCCTAAACATGCTTTTATATGCAACTACAAGCATTCCTACCAAGATTTTCATAATTTAAACTTACCGTGTTGGCCAAGGACCCAAATAACAGTCATAAACTGACACCTAAAAATTGGGGCTGCCCCAAAATAGGGTAGGGCTAGGGCATGGGCACCTAAGTCCTCCCCCCTATTTTAGGTAGGTTATAGCTCAAGGGGTCCTCCTAGGTCCCATTTTTCATGTTACCTAGGGCTCATTCCATCGAGATGCCAAATTATGAACTAAGATGTCCTAAATGCATGCAAGACCTGGGAGCTAAACCTTATGAGGGAAAGGCCCACAAGGGGACATTTTATGACATTACAAGTTACATTTCAAACCTTGTGAAGCTAGACTTAAGATATAGAGACATTCATGTACAACATATCTGAATCTAAAAGCATTTGGTTAAGGTACCAGAAAGATATTGCAATCAGAAGATCAACTATTTCTCAGAGTAGAGCATCCTGATAGTCTCAGACAATCAGCTAAAGGAGAAGACCTATGGAGCATTTCACTATCTTTGAAGCTTAATGATACATCATTCAATGTTATTTGGTTTGTGTCTGACCTTTTCCAAGATTTGCACATCATCTAATTCATTAGTGAAGGAGTTCTATTCATTTAGGGCCAACCTATCCATGTACACATGTTATAGCTCTTCATTGGAGTTTGTGATCTTCCTTGGCCAATGCAGAGGAATCTTATGTTCTGAATATAATATATAATGATGTAATAAATCCATAAGAAATTAGTGATTCACATGGTGATAGTTTTATAGTTAGAATTTGTGTGAAGGAGCTTCAAAGCTATATCTTGCACATAATCTGATATTCTGTAATTAGGCCTGTGAGCCCTAATTGAAAGCCCGCATGTTGTCAGTTGATTTATGTTTGAATTTTATGATATACTTAATGAATGAATCTACATTTGTTTAATATATTTGAGTTGTTTCCGTTGTGTTTACTCTAGTTGCATGGTCTGGATAGTTCTCCTTAAGGACCCTCCTAACTATGACTACATGAAGTGGTATTAGAGAAAAAGTTCAAATCTTTGGGAGTGAATTGAGCAAATTTGGCAAAGGAATTCCATAAGATATTACTATGGATAGATCGATGAATCCAAGGTATGTTACTTATGTTGCAACTGATCACTAATTGTGAGGCAGTTGTCACTTGTATCCTGATCACTTAACTTGAGGTAGTTTACGCTTGATCCAAGGAAGAATGCCACCGAGAGTCTCTATTGTTGGAAAAATGGCTGGTAGAATGGATGAGATGATGGAAATGATTAAATTAATGATAATTTGATTGGATGCTATTGAGGAAGATAGGTGAAGAGGATTGACGCCAAGACCTAATGTTGAAAGTGATGGTGAAGAGGAATTTCAATCTGTTAAACAAATTGACGAAACCCTAGGAGGTGATGCAGAGGAAAAGAACAACTCAACTCCTTATAGGAAAAGTTCATTACAATGGGCTTCAACCTTATTACAATGGGCTTCAACCTTATAGGATCTACAAGCTTCACAAGAAATCCTCCACAAAAATAGTTACACCAAACTGAGTTTCAACATTTTTGACTCAAACAAGGTCTCAGAGACAAACCATTACAAATTCTGTCTATTCATTCCTTTGCCAATCCTTCATTGACTGTCCTTGATGTGCAACTATGGTACTCACACTATGAGGATAGTGGACATCAAACTTATAGGTTGACTGCACTTTGACAGTGCCTTGACATGCTTGTTCCTTGTAGCCCTACCATTAAAGACTGTCAAGCACAACTTTTACCACAGAACCCTCCTCAAGACTATAAAGGCATATTTGAATACACATTAAAGATCTTTAAAACATATCCAAGAATCAATATCTATTACTTTGAAAAGAAATGTCCAAAAATAGACTGACAGTGTGCAAATTAGGCCTATTAGGCCTTGTCACCACAAGGGCTTATTGAAAATGGATACTCCACGACTCCCCACACCTTGCCAATGCTTGGAACACTTCACAAAAGGTCTACAACTACTCATTGAATCATCAAAAGTACCTTTCCATCAGTACTTTAACAAACCCTAAGTCCTATAACTCTTGACTGTTCCTAAAACTCTATTTTCTGATTATACACAGAAATTTCAGTCCAAAACTTTACTTTCCACACCTTAAATCTTAGTCCATTGGTCTAAGGCTTCAATAATATGAGAATACATGTCAATAAGATTCTTTTCCTCTAAGGATTAGAGAGCTTCAATAGTTCCAATGAAAAAAATATGATTTTCTTAGTTTGCTGTTTACTCTAAATCAAGGTTTTGACAGTTTCTAGAAATCCACAATATTTAACTCAATACAAAACTAAAATGCATGAGATAAATCTCAAATGGAAGGTGATTGATCAGGCTACCACTTACAATCAATTTAGCATGCATCCTTGCCTGTATAGGGCCATACAGTATCATAAAAATAATAGATTTCTGTAGAAATACATAAAAAATAGTCTTCTTTTATTGATCAGAGCCTTCAAATCAATCACCCATGAATTATTTGAAGGTTACAAGGCCTTTTAAAGGAATTACAACATGTCCTTTCAGTTTCTAACTACCTCCAAATGAATGAACCTACTCTATGACCTTTCATCTTCCATATGTTGCATTGCAACATTTGTGACACCTTTTACATTTTACAAAAATGAACACAAGACTTGAACCTTAATGACCTAAACATATGTGAATTGGTCCAAATGACCTTGTTGCAAGGTAGAAACATCAAAATTACATCAAAATTCAAAATCTCTCTATAGAAGCATGAAGATATTATGGTGCTCCTGCACCAGGAGGTGATGAAGAAGTAGAAGAATCAGATCAAGTAAAGATGTTGCAATCTATTTCAAAGATTGGAAAAAGACCTAGAGTTGATGTACCAAACTACATAGGCAATTTGAACCTTGAGGAGTTGATTGAATGGATAAATGACATGGAAGAATACTTTGAATATGAAGAAGTTGAAGATCTAGAAGAGGTGAAATTTGCAAAGACAAAGTTGAAAGGACATGTTGCTATATGGTGGAAGGAAGTTTAGTTATATAGAAAAAGAAGAGGAAAAGAAAAGATTATAAAATGGGATAGGATGGTGACAAAATTGAAGACTTAGTTTGTACCCACTGACTATGAGTTGGAACTATTGAAGAGATTGGAGAACCTAAGACAAAAGGAGAAATCTATGCAGTACACAAAAAATTTCATAAGATGGTCATAAGGACAAGACATAATGAAGAAAGTAATGAGAAAGTGGTTAGATACATCAATGGACTAAGGTTGAACATTTAAGAAGAATTGAGTTTGGTAAGGTTGGCATCATTAGAAAAAGCATATCAGTTTGCCCTGAAAGTTGAGGAGAAGTTGAATAAGAGGCATGATTAGAGATAGAGAGGTAGAGGTAGTAAATTTCATAGAGGTAGAACATTTTCTGGAGGAGAGAGATCATTTACAAAGTAGAACAGACAAGAGAACACATTCAAGAAGGAGGATAGAGATAGCAATGCATACCAGAGAGATGACAGAAACTTCTACCACAAAGGAAGCCCTAGTATGTACTGGAGTGAAGGATACAGAAGAGACGGAAGAGGACTTGATAGGAGAACATTCAGAGGAACTTGTTTCATGTGTGGAGGTGAAGGACATAGAGCATTCAAATGCAATCAAGGGAGTACAAGCAAGATGACAGAGAATAGTGGAGGAGTAGCCTATGTGGAAGAAGAACCTGTTGGATCACCTAATTCAGTTGGTCAACCTAAGAAAGGAGAGTCACTTGTGATGAGGAGAGCACTATTTCAAGCAGAGACAAATGAGGAACCACCATAGAGGAAAAGTTTGTTCAGAACTAGATACAAATCAGGAGGTAAATGTTGTAAAGTTGTAATTTATAGTGGATGTTCTGATAACCTAGTTTTAGAGGAGATGGTGCCTAAGATGAAGTTTGAAAGATTGAAACACCCTAAGCCCTATCAAATAGCATGGGTTCAAGATGTTCATAAGGTACTTGTGAGTGAACAATGTTTGGTGAAATTTCATATTGGATCATAGCATGATGAAGTATTGTGTAATATTATGCCTATGGATGTTTGTCATATCTTGTTGGGTAGACCTTGGTAGTATGATAGGAAATCTATACTTGATGGGAGAAAGAACACATACACTATAACATCAAATGGGAAGAGAATTACCTTGATTCCTTTGGAAGATGATCCTAAGAGTGATGTGTGTGGGAATGCTAGAATCTATTTGGTGGAAGGAAGAAAATTTCTAGATGGTTTGAGACATGAGAGTATGTGTTATGCCTTGATTCTTAAGAAGCATGAAACATTGGAAAAGGAGATTGAATCACAATCAAAGGATGTAATTGAGTTGCTAAGAGAGTATGAAGACATCATATTAGACAATGTACCTAAAGGATTACTACCAATAGGAGTATTAGTCATCACATGGATCTTATACTCGGAGCTAGTTTGCCTAATAAAGTAGCACACAGAATGATACCGACAGAAAATGAAGAATTAAATAGGCAGATACAAGAATTGTTGAGAAAAGGTTTGATTAGAGAAAGTTTGAGTCCTTGTATAGTACCTATAGTGTTAGCACCAAATAAAGATGGAGAATGGAGAATGTATACAGACTCTAGAGAAATAAACAAGATCATAGTTAAGTATAGATTTCCTTTACCTAGGATGGATGATATCATGGATTGTTTGAGTGGAGAAAGATATTTCACAAAGATAGATTTGAAGAGTGGATACAATCATATTGGAATCAGAGAAGGAGATGAATGAAAGACTATTTTTAAGATAAATGAAGGATTGTATGAGTGGTTAGTGATGCCTTTTGGATTGACAAATTCATTGAGTACTTTCATGAGGTTGATGAATGAAGTCTTGAAGAAATTCTTAGTAAGTTTGTTATTGTATACTTGAATAACATTCTGATTTTCAATAAGACAAATGAAGAACATTTGTAGCACCTTAGACAAGTATTGTAGAGACTGAGAGAGGAGAAATTGCTAATAAACATCAAGAAGTGCAGTTTCATGAAGGTAGAATTGGTATACTTGGGATTTGTGATTTCTATGGAAGGATTAAAGATGGACCCTGAGAAGGTAAGTGTAATTGCTGAATGGCCTACACCAGAGAGCATTGGAGAAGTCAGACCATTTCATGGATTAGCTAGTTTCTACTAGAAGTTCATCAGAATATTTAGTTTAGTAGGTAACCCTATGACAAAGACCATGAGAGGTGATAGAAAAGATTTCAAGTGGACATCAGAAGCAGATAAAAGTTTTGAACTATTGAAACAGAAAGTAATAGAGCAACCTATTTTGGCATTACTGGATTTCAATAAGATATTGCAAGTGGATTGTGATGCAAGTGGGAATGTAATTTGAGCAATATTAAGTCAAGAAGGTAGACCTTTAGCATATTTTAGAGAGAAGTTGAATGATGCAAGGAGAAGATATTTAGTTTATGATTAAGATTTCTATGCCATAATTCAAGCCTTGAAGATGTGGCGACATTACTTGTTGCCTAAGGAGTTTGTGTTGCATGCAGATCATCAAGCATTGCAATATTTGAACAGTGAAGGAAAGTTGAATCAGAGACACATGAGATGAGTAGAGTTCATGTAGAGTTATACCTTTATGTTGAAGCATAGGAGAAAAAAATCAAACAAAGTTACAGATGCATTGAGTAGGAAAAGGAACTTGTTGACAAAGATGAGAGTTGAAGTGTTAGGTTTTGATGAGTTGAAGAACCTACACAAGGGAGATGCTAATTTTGTAGAACCTTGGAAATAATGTAAGTAACCTATTTTGATAGATATGAGTAAGTGGTTGGACTATTTTTTATGCAGAGGAAGGACCATCTTGAGAACAACAACTCAAAAGACAAAGTGTTCTTACACGTTTCTCAATCATGCTTCTAGGTGCACTTCACTAGGCCTCTAACATTGACCTTATTTGGGACTTTGAACCAACTTGTTTGAACAAGTACAGATGACATGGTAGACTTGCTTTGGGGCTCAAAAGAACATGATCTTGGACACTTCTATGTGGTGATGAGAAATTGCTAATAAACATCAAGAAGTGTAGTTTCATGAAGGAAGAATTGGTATACTTGGGATTTGTGATTTCTGTGGAAGGATTAAAGATGGACCCTAAGAAAGTAAGTGCAATTTTTGAATGGCCTACACCAGAGAGCATTGAAGAAGTCAGATCATTTCATGGATTAGCTAGTTTCTACTAGAAGTTCATCAGAAATTTTAGTTCAATAGGTAACCCTATGACAAAGATAATGAGAGGTGATAGAAAAGATTTCGAGTGGACATCAGGAGTAGATAAAATTTTTGACCTGTTGAAATAGAAAGTAATAGAGCAACCTATTTTGGCATTACTGGATTTCAATAAGGTATTTCAAGTTGTGATGCAAGTGGGAATGCAATTCAAGCAATATTAAGTCAAGAAGGTAGACCTTTAGCATATTTTAGAGAGAAGTTGAATGATGCGAGGAGAAGATATTCAGTTTATGATTAAGAGTTCTATGCCATAATTCAAGCCTTGAAGAAGTGGAGACATTAATTGTTGCCTAAGGAGTTTGTGTTGTATGCAGATCATCAAGGATTGCAATATTTGAATAGTGAAGGAAAGTTGAATCAGAGACACATGAGATGGGTAGAGTTCATGCAAAGTTATACCTTTATGTTGAAGCATAGGAGAAAAAAATCAAACAAAGTTACAGATGCATTGAGTAGGAAAAGGAACTTGTTGACAAAGATGAGAGTTGAAGTGTTAGGTCTTGATGAGTTGAAGAACCTGTATGAGGGAGATGTTGATTTTGTAGAACCTTGGAAAGAATGTAAGTAACCTATTTTGATAGATATGAGTAAGTCGTTGGACTATTTATGATGCAGAGGAAGGACCATCTTTAGAACAACAACTCAAAAGACAAAGTGTTCTTACATGTTTCTCAATCATGCTCCTAGGTGTGCTTCACTAGGCCTCTAACATTGACCTTATTTGGGGCTTTGAACCAACTTGTTTGAACAAATGCAGATGACATGGTAGACATTCTTTGGGGCTCAAAAGAACATGATCTTGGACACTTGTATGTGGTGATGACCCAATCATACAACAACTCATTGGCTCACAACTTCTTGTATTGCTGCTCCTAGTAGGGACAACTTCATTGGATTAAGAATCAACAAGAACAAATGGTATTAAACACTTCACCACTAATGTGGGAACCCTTACACCTTGAATACAAGTGATTTTGATGAGGTTTCAAGGTCTACATACACCAAAAAGGTTCACACTAGATTGGTCACAGTTTGAGGGCTTTAATGTCTCATGTAATCTACTTGGGACAGTCATGACATTTTGTCAAATAATTGCCAAGAAATCTCAAAAACTCCTTGAATAGGTTTGTAAGACCTTCATACACATCTTCCACATCTTGTCCTAAACACTCTAATCTTGCTTTGATAGCATTCAAACTACCCTTCACAACACTCACAGTCTGATACATTCAGAATATCAGACTTACTGTCCATTAGAAGCACATGCCAATCTCAACTTGGGGCCTTGCAATATTAGAAGATAATAGAATACATTTACACAAGCCTCACCACCCATTGTGGAGATTTTCCATCAGTGGGAGACCAATTTACAACATTTTTTGTGCTCACTGGTTACCCTAGGTAGGGTTTTACCAGTCTTCAATAAAAATACAATAACTTTCACTATATAAAACTAAAATTGATGAAATCAAAATAAAAACATAGTAGATTCATAGAGTAACTAAATCCAATAGCTTTCAGATCATCACATGCGCTGTATATGCCGTACATAGTAAAAGAACAATACTGCAATGTTAGAAAAAATAGGAAAAATTTGCTTCTTTTCACCAAAAACTACCAACATTTGTTTTCCCTATTTCCCAATAAGCTTTTGAAGGTGTCTTTTTTCCATTTACAATTTATCCCAATGATTAGTAATGGTTTCTTTCTTGCATGTAACAATTTCTTGCCTTTTTGACCACTTGTCCAAGTTGCATGGCAACTTTTAGCAACATTTGGCAACTTTTACACTTTTAAATAAAAAACTCAATTAACACACCAAAAATGAACCCATATGATTCTAAATGGTTATAAATGACCTTATGAGACTCTAAAACACTCTAACAAACCTAAAACCAAAAATGACAAAAGATATGCTTTTGAGGCCCTGATGCCCCTACACCATACATCCAAGGGGAAGAAAACTCAAGTCCCACTTGAGTGCAGGTCTGTAATAGTACAACCATGCTTAACAATATCATCCTTAGACATCCATAGAGGATCTTCCATGGGAAGACCCCTCCATTTGACCAAGTACTGAAAGTAGGTCTTGTTTCTTGTCTTCTTGAGTTCCCTTGTGTCAATAATGCACTCCAATTCCATGGGTTTGTTTGGTGGAAGGTCCTAGATCCATTCCTCATCTAAACCCACTCCATTACCTATAACAACATCCCCTTTGAAAGGATATAGGTCAGTTACATTAAATATAGGAGAAAAACCAAGCCCACTTTGTAACTCAATCTCATATGGATTGGGACAAAACTTGTGAATGACCCTACAAGGCCCTATCTTTTTCATCTATAATTTGGAGTATTGTCCCTTGGGAAATCTCTTTTTTTGAGATGGGCTAGAACTAAATGTCCTACTTTGAAAGTAACTTCTCTACTATGTACATCAACCCTTTGCTTATACTTGTCAACACTACTTTGTGGGTGATCCTTGACTTGTTGATGAATCTCCTTCATAGACATAGCAATTTTCTCACCCCCAGCACTCATCCTCTCCATTCCATTGATATCCCTTAACTCAAAGACCCCTCTAGGCTACAAACCATAGAAAATTTCTAAAGGACTCTTACCCACACTTCTATTCACTAAATCATTGTATGAAAATTCTACCTGAGGCAAGATCAGGTCCCATTGAGTAGAATGCTCTTTGGCGAGACATCTTAAGAGGTTACCAAGGCTCCTATTAACCATTTTAGTCTACCCATTAGTTTAAGGGTGATAGGAAGAATTGAAACTAAGGTTAGTGCCAAGTTTCTTCCACAAAGTTATCTGAAATGCCCAACAAATTTACTATCTCTATCTGAAACAATGCTCAAAGGAAAATGATGAATCCTTACCACTTCTTTCAAGAATAAACCTGCAATATAAGAGGCATCATTGGTGCTCGTGCATGGGATGAAATGTACCATCTTGGAGAACTGATCCACGACAACATAGATGGAATCAAAATGTCTAGGTGTTTTTAGTAAACCCATTACAAAATCCATACTTATAGACTCCCAAGGCCTATTTGGAATAGGAAGAGGCTGATACAAGCTTGCATTTGTGCTACTCCCTTTAGCCTTTTGACAAATAACACATTTCTCAATAAATTTCCTCACATCAGTTTGCATCTTAGGCCAAAAATAATGCCTTCTTAGCTAATCCAAGGTCTTATAAAGACCAAAGTGACCTCCCAAACTACCATAATGCTTATCTCTTCTAAGATTATCTTTCATGGAACACCTAGGCACACAAAGTTGAGCCCCTTTGAATAGCAAACCATCTTTAATAAGAAAATTAGAACTAAACTCATGAAGAACACCATTAGATTGCTTACATGAGGCATAAATCTCTTTGAAGTCAACATCATATATATACATACCTTTTAGTGTTTCAACTCCTACACTTTGTAATTGGATTCTTGCAAAATTAGTGTCCTTCTATTCAATGCATCAACCACTTTGTTTGACTACCCCTTCTTATGTTTGATGGTGAAAGTAAAACTTTGCAAGTACTCAACCCACTTGACATGCCTATGACGGAGTTTCTCTTGGCTATTAAGGAATATAAGAGCATGATTATCAATATAGAGTATAAACTTCTTTGGAAGAAGGTAGTGTCTCCACTTCCTCAAGGACTAAACCAAAGCATACATCTCTAAGTCATAAGAAGAGTATTTCTTCTTGGCTTCATTAAGTTTTTCGCTAAAGAAGGCTATGGGTCTGCCCTCTTGACTCAAGACCACCCCTATGTCATAGCCACTTGCATCACACTCAATAGTAAACACCTTACTAAAATCTGGTAAGGCTAATATGGGCTGCTTTGCTACCCACTTTTTCAAATACTCAAAACTCTTTTTAGCCTCACTAGTCCAAACAAACTTCTTTCTCTTATCCCCCTTTATGGTATCAATGATTGGAGCACAAACATGACTGAAACCCTTAATAAAATTCCTATAAAAACTTTCCAAACCATGGAAACTTCTTACCTTAGCAACTGATTTGGGTGGAGGCCAACTTAGAATAGCTTCAACCTTGCTTAGATCCATTTTCAAAGTGCCTTTTATAACCACAAAACCAAGATATTGTTGGATCTAGGGCATACAACTGAGAGGGGGGGTGAATCAGTTGTATAAAAACTTGCTCTCTACTTCAAACACTTGATTCTTCTTTGTTAGTTAACAGCATATCAATTAATCATCCATGAAAGCATAATGCACAAACACAAGAGCAGATAAACATCAACACATTGAACACCAAGATTTTGACGTGGAAAACCCGGTTAAGGGAAAAACCACGAGGTGATTAACCCAAGGATTATTCTTTGTTAGAAGAATAAGAAAAAGAATGGCACTTGCCAATTAGGGCTCACTGCCCGAGCACACTGCTCACAAAGAGGCTCACTGCCTACAAGGAGACACACTATCTACAAAGTGATAAGAATCACAATATTGAACAGGAGAATGACATCTTTACCATGTCTGGATCAGTTCCATTTAAGTCCAAAAATGCCTGCTCTGCCTTTCACACTTCTCTTCGCTACACCACTTTCATCCGCACAATCCACACTTCGAAATGAACTCACAAACCTTTATTTATACAAGACATCGACTTAGGAACAATCATCTAAGTCGGCAATCAACCATAAGAATATCCGCAAGATGAATAACACATCCAGTCGGCCACCACAAGAACATTCGTAGGATGAACAACTCATCCGGTCAGCTAGTCGGAACAAGAACTTCATCCAGAAGAATATCTTTAGTTCCGGGCTCTACCATCAATGCGGACCAACAACACAACCTCAACATGATCCAAGAGCCTTCACAAGCCTGCCTGAATGACCAGGTACATCCACACTTCCTCTACTTACTGGAATCTCTTCTCTTCCTCATCCAGAACTTCAAGAACACAGTCTGTCGCCACTGTCATAAAGCAGAAGGTACTTCTGGACCTCCAAATCATACACAACTCGAGATGACACATCACAAGGACATCCCAAACACTCCTTCCAATCTGTAGATTAAGATTATGCAATTCCAGACCTCACCAGACCTTTCTGTGATCCTCTGTCACCTCTGAACGCTTGCTGGAACTAGTTCCACACTGATAGCCACAACTCCTTCAGATCTTCATGCGGACCTCTAAAATCTTAACTGAAGCATCTCAAGACTCATATCTACAAACCCTTTAATCCAAATCCTCCAGTTCTCATCCTATACAGTACATTTGCCTTCTTCTCATCACTGTTCTTCATCGTTCCTGACTGAGGCTAATTTTCTCAATATCCTTAGCACACTGCTCATCCAATCCTTCTTGTCAATGCAATATGAGTATGTTGACATCAATTACAACACTGATTCACCTCATACTTGCAACAATCTCCCCCTTTGTCATTGATGGCAACATATGATGTGAAAAACCATCAAGACAAGAACTTCTCCTTTCTGTCACAGCTCCCCCTATCAGCAACATGTCTTCTCCTCATTTACTGCTCCCCCTTTGATCATCAGCTACTTGTTTTTCACATGTCTTCTCTCCCCCTTTGACATCAATGGAAAAGGACTCATACTTGCAATTCTAACAGATCAGAATCATACCAGCTGCTCCCCCTTAGTAGCAGCTCCCCATCATCAATTCGGATCACAAGATATGACTGTGATATCCACCGGACTGATGCACATCAGTGCATCCTAGTTCATCACTGGAGGGGCCATGACCCCTAACTTCTCCCAGAGATATTCAAAAGAGTCCTTGGGAAGAGTTTTAGTAAAGATATCTGCAATCTGATCCTTGGAGGGAACATACTCCAACCTGACTTCTTCCTTGTTCACTTGTTCTCTCAAAAAGTGAAACTTGATAGATATGTGCTTGGTCTTGGAATGCAATACCAGATTCTTAGAAATATTAATTGCACTTGAATTATCATAGAAAATTGTGATAGGCTCCTCATATTCAACTTTAATGTCTCTTAGCATCTGCTTCATCCATAAGATTTGAGTGCAACTACCTGTTGTTGCAATGTATTCTGTTTCAATTGTAGACAGAGATATTGCATCTTGTTTCTTGCTTAGCCAAGAAACCAATCTCTTCCCCAAAAAGAATGCTCCACCACTGGTGCTCTTCCGATCATCCACATCTCCTACCCAATCTGCATCTGTGTAAGCATGAAGAGAGAAATCTAGATCTCTAGGGTACCATAGACCATACTCAGCTATTCCTTTCAAGTACCTGAAAATTCTTTTGATTGCCATAACATGAGATTCTTTAGGATCAGCCTGGAATCTTGCTACAAGACCAACAGCCTGCATTATATCTGGTCTGGTCTGAGTGAGATACAACAATCCACCAATCATTGATCTATACTTTGTCTGATCTGCCTTTGGGGAGTCATCATCTTTGCTCAACTTACATCCGGTTGCCATGGGAGTGTTCATTGGCTTTGAATCTTCCATACCAAATTTCCTTAACAATTCTTTCACTTATTTGGTCTGAGAAATGAAGATCCCTTTCTTTGTTTGAGTAATTTGTAGACCCAAGAAGAAATTCATTTTACCAAGCATAGACATTTCAAACTCACTTTTCATCTGATTTGCAAAAGTTTTGCACATACTATCTCTTCCTCCAAAAATGATATCATCCACAAACACTTCAACAATCAAAATGTTTTCATGATCAATTTTGAAATATAAGTTGCTGTCAGCAGTACCTTTGTTGAATCCAATCTACACAAGATGCTTATCCAACCTTTCATACCGTGCTCTTGGGGCTTGCTTTAATCCATACAATGCTTTCTTCAACTTGCAGACCCTATCATCATTGTCAGACAATTGAAATCCATCCGGTTGTTCAATGTAAACTTCTTCTTCCAGATCTCCATTTAGGAAGGCAGACTTGACATCCATCTGATATACCTTGAAGTCTTTAAAGGCAGCAAATGCAAGAAATAATCTGACTGCTTCAATTCTTGCCACCGGAGCAAAGGTCTCTTCAAAATCAATTCCTTCTATTTGAGAGTAGCCTTTGTAGACCAATCTAGCTTTGTTTCTGATTACTTCACCAGCTTCATTTAATTTGTTCTAGAAGACCCATTTGGTTCCAATCACATTCCTGTCTCTAGGTCTGGGAACAAGATCCCAAGTATGATTTTTCTCAATTTGCATCAATTCATCTTTCATTGCTTTGGTCCAGTTTTCATCATTGCAAGCTTCATTTATTGTTTTAGGTTCAATCTTTGAAATCAAACAACATTCATCCTATTTTTGAGCAACATTCCTTCTAGTTTGCACACCTTTGCTTCTGTCACCTATGATCTGATCTTCAGAGTGGTTCAGTCTTACATATCTTGGAATTTTGGGAGTATCCTGCACTGCTGCTTCTTGATCAGGCTCATTCAAACCTGTCTCTTCTTCCTGATTTACCGGATCAGGCTGACTCTGACTTATTGGAGAGGATTGAGTTCCTTGAACCTGAACACCATCTTGGTCATCTTCATCAAACTCATAAAATCTTGAGGGCTTCTCAATTCCTTCATCAACTTTCACATTAGTGCTTTCTATCATCTTCCTCAGTCTCTTATTGTAACACCGGTATGCTTTGCTTTGAGTGGAGTAACCCAAGAAAATTCCTTCATCACTTCTAGCATCAAACTTTCCTAGATCTTCATCTCTTTTAATATAACACTTGCTACCAAATAATCTGAAATATTTCACAATAGGAGTGATGCCAAACCAGAGTTCATAGGGGGTCTTACCGGTATTGTTTCTGATTTGAACTCGATTGAGAGTGTAGACTGCTGTGCTGATAGCTTCTTTCTAAAACATCTGAGGAACATTTGCTTCCAACATCATTGTCCTGGTAGCTTCCTGGATGGTCCGGTTCTTTCTCTCAACTACTCCATTCTGCTGTGGAGTCCTAGGAGCAGACAACTGTCTCCTTATACCCTGCTTCTCACAAAAATCAATGAACTCACCAGATGTAAATTCACCACCTCTATCAGACCTTAGACACTTCAGTTTCAATCCGGTTTGATTCTCTACCATAGCTTTGAAGATTTTGATCTTCTCAAGGGCTTCTAATTTCTCTTTTAGGAAGGTAACCCACATCATCCAGGAATGGTCATCAATTAGCAACATGAAATATCTATCACCTTGCAGACTCTTGATTCTTGTCAGACCACAGAGATCAGTATGTACTAATTCCAACAATCCGGTAGAGGACTGATCTTTGCTTTTGAAAGAGACTCTGCTCTGTTTACCTAGCTGACATTCTTTGCACAAACTATTTGTAGGTTTCATCAATTTCAGAAGATCTCTTACAGCCTGAATATTTCTTATCTTGATGATGTTATCGAAATTTACATGACACATTCTTCTATGCCATAACCAACTCTGATCAACTTGAACAAATAGACAACTTTTATTTGAACCAACCAGATGAAAGATATTACCTTTTCTCTGAGTACCAGATGTAATTTCAGTTTTAGAGCTTGTAAAGATTCTGCATTTTCCATTCTTGAACCGGAGATCATAGCCTTTGTCCACTAACTGACCAACACTGAGAAGATTGTGCTTCAATCCTTCAACATATAGTACATTACCTATTTTTCTCTTCCCATCAAAGGAAATAGTTCCCCTACCTCTGATTCTGCTAGCAGAATTGTCACCAAACTTTACCATTCCTCCTTCATACCTTTCCAAATCTAAGAACTTATTCTTGTCACTAGTCATATGGTGAGAACATCCACTGTCAATAACCCAATCATCCTTTTCTTCCACTTGAGCAGCCAAAGCTCTTTCCACAACCTTGTGATTGATAGATTCAGAGGATATAGAATCTTCTTCCTTGATGGCAATAAACACCCATTCATTTCTGGATTTGCTTCCTAGTTCTGATTCATCATCTGTTACTCCTTCATTGTCATCTTCTTCATGAACATAATAGCAGTTCTTTTGAAACCTTTGTCTATTAGTATTAGACCTTGCAGATCTTTCCGGACATCTTGAAGCAAAATGACCAATCTTATTGTAGTTGAAGCACTTAAAGGGTAGTTTTCCTTCATACTTATCAGATCCTCTTGGCAGTCTCTTTGCAATGAGGGCTTCAAGTTGAGCTATTTCTGCTTCTTCTTCTTCCATGTCTCTTCTTGCTTGATCATACCATGACATCTTCCTTGAAGAGTTTTCACCTGGATCAAATCTCTGTTTGCCTTTCACATAGGCACTGGCTTTGAAAGCAGATTCAGTCTTGGGAGGATCATCTCCAAACTTGGTCATTGCAAATGCAGCTAGTTTGCCAGCCAATTGTTCTCTTGTCACAGTTGTGTGAGCTCTGAATTCATCAATGGCAGCAACCTTGATTTTGTAGGCAGTAGGAAGGGATCTGAGGATTTTGTAAACAATCTCATTTTCATCCAAAGTTCCACCAGCATTTCTAATTCCACACACCAGCTCATTCACTCATGGCATAAAAGTAGTGATGTTTTCATCATCTCTCATCTTAAATCTTTCAAATTTCCCTTTCAGACTTTGCAACCTTGCACTCTTGACAAACTCATCTCCTTCATACAGAAGTTCCAGTTTAGTCAGGATCTCATATGCAGTTGGTAGGTCAATAACATTTGAGAGATCTGAGTCATTCAATGCACTTAGAAGAGCTTCTTTGGTCTGTAGATTGTTTTCAGCATCTGTGATTTCATTCAGAGTTGTCGGACCACCCTATGGAGGTACATATGGTTTTGAGACCATGGCCAAGTATGCTTTTCCCATACATTCCAAGTGACATTTCATGCGACCTTTCCAGAGAGTGAAGTTGGTTCAATCAAACTTCAGACTATCCTTCTTGTATGACGACATCCTGAATCTCCTCAAGCGGTTAAGCGCCTTTCAGAGGAACCTGGGCTCTGATACCAATTGTTGGATCTAGGGCATACAACTAAGAGGGGGGGTGAATCAGTTGTATAAAAACTTGCTCTCTACTTCAAACACTTGATTCTTCTTTGTTAGTTAACAGTATATCAATGAATCATCCATGAAAGCATAATGCACAAACACAAGAGCAGATAAACATCAACACATTGAACACCAAGATTTTGACATGGAAAACCCAGTTAAGGGAAAAACCATGGGGTGATTAACCCAAGGATTATTCTCTGTTAGAAGAATAAGAAAAAGAATGGCACTTGCCAACCCGAGCACACTGCTCACAAGAGGCTCACTGCCTACAAGGAGACACACTGTCTACAAAGTGATAAGAATCACAATCTTGAACTAGAGAATGACATCTTTACCATGTCCGGATTAGTTCCATTTAAGTCCAAAAACCCCTGCTCTGCCTTTCGTACTTCTCTTCGCTACACCACTTTCATCCGCACAATCCACACTTTGAAATGAACTCACAAACCTTTATTTATACAAGACATCAACTTAGGAACAATCATATAAGTTGGCAATCAACCATAAGAATATCCGCAAGATGAATAACACATCCGGTCGGCCACCACAAGAACATTCGCAGGATGAACAACTCATCTGGTTGGCAAGTTGGAACAAGAACTTCATCCAGAAGAATATCTTCAATTCCGGGCTCTACCTTCAATGCGGACCAACAACACAACCTCAACATGATCCAAGAACCTTCACAAGCCTACCTGAATGACCAGGTACATCCGCACTTCCTCTACTTATTGGAATCTCTTCTCTTCCTCATCCAAAACTTCAAGAACACAGTCTGTCACCACTGTCATAAAGCAGAAGGTACTTCCAAACCTCCAAATCATACACAACTCGAGATGACACATCACAAGGACATCCCAAACACTCTTTCCAATCCGCAGATTAAGATTATGCAATTCCAGACCTCACCGGACCTTTCTGTGATCCTCTGTCACCTCTGAACACTTGCCAGAACTAGTTCCACACCGACAGCCACAACTCCTTCAGATCTTCATGCGGACCTCTGAAATCTTAACTGAAGCATCTCAAGACTCATATCTACAAACCCTTTAATCTGTATCATCCAGTTTTCATCCTATACAGTACATTTGCCTTCTTCTCATCACTGTTCTTCACTGTTCCTGACTGAGGCTAATTTTCTCAATATCCTCAGCACACTGCTCATCCAATCCTTCTTGTCAATGCAATATGAGTATGTTGACATCAATGACAACACTGGTTCACCTCATACTTGCAACAGATATACCAATTCTGTCTTCATAAACTCACATTTATTCAAACTAATCATTAGTTTGTTTTTATTCAATCTTCTTAAAACCAAATCCAAATGGTGCAAATACTTTTCCTTGGTTTTACTGAAAACAAGAATGTCATCAAGGTAAACCACTACAAACTTACCAATAAAAGGCTTGAGAACTTCATTCATCAACCTCATGAAGGTGCTGGGTGCATTTGAGAGACCAAAAGGCATTAAAATCCACTCATAAATCCCTTCATTTGTCTTAAATGTTGTCTTACATTCATCCCTTCATCTGATCCTGATTTGGTGATACCCACTCTTGAGGTCTATTTTGGAAAAGTAGCATGCTCCACTTAGATAGTCCATCAAGTCTTCCATCCATGGAATGGGGAATCTATATCTGATTGTAATCTTATTGATGGCCATAGAATTAGTTCACATCCTCCATTCACCTCCCTTTTGGGGTGCTAAGACAACAAGAACCAAATAAGGACTAAGGCTTTCTTTGATTAGCCTCTTATCAAGCAATTCTTAGACTTGTCTCTTAATCTCCTCATTCTTCTATGGTGTCATCATATTTGATGCCTTATTAGGCAAGCTATCCCTTGATATGAAGTAAATATGATGGCTAATATCCCTCATTGGTTGTAGGGAGTTTGGGAGTTCATCAACCACAATGTCAACATACTTGTTCAACAAATCTTAGACCTCCATAGGTAAATCATCAAAGTTTGTTGCTGTCACAACAAACCTAGGCTTGTCTTTGATGGACAAACCCATATTCACCTCTTCCATGGACTTTATTAATTCCTTCTCTCCTACCAACATCACATTGGATTCCACTTGATGTGTTTTATCTTCATCTTTCAATGGTGTTACAGTATATGAGACTTCATCTTTCTCTATGACATATGTGTTCTTTCTACCATCATGTTTGGCATTTCTATCATATTGCCATGGTCTACCAAGAAGCACATGACAAACATCCATAGGGATGCGTCACACAAGACCTTGTCCTTATAACACCCTATATGTAATTCTACCCAACATTGTTCATTCACCAACACTTGCTACCCTTTGTTTAACCAAGACACTTTGTATGGAGTGGCATGAGGCAATCTTTTAAACTTTAACTTCTCTACCATTTCAGCTGAAACCAAATTGTTAGTACTTCTAGAATCAATGACAACCTTACAACATTTATTTGCATGTAGTCCTGAAGAGTGACTTTCTTTGAGGTGGTTCTTTCTCCATGGGCACTTTGGTCAAGGTTCTTCTCATCAATAAGGACTCTTCAACTTATGGTTCTATATTTTTTGATGGGGAATTAACACTTTTAGCATCATCTCCACCTTGTGCAATCTAATTTCTCCTTTCACCCTTAAAAGAAGTAGATGGCTTCTCCTCAAGGCACTGCCATGCTTGATGGCCTACAAATTTATTGCATTTGTAACACTTTCTAGTGAATCCATTTGATCCTCCTCTATTGCCAAATCTTCCTCTAAAATTTGGTCTTCTTCCTCTAAAGCTGCCCCTTGAATCTGATGTTTGTTCTTGTGAGTTACTCATCTCTTCTTGAGACCTTTGGCATTTTCCTCTACCAGAAAAAGTCTGTCTTCCTCTTAAATTCATCCTTCCCCTACCTCTACTTTGCTTATCTTATCTCCTTATCAACTTGTCTTCAACCTTTATGGCTAACTGATAACACTCTTCTACTATTCTTGCGCTTATGAGACTTAGTTCGTCTTGTAGGATATACTTTAGCCCATTCAAATACCTTACAACTTTGTCAATATCTTCTTCCATGTGGCCTGATCTTATGTTTAGTTTGTAGAACACTTCTGTGTAGGTCTTCACATCCATGTCCTTTTGCTTTAAATTTTACAACCTTCTATATAGTCGAGTGGCATAATCACTAGGTAGGAATTTACCTTTCAATTTTGCAACCATTCTGTCCCAAGATGTAATTTTTTCTTTTCCTTTCTTTTTCCTCTCTTCTTGTACATAAACCCACCATAGGGATGCATGTCCTTTTAGTTTTGTTCTTTCCAATTTCACTTGTTGCCCCTCAGGTATCTCTTCAAACTCAAAATACTTATCTAATTCTCTTATCCAATCTTAGAGTTCTCCTTTCAGACTTCCTAAATATACTGGAAGTTCTATTTTTACCTTGGAACCATCATTCCTGACTACCTTTAGCAATTTCTCCAACCTCTTCTCTTCAATATCTCTTTCTTCATCAAGTTCTTCTTGTGGTAAATTTTCACCGACTTCTTCTTCTTCTTGGTCACTCAAATCTCCTATGACCACTCCTCTTCTCTAGTTGGTCTCAATTGATGTGAGTCTTGCAACAAGGATTTCCTTTATGGCTCTCAATTCTGGGACAAGAGAGTATCTCACCTACCTGATTATTCTTTCCACATTCACCCTTGGAGGCATCTTGGCTTAACTTTAAATCAACTTATTTATCACCTCTTATTGATCTTCCTTACTCTGATACCAATTTGATGTAGAGGAAGGACCATCTTTAGAACAACAACTCAAAAGACAAAGTGTTCTTACACATTTCTCAATCATGCTCCTAGGTGCACTTCACTAGGCCTCTAACATTGACCTTATTTGGGTGTTTGAACAAATTTAGATGACATGGTAGACTTACTTTGGGGCTCAAAAGATGTTGAACATGATCTTGGACACTTCTATGTGGTGATGACCCAACCATACAACAACTCATTGGCTCACAACTTCTTGTATTGCTGCTCCTAGTAGAGATAACTTCATTGGATTAAGAATCAACAAGAACAAATGGTTTTAAAAACTTTTCCATTGATGTGAGAACCCTTAGACCTTGCATACAAGTGATTTCAAGGAAGTTTCAAGGTCTACACACACCAAAAGGGTTCACACTAGACTGGTCACAGTTTGAGGGCTTCATTGTCTCATCTAATCTACTTGGGACAGTCATGACATTTTGTCAAATAATTGCCAAGAAAGCTCAAAAACACCTTGAACATGTCTGTAAGACCTTCATACACATCCTCCACATCTTCTCCTATCACAAAACACTCTATTCGTGCTTTGATATCATTCAAACTACCCTTCACAACCCTCACAGTCTGATACAATTAGAATATCAGACTTATTGTCCACTAGAAGCATGTGCCAATCTCAACTTGGTGCCCTGCAAGTTTGGAAGATGATATAATACATTTACATATGCCTCACCACCCTGTTGGAAATATGGCAGATAACTGAGAGGGGGGGTGAATCAATTATCTTAAACTTCTTAACTTTCTTTTCTTCTTTAACAATAGTGCAGTATCAAAACATATAAACATAAATGAGCATGAAAGTAGAAATGAAATCAACACACATAACACAAGGATTTTTACATGGAAAACCCTGTTAAGGGAAAAACCATGGGGTGACTAACCCAAGATTATATTCTCTGTTAAAAGAATAAGAAGTACAAAATGGCACTTGCCAATTAGGGCTCACTGCCCGAGCACACTGCTCACAAGAGGCTCACTGCCTACAAGAGACTCACTATCTACAAGGTATATAGAAAATAACCAGATATTTGAATTGATAAAAGGCATCCACATATGTTGAGGTTTAGTTCCAGTTTGGCTCAATACATTGATCTACTACACTTCATTCTTCCTTTGCTTGGTGCTATTGTTTTGTCACATACCGGATTTGTATTGTTGCGTCTACACTTCTTTCTACTTTTCTTTACACTTCACAATACACCGTACACCTCTTCACATCAAAATCCATCTAGTATATATATCAACACCAAGGATTTCAACATCTTCCTAGTCAGCATCTAGAATACTCAAGATTTTCCCAAACTCTGGTCTGTCGGCTGAATCCTTGCTTATTAAGTGATATGTATCAAAGAGATAGTTATAGAAGTCATCAATCATGTTGACCAACCATGAATGATCCCTCCAGAAGCCTAATCACCATCAATTCCTCATCCAGATTAAGGTTTGATGCTCTATCGGTCAGCTCTTCCTCAGTCTACTATGCCAAATAGGAACCCAACACTTAGGTGCTCATATCTTTTCACTCTTTCATCACCGGAGGCTCAATCTCTGGAATGTAGCAGTCATAGTACTCCTGTTGACTTCCCCAAGTTCATACTTTGCTAAGATACTTCCTCTAAGAGATCCAGACCTGATTGTCAGACCTCGCTGCATGCTCTATTCTTGCTCACAGGACCAAAATACTCTTCAATCTGACTTCCAGTATAGACATACCATGTGCTGTGGATATGTGGAATGGACTTTGTTGCCATCAATGACAACACTCATGAAGCCACATAGTGTCTCTTGCCAACAATCTCCCCCTTTGGCATTGATGGCAACACTTAGTGAAGAATGACTAAGTGTCACACTACACTCCCCCTTAGCTAATGCTATGTTCTAATGTACACTTTTTCGAAGCTCCCCCTTAGCTAGATTCCACATTTTTCATTGCTCCTCACTCCCCCTTTGACATCAATGGCAAAGGGTGGAATCCGTACCCAAGATTTGCAAAATTTTACCTATACATAGCTGCATAAGTATATATACAAGTTATACTTACATATACTTAAGTATATCTGCAAAAGTGGTTTTCAACTAGTCAAATTTTGTTGCCCAACTCTGCTTCATCCTATCCAAAATTGAGATGTGACCACTTAACAAGAAGGCAAAGGCTTTTGCCCTCTTTAAATCTATTGGATCACTAGTCCGAGCTGTAGACTGAGCACCAGTTAGGGCCTCATGCATTGCCTCTAACTTAGGGATAATTATCCCTCTTAGTTCACTTATTCTACTTATTCTATTTTTCTTCTCCTTCTCAAGCCTCTTTATCTCATTTATAGTGGCAATAGTCTGGCACTCTTGATTCATTATGGATGAGGTGAGAGGATCAAATCTTTGGGATAAACTTGATAGTTTGCCCTCTTGTTCTTCCACCTTCTTTGCAATGTCTGATGTTACTGTGGACCAAGATAAATAAAATTTGTATAATTCTCTGCCATTTTTAAGAGCATTTTCTAGGCTCTTTATTCCAATATTCATATTTCTCCTATCATTTGCTATTAGCCCTTCTACTTTAGAGAATCTCTTACCCAAAAACTCTTTCTGGACTTTCTCTTCTATTGATTTCTCCAAGGAGTCAAAATGTGTGCTAACAGAATTAACAAGAGATTTCAGATTACTGGATGAAGAGGTCGAAAGATCCTTCTAGAAGGATGACATGATATTTTCCAACACACTAGATGCAATCTCTATCAGCTCATAGTCTTCCATGTGAGACTTTAGAAGCTTTTCTTTTGCTTTGGCTTGAGCAAAAGATGCTACCTTCATTGTCTAGACCGGAGAGAGAGTCAAAATTGAATGGTCCTTGAAATAGCTCCAGTTCATCTAATTCCATCATTTCCTTCATCAAGAAGTCTTTAACTACTTCTGTAGTGTCTCTTACCAAAGACTTCTTTCCTCTTGTAGCCTCAGAGGTGTCAACAGAGATCTTTTTTGTTTGTTCTTCTTCTCTTCTCTTTTTCTCCTCTTCTTGACTTGATGTCTCCTCTTTTCTTGCTTGTCCTTTAGTTCTAGAGTCTGCTAGGGGATCCAGATGAGAGATATTTACTTCTTCATGGACTTCCTCTTCCAAAGTAGAGGAATCTAGGTCCTTAGTCTTCTCCTCACCTATCTCCTTTGATTCTTCTACAATTTTCTCAGTAGGATCTTCCTTTGATACACTTAGTCCTTTGACATCCATGGTAGAAGGTTCATCACTTATATCCTCTATAATAGGAAGATTGAATCTTTTATTTGCATTCTAGAGGATGTCTTCAGTCTCTTTTTCCACTTGATCAGTCTCTCTGAGCATAAGCTTGTTCATTCTGGCTTTGCTCCATAACTCATCCTTGCAATCCTTGAAGATCATGTTCATTTGTTTTGGAGTGATGGAAGGATAGAGCTGTATAGTTATCTGTTCCCAGAACTCCATATCTTTTTCTTTGGCATTGTCTTTTCTAAGTTCAAGTATTTTCTCTAAACTCTTGGGGATTAGAGAGATGATTTCAATGAATGCTTTATTATAGATATTCAAGTACTTGACTGTGGCTTCCTCCAATATTCTTTTGTCAGTGTCATTATACTTATCATAAAATTTAGTTAATGGTTATAGATTTCCATCCACTGTGACTACCTTGATAACATTATCAATAGAAGGAGCGGACCTTTCAACAAATTCTTCTACCTCTTCTTTATTTGCACTGACAGAAGATCCACTTGATGTTTTCTTCTTGTTCTTCATTTTCTTAACCTCCTCATCTATTTCTGTCTCTTCATCATCCTTCTGACTTATATAGGTCCTTGTGGCCTTCATTTTTGTTCTCTTTTCTTCCTTACTAGATGTCTTGGCTTCCAATTTAGAGGCCTCTTGGCTCTTAGAGGTGGCAGGTGCAAAGCTTTTGGAGGATCTAGTCTAGGAGGGGACTTGCACTCGATTACTTTCTTTCTCTGCTTCTTGTCTCTCCTTCTCAGCTCTTTCTAATTTTTCTCTATTTGCATCGACTACTTCTTTTGAGATGCCATATATTTTGGCAACTTCCTCTACTTCCCTTCTCACTTTTCTCTTCATTTTTGGTTGTTTTTGTTCAACATGAATTTTCACACTCAATTCTTGAAAGGTTCCAAACCTTTCTGCCTCAGGGTCCTTGGGCTGACTCAGTAAGTGTTGGATATGCAACTCTAGGAATTTCTCATCTACTTCATACCCCATTGGCATAATCCAGACTATCCTTGGCTCCACTACCTCTATTAGGCATTGATCAGTGTCTACCATAAAGCACACTGTATCCTTGTATTTTTCAACCATGGATTGGGGAATTCTTTCTCTGGCCTGCATCATACCTTGGAAATTCTTGAAATATCCCCAAAGAGCTATGCTTTGAGCCTTGGCATCACCAAGCCCATGCATATAATCTCTGATCTGTATGGCAATAGGTCTATCATTTTGCCATATCCAGCCACTAGTTCTAGGTAGCTCATTCATATAGTAGAAGAACAGACATAGTATCAAGCCATCGTACTTAAATGAAATCTTCTAATCCTTCTTTATTTTCTACAAATTCTCTAATAGTTGGTTTAGGAGAAGCTCACAAAGATCATAATCAGCATTTTCCCTTAGCATCTGATAAGCAATGTATATTGTTGTTCCGGATACAAAATTCTCTCTACTGGAGTGATATATCTTATAACCAATTATCATAGAAACAAATTTGATATCCGAATCTATGGTATCCTCTATTTTCATTACTCTCTTGTCAAATTTTGATCTGGTAGCCTCACTTATAGTTTGGTTTTTGACTGATTTGAGAGTAGGTAACCCATTGGATGAGTGCAATCCAGTTACTGCCCTAATGGCATCTTTTGTGATCTTAAATGGCCTCATCAACCACATGAAGTTGTCATGCATTCTACTCATAGCATACCAAATCCATTCATCTTTTGCAAAATAGGGGAAATGGATGCAATGTCTAAAATGCTTATCTTGGATGGCCTTGTATTGGGTTTAAGTTCAAATGATTCATCTATTAGTTCCTTGTGATAGATATCCATCAGTTTGGATTCTCCAAATTCCTCAATATTTGCGTTTATGTAAACCCTAACATCTTCTACATGCAAAACTCCATGTGGAATGCTAGAGAAGGTGCCTAATGGATCAACTTCTAGGGATTTGTAAGGATGTTTCTTGAACTTAGGGCAGAGCCTATCAAAAATCTTAACAACATTTGGAGTAGCCATTTTGCAAAAGATTCAATGAGAGATATCCAAGAACAGAAATACCTTTTTACACTTCTAGGGTTTACGATAAGAGCTGAAGAGATTGTTGGTTGAGTCAAATTTTATGGTTGATCCTTGAGAGGGTTGAAGCAATCTTGTTGCAGAGCTCCTTCTTTCTTCTTCTCGAATGCAAATGTGTAAATGATGAACAAAAGAACCCTTTTATTTCTATGCAAACCCTAATTCCATTTTGCAATAAATGCACAACTTAAGTCATTCTAGTTGCCTTGTTCTTCTTGTTCTGAGAGAGATCTTTCCAGATCACTAAGATGCATTTAGTGATTATTGACAATCTATCTTTCTTTCTTCAATCATTCCATTTATCTGCAGATCAACATATTTTCAATTTTTGAATCATATCGGATCTAACTATGAAAATCTTTTTTTTTCTAGATGACTGTCAAACTAGATTAATCTAGGATGATTAACCTTTACAAACTCCTTTTAGATCTTTCATAGTTTGACCAAGGGATATTTAGATGTTTCTCTAAGAGTCCTTTTAATCTGCAACACTTCATGTGCCAATTTTAGGCACCAATTGATTGGCTGGGGGAAATTGTTTTCTTTTGTGACTCCCCCTGAGCCAGAGCTCATCTATTTAGTTTTCAGAAGGAGTATTAGCACTAGATTCTAGTTTAGATCCATCCTCAACATTTTCTGTACTTCTCTTCACCCAAATCTTGTTCATTTCCCTTTGAATTTCATCCACATTCACTTTTCCTTTTCCTTTGTCTTGATTTTGGTTATGATGCACCAGACCCTTTTTGTCCTGATTCTTACTTCTATAGAATTTGGCAATATGACCAGATCTATTGCAATTGTAGCAAACAACATTTCTTTGCATATTTGATTGGTATCCTCTTGATCTACATTGATTAGCCATATGTCTCATTCTATTGCATGCAAAGCATCTACCATTGAATGAATTGTTTATTTGCATATTTCTACATTCATGAGATTTGTGACCATACCTTTTGCAATTAAAACACTATCTAGAGAAGGATGAATTAGCTTGATTCATTCTTCTTCTACACTAATTTGCTTTATGACTAAAGTTATTGCAATTGTAGTCATATCCATTGAAGGATGGATATCTTTGAGCATTTGGTTGCCTTACTGGAGGTCTTCTAGGTCTGTTCCTTGGATTTCTAGATCCAGAGTTCCTCTAACCAGATCTAGAGCTTTCACCTTTCTCATATCCCAATCCATGCTTGTCATCTACCCTCTTTTGGTTTTCAAGAAGAACTTCAAGTTCAACAAAGCTTATCTTGAATTTCTCTTTGTATTCATTTGTTGTTTGAAGATCCCTTTTAGGAGTGTCTATCTGATTCTCAAGTTGTTCTTCATTATCTCTAGCTTCTTCAAGATCAGATTCCAGATGACTGATTATTCTATCCATTTTGTGGCAGTCTTCTGATTTCTTCTTGAGAGATTATTTTAGATTATCTTCAATTTTTCTTTTCTCTTCAATTTCTTGAGTGAATTTCATAACCCTTGATTCCATTTCATGTCTTACCATAATGACCTCTTTTGATAGCTTCTCACATAACTTGTTTTTCTCATTCAGATCTTCATTAGTATCATTGGCTTCATTTTGACTTGCTAATTGTTGAAGTAGTTCCTTTCTTTTCTTCACTGAGATACTTAGTTTTTCTTTGAGTTCATTTATGAAATCATCAGCTTGTTTGAGTCTTTCTCTCAGGTTATTGACTTCAGAGTGAGATTGCTCAAAATCATCTAGGGAAGACTGAAGTTGTTCCCTCATACCATACACATCCATTGAGATTCCCAGACCTTCCTCAAGCTATTAGGCTCTGTCTAGAGGTACTTGGCTCTGATACCAATTGTTGGAAACAAGGCAGATAACTGAGAGGGGGGTGAATCAGTTATCTTAAACTTCTTAATTTCTTTTCTTCTTTAACAATAGTGCAGTATCAAAACATATAAAGATAAATAAGCATGAAAGCAGAAATGAAATCAACACACATAACACAAGGATTTTTACATGGAAAAACCTGTTAAGGGAAAAACCATGGGGTGACTAACCCAAGATTGTAATCTTTGTTAAAAGAATAAGAAGTACAAAATGGCACTTGCCAATTAGGGCTCACTACCTAAGCACACTGCTCACAGGAGGCTCACTGCCTACAAGAGACTTATTGTCTATAAGGTATATAGAAAGTAACTAGGTATTTGAACTGATCAAAGGCATCCACATATGCTAAGGTTTAGTTCTGATTAGGCTCAATACACTAATCTACTGCACTTCATTCTTCCTTTGCTTGGTGTTGTTGTTCTGTCACATATCAGATTTGTATTGCTACTTCTACACTTCTTTCTACTTTTCTTCACACTTCACAATACACCAGATACCTGTTCACATCAAAATCCATATGGTATATATATCCGCACCAAGGATTTCAACATCTTTCTAGTCGACATCTAGAATACTCAAGATTTTCCCAAACTCTAGTCTATTAGCTGAATCCTTTCTTATTAAGTGATGCGTATCAAAGAGATAGTTATAGAAGTCATCAATCATGTCAGCCAACCATGAATGATCCCTCAAAAATCTTGATCACCATCAATTCCTCATCTGGATTAAGGTCTGATGCTCTGTCGGTCAGTTCTTCCTTAGTCTACTCTGCCAAACAGGAACCCAACACTTAGGTGCTCATATCGTTTAGCTCTTTCATCACCGAAGGCTCAATCTCTAGAATGTAGTAGTCATAGTACTCCTCTTGACTTCCCCAAGTCTGTACTTTGCTGAGATACTTCCTCTGAGAGATCTGGACCTAATTGTCAGACCTTGTTGCATGCTCTGTTCTTGCTCACTGGACCAAAATACTCTTCAATCTGACTTTTGGTATAGACATACCATGTGTTGTGGATGTGTGGAATGGACTTTGTTTCCATCAATGACAACACTCATGAAGCCACATAGTGTCTCTTGCCAACACACCCATTGTGGAGATTTTCCACTAGTAGAAGACCAATTTACAACATTTTTTGTGCTCACTAGTTACCCTAGGTAGGACTTTACCAATCTTCAATAAAAATATAACTTTCACTATACAAAACTAAAATCAATGAAAACAAAAGAAAAACAAAGTAGATTCATAGCTTAACTAAATACAATTGCTTTTAGATCATCACATGGGCCTTACATGCCATACATAGTAAAAGAAGAAGACTACAATGTTAGAAAACATAGGAAAAACTTGCTTCTATTCACCAAAAACTGCCAAAATCCATTTTTCCCACTTCCCAATTGACTTTTGAAGGTGTCCTTTTCCATTTATAACTGATCCCAATGGTTAGTAATGGTTTCTTTCTTTCATGTAACAATTTCTTGCCTTTTTGACCACTTGTCCAAGTTGCATGACAACTTTTAGCAACATTTGGCAACTTTTATAGTTTTAAATCAAAAACCCAACTAACACACCAAAAATGAACCCATATGATTCTAAATGGTCATAAATGACCTTATGAGACTCTAAAACACTTTAACAAAGTTAAAACCAAAAATGACAAAAGATATGCTTCTGAGGCCCTGATGCCCCTGCATCAATTTCATTCAGGAGGATATGTTATTAAGAGGAAATTAATTATGCATATCTAGGAGTTCAATGAGAGACAATTTTATCAAGTAGAAACATAGTGGTGGATTGGTAGGACATTTTGGCATTGATAAGATAGTAGCTTTGGTGAGTGAAAACTACTTTTGGCCTCAGATACATAAGGATGTTAGGAAATTTGTGCAGAGTTGCAACGTTTGTCAAGTTGCAAAAGGGAGTAGTCAGAATACTAGATTGTATAAACCTTCGATAGTACTAGAGAGACCTTGGGAAGACTTAAGTATAGATTTTGTAATGGGATTTCCTAAGACATAGAGAGGACATGATTCTATATTTGTAGTGGTGGACAAATTTTCAAACATAGCACATTTCATACCTTGTAAGAAGATAACTGATGCAGTGCATGTAGATGACCTATTTTTCAAGAAGATTGTGAGATTGCATGGATTAACAAAGCATATAATTTCAAACAAAGACATTAGATTTCTTAGATATTTTTGGAAGACACTATGGAAGAAGATGAAGATAGATTTGAAGTTCAGTTAAACATTTCATCCACAAACTGATGGACAGATAGAGGTAGTGAATAGGAGTTTGGGAAACTTGTTGAAATGTTTGGTTGGAGAGAAGACATGAAGTTGGGATTTGATTCTTTCACAAGTAGAGTTTGCATACAATAATTCTATGAATAGGAGTACTAGAAGAACACCTTTTGAAATTGTTATTGAAGAAAGCCCTAGAGGAATAGTAGAATTGAGAAATATCAGTATGGAAGAAAAGAGAAGTACAGAAGTAGAAAAATATGTAGGAATATGGAGATAGTACATAATCAGGTAAAGAAGAATTTGGAGGATATGAATAGTAAGTATAAAGAGCAAGCAGATGAGAAGAGGAGACATAAAGAATTTGTAGTTGGAGATCAAGTGATGGTGTACTTGAGAAAATAAAAATTTCCAGTTGGCACATATAACAAGTTGAAGATGAAGAAGTTTGGACCTTGCAGGATACTCAAAAAATTTGATTCAGGAAATGCATATGAAGTAGAGTTACCAGAGACATTGGGTATATCACCTATTTTCAACATCATAGACCTATATTAGTATCATAAAGCTAAGTTTAGTGAAAAAATTGAAGACTTGAAGAATCAATTACCACACCAACAACCAGAATAGATTGAAGACATTTTCGACAATAGAGTTGGACGCAACACTAGAGGAAGACAATACAAAGAATATCTTGTGAAGTGGAAAGGTAGACCAAAAGAAGATTCATCTTGGATTTCTCAGGCTGAGGTAGACCATCTTGGTTTTCCTCTCACCCCTACAAAGTGAGGGACTCACTTTTTTTCAATAACCCTGGATGTCTAATGTAGGAGCATCCCTGATTCAAGAGCAATCTTGCATCAACCAAAAAATATTTGCATTTCATTTTGTTTCTTTCAGTTCTAGTTCAATTTAGGTAGTTCAATTAGTAGTAGTTTTTGTATTTTGGTCTACATTCTATTGTAGTTGCATTTCAGACCTTCCAGAGCTGGACTTAGGATCTAGAGACATTCATGCACAACATATCCAAATCTTGGAGAATTTGGTTAAGGTACCAGAAAGATATCACTATTAGAAGATCAACTATTTCTTAGAGCAGACCATCTTGATAGTCTTAGACAATTAGCTGAAGGAGAAGATCTGTGGAGCATTTCATGACATTCAAAGCTTAATGACATATCATTCAATGTTGTTTGGTTTGTGGTCAACCTTCCTTGAGATTCACACATTATCCCATTCATTTGTGAAGGAGTTCTATTCATTTAGGGCCAACCTATGCATGTACACACATTACAACTCTTCATTGAAGTTTGTGATCTTCCTTGGCTGATGCAGAGGAATCTTATGTTCTAAATATGATATATAATTATGTAATAAATCCCTAGGAAAGTAGTGATTCACATGGTGATAGTTTGTTAGTTGGAATATGTGTGAAGGAGCTTCAAAGTTATATCTTGTGCATAGTCTGATATTATGTAATCAGGCCTATGAGCGCTAATTGTAAGCCTGCATGTTTCCAGCCAATTTCTATTTGAATTATACGATATACTGAAATACTAAATCAACATTTGTTTCATATCGTTGAGTCATTTCCATTGTGTTTACTCTAGTTGCATGGTCTGGATAGTTCTCTTTGAGTACCCTCCTAATCGTGACTACACTAGGTGCTCGAAATGTGATTAGGTTGCAATTGAGGTTTTTGAGCTAAGGTCAAATATGGTGTCTCTAGAAGGAAAGCTAAAGCTGATGGCTATTCTTAGCCTGAAGGCAATGCATAGGTCTTCCACTACACTGTCAGTGCTACAAGACCTTGAACTCAAAAGACATGGTTTAGATTCAATCATCTTTGTTAACTATGAGGAAATGTATATATTCCTCAATGATGAATAGAGTCAACTATTCTCTTATGTTTTCTTTCTTTTCTATTGCTGGTTTTTGGTTCTAGTTTATGCTTAAAAATCTGGACTATAGTATGGTTTACTATTGTTAGTGTGTTGTTTTTCTACTTTTCATGGCCTATCTATGGCTTGTTTTGCTTTGTTATTGTGGCTTTTTGTTTAAGGGATCAACACTCTGGTTTGCTAGTTACCATAATCAAAAGCAATCCCTCATGGGAACAAAACTTCATAATTCGACCTAGAGCAAGAAGAGTGCAAGTGAGATCAGAGATCCATCAAATAGACCAACCCTCAACAAGAAACTAAAATAGTCATAGATGATGAGGTAAGACTCTTAGTGAGACATTTTCAAGAGGCCAAAGATTCTCAAGAGGCCTTGTGTGTCACTTTTCAAGAAGAACAATGAGAACAAATAGAAAATACGAAAAGTGAAATTCCAAGAAATGACAAAACATAAAGAGGTGCTACACCCACTAACCTCATTACAACCCTAGTCCAAAACATTAGAATTCTTGAGGTGGAACAATCTATTCAAGACAAAAGAGTGAAGTCTCAGGGCAACAATAAGGTAGATTAAGACCAAGGGGCATCGAAAAAATCCCCCTACCTCAGCTTCTATTCTAAGAATGGAAACAATGAATTCTTCCCAAATGGTAATCAAATAAAACAAAATCTTTATATAGTACAAAATAGTCAACCAAACCCATTCTCTATGCTAGGATATCAAAATCTGTCTATGGGTTTAATCTTTTTGACCCCACAATCTTAGAGCACATTCCAAGGAACATATCTCAAGTACTTGAAAGAACCTCTGGACCATACTATAAGAAGTGTGATGCTACCATGACATCTCTGAGACCTACCTAAGTTTAAAGGAGAAGGAGATTCCACTTGGCATATTCAAGCATACACCACTACTGTAAGGGAACTTCTCCCTTGGGTTGGAGTTGTCACCAAGATTTTCTCAAAGATGTTAGAAGGAATTTCCTTCCATTGGTACTATCACCTTCATGAGGCCCCCATCCACTCATTTTGACAACTTATAGTGGAGTTTTTCAAGGATTTTGACATGAACAAACTTGTTAAAACAATGATTTTTGAATTCCTTACAATGAAACAAGAACCAAACAAATAGTGGCACATTTCATCACATGATGGAGACAAGTACTATACTCATCCACAAGTGTCCCAAACATGGATAATCATGAATTGTATGACCTCTTCTTGCATGCCTTTAATAAATACACTTGAGAGGAGGTTTAGAAGTTACCATGTAAATCATACAAGGAACACTTAGAAAGTGCTCTGTGAATAGTTCAAGCTGTCATTGATAGTAGAAGAACTTCTGATATAGATGGGTGAAAAGTAAATGATAATAGTGGAAACAATATAGCTTCCATAAGGATACTAATGAATAATTGAAATGTGACTATATCTGTGGGGTAATAGATCAACCCCTAATTAAAAATAAAGTAAAGGATGACTATAATGGGAGTGATTATTACCCTCCAAATGTCAATACAATAGACTAACCTCAAAATGGTGGCTATTATCCAAGAGATAATCATCTGACATGGAATCAAAATTGGAATGATAATAGGCATGAGTAGTCTCCTTACAATCAAATTTGTTCTTTTCATAGGACTATGGGGAATACTACTAAGTCATGTCAAGAATGAAATAGATTCATTGCTAGGTTACCTAAAGACCAACAAAGGTTTTTCATTGAAATTTTCTTAAACCCACAAGAAGTTACACCCAACAATAGTAAATATTTGAGATAGACACATGTACCCATTGCTCTGCAAAATACTAACATGAAGATTTTTCAAGACCCTTTTTGTGCTCACAAGAATGTAGAAACAAGTAATCAAGACACAACAACTAAGACTATCGAAACAAATATACCCACACTGCTAGGACCAAAAGGAGAAGCCAAAATGTTAGGGCTGGTTGAAATATGGTACGAGGAAGAAAATTAACTCAACAATGAACAAAAAGAAGAAACCCATGATGGAGGATTGGACCATATGAATTGATTGAGGATTTGAAAAAGATATATGCTCACATATCATTTTATAGATCTCAAAAATTCCCCTTCTCACTATTTAGTCATTCTAAAAGAAATAAGATTAAGGTACCTAGACCAAATCACTCTTCCACCTAGTGAACAAATAAATTAGGATGACTATGATGTAGATCCACCAAATGCTAAACTAAAAGACCTAGGATTTTTCTTTAATAAAAAGAAAATGCATTCCTAGGCAGATTTAACTAAGAAGAAAGATCCTTCTCTGTACTTGCAATTGTGGATTTATGATTCATGCATAAAAGAACATTAATCAATGATGAGGCTACCATGAACATAGTTCCTTTCTCCCTCTTGGAAAGGATTGGATATGGACATACTAATATCATTGCATCCCAAGACACTTTGAGAGGATATAATAACATAAAAGACACCATGATAAGAAAGATCACTATACCTATTTCCTTAGGGTCGAGAACCATTCCTATGAAGTTCTATGTTATTGACAAAGATATTGGTTATAACTTACTCCTAAGAAGACCATGGAAACATCGAATGCAGGATGTGCCTTCCATATTGTTCAAGGAGGTCAGATTATTGCACCTTGGGAAAGTTTATGTCATGAAAGAGGACTTAGAACCCTTCAATATGGTTAAAACTAATGTGACCAAAAAGAAGATAAGGAACCCAATTGATTATGAGATACCAAAAAAAATATTTTTGTCCTACATTCCATGCCACAATTAATACGAATTAGAAGGATACAAACACCTACCAAAATGGTAAACAATGTGGAAATGAAAACCTTTAAAAAGGAGAATCATCAGCACAGAAGGAGATAATTCCAAAAGAAGCAATGATAAAAATCATGGAATGGTTAGCGAAAGATCTACCTCTTTAGTTTCCTCTAGAGATCTAAGTAATATTAATGTATCCGTGAAAGATAAATGAGTCAATCAAGTTTTCCCATGTATAGGAGTAAAACCCCATCAGATGGAATGGCCTGAATTTGAAACATAGACATCAGACTTGAATGGAGTAGATCCACATGCCTTCTTAGATCCTAAGGAGGTTACATTTGAAAGTTATTCTCCATTAACACCACCAAAAGAAATGACATCTAGTGAGACATACGTACTTGAAACATAAGAGAAGAGTGATTCATACACATTGTCTATAGAAGAAAAGACTTAAGATCAAGAAGAAGCAAACTCAATAGACAACAAATGAACACACATTCTAGAAAGTTCATCAAAAGCCTTTCTAGCCCCTCAAAACTTGAAGCAACCTTTTTCCTCGACCTCAGTACAATCTAATTATAGAGGCAAGTAGGAAGCACCCTTAGTGCAAATAGAAATGGTTGAAAGACTCCCAAATGAAGATGAGGTGGGTGAGGGAGATTTCTAAAAAGAATTTAAGATATGATTGACCATAGGAACAGAAGATCCGATCATTTTTTAATTACCTAAAAAATACATAGGATATTCGATGGATATGTGGCTGGAACCAAATGGAAAAATAAGTATAACTTTCATTCCTCTAGATGAACAAAGAAAGCTGCAGACACCCCTAAAATTGATTCAATTCTTGCAAAGTATTCAAGAACATCTTGAAGTTAAAATATACATGCAAGATGCATTTGTCTCACTCATCAAACTCTTGAGATGGACTCTTATCTTGGACTCCCTCTCATCAATAATCCTTTCATGTTCTATTACATATAACATTAATAGGAGTAGTCCCTCATTCAAGTCAACTAGAACAAAGTCAAACTTTACGACCCTATAGAATAGGTGAGCTTGTCTTCTAGAAGAGGAGCACTAAAACTAAGAAACATAAGAAAAGAGGAATTTTCATGAAGATTGGAAAGATCCTTATATGATCAAAGAAAATGTCAGAAATAATGCATGTATTTTGTGCATGATGGAAGGTGAAGATTTTTGTGAGATTGTCAATGCCTTTCACCTCAAGAAATACTATGTCTAAAATACACAAAAATCATCAAATATAAAAACACAAAAAGATTCAAATATTCCAAAAATTGAAACAAAATTATAAAATCATTAAAAATTGAAATTTTGGATTTTCTTTGCCATTCTGTATCATCCTGCATCTTTGTGAGTGACATGCTCTTGTTTGATTTTAGTTTCAGTAAGGAGTCAAAGATTACTTAGGTATAGGTTGATCCTCTTAGATTTTGAGATCCCTTATATTTAGAGTTTCTATTTATCATTCCCCTATTTACATTCCCTAATGATTCTAATCAAATCTTATCTCTTAGCTATACATTGATCCTAGTCTTAGCAATCCATGTTGTTAAGTCTAAATAATGTTAGTCTTCAAACCTATAGTAATCAATAAAAGCTTGAGAGTAGAACTCCCCCATTTCTTCTTAGTAGAAGGGAATTCTAACTAGATAGTGAAAACTTTTGGTGGTACTCAACCCCTTATCTCTCTTGGCCAAAAACCCTAGGAAGATCATAACTCTCAAGGAAGTAATCTAAAATAAGAGTGTAAAAAAATGAGTGATAAAAAAGAAAAGGAAAATATATATGAGCAATAATTAAAAGTAGAAAAGCATCTGAATATCTAAAGCATCCAAAAAGTGTCAAAGAAAAAGGAAAGCAAAAAAGAAAAAAAATACAAAAAAAAGAAGAAAAAAAGAAGAAAAAAAGAAAAAGAAAGGTAAAAACAAAAGAGTGAAAAGAGAGAAGATTGTTGATTTTCCGTACTCTCAAGTGGAGATATATCTAAGCTCAAAGCTATGAGGGTGACAATCTATCAAAGAAATTAAGGAACAAAGCATACATGCACTCCAGCTGAGCAATACTATGATTCTATCTATATTTAGGGGCATATTCTATTCTAGAGCCTCTTCCTTTACCCTAGGTCTATCTTGTTGGCCATCCTTTGATCTAATTCTACTGAGTGATAATAATTTTTTTTTTTTGTCTAAGTTGAAAGCTTGTCAAAATGTTTTGTCTAGATAAGGATCAATGTTTAGCCTTTAGCCAAGCCCAAAATTCAAAAGCATTCCATATCCCCCCATTCCTACTTGAGTTCTAAATCCCATCCCAAAAAGTTAATAAGTCTCCTATACTAGGATAATTTGCAATCCCCTGAGTCAAAAATCTTACTAAAGAGTTGTCGCATTGTTTGTTTCATCATGCATTCATCATATCAAGAAATCAAAAAATTTGAAAGCAATAAGTTTATGTCATAACTCATGACATTCCATAGGATTAAGATGTGTTTCTTTCCATAATTGTGCCCCTGTATTTCGTATATTACATTCATTCATATATATTCTAAAAAAGACCAAAAATATCAAATAATCATTTTTGTATCCGTGTTAGAGTTTTAGAGATTAAAACATAAAAGGTTCTAAGCTATCCATGTGCACAGGAGATAGGAAAAGATGAACATTAAGATCACAAGGACAATTTCATTGGTATTATGAAAATTTCAAGTATAAATTGTAATACAAAGAAAGATTTAAGAGCCTAAAATACAAAATGCTCCCATGATATACATATCTCCCCATGAAAGGGGGAAAATTGAAAGAAATAAAAGCCTCTAGAATGTCAAGGAAGATTCTAACAAACTAATCCATCATGGCTCCTATTCCTAGGCCTCCTATGAGAGACTGAATCTCCATGAGTTCTATAAAAATAGGGAATCCTGATAGGAACCTGTTACTGAGAAGGACCAGCACCACTAGTCCTTGAACTAGGCCTGTCAATCCCCAACTAAGCCATCTCTTAGAGAACCACATTTTCAGCCTCAAGTATGTTGATCCTGGCTCTCACAGCAGGGATCTCTTAACAACTATGATGAAGTGGAGTAAAGCTATTAGTATGATGACTAGCTATAATAGGAACACGAGTATATATAAGAAGTCTCTCTTAGGGGAACCCAATGGTAGGGATTCCTAAGTTCAAGGAGTTGTCATGAATAAAGTCCCTTCATTCCTTGACGTTACCTAAGAGAGAAAGAAATGAAGAAGTGTTATTCAAAACACATGGATAAAAGGAAATTCAAAAGAAAAGTAGGGAAGGAAGTAATTACAAGGATCAACAAGATGCCAAGTAGGATCAAAGTATTTGATGCATCATTGGAATGAACAAGGTTACAGCTAGGAGGAGTCACCTATCGTGCTACCTCCTCATTGGAAGATATAATATGATCCCCTCCAATGTGAGCCTCCTCATCATGATCCTCTCCATTAGGATTGTAATCCTTGTTAGAAGAGTCAGTGTTCTCCATGACTATCAATCTTTGGGAAGGATTTCCTCTCAACCCCCTTGGTCCATGACTCGTGCCACAAATCACTCTAGTGATAGAAACCACAAGATTCAATGGGTTCTAGGTGACCATCCTACTCTCATCATCACCCATCTCTTAGATAGATCTATAACAAGTGATGACTATGGGAAAGTCCTCTAGAAAGGCATCAACAAACAATTGTGGGACTCGCTTGACATGGTGTGTCTCAATGAGTCCATTCCTCTCCAACAAATTAGTCACACCTCTGTAGTAGTTGTGAATCTATCTTTAATTAGGCCAGAGGCCCTCCGTATTAGTGTAGGGATCATAAATCATGTCAATATTTTAACTGAGAGTGGCCTCCATGCATGGAGTAGTAGCACAATGACCAAGTTGACCCCAGTGTGTGGCCCTCAATAATCTAAGATCTGGAAGTGGCATCTCCCTTTGAAATGGCCTAACATGCTCAAAATCCATGTCATTATTAGAGAAGAATGACTAAATGCAAGTGCCCCATGGCATGATATATAGTAGAGGTCTTGGTAAACCATTACTAGAATGTTGACTCCCCATGTAAATATAGTGTCATGTTCTATACCTTGAATGATGGGTGCCCAACACCACCTAAGTTGAGTAGAGCCCTTATCCCTTGGTAACCCAGAAGCAATCAAACTAATGAGGAACTTCTTGAAAGGTGAGATAGGTAGACAAGATATGAAAAGAAGTCAAACCCATGTTTGGTCTTCAAGATAAATCACTCCCATGATAGCTGCCCACACATGTTTCTTTGTGAATGAATCATTCCCTTGTAAGACAAGTGGCTACCATCTCATAGTAACCCCTAGGATGAGATAAACATCATATAAAGTGATACTCCACTCCCTTGAGACCTAGGGAAATCTGAAAGTGTTCTTATCGACATCCCAAAGGTCAAGATATCACAACATATGTGAAAGATGGGATGGACAACTAGAACATGACATATCTTGTCAAGTACCTCTCTTTAGAATAGTTTGATCACCAAGAGATAAAACCTCATAAGCATTAGAAAGCCATAGTTTCTCATGACTAGAATTCCATTGAATCCATGAATCTTGTCAAGAATAAAGAACCTTGCATTAGATCTCATTAGAACTCAAAAAATCTAAAAAAATATATTTTCCTTAAAAAATTGCAATAAAATAATGAATTTAGTGATCAAATTAGAGAATAATAGAGTGATGCAAACATCAAAAGACATCAAATTTTAATTAAAATCAAACTATCTAGGTTTCTAATTTTACCAAGTCAAATCTCCTCAGACAATCCTACTATGCAATAGGATCTCCACTGGTGAAGGTGGTGACCCATGAGTGAACCTATCCCATGCCCCAACATGTAAAAAACATCATAGAAACCTCAATTTTTACTTGATTTTAACAAATGGAAAGATGCATACACACTAAAATGAAAAATCTAACACAATGTGACAAGAAAAATAGAAATAAACAAATTATTTCAAGAGAAATTCTAGAAAATTTAAACAAGGGCTTATAGGGAGGATTTTCACATGATTTGTACTTGATTCTCAATGGGAGAAAGATTCATGTCCATCCTTGCAATATCCTCGATTTTAGATTTTTGATGACCATTCACACACACAATTCTGTTGCCAATCGACTACATTTTCTCAAATTCCTCCACTCTACTCTTCTCTTATCTTAGTTTGTTTTATGTATTTAGGTGTAACTTCTTGTTTTTGTCCTCTATTTTACATGCTTTCATCCCTACAAGTCTCCTAGACAAAGCAATCAACTAGGTGAACTTGTGACACAATATATGGTATGTTCATTCATTTTAGTTGCATTGTTTATTTTAAAATACATCAAATGTTGAACTAATACTAGTTATTTTAGGTACAAATGCAAGAAATCAACAACATGTAAGGCCTATTTCAGGAATGGTATCTACCCTTCATGTAGACCATCATCCCCGAGAGGGCAAATATGTAAGCACTATAAATGCGTATGAGCTTCCACAAGGACCTATGATGATGTATAGTTCTAATAATGTATATAGAAGTGTGAATATAATGCCCTCTCAGTAGTGCTTTTCTTGGTGACATGTCGACATCAATTTCTCCTTCCATCGATTCTTCTCATTCCTAACTTTTCTTCACTTTCGCTCTTGTCAACCATCCTTCTTTTGCATTGTTAGTTTTTTTCTTGGTAAGCTTATTTCATCTTTCCCATAATCATTTCATCTCACTCCAGCCCCAAGAGGCCTTAAAATGACCTCCCAGACCAAATACATCTATCAGAATTGACTTAACTTTTGTTGATTTTGGGTCTCCATCTATTATTTCTAGATCTCCGCTGGCAACCATACTTGTGCAAGTAGAGATTCTATTTAACTCATTTGTTTGACTTAGCTCTAGTGATAGATGACCTTCTTTTCACTCCAAGACCCCCTATAACTTTAAGGTTCCACTTAGACCCCTTACTCTATGGGTCACTAGTGGGTCACCCCTGGTGACCTGGCCTGGTGAAACTAGTGACCCTACCATCTTTTCATCCATAGATTCTTTCCTATTTTGATCCTAAAAAAGCTCTATTTTTTCTCCAATTTACATGAGGATTTGAACTAAACATAAAGTGAACTATTCTTAGCTCATCTACCACCTCTAATCATGCATAATTAGCTCATATGATCTATACTTGTCACTCCTATAACTCATTTCTAACTCCATTTTTGTAGCCTATGATATGCTATCATAAGCCTATCACTCCTCTTTCAGCCTAGTCTTCTCTTCAATCTGATTGGTTAACTCTTTAATCAAGGGAGTTAACTCCTCAATCATCCTAACTCTTCATGTGCTCTTCCAAACTATAAATAGCCCCTTCCTAAAGCAATAAGGGAGGAAAATCCATTGTTGCAGCTAATTCTCAAGATTTTCTTTGCTCTCTAATTAGCATTCTTATGCTTGTGTAGGACATCTAGGTTCCTTTTTTTTTTTTTTTCTCAATCCTTCAAAGGCTTTATACAATGTCATTATGCTAGTGAATTTCCAAGCAAAGTGCTTCAAATCTTTAAAATGATCTCCCTAATTGATAGCTTTCTCAAGCTCATTCTCTCTCTTCCCAATTGCCACCAAGAGAAGGACCCTACTACTGCAATAGGACAAAGAAATTTTTGAACCAAGGATTCCTGAGGGTAGTGTGGAGACTCATGTGTCTTTCACAATCTAGATTCTTTATGCTTTCTTAGATAATTAGATCACAATTTGCTCTTGGGAATAATAATCTTGTCTTGTAATTTCCTTGATAGATTCATTTAAAAGTTGAATAGATTAGTCTTCTTGAATAGTATAAATTGCAATCTTAGTTAATATTTCGTGTTTCACACTTTCAATTCTAGATTAGTCCAAAAATCTCTTCAAAAATAACAAAAACATAGTATAATTGCATTATGTAAATTTCATACTAATATACATTAATCTTTTAATTTCTTAGTTAATTAGTTCATTATGAATTTGAATTCTAGAAAAAGAACCAAAAAAATCATTTGTATACATACTAGTTGCATACATAGATAAAACCCAAAAATACAAAATCATCAGAGCTTAGAGAAGTCAAACCCTTGACTTGATCATGAGGTAATATTCAATAGGACAAGCATTCACAAAAATCCTTGATTTCATCATGAGGTCAAAAAAGTCAAGAAAACTCTTACAAAACCTTAGATAACACCACTAAGTCAAAAGTCCACTCTTGGTCAATTCAAGTCTATTCTCTCCATCCAAGCATTCGAATGTGCCTTGGAATTAGAGGTGACCGGGGGTAGGAAATCCTTGGGGATAATCAGAAGTTACATCCTAGGTGACAACTAGTACAACAAACACGAGATGAACAAGATAATGTGTTTAAGTTGATCCAACATAGAGAATAAATACAATATGTTCAAGCCATATAAGAAATGTTACAACAAACTAGGCATATCAACAATTACAACACACATCCATGTAGACATTGAAACACTAAAAACCCATACAGGAGATCAATAACTAGTGACCCTTTGGGTCATATTATTATCTCCACCACAATGGTCATTGAAAAACACATAATAAACTATGATAGGCCCCAAGACCAATCAACCACTCTTCATGACATTCTAATCTTGAGAGAACAGAACCTCCCTTGGGGCTCGCCTCCACTCAACTATCTTTTTCCAAAAGAGTGATAGTGACTTGGAGGTCACCCAAGGCAAGGAGAGGGTCAATGTGCTTGTGTCAAGGTTGACTCATTCACACCCATGTGATGAGTCATGTTTTGAAGAGTACTGGTCTCCAATATGAAAGCCTAAATAATTTACCACTTGAGCTCATCTCATTTGATAACAAAATTTCTAATTTACTCTTTCATCAAAATTAACTTTGTAAATCACACATTCTTTTTGATCCTATTCTTGTTTGTTTCTCCTCTCAATTGTAGAGGTTATGTAGATAAGAAAAGAAGATGATTGGCATTTTTAAGTCTTATTGATATGTCTACCAAACTTAATTGGTCTTATTTTTCCAAATACCTTTTTTGATAATACACAATCTTATTTAAATTATTTCTTATGTTCTTATTTGATGTGTTGAATGCACAAGATAACTGAGAGGGTGGTGAATTAGTTGTAACATATAATTCCAAAACCCTCAGACACATTTAGATCCACATGAATTCAATTAACCCTTAAACTGTTATGATGATTAAGAATGAAAGAAAATACTAGAAACTAAACCAAATCAATATCAAACACAAGAGAACATCATATTTATGTGGAAAACTGATGCAGAGGGGAACCAGTTGTACATAAATACAGGGTTGAAGAATCGCTTGAAAGGCCCACAAAATAACCCTTACAGCATATATCGGCAAGACAATTTAAATGTCACACCGAAAAATACATATTCTTGCCTATCGGCAAGACTCTAACTATCAGCGGCACATTTTCCGCATCCCCCGACAACACATCTCTCACCGATGAGCCTTCCATCGGCGAGACTTCTTAGTTCTCATCCCAATCGGCTTGACATAAATCATCGGCCACTTCATAAATTCCTTCGCCGATAAGTCTCCTCTCCCTGATGGTTAGAACCATCGGCTAGACCGATACTGTCGGCCTAACTTTTAGTGAGTCTCCCAATGTGGTCACTCTTGCCGATGCACTAACGAGACTCTTCCACTGACACTCCCTCTCACCCTGATGCCTTAGGTCAAGGCAATCATCGGTGAGACCTTCACCGTCGGGCCAGCCGCTTTCAGTTCCTCCGATGATGATTCTTTCGCCGATGACTTCGGCCACACAATACATGACCTCCTACCACCGGTAACTCCTTTGTATTTCCTTCCACTGCGACCACTACTGCCGGTCAACATTTGTATCTACCCCAATGTACATTAACAATGTACATTCGCTCATACATACAATCATGAAATGCAATTGTTGGATACACACAGAATGTTTCTACATGCAAATGTGGTATACACATGAAATGTCTTTGACATACAAAAGACGTATACACACAACTTGTATCTTCTCAACATGCAACGACAGGATGTACACATACATCTGTGATATACTCAGGAAATGCTCACCTACATACAAAAGTGATATACTCATAGAATGCACATTTCGTGATACAACCCAAAATTCACGCTGCTAACTTTCTTTGCACATTGTAACCGAACAGAACACACGAAAACTATAGAAACTATGGAACGGAAATAAATCTAACTACATGAAGGTCATTCCACTGGTTTCGAAGAAACCCACCAGTGGAATGACTCCAAATTGATGTTCTGTAATTAGACCAGGAACTAAACCTTTTCTATTCCTTCCAGAGATTATACATACAAATAGTTCACTTTCCTCTCTCTGTTCATTCGCTTCTTTCTACACGAACAGAGACCAACTATATAAAGACTCTCAATTGACAGTTACACATCTTGTTCGGTTACAAGCTTTTAAACTGTTTCTTAACATACATGTCATTATTCGGCCAACTAAGACTCAAAGTGGCCTAAGGCCTTATAGTATAACATTTTGGACATAACAAAAAATGTGTAGGATCCTCAGATTCTTAATGTCTTCGAGGTGCTCCTGCACCATACTCCCAGACTTGAAAAATTTCCATGTCCCATGGAAATGCTCAGTGAAAAGCTTGCAATATCTTTTGACTTTCTCGACGTCTGCAATGCTAACTGGATGCCTCTGCTGCTTCTTCTTCATCCTCAACTGTGCCTTTTATCAATGGCTGCCTCTAAAATGTAACAACTGAAATCCACTCCTTCATGCTACACCAACACCTCTGTCCCTCACCTGGGAGTCCTCTCTCGCCTCTCTCCCCAAGACTTTTGGCAACACCAACTGGACCTCCTTCTCAGGCCCATGACAGATCTCTCATCTGCCTATCGTAGCGAGTGAATCTGCACCTGCAACTGGAAGTCAGCAAAATTCCTTTCTAGCACTCCTTTCAGCTTCTTGCTTCTCTCTTCTTCTTCTTTCTTCTTCTGCCTATACAGTGACAGAATACCCACAACTTTTTCTTCCTATTCAGTGACAGAATCAATACACAAATAGCCCAGTCCTTTCGCTGAGCTCTGATACCAATTTGATGCAGAGGGGAACCAGTTGTACATAAATACAGGGTTGAAGAATCCCTTGAAAGGCCCACAAAATAACCCTTACAGTGTATATCAGTAAGACAATTTAAATGTCACACCGAAAAATACATATTCTTGCCTATCAGCAAGACTCTAACTATCGGCGGCACATTTTCCGCATCCCCCGACAACGCATCTCTCACCGATGAGCCTTCCATCGGCGAGACTTCTTAGTTCTCATCCTGATTGGCTTGACATAAATCATCGGCCACTTCATAAATTCCTTCGCCGATAAGTCTCCTCTCCCCGATGGTTAGAACCATCAGCTAGAACGATACTGTTGGCCTAACTTTTAGTGAGTCTCCCGATGTGGTCACTCTTGCCGATGCACTAACGAGACTCTTCCACCGACACTCCCTCTCACCTTGATGCCTTAGGTCAAGGCAATCATCGGTGAGATCTTCACCGTCGGGCCAGCCGCTTTCAGTTCCTCCGATGATGATTCTTTTGCCAATGACTTCGGCCACACAACACATGACCTCCTACCACCAGTAACTCCTTTGTATTTCCTTCCACTGCGACCACTACTGCCGGTCAACATTTGTATCTACCCCAATGTACATTAACAATGTACATTCGCTCATACATATAATCATGAAATGCAATTGTTGGATACACACAGAATGTTTCTACATGCAAATGTGGTATACACATGAAATGTCTTTGACATACAAAAGATGTATACACACAACTTGTATCTTCTCAACATGCAACGACAGGATGTACACATACATCTGCGATATACTCAGGAAATGCTCACCTACATACAAAAGTGATATACTCATAGAATGCACATTTCGTGATACAACCCAAAATTCACGCTGCTAACTTTCTTTGCACATTGTAACCAAACAGAACACACGAAAACTACAGAAACTATGGAACGGAAATAAATCTAACTACATGGAGGTCATTCCACTGGTTTCGAAGAAACCCACCAGTGGAATGACTCCAAATCGATGTTCTGTAATTAGACCAGGAACTAAACCTTTTCTATTCCTTCCAGAGATTATACATACAAATAGTTCACTTTCCTCTCTCTGTTCATTCGCTTCTTTCTACACGAACAGAGACCAACTATATAAAGACTCTCAATTGACAGTTACACATCTTGTTCGGTTACAAGCTTTTAAACTGTTTCTTAACATACATGTCATTATTCGGCCAACTAAGACTCAAAGTGGCCTAAGGCCTTACAGTATAACATTTTGGACATAACAAAAAATGTGTAGGATCCTCAGATTCTTAATGTCTTCGAGGTGCTCCTGCACCAAAAACAACCATGGTAAGGATTAGCTCACAACATAAAGTGATATCAACACCGAAAAACAATAGGCTTACTGCCAAAGGGCTCAATACCCAAAAGAAAGAAAGGCTCATTGCCAGAATAGAGAAGAAGATAGAGAAGATTGTTACAAGGAGAAAACTATCTCAATGCAATAGAGACATTCACCACAATGCCATCATCACCTCCACAGTTTGACAAAGGAATTGTAGACACCTTTTGCTCATTGCATCCAGTAATCTAACACATGAAAGATTGCACTACACTACACAAATTCACACTCTATAACTCTATAATTCTTATCACATACACCATACTCTTCTCTCTCCACATCCTTCAACATCTTGACACTTATTTATACCATCTTCAATCTTAAGAACATTCTCCAATTTTGGCAAGGCACCTTGATCATGCAAATTCAAATTAGGTTGGAACCAAAACATTCCCATGGTGGAGAGGAATGAAGGCAAACCACAACTCACCTTATCTTGGACCTAAATCTATTCATACACATTACACCACATTTCCATAATCATCAAAGCAACTCCACAAATAGTGTAAACACCCAAGGTCGGCAGAACCAGTGTTAACACTATAAATAATTATGTACACACTTCCTCAAACCCAAATATGACTCGTGGACCACATGCCATGCTTGACCACAATCTAGAATATCCCACAAACATCCTAAAAACATAAAAATTCCTCTACAACTACATTCACTTGTCGCCCAACCTCATTCTATTTATCCAACATACTCAAATGTCTTTATCATGCTTTGGAACTCAAGAAATCATCTTCCAAAGCTCAAATCCATGAACAACTTTGACTGAAGATAGATACTAACCTTATAAGCACACTTCTAGAACCAAAAGACCTGAAACCACTTTGTAGAGAAACACAAAGAAAAGAAATTTCTCCCAGAAACCTCTGTACAACACAGTTCATACACTGGTGAATGCATCCTCCTCTGTACATTGATCTAGAAGGCCAAATTTTGAATGTAGCATCTCTAAACACCTCTAAACAACATATCCAAACTAAACAAGCAGATCTTCAATAACAAAGAAATGTGTAGCAAAACCAGAATACTACTCTACAATATAGAATACCACTGCCATTTGCTATTTACTTGTTTTATTCAAATTTTCTCAAAAGTACTTGGAAACTAAGCACCAAAACATATTATCACCATCTTCAACACTTCCTCATAATCATAGATAGCATCCACATGAGACCAACATCTCATAATCTTGCAACATCTCTTACTCATACAATTGACACTTGTAACGTCAAAAAATGTCCCCTTGGGGGCTTTTCCCTTAGAAGGTTTAGCTCCCAAGTCCTTTGCATGCATTTAGGACATCTTGCATCATAATTTGGCATCCCGATGGAATGAACCCTAGGTTTTATGGAAAATAGGGCCTAGGGGGACCCCTTGAGCTTAACCCTGCCCAAAATAGGGGGGAGGACTTGGGCATGCATGCCCTAGTCCTGCCCTATTTTGGGTCAGGCTCAAAATTGAAGTGTCATTTTATGATCGTTATTTGATCCCTAGGTCGACATGGTAAGTTTGAATTTATGAAATCTTAGTGGGACTATTTGTAGTTGCATAGAAAAGCATGTTTAGATATTCATTTAAAAAACTAGATTATTACTAGCAAGCTATTGTGTTCTCAACGTGATTCAAGGCTTTCATTGTGTTGCAAGAGCATATTTGTGTGGTCTATGTGTTTGTGTTTGCAGATTTGAGCATCCATATCATCATGGAATGAAGAGCATCTTCCTCCAATGAGATATTCACTACAAGGTGACATTATATTGTTTTTGTGATCATTAGCTCATTTGTTTTTTGCCTTTACCTCCCTAGGCACGTATTCTCTATCTAACAAAGGTGTTTAGAGACTTAAGTGTCCTCCAAGGCTTGACTGAGGAAAGCCTCTAAACACCACAACCCCCTCCCAAAGTTTTTATGGTTGTAGGTTACAGGTTGAGGAGATGGACAAAGTGAAGTTGTAGGAAGACATCTTGAAGTGTCAGAATTGCAGATCAGTGAAGAAAAGGACACCCTAGACTTGGGCATCTGCTCCCTAGTCCCTGAAGTTTTGTGATTAGAAAATCTCTAAAGCAACAAAAATAGGTTATAGACTGAGTTTCTAGATACTGACAAAATGTAGGTCCTTGGAATTGGGTGCCTACTCTTGTGTCCCTGACTTTTCTGCCTCAGAACCCCAAAAAAATGTACTATGTGATTTGACATTTTACATCCCTCTGCAAGAGCTTTTTCTGTAATTCATCTGTTTACTGTCGCATTTGTAAAATTAGGGTTTTAATGGTCAATTAAGCATAAGAGAAGGAAAATTGATAATTAAACACCCTAATCCAAGTTTCCCTACATCTCACAATGACCTAGGGTATGATAGTGCACTTCCACTCGATCCTAAGGTCGTTGAATATAAAGGGTGAAAGGAGGATTCAAACATCTAACAACTAAAACATTAAACAAATCCAATTTTTACCCTAAACATTTTGGTGAACCCATGATTTTGGACTTAATTTCAACTTTCTATGTGTTTTCCTTCAGATTTGGATTGATTTCATTCATTCATATAGTTATTCATCTTATTACATTAAGAAAATTTTAAAAAAATTGAAAAATTTAAAAAAAATTAAAAAAATTGCATTGTTAGGCTTACTAATTTGCATCAATTCTTTATAAATTTTCCTAATTTATGATTTTTGCATCAGATCTGATATAAACTACAGAAAATTACAAAAATTTAATAGTTTGCATTGCATTTTCATCATTTAATTGCTAGGGTTTTGTAGAAATTTTGACAATTTTCATATAACCTAGTAATTCCAAAATCTAGGGTTAGTAGGAAAAATATTATTTCAGATTTTTATACTGATTTTAGAGGATAATTAAAACCATAATTTGGCTTTAGTCTTGCATTTTAGTGTAAAATTGTATTTAGATTTAAAATATTTCCATTTTTGCATAGAAAATTTCAACAAAAAACTAGCAATTTTCATGCATTTTCATTAGATTTGCATTGGCATTTTGCATATTAAAACTTGGAATTTATTTTAAGATCTGAAAAAATTGCATTTTCACCATAAATCAGACTTCAAAGCATTCATATAGCATTTTTGTGTCAAGATCTCAAACTCAGGGCTTGAAAAACATCGATTTTCGCTAGATTTGGCCTTATCGACTCTCTCAATTTGCACTATACACGTGTTGTGAAGGGTATTTTTACACTAATTGGTTTTTATCAGTGTAATAATTTTCTTCCTCTCCTAAAAATCTTCACAACACCTTTTTAATAGGCTCTCGTATTGAAAATTTGGTGAAAAACCGCACATTTTTGCTATTTTTGCCCTAGGGTTTGGCCTAGTTTGCACTCCAAGTGTGTTGTAAAAAATTTTATGGATTGAAGTGACTGATAAAATTGATTTTATTTTCTACACCTCCTAAAATTCGTTACAACACCCCTTTTGCTATGTCTTGGAGTTGAAAAATTATGGAAAATAGCCTAATTTTGCTATATTTTCACTAGGGTTTGATCTTAAGTGGCACTAAAAGCATGTTGTGACATATATCTTATCATTAAGTGGCTATTATTACTGATATACTTTTCTATCCATCATCATTTTTTCATGCTCTTTTCAATTGAGATTTGGTGAAAAAATCACACATTTTGACATATTTTCACTATATTTTGACTTATCGTCATCTTAGAATTACATCAAAAGTGTGTTGTGAAGGATATTAGTGCTATTTTGGACTGATATCAGACATGTAATTTTCTTCCCTTGATCAAAATCCTTACAACACCTTTCTTCCATTCATTTGTATTGAAAAAGTACAAAAAATCAAGCATTTACAACACACTTTGTGCCTAAAATTTGAGCATATTGCTGCATGAGTCTAATAACCTGCTACCCTAAGAGAAATATTCCTTTAAGAAGAAGCATAAGACACATGGGATCTAGTTCTCTTGAATAAGTTGGTACATTTAGCACCTTCTCTACAAAAGGAGAGACTCAATATTACAAGATATTACACCCATTACAAGTACAATGGAAGAGAAAACTTTTCATGATGTTGATGATACTATTGAGGTAACATGATATGTATTTGATGAGAAAATAGAAAAATTGGATAAAGAGCTAGCCTAATTTCAATCATTTATGGAAAATGAGAGAATAGCCGAAGAAGTTCCTACAATTCATAACATAAGAGAATTGATAAAAGAGGGACAAGATGGTGTAAATGCAATTCGTGGTCTAGTACATATTGTACAAACCAACATTATGCCAGTGACCAAATGTGCACAAGTGATAAATAACACTTTATGACCATCTCATACTCAAGTATCCATACCTATACTGACTACGAGAATATCTACATTTACATCAATGATCTTAACAACTAATGTGAACACTTTTAGTAATGCTACCACTGGTATTGGAGTATCTAATGGCACCAATTACAAAGATGTTGGATTTGATTATCAGAAATTGGTTTGTAAGGGGACCTCTTCTGTGCACAATTATTCTCAACCACCTATTTATTCCACTCATTTTCAACCACCTATTACCTACTCGCAACCATCTTCGACCTATCATTATGTCCAACCACCATTGACATATTCTCAGCTTCTACCTATCGTATCTCAAATTCATTCACCTCCTCACTTTGGTTCCAATTCCTCATAACAAACTGCATCTCCAAATGATGCCATCCTAAATCAACTTTTACAGGGCATGACTGCTTTACAACAAAAGGTAACAAACCTGATAAATTCTTTGCAAACTAGTCTACTAACATATCATTCCCATAATCCCCTTTCCTATGCAATCTTGAGAACTCCAATGCCTAAGAGGTTTGAGACTCCCCACTTTGAAAAATATGGTGGAAAAGGTGAACCTAATATTCACGAGGTGGCATTTATAGCTATGTGTAGCAATTTCTATTTTGAAGAGGATTTGTTGGAAAACATTTTCCCACAATCTCTCAAAGATACCGCTTTACAATGGTTTTGCTCTTTGCCTCCGAATTCAATACACTCCTTTTTGTAGTTGATTGATCAATTTTTACAACATTTAATATCAGACCCCAAGTTACTCTAATTGGCTTGGTTCAATGCAAACAAGGTCCAAAAGAGAAGTTGACTGAATTCATTAGTCGGTATTAAGGACTTTATGCATAGATTCAGTATTAGATGAAAGATGAGGATGTTCAAAAGAAATTTATTACAAATCTACAACCTAATATTCATGATAAGATCCTCTTGATGGAGTATAACACCTTTCAACATTTATGCACCCCCCTTCATGATCATCAACTTTTGTCTAGTTAGTATGAAAATAAAAGCTCATTGGCTCAAGTTGGTCAATCCACAGGTGGATCATCACAAAACAACTTTAAGAGGAATAATATTAACAGGAGCTACATCGAGGTTAATGGACCAAATTCAAACAACTTTTCAAATGTTTCAGTTATCATTAATCCAAAGAAAGCATCATTTCAACCACGAAAATTTACTCTGATATCTGAGTCTTATCATTCCATCACGAATCAAGCTATGAGTAACAACATTCTGAAGCTTCCCCCAATTAGGCTTGTTGATCCTAGTAAACAAGGACCTTACATCAATGCTAATGCCTTTTGTCATTATCATCGAATGTAAGGACATGACACTGAATAATGTATGCATCTTAAACATGAGATATAGGACCTTATTGATTCAAATGTCATCCAAGTATCGGGTGTGAATGATAATAGAAACAAGTCGATTGCTCCACCGAATTAGAACTTACAAGTCTTTACTAATCCTTTCCCTAAGCATACTGAAAATAATATGTTGGAATAGGGTTTATTGGAAATAGATGAGGATGATTACTTGGACTATGATAACATTGTTGGAATGATTGAAGTAGATAAGAAACAAGTGGACAATCCACCTCATCCATGAAGAAAGGAAATTTATGCTAAGCTTGCACCTCTGTTATCCTTATATGGATTAGGAGACAATCAAAATGCATCAGAAAAGAAAGAACAACAACTGATATAGACGAGTAAGACGGTACATGATGATTCCCATTACCATGCTAGAAAGATTCAACAATAAAAACTTGATAAAAATTGGAAAAGAGTTAGACGACTCCCAACAGTTAGAGATAATAGTGGTTCTCCCCCTCATAAGCAACAAAAAGTCTCATTTAAATAAGAATGTGAGAAACAAACATCATATAATAATAAACAAGACTTTCATAAGAACCACTCAAATTTTGCATTAAACATGATCGAGTACCTCTCAAAGAGGTTTGCAAGCTCCAAGATATAATATGAAGACCCTACAGGTAAGTATATCTAACCCTTTATCTTTCTCATGATGTGCTTCCCCTGTGATGTGTTATGTGTTGTTTAGGCCTCCTGGGATGACCTTAGATTCTCTCGTAAGATATGGGATACTAGGAGACCACCTCTATTGTGACCTTCTTCTATGTGTATCATCATTCTTCTATATTGCCTCTCTCTTTGATTTCATTGTTGTGTGTTGTGTCTTATGGACATAGCATTGTGGTTGGTGACACTAGGGGTACCATCCTATGTGACTGTCCCTAAGACACTTGTTTCTCCTCTCTTATTCATTGTTTCCCTTCCTCTAGTGTTTCTATCTAGCAGGCGGATGACAAAAAACATTTATACTGAGGCAGACCTAGTATCCCTTTTGAGAGCAATTAGAAAATGGACTTAGTTCCTAATATGACAATGGGGTTGTATATCTTATCTAATGCTCAACTAGTGGAAGAACTCATGCTTTCTGTGTAGTGAATTTGATGATGTTTTTATCGCATTTACAAACCTTAACAATATTGCTACTTTGTGCACCTTTGTTTGTCTTTGAATCTAGCCTTAGTGGTACTCGATTTGGAGAGCTTCATGGTATAGCCCCAAGGTTATTCTCAAACTCTAAATTCATTATATGACCTTGGCTATTTGTGTGGTTAATCATATGCATTGATGTGTTTGTGATGTTGTAGACACTAACATGTTTCTTGCACGGATGTGTTTGTGGGAACGTTTGGCAATTGTGGAGTACATGTCACCTCCGGGTGGCATGGGCTTTGCGAAAGTCTATGTTCCATTGTGTGTTTTCTTCCTACCTTAATGTGCTTGATATTGATACATGATATCAACCACCTTAAGGTGGGGGCATATATAAGATAAGCCGTCTGTTATAGATGTTAGCAATGTGCTTGTCCTTAGATCCAGTTTAAAGACCAGTGCGATGAGTGCTTCCTGCATCCTGAGTTTGTTTACAATCAATCAATCAATTATGTAAGCCCTATGTGGAGGTGGGATATCACATATATTCCTTTTATTTTAAGCCCTCTACAGAGGCGGGTATGGTGTATTTCTCAGAGCAAATTGCATCGTCTTGTCATTTTTAAAAGTCCTCTGCGGAGGTAGGGAGCAATTCTGTGACTAACTCAACCCTTAAGCGTGTCTTCAATGATTATTGTCATGAATCCCAATTGTCAGTGTGTGCCTGTAATGTGCCTGAGATGGTGTTGGACTTAGAAATAGGAAATCTCCATCGCTTGTCTATCGTGTTTTCTCTCTGTCTTCAAGTGTGTACGTTTGGCGTGTTTATTGCCCCATATGCAGTCTAAAGACTAGCACGACGAGTGCTTCCTGGATTTTGGGAGGTTTTACATGTCTTGCATGTGTGTTTCCACATATATGCAATTTAAAGACCAAAATGATGAGTGCTTCTAGCATTATAAGAGGTTTGTTTACTTTCCAGTACTTGCATTTGCATTTCATATATACGAGAAAAAGAAAAGAAAAGAATCATGACTATCTTCCATGCATTAATGTGTCTTCTATGCATTTACTATATTCTCCATGTTTTGCATGACTGTAACTGTCTTCTCCATGTTTTACGTGCCTGTTACTATTCTCTATGTGATTGGAGTGTCTTCTCTGTGCTTGGTGTGTTTTCTGTGTTTGCAACCATACTTTAATGCGTGTATTGGCCTTGCGTTTATACATACATTAAAGTGGGGGCTAAATGTAACATCATAAAATGTCCCATTGGGGGCTTTTCACTCATAAGGTTTAGCTCCCAAGTCTTTTGCATGCATTTAGGACATCTTGTATCATAATTTGGCATCCTGATGGAATGAACCTTGGGTTTTATGACAAATAGGGCCTAGAGGGACCCTTGAGCTTAACCCTGTCAAAAATAGGGGGGAGGGCTTGGGCGCCCGTGCCCAAGTCCTGCCTTATTTTGGGTCAGGTATAATATTGAAGTGTCAGTTTATGACCATTATTTGGTCCCTAGGCCAACACGGTAAGTTTGAATTTATGAAATCTTGGTGGGGCTGTTTGTAGTTGCATATAAAAGCATGTTTAGGCATTCATTTGTAAACTAGATAATTACTAGCAAGCTATTATGTTCTCAAGGTGATTCAAGGCTTTCATTGTGTTGCAAGAGAAGATTTGTGTGGTCTATATGTTTGTGTTTGCAGATTTGAGCATCTATTTCATCATGGAATGAAGAGCATCTTCCTCCCATGAGATCTTCACTACAACGTGACATTATATTTTATTTGTGATCATTTTCTCATTTAGTTTTTGCCTCTACCTCCCTAGGCACACATTTTCTATTTGACAAAGGTGTTTGGAGACTTAAGTGTCCTCCGAGGCTTGACTAAGGCAAGCCTCTAAACACCACAACCCCCTTTTAAAGTTTTTATGGTTGCAGGTTACATGTCGATGAGCTAGACTAAGTGAAGTTGTAGGAAGACATCTTGAAGTGTTAGAATTGTAGATCAGTGAACAAAAGGACACCCTGGACTTGGGCGCCAGCTCCCTAGTCCCCAAAGTTCCATGACAAGAAAATCTCTAAAGCAGCAGAAATAGGTTACATATTGAGTTTCTAGATCCTAACAAAAAATAGGGCCTTGGACTTGGGCGCTCGCTGCTGTGTCCCTGACGTTTCTGCCTTGGAACCCTGAAAATAGGTACTCTGTGATTTGACATTTTACATCCCTCTGCAAGAGCCTTTTTTGTAATTCATCTGTTTACTATCGCATTTGTAAAATTAGGGTTTTAAAGGTCAATTAAGCATAAGAGAAGGAAAATTGATAATTAAACACCCTAAACCAAGTTTCCCTACATCTCACAGAAACCTACGGTATGATAGTGCACTGCCACTCGACCCTAAGGTCCTTGAATGTAAAGGGTGAAAGGAGGATTCAAACATCTAACAACTAAAACATTAAACAAATCCATTTTTTACCTTAAACAACACCAATGACAACACAAGGTTGTTGACATCAATGGCAACACTGACTGCACATACTTACAACAATCTACCCCTTTGTCATTGATGGCAACATATAATGTGAAAAACCATCAACACAATAGCATCCTCAATACTATACCAACTCTTTTCCTTTCTCTTTTTGTCTCGCTTAGCTTACTACTCTCTTCTTGATAACTGACTCTTTCCTTTTTCACATTGCTCTCTCTCCGTTTGACATCAATGGTAAATGGATACACATTTCTCTATCTTATTCTCATACTTGTACCTGCTCACCACTTCTTTGTAACATCTTTTCTTTTACTACTCTTTCTACTTCCCTAGACTACAAAAACCAACATGACCACTACCTACTCCCCCTGAGAGGTAGCCTCCAACATCAATCCAAAATAAGGAATGGATCTTGAAATCCACTAGACTGATGCATCTCCTTATGCATCTCTTTCAAAGAAGGAGGGGCAATAACCCCTAACTTCTCCTGGAGATACTCAAATGCATCCTTAGAAAGATCCTTAGTGAATATATCAACAACCTGATCCTTTGTAGGCACATACTCAAGCTTCACTTCATTCTCTGCAAACTTCTCTCTTAGAAAGTAATACTGGATTGAGATATGTTTTATTTTTGAGTGCATCACCAAATCTTTGAAATGTTAATAACACTTGTATTATCATAGAAGATAGGAATAGGTTCATCATATACAACTTTGATATCCTTCAAGGTTTTCTCAATCCATAATACTTGTGTGCAACAAGATGTTGTAATGTATTCTACCTCTATAGTAGATAAATATATTGAATCCTTCTTCTTACTTAGCCATGACACCACTCTACCTCCAAGAAAGAATGCACCACCACTTGTACTTTTCTTGTCATCTACACAACCAACCCAATCTACATCTATATAAGTACTTAGAGCAATGTCATTATACTTTGGATACCACAAGCCATGATCGAGAGTTCCCTTTAAATATTTAAATATCCTCTTCATTGTTGCAACACGTGACTCTCTAGGATCTTCTTGAAATCTAGCCACAAGACAAACTGCATGCATAATATTTGGTCTAGTAGAAGTTAAATATAGTAATCCTCCAATCATTGATCTACACCTTCTCTCATCAGCCTTAGGAGATTCATCATTCTTTCTCAGCTTGCAACCAATAACCATAGGGGTACATACTAGTTTAGAATCTTCCATTCTAAACTTCTTTAATGTCTCCTTGACATATTTTAATTGTGAAATGAAAATACCTTTATCTATCTGATTGTTTTATAGCCTAAGGAAGAATTTCATTTCCCCACACATTGACATTTAAAATTCTTTCTGCATTTCATCTGCAAAACTCTTACACTTACCTTCATTTCCACCAAAGATTATATCATCCACATATACTTCCACAATCAGAATTTGATCTTCTCCTACTTTGATATACAAATTACTATTTGGAGTACCTTTATTGAATCCTTTTTGTAATACATACCTGTCTAACCTTGCATACCAAGGCTTGTTGGCTTGCTTCAATCCATATAGTTCCTTCTTCAATGTACAAACCATATCTGATTTATCTAATAACTAAAATCCATTTGGTTGTTCTATGTATACTTTTTCCAATTCACCATTCAATAAAGTAGACTTCACATCAATTTGATATAATTTGAAATCCTTATGTGCTGTAAAAGAAAAAAACATCCTAATGGCCTCTATTCTTGCTACTGAAGCATATGTTTCCTCATAGTCTATTCCTTCTACTTGTGAGTAACGTTTACAAACAAACCTTGCCTTGTTTCTTACCACTTCTCCATTCTCATTTAGTTTGTTCCAAAATACCCACTTAGTTCCAATCACATTTTTATTTGTTGGTCTTGAGACAAGTTCCCAAGTCTGATTCTTTTCATTCTGTATTAATTCTTCTTCCATAGCCTTAATCCAATACTCATCCTTGCATGCTTCAATTACTATTTTAGGTTCAACTTCAGAAAATAAACATAGATTTACCTATTCTTCAACAACTTTCCTTCTTGTTAGCACACCTTTGTTCTTATCACCAATGATCTGATCTTCAAAATGATGCTTCTGCACATACTTGGGAGTTTTAGGAGTCTTTTCTAGAACTTCTTCCTCTTCAATGTACACTTCCTTTTCCTTAGCATTTTCTTCTCCTCTGCAAGAAGACTCATCTAATTCATATCCATTTACTTCTGAATTCTTCTGTATATCTTCATCAACTTTGACATTTGCACTCTCAATAATCTTTCTTAACCTTTTGTTGTAGTACTGGTAAACTTTACTTTTAGTAGAATACCCAAGGAAGATACCTTCATCAGACCTTGCATCAAACTTTCCTAGATTTTCTTCATCCCTTGTGATATAACATTTGCTTCCAAACATTTTGAAGTATTTGATAGTAGGAATCCTTCCATACCATAACACATAAGGAGTCTTTGTACTTTTTTCTCTTTTCGACACTCTATTTAGTATATAAAACCCAATATGAATTGCTTCTCTCTAGTAGACCTTTGGTAGATTTTCTTCTTTTATCATTGTCCTTGTAGCTTCTTAGATAAGTGCCTCTTTATTCCATGATTCTGACAAAACATGTAAAACTCATTTGAGGTGAACTCTCCACCTTTGTCATATGTTATCCATTTCATTCTCAACCATGACTTTGAATGGGCTTCTAATTTTCTTTGAGAAAAGTGACCCATGTCATTCTAGAATAATCATCAATCAGTAACATGAAATACCTATCACCTTGAAAACTCCTTACCTTGGTAGGACCACAAAGATCTGTATGCACTAATTCCAACAGCCGATAGAATATTGATCCTTGACTTAGAAACTTCTTCTTGGTTGCTTTCTAGCTTGACATTCCTTATAGATAGCATTGATAGGCTTTGTAATCTTTTACAGATCTCTCACAACTTGAACTAAACTTATTCTTACCAGGCTATCAAAATTGATGTGACACAATCTTCTATGCCATAGCCAACTCTCACTAATCTGAGTCATGAAGAAATAACCATTACCACCTTTGAGCTGATAAACATTCCCATCTGTCATCTTTCAACCAACTATCACAGTTCTGGAATCTTTTCTGATCTCACTACCACCATCCTGAAACACAAGATTGTCTCCTTTGCTACACATTTGTCCAACACTCAAGAGGTTATGCTTTAAACCCTTAACATAAAGAACATCATCAGTATTATTCTTTATATCAAAACTGATTAAACCTCTTCCACATATCCTAGCAAATGTATCATCACCAAATCTAACTAGTCCTCTATCATATTTTTCAAGATTAAAAAACTTACTCTTATCATTGGTCATATGATTTAAGCATCCATTGTCAATAAACTAGTAGTTATTTTCCTATTTGGTATGAAAAGTAGACATCAAAGTTCCTTCAACATTAATACTTACTTTCAGAGTCCTTCCCTTCATACATTCCTCAGGGTTAGTAGAAATAGTATCATCTTTTAAACCTATTAACATACATTCATTATCCTCATAATTTTCATAATCAGATTCATCATCAGATATACTTGCATCTTCTCTAACATAATAGCTTTTTTTAAACACTTTACTTTTGTTCTCCCTATTTTGGCTTCACAAAATTCTTTCTGGACATCTTGAAGCATAATGACCTATCTTGCCACAACAAAAATGTTTGAAAGGAAACTTACCACTATACTTACAAGTACCCAATTTCATTTTCTCACAAAGTTAGCTTCCATGTCATTAGAATCCTCTTGATCTGAATCTCTAGTCTTCTCTACTTTACTGGCCTTCAGTCTCAACTTTTACACTACTTGTACCAAATTCTCTTATTTCAAAAGCAATCAAAGTACCATACAACTGATCTCTAGTAAATTGATCCAAATTTTTTAATTATTCAATAGAAAAAACATTATGACTGTAATCTTTGGGAAGAGTTCTAAGTACCTTTATTACCACTTCCTTTTCTTCCAATTCTCCACCAAGACTTGTGATGATATTGACAACTTCATCCACCTTCTGTAAGTAGCTTGTGATGTTTTCATCTTCCGACATTCATATGGTCTCATACATGATCTTTAGATTTTGCATTTTAGCTTTCTTGACCTTATCATCTCCTTCATAAATACTTTTTAAATTTTTCCATATTTCATTAGCAGTTTTCAAATTCATAACTTTCACAAATTCAGAATTAGTAAGACCACTTAAAAGAGCATACCTTGCTTTAATCTCATTTACGACACTTGGACCATTTTTTGATATAGTGTATTCAGTCTCAACAGACTTCTAGATCTCATATCCAAGAGAAATTAGATAACCTTCCATCCTTATTTTATAGAATGCATAATCTATTCCATCAAATAGGGGAATATCCTTTGTGTGCATCATCCCAGATCTACCTCAAGTGGTTAAGCTTTCTTCCAAGGAACCTTGCTCTGATACCAATTCTTGAATGTACAAGACAACTAAGAGGGGGGTGAATCAATTGTAACTCATAATTCCAAAACCCTCAAACACATTTAGATCCACATCAATTTAATTAACCCTTAAATTGTTATGATGATTAAGCATGAAAGAAAATAATAGAAACTTAATCAAATCAACATCAAAGACAAGAGAACACCAAATTTATGTGGAAAACCCAAGAAGGGAAAAACTACGGTGAAAATTAGATCACAATATAAAGTAATATCAACACCAAAAAATAATAGCCTTACTGCCAAAAAGAAAGAAAGGTAGGCTCACTGCCAAATGCTCACTCCTAGAATAGAGAAGAAGATAGAGAATATTGTTACAAGGAGAAAACTATCTCAATACAATAGAGAAGTCCATCACAATGCCATCATCACCTCCATAGTCTCACTAAGGAATTGTAGACACCTTCTTCTCACTACATCCAATAATCCAACACATGAAATATCACATTGTGCTACACAAATTCATACTCTATAACTCTGTAGTTTGCATCACATACAACATATGACTCTTCTCTCTCCACATCCTTCTATTGCAAGTATGTGCTATGGGTGTTGTCATTGATGTCAACAAGCTTGTGTTGTTATTGGTGTTAACACTATTTATTAGATGAGCAGAGATGAATTTGTTGTAAGTGCATGAAGTGCTTGGTTGAGCTACATTGTTGAAGATGATTTGGTTGCCTTGAAGAGATGCTAAAGATGTTAAGAATATGGTTCTGATGGTTGGTTTCCAAGTGCTTTTGATAAAATTTGATTAATAAAGGAAACAATGTGTTGAAGAGATTGTCTAGCTTAATAGAGTAGTGTTTTGGTTATGCTCTGCATTTCCTCTATGTTGAAGATCTATCCATGCAGTTTGGATATGTTATTAATAGATGTTCAGAGATGTTATATTCCAAGTTTTGTGCTCTGGTTCATTTTGAAGAGAAAGTTGTGTTCACCAGTATGAAGACTATGTTTCTGAGTGTTGCAAAGGGGTCTAGGAGAAATTTTTTTGCTCTGCATTTCTCCACAAAGTGGATTTTGGTCTTGTTGTTGAAATGCACAAGACAATTGAGAGGGGGGTGAATCAGTTGTAACCAAAACTTAACTTCTTCAAAGCATCAACACATCAACCATTTAATCACTGTTATTATGATTTTTAACCATGTAAGCATGAAATCAGAAACTTAAGCACATTCACACATTCAACACATAAGACGCTAGATTTTTACATGGAAAACCCAATGAGGGAAAAACCATGATGAGGATTAACTCACAGTATAAATGATATATCAAAATTTACAACAAGCCTCCCTACCTTAGGGCTCACTACCTAAAATGCTCATTGCAAAAGAAGGGGATCACTGCCGAAAGAAGAGGCTCACTGCTAGAAGTTGGTGAACTGAGATAGTAGCATCTACACCATGCCAAGTTTCAGTTCCATTGAAGCACACTAATTCTTCTTTTTTTCTATCTTCTACACATGAAAACCATTATCTTCACATTATTACAACATCATACCTTATTTATGACTTTATTACATGTATTTATAAAATTCATTAACCTTGGAATGTACATCAAGGTCAGCATTACAATCATCAACCATTGGAACAATCTCCAAGGTCAGCATACATACATACATTAGAATAGGTCTAGACCCAAACAGATTTGTGAATGAAAAGAATGAATGTGGACCACACCATGCCTTAGCTGGGACTCAAATGCAATCTCCCATGCAACATAATATCACAAACTCTAAAGCATAATCCCAAGTAGTGAAAACAACCAAGTCAGCCAAAACTAGTGTTAACACTAAGACCTTTAGGAACACGCTTCAACCACGATTTGAATTATTCTTTACAGACCAATCAAAACATAGGAACATGATCTACAGACATCCACAAGCATGTTACAATCACCAAGAACTTCCGTAAAATCCCCAAACATTCTATCCAGAAGATTCTTCAAACCGAAGCATATAAACATTATGGTCAGCTACTGTCATAAAGGAAAGATCTCTTGGGGAGCACCAAATCATGAACCACTTTAACTAAAGGCACATAACATCATTCCAAACTTAATCTTAGAACTACAGACTATAAAACTTAAATATGGAGATATACAAAGCAGAATACATTCTCTCTGTCACCATTGAATACATAGAAAAACTATTTTTACTCTGGTGAACAAAATTCACTCAAATCTTTGCATCAAAGGCTCAAACTTGAAACATAGCAACTACATACATCCCTTAACATAAATTTTAAACCATAGACAAAGATATTCAATCTACAGGATATACAAAGCAAAACATAGCATTGTTCTATGATATAGAACAGTTCTGCAATTGTACTAACTTCTCAAACACTTGCTCAAACTCATCCAAATAACTTCCTTAGATGTTGACCTTAGGTGTTGACATCAATGACAACACTTATTGCTCATACTTGCAACAATCTCCCTCTTTGTAATTGATGGCAGCACATGATGTGAAAAAACATCAAGACAAACTTGTTTTTCTTCTTGGCTCCCCCTTACTTTATGCTTTCTTTGGCTACAACTTTCTTAGAATCTCTCCTTAAGTTTTTCACCTAAACTTCTCTCCCCCTTTGACATCAATGGAAAAGGGTGCCAGACCTTTCTTTCTCTTTAGTTATCAAGGTTCAATTCGGATCTTACTAACACTGTACTACTCCCCTTGTCAGCAACACTACAACACTTACTGCTCTTTATCATAAATTCATATCAATAACATCTACCTACTCCCCTTGAGAGGTAGCCTTCAAACCATAATCTAGATCAAAGAATGAGAGTTTGGGCACAACTGGTCTGATGCACTTCCTATGCATCTTCATTTAGAGTAGGAGGGGTAATAACCCCTAAAAATATCTATAATTTGATCCTTTGTAGACACCTATTCCATCTTTACTTCATTCTCTGTTACATTTTCTCTCAGAAAGTGATACCTTATTGATATATGCTTTATTCTTGAGTGCATCATTGGATTCTTTGAAATGTTTATAGCACTTGTATTGTCACAAAAGGTTGAAATTGGTTATCCATACACAACTCTTATATCCTTCAATGTTTGTCTCATCCATAGCACTTGAGTACAACAACATGTTGTAGTAATATATTTTGCTTCTACAATAGACAAAGAAATTGAATCTTGCTTCTTGGTCAACCATGAAACCAATCTATTACCTAAGAAGAAAGCACCTCCAATTGTACTTTTTGTCATCAACATCTCTTGCCTAATCTACATTTTTATAAGCACTAAGAGTGAAGTTAGTATCTTTAGGATACCACAATCCATAGTTTGAAGTGCCTTTTAAATATCTAATGATCCTCTTAACTGCCATCACATGTGACTCTCTAGGATCTTCTTGAATTCTTTCCACAAGACAAAATGCATTATATCTGATCTAGTATAGGTTAGATAAAGTAGTCCTCCAATCATAGACCTATACTTTTTCTGGTTAGTCTTAGGTGATTCATCATTCTTGCTCAACTTGCAACTAGTTACCATAGGGGTACATATTGGCTTAGAATCCTCCATTCAAAACTTCTTCAACAACTCTTTCACATACTTGGACTGAGAAATGAAAATTCCTTTTTCTAATTGAGTAATTGGTAGTCCTAGAAAGAAATTCATTTCACTAAAAATAGACATCTCAAACTCTTTTTGCATTTCCTCTTCAAATCTCTTACACATACCTTCATTGCCTCCAAAGATAATATCATCAACAAAGACTACAACAATTAGAATTTGATCATCATTAGTTTTGAAATAGAGATAACTATCAGAAGTATCTTTACTAAACCCTAATTGCAAAAAATACTTGTCCAACCTTGCATACCAGGCTCTAGGAGCATGCTTTAGTCCATATGAGGCTTTTTTCAATCTACACACCATGTCACATTGGTCTAATGATTGAAATCCTTCAAGTTGTTTAATATAAACTTCTTCTTTCAGCTCTCCATTTAAGAATGTAGACTTCACATCCATCTGGTACACTTTGAAATCTTTGTGTGCTAGAAATACCAAAAACATTCTTATTGCTTCAATCCTTGCCATAGGAGCATAAGTCTCCTCAAAATCTATGGCTTCAACCTAAGAATATCCTTTGCATACTAGTCTTGCTTTGTTTCTTACTACTTCTCCATTTTCATTGAACTTGTTTGTGAAAACCCATTTAGTTCCAATCACATTCTTATTAGCAGGTCTGGGAACCAATTCCCAAGTTTGATTCTTATCTATCTACATCATCTCTTCTTTCATAGCCCTTACCCAATTCTCATCTTTGGAGCCTTCACTTACAATTCTAGGTTCAATCTTTGAAAGTAAATAGTAGTTCACATGTTCTACAACTGTTTTCCTTGTCAATACCCCTTTGCTTTTATCACCAATAATCTGATCCTCAGAATGATTAATCCTTACATACCTAGGAGTTTTAACAACACTTTCCAGAGCCTTTTCTTCTTCAATTTAACTGTCTTGTTGTTCAAATTTTTCTTCATTTACTATAACGATAGGTTCATCTGATTCATAGCCACTACGATCTAATATTTTGTCCCCATCTTCATCAACATTCGCAATATCACTCTCAATGATCTTTCTCAATCTCTTATTGTGGCACCAGTAGGCCTTACTCTTAGTAGAGTATACAAGGAAAATTTATTCATCACACCTAGCATCAATCTTCCCTACTCTTCTTCTCTTATGATATAACATTTGCTTCCAAAAAATTTGAAATATTTCATTGTAGGAACTCTTCCATACCACAATTCATAAGGAGTTTTAGTACCATTGCCTTTGACATGAACTCTATTTTGTATGTAGACAACAGTATGTATGGCTTCTCTCAAATACACTTCTAGTAGGTTGGCTTCCTTCATCATTGACCCAACAGCCTCTTGAGCTGTCTTGTTCTTTCTTTCCACAACTCCATTCTGCTGAGGAGTTCTAGGAGCATACAGCTATCTTTTTATCCCATGTTCTTCATAGAAAATATTGAATTCATTTGATGTAAACTCACCTGCTCTATCAAACCTTAAGTATTTGATCCTCAATTCTAACTCATTTTCAACCATCACCTTGAAAGCTTTGAACTTGTCTAAGGATTCTGATTTATCTTTTAGAAAAGTGACTCAAGTCATTCTAGAATAATCATCAATAAGCAACATAGAGTACATGTCTCCTTACAAACTTCTTGTTCTTGTAGGACCACACAAATTTGCATGCACTAGCTCAAGAAATCCAATAGAAAATTGTTCTTTACTCTTAAATCTTGTCCTTGTCTATTTTCCCAATTGACATTCCTTGCAAATAGTATTAGGAGGCTTCACAAGCTTAGGCAAATCTCTCACAGCTTCTACTGAACTTATCTTCACCAAGTTGTCAAAATTGATATGACACATCCTTCTATGCCACAATCAACTCTAATCTATCTGAGCCAACAAACATCAATCATTAGTTCTTCTCAAATGATAAACATTACCTCTAGTCTTCTTACCAGTAGAAATCATTGTTTCGGAGCTTTCCATGATCTTGCATCCATTATCCTTGAATCTTAAATCATACCCTTTGTCATACATCTGACCAACACTTAAAACATTATGATTTAAACCCTTCACATAGAGTACATCATCTGTATTATGGTTTCCATCAAAATAAATAGATCCTTTTCCACAAATCTTACTAGCTACATCACCTCCAAACCTAACAAGTCCTTAATCATACTTTTCCAAACTCACAAACTTACTTTTATCACCGGTCATGTGATGTTAACATCCACTATCAATAATCCATACAATCTTATGTTTCTCAACCTGGTAGATAGACAAAGCACTCTCTTCCATTGGTTTTTCTTCCTTCACATAGCTAGAAAGATTAGTAGATATAGGTTCTTCCTTAATAGAAATAAACAAGTAATCATTTGCACTAGTATCATCAAAATCATCATTTGTTACACCACCATTATCATCTCTAACATAATAGCATTTCTTTATGATCCTAGGTCTGCTTTCAAATTTCTTCTTGGTTTTCTCAATTCTATCCAGACACCTGGAGGCATCGTGACCAATCTTACCACAAGTAAAACATTTGAATGGTAATTTACCTTTAAACTTACCGGTACCTCTTTGCATCCTATCCAAAAAGTTGGCTTCAATCTCATCAAGCTCATAGTTAGGTTCCACATCATACTTCTCAGATCTTGAGGTCTTCTCTATAGTACTGGCTTTAAAAGCACTCTCAGTCTTTGGCAGAGCATCACCAAACTCTCTCATCTCAAAAGTAATAAACTTTCCAAGAAACTGATCCTTTGTAATCTTGTTCACACTCATAAGTTTTTCAATTGTAGACACCTTGTGACTATAGGATTTAGGCAATGACCTAAGAATCTTCAGCACAAACTCATTCTCATTAATAGTTCCTCCAAGACCTTTTATTCCATTGACAATTTCAACTTTTTGCATGTAGATTGTTATGTTCTCATCATCACTCATCTCTAGAGCTTCATACCTCACCTTCAAGTTTTATAATTTGAAACTCTATATAGAATCATCTTCTTCATATAAATTTTTTAGCTTAACCCAAATCTCATGAGCCATTTCTAGATCCATAACTTTCACTAACTCAATGTTAGATAAAGCATTTAACAGAGTGTCTCTAGCCTTTCCATTTAACTCATACTATTTGACTTCATCTTCAGATGATGGACCATTTGGAGGAATAATATACTTTGTATCTGCCATCTTCTAGACACTATAACCAAGAGAAATGAGATGACTTTTCATATGTACCTTTCAGAGAGCATAGTCCATTCCATTGAACCATGAAGACTCCTTCTTGTGCACCATCCCAAATCTACTTCAAGGTGTTAGGTTTTCTTACATGGAACCCTTGCTCTCATACCAATTATTGAAATACACAAGACAATTGAGAGGGGGGTGAATCAGTTGTAACCAAAACTTAACTTTTTCAAATCATCAACACATTAACCACTTAATCATTGTTATTATGATTTAACCATGTAAGCATAAAATTAGAAACTTAACAACATTCACAAATAAGACACCAGATTTTTACATGGAAAACCCAACAAGGGAAAAACCATGGTGAGGATTAACTCACAGTATAAATGATATATCAAAATTTACAACAAGGTTCATAGCCCAAAATGATCATTGCAAAAGAAGGGGCTTAATGCCAAAAGAAGAGACTCACTGCCAAAAGTTGGTGAACTGAGATAGTACCATCTACACCATGCCAAGGTTCAATTCCGTTAAAGCACACTGAATCTTCTTCTTTTTTGTCTTCTTCACACAAACATCATTATCTTCACATCATCGCAACATCATACCTTATTTATGACTTCATTACATGTATTTATATAATTCATCAACCTTGGAATGTAAATCAAGGTCGGCATTACAATCATCAACCATTGGAACAATATCTAGGGTTAGGATACATACATACATTAGAATAGGTCTAGACCTAAATAGATTTGTGAAGGAAAAGAATGACTGCAGACCACACCATGCTTTAGTTGGGACTCAAATGTAATCTCCCACACAACAACACACTATCACAAACTCCAAAGCATAATGGCAAGTAGTGAAAACAACCATGTCAGCCAAAACTGGTGTTAACACTAAGACCTTTAGGAACATGCTTCAACCATGATCCAAATTATTCTTTGTGGACCAATCAAAAAGTAGTAACATGATCTAGAGACATCCACAAGTACGTTATAATCACCAATAACTTCCACACAACCCCCAAACATTCTATCCAGAAGATTCTTCAAAATAGGGCACTTAAACATCATGGTCAACTACTTTCATAAAGGAAAGATCACTTACAGAGCACCAAATTATGAACCACTTCAACTGAAGGCACATAACTATTGCAAGTATTTGCCTAACTAGTGTTGTCATTGATGTCAACTGTGCCCTTATCTTTTTACTTACTTGTAATGAGTTAGATACTTTGTACTTACCTATGTAATTGATTATGATGCTAAGGATATTGATAAAATTAGCTCCTTCGGTAGAAACAGTGAGTTGCAGTGGAAATAATATATTGCATATAGAAGAATAGTCTAGAAGATTGCTCCACATTTCCTATAGGATGAATATCTTTGTCTACAGATTGGAAGTTATTTAGTAGTTTATATGAAGATGTTATATTCCAAGATTGAGCCTCCACTATGAATATTTGAGTGAGTTATGTTCACCAGAGTGAAAACTACTTTTCCTATATGTTTGGTGGTGATAGGGAGAAATATTATACTCCACATTCCTCTACATTGAAGTATTTTGTTTTGCAATTCTAGAGCTAAGTCTGGAATGATGATAATTGCTTTCAACTACAATGGTTCATGATTTGGTGGTTTGCGAGCTATTCTTTCCTTAAGATAGTGGCTGACAATGATGTTCTTGTGCTCTAGTTTGAAGAATCCTCTTGACAAAGTGGCTAGAGATCGTGTGGTTGTTCATGGTGATTACAATGTGCTTGTGGATGTCTCCTGATCATGTTTCTACCATTGGAATGGACTGCAAAGAGAAAATTGGATCGTGGATGAAGAATGTTCTTAGAAGACCTGGTCGACTTGGTTGATTTCACTAATTGTACAGATGCCTTGAAGATTGTGGAAGCATGTCATGGCTTGAAGAATTCTATTTGAGTTCCAACTAAGGTGTGGTCTGATTGGTATACATCTTTACATATTTCCATTAGGTAATTTCTGTATTAGGTCCATACCTATTTCTATGTATGTTTTTGTAATGCCAACCTTGGAGATTGTTTCAATGGTTGATGAATGTATTGCCGACCTTGATGTACATTCCAAGGTTTATGACTTGTAATGAATTGTAAAAAAGTGAATGAGTGTGCAAAAATGAAGAGATAAGTACAAAGGTGTGAAATAACAGAGTAGAGAAGTTATATTGTGCTTCAATGGAATTAAACCCAGGGATGGAGTAGATGCTACTTAATTAGTTCACCATTTTGGCAATGAACCACCACTTGGTAGTGAGCCACCCTTCGACAGTGATCCACCCTTTGGCAGTGAGAAATTTAGGCAGTGAACCCTGTAGGGAATGAGCCTCTATCTTCTGGTATTGTTATAACTCATATATTTTCTATGGGCTAACACCCCTCATGGTTTTTCCCTTTTAGGGTTTTCCACATAAAAATTTGGTGTCTACTATATTGAATGTGTGATTGTGATTAAGTCTATGGTTTCGTGCTTTCACAGTTAAATTTGATTATTAGTAATTAAGTAGTTGATGGTTTATGAAGTTAAGTTTTGTGACAATTGATTCATCCCCCCTCTTAGTTGTCATGTACATTTCAATAATTGGTATCAGAGCAGTTTCCTTGGAAGGAAGCCTAACAATTTGAGGAAGATCTAGGATGTCTTTTAAAAAGGAAGTACCACAGTTTGATGGGATAGATTATGCTCTATTGAAGGTAGGAATGAAAATCTATCTCCTTTGTCTTGGTTATAGAGTGTGGAAAGTTGCATAATCAAAATATACCATGCCTCCAAATGGTTTGACAATTGAAGATGAAATCAAAGAATATGAGTTGAATATAAAAGATAGAGATGCCTTGTTAAGTTCTTTGTCTGACACTGAGACGATAAAAGTCATGGATCTATAATCTGCAAATGAGGTTTGAGAAAAGTTGATGGAACTGTATGAAGGAGATGATTCTGTAAAAGAATCCAAGCTACAGGGCCTAAAAGCAAAATATGAGAGTTTAAAGATGAATGAGTATGAAAACATTACAGCCTTCATGCAAAGGGTTGATGAACTTGTCAATGAAATAAAAGCTATGGGAGGAACTATTGGTGATAAGGAAGTTGTGATGAAAATTCTTAGATCACTACCAAAGTCCTAGAGTCACAAAGTAGCTACAATTGAAGAAGTAATGACTATAAAACTATTGATAGAGATCAAATACTTGGAAAGCTTACAACCTTTGAGATGAGAGAGTTTGGTGATGCTCTGCCAAAAGTTGAAAATGCTTTCAAAGCCAGTACTTTAGAAAAGATCTCTAGAGATGAGAAATATAAGGTGGAACCTGATGATGACTTTGATGAAATTGAAACTAACTTTGTTGACAGATTGCAAATAGGTTATGATAAGTTCAAAGACAAACTACCTTTCAAATCTTGTTCATATGGTAAAGTAGGTAATTATGCTTCAAAATGTCCTAAAAGAATTGAAAGGAATAGAAAAAGATTTGAGAATAGGCCTAGAGCTCCAAAGAAATGCTACTATGTTAGAGATTTTGATGATGAAGGTGTGACTGATGATGAATTTGATGATGCTAGTACTAGTGCAAATAAATGCTTGTTTATTACTATTAAAGAAGAATCTGTGTCTACTAATGCTGCTAGCTATGTGAAGGAAGACAAACTAGTGGAACAAAGTACTTTGGCTATTCAGGTTGAGAAAGATAAGGATGAATGGATTATTGATAGTGGATGCTCACATCACATGATTGGTGACAAAAGTAAGTTTAGAAAAATATGATGGAGGACTGGTTAGGTTTGGAGACAATGCAGCTAGTAAGATTTGTAGAAAAGGATCTATTTCATTTGATGGAAAGCATATTACTGATAATGTCCTATATGTGAAGGGTTTGAAGCACAATCTTTTGAGTGTTAGTCAGATGTGTGATAAAGGTTATGATCTAATATTCAAATACAATGGATGCAAGATCATGAAAAGCTCTAGAATTGTGATTGCTACTGGTAAAAAGACCAGAGGTAACATCTATCAACTAAGAGGAACTGATGATTACTTTTTATTATCCCAAGTGGATGAGAGTTGGTTGTGGCATAAGAGGTCATGTCATATAAATTTTGATAATCTGGTAAAGATAAGTTTAGGTTAGACTGTAAGAGATTTACCAAAACTTGTGAAACTCACCAATACTATTTGCAAGGAATGTCAGTTGGGGAAGCAAACAAGAACAAGTTTCAAGAGTAAAGAGTAGTTTTCTGCTAGCTTGTTGGATCTAGTTCATATAGATCTATGTGGTCCTACAAGGATAAGAAGTCTATAATGTGATAGGTACTTGATTTTGCTTATTGATGATTATTCTAGAATGACTTGGGTTACTTTTCTAAGATATAAGTCTGAAGCCCTAGAGAAGTTTGAATCCTTCAAGGTAATGGTTGAAAATGAAATAGAACTAAAAATCAAATGCTTGACGTCTAATAGAGGAGGTGAGTTCACATCAAATGAATTCAACATTTTCTGTGAAGAGAAAGGAATAAAGAGACAGTTGTCTACACCTAGGACTCCTTAGCAAAATGGAGTTGTAGAAAGGAAGAATAGGATAGCTCAAGAGGCTGCTAGAACAATGATGAAGGAAGGAGGCACATACTGTTGTCTATTTTCAAAATAGAGTTCAAGTGAAAGGTAATGGTACTTGTGATGGGGAAATATGGATTAATCAAGCGGAATAATAAACCCAATACATTAATGAAATCTGAAGATAAAAGATATATTTAAAGTAAAACAAATAAGATACTTACACCTTTTACCTTGCATCTTCCATTATTCACCTATCTATTCTTGATCTTGGTAATGATGAAGCCCTCAGAAGTGAATGCTCCCTTGCTTGTTGAAGATGACAAGAAAAGAATGGCTAGGATACTTGTGTGATTGAAGGTGAGCTTCAACACACTATTGATGGAGACTATGAATTTCTATGGAGATGGTTGTGCCAAAGGCGCACTTGTGTTTCTGCAGCATAAGTTTACTCAAACGATGGATCATATAAAATGAAGAAGAATAGTGTTGTATTTATAGAGTTGGGTAAAGGAAGATCAATGGTTGAGAAGAAATGAGAAGATCAATGGAGGAGGATGGTTGAGGAATGTGCAACCAATAGAAGAAGGACATGTGTCATTCAAAAATAAGCTTTGTTGAGTTAACTACTTTCTTGATGAGGATGAGTTTTCATTTTCTATTAAATTAGAATATATTTTTCTAATTTAAGAGCAAAGTTGTTTTAAAGTTGCTTTAGCTTAGCTTTTGCTTTTGTATGACAAGAGGAATATATTTTTAGAAGATGTGAAGATTTTTAGAAGATAAGAAAGCATAATTAAATAAATAAATTTATTTAATTTATTTTTAGAAGATTTGGAAGATAAGAAAGCAAATTAATTAAATAAATTTATTTAATTTATTTTTCGAAGATTTTGGAAGAATAAATAAAATATTTAATGATATTTTATTTTTGGAGAGATTTAATTTAAATAAATTTGCATTTTATTTAAATTTAGAAGAATGGATGATTTAATTAAATAATTAAAATTATTTAATTATTTTAGAAGAATAAGGTTAATGTAGATGAAATTAATTAAATAAATAAAATTTATTTAATTAAATGGGAGGAAGCGAATCAAATAAATTTATTTATTTATTTATTTATTGATAGAGGACTATGAAGATGAAATAAATATTTAAAATATTTATTTAAGTAGTCATGTCATTTTTAGGTGTATACAATACTAAAACCCCCTATGAATTGTGGTATGGAAGAATTCCAATAGTAAGATACTTCAAAGTCTTTGGAATAAATGCTATATTAGAAGAGATTAAGACCTAGGGAAATTTGATGCAAGATGTGATGAAGAAAACTTCCTTGGATGCTCTACCAAGAGAAGGTCTACCAGTGCTACAACAAAAGGTTGAAAAAGATTGTTGAGAGTGCAAATGTGAAGGTAGATGAAGGCAAAGGAAGAACATCAGATCAAAATAGTATGAATTAGATGAACCCACTGCTATAACTTATGAAGAAAAAATTAAACAAGAAGACAGTCAAGATAAAAAAGAAAAGGCTCCAGAAATTGCTGCTAAGACCCCTAGGTATGTAAGAATCAATCACTCTGAAGATCAAATTATTGGAGACAAAGAAAAAGGAGTACCAACAAGGAAAAGAGATGTAGAAGAACAAGTAAATTACTATTTTCTCTCTACAGTTGAACCAAAAATTGTGAATGAATCCTGTAATGATGAAAATTGGGTAAAGGCAATGGAGGAAGAACTAATACAGATAGAGAAGAATGAAACTCGGGAATTAGTCCCAAGACCTGCTGACAAAAACATTATTGGAACCAAATGGGTTTTCAAGAATAAGATGAATGAAAATGGAAAAGTTGTAAGGAATAAAGCAAGGCTTGTGTGCAAAGGATATTCTCAAATTGAAGGGATAGATTTTGAAGAGACTTTTGCTCTAGTAGCTCAAATTGAAGAAATTAGAATATTTTTGGTATTTGTAGCTCACAAAGATTTCAAAGTGTATCAGATGGATGTGAAGTCTACATTCCTAAATGGTGAGTTATAAGAGGAAGTCTACATTGAGAAACCATAAGGATTCCAACTATCAAATCAAGGTGATATGGTATGCAGGTTGAAGAAAGCATTATATGGATTCAAGCAAGCTCCCAGGGCCTAGTATGCAACATTGGATAAGTACTTGTTGCAGTTAGTATTCAGTAAAGGTATTACTGATAGTAATCTCTATTTCAAGATTAATGGTGATCAAATTTTGATTGTTGAAGTCTTTTTTGATGATATCATCTTTGGAGGAAATGAAGGTATGTGTATGAAATTTGCTAGTGAAATGTAGAAAGAGTTTGAGATGTGTCTGTTTGGTGAGATGAATTTCTTTTTGCATCTGCAAATCAAACAATCAAATAAAGGAATGTTCATAACTTAGTCTAAGTATATGAAAGAGTTATTAAAAAGTTTGGAATGGAAGACTCTAAACTGGTATGTACTCCCATGGTGACTAGCTGCAAATTGAGCAAAACTGATGAATCACCTAAGACTAATCAGAAAAAGTATAGATCTATGATTGGAGGATTGTTTTATCTAGCTCAAACTAGACTTGTTATTATGCATGGAGTTTGTCTTGTTGCAAGATTTCAAGAAAATCTAAGAGAATCACATGTGATGGCAGTAAAGATGATCTTGAGATATTTAAAAGGCACTCTAGATCATGGCTTATGGTATCCAAAGGATAATTATTTAACTCTTAGTGATTATATAGATGTTGATTAGTCCAGAGATGATGATAGGAAGAGTACAAGTGGAGGTGCTTTCTTTTTGGGTAATAGATTGGTTTCATTGTTGAGAAAGAAACAAGATTCAATATCTTTGTCAACTGTAGAAGCTGAGTACATTGCAGTAGTATGTTGTTGTACTCAAGTGTTATGGATGAAGTAAACTTTGAAGGACATAAGAGTTGTGTATGAAGATCCAGTCGCAATCTTCTGTGACAATACAAGTGGTATAAATATTTCAAAGAATCCAGTATGCATTCAAGAACAAAGCATATATCTATAAGGTATCACTTTTTGTAGTGCCACTCCATACTCACTTTGGTTGTGTAGGTAGTTTGGCTAAGGAACCTGAAGAGGAAGATGGAACATGAGCTTATGTACCGAGTACTACTATCGGTATGGTCGTAATAATGGTCAAGTATTTTTTGATATATGGATTATTTAAAGTTTCAATTGTTTGATTAATGTTTTGGTTAATTGTGGAGTTAAATAAAATTATTAAGTTAAAGAAAAACCCATCTCTGTGAGACATGCTATCTGACAATTTTGCATAATAATTTTAGATGGATCAATATATAGGAAATTGGATATTCATGTTCAGCAAGTCTATCACATTACATAGATTAATTGATCTATATGAACATTTTCTTATATTGTCATAACACCAATATTTTCTCTCTATGCATAGAAATGTAGGAATGATATCAGTATGAGAATTTAACTATTACAAGATAGGGTAATTGAATCGTATAAGATATTTTATTCCTTGATTAATTATATAGAAGAATAAAAGGAACCATTGTACCTCAACTTTCCACAACTTTGTCATGGGAGTCATGGAGCCATAGCACCCTTATTTCCTTATAACCATCATTTATTTCATAGATTGGTCACTTAATGATAATTGTTACTAAACCTTTGTTATGCTATAGCATGCTTTTAATGGTTATTGTCGAGTGAGTTTTAATGATTCTATATTGAGATGATGGATGTAATGGAAGTTCTAGAAGATAAAAATAGATATCTATTTATGATCCTCCCTCTCTCTCGAGGGTCAAATCACTTATTGTTTGTGTAATAGCCTAAAATTGGCATAGGTCGAATTAAGTAAATATTCTGATATTTATCTTAATTCTTATTTTCTTCTATCAATTAAATAAATATTCAAAGTTTATTTGATTGGTTCATTATCCTACAAAATCCCTAAATTCTTCTAATGCCTCAAATCCTAAATCCACCTCACAAAATCCACCTCACCATGTTGCACATATAATTAAATATTCTTAATATTTAATTAGCTAATATCCTCCAAAATCCAAAATTAAATTTTTAAGTAAATTTTCCCCATTATCCTCCACTATGAATTTTTAATTCAATTGTCATAACCCATTGTCCCCCACTTTGAATTTTTAAATCAATTATCCTCCACAAATTGAATTTTTAATTCAATGTTCCCCATTATCCTCCACTCTGAATTCTTAATTCAATTGTCATAACTCACTATCCTCCACTTTGAATTCTTAATTCAATTGTCATAACTCACTATCCTCCACTTTGAAATCTTAATTCAATTGTCATACCTCACTATCCTCCACTCTAAATTTTTAATTCATCCATTATGAAATAAAGATTCACAAATAATGAGGGCCATTGATCTCATCTTTTGATCCTCACCCTCCATTCTATTTTCAGAAAATCTATAAATAGAAACCTCTTCTAAGCCATTTGAGAGACTTCTTCTAACATCCTTACTATGGCCAAATTCCTCTAGGGAATCTTCTTCTTCTTTTCTTCTTCTCTTCTCTATACTGTCGTAATGCAGGAAATCATATCACATAGCAATTTCTACTTGTCATCTTGAGGAATCGAAGCAAGGAAGCAAGCTCCCTAAGGGCCAACCTTCATCATTCAAGATCGAGAAAGAATAGGCGACCAATGGCAGCCGCAGGGTAACAAGGTTGTAAGTTTTATGCTTTCATTTATCTATTCTTGTTATTCACACATTTCATTGTTGTTTGGGTTAATTATCTTAATTGATTTATCTCATTTTCCCATTCACAGTTTGTGTCAATAATAAAGAATTTCAAGAAATACTAAAAGCCGAGGGGGAGACTAACAGCAGGAAAAAGAAGGAAGTGTGAGCGGCGAATGTAGTGGAGCATTTTCATCATCATTATTATTTTGTTGGAGGGCGGGGAAAGAGGATAGTATCTATGGACTTTTTTTTATGGAATCAACAACAAAAATATATGTTGGGTAGGGTTCTTCAACTCCACGGAGGAGATAGTCATCGACAACATGAAAAGGATCAAGAAATCTCTACCAACCTATTAGGACATAATACATGGCATGTAAGACAAAGCTAGGTGAAAGAGAGAAACAATGGGAACAGAGCGGGGTGTTTAAAATTTCATCATAGTGTAGCAGGTGGGTGAGCTTAAGCTCTCAATTTGTTGTTAAGCCAGGATGACATAGATGAGTTAAAAGAGAAAGGTATGCCTTTATTGTCACCCTCACTGTATGATATTTTGAATTCATTTTACTATGGCTGTATATATATTATGCATTACCTCTAAATATTCTAAGATTCTGTTTGTTTATAATTGTATTCATTTAATCTTTTCAACAAATCCAGATGGTCCTTATCCTACAGTCATTGCATTCCATGAGATGACATCTCTTTGAGGCATTCTGCCAAATAGTTTGCATGTCTTGTCTATGCTTTCACATTTTGTATTCATGTCTACCCAAGACTTTTCAAACCAAATACATTTGCCTACTTTTCACTATGGGGGTAGAGAAGTTATTTTTCTATAGCTTTTGGTGAATGTCTTGATTCTAGATTGTACCTTGTCACCTTCATCCTCTAAGAAAAATTTTGCCTTACCATGTGAACTTTACCATGTCGCCCACTTCTACGTGGATTGTTGAGAAGAGAACTTAAGCTGCTAAACATTTGGTTGATCCTAATCAGATGTAGTAGTGTCACTGTATAGTCTAGAGCCTTGATTATTTTGAGATATACACACACCAGGAAAGTGAAACCTCCCAGCCACCATAGGTTTACTTGGCATTTTAAAATATCATTATACATATGTGTATCTAATAAGTTGAATGTATTGATAACTGAGAGGGGGGGGGTGAATCAGTTATCCTAATTATTTCTTCTTTTGAACTTTCTTATTAATCAATGCAGCATTGAATCAAACAAACAAACATTACCATGAAATGAAAAACACATGACACAGTATTTTTGACGTGGAAACCCTGTTAAGGGAGAAAACCACGGGGTGATTAACCCAAAGATTATTCTCTGTTAGAAGAATAAGGGATTACAAAATGACACTTGCCAATTAGGGCTCACTGCCTGAGCACACTGCTCACAAAGAGGCCCACTGCCTACAAGGAGACACACTGTCTACAAAGTGATAAGAATCATAGTCTTGAACTGATTGGAAGCATCTACATATGCTGGAGTTCAGTTCCGGTTAGACTCAGTACACTGATCTGCTGCACTTCATCTTTCCTCTGTTCTTTATTCTGCTATCCTTTCACATATCAGATCTTTCTTACTACTTCTGCTCTATTCTACACTTATTCACATATACCTTCACACAATCACACATTTCACAACTAAATCCATCCTCTATATATATCCGCACAAGTAATTTCATCACCTTTCTAGTCGGCATCCGGAACAATCTAGTTTCTTACAAACTCTATTCTGTCGGCTGAATCCTTGCTCACAAGCAATGCGGATCAAGCATATACTTGTAGATATCATTAATCATGTCGGCCAAACATGATTCATGCCTTCACAACCTTTACCATCAACAGTAACACATCCGAAAAATAGTCTGATACTCTGTCAGTCAGTTCTTCCTCTGTTCTCACTGTCTCTCAGGAATCCGGTACTCAACTATTCATATCTTTTTCTTTGTTCATCACCGGAGGCTAAATCCTTGGAATATACTACTCAAGGTAGTCCTCTTGACTTTCCCAAATCTGCACTGCACCAAAACACTTCCTCTGAGAGATCCGGACCAATCTGTCAGACCTTGCCACATGCTCTGTTCTTGTTCACCGGACCACAACAATCTTCATTCTGACTTCCAGTAGAGACACACCATGACTTGCGGATATGTGGGATGACCTTTGTTGCCATCAATGACAACAACCATGAATCCATATAGTGTCTCTTGCCAACAATCTCCCCCTTTGGCATTGATGGCAACACTTAGTGAAAAATGACTAAGTGTTTACACTATGCTCCCCCTTTGCTGATGCTCTGTCTTTATATACAATTTTTGAAACTCCCCCTTAGTTGGATTCCTCATTTTTCACTGCTCCTCACTCCCCCTTTGACATCAATGGCAAAGGATAGGGTCCGTACACCAAAATTTTCAAAAATTTTCTATACATAGCCGCATATTTACATACTCACATATACTGAAGAATGTCTGCAAAGGATGTCTTCAATTGGATCAGTTCTGTAGCCCAACTTTGCTTCATTCTATCCAAAATTGAATGTGACCACTCAACAAAAATGCAAAAGCTTCTGCCCTCTTGAGATCTGTCGGATCATTTGTTTGGGCGGTGGTCTGAGCATCACTGATGGCCTCATGCATAGTTTCTAACTTAGGGATTATAATCCTTCTAAGTTCTCCCATCCGGTTAGTGATATTCTTCCTTTCCTTCTCAAGGTTCTTTATTTCACTCAAGACTGCAATAGTCTGACATTCTTGATTTACTATGGAGGAAGAGAGAGGATCAAAACTTTGAGATAAACTTTGTAGTTTGTCCTGTTCCTCTTTTATTTTCTTATCAATTTCTGCTATTGCCTTTGACCAGGATATACAAAATTTGTAAATGTCACCACCATCCTTAAGAGCATTTTCTAAGCTCTTTATTCCAATGATCATATTTCTTCTATCATTAGAGATTGATCCTAGTATTTCTAAAAATCTTTTATCCAAAAATTCCTTCCGGACCTTTTCTTCAGCTAATTTTTCTAGAGATTCAAAATGTGTACTAACACTGCTGACTAAGGTTTTGAGATTACCGGAAGAGGAGGCTGCCGGATCTATCTGGACCGATGGCATAATCTTCTCAAGCACTCTGAAGGCAGCCTCTATCAACTCACAGTCTTCCATATGAGACTTTAGTAGTTTCTCTTTGACTTTCTCATTTGCAAATGAGGCTATTTTCATTGTTTGCACCGGTGACAAAGAGTCAAAATCTAATGGTCCTTTTAGCAGGTCCGGTTCATCAATTTCTATAGTGGCTTTTGTCAAGAATTCTTGAACAGTTTGTGCTGTGTCTCTTACCGGAGACAGATGTTTCTCTGTTGGGGTCTTCTCTTTCTCTGCATCCTTGGTGCTGTCAACCTCTTTTTCTTTGACTGCTGCTTCTTTCTCCTGTAGTTTCTCTTCTTCTTGGGATCTGGAGACTGTAGGGGAAACCGGAGGAGAGATGTTAGTCTGTTCAAGGCCCACTTCTTCCAGAGCAGATGATTCCAAGTCCACAGCTGTTTCTGCACCTAAGTCCTCTACAACAGGAAGATTGAACCTTTTGAAGGCCTTCCGGAGGATCTCTTTTGTCTCTTTGGCCACCTTGTCAGTCTCACCAAGCATGAGTTGATTCATCCTGGCTTTACTTCTGAACTCATCTTTGCAGTCTTTGAATATTATGTTCATTGTCTTGGGATCAATTTGAGGATATAGCTGAATAGCTATCTGCTCCCAAATCTCAAGATCTTTTGCATGAGCATTATTCTTTCTTATTTCTAATTCCTTTTCTAGGCTTTTAGGAATTAGAGATATGATCTCAATGAAAGCCTTATTGTATATGTTCAGATACTTGATTGTGGCTTCCTACAGAATCTTTTGGTCAACCTCATTGTAGTCATCATAAAATTCAGTCATTGGTTGAAGGTTTCCATCCACCGTAACCGACTTGATTACACTCTCTAGAGACAGAGTGGGCTTTTCAACAAATACCTCTACCATTTCATCGTTGTCTTGGCCTGTGGAGGGTTTACCGGATCCTTTCTTCTTCTGCTTCTTTATTTCTTTTACTCCCTCATCTGACTCAGTTTCCTCTTCATCCTTTTGGCTTTCATAAGCCCTTGTGGCTTTTGTCTTAGATCTTTTACCGGATGCCTGGACTTCCAGTTTTGAACTTTTGGTTGTGGGAGGTGCAGATCTTTTTGATGATCTGGTCCGGGTGGAAGTTTCAACCGGAACACTTTCTTTACTTTTCTTTTCTTCCTCAGCCTTTCTCCTCTTTTCCTGGCTGGCATCAAGTGCCTCTTTTGAGATGCCTAGGCCTTGAGCAATATGCTCTACTTCTTTTCTCACCTTCCTCTTTATCTCAGGTTCCCTAAGTTCTACATGGATCTTTACACACAGCTCCTCAAAGGTTCCAAACCTTTCTGCCTTTGGATCTTTGGGCTGACTTAGCATGTGTTGAACATGTAGCTCCACTATCTGTTCATCCACTTCATACCCCATGGGCATGATCCAGACAGTCCTTGGCTCCACTGCCTCCATTAGGCACTGATTAGTGTCCACCATAAAGCACACTGAGTCTTTGTATTTTTCAACAAGAGAATGGGGAATTCTTTCTCTTGTTTGCATCATGCTTTGGAATTTTTTGAAGTATCCCCATAGGGCTGTATTTCTTGCTTTGGCATCCCCAAGCCCATGTAGATAGTCTCTTATTTGGACTGCAACAGGTTTGTCATTCTGCCATACCCATCCACTTGATCCGGGCAGCTCATTCATGAAGTAGAAGAATAGACATACTATAAGAGTACCATACTTAAAGGAATTCTTCTTGTCCTTCTTGATTTTCTATATATTTTCCATTAATTGGCTTAAGAGCAGTTCACAGAGATCATATTCTGCATTCTTCCTTAGCATTTCATAGGCAGTATATACTCTAGTTCCGGATACAGAATTCTCCCTGCTGGAGTGATAGATCTTGTATCCTATTATCATGGACGCATACTTGATATCCGGATCAGAAATATCTTCAATGGTCATTGCCCTCTTATCAAATTTTGATCCGGTGGCCTCAGTTACAATGTTATTTTTGACAGATTTGAGGATAGGTATCCCTCCGGAAGAGTATAGACTAGTTACTGCTCTAATTGCCTCTTTTGTGATCTTGCAGGGTCTATCCAGCCATAGGAAGTTGTCATGCATCCTGCTCAGTACATACCGGACCCATTCATCTTCTTCAAAGCAGGGGAAATGAATGAATTGATCAAATTGTTTCTTCTGGATATCCTTATACTCTGGTTTAAGCTCAAAAGTATTGTCTATCAGTTGTTTGTGATAGAGATCTCTCAATTTGAATTCCTCAAATTCCTCAATGCTTGCATGTATGTAAACCCTAATGTCTTCTGTGTGTAAAACTCCGTGAGGAACACTGGAAAATGCTCCTAAGGGATCTACCTCCAATGACTTGTATGGATGTTTCTTAAATTCAGGTCGGGGCCTATCTGAGATTTTTACTATATTTGGAGTAGCCATTTCTTCAAAAGATTTGTAGCAAGATATCGAAAGTGGAAAATACCTTTTACGGCTTCGGTTGCACGGAGTAGCTGGATTGATTTCTGTATGTAATGACTTCGGCAGGAGATCTTCGGTAAACTTGATGAATTTTGTTGCAGAGCTCCACTTTTCACTTCTTCTTGAGTGCAGAATGAGCAGATGATTTATGAGAAATCCCTTATATTGCTCCGCAAACCCTAATATCTGATGGCAATAAATGCTCAACCTATATTATTCCGGTTTGCCTTATCCGGATAGCTTGGAGTATCCTGGATTAGTCCTGATCTATGAACATCATCCGGATCTTTCAATCATGAATAAATCAAGATAACACATCACAAGGACATCCCAAACACTCTGTCCAATCCGCAGAATAAGATAATGTACTTTCGGATCTCTCCGGACCCTTTTGTAGTCCTCTGTCATTCCGGAGCATCTCCCGGAACAGGTCTTTACTTGATCGATCACAACTTCTTTATATCTTTATGCGGACCTCTAAAATCTTGTCTGGATCATCTCAGGACTGGTATCTTCAAACCCTTTACTCCGCATCTTGTGCCACATCTGGCACCACTTGATTGGCTGGGGGAACAGGATTTTCTTTGAGTCTCCCCCTGAGCCAGAGCTCACTTTTTAATTTCTGGAAGAAATATTAGCACCAGAGTCTGGTGCGGATCCAACCTCTACATTCTCTGAACTTTTCTTCACCCAAATCTTGCTCATCTGATTCCTAACTTCATCCACATTCATCTTTTGTTTACCCTTGTCTTGATTCTGATTATACACCGGACCTCTTTTGTCCTGATTCTTGCTTTTGCAGACTTTAGCATTATGACCGGACCTATTACAGATTTAGCAAATAACATTTCTTTGCATATTTGACTGATAACCTCTTGATCTGCATTGATTAGCCATATGACCTACTCTATTGCATGTAAAGCATCTACCTTTGAATGATTTGTTTACTTGCATATTTCTGCATTCATGGGATTTGTGTCCATACCTTTTGCAGTTAAAGCATTGTCCGGAGAAGGATGAATTAATCTGATTCATTCTCTTTCTGCACTGATTAGCTTTGTGACCAAAGTGATTGCAGCTGTGGCAGTATCCATTGAAAGATGGATATCTTTGAGCATTGGGCTGTCTTACCAGAGGTCTTCTAGGCCTATTCCTTGGATTTTCTGATCCAAAATTCTTTTGACCAGATCCGGAGCTTTCTCCTTTCTCATATCCCAAACCATACTTGTCATCTATCCTCTTTTGACTTCCAAGAAGTACTTCAAGTTGGGCAGAACTTATCTTGAATTTTTCTTTATATTCATTTGCTGTTTGAAGATCTCTTTTGAGAGAAGCAATTTGATCCTCAAGTTTTTCTTCATTATCTTTGGCATCTTCAAGATCAAATTCAAGATGTCTGATAATCCTGTCCATCTAGTGGCATTCTTCTGATTTTTCTTTAAGAGATTGTCTTAGATTGTCTTCAGCCTTTCTTTTTTCTTCAATCTCTTGAGTAAACTTTATAGTTCCTGATTCCATTTCATGTCTTAACAGAATGACTTCTTTTGATAACTTTTCACATAACTTGGTTTGCTTAGTCAATTCTTCATTTGTATTGCTTTCTTCACTTTGTCTTGCCAACTGTTGGAGCAGCTCCTTTCTCTTTTTCATAGAGAGACTTAATTTGTCCTTTAGTTCTCTCATGAATTCATCAGCCTGTTTGAGTCTTTCCTTTAATTCATTGACTTCAGAGTTTGACTGTTCAAGATCCTCAAGGGCAGTCTTGAGTTGCTCCCTTAAACCATATGCATCCATTTGAACTCCCAGATCTTCCTCAAGCTGTTAGGCTCTATTAGGAGGAACTTAGCTCTGATACCAATTGTTGATAACTGAGAGGGGGGGGGTGAATCAGTTATCCTAATTATTTCTTCTTTTGAACTTTCTTATTAATCAATGCAGCATTGAATCAAACAAACAAACATTACCATGAAATGAAAAACACATGACACAGTATTTTTGACATGGAAACCCTGTTAAGGGAGAAAACCACGGGGTGATTAACCCAAAGATTATTCTCTGTTAGAAGAATAAGGGATTACAAAATGGCACTTGCCAATTAGGGCTCACTGCCCGAGCACACTGCTCACAAAGAGGCCCACTGCTTACAAGGAGACACACTGTCTACAAAGTGATAAGAATCACAGTCTTGAACTGATTGGAAGCATCTACATATGCTGGAGTTCAGTTCCGGTTAGGCTCAGTACACTGATCTGCTGCACTTCATCTTTCCTCTGTTCTTTATTCTGCTATCCTTTCACATACCGGATCTTTCTTACTACTTCTGCTCTGTTCTGCACTTATTCGCATATACCTTCACACAATCACACATTTCACAACTAAATCCATCCTCTATATATATCTGCACAAGTAATTTCATCACCTTTCTAGTCAGCATCCGGAACAGTCTAGTTTCTTACAAACTCTGTTCTGTCGGCTGAATCCTTGCTCACCAAGCAATGCGGATCAAGCATATACTTGTAGATATCATTAATCATGTCAGCCAAACATGATTCATGCCTTCACAACCTTTACCATCAACAGTAACACATCTGGAAAATAGTCTGATACTCTGTCAGTCAGTTCTTCCTCTGTTCTCACTGTCTCTCAGGAATCCAGTACTCAACTATTCATATCTTTTTCTTTGTTCATCACCGGAGGTTAAATCCTTGGAATATACTACTCAAGGTAGTCCTCTTGACTTTCCCAAATCCGCACTGCACCAAAACACTTCCTCTGAGAGATCCGGACCAATCTGTCGGACCTTGCCACATGCTCTGTTCTTGTTCACCGGACCACAACAATCTTCATTCTGACTTCCGGTAGAGACACACCATGACTTGCGGATATGTGGGATGACCTTTGTTGCCATCAATGACAACAACCATGAATCCATATAGTGTCTCTTGCCAATAGAATGGAGTCTTGTCCAACTAGTATGTATCACTAAAGGACTAAGCTAGGTATTAATAATCTCCATCACCAGGCAGAATTTATCTTCTTGGAATAACTTTTGGTGAGTTTGTAGGCTATCTTTTCAACAGGGTCTGAAAAGGGTTTGGTTGATTTGTGAGATTTGTATGTATAAGAAGCTATTACAATATAGTTCTATTCATGTCTGTTGGAAGTATGAGTTATCTTCTGTTGGTGAGTGGATTTAAAATGAGTTTTATTCTTAGAGTGCCCCACTATATTGGCATCTCAATTAACTTATGGTATATTGTGAAGGATTATTCATCTTTTCTTTTCTTGAGCTAAGTCATCATAGTCCCTAATGATAAAAGAATAAAACTATGATAATCAGTTTTCATTCTTTGCCTGTAAGTTTTAAAAAAAACCACCACATCAATCCATCTCAATTACCATTTTCACTATGGGCAAATCAATTTGGAGGAATCCAAACTTCTCTCCTTTCATTTTTCTTAATATTTTCTTCTATATCATTAGATCATCAAATTTGATTTGTGCATATCCTGCAATTTGCAGTGTTGAGACATTTTGTCAAACGGTTCACTCATTTGTGGTTCCTCATTTATGCATGCATACTAGCCAAGTTACTTTCAACTACCACTTTTGACAAAATAAACCCCCTTCCATTATGCTTCTAGGGATGTCCTCTCATTATTACTAGAATCTACATTATTATAACACAAGATATTTTTAGTCTGTTTCATTTAATATCACCAATATTTATCTTTTCTCTCTTTTTTTTCTAATTATGACACTTATCACATTTGAATAAACGATTAGGAGTATTACCATGACTCTATCTCTGTTATTAGATCCCTTAAATGTTGCACTATTTGTGCTCTTCTCACCAATATCTAAAAGAAAATGCTACTTTCCCACCCTTTTCTTTTGTGTAATAAATTTCTATCATTCTTACGGCATTATGTCAAACATATTTTTATGCCCTATGCCATATTTATGCTCTATATATATATATATATATATCATCGACCTTTGTGTTATACATTTTCAAATCATGTAGTTTCCTCTTGCTTGAACTTTCAAGATGACAAGTTTCCTTTGACTCTAATGACACATTCTAGTTTGTATTGACCTCTCAACTACACAGTGACTTAAATCCTTTGGCTCCAATCTCATTTAAATTCTATCTTTCTAACGTCATATTATCTTTTAGTTATCAAATTGAAAGGTAAGTTAATAATATATACAAGTTCTTTTAGGGTGTCTCAAACTCCAAATTTAGTGGTAACATATTCAATAAATATTTCTTATATCTTGATTGTGTTTAAAAAAATAGTAATGGGATTAGAACTAACTTTGAATTTTGTGCACCTCAAACTAATGTATATATAAAGAGATTACTAATGTTGTACTCTAGATCTGTTTTGATCCTCTAATTAATATAGAAATACATGTAATCGATGGATGTGGGTGAGATTTTAACTTGTGTCAAAGAATATATAATAATACATTAGATAAACAAAGTTAAAATTTGGAATACTGATGCGTTGTCTCAATTATTTTGGTACAATGTATAATGATCCTGATTTTGAAATAGTTGAGTGAATAAATGATGTATTGTATTTTAATTACTTTGGTGGGAGAATTTTTCGATTAAGTATTTAGCCTTTATATTTCAATCAATATAGTGTGATTTATTATTACAAGAAGATGACCTAATGATTTAGTGTAAAACTACTTTAATGATAATTTTGATATAATGATTATTTTATTTTGTAATTGTGTGAAATTTAGAGAAAAAACTAATGGTTTCATAGATGATGTTTTATTACTTTGAGATTTATTAGAACTCAAGATATGTTATACTTAAATTTTAATCAATGAATCAAACTTTATTATTGCATAGTTAACAAATTATAAATTGGTCTCTTAATTTTGGAAAGAGTAAATATTTATTTCTTAGACTAAGGTTATCAAATCTATTAGATATAATCCAGTAATGTATTTCATTTGTTTTCGTTAATAAGTTCATGAAGAAATAGTCCTCTTTTATCAAACTATTAATAAAACTAATTAGTTAAGTTAATATTTCTAGAAATAGTAATATATAAGGCGACAAGATTGTATTGATGAAGATTGTAGAGAAAGAAACATATTTTCTAATCTTTTCTTATTTGTACATTAAAGTTTATTCTATGTTTATTTACCAAATTAGCATTGATCTTATACTAAAAATGATGAAATAAGTAATTTCTTTTGTTATCTAATTTTAACTTTTTATTTGCATGTTTAATTAAGCTACTAGTTTGAAAAGGATCATTTATGAGAATGAGAAACCCTAAGCTTTTTATATCCTCAAATAAGGATTGAAATGCGATTGTGAATCTAAGATGGAGCAAGATGTCAATATCTTTTTAGAGCCTTAGTTTTTTTATTGTCTTGTGTGTGTATGTTCTGGTTTTTGAACTACAAAGTCTCTACGCTATGCGTACATATGCAAGGCCATCATGAGCCCTCGAGACATTAGGTCGGCCCCTTAGGGCCTTATGATTGTTATTTTATGCAATTGACATTGTGTAATTTATAACCATGTAGAACTAATGTTTCTTTAGATGTGCAGTTGAGGTCTATATGTCGTACAGGACTCTAAAGCTAAGAAGGTACCTTTCCACTTGTTGAATAGATGACTATCTAGAAGTATTGGTAAATGTGTATAAATGTATTCAAATAGTTGTACCTTACATTTCATTTATGATGAATGTTGATATACTCTGATTCTTGACTTGAGGTTTACTAAGATAAATTTTGTAAATTGTTATCCTATCATCCTAATAAGTTCGTCATTGTTATATATTAAGTTTTTCTTGGGTAGGCATTACAAAATGTGCATGTGTGTATTAATTTGGTGTATTTAGATTTAAAACAAACCATGGTTGTTAGTAGATCATGTTAGTAATTAGTAATGTAGTCATGTAATTAAACATAATTTGAATGAGATATGTATGTTGTTGAGTATTGCTTAATTTCATTAATGCAATTATGTTATCCCTAGAGATGTTAGTTTAACTTGTTGTACCAAACTATGTCATACTTTGTTATCATTACTTCTATTTTATAAAAAAAAAATCTCTATCTTTTTTTTGCTTTAGTTGACTTATCTCTAGGGTGCATAGTGGGGCATTACACTTTCTAAGAGAAAAGGTGATAGAGAATGAAGTAAAGTTGGAATATGTGTCCACAAAGGATTAGTTTGTAGATATCTTCACCAATACTCTACCTAAGGATACTTTTGAGTATCTTAGAAAAAAGTTAGGGGTCATTACCCCTCCTGTCCTAAACTAATATGCATGAGAATGCATCAATCCATTGGTGCCCAAAGTCTCATTCCTTGATCTAGATTGATGTTTTGAGAGCTACCTCTTAGGGGGGTATAGATGTGTTGGTAATAATTCTGTTGGATTAGAGCAATAGAATGCAAGTATGTACCCTTTGCCATTGATGTCAAAGGGGGAGAGAAATCATGTGAAAAACACAAGGGGAGAAAGAATTCAGATGTAAAGAGAAAGAGGGAGAATATTGTCTTGATGGTCTTTTTAGTTTTTCACATCATATGTTGCCATCAATGACAAAGTGGGATATTGTTGCAAGTATGTGCCTAACTGGTGTTGTCATTGATGTCAACATATTTGTGTTGTCATTGATATCAACTATGCCCTTATCTTGTTACTTTCTTGTAATAAGTTAGATTCTTTGTACTTACCTATTTAATTGTGTAGACACCTAAAATTGGCTCAGGTTGAATTAAGTAAATATTCTAATATTTATCTTAATTCATATTTTCTTTTGTCAATTAAATAAATATTATAAGTTTATTTGATTGGTTCATTATCCTACAATTAAATAAAATTATTTTATTTAATTAAAATCCCTAAATTCTTCTAATGTCTCAAATCCTAAATCCACCTCACCAAATCCACTTCATCAATCCACCTCATCTTTCCACCTCATCCCTTCCACCTCACCATGTTGCACATATAATTAAATATTCTTAATATTTAATTAGCTAATATCTTCCAAAATCCAAAAATAAATCTTTAATTCAATTATTCCCCACTATCTTCCACTATTGAGTTCTTAATTCAATTATTCCCCACTATCATCCACTATTGAATTCTTAATTCAATTGTTCCCCACTATCCTCCACTATTGAATTCTTAATTCAATTGTTCCCCACTATCATCCACTATTGAATTCTTAATTCAATTGTCATAACCCACTATCCTCCACTATTGAATTCTTAATTCAATTGTCATAACCCACTCTTCTCAAAAAAAAAATTTTAATTCATCCATTATGAATTAAAGATTCACAAAAAATGAGAGCCATTGATCTCATCTTTTGATCCTCACCCTCCATTGCCTTTTTAGAAAATCTATAAATAAGACCCTTCTCTAAGCAATTAAGGGGGGACTTCATTCTTGCATCAAATCCATGCCCAATTTCCTCTAGGAAGATCTCTTCTAGCATCCTCATCATGCCCAATTTCTTCTCCTCATTCTAGTCATCCCATATCCTCCATCATTAGTGTGTTGAAGTTCATCTTCAATCACATATTGTATCTCAGCCATTCCGTTCTTGTCACCATCAACAAGCAAGGAAGAAAGCTCCCTGAGGGCCAATCTTCTTCAGCATCAAGGTTGAGAATAGATAGGCAAACTATGGAAGTTGTAGGGTAACAAGTTTGTAAGTTTTGTGCTTTTGTTTATTCAATCTTGTTTACTTGCATTTTTCATAGATGTTTGGGTTTAATATTGTTTATTGATCAATCCATTTCACCCTTCACATTTTGGCGCCCACCATGATCTAACCCACCTTGTTTTTAAGTGTTTTGTTGAGTGTGTTTTGTCACAGCTTCAGGTGAGTCTTGTTGCAAATTTGGACATCAACCTTCATACATGACCTCTTAGGCTCAATCGAACCTCACCGTTGAGCTCAAGAGACCTTACAGGTGAAAAATAATATATCATTTGCCTACTTTGGATTACTAGAAAAATTTTGAAAATTTTTTAAATTTTTTATACTTTAAAAAAAAAAATTCACATTGGGGCTTATGTGTTTTTTATTTTAGCATTTCTATTTTTCTTAAATTGAAAAAAAATAAAAAAAAATAAAAAAATAAACAAATAAAAAAAAATTAGCATTAGATTTGATGTATTTATTTATTTTTCCTTTTTTAGCATTCTCATTTTAAAACAAAAAAAAAATTGAAATTTTTTTTTAAAAAAAAGCAAAAACAAAAAACAAAAAATAGCAGGGGCTGAAGCCCCTGCCACCCCCCCTAACCCCCCTGTGCAGCACCCCCATCCCTCCTAGCTCCCTACCCACCCCGAAAACCCCCGATCTTTCCCCTTCCCCATGCCCCTCTGCGCCTCCCGACCCCCACTTCCCTTCTGCGCCCTCTGCGCTGCCCGGGCCTCCCTCCTCCCCACTGCTCCCTCCTGTGCCTCCCCTTCTCCCACCACTTGTAGTGCCCCCTTGTTGTTAGCTTGTGACAGTGGTAGTTCTGCATTGCCCTCTGTCAGTCAGAGACAGTTGTTAATCGTTCATTTCATTGATTCAATTTCGGGACAGTTGATTAGTAGGTTATGATTTATGTTTACCTGATGAACGATACTTGACTGCTATATTTAGACATCTGTTATGAGTTAGATGACATTATGAGTACTTCAGTTATGATGTGTCAAATAAGTTTAGTAATGGATTATTATTTACATGTTTTATTAGATTCGTAGATATCTGTTTTCGAATGTTATGATTATAATCTTATCCAAGAGCAGGGACGGTGTAGCATTACTCATTTCGAGTACCCTACTGCACCACGATTCTTTGACTCTCTGTGTGTTGACATATATGTACTTGATCGTATTTAATCAATTGTTTGGATGCAGGCTGCAGGTACCGAACCTCGACTCCACCTGATATAGCAGGTTTGAGCGGGTTCTCTCACCAATGGATATTAGTGATGGGAGATAACACGAGGTCTAATCCACTAGGTCAATCCTTGTCTTCTATTGTGGTCTTGAGTTGTGTTGGGACACTTGGTCTTTGCCTTATTATGATTGGTTATCTTGTGTTGTGATGTTTAGTCAAGTCATGTTTTATAATGTTTAAATTATGCTCCTGTGTGGTTAGAAGATTCCTTAATGAACTAGCGGTAAGTAATAATGCTCCTATTTTGTTTATTAGATAATTATTGAATTAGCTTAAAAGCTTTGGATGACACATTGGCCATATACCAGCTTAGCCTTGTAATCGTCTCTATGTTGAGATGAGTTTCCGATGTCATGTATTACCTCAGACACCGTCTGGTTATTGCTTGATTATTCTATCAGTCTGTGAGTCAGTTCCGTATGATTTTTGTGTTGAGTTAGTCCTTGTGGGTTGCTGTCGGATGTTCTATTATTTGTAATTTTATTTGGCTTGGTGTTAGAAAATTGAGCTCGTGCCTTGTTTCTATATGGTTTTCTCGAGAGGATTTTAGAAGCCTTGGTCTAATACATCTTGAAGTTGTAGTATTGGGTTCAATGAGTTGGTATCCCATTGTTGCATTCTGTCTAGAAGATCATGTGTCACATCTGTGTCTTTCACATTCTCTTATCTGTGTGACTTAGTTTCATAGGCAAAAATTCATAGGATCTCGTGCATGAATGATAAGGTTTCTAGAATCTCGTGTTTGATGTCATGCCTTGTCTGTACATCCACTTTTCATGGAGCTTTTCTGGTTAAATAATTACCATTGCTTGCTCCTCTTTTTAGTTTCAATTTTCCTTCAGATTTCTTATAAAATATTTCAAGTTCAAATTTACCTTAGCTTATTACCCTTCTTGAAAAAGTGGTGCTTGGAGATAATTTCGTTAGAATTCTTTGAAGAAAATAGAATAAATATTGCTTAGAGGAAATTATTAGCATGTTTTTAGGTGATTTGTATTGAAAGGATTATTGGGTAGGATGTTAGTATGAAACCTTGGCTTATAGGATTAGATAGGTTTATTATGGTTGACTTGATCTTGTATTATGTTATACTTATGGGAATTGTGTGTAAATATAGTTGTGGTTTTAGAAATTGGGGTTTATTACAAAATTGAAATAGGGAAGGATAGTTCCTTATAGTTGTGATTAACAGAAATTAGAAATGTATAGGTTTAATGATTACCGATGCGTTGGAATAAGATTTGGGAATCAAAATTGTAATTTTTAGATTTTTATATGTACCTATTCTTTTGGAGTCATAGGTTTATGATTAGTTTGTTAGAGAGGAAAGTTATCAAAATGGTTAGATGTAAAATTAGTTTGATATTTGAAATTGATAACTATCTCTTTTCTTTTGGATTGGGATTAAATTAGGAATTTACTGAGCACTAGTATTAATTATAACTTTTAATACATGTGCCTTACCTGTGTTTCCATCAAAGTCTACAAAAAAATTCCTTTCCATACTAGAGTCTCTATCAATTTCTGTTTGGGCTAGAGGAATGTCAATATTTGGCACTGGAATTAGAATGCCAGTTGGAAGGCATGCAGTTTATCGGTATTATTGCAGTTTTCCTAGGTATCGTGGCATTTGAACTTGCATGCTTGCCTAACGTGGCATTGGCATAGATTGTATGGTCGGATCGAGGTTTTTTGGGGGGCATGGGAGCTCAGCCTACGATGGGTTGAAGAGGGCCATAGAGATCACAGGGTGGAGCTAGCGAAGGAGGGATTCGGGAGATGATGGCTGGTCCTCTTGAGGGGCTCGATAGTCACTTTGGATAATTGACTGTGCAGCTCGAGTTCAGGGATGCCTTTGTCACTTCTTTCTCCTTGGTCGCTGCCATTTCTAGCCTGCACTTGTCGGTTGTGGAAGTGTTGGTGTTGGGGTTTTTGAATCTGGTGGCGGATAGGATATCCATGGGATTTGGGGACTTTCTGTCAAGTGTTACAACAAGAGATTTGGCTGCCAGTGAAAGAGAGGTTACAGAGTGGGATGTGCACTATAATCTGCCTCCTTAGCTCACACAGCTCGTAGCCACTTATCAGTCTCTTGGGATGACCCATCAAGATGCAGCCATGGTAAAATTCAATTTTCTCCTCTTTTGTGAAAAGAAATTGGGTCTATTGTGTAAGATGATTGTTCTAAATAACATGGTATCTATAAATGTGAAATGAAATTGGGTTTTCATTTAGTGGGAAACTTAGTGTGGGTGCAGAACAGATGGCGACAGATGGCAAATTTTGGTGTGACATTTAGTTGTAGGTTTGTTGTTACACCAAGCCTTCACCTACTCTCAGAGGTGTGGCTGTTAGTCCACATGATTAATTGCCAATCCCCAATTCATTTCCAATTCCCGGTACCTAGAGGTGTGGCAGTTAGTAACACCCTGTCGTTACACCAAAACTCAAGTGTTAGTGAACTTTATTAGAACTTTCCAAACCATTTGCAGGTTTGTATTTACACTGAAACTTGAAGTGTGCCAAGATTTATTCACTCTTCAACTGGTATAGTTTCAAATAGGGTTCTGTTTGTCCTCACATGTTGGGAAACTTTAAACAAATTGTTTTTAATATGCAAGTCTGCTAGAAGAGCATGAATTGAAGGAACGTTTAGCCACAAAATCTTTTAGTAGGGGATCAAAACTCTCCATAGGACTTTTCTCTAATGCTTTGGACTCACTGCTTCTCACTGTTTCCATCCATAATTGTTTTTCACTTTAGGGTTCTATTTTTCCTCACATGTTGGGAAACTTTAGTGAGATTTTAATTACTCTTTTTCTGATTGCCTAGTATTGTAAAATTCTTAGCAAGCTTCCATGACTTTAAACAAATTGTTTTTAATATGTAATTCTGAATACCATTGTGCACATCTTGATGTCGGTATGAAGTACAAACTGTCCACTCTAAGTGAATGCACTCTTCATTTCCACCATTCTACAGTTGTGTAATTGTTATAATTACACATCTACATTCTGCTCAAATGAACCACATTACCATCTATTTGCAATTAATTAATTGTTTATTTTGCCGACAATTCTTATTCAACATTTTTGCCAGTTAGCTTTCATATTGTCTTCTTGTTTGAGTCAATAGCTATAGGTTCTTTGCTATTATATAACTTTTAGGATAAGAATCTACTGACATTCTAATTGTTGAAGACACTGAGATTTAGTATAATTGAAATTTTGGAGAGTGAATCATAAATCTGATCTGCAGACAAGCATTGATATGGCTACAGCATTGCATTAGCAAAAACTATCCCAAGGAAAAAGCCAGAAAATAGTTATCCTGGGAAACTGTCATTTGTGTTTTTCTCACTATAATCAATGTTGACAAGACCTGAATGGTTTTTAGATATGCATAGATTCTTAGTAGCAAGTCTTTTCAATTAGCTTTTGGTTCAACCTCTGTTCAGTATTCTCTTATCCACAGTTTTCATTCTATGTTTTTCTGTGACAAGACCTGAACAACTATTAGATGTGCTAAAATTCTTATCATCAAATCCTTTCCACTAGCTTTGCTGCTTCTAGTTTAAATTCTACTTAGTATTCTCTTCTACAACTTCCATTATCCATTTTTCTTTGATAGTGTTTTCTGTTGTTATTTTTTTAAAATTCAATGCATTTTCTTGAATGCTTTCTTGTATTGTCAATTTGATATGGCATAGTTAGGTAAATAGTTTTTAATATTTCGAGCAATAACACTTCTGAATGCAAACACTATTGGAGACGAACTTCAGAAAATGATAATGTGGCATTTCATTGGTGAAAGCATTGTGGCGACGATGGCCTTAGTGAAAGCAACTGTATCCAGTTAATAAGCTCGAAAGAATAAGGTATCAAATTGAAACCCATGTTATCTACATTATGGATGGTTGGTATTGTTTGGGAATCCTCTCCATTTAGAATCGATGACACATGTGGATTGATTGGCATAGACTACAAGCTTCTACTACTAGATTGTGGACATGGTTAAATAATAACTATCCAATGAAAATGAGAAATGTTTTCTTGTTTGAGAGTTCATATTAATGTTATAAGGACCTAACATAATGCAGCATTGGTTTTATTTCATGTACTACCCACTTGTAACTATAAATGATGATCACAATGCATTGTTTGGAAGGCGTTGTCTACAATTTGACCATTAAATATCTAACTAATTTGGAAAGGTTACATGTAGTTTTCAATAGGGTAGGTTGACATGGCAAAAATTGCCAACTTTGAGTATGAGCCAAGTCTGTATGTAGGACAAATGTGCAAATTATGATGAAGCAAAAGCAAAAGTTTCGAACTAGCAAGTGATACCTCAATATATATTGTTTCTCATAAGCAAATGATTCTTTGGCTCTTTGTCTCTTAGAAATTAGTTGCACGAGGATTACTTCTTATCACAGACAACTTATTTTAGGAGCTAAGCCCCATCTTCAGTAAATTGACCATTGTGTGCATTGATTTGCTACAAGACTTGCCCAGTGATAATGGTTTCATTTTACCTAATGTCTCAGCACTGGTTGTTGTGCATAAAATGTCACCAACATGAACATTTTCATATGTCACGACTGTTGGGAAAGGGAAAAGGTTATGTTCACCTCATCATATTTGCCTGGAAACATTTGGATCAACCTGCAGATGAAATAAAAGATATACTTAGACTGCCAAACAACACAACTAACTACAAGGCAAATCTAGAGTCTTGAACTTTCATATGAAATGACTTGGGTGATTATGGCATTATCTTACCCAATTTTCATGTTGCCATTCTAGTTGCATAAGGATGTGCTAGATGCAAGAATGTTTTCTAACAATACAGATTGTGGGCCCTAGTGATTTAGTTAATGTTAGATAGCAGTTTATGCTTAAGCAAAATATACTTCTCGGTAAATCGTCATCTAGAAATTATAGTGTTAAAATTACAAATTGAATGTCAGTTTTTAGCAAATCTGATATATTTTGATAGGGTAAAATACTTAATCTTTTATAGTGTTTTTGATTTGTGATGAAAAAGGTTAGTTGGGCATCTATACCTCTAGGAAATTATATAGGTTTATAATGGTTGGGTTATAATGTTGGCTTTGAAGTCGTAATGCATAAAATGGTTTTGGTATGTGATCGTTCTTGTGAAATAGGGATGTAATTTTAAGAAGATCTATTTATGAATGATGTTGTAGAGCTTGTAGCTTAAGCTTGTAAAAGTATATATTAAAGTTTTAAATTAGTAGTTTGTGGTAAGGAATCTAATTCAATAGTAACTTATGTTGTGTCATAATTGTTAATGTTGTGGACTTGATGGTTCCTTTAAGTTGTGGTTAATTCTCAAGTTGTGTTCATGATTGAATCCGGGAGTGCATCAAATATCTTATGTTCAGTTATCCTTTTGATCTAAGTTATTTGCTCATAATGAATCTTGTGTTCACCATGGGTGGAGTTTATGTCTATATGTTGGATTGTTGCGAAGTAGGAATCTTGTGAGATGTCATGACCACTTGTGTCAATGTGGAAGCATTGTTCTTTTTAGATAGTGGTTACCCTTTTATTGTTTTGTACCTTAATCCAGAGGTGTAGTCCTTAGTTTTGGTTCAAATTATGGCATGTCAATGTATTGGCTTCACTGGATTCCCGTGTCTTGCAATGAATGGGAAATGGCCTCTTCGATATAGTGCTTGGTTCTTGATGGTTTTCTTCATTTTTAAGAGATTATGGATTTCTTGTTGTGGCCTAGTGAAAGGCATATGTTATGGCCCAGATCTGATTTGTGACATTTATACCTATATGTTGTGGTATGTATGTTTGACCCAAGAACGCTAAGGGAGTGGCTTTCATGGTGGGGCCGGTGCCTAGTGAGAGGATGCCTGGGTAACCCCATGGAAGTTGTAAGCATGTGAAAACTTAATAACTTAATCAAGAGGGTTGGGATATTAAAACACTTAACAAGATAAGTAAGAGACCTCACCCAGGCCTTGAGTGCTCTCACAAGCTAAGGATGGGATGAGAAGGCCTGGTTGGCAAGGCTGACCTCCTTGTCTCCATGAGAGGACCTGTCGCCTCTATATGTGTCACCCTATGGGACCAGTGCCTAGAGAGAGGATGCCAAGGTAACCATACATGGGGGCTGGCTTCTGGTGATAGATAGCCTGGGTAACCCATGTTAGGACCATGCGATGACACTCTCCTTATGCAGTTCTATTGTTTCTTGGTGGTACCTTTGGAGTGATATCTTGGCTTGTGCAGTGTTGTTGGTATGGTCGGTTGTTTCATGTCTGTTGTCATTCTATTGTTATTTGTCTCCTTGGCTTAGTGGAATCCTCGTCGTTATCTCCTAGCTCGGAGGGGTGGGCCTCAGGGTTCCACATGGTTGGGTGGTAAGAGCTATCCATTGGTCCTTTTTGGAGGTACGGTTCAGGTTTTGTGCAGAGGTGTTCTAGTTCTAGTTCGCTTTCCTCCTTCAGAGTTGTATGCTTTCTAATTTATTTAGTTGTAAACTGACACGATCAGTCTTGTAATCTTGCATTGTAATGTTGTAAATGAACTATCTGGCAATGATAAGTTGATCTTTCTGTAGCAATAGTAATTGATTATCTCTTATGTGGTTTCTATTTTTTAGTCTCTAATGCAGTTATGTTTCCCTAGAGGAGTTAGAATGCATTTTTCTTTATGTTGTGATATCGTTAATTACTACTATTGCATTTACTTGTTTAAAAAAAAAAATTGTTCCTAAAATTTTGCTTTCATCAGCCTAACTCTCTAGGGTTACATGATGGGGCATTACACCACTTCCCCTCTGCCTCCCTCCTCCCATGCCCAACCCTCCTCCCCACCACCCTGCCTCCACCTCTGCCCACCTCTGCCCTTCCACCTTCACCTGCCACTACGTCCTCTCCACCCTGCCTCCACCTCTGCCTGCCGCCCAGATCTACCCTTCCACCTCCCTGCTCCACCACCTCTTAGCCACCTCCACACCAACCACCAGCCACCTCTGCGCAACCACCACCAGCACACACACACACACTCAAACAAAAACAAAACCCAAAATATAAAAAAAAAAGAAGATAAAATAAAAAATATAAAGCCAAAGGAGGGACTTATTTTTTTCTTTTCCACTTAGTAAAATAGGCTTTTTTTTCTCTTGGGCATAACTTTTTGTAGGGGTATCAGATTTTCACAAATTTATAGTCGTTGGAAAGCTGATTTGATGAATTTCATAGTAGTATAGCTATTTTCAGCTCACTAGGTCAATATCAATAGGTACAATCAGTCAAAGTTGACTTTACCTCAACCACTTCAAACGGCCATAACTTGGACATCTTTCATCGAATTTTCATGCAATTTTTTTTGAAACATCATAGAATTTCATGTAGATTCTGATTTTAATATCTATTTTTGCTTTCAACAATCATATTTTCATGAAAATTTTCAGATTATATGTTTTGCACCTAATCCTTTGACTTACAAAATTTTTGATTCAACTTTTGTTTTGGTGGACTACAAGTGGATATCAGGAGACTGCTAATCCAGTTTGGTGAAAAAATGTCCACTGAAAACCATAATTTTTCCTAAATGTTGAACAAGATTGATTTAGGAATTATCATACACCTGACATAAGATTCCCATCTAGTTCTAATTAGGAAGGAGTAACCCATTGTTCATACAATTTGCATCTAACTCTAATTAGGAAAGCACAAATGCATACATGCCAATATCACATAGTCCATAACTAGGAAGAAAGTAATTGAACCATTGCTATATTTGCATATTGATATCTTCTTTAGTTAGATCATTGCTATCTTACAAATGGGAATGAACATTGCTATCTTTTTAAACACTTCAAAGTTAACAACTCAGGCTATCATGGATTAAAATTAAACTCATCATTGCTATCTGGGTTAAAACTGAACCACTACTATCTCGATTAACCAACACTTCAAAGTTAACAACTCGTGCTATCGTGGATAAAATTGAACTCACCATTGCTATCTTGGTTAAAATTGGACCACTGCTATCTTGCGACTCACTTCAAAGTTCTGTGCTTGCCCAAGTAGATAGATCATCTAGTTTTTTTCATTTTAACTAGAGGAAAGGAACCACTGTATACTATGTTTTTGGGAATGATACCAGGACTATGCTCTCCCCTATCTTGGGTGACCAAAATGCTAGAAGTATCATTTTATCATGTGTTTTTCCTTTAGAGGGGCCTGCTCTTGGATACCGCTTATCCAAGTAGGAACGACCCTAAGTGGTAACAGGCTAGATGCCAAGCCCTTCCAAGCCACTATAAATAAATTGTGTTTGGAGTGAAAGCTTCAAACAATGAGTGAAGTTGTGTTACACCGACAGCCAACCTACCCCAAAACCCTCCAAGGCGCAACCCTTGCAGGCTTGGAGACTCCATAACAGAGAGTAGTGCTACCGCATGTGTAACCACTCGAACGGTTGCCCTCATTAAACACCTTTCGTTCTAGTGGCCAAAAACCCTTCTTATCCATTTCAAGCCTAGGATTTTGTACTTATTCTTTCTTTTTAGTCCAAATAGAGTAAAAAAAAATCACAAAAAAATAAAAAAAACCATAAAAACTCTTTGTGTTTGCTATGTTTTCTTGCCATAAAATTTAGAAAATTAGATTAGAAGAACATTCTTGCAACCAAAAAACAAAAAAAAAAAAAACACCAAACAAACCACCAAACAAAAAAAAGAAAAAATAGTCTAAGCGGCGCAATCCGTCTTCAAGAGAAAGATTTCACCAATCTGAGGTACCCATTTCAATTTAGTCTCAGGATCAAAGATCAGGTTCCACCTTGCAATCAATTTTCATCCATTTCATCCAAATAGTCTCTCTCTCACCAAATCATCCCATCCACCTTCTATCAGGTTTTCTAGTCCCAAAATCAAAGTATCCCATATCAGGTCAGCGTAGGTCCTTTCATATCATTGTGAATTCAAGTAAACCTAGTAGGTCACAGAACTTTACTAGTGGTTCGTTGCACGACTAGTCCCTGTACAACAAGATAGGTATCGAGTACCCTTACTAGTGGCTACCGTCTTGTATCTGCCACCTTACTTGACATCATTGAGCGAGAAGGTCCTTTATCCAAGCCATATCCTAGGTATTCTTAGTAGTCTCTATCGGCATCTAGCCAAAATCTCTTGTCCCATTCCACCTCATCCCACATCACCTTGCATGGTTCTTACTCGATCTCAATACAAAAAACAACTTGAAATGGCCGGCTCATCCAACTACATCTTCACACCTCACGATGGTGATGAGGAAATCTCTGACGAAGATTATTAGGAAAACATCCAAAGTAGGAAATTCCAACGCTTAGTAGCGAAAGTGCTCCGTGACAACCCCCAAAAGTATTTCCATCACCTTGCTAGTCTTGGAACTAAACTCCCCGCGGATTTTGATATAAGCTCAATCTTGGAAAACATAGAGGATGATCGTGAAAGGGGAAAGAAAATCCTAGACCCAAACACAAATGATAAAGGAAAGAAAACCATAGACCAAAGTACTCCTATGGAAGAAATAAGGAAAGAAATCAAGAATCTCAAGCACCAAATGTCTGATCGCCAGATGGGTACAAACACCAAAACCTACTCCTTGGCAGATATTGCACCGTACCCCTTTGATAAAAGTTTAATCATGAAACCATTTCCCTATTGATTCGAAGTTTCTAAATTTGACAAATACAAAGGAAAAGGGGACCCTAAAGACCATATCAGGGAATTCAATGCAGCATGCTTAGAAGTAGCTCACAACGAGACTTACTTAATGAGGTTATTCCCTAGATCACTAGGTGGTCAAGCTATGGAGTGGTGGCTTCCACCAGGCATCAAAACTTTTGATGAACTAGTCAACAAATTCATCACGCACTTCTCTTATAATATCGAACATGAAGTATCTATGCTAGATCTATGCAACACCAACAAAAGAGTGGTGAGTCATTCGCCACCTTCCTACAATGATGGAGACAACTAGCAAGTAAGTGTTCTTATGATATACCTGAGAAGCAACTATTGGATTTGTTTGTCCATAACCTCAATAACGATCGTAGCTATCAAATACAAATACAATGCCCTACATCATTCTCGAAAGTCATTGAAATGGGATTGTTCATTGAAAAAGATATGATCACCAAGGGGCAAATCAAGTTATACAAAGACACACCTACCTCCAATTACATGATGGACAAATCAAAGTTTTGGAACAAGAATAGGAATGTTGTCAATGATGGGGTAGTAGATGCCAAGGTGGCAGCTCCCAAGCAACAACCCATATTCACTCTCAAAGGAGAAGCAAACAATGTTGCACCTAACAAACTATTCTCTTGAGAACCAAGACCATGGTTCAGTTCAACTCCAAGGTGAAAGTTCACACCGCTAGGTGAATCCCAAGAATCTGCATTAAGGAAGTTATTAGCTAACAATGAAATCTCTCTACTGCCAACAAGTGATTATGAACCTATAATCAAATCTCCCTATTGGAAGGATACAAACTATTGTGAATATCATAGAGGAAGGGGGCACACAACCAACAATTGTATCCATCTCAAAAATGTTATCCAAGATGTGCTTGATCAAAATCAAGGAGGAACCCAACAGCATACCTCCAATGAATCACATGTGGCTTATAGGGATCCACTTCTTAATCACGACAGGTCGTATAACAACAATAACAATCATGGCCACAACAACAACAACCACAACAACAACAACAACAATGGTAACAACAACAACAATCACAATAGGCCAAATTAGTATAGTGGGAATAGCAATGCCAACTATGCAAGTGTGCCATTTGACTATACCATCAATTGCCTATCCAAGCATGTCCCGCAAATCAATGTCATCACACCCAACCAACAATCAGAACCTAATAGACCTGGTTGTAGTATCATTACCCACAGTGGTAAAGTCATGCTCAATACTGCCCCTCCAAGGTTGTCACCACCTCAATCCAACCTCCGTCAGTATAACGTCATAGACCAGTTATAGAAAACTCTAGCCCACATTTCAATCTTGGAGTTGTTGCGTCTATCTCCTTCCCATAAGGAGATCCTCGAGAAAGCCTTAGTGGAAACCACTGTCCCCACTAACCTGGCCCAAGAGAAGTTTTAGACCATGGTAGGAAATCTGACTTCCTCAAGCTTCATTTCATTTACCAAGCAAGATGACCTCTCTGTGTCTCAACCACATAACACCCCTCTACATATTGTCGCCTTCATTCATAAACACCACATCAAGAGGGTTCTCATTGATGGGGGAGCCGGTTTAAATATTTGCATGTTAAAGTTGGTCCTTGCATTAGGGTTCTCTGAAAGGGTAGTTGATCCAAGGAAGAAAATTACTATAAAAGCATATGATGAGGAAGAGAGAACTACAAAGGGAATAGTAGTCCTACCCATACAAGTGGGACCAATAATAAAAGATGTTGTGTTCTAAGTCCTTGATAGGGAGCTTGGTTATAATATTCTTCTAGGGAGACCATGGATTCATGCCATGAAAGTTGTCCCCTCGACCTATCACCAATGCATAAAATTCCCACACAACAGCAAGCAAGTCACCATCCAAGGCGACCCTGACCCCTTCCAACATTGCAACTCCTTCCTTGCCAAACTTGATTACATCATACCAAACAATAGAGCATCTATATCCCCTATCCCACATCAGGACCATACCACTGAAGCCTCCTCATCAAGGCCTAAAGAGGAAAAAATTACCATAAAAGAAAGCGGAATGGGAGAATACTCCATAGAGCACAGCCTCAATCTAGCCAAGATGCCCTTGTCTCCTCGATCTTTTGGCCAACCCAAACATTTTCCAAAGCCATCTACACCTATAGCTCCTACAACTCCCTTTGTAAAATGGGGGACCTTATCTGATGAAACAGAAGAAAGAGATCTCCTACAGTGGCTTTATATAGAAGAAGAGAGCACATCACAAGAACCACCTAGGCTCCCAATAGAACTCTATGAGCAAGGTGAAACTATCCTACACAAAATGGGCTATGAAGGGCAAGGCCCCATCGGCCTCAGAAAATAAGGCATCATTGAACCTATTTAACCTTCTTCATCCCCATTGGCTAGAAATACAAATGGTCTAGGATACAAAGACAAGGGAAAAGCTAAAGAAAATGCTTGTCTTGTAGAAATGATCCACACACTTCAAGAGGACAGTGACACAGATTCTAATGAATATGAGTGGGAGGAGCTAACAGAGCATTCCTATGATGACAAAGAGGTTAATACCATTCAAACTTATAGCCCCTACCATGAGGGACAAACTCTATGGCATAGGCCATTAGAGTCTGATTTGCCTATCTCCGAGAATACGACTTTCAAGGAAGGTTTAGGTTCTATCACAATAAACAACTTGAAGGAAAGTACCATCTCAAACACCACCCCTACATATACTCCTAGCATATCCATTTACACTATCAACGAATCGGGTCTACCCTCTGATTCTCTCCCCCTTGTGCATCTTGAGCTTATTGACTGGGATCTGCGAGGAATGCCCCAACTAGATATGTTCCAAAATGATGATGCTTACATTGACTACATGGAACTTAGGGACCACCTACCCAAGGGAGATCATAAAGCTGGTTTTGCTATTGAACTTAATACTGTGGCTTACTTCAGAGAGGGTGCCAAGCCTTCCAGTGGCAAAAATATCAAAATAAAAACTGGATCTGACAGTGAAAACTGCTCTGCGGTAGTGTCAAATCCCAAAACAGTAAAAAGAAAAGATGCATTTGAAGGTGAAAACCCAATTGTGGCACCTGATGATGGAAGGCTTGACACTCTCCCTGATGACATGCATCAAGAGAAGTCTCAAATTGTTGTGGAACCTACAGAGCCAGTGAACATTGGTACAGAGGAATAGCCTAAGATCATTCATTTTGCTAAATCTCTTACTCCACCAGAAAAGACCAGGTTTGTACCGTTCTTCAAGAAAAAGAGGGGCAGCTTTGCTTGGTCATATGCAGACATGCCAAGTCTAGACCCAAACTTGATTCTACACCATCTTCCATTAGACCCAGGAGTAAAACCGGTGAAACAAAAGCTTAGAAAGATGCATCCACATATAGCACTATTGTGCAAAGAAGAACTCAAGAAATTACTGGATGTAGGGTTCATCAGAGCTATAGACTACCTGAAGTGGATATCCAACATTGTGCTAGTGTCCAAACCAGATGGCCGAGTCTGACTATGCAATGATTTCAGAGACCTAAACAAAGCTTGCCACAAGGATGATTTTCCATTGCCAAATATAGATATCATAGTCGACTTGACAATAGGGCATACCATGTTATCTCTCATGGATGGTTTCTTAGGATATAATCAGATCAGGATAGCACCAAAAGACCAGCACAAGACATCTTTCACTTATCCATGGGGCACTTTTTGTTGGAACATCATGCCATTTGGGCTAAAAAATGCAGGAGCCACATATCAACGTGCTATGACAACTATATTCCATGATATGATGCATGTAACAATGGAGGACTATGTCGATGACATCCTAGCAAAGTCACTCACAAGAGAATCACACCTGGATGTGTTAGAAAAATTCTTTCAGAGATTAGACCAATTAAAAGTCAAGTTGAACCCAAAGAAATGTGTGTTCGGAGTCACTTCAGGCAAGATACTAGGTTTTATCATGTCGGCAAATGGAATAGAGGTAGACCCCACCAAGGTCAAGGCTATCATGGACATGCCACCACCCAAGACTCTAACTCAATTGAGATCACTACAGGGAAAGCTGCAAGCAATCTGCAGATTCATAGCATAGCTGGTAGACAAGTGCCAACCATTCAGTCATCTCCTACACAAGAACATTCCATTCAGATGGGATGAGAAATGCGAAGAAGCATTCAACAAGCTGAAAGAATATCTTATGAATCCACCCATTCTCATGCCCCCTATCCAAGGAAAACCACTAATACTCTACATATCAGCTACACCTACAGCTCTTGGGGCTCTTCTCACACAACAAGATTATGAGAACAAAGAAAGAGCCGTCTACTACATCAGTTGAACATTAGTGGGCTATGAGTTGCAATACTCGCAGATAGAAAGATCATGCCTGGCGGTTGTTTTTGCTTCACAAAAACTCTGACATTACATGCTTGCACATCTAGTTAAACTCATTGCAAAAATAGACCCACTGAAGTATCTCCTCAACAAAGTAGCTCTCACAGGTCGCCTAGCAAAATGGGTAATGCTTCTAAGTGAGTACGACATTGAATATGTAGACAGAAAAGCCATCAAGGGACAAATCATAGTTGATCAACTAGCAGATGCACCATTACAAGACACCACACCAATGCAGTTTGAGTTTCTGGATGAGTCCTTATTCACTATATCAACGTCTTCTTGGAAACTCTACTTCGACGGGTCTTACACAAATCATGGATTAGGAGCAGGCATCCTATTTGTAACTCCTCAAGGTGACACAATCTTGAAGTCTTGCCATTTGTTATTCCCATGCACCAATAACATAGCAGAGTACGAAGCTCTAGTAATTGGTCTCAAGATGGCAACTGCATGGAAAATCCAAGAACTACATGTCTACGGTGATTCTCAACTTATCATCAATCAAGTCAATGATGATTACCAAACCAAAGACGAAAAGCTTGTCCCATACAAGCAGATGGTCGACGACTTCAAAGAACACTTTATAATCATCTCTTTCGAACAGATACCTAGGATCGAGAACAAAGTAGTAGATGCCATGGCTACAATTACCTCTCTTCTTAAAATACTAGAAAATGAGTCAAGGTACGAGTTCTTAGTGGAAACTATTCAGCTACCAGCTTATGATCCTCCTGAGACCCATACCATATGCCTTCTAGTCAGATCTGATTCACCTTGGTACGGTAAGATTTACACTTACCTCAAGGACAATACCCTCCCACTTGACCTATCTTCTAACCAACGACAAACTTTCATATGCCAAACCTCTCGCTATACCATCATTGCCAATACCTTATACCGACGTGGTCTAGATGGTACTTTACTTCGTTGTTTAGAAAGAGAAGAATCCATAACTGCCTTGCAAGACGTACACAAAGGGATTTGTAGAACACACTCTAGCAGTCCTTCCTTATCCAAGAAACTCATGTGCTTGGGTTATTACTAGCCAAACATGGAAATGGATTCATATTAGTTTGTCAAAAAGTGCAGGTAGTGCCAAATACATAGGAACCTAATACATGCACCAACTCAAGAATTGAGACCTTTAACGACACCTTGGCCCTTTTGCCAATGGGGACTTGATCTTGTGGGAAAGATCCATCCACCCTCATCCAATGGCCATAAATTCATCATAACTGCCACGGAGTTTTTTACAAAGTGGATTGAAGTCGTTCCCCTCACCACCATCACAGGTAAGCAAATCTCTTCATTCATCCTGAATTACCTCATCTGTAGATACGGAATTCCTTCATCCATTATCACGGATAACAAAAGACCATTCAAAAACTAGGATGTCCAAGAACTCTATGAACGATTCAAGATCCAACACCGCTTCTCTACACCATACTACCCCCAAGGCCATCCAACAAGACCATCTTGAAACTCCTCAAGAAGACTATCAATGATGCTGGCTGTGATTGGCATATCCAACTCAGTCCCGCTCTGTGGGCCTACAAAACCAGTATACGCACTCCCATAGGTGCTATACCATACGCCCTTGTCTATGGCTCAGAAGCTATCCTCCCCATTGAGGTCGAACTACCATCTCTTAGGGTATCATTGAAAGGTCTGATATCAGATGAAGAATATAGAGTCTCCAGGTTGCAAGAACTAGAGCTGCTAGAAGAAAGGTGATAGAAAGCATTTGACCATCTCAAAGCATATCAACAGATGATGTCAAGAAGCTATAACCATAGAGTTCACCCAAGAATCTTTAAGATGGGGGATCTTGTCCTTAGAGAAAATCCTTGCAATCAACAAGACAGAGAAAAGAAAGGCAAGTTTGAACCTAACTGGCTTGGGCCCAATGTGATTGTAGCTGCTTACGGATTGGGGGCATATCAGTTGGCAACATCCAAGGGTGAGTTGTTCGATGATCCAATCAACAACATGCATCTTCGCCAATTTTATACCTAGGAGAACCCCAATGTAAGGGAGACACAAAATACAAAAAAATCAAAAAATAAAAAAAAAAGTAAAAAAAAAAATCAAAAAATTAGAAAAAAGTACAAAAAATATAAAAAAATTAGAAAAGAACAAAAAAAATTGTCCTGTGGTGAAAACCTGGCAAATAGGTGCCTTGGATAGGTATCATGATGAAAACCTGGCAAGCAGGCGTCATGTATACTTTCTAGCTTTCGTGCCAATAAAAGCAAGTGGTGAAAACCTGGTAAACAGGCATTACTTGTGATAAACCACCTTCTCCATCTTCAGGAAACCAATCACCTTGAGTCCATTCTTCATTCTATCCTATTCGACCCATATCTATCCCATAATAAAATCCTGATAGTTACCTATCGTGGCTTGATACTCTATCTCTTTGTTGGCCTTGTCAACCAAAGTTTTGTCCCATACCGCATCTATTGCACACGCCTAAGTATAATGTCTCTTGTTGGTTTTCCATGGTCCAAGTCCATGAACTACGTTGCCTCTACGTCGTCACGTAGGCAAGGCCATATTCCTATGTGCCCCTGAGGCTCACACGGTCCCATTTGTCCCATTTCTTGTCGTCTTTCTTGTTGTCTCTCTTCTAGTCCATCCATGGTCCATTAGGGTTTACCTCAAACTACGTTACCTCTATGTCATCATGTAGGCAAAGCCATTTAGCAATGAGCCCTCGAGGCACTAGGTCAGTCCCTTAGGGTCCATCTCACCAATATGGATTGTACAATCTTCTCAATAGATAAACAAGAGCAGCAAAGCAAGCTACCAAAAAACAAAAATCTTGACGCAAAACATCAACCTATCCAAGACAAAACAAGAGTACCATATCAAAACACTCAAGCTAATTCTATCTCAAATTATGGCAAGAAACAAACACATCTAAATGCAAGAATGTTTGTGTTGGTTAGATTAACTTACAATCTTGATTTATGTTATCATGCCTTTCTATGCTACTCAAGGATGCCAAAAGCTAGAGATGCTATGATGGGGGCATGATTATTTTCTGTCTGCTGCTTGTGGATCAAACTTTAGTAATGTGATGACTTTTGTCTAATGACATGATTGGCAAAAGATCATTGAGGACTCTGAGGTCTAAACATGAAAAGGGGCAATCCTTGTCTATTGAAAAATGCAAGAAGTACTCAGGTCATCTAGATTCAATTTTGACTAGATGCTTGTATTAACTTGCTATATCAAAATCCATGTAAGTAATACTCAGGTCATCTCGGTTTAATTATACCTAGATGCTTATATTTTCTTACAACATAATAAAGCCCAATGATGAAAGCACTTCAAAATACTTGCTATATCAAGGTGAAAAATATCCATATCCATATCCATACCGTATCCAATTGCTTCTCATATCCATATTGTATCAAATGGTGTCTCATATCCATATCCATACCGTATCCAATTGCAAGTCTATCCTTAATCCATGCCAATCAAGTCAAATCAATCTTGTCAAATGATCCAATCACAATCAATGGTCTTGATCCTTGTCCGGTCGTAAACCAACTCAATCAATCAATTGTCTTAGATAGGATGTTGCATTGTCAAAACTAGACCAACACACGAGTCTTATACGACATGCTCCATTTCCTGAAACCAGACACTATCCTTTGTGTTGCTCTAGGGATCCATCATTCCCCGCAATGACAACACGCCTGCCGTGTTGGTCTAGGGATATATTGTTCCCCGCCATGACAACACTGTCCTATATCATTATCATATCAAATGTCTTAGACAGGATGTTATATTGTCGAAACCAGACCCGAAGTCTTATACGACATATTTCATTCTTGAAACTAGACATCATCGATCCATATCATTGGTTTACCGCTCAACAGGGGCAATACCTTATTTGTGCTTGTGTCATTTGTGCATACTTTCTTACTTGCTTATGTGTGTTATCATTTTTATCTTGCATTCCATATCATTCATCCCTTTCTTCTGCACTCAACCAATTCATCTCCTGTCAACATATCTTATCGTGAGATTGTCCGTCTCATGCTTGCCACCTTCTGCCCGTCCAATCTCCCGAGGGGGCATCCTATCGTCATAACCTGTACCAGGGTAAACTAGGGCATGTATAATTATCAGACTCTTTATTCTTTAAAACAACGTGATAAAACACATTGCTTCAAAGAGGGGCAAAATATAGACACCTAAAATTGGCTCAGGTTGAATTAAGTAGATATTCTAATATTTATCTTAATTCATATTTTCTTCTTTCAATTAAATAAATATTATAAGTTTATTTGATTGGTTCATTATCCTACAATTAAATAAAATTATTTTATTTAATTAAAATCCCTAAATTTTTCTAATGTCTCAAATCCTAAATCCACCTCACAAAATCCACTTCATCAATCCACCTCATCAATCCACCTCATCTTTCCACCTTATCCCTTCCACCTCACCATGTTGCACATATAATTAAATATTCTTAATATTTAATTAGCTAATATCCTCCAAAATCCAAAAATAAATCTTTAATTCAATTATTCCCCACTATCCTCCACTATTGAGTTCTTAATTCAATTATTCCCCACTATCATCTACTATTGAATTATTAATTCAATTGTTCCCCACTATCCTCTACTATTGAATTCTTAATTCAATTGTTCCCCACTATCATCCACTATTGAATTCTTAGTTCAATTGTCATAACCCACTTTCCTCCACTATTGAATTCTTAATTCAATTGTCATAACCCACTCTTCTCAAAAAAAGAATTTTTAATTCATCCATTATGAATTAAAGATTCACAAAAAATGAGAGCCATTGATCTCATCTTTTGATCCTCACCCTCCATTGCCTTTTCAGAAAATCTATAAATAAGACCCTTCTCTAAGAAATTAAGGGGGGACTTCATTCTTGCATGAAATCCATGCCCAATTTCCTCTAGGAAGACCTCTTCTAGCATCCTCATCATGCCCAATTTCTTCTCCTCATTCTAGTCATCCCATATCCTCCATCATTAGTGTGTTGAAGTTCATCTTCAATCACATATTGTATCTTAGCCATTCCATTCTTGTCACCATCAACAAGCAAGGAAGCCAGCTCCCTGAGGGCCAATCTTCTTCAGCATCAAGGTTAAGAACAAATAGGCGAACTATGGAAGCCGCAGGGTAACAAGTTTGTAAGTTTTGTACTTTTGTTTATTCAATCTTGTTTACTTGCATATTTCATAGATGTTTGGGTTTAATATTGTTTATTGATCAGTCCATTTCACCCTTCACAAATTGATTCTAATGCTGAGGATATTGAGAAAATTAACTCCTCTGGTAAAAACAATGATTTGCAGTGGAAACAGTGTATTGCATACAGAAGAATAGTCTAGAAGATTACTCTGCATTTCTTGTAGGATGAATATCTTTGTCTGTGGATTCAAAGTTATTTAGTAGTGTATTTGAAGATGTTGTTTTGCAATTCTGAGCCTCTGGTATGAAGATTTGAGTGAGTTATGTTCACCAGAGTCAAAATTGTTTTTCCTGTATGTTTGGTGGTCACAAGGAAAAAATATTATGCTCTGCATTCCTCCGCATTGAAGTATTTTGGTCTGCAGTTCTAGAGTTAAGTCTAGAATGTTGATAAGTGATTTCAACTACAATGGTTCATGATTTGGTGGTCTGTAAGCTATTCTTCCCTTAAGACAGTGGCTAATAGTGTTGTTCTTGTGCTCCGGTTTGAAGAATCTTCTTGACAGAGTGGTTAGAGATCGTGTGATTGTTCCTGGTGATTAGAATGTGCTTGTGGATGTCTCCTAATCGTGTTCCTACCTTTGGAATGGTCCACAAAGAGAAAATTGGATCATGGATGAAGAATATTCTTAGAAGACCTAGTGTTCTCACCAGTCTTGGCCAACCTAGTTGATTTCACTAATTGCAGAGATGCCTTGAAGATTGTGGAAGTGTGTTGTGGAGTGAAGAATTGTGTTTGAGTCCCAGCCAAGGCATGGCATGATCAACATACATCTTTACATATTTCCCTTAGCTAATTTTTGTATTAGGTCCAAACCTATTTCTATGTATGCTTTTGTAATGCCGACCTTAGAGATTGTTCCAACGGCTGATGAATGTATTGCTGACCTTCATGTACATTCCAAGGTTGATGACTTGTATAAAAACTTGTAATGAATTATGAAAAAGTGAATGAGTGTACAAAAATGAAGAGATAAGTGTGAAGGTGTGAAAGAGCATAGTAGAGAAGTTATATTGTACTTCAAAGGAACTAAACCTAGGCATGGAGTAGATACTACTTAATTAGTTCACCATTTTGGTAGTGAGCCACCCTTTGGCAGTGAGCCATTCTTTACAGTGAACAATTTGGGTAGTGAGCCTCTATTTTTTGGTATTATTATAACTCATTTTTTTTGTGGGCTAACACTCACCGTGGTTTTTCCCTTTTAGGGTTTTCTACATAAAAATCTGGTGTCTACTATGTTGAATGTGTGATTGTGATTAAGTCTATGGTATCATGCTTTCATGGTTAAATCTAATTATCAGTAATTAATTAGTTGATGGTTTATGAAGTTATGTTTATTTGACAACTGATTCACCCCCGTCTTATTTGTCCTATGCATTTCAACAATAACATCATTCCAAACTTAATCTCAGAACTCTAGACTATAAAACTTAAATGTAGAGAGATGTGGAGAAGAATACATTCTCCCTGTCACCATTGAATACTCAGAAAAATAGTTTTTACTCTGGCGAACAAAACTCACTTAAATCTTCACACCAGAGGTTCAAACTTGAAACATAGCAACTACAAACATCCCTTAACATAACCTTCAAACTGTAGACAAAGATATTCAATCTACAGGATATACAAAGCAAAACACTACACTACTATGTGAGATAGAACAATTCTGCAATTGTACTAACTTCTCAAACACTTTCTCAAACTCATCCAAATAACTTCTTTAGATGTTGACCTTAGATGTTGACATCAATTACAACACTTATTGCTCATACTTGCAACACTTGTGGTTTTGGACGCGTACTTATAAGGTTGCTATCTTTCTCCAGTCAAGGTTGTTCATGATTTGGTGCTCCAGAAGAGTACTTATTGAGTTGTAGTATATGGTAGAGATATTTGAGTTTGTTGTGTAAATAGGATAAGGTTGTGCAGCAAGTGAAAGTTGTTGTAGAGGAATTTGTTTGATTTCAAGAAGATTTAGGATGATTGTGGAATATGCTATATTGTGTTGAAGCCTTGCATGTGGTCCAAAAGTCATCTTTGGGTTTGAGGAAGCATGTACTTAAAAGTTCATTGTGTTAACACAGGTTTGGTCGACCTTGAGTATTTACACTAATTACAGAGTTGCTTTAGTGATTGTGAAAGTGTGGAGTAGCATGCTTTGATGAATTTAGGTCCAAGCTAAGGTGTATTGTGGTTTGCCTTCATTCCTTTCCAGCACGGGAATGTTTAGGTCTAGACCTAATTTGAATATTCTAGGTTAAAGTGATTTTCTGACCTTGGAGAATGTTCTCAAGGTTGAAGATAGTATAAATAAGTGTCAAGGAGTTATGAGTGTGTGTGCACATGATGGATATGATGTGAGTAATAGAGTGGTTGAGTGACAGGAGCAGTACAAGCCTTCATGTGCTAGATTACTGGATGCAGTGAGTAGAAGGTGTCTACTATCTTCAGTGGTGCTATGAAGATGATGTTGATGTTGCAGTGAATATTGAGCTTCATTGGAACTGTACTCCATGCATGTGTTAGATGCAATTATAAGAGTTTAATCCTAGTAGTGAGCCACCTTCTCTATCTCTTTCTCTCAAGATAGTTAGTCCTTTGGCAATGAGCATTCTTGGATAGTGAGTCCACCAATTGTATCAACCTTAATTAGTTCCGTTATTATATATATTGTGAGCTAATCCTCACCGTGGTTTTTCCCGTCATGGGTTTGCCACATAAATTATGGTGTTGTTATGATCTAGTTTCTATTATTTACATTTCATGCTTAATCATCATAACAAACTTAAGGGTTAATCAGATTAATGTGGATCTGAGTGTGTGTGAGGGTTTTAAAATTTTAATTTACAACTAATTCACCCTCTCTCTTAGTTGTCTTGTGCATTCAACACCTTCAACAACTTGACACTTATTTATACCAACTTCAATCGTAAAAACATTCTCCAATGTCGGCAAGGCACCTTGATCATGCAAATTCAAATTAGATCAGAACCAAAATATTCTTGTAGTGGAGAGGAATGAAGGCAAACCACAACACACCTTATCCTAGACCTGAATCCATTCATACACGTTACACCACACTACCATAATTAACGAAACAACTCAGCAATTAGTGTAAACACCCAAGGTCAGTTGAACCAATGTTAACACCATAAAAAATTATGTACACACTTCCTCAAACCCAAAGATGACTCATGGACCACATGCCATACTTGAGCATAATCTAGAATATCCCAAAAACATCTTGAAAACTAAGAAATTCCTCTGCAACAACTTTCACTTATTGCACAACCTCAACATGTTTACCTAGCATACTCAAATGTCTCTATCATGCTCTATAACTCAAGAAATCATCTTCTAGAGCACTAATCCACAAAGAAATTCAACTAAAGATAAATATTAACCTTATAAGCACACTTCCAGAAATGCAAGACCTAAAACCACTTTGTGGAGAAATGCAGAGCAACGACATTTCTCCCAGACACCTCTACACAACACATTTCATACACTGGTGATTACATCTTCCTCTGAACATTGATCCAACATGCCAAATTCTAAATGTAGCATCTCTAAACACCTCTAAACAACTTATCCAAACTGCACAAGTAAATGTTCAATAACAAAGAAATGTGGAGCAAAACTAGAACATTAGTCTGCAATACAAAATACCACTACCACATATTCTTTACTTCAAATTTTCTCAAAAGCGCTTGGAAACCAAGAACCAGAAACATATTATCACCATCTTTAGCACTTCCTCATCATCGGAGATATCATCCACATGACACCAATAGCTCATCCTCTTGCAACATCTCTTACTCATTTTATTGACATTAATGACAACACAAGCTTGTTGACATCAATGATAACATCGACTGCACATACTTGCAACATGATGGTCCACTATGTCCACTCACAAAAAAATAAGTTATTTTTTTAGGCAAAAGGTGTAGAGCACCTAAAATATATTATATTAAAATATAAGGATTACATTAGAGCTTACAAAAGGCCTGAATATGTAATTTCATGGGCAAAAATAAAATGGCTTCAACTCCTTAGCCATACCAAACACTACAACCCCCCAAAAAAACCATACTTCCTTCTCAAAAACACAAAATAGAGAAGGAGATGATCACAAACAAAAAACCAGCTACATATCCCAACCATGAGCTATCATATTTTTACATCAAATACAAAAACTTAATACAAAAAGATAGTATAACCCTAGACAAATGGAAAGCCCAATCTTAATTCACACCATTCAAGTCTTCAATTAAAAACCCTTGAAGAATAGGCTCACCTTGATCTTCATTACCATCGATAGGAGGAGGTGGCGGAAGGTTAAAGTGCATCAAAAAATATAGCTCTTGAAAAATTTCCCTTGCATCACCTTCTATGACATGACCCCACTCATATGCATGACAATGAATACTATTCTAGAAAGACAGAATGCAATCATTCTACAAGCCATGAAGGATAGAAGAATATATGTAGTAGATAGAAGGAGAGCATTTGATATCGTTATGAAATAAACAACCCTCCTACTAGGGTTGTTCCCAAATACAGATCATAATTCATGAGGGCTACATTAAACTTATCCATAGAGAAAAAGAAGTCTTGAACAAACATCAAACCCAAATTCCTTACCACAATAACATTTTGAATAATATCCATTGAATTAGAGAGAAAGTGAGAGATAGCTTGAGAAGGATAAATAGGCATGGGAAACCCAAGCATTTCACATCCACAAACATCTAAAATCGCATTCTGGACCTCCTCATCATGTATTTTAAACACCTCTATAAGAGAATTTGGTAGTAACAGAACCTATTTTGGCTTCTACCACTTTTGAATAGGAAAATACAACCTCTTATATCTTTGGATTAAACCCATATTCCTACCACTCACAAAGGAAAACAAATAACTTGTAGAAGAACCGCTATAGAAAGCTTCCAGCATTGAATGGTAAAAAGAGAAGAGTTGAGAGATAGTTGAGAGGAAACACCACGTGAGTATTGAATACAACATAATTATCTCAAGCTTTGGGACTCTAAACCAATGCAGATGACACCAAAAAAGGAGTACGAAATCTGCAGATAATTTCATTTTGCACAAGTTTGCTAGCAACAATTAAATAGGCAATAATTAACTACTTATCTTAGGCCACAACTAAATTTGGTACTTCTCATCAAATAAGATCATTAGTTAAAAAAACCCCATGTCTCTAAAAATAGAGACATGACATCACTGATGTTCTCAACATTTCAAAATTCCCATCAAATTTCAAGAGTGACCACCATTTGAAGTTCAAGTACACAATCCTCTGCCCCAAAGATTAACAAGAAACAAGCTTACTTAAAATCACATAGAATTTCTCAAGTACTAGATCCTAAAACACTTTCATTATGAGCTATAAGGACAAGATGAGGAAAATCTTTAATTGATTCTAAATTTAACAATTTATTCTCCCAATTATGAATGAAATCCAAATTTCCCAATCCATTAGCAAGATAATTCGCTTCTCTATAACAATGCCTAATTTCAAACGTATCAAAGGATTCCAAGAGATTCCATGCCTCCAAGAGAAGATATTCCAATTGCCAATTAAGAGCTTTTTTAGTCTTAAGAGCATTAACAATTATTAAGGAGTCTCCTTCTACACAAATATTTCATACTCCCCAACTATTAGCTAACCTTAACCCTTCTACTACTGCATAGATCTCAGCTTGATTATTTTTCCCATCTTGGATACATGAAGAGAGAGAAACAATAATTTCTCCCATAGAGTTCCTTAACACACATCCAATGGTTGACGATCCCGGATTCCCTCTAGAAGCACAATCAAAGTTGAGTTTGATTTGTATATCCATAGGCGGTGACCATATAATTGAACTTCTATCCACTTTTTTCAAAATAGATAAACAATTTGAGGGGGGGGCTTAGATATTTCCAAATTTTTAACATGAGTGAGTCCCAACTAGAAAATGACAAATTAGATATGCCAGGATAATTGAGATGAGCCAAAACAGACTCACAAACAAACTTTTCAATCAAGAAATGAATATCCTCCAGAGTTCTATATTCCTTTCTAAAAATTCTCTATTTCTTTCCAACCATATGCTCCAAATGACAATAGAAGGAGTGACAAGCCAAAGATCTGAAAATGATGATCCTTCATTCAGAATTGGCCAACTATGGAAGAGAATTTGTAATCTATCTAGGAGTGGAGAGAACTAATTTAACTTTTCACTAATCCAATACTAGCATGCAGAGGCAAAAGAACATGTAACAAACAGATGCTCTATGCTTTCTTCTTCTAAACCACAAAAAAGACATTGAAATTGTTAAGGGAAAATTGGAGTAAACATGAATAATCAATATAGAAATATCAATAATACCCAAAACTCAATGAAATAATGAACAAAAGAGATCAATCAAACAATGAACAATACAAAGCAAACCTCCTTTAATTCTTAGCTTCCATTGATCACCTATCACAAATGATCTTGTCTATGAATATGGCCCTCATAAGGTGCACTTCCTTGCTATGATTCCAATATGTCAAATGGAAATGGCTATGATAGTTTCACCATGAACATGAGCTTCACAAAAATGATAGTAGTCTGTAGTAATGAGTGTGATCAGAAGCAATGAAGGAATTGGTTCCAAAGGCACGCTGTAATTCCTGCAGAGTAACAATACTAAAAGCTTGGATGATTGAAATGGAGAAATAGGGTTCAATTTATAGACTTGAGAGAGAAAGGATCAACGTTATAAAAAGAATGAGAAGATCAACGGTTGAGAATGGTTGAGGAATGTGCGTGAATAAGAAGAAGACAAGTGTCACACAAAAGTTGTTTTATTTGCATTAACTACTTTCTTTTCTAAAGATAAGACATGCTTTTCATAAATTAGAAAGTTTTTTTCTAATTTAAGAGATATTGATAAAAATAAGGTTGATTGAGTCAGTTAACTCAACTTGAGATTTGCTATTGCATGATTTGAGAGAAATTAAATAATAAATTATTTAATTTTGTATTCATGGAGAAGAAGACTTATTTTTAAAAGATTTGGAAGATATTTGAAGAATTTGAAGATAAGAAAGTAAATTAAATAAATAAATTTATTTAATTGTTGTGCATGATTTGAAAGAATAAATAAAATATTTGATTATATTTTATTTTTAGATATTGAGAGGATTTAAATAAATTTGATTGATTTGTTTAAATTTGGAAGAATGATTTGATTTAATTTAAATAATTAAGAATTATTTAATTGTTTGGAAGATTTTTTTTTTCTTAAAGATAATGCACCTGATAAACTTTTTAATGTGACTGATGACGCTGGTGTGACATGCCCTCTAGCTCCACACAACACTTTTTCTCGGAGCTATGAACCGGTGAGGCCACAACACAAGGGACCTCATCCCCAATAAAGAACACTTCAAACCCTCGAGCTCATTGGCCTAGCGAAGGTGTAACACCTGCGAGCTCATTGGCCTAGTGGGGGTTTGAACTTCGGTGGCTACCACTACAACTGAGCGACTTAACCACTGAACCATGCCCTTATCGGCATTGTTTGGAAGAATTTAATTAAATAAAGGATTTTATTTAATTTTGACTTTAGAAGAGGTAATTAAATATTTTGATATTTAATTAACTTAGAGGAATATGAATCAAATAAATAAATTTTTTTTATTTATTTATTGATAAAAGAATTAGAATGAAATAAATATTAAGAATATTTATTTAGATTGAATTGTGTCATTTTTAGGTGTATACATTTTTCCCCTCTTTGATGCAATGTAGTTTATGACATTGCTTCAAAGAATAAAAATTTCTGATAATGATACATGCCCCAATTTGCCACTGGTACAGGTTTAATGACAACAGGATGCTACCCCCTCGGGAGATTGGATAGGAAGAAGGCAGAAGGTGTGAGATAGATAATCTCACAAAGACGAAGGGAAAACTTGGTTAGGATTGAAGAAAATAGGATGCATTTATGAGAAACGGGAAGAAACGGGTGTGGGAAGTAGTCATAGTCACCACATAGCTAGTTTAGGGTTTGCATGCTTTATATAGGAGTTGGGTCCACAAGACAAGTCATTTGCACACTTGGCTTTTGTTGGACTGTCTTTGAGATCTTAAGAGAGTATAGAGCATAGAGAAATCAGCACTACCATGGATATTCAGCATGAGTAGCATCGCTTAGAGTACATCTGACGATTTGACCGACCAGTAGAGGCATGACCCCTAGTATGTATCTCAAAAAAATTCACCTAGGGTCAATTTTGAGTGCAATAAATGCTAGGCAAAATTAGGTAGAACAAATGTGCAAGATCACAGTTCGGCCCATCTAACATGCGGAACTGTGCATTTGTCAATTTGTGGCACATCTAGGATATGAAACAACGCATGCATGAAAGTTGCCACATCTAGGATATGAAACAACGCATGCATGAAAGTTGCAGCATGAGTAAGGTCAGCGCATGCATAAATTGGTGACGCATTTACAGTATGAGTCAGCGCATGTAATCGAGTGGCGCATGTGTCAGAAGTGGTGCATTTGCTAAGAAATGGCACATGTACCTTTTGTTATGGTGCATATGATATAGATAGTTAGTTTACTTAACAAAATTGACTCAATTGGCATCCTGTTTGATGCGTCAATCGATAAGTTATCTCTGAGATTGGAGGAATCTAGTCAAGAGATGTAGTGTGTTGTTTTGATCAATTTGATATGTTAAGTTAGTTGATATGATTCTATAGATATGTTGAGCATGGTACATGTAATTTTACGTTGACACCTTTCTTTACATGTTTGCAGGAGGACATACAAGATACACTAATGTTAAGGGAACAATTTCCCATGCTGATGTTGCAACATGTTGACAGAGATAGATTGAGAGGCGCTCGGTGCAATGGGATTAGATTGTGTGCTTTATGCCTAAGGTTCAAGCGAACTGTGGCTTACTGACTACAATAGTGGAGAGGTTTCATAGCGAGGATGGGACCTTTCACTTCTCGATTGGCAAGATGATGGTGACTCTAGAGGACGTATATAGGATACTTCACTTGTCGATTCAGGGAGAGCTCGTGGAGTATGATCCATAGCGGGATGCAGGACTCGTACAGTGTAGGTGGGTATTTGACGACCCTAAGTTGGAGGGACAGGTTATCTCTTGGCAGGATATACATGATTACTATGACTATTTCCCTAGGATAGTTGCAGGATTGATCAGAGCTGTTTTATGCCCTGATAGGAGATCACATGGGTTCCCAATTGGATGGGGATGAAGTATGGAGAGGATGATCTCAGAAGGTACCCTCTATGCTTTGGGTGTCTACATTTTGGCACACCTATACCATGATATGCATCAGGTGGTATACCACATGGGCACTAGTTTATCAGCACGTGTCTCACTGTTAAATTTTTGGTTGTGGGAGCATATTGCCATTACCAGACTGATATGTGTTTTTTAGAGATAGAGGGGAGATCCTTATAGATATGGCTATGCAGGAGTGATTTCACAGTATTGACTGGGGAAGCTAGAGTACTAGAGGCATGCACTGGATGGGGTAGATATGGTCATTTGGTGACCATATCTAGACTATGAGCCTTGGGATGATGAGGCAGACGTGCTACCATATTGCTATCAGACTCGATAGCTTATAGGCCGAACGTGGTTCATCTTGGAGAGATAGATTATTAGCTAGATTCAGAGGCAATTTGGGAGGAGACAGGGCATGCCACAAGGGAAGGCTCTGTTTGCATGGACACATGCAGAGAGATTTAGATGGGGTCCAATGGCATCCTATGAGGAGGTAGTGGTAGAGTTTTGATAGATTCCTTATACTGCCTGGGTGATGAGGAGAGAGATTGCAGATGCAGGGATGACTTAGGACTATGATGAGTGGTTTGCAGAGCATCCATTTTTGAGATACTCTGGGCTTGGAGAACTAGTTCCTCACATAGATGAGGTAGATTTAGATGACGAGGGCTAGGTTGGTAGGAAGAGGAGGAGGAGAAGGAGAGGAGGGCGGAGAGATGGTGGAGATGGTGGAGAGGGAGGAGATGGAGGCAGACTTAGACAGAGGAGGAGAGCTGGGGAGGGATCCTCCCACACTTAGCGAGTAGTGTAGCTGCAGGTTGCATAGCAGAGATAGATGCTGCCACCTCAACAAGTGGCGCAGCAGCAGGTACCTTAGCCATAGGGGCAGGGACAAGAACAGGCCTCTCAGGAGCTAGCACAGCTAGATGTCTAGGGGAGAGCCATTGCCATGTTGAGAGGATAGGTTCGACAGCTACGGGCACAACTTAGGATGGCTGAGGCTCGGTGGGAGATAGACACAGGTGCTATCTCAGGGCTCACTAGAGAGCGAGATGTGGCAGAGGCAAGGATATGAGCTATCTGAGTAGAGAGGGACATAGTAGTGGTAGCCCCGGGTATAGACTCTACTAGAAGTTTCTTGGTTGGATAGGTGCAACAGGCATAGGCACAACTAGCACAGACACAGGCACAGTTGGCACAGGTGTAGGGGTAGTTAGCCTAGGTACAAGGTGAGCTTGCCAGAGCATAGGGTCAAACACAGTACTATTTGAGACTATACCATGGTGTTGTTCTAGTTGATCTGAGGGCTCTAAGCTATAGGAGCCTGTCCATGGCCTTGCAGAGAGTAGGTGGATCATGATCGGGAGCCTCTGTGATGGGCCCGCAGTAGTCTGGGGCCAACAGAGGAGGGGACATAGAGGACACTGCTAGGAGTAGCAGTTCATAGTAGCAGGGTTAGTAGACACTTGCATAGATTTTGGCTTCTATGTACATACTTTTTGACGGCTCAAATAGTCGGATATGTATATGTACCAATTTTGTATTTTGAGACATATATCATTGTCTTTGAGATGTATACATTGTATATGACATTGACTCAGAGATGAAGCTTTTGATATTGTACATTTAGACATGTTTATTTGATATTTATATGATGATGCAGCTATTTGATGCTCTCTATACTTATGTGTTATGGATGCATTTCTATTGTATGATGGTACTTATGTGATGCATATTTTGACTATGTCTATATGATGTTTACCCAATGCAGTCTTAGATGATGCTATGTGATGCTATGTGACCTAATGTAGACTTAGATGTTTTACTTGACATGCCTCAAATGTCTAAATGCAAATGGTATCTATATGATTATGCAATTTGTATGATGCACTTATCTATGTTTTTTATTTTCTCTATTGACACTATGTGATGATTGCAAAAAAATGTATATGGATGACCTGATGCACTTTATTATGTATGCTACTAATTTAATAATGTAAATGACTATCTCATGTGATATGATATGCAACTGTATGCTATGTTTTTGTGCTGTCCAAATGTACTCTATCGACATAGAGATGACAAAATGGTAGATAGAAGATTGATTGAAAGAATGATTCGATAGAAAGACTCACAAGCTTCAATTTGCATTGATACTTTGCATTGTTTGGATCTTTTATTGCATGGGATATGGATTTATGGACGTATAATGGATGTATGATGGATTCTTTGCTTTTGACATCTTGACGGTGCAAGTATTTTGAAGTGCTTATTTCATCATTGGGCAATTTTTTTGGTACTTTTTCCAAATGTTGTAAGTTAATACAAGCATCTAGGTATAATTGAACTGAGATGACCTAAGTATTACTTACATGGATTTTGATTTAGCAAGTTAATACAATCATCAAGGTATAATTGAACTAAGATGACCTGAGTATTTCTTGTGTATCAATAGATAAGGATTGCCCCCTTTCATGTTAGACGTTTGATGTCTTTGATGATCTTTTATTGATCATGTCTTTAGACAAGGCTTCTCATTACTAAAGTTTAATTCACAAACAAAGAAAATAATCATGCCCCCATTATAGCATCTCTATCTTTTGGTATCCTCAAGTAGCATAGAAAGACATGATAACAGAAATCAAGATGCTGCAACCTAACCATGATTCGAAGCACAAAACATTTTTGCATTTAGATGTGTTTGTTTCTTGCCATAATTTAGGTAAAATCATTTAGAATGCCTTAGGTGTTTTCTTTGTTTTCTCTAGATAGGTTAATGCCTTGCATCAATATTTCTACTTGAAAAGAGTAGTTTTTGTTTGTGCTTTCTTGCTTGGTGAAAGATTCCACAATCCTTATTGGTGAGATGGACCCTGAGGGACTGACCTAGTGCCTTGGGGGCTCATTGCTAAATGGCCTTGCCTATGTGATGACATAGAGGTAATGTAGTTCAGGGTGAACCCTAATGGACCTAAGACCTAGGGGATAGAAAGTGGTGCAAACTCAGATAGATAGAAGGACCAGATATGGGATGGATGGGAAAGTGGAGCCTTGGGGGTGCATTTGAATAATGGCCTTGCCTACGTGACAATACAGAGGCAACATAGTTCATGGTGAACCCTATGATAATGATGACAGACGCTATGCTAGGCTGACACTATGGATAGGATACTGGATAAAACCTTGGTTGACATGGCAACAAAGAGATAGAGTATCAAGCCACGATAGGTTATCGTTAGAATTTTATTATGGAACAAATATGGATCGAATGGGACATGAGTGAAGGAAGAATGGCCACAAGGTGATTGGTTTCCCAAAGATAGAGGAAGTAGTTTATCACAATTAATGCTTGTTTACCAAGTTTTCACCACTTGCTTTTATTTGCATGAAAGCTAGAAAGTATGCATGATGCCTGTTTGCCAGGTTTTCATCATGATACCTATCTAAGGCACTTGTTTGCTAGGTTTTCACCAAAGGATGATTTTTTTGTATTTTTTTTATTTTTTTATTTATTTTTATTTTTTTGTATTTTGTGCCCCCCTTACATTGGGCTTCTCTTAGGTATAGAACTGGTGAAGATGCATGTTGTTGATTGGGTCATCGAATAGCTCACCCTCTAATGTTGCTAACTGATATGTCCTCGATCCATAAGCAACCATGATCACATAAGGCCCAAGCCAGTCGGGTTTGAACTTGCCTTTCTTTTCCTGATCCTGTTGATTGTAGGGGTTTTCTTTAAGTACTATATCTCCAACTTTAAAGACTCTTGAGCAGACTCTGTGGTTGTAACTTTGTGACATCATTTGCTAGTATGCTTTGAGATGGTCAAAGGATTTCTGTCTCTTTTACTCTAGCAACAATAGTTCTTGCAATCTGGAAACTTTGTAATCTTCACCTATTATGAGACCTTTTAACGACACCCTGAGAGATGGTAACTTGACCTCAATGGGAAGGATAGCTTCTAAGCCATAGACAAGGGTGTAAGGGGTAGTACCTGTGGGAGTGCGTTCACTAGTTCTGTAGGCCCATAGAGTGGGATTGAATTGGATGTGCCAATCATGGCCAACATCGTTGACTGTCTACTTGAGGAGTTTCAAGATGATCTTGTTGGATGCTTCTACTTGGTCGTTGCCTTGGGGGTAATAGGGTGTGGAGAAACGGTGTTGGATTTTGAATCAGTCATAGATTTCTTGGACATCCTAGTTTTTGAAGGGTCTTCCATTATCCATGATAATGGAAGAGGGAATTTTGTATCTATAGATGAGGTAATTAAGGATGAATGAGGAGATTTGTCTACCTATGACGGTGGTGAGGGGGACGGCTTCAATCCACTTGGTAAAGTACTCAGTGGTAGTTATTATGAATTTGTGGCCATTGGATGATGGAGGATGGATTTTTCCTACAATGTCAATTCCCCATTGACAAAAGGGCTAAGGTGTCGTTAAAGGTCTCAACTCTTGAGCTGGTGCATGTATCGGGTTCCCGTGTATATGGCACTACTTGTACTTGTTCACAAATTGATATGAATCTATTTCCATGTTTGGCCAATAATAACCCAAATGCATGAGTTTCTTAGCTAAGGAAGGACTGCTAGAGTGTGTTTCACAAATCCCATCATGTATGCCATGTAAGGCAGTTTGGGATTCTTCTCATTCTAAACAATGGAGTAAAGTACCATCTAGACCATGTCGGTAGAGGGTGTCGGCAATGATGGTATAATGAGAGGTTTGGCATATAAAGGTTCATTGTTGGTTTGAAGATAAGTCAAGTGGGAGGGTTTTGTCCTTGAGGTAAGTGTAAACCTTACCATACCAAGGTGAATCAGATCCAACTAATAGGCATATGGAATGGGTTTAAGGAAGATCATTAGCTGGTTGTTGAATTGATTCCACTAAGAACTCGTACCGTGACTCATTCTCTAGGATTTTGAGGAGAGAGGCAATGGTTGCCATGGCATCTGCTACTTTGTTTTCAATGCGAGGTATCTGCTTAAAAAAGATGATCACAAAGTATTCCTTGAAGTCATCGACCATCTACTTGTATGGGACAAGTTCTCATCTTTGGTTTGGTAATCTTCATTGACCTTATTGATTACTAGTTGGGAATCACCATAGACATGTAGCTCTTTGATTTTCCACTCTGTTGCCATTTTGAGGCCAATGACCAAGGCTTCATATTCTGGTATGTTGTTGGTACATAGGAATAATAGACGGTAAGACTTTGGTATGGTGTCGCCATGAGGAGTTACAAACAAGATCTTGCCCCCGATCCATCGTTTGTGTAGGACCCATCAAAGTAGAGTTTCCAGGAATGTGTTGATATATTGAATAAGGATTCATCTGGAAACTCAAATTGTATTAGTGTGGTGTCTTATAGTGGTGCATCTACTAACTGATCAGAAATGATTTGCCCCTTGATAGCCTTTCTGTCTACATACTCAATGTCGTATTCACTTAGGAGCATTAGCCATTCAGCTAGGTGACCTGTTAGAGTTGCTTTGCTTAGTAGGTACTTCAGTGGATCTATTTTTACAATAAGTTTGACTGGATGTGCTAGCATATAATGTCAGAGGTTTTGGGAAGCAAAAATTACCACAAGACATGATCTTTCTATCTGAGAGTACTGCAACTCATAGCCCACCAATGTGTGTTTGATGTAGTAGATGACTCTTTCTTTACTTTCATAATCTTCTTATGCTAGAAGGGCCCCAAGAGCGGTTGGTGTAGTAGATATGTATAGTAACAATGGCTTCCCTTGGATAGGAGGCATGAGAATACATGGATTCACACAATACTCTTTCAATTTTTTGAATGCCTCTTCGCATTTCTCATCCCATCTGAATGGAATGTTCTTATGTAGGAGATGACTGAAGGGTTGACACTTGTTTTCCAGTTATGATATGAACCTATAGATTACTTGTAGCTTGCCCTGTAGAGATCTTAATTGAGTAAGATTCTTGGGTGGCGTAATTTCCATAATAGCCTTGACTTTTGCGGGGTCCACCTCTATTCCATTTGCTGATACAATAAAACCTAAGAGCTTGCCTGAGGTGACTCCAAACACACATTTATTTGGGTTCAACCTGACTTTGAATTGTTCTAGTCTTTGAAAGACTATCTCTAACACATCTAGGTGGGATTCTCTTGTGAGTGACTTTGCAAGGATATCATCTACATAGTCGTCCATGGTGACGTGCATCATATCAAGGAATATAGTGGTCATAGCACGTTGATATGTGGCCCCTGTATTCTTTAGCCCAAATGGAATGACATTCTAGCAGAAAGTACCCCATGGAAAAGTAAAAGATGTCTTATGTTAGTCTTCTGGTGCTATCCTGATCTGATTGTATCCCAAGAAGCCATCCATGAGATATAACATGGTATGCCCTGCTGTTAAGTCGACTATGATATCTATATTTGGCAACGAAAAATCATCCTTGCGGTAAGCTTTGTTTAGATCTCTAAAATCATTGCATAGTCTGACTTGGCCATCAAGTTTGGACACTAGTACTATGTTGGAGATCCATTCTAGATAGTCTATAGCTCTGATGAACCCTACATCCAGTAGTTTCTTAAGTTCTTTTACAAGCAATGCAGTGCGTGAATGCATCTTTCTAAGCTTCTATTTCACTAGTTTCACTCCTGGATCTAATGGAAGTTGATGTAGAATTAGGTCTAGATCTAACCTCGGCATATCTACATATGACCAAGCAAAGTTGACCTGCTTTTTTTTGAAGAATGGTACAAACTTAGTCTTTTCTGGTGGGGTTAGAGACTTAGTAAAGTGAATGATCTTAGGTTATTCCTCTATTCCAATGTTAACAGGTTCTGTGGGTTCCACAACAATTTGAGACTTCTCCTAGTGCATGTCATCGGGGAGAGTGTCAAGCCTTCTATCATCAGGTGTCACAGTTGGGTTTTCACCATCAAATGCATCCTTTCTTTTTACTATTTTGGGATCTGACACTACCGCAAAGCAGTTTTCACCATCAGATCCAGATTTTATTTTGATATTTTTGTGACTGGAAGGCTTGGTACCCTCTCTGAAATAAGCCATGGTATTAAGTTCAATGGTGAAGCCATCTTTATGATCTCCTTTAGGTAGGTGGTCCCTAAGTTCCATGTAGTCAATATAGGCATCATCATTTTGGAACATATCTAGTTGTGGGGTTCCTTGTAGATCCCAGTCAATAAGCTCAGGATGCACAAGGGGGAGGGAGTCAGATGATAGATCTGATTCGTTGATAGCTTGAATGGATATGCTAGGAGTATTGGTAGGGAGAGTGTTTGGGATGGTACTTTCCTCCAAATTGTTTATTACAATAGAACTGGAACCTTCCTTGAAATTTGTATTCTCAGGGATAGGCAAATCACACTCTAATGGCCTATGTGGTAGTGTTTGTCCCTCATGGTAGGGGCTATAAGTTTGAATGGTGTCAACCTCTTTGTAATCATAGGAATTCTCTGCCAGCTCATCCCACTCATATTCATTAGAATCTATGTCACTGTACTCTTGAAGGGTATGGATCATTTCCACAAGAGAAGCATTTGCTTTAGCTTTGCCCTTATCCTTATATCCTAGAACCTTTGTAGTTCTAGCCAATGAGGATGAAGAAGGTTGAATGGGTTCTATAATTCCTTCTTTTATTAGGCCAATGGGGCCTTGTCCTTCATAACCCATTCTATGTAGGATAGACTCACCTTGCCCATAGATTTCTATTGGGAGCTTAGGTGGTTCTTGTTGTGTGCTCTCTTCTTCTTCAGTGTAGAGCCATTGTAAGATATCTCTTTCCTCTATTTAATCTAATAGGGTCCCCCATTTTACAGGGAGCTGTGGGACGTGTAGGAGGAGAAGATGGATTTGGAAAATGCTTGGGTCACTTGAAGGATCTAGGAGATAGAGACAATTTGGCCAAGTTGAGACTGTGCTCGATGGAGTATTCCCCTACTCCTTTTTCTTTGATGGTAATTTTCTACTCTTTGGGCTTGGATGTGTAAGCTTCAGAGGTAGAAACATGCTATGGGGTAGGGGATGCAGATGCTCTATTATTGGGCATGATGTAATTAGGTTTTGAAAGGACAGAGTTGGAATGCTGAAAGGGGTTAGGATCGCCTTGGATGGTGACTTACTTTCTGTTATGAGGGAATTTTATGCATTGGTGATAGGTAGAAGGCACAACCTTCATGGCATGAATTCATGGTCTACCTAGAAGAATATTATAGGCTAGCTCCCTATCTAGGACTTGGCACACAATGTCTTTTATCACTAGTCCCACTTGTATGGGTAATACCACTATTCCTTTGGTAGTTCTCTCCTCTTCATCATAGGCTTTGATAGTGATCTTCTTCCTTGGATTAACTACATTTTCAAAGAACCCCAATGTAAGGACTAGCTTGAGCATGCAAATATTTAAACCAGCTCCCCCATCAATGAGAACCCTCTTGATTCGGTGCTTGTGAATGAAGGTGACAATATATAAAGGGGTGTTATGAGGTTGAGACACTGAGAGGTCATCTTGTTCAATAAATGATATGGTACTAGAGGAGCTCAGATTACCTACCATAGCTTGAAACTTCTCTTGGGCCAAGTTTGTGGGTACAGTGGTTTCTGCTAAGGCTTTATCGAGAATCTCCCTATGGGAAGACGATACACGCAACAACTCTAAGATAGAAATGTGGGCAGGAGTCTTCCGTAGTTGGTCTATAACACTATACTGATTGGAGTTAGACTGAGAAGGTGATGACCTTGGAGGAATGGTATTTAACATGACCTTACCATTGTAGGTGATGATACTGCAACCAGTTTTGTTGGGCTCTGATTGTTTGTTGGGCATAACCACATTGATTTATGGGACATGCTCTGATATGCAATTGATGGTATAATTGAATGGCACACTTGTGTAATTGGTATTACTATTCCTAGTATTCTAATTTTACTTGTTACGGTTGTTGTTGTTGTTGCCGTCGTCGTCGTCGTCGTCGTCGTTGTTGTTGTTGTACGGCCTATCATGATTAAGAAGTGGATCTTTGTAAGCCACATGTGTCTCATTAGAAGTATGTTGTTGAGTACCTCCTTGATTTTGATCAAGTATGTCTTGAATAACATGTTTGAGATGGATACAATTTTTGGTTGTATGTCCTCTTCCTCTATGATACTCACAAAAGTCAGTGTCTTTCCAATAGTGAGGTTTTATTTGAGGTTCATAATCGCTTGTTGGTGGTAGAGAGATTTCATTATTGGCCAATAGCTTCCTTAATGTGGATTCTTGGGACTCACCCAGCAGTGTGAACCTTCACCTTGGACTTGAGTTGAACCATGGTCTTAGCTCCTGAGAGAATGTTTTGTTGGGTGTAACATTGCTTGCCTCTCCTTTTAGAGTGAATATTGGTTGTTGTTTGGGATCCACCACCTTGGCAACAACTACTCCATCATTGACAACATTTTTATTCTTAGTCCAAAACTTTGATTTGTCAGTCATGTAGTTGGAGGTAGGTGTGTCCTTGTATAACTTGATTTGTCCCTTGGTGATCATAGCTTTCTCGATGAACAATCCCATTTTAATGACCTTTGAAAATCAGGTAGGGCATTGAATTTGTATTTGATAGCTTAGATCAGAGTTGAGGTTGTGGACAAACATCTCCATTAATTGCTTCTCAGGTACATCATATGAGCATTTACTCGCTAGTTGTCTCCACATTTGTAGGAAGGAGGTGAATGATTCGCCACTCTTTTTCTTGGTATTACACAGGTCAAGCATGGAGACTTTGTGTTCAATATTGTATGAGAAGTGCATGATGAATTTGTTGACTAACTCAACAAAAGTCTTGATGCCCAGTGGGAGTCTTGAGAACCACTCCATGGCTTGACTACCTAGAGATCTAGGGAATAGTCTGATTAAAAAAGTCTCATTGTGAGGTACTTCCATGCATGCGGTGTTGAATTCCCTAATGTGATCTCTAGGGTCCCTTTTCCCTTTGTACTTGTCAAACTTAGGGACTTCGAATTGAAAGGGGAATGGTATCATGTTCAAACTTCTATCAAAGGGGTATGGTGCATTATCTTCCAAGGAGTATGTTTTTATGTTTGTACCCATCTTGAGTCATCATTTGTTACGTTAGACCCTTGATTTGTTTCCTCATTTCTTCCATAGGTGTGTTTGGGTCTATGACTTTCTTTCCTTTGTCCTCACCAGTGTGGTGTTCATGATTATCCTCTATAGTCTCTTTGAGTTTTCTTAGATCAAAATTAGTGGGGAGTTTAAGTCCAAGATTTGCAAGATGATAAAAATACTTGTGAAGGTCCTCATGGAGCACTTTCTCTAGAAAGCATTGGAATTTCCAATCTTGGAGGTGTCCTTGATAATCTTTGTGAGAGATTTCCTCATCACTATCATGAGGGGTGACAATATGATTAGATGTTCTGGCCATTTCAAGTTGCTTTTGGTATTGAGATCTAGTAAAAACCATGCAAGGTGACGTGGGATGTGGTGGGATGAAATTAGAGATTTTGGCAAGATGTTGGTAGAGACTATTGAGAATAGGATACTTATGACAAGATTTGGATAAGGGACTCTCTCAATCAATAATTCCAAGTAAGATGACCAATACAAGATGATAGCCACTAGTAAGGGTACTCGATACCTGTCTTACCATGTAGGGACCAGTCATGCACCAAGACCACTAGTGAAGTTCTGTGACTTACTAGGGTTACTTGAATCCAAAATGATCCAAAAAATAGGCCTATGCTAATCTAATATGGGATACTTCGACTTTGGACTAGGGAGACCTAATATAAGGTGAATGAGATGACTAATGAAAGAGAGACTTTGATGCAAAATAGATGAAAAAGTGACTGCAAGGTAAGATCTAATCTTGGAATGTGGACCTAGGCTAAAATGGGTATCCAAAAATGGTAAAATTTTCCTCTCAAAGACTGTGGAAGTGCTCACTATCACACATGCACCGGAATAGATGCGCCGTATAAACTAGTAAACACTCGAAAAGTTGGTATAGAAGCACAATACTGGTAAACTTTAGATGTGCAGCAACAAGTCTTAAAAGCACAATAAGTCAGTACAGATACGCAACAAGTTGGGATAAATGCGTAGCAAAAAAGGATAAATGTGTTGCTCTGGTTTATTAGTGATTTTTGTAAGTTTTTGGCAATTTTCTGATGTTTTTGGTATCTTTGGCTGCAAGGAGGTCTTTTTGATCTAATTTTCTGATATTATGGCAAGAAGACATAGTAAACACAAAGAATTTTTTTATGATTTTTTATTTTTTGTGATTTTTTGACTCTTTTTGGACTAAAAGAAAGCAAGTACAATCCTAGGTTTCAAAGGATAGTATAAAACCAAATTCTTACTATCTCTAGTGAAGCATCTTTGGGAGGTGATAATTGCCCTTCCCTGCACTAGATTATAAGAGTTTTTGGCCACTAAGACAAAGGTGTTTAATAAAGGCAACAGTTCAAGTGGTTATACATGCGGCAGCACTACTCTCCTTTATGGAGTCTCCTAGCTTGCAAGGGTTGCACCTTGGAGGGTTTTGGGGGAGGTTGGCTGTCGGTATAACACAACTTCACTCGTTGTTTGAAGCTTTCACTCCAAACACAATTTATTTATAGTGGATTGGTAGGGCTTGGCCTCTAGCCTATTACCACTTAGGGTCAATCCTACTTGGATGAACGGTATCCAAGAGTAGGCCCCTCTAAAGGAAAAACAAATGTGAAAATGATATGTCTGGCATTTTGGTCACCCAAGATAGGGGAGAGCATAGGCCTGGTATCATTCCCAAAACATAGAAGATAGCGGTTCTTTTCCCCTAGTTAAAATGAGAAAAACTAGATGAGCTATCTACTTGGGTAAGCACATAAATTTGTTAACTTTGAAGTGATAACAAGATAGCAATGGTCTAGTTTTACGAAGATAGCAATGAGTTGTTAACTTTGAAGGATAGCAATATAGCAATGATTCAATGATATGCAAGATAGCAATGATTCAATTACTACCTTCCTAGTTAAGACTATGTGAGATTTGTATGAGCATCCATTTACTTTCTCGTTAGAAATCAAAGTGTGTGTTAACAAGTGCAACTATATGATTCTAAACTAGTACCTAGCCTGCAAAATAGATCAAGAGTATTCCTATAAAAAGGTGTTAGCGTTAGAAAAAAATTCAAGGAAACCCTAAAAATCACTACCTAGATCAGATGCGCAATTTCAGAGATTGAATGCACAGAAATAGAGCTTAGAAGAACTGTAGTACATATGTGCTAAGACATAGGTCAAAAGCGCAGGAAAATAGTATAATGCATGGAACTGATAGGTACGTATCAAAGAATAGATGCATAGAAACAGAGTCTATGTGTGTTGAAAGGATGTATGCACTAGAACAAACAGTAGATGTACTAGAACAGATAGTAGATGCACCAAAATGATGTATGTGCCAGAACAAATAGCAGATGCGTGTTAGGATGTGTCAAATGTACAGTTTCCTCCTATGTATGGATTTCTAAAACACAAAAACTTAGTTTTGGGGTTAAATTGGTGCTAGGGCCCACGGTTGGTGTCAAAAATGTTAAGGGAAAATTGGAGTAAACATGAATAATCAATATAGTAATATCAATAATACCCAAAACTCAATGAAATAATGAATAAAAGAGATCAATCAAACAATGAACAATACAAAGAAAACCTCCTTTAATTCTCAACTTCCATTGATCGTCTATCACAAATGATCTTGTCTATGAATATGGCCCTTAGAAGGTGCACTTCCTTTCTATGATTCCAAGATGTCAAATGGGAACAGCTATGATAGTTTCACCAAGAAGATGAGCTTCACAACAATGATAGTAGTGTGTAGTAACGAGTGTGATCACAAGCAATGAAGGAATTGGTGCCAAAGGCATGCTGTAATTCCTACAGAGTAACAATACTAAAAGCTTGGATGATTGAAATGGAGGAATAGGGTTCAATTTATAGACTTGAGAGAGAAAGGATCAACGGTATAGAAAGAATGAGAAGATCAATGGTTGAGAATGGTTGAGGAATGTACGTGAATAAGAAGACAAGTGTCACACAAAAGTTATTTTGTTTGAGTTAACTACTTTCTTTTCTAAAGATAAAAATGCTTTTCATAAATTAGAAAGCTTTTTTCTAATTAAGAGATATTGATAAAAACAAGGTTGATTGAGTCAGTTAACTCAACTTGAGATTTGCTTTTGCATGATTTGAGAGAAATTAAATAATAAATATTTTAATTTTGTGTGCATGGAGAAGAAGACTTATTTTTAGAAGATTTGGAAGATATTTGAATAATTTGAAGATAAGAAAGTAAATTAGATAAATAAATTTATTTAATTGTTGTGCATGATTTGGAAGAATAAATAAAATATCTGATAATATTTTATTTTTAGATATTGAGAGGATTTAAATAAATTTGATTGATTTATTTAAATTTGGAAGAATGATTTGATTTAATTTAAATAATTAAGAATTATTTAATTGATTGGAAGAATTTAATTAAATAAAAGATTTTATTTAATTTTGACTTTAGAAGAGGTAATTAAATATTTTGCTAGTTAATTAACTTAGAGGAATATGAATCAAATAAATAAATTTATTTATTTATTTATTGATAGAAGAATTAGAATGAAATAAATATTAAGAATATTTATTTAGACTGAATCGTGTCATTTTTAGGCGTATATAGAAATGACCCAGAAATCCCCAACTTAGTTAATCTTTTGCTTGTTAAAATCTAGTTATTGAAGGCCAACCAAGCAAAGGGACTGGCTTTTGATAGAATATATTTGTTCCAACACAAATAGTAAGGCCAAGATAATTCTAAAGACCTTGCACACTGCTTAATAGAAAGATACCCTTCCTTGACTAAATAAACACCTAATTTGGAAAAATACCAAATGAGCTCATCATCCTTGTCTGAAACCACTATTCTTCTTCCTTTTAATAAAGAGGAAAGAAGCTCATTTTGATCCTCTAGAAAAGGATAATTACTAAAGTCCCTCCACATCACTCTATGAAAAGCTAATCCTGAATAAAAAATAAAATAATCTTTTACCTTAGTTCCCTAGGCATTTGACAGAACCTCCTTAGCTTGATTCAATCCTAGCTGAAGATTTAGAGGGGGGAAACCATTCCAAGAATCAAGCCAGAAAGAGGCTTTATTACCTTTATGAATGACCCAAGAAAGATGAGGTATATTTACCCCCTTACAAAACTTCTATCTTAAAAAATATCTTTAACAATACAACATATGAAGTAACACCTTTAGCTAGAAGTGTAGAAATTTTATACGCACCCCCCATTTCTTTAAGTGAAGAAATATACAAGTAGCATTCCCCTTGTTTTGGTAAGGTTGGATTGGAACATCATATGTACATTAACTAAAAAATATTATACTATTTCAAGAAAGCTCCTAGAGTATGGTATCATGAAATTGATAGGTTCTTTCTGAATCAAGGTGTTGTATGCAGCCATTCCAACTGTAATCTTTTCATCAAAAATATTATGGATTTTAATAGATGATAGCCTAGTCTATATCTTGGGAAGAAACCTTAACTGAAAGTAATGTAAGTTGAGGTTGTGTAAACATAGGAGGAAATACAATCAATAGTTTTCTCATAAGATCTCAAGCCACCCTTGTGAAAATAAGAAAACCAATGTCGCGTTAGGAGGAAGTAGGAATTGTTGACAAATAAAAACTAGAGTACCCACCCATCAAGAATGCATGCACAATAATTCCATAACAAGGAGTGAGTCCCATGATATACTTCTTTATAGATGTAACAAGATCCCCAATGCTTGTATAACAATAGAGATAGATTATCAAATAATAATAGCCCAAAGATAAACACAAAAAGCATCAAACAGGTTAATAGGTTCTATGAAAACTTCTTTTTACATAGAATATTAGTTAGGATCCCATGTTTTCTTGCCATCAATGTGGGTTATCATAGAGATCTAGTTACAGTTAGCAACTAATGTGTTCCCCAATGTAACTCATCATGACTAACTTTAGGAGTAAAAGATCTAAGTGTCATTGTTTCAACAGTAATAAAAGGAATGCCTACAATTAAAAACAAGAATTGGAGTTAAAGGGGAAAAAAGAAAGAACATTGCTTCTCAATATTAGGTGGCCTTGTTGAGAAAACAATGATAGGGATCCCTACTAGGATCTGTAATGTCCATTATGTATCAAAAATAGATGGCCTTGGTGAGAAATAATAAGAATAATCTCTTTCAAGATTTACAATAGATGATAACAAATATATAAACGGAATGAGGATCAAGTAGTCCAAAAATAAAAGAATTTCATGTTCTATCACAACATTCATTCCATTAGTGTGATTGGACTACTTGTGGTGGGAAATAACTCCTTGAATGGTGCTCTGTAGCTCCAAAGTTGTGCTCTCATTATAGTTTTTGTTAGGAAATGCAAGATCCACATTAGATGATGAATTTATCTCCTTACATTAAATTTTATATACCATTCTCAAGTTACTAGAGAATGATGGTTGTGATGACTCCTCTCTGAGCCAAAAAATCCACTATTTCTAGCTACACTGGTAACTCCTAACATATCTAGATTTGTATTCTTGTTTTTCTCATTGTACCTCTAAGAAATCTTCACATATAGAAAGGTTTGATCATTTTCACATAGTTCTACACTATCGCTTTTACTTTCTTCTTCTCAATTTCATTTCTTTTATAGTGGCTAGGAAAAAGCATAAAGTTGTGTCCCACTTTTTTCTCTTTAAGTAAAAATGAATCTCCCTAGATTAATCAAAGTCTAAAGAAAAAAAACTATGCAATCCTTTAGATAATTTCCTAGTATAAAACTAAGTAAGTATACCTTGATATTGAAAATAAGAAATGAAGGGCAAAAACATAAAGCTATGTCCCAGGCTTTGGTTTTAGGAGCTAGTGGACTATCACTATTGTAAGGAAATAATTTATATAAAACTACCACAAAAATCATGGCATTCTCATCAGTATGAGGAACACTTAGATCAGTTGGGATCCTTGCATACAAAAACTTACTTGAATGGTCTTTGATTGCTCCCCACTAGTTTCATTGTCCAGTTTGATGTATGCTAATGTTTTCATATTGCAGTGTAAAATAAGATAAAACATCCAAGAATTCTAGTCTTACATCAAGTCTTCTAGAGAGAATGTATTTGTAATGAACCTACCATTCCTTATTCCTTTCAAATATTATGTAATTGAAAATAAATCTAGCTAGGCCCCACATTACAAAATTAATAGATCTTGTGGGTGGCATGTTACTAGTGGCTCCTATAAGTATATGCATATGGATATATTTCAACAATTTTACATTGGGGAATTCTTTGTGAAGTACCCACACTATTGAAGGTGCAACTACACCTATTAGAAATATCTAGTTCTATTTCTCATATATTCACAGGTTTCCAAATACCCTTATAGGCCCAACCACTCCCCAAATAATTAAGGCACTGTAGAACATAGTGTCATATGGACATTAAAAATTGGCATTGTTGGTACAAATATTATGAATGATATCTAAAAGCCACCAAGTTGTAAGATAGTATAATAGACAAGAAATTAGAGACTTTAGACTTTAAAATGTAGAGTTTTACACAAATAAATAATTCCATGGAATATAACCATTTATTTAGTAGTTTTTATTTTTAGAAAAATATGACCTTATAATAATTGTCAATAAACTTATAGACCTCGTCCTTGAGATATGGGAATTTTTAATCATAGAATCATTTCTATCCAGGTAGACTTTTATTATTTACACCTACAATTATTCTTATCCCTCGTCAGTTGCGTAGGTAGGAAAAATTAAGCTCTCTCAATGGCTTGGTTTTTTCAACAAATTTTGTGTAGTGGAAATTCATATAACTTGATTTTATGATTGGTCCATGGCTATTTCAACCCATTGGCATTCATTTTCTATATTTGTTCAAATATTGCAAATTTTAACCAACGAAAACTAAGGTGAGTTAATGATTGAGTATGTTTCTAATTTTTTTTGTTATTTTTTAGGATAGATGTGTGTGAGACATGTTGCAAGACGTAGCATGATAAAATGTTTTTGCCTATAGTATGTTTCCATTGTCTTGTCTCTTATTTTTTTGCATAGGCATGTGGACCTGTAGGTGGCATTCTACAAAGTGGTTCATGTTCTTTGTCTATGTTCTTCATCTTTACACAACTCTATTTTATCTTTCTTTTTTATCTTTTATTCCATCTTAGTCTACATCTCTTAATGGTTATTTAGTTGAGGAACCCAATATCTCAACTATTAAAATGGGCAAGGAGAATTTTGAATTTGTTGAAGTGGTCGCAAATAATTATGGTTATTTTCTTGGTGGGTGTTAATGAATTTATAGCTTATTTACAAGAACATAGAATATGAATGAGAGTGGTGAGATTTTAGACAAGTTCTTGAGGGTTCAGAGGCATGGGAAGTCCTTAAGGATGTCAAATCTAGGGAGGTTTATGACTATGAGCTACAAGCCCGAATATATATTACATAATTTATTGCAAATGAGATGGAATTAAATGAAATGATCATTGAGAAGGATGGAGAAAGAGGGGAAGTTGAATATTTTTATCCCTACAGATGTGGGGATTATTTTTTATTGTAGAGAGATAATTGGTGGATATGGGTTTTAGAAATAGTAAATGTGAAGGAGATGGTAATTTAGGTTTAATTTCAAATGAGGTTAGTATTTAAAGACAAGAACTAGGGGCCAAGATCTTGAATACATCAAATTATAGTTCTGAGGATAGCAGAGAACATAAGTCCAGTGGTAGTGTAGAGTAGAGGTCTCTAACTCTTTCATGTGGGTCTTGTTCTTTAAGATTTTTGATGCAATCATTTAGGTTTTGATGCAACTAACTAGAAGCATCTGTGTTATATGTAATTCTCCACTATAGATAATAGATATAATGTTTCTTGTATTTAGTTTCTATGCTAACGAGAAAATCAATGATTCATCTATTAGGGTGCATGTCTAATTATTTTTTTGCAAGTATATTTAGCTTATTTGTCTATCATATATAATTAGTAGCTACATACCAGTTCATTACTCTCTCAATATATTAGGAGAAATCTATTATTTTCTTTTCTCAAGGAAGATGTAGATGTTTTAGGTCTTAGGTGTCTAGGTGTCTTAAATGTGTCTTCTAGACCTATCTTAGGTCTTACATGTCTTAAGTGTCTTAAAGGTAGATTAGGCATCTTAGACCTTTTTTAGGTGTTTTAGGTGTCTTAGGTGTCCAGGTATCTTAAATGTGTCAAGTAGATATGTCAAGTAAGTGTCTTATTTAAGGTCTTAGGTGTCTTATTGTATGTCTTAAGTTCCTTAGGTGTCTTAGATATGTCTTAATTCTTAGGTGTTTTAGAGGTGTACTATGGTGTCTTATAGGTCTTAGGTTTCTTAGGTGTTTTAAGACTTAGGTGTCTAAGTGTTTTAAATGTGTCAAGTAGGTATGTCTTCTAAGTGTCTTAAAGCTCTTAGTTGTCTTAGTGTATGTCTTAAAAGTGTCTTAAAGGTCTTAGGTGTCTTAATGTATGTCTTAAGTGTCTTAAAGGTATCTTCTAGGTCTGAGTTGTGTTCTAGGTCTTAGGTCTTAGGTTTTTGGCGTGTTAGGTCTTAGGTGAGGCCACTGAGCTTCCACCTTCACGTGGTTGGTCTTGTCAGTATAGAATAAATATTTCTTGAAGCTAATGGAAGCTCTCTCTTTTTATATCCTTATCATGTAGGGGTCTCAAACTTAACAAACAGGTACATATTTCAATCATTTTTCAATCATACTAAACTCTCTTTAACTTGGTATGACGAAGTAACAAGGCTACATAGCTTCAAATGGCACTAACACTGGACAATCTCTTCAACAAATAATTGAAACACCTTGAACTATGTGGGAATGACATCAGAGTAAATCAATAATGACTCCCAAGCCCAACATTAGTAAAATTTGTCTAAAAGTATTCAAGTGATCTCTAAAGTTGATAAATAACCTTTGAAGGGGTTCAATTAAACACAATGGAGGCATATTTCACAACAATGGGCTCATTTTTCAATCATACTAAACTCTCTTCAACTTGATATGACCAAGTAAAAAGGCTACACAACTTTAAATGGTACTAATACTAGACAATCTCTTTAACAAACAATTGAAACACCTTGAACTATGTGGGAATGACATCATAGTAAACCAATAATGACTCCCAAGCCTAAGATTAGTATAAATTTTATAAAAGTATTCAAGTGATCTCTAAAGTTGATAAATAACCTTTGAAGGGGTTCAATTCAACACAATGGAGGCATATTTCACAACAATGGGCTCATTTTTCAATCATACTAAACTCTCTTCAACTTGATATGACCAAGTAACAAGGCTACATAGCCTCAAATGGCACTAACACTAGACAATCTCTTCAACAAACAATTGAAACACCTTGAACTATGTGGGAATGACATCATAGTAAATCAATAATGACTCCCAAGCCCAACATTAGTATAATTTGTCTAAAAGTATTCAAGTGATCTCTAGTGTTGATAAATAGCCTTTGAAGGGGTTCAATTCAACAAAATGGAGGCATATTTCACAACAATGGGCTCATTTTTCAATCATACTAAACTCTCTTCAACTTGATATGACCAAGTAACAAGGCTACATAGCTTCAAATGGCACTAACACTGGACAATCTCTTGAACAAACAATTGAAACACTTTGAACTACATGGGAATGACATCACAATAAACCAATAATGCCTCCCAAGCCCAAGATTAGTATAATTTGTCTATAAGTATTCAAGTGATCTCCAAAGTTGATAAATAACCTTTGAAGGGGTTCAATTCAACATAATGGAGGCATATTTCACAACATTGGGCTCATTTTTCAATCATACTAAACTCTCTTCAACTTGATATGACCAAGTAACAAGGCTACATAGCTTCAAATGACACTAACACTGGACAATCTCTTCAACAAACAATTGAACAGCTTGAACTACGTGGGAATGACATCATAGTAAACCAATAATTACTCCCAAGCCCAAGATTAGTATAATTTGTCTAAAAGTATTCAAGTGATCTCTAAAGTTGATAAATAACCTTTGAAGGGGTTCAATTCAACATTATGGAGGCATATTTCACAACAATGGGCTCATTTTTCAATCATACTAAACTCTCTTCAACTTGATATGACCAAGTAACAAGGCTACATATCTTCAAATGACACTAACACTGGACAATCTCTTCAACAAACAATTGAAACACCTTGAACTATGTGGGAATGACATCACAGTAAACCAATAATGACTCCCAAGCCCAAGATTAGTATAATTTGTCTAAAAGTATTCAAGTGATATCTAAAATTGATAAATAACCTTTGAAGGGGTTCAATTCAACACAGTGGAGGCATATTTCACAACAATGGGCTCATTTTTCAATCATAATAAACTCTCTTCAACTTTATATGATTTTAATTGATAAATCAAGTATTGAAAATGATAATGTGATAGGATATATTTAGGTTCTTGCATACACGTGGGAAAAGTTGCATTAAATGATCAATTGTTATAAGTGTGGAGATTAACTAAAAATTTTCAATTTTGATGGATTGCATGATTGTTCTAATATGCAATTTTAACTATAAATTTATACTTTTACAAATTACCACCAAAATCCCCCTTTGTAATTTACTGCCAAGAACTAGAAATTGGGAATAAGTTTGTAGTAACTAAAAAGATGCCTAGTGTCTCTAGAATCCCACTTTATATTTTGAGTTAAGAAATAAATCATAAAATCAATTTCTAAAAAATCTTATTTTCTTGAAAGTCCTAATGTTCTTGTTTTGGGATGTGATTGGGAAGTTGAGGTCACCAAGAAAATAACAAATACTTTTTAAGCATTAGCGAGTCACAATTTAGCATTTTGTAAATCTAGCAAAAAATAGAGTTCAAGCAACTTACAAAATTAAAATAAAAATGACAAATAAAAGAGTGAACTTGTGTGACAAGTCACTTTCAAGACTTATTTGGATATGTAGAGGATAAAGGATTTTTATTAATAGATATGTTTTGTTGGATTTATGGTTTTTAAAAATAATTTAAGTTTGTTAAATCTAGCAACTTTAGCTAAATTCTAGGTAGTTTCTAATTCTACAAGGTTTAAATATGTACTACTTCATTTGCTTAGATATATTTCTATATTCATTTTCTATTTCCCAACTTAATCTTATTTTAGATTAGGAATATAGGCTAATTAGGACACATTTAGAAATTTAGATAAAAGGAAAAATAACACTAACTTATTGGGTATAGTAGTTACTTATGTTTGCTTTAACTAAATAAAACTCTTTTTATGTTAGATTTATAGTGGAACATTAGGGTAGGTAATTGAAAATAATTTACCACATAAAAATAAGTATTTTACCTTTTCCCATTCACACAAACATTATGCATCATTTATAGATTTATTTTTTCATGTGAAATATTGCGAACTTAATCTTCTATTTTAGGGGACAATGTGATTACTTTGATACCTATTCAACCATTGAAAACATTATGTCAATAGATTAAACATGGCACTTGGTTATCCTTGGATTGAATAATACCAAGAAATTATATCTATATTACATCAATGCATTAAATTTATTCATAAAGGGGAAAGTAATTAAGTTTCTTCACAAAATAAACAATGGACATCCAAATGTCCAAATAATTAATATAAAGCATGTAACTCATAATATAAATTTTGAAATGTAAATATAAAGCATGTGACTCATAATAAGAACGTCTCTAAGATATAAAACATAAGTGTACATATAATGTCCAAATATAAAACATGTGACTCATAATAACGTCTAGATATAAAAGTTCATGTGACTCATAAAAATCTCTAGATAAAATATAATAACATGTAATTCATAATACCCAAATGTACTATAAATATAAAACATCTGAATAATAATAACAACTCATAAATGTCTTTCTCTGAGTGGATTGAGCCTCGATCTGTCTCGAGCTGTGACATCTTGATCCTTGATTGGAGCCCTCAATTGATCTGTGACCTGAGCACTATGCTGAGTTGTGGGTTGGGGTTTACACATGAAACACCATAATTTTTCAAATTATATATATCTATATATATATATATATATATATATCATGTACAAATATAATTTATTTTGATTTTAAATAAATAAATAATACTTGACAAATCTAAATTACCTGACGTACATGGTCTACATCATGTAGAGGAGTTTCAATAGAAGCATGACATGATCCTGCAACCTATATATGACACGTGTTCATACAATATATAAGCATATGTGTATTTAGTTAGAAAACTTGTACACTTGATGTCTGTATGTAGAAAGTTAACTTTATATATATGTTTGTGTGTGTGTGTGCACTTAAATCAAACTTATATGTACATGTGATATATAGACCTGATTTTTAAATACCTCGTGATGATGATTAGGATCACCAGCATGATGCAAATCTCCATATCCAAGTTGTAAAATAGTATCTTGTGTCTAATACACATGTACATTTAAGATTGCAATCAAGAGTCAGAGCTTCAATGTATGTAGTTTTATTTAAAATTAAACTTATAATTTTTAAACATGTAATTTATGAATTTAGATTATAATTTTTTAAATAAATTGGACCTCAATTGCACCATCAAAGGCCCTCCCAATCCCATAGAGGTCAGAATCATGGATAGACAACGATACACATGTAGATGGTGTAGTCTCAGTGCCAAAAAGAAGCCTTCTATACTCACCTCCCATAACATCATGTGCAGTAACCTCAACCTCAAGACCAACTAGAACATGCAGAGGGGTGGAGCTTGTAGGACCAACTGGAACATCCAGATGTCCCCCCAAACCTTGTGAACCAACCATGGCTCCTCTATCTACCAAAATATCGCTCAAGATGTGAGGATATAGCATCAAGTGGGATCCCATACTGATCGCTGATGAACTAGTATGAATCTAGTCATATTCGGTAAAGCACTCTCTCCACTAATCTATGACACATCATGTGGTGATGGTATATCAACACGAATGCAACGATATGAATAGCTAGTCGATGTGGCCTCAGTGGATGGAATGTCAATCCTCGGGCGTAAAAAATACATGCCAACACGATCAGATGATAACTGATCAACCGCAGTGGCAATAGTCACCATGCTCTCAAAAAATGTGTGTCTTAAGGGGGTCAATGCTGGTTGGGTGGCATTTGCTAGTTCCACATGTTTTGGAAGAACCAAAAGATTTGGGCCAACTAAGGACCTCTTGTTCTGAAGAGGTGGTACATTTTCTCTTCTATACTCAGGTCTCTCTGTAAACCTCCCTTTCCCCTGACCAACATGTTTAGGGAAAGATGTATAATTTTGACATATAAATCTCAATGGAACTCTGCATATAATTGTTTGCAAGAATACAATGGCAACTCATCATTGTTTGGCCATTTGTGATGAGCTACCAAAAACCTAGGATAGATGAAAGGACCGACAACTGCATCCACACACTTCATGGGAGAATAGCCCCTCACTCTCTCTTTTTCCCTATAAGAAGGGAACATGCTGAGAACAATATCTACTAAAACCAGCCTAGAAATAGATGACAATTTCTCCTGGCCAACAACACTCTGAGAAATTGATGCATAGAACTTGTCAACACTAATGTCATCATAGGGATTGTATGATCAAACAACTTGGATCATACATGTGATCTCATCCCTAATCCTAACCAACCTATCTCTACCTAACAGGTTTGGCGTATTGTGAATAGAACTATTCAGTTCATCCAAAGCTCTTTGAAACCTTTGAATGGTCTCAACATATAATATAGAATTATCACTATCGCCAGGTTGACCTGATTGATGTGATTGATGTGATGATTGGTCATCCATGTGGATCTAAATTTATCTGTAGTATGATAATTAAATTTTATGTCAAACATATTGTATGTCACGATGTAAATAAACTTGCATATAAATTTTCAACTACTACATACATCTTTAAAAAATCCATGATATAAATGCACACATGCTTCTCAAATAAACCTGCACCTTAGATGCTTGCAAATACATAAATAATAGGTCTATCAACCAAATCTAAATCAACCATAAAACTTAGAACTAGGAATGCATAGAAAATCTAAATTTAAAGTCACATGTAGCATGTAGCATATTGACATTACAGCCATATAGGAATTTATATAAATCAGATTTTATCATAATTCATATAAATTAGATTTTATCCTATAGTAGTTGGAGTCATAAGAAGGTATATTTCCAATCTAGGAAAAAAGCATTTGACAATCTAGAAAAGGCAGATTGTATTTAACATTCTAGATTATTGTATATGTATATATATCTAGTGTATGTTTTTTCCTTCTTTAACCATATTATTCCCTAGCATTTGATGGGAAAATTTGAATGGATAACCTTACAAGGGATAAAACTACATGTCTTGCATTGTTGTATCACTTGATTTGACCTATTTTATGTGTGAACCGAATCCCACCCAGCAGCCATTAGCCACTTTCTACTTTTGATCACCACAACCTTTCCAATAACTTATGCACAAATTGTTTCTTCAATGGTTTCAAATTGTGATTAATTTTCCATCACAACAACCTTGATAAAAACTTATGCACAAAATTCAATAAAGAAGAATTTAAGCACAAATTCTCTCTGGAATGATTTCAAATTTTGATATATTTTTTTAGCTTATATTGTGTGGATGAAATTCGATGTTCCTTGTAGTTTCCTATTGCACCATGGTATAGGGTCAGGGCTTAAATTTGACAGTCGACCTTGCTTGTCAAGCATTTTTTTATGACAGTTATCTATTCAATGTTGCCTTTAAAATACTATGACCTATCTTAGTATAAGTAGATTATATATATATATATATATATATATATATATATATATATATATATATATATATATATATATGCATAATCCTATGTAAATTTTGACAGTTTGTCCAAAATCTTTCCTTTCATATGATACAGTCTTTTTTAAAATTTTGATTGTATTTTATAACAAAAATGGCTAAATATAGCTATACAACTGTCAAATTTAAGCCTTGTATAGGGTAGGTGTGGCTCTGTTAACTCCCTCATATCCATTCAGATTCATAGATGTATTGATGGATATGAGGGAGGATGTTGGCAAAGGTTGTGGAATTTGGCTTTACACCAGTCAATTGCATTTGCTTTAAAATTTCTAAAATAGGCTTACATAGATCTAATGTAGTTTCTTTTTTTAACCATGTTATTCCATAGCATTTGATTGGCAAATTTGAATGGATAACCTTATAAGGGATAAAAGTACAAGTCCTGCATTGTTGTAGCACTTGATTTGACCTATTTTATGTGTGAACTGACTCCCACCCAGTAGCCATCAGCCACTTACTACTTCTGATCACCACAACCTTTCCAATAACTTACGCACAAATTTTTTCTTGAATGGTTTCAAATTGTGATTAATTTTCCATCACCACAACCTTGATAACAACTTATGAACAAAATTTAATAAAGAAGAATTTATGCACAAATTCTCTTTGGAATGATTTCAAATTTTGATATATTTTCTTAGCTTATATTGTGCAGATGAAATTTGATGTTCCTTGTAGTTTCCTATTGCGTCATGGTATAGGGTAGGTGTGACTCTATTAACTCCCTCATATGCATTTAGATTCATAGATGTATTGATGGATATGAGGGAGGATGCTAGCAAAGGTTGTGGAATTTAGCTTTACACCAGCCATATGCATTTGCTTTAAAATTTATAAAATAGGCTTACATAGATCTAGTGTATGTTGTTTCCTTCTTTAACCATGTTATTCCCTAGCATTTGATGGGCAAATTTGAATGGATAACCTTACAAGGGATAAAAGTGCATGTCTTACATTGTTGTAGCACTTGATTTGACCTGTTTTATGTGTGAACTGGCTTCCACCCAGCAGCCATCAGCCACTTGATTTGACCTATTTTTAGTTGTATTTAGGAATTTTTACCATAAAATACAATCAAAATTATGAAAGGAGAGATTTTCGACAAACTGTCAAAATTTATATGGGATTATGTTGATATATATATTTGGTTATTTATAGAATCTATTTATACTAAGGTATGTCATAGTATTTTAAAGGCAGTATTGAATAGATAATTCTCATACTATTTAAGCCATGTTCCCTAGCATTTGATGGGCAAATTTGAATGGATAACCTTACAAGGGATAAAAATGCATGTCCTACATTTCTGTAGCACTTGATTTGACCTATTTTATGTGTGAACTAATTCCCACCCAATAGCCATCAGCCATTTACCACTTCTGATCATGCCACAACCTTCTAATAACTTATGCACAAATTATTTCTTGAATGGTTTCAAATTGTGATCCATCACCACAACCTTGATAAAAACTTATGCACAAAATTCAATAAAGAAGAATTCATGCACAAATTTTCTCTAGAATGATTTCAAATTTTGATATATTTGTTTAGCTTATATTGTGTGGATGAAATTTTACAAACCTATTTTACTTGCACATACAATCATATAAGGTGCAGGTTTATTTCAAACACTAAACTATACATCATGCCATACAAAATGTTTGACAGAAAATGCCAAGGTGAAGATCTAGATACATCGTGCCATACAAAATGTTTGATAGAAAATGCATGCCAAGGTGAAGATTGCATACCTAGTTCAAGGTGATGAGACTGTTGTAAAAGGTGGCGGGGACACCCTTCGCTCAAAAAGCTTTCAAACCCTAGGTCACTGTCGATGTTGGAAAATGACCATCATGAAATATGGTAATTTCATTTTTGTTTTGTTTTTAACAACATGATTTTAGGCAAAACAATCTCGCCCCAAGATCGACTCACCTGAAAACAACTTGCCACATATGCGTCACATAGTGGCTATGTGTATTCAGGTGAAATAATCTCACTCCAGATTAACTCGCATGAAAATGACTTTCTCTAAATTGTTTTGTTGGCCCAAGGTGTGACATAGTTTTGTGTTTCAGATTGTGACATCAATGCATAAGGGACTTGCCACATGCTACAGAAATTGCCCATCGTATCTTGTCATCAAAAATTCATCTTCCTTAATGTAGGTAGAAAAGTATTACAATGTATAACAAAAACAACTGATGGATCTGAACTGGAACCTACTTATATCAACTATTATATGCAATGAGTTTCTGATTTAGAAACAACCTCTTTAATAGAATCAACACAAATATACTCATTTTGCCCTCGTTGCAAAGGAAATAAATGGTGAAGGAGAAAATACAAGGCAATTGTCAATGTGTCACCTCAATTCTATAATATTCCAATGGAGAACAATGAACATTTCAAAACATTCTATTGGAGTGAGCTACTACTATAAAAACATTTTCACCACATATTGACAGACATAGGTCTCACAAAACAAGAAATAGTCACAAATTGGAAATGCATAAAAGAAAATAATTACTCTCCTTGGCATGTCAATCAAACAACACAAAACCATGAGGTGGATGAAGAAGAACAAGATGAAGATGATGAGATACATAACAAAGATGGTCATAACCTAGATATGAGTGGGAATTACTATCAGAAATGGGTGTCCCAACTAGCTTTACCATAGATGAATTAGATATTCTTGGAAGATGAGACTTCAACATCAACTACACATGGAATAGAAGTTATATACTACTGCACTTGCATGAAAGTGTTTCTCAATTCATATCCAGGGGTAAACTATCAATCAAACAACATGCTCACTACTCCCCACCCTTTAATACAATGGTCTACCAACTAGAACCTGCACAATAATTAGAATTAGACATCATTACTCAACATCACATCGACCCATCCCCAAAAGAACCTTTACACATGATCACTCAAAGAACAAGAACTGGAAAATTGTATCTAATTAACTACATTAGAAACACTTTGAATAGGTACAACTTAAACAAAAACAACCCGTTGCTTGTAGTTGGACCTACAAAAGTGGCTACTTACAATATACAAGTCATGCAACAATCCATACGTGCATGAGGATCCTGTTGGCAAGAGACACTATATGGATTCATGGTTGTTGTCATTGATGGCAACAAAGGTCATCCCACATATCCGCAAGTCATGATATGTCTCTACCGGAAGTCAGATTAAAGATTGTTGTGGTCCGGTGTACAAGAACAGAGCATGTGGCAAGGTCCGACAGATTGGTCCGGATCTCTCAGAGGAAGTGTCTTGGTGCAGTGCGGATTTGGGGAAGTCAAGAGGACTATCTTGAGTGGTATATACCAAGGATTTAGCCTCCGGAGATGGACAAAGAAAAAGATATGAATAATTGAGTACCGGATTCCTGAGAGATAGTGAAAACAGAGGAAGAACTGACTGGCAGAGTATCAGACTGCTTTCCGGATGTGTTACTGTTGATGACAGAGGTTGTGAAGGCATGAATCATGTTTGGCCGACATGATTAATGATATCTACAAGTATATGCTTGATCCGCATTGCTTGGTGAGGAAGGATTCAGCCGACAGAACAAAAGTTTGTAAGAAACTAGACTGTTCCGGATGCCGACTAGAAAGGTGATGAAATTACTTGTGCGGATATATATAGAGGATGGATTTAGTTGTGAAGTGTGGGAATGTGTGAAGTAATATGCGAACAAGTCTAGAGCAGAGCAGAAGTAGCAAGAAAGATCCGGTATGTGAAGGGATAGCAGAATAAAGAACAGAGGAAAGATGAAGTGCAGCAGATCAGTGTACTGAGCCTAACCGGAACTGAACTCTAGCATATGCAGATGCTTCTAATCAGTTCAAGACTGTGATTCTTATCACTTTGTAGACAGTGTGTCTTCTTGTAGGCAGTGAGCCTCTTGTGAGCAGTGTGCTCGGGCAGTGAGCCCTAATTGGCAAGTGCCATTTTGTAATTTCCTATTCTTCTAACAGAGAACAATTTTTGGGTTAATCACCCCGTGGTTTTCTCCCTTAACAGGGTTTCCACGTCAAAAATACTGTGTCATGTGTTTCTTATTTCATGGTAATGTTTTCTGTGTTTGATTTAATGCTGCATTAATTAATAAGGAAGTTCAGATAGAGAAATAATTGGGATAACTGATTCACCCCCCCCCTCTCAGTTATCAACAATTGGTATCAGAGCCAAGTTCCTCCTAATAGAGCCTAACAGCTTGAGGAAGATCTGGGATTTCAAATGGATGCATATGGTTTAAGAGAGCAACTCAAGACTGCTCTTGAGGATCTTGAATAGTCAAATTCTGAAGTCAGTGAATTAAAAGAAAGACTCAAACAGGCTGATGAATTCATGAGGGAATTAAAAGACAAACTAAGTCTCTCTATGAAAAAGAGAAAGGAGCTGCTCCAACAGTTGGCAAGACAAAGTGAAGAAAGCCATACAAATGAAGAATTGACTGAGCAAACCAAATTATGTGAAAAGTTATCAAAAGAAGTCATTATGTTAAGACATGAAATGGAATCAGGAACTATAAAGTTTACTCAAGAGATTGAAGAAAAAAGAAAGGCTGAAGACAATCTAAGACAATCTCTTAAAGAAAAATCAGAAGAATGCCACCAGATGGACAGGATTATCAGACATCTTGAATCTGATCTTGAAGATGCCAAAGATAATGAAGAAAAGCTTGAGGATCAAATTACCTCTCTCAAAAGAGACCTTCAAACAGCAAATGAATATAAAGAGAAATTCAAGATAAGTTCTGCTCAACTTGAAGTTCTTCTTGGAAGTCAAAAGAGGACAGATGACAAGTATGGTTTGGGATATGAGAAAGGAGAAAGCTCCGGATCCGGTCAAAAGAATCTTGGATCAGAAAATCCAAGGAGCAGGCCTAGAAGACCTCCGGTAAGACAGCCAAATGCTCAAAGATATCCATCCTTCAATGGATACTGCCACAGCTGCAACCACTTTGGTCACAAAGCTAATCAGTGCAGAATGAGAAAGAATCAGATTAATTCATCCTTCTCCGGACAATGCTTCAACTGCAAAAGGTATGGACACAAATCCCATGAATGCAGAATTATGCAAGTAAACAAATCATTCAAAGGTAGATGCTTTACATGCAATAGAGTAGGTCATATGGCTAATCAATGTAGATCAAGGGGATATCAGTCAAATATGCAAAGAAATGTTATTTGCCAAATCTGCAATAGGTCCGGTCATAATGCTAAAGTCTGCAGAAACAAGAATCAGGACAAAAGAGGTCCGGTGTATAATCAGAATCAAGACAAGGGTAAACAAAAGATGAATGCGGATGAAGTTAAGAATCAGATGAGCAAGATCTGGGTGAAGAAAAGTTCAGAGAATGTAGAGGTTGGATCCGCACCAGACTCTGGTGCTGATATTTCTTCCGGAAATTAAAAAGTGAGCTCTGGCTCAGGGGGAGACTCAAAGAAAATCCTGTTCCCCCAGCCAAACAAGTGGTGCCGGATGTGGCACAAGATGCGGATCAAAGGGTTTGTAGATATGAGTCTTGAGATACTTCAGTCAAGTTTTCAGAGGTCCGCATGAAGTTGTGAAGAAGCTGTGATCGATCAAATAAGACCTGCTCAGGGAGGTGCTCCGGTATGATAAAGGATTACAAAAAGGTCCGGAGAGATCCGGAAGTGCACGATCTTGTTTTGCGGATTGGACAGAGTGTTTGGGATGCTCTTGTAATATGTTACCTCGATTTATTCATGATTTGAAGATCTGGATGATATTCAGTGATCAGGACTAATCCGGGATACTCCAAGCTGTCCAGACATGGCAAACTGGAATAATGCAGGTGAAGCATTTATTGCAGACAGATATTAGGGTTTGCGGAGCAATATAAGGGATTTCTCAAAAGTTATTTGCTCATTCTACACTCGAGAAGAAGCGAAAAGTGGAGCTCTGCAACAAGGTTCATCAAGCACACCAAGGATCTCCTGCCGAAGCTATTGCATAAAGAAATCAATCCAACCACTCCGTGCAAACCGAAGGCGCATAAGGTATTCTCTGTTTTTCATTACCTCACTGCAAATCTTTGAAGAATGGCTACTCCAAACATAGTTAAGATCTCTGATAGACCTCGCCCCTCATTCAAGAAACATCCCTACAAATCATTGGAGGTAGATCCACTAGGAGCCTTCTCTAGTGTTCCCCACGGAGTTTTACATACCGAAGACATTAGGGTTTACATACACGCAAGCATTGAGGAATTTGGGGAATTCAAATTAAGAGACCTCTATCACAAGCAACTGATAGACAATGCTTTTGAGCTTAAACCAGAGTATAAGGGTATCCAGAAGAAACAATTTGAGCAATTTATTCATTTCCCCAGCTTTGAAGAAGATGAATGGGTCCGGTATGTACTGAGCAGGATACATGACAACTTTCTATGGCTGGATAGACCCTGCAAGATCACAAAAGAAGCAATTAGGGCAGTAACCGGTCTATACTCTTCCGGAGGGGTACCTATCCTCAAATCTGTCAAGAACAACATTGTAACTGAGGCCACCGGATCAAAATTTGATAAGAGGGCAATGACCATTGAAGATATTTTGGATCCGGATATCAAATATGCATCAATGATAATAGGATACAAGATCTATCACTCCAGCAGGGAGAATTCTGTATCCGGAACTGCAATATACACTGCTTATGAAATGCTAAGAAAGAATGCAGAATATGATCTCTGCGAACTACTGCTAAGCCAATTAATGGAAAACATACAGAAAATCAAGAAGGATAAGAAGAATTCCTTTAAGTATGGTACTCTTATTGTATGTCTATTCTTCTACTTCATGAATGAGCTACCCGGAACAAGTGGATGGGTATGGCAGAATGACAAACCTGTTGCAGTCCAGATAAGAGACTATTTGCATGGACTTGGGGATGTAAAAGTGAGAAATACAGCTCTATGGGGATACTTCAAAAACTTTCAGAGCATGATGCAAGCAAGAGAGAGAATTCCCCAGTCTCTCATTGAGAAATACAAGGACTCAGTGTGCTTTATGATTGACACTGATCAGTGCCTAATGGAGGCAGTGGAGCCAAGGACTGTCTGGATCATGCCCATGGGGTATGAAGTTGATGAACAGATAGTGGAGCTGCATGTTCAACACATGCTAAGTCAGCCCAAAGATCCTAAGGCAGAAAGGTTTGGAACCTTTGAGGAGCTGAGTGTAAAAATACATGTAGAACTCAGGGAACCTGAGATTAAAAGAAAAGTAAGAAAAGAAGTAGAGCACATTGCTCAAGGCCTAGGCATCTCAAAAGAGGCACTTGATGCCAGCCGGAAAAAGAGGAGGAAGGCTGAGGAAGAAGAGAAAAGTAAAGAAAATGCTCCGGTTGAAACTCCCACCCGGACCAGATCATCAAAGAGATCTGCACCTTCCACAACCAAAAGCTCAAAACCGGAAGTCCAGGCATCCGGTAAAAGATCCAAGACAAAAGCATCAAGGGCTTATGAAAGCCAAAAGGATGAAGAGGAAATAGAGTCAGATGAGGGTGTAAAGGAAATAAAGAAACAGAAAAAGAAAGGATCCGGTAAGCCCTCCACAGGCCAAGACAAGGATGAAATGGCAGAAGGATCTATTGAAAAGCCCACTCTGTCTCTAGAGAGCATAATCAAGTCGGTCACGGTGGATGGAAACCTTCAACCAATGACTGAATCATATGATGACTTCAGTGAGGCCGACCAAAAGACTCTGCAGGAGGCCACAGTAAAATATCTTAACATATATAATAAGGCTTTCATTGAAATAATATCTCTTATTCCTAAAAGCCTAGAAAAGGAATTGGAAGTAAGAAAGAATAATGCTCATGCTAAAGATCTTGAGATCCGGGAGCAGATAGCTATTCAGCTATATCCTCAAATTGACCCCAAGACAATGAACATTATCTTCAAGGACTGCAAAGATGAGTTCAGAAGCAAAGCCAGGATGAATCAACTCATGCTTGGTGAGACTGACAAAGTGGCCCAAGAAACAGAAGAGATCCTCCGGAAGGCCCTCAAAAGGTTCAATCTTCCTGTTGTAGAGGATTTAGGTACAGAAACAGCTGAGGACTTGGGACCCTCTGCTCCAGAAGAAGTGGCCCATGAACAAGCTAGCATCTCTCCTCCGGTTTCCCCTACAGTCTCTGGATCCAAAGAAGAAGAGCAATTACAGGAGAAGGAAGCAGTGGTGAAAGACAAAGAGGTTGACAGTTCTAAGACTGCAGAAGAAAAGAAACATCTGTCTCCGGCAAGAGACACTGCACAAACTGTCCAACAATTTTTGAGCAAAGAAACTCTAGAGATTGATGAACCGGAGCTTCTAAAAGGCCCATTTGATTTTGACTCTCTCTCTCCGGTACAAACAATGAAGATAGCTTCATTTGCAAATGCCAAGGCAAATGAAAAGCTCCTGAAGTCTCATATGGAAGACTGTGAGTTGATAGAGGCTGCTTCCGGAGTACTTGTAAAGATCATGCCATCAATCCAGATAGATCCGACAGCCTCCACTTCCGGTAATCTAAAAACCTTAGTCAGCAGTATTGATACACATTTTGATTCTCTAGAAAAATCAGCTGAAGAAAAGGTCTGGAAGGAATTTTTGGATAAGAGATTTTCTGAAATATTAGAATTAATCTCTAAGGATAGGAAGATTGTAAGCATTGGAATAAAGAGCTTAGAGAATGCTCTTAAGGATGGCGGTGACATCTACAAATTTTGTATATCTTGGTCAAAGGCAACAGCAGCAATTGACAAGAAAATAAAAGAGGAACAGGACAAGCTTCAAAGCTTATCTCAAAGTTTTGATCCTCTCTCTTCCTCTATAATAAATCAAGAATGTCAGACTATTGCAGTCTTGAATGAAATAAAGAATCTTGAGAAGGAGAGGAAGAACATCACCAATCGGATGGGTGAACTTAGAAGGATTATAATCCCTAAGTTGGAAACTATGCATGAGGCCATCAGTGATGCCCAGACCACCGCCCAAACAAAAGATCCGACAGATCTCAAGCGGGCAGAAGCTTTTGCATTTTTGTTGAGTGGTCACATTTCAATTTTAGACAGAATGAAGCTAAGTTGGGCTACTGAAATGATTCAACTGCAGACATCCTTTGCAGACATTCTTCAGTATATGTGAGTATGTAAATATGCGGCTATATATAGAAAATTTTTGAAAATTTTTGTGTGCGGACCCTACCCTTTGCCATTGATGTCAAAGGGGGAGTGAGGAGCAGTGAAAAATGAGGAATCCAACTAAGGGGGAGTTCCAGAAATTGTATATAAAGACAGAGCATCAGCTAAGGGGGAGCATAGTGTAAATACTTAGTCATTTTTCACTAAGTGTTGCCATCAATGCCAAAGGGGGAGATTGTTGGCAAGAGACACTATATGGATTCATGGTTGTTGTCATTGATGGCAACAAAGGTCATCCCACATATCCGCAAGTCATGATATGTCTCTACCGGAAGTCAGATTAAAGATTGTTGTGGTCCGGTGTACAAGAACAGAGCATGTGGCAAGGTCCGACAGATTGGTCTGGATCTCTCAGAGGAAGTGTCTTGGTGCAGTGCGGATTTGGGGAAGTCAAGAGGACTATCTTGAGTGGTATATACCAAGGATTTAGCCTCCGGAGATGGACAAAGAAAAAGATATGAATAATTGAGTACCGGATTCCTGAGAGACAGTGAAAACAGAGGAAGAACTGACTGGCAGAGTATCAGACTGCTTTCCGGATGTGTTACTGTTGATGACAGAGGTTGTGAAGGCATGAATCATGTTTGGCCGACATGATTAATGATATCTACAAGTATATGCTTGATCCGCATTGCTTGGTGAGGAAGGATTCAGCCGACAGAACAAAAGTTTGTAAGAAACTAGACTGTTCCGGATGCCGACTAGAAAGGTGATGAAATTACTTGTGCGGATATATATAGAGGATGGATTTAGTTGTGAAGTGTGGGAATGTGTGAAGTAATATGCGAACAAGTCTAGAGCAGAGCAGAAGTAGCAAGAAAGATCCGGTATGTGAAGGGATAGCAGAATAAAGAACAGAGGAAAGATGAAGTGCAGCAAATCAGTGTACTGAGCCTAACCGGAACTGAACTCCAGCATATGCAGATGCTTCTAATCAGTTCAAGACTGTGATTCTTATCACTTTGTAGACAGTGTGTCTTCTTGTAGGCAGTGAGCCTCTTGTGAGCAGTGTGCTCGGGCAGTGAGCCCTAATTGGCAAGTGCCATTTTGTAATTTCCTATTCTTCTAACAGAGAACAATTTTTGGGTTAATCACCCCGTGGTTTTCTCCCTTAACAGGGTTTCCACGTCAAAAATACTGTGTCATGTGTTTCTTATTTCATGGTAATGTTTTCTGTGTTTGATTTAATGCTGCATTAATTAATAAGGAAGTTCAGATAGAGAAATAATTGGGATAACTGATTCACCCCCCCCTCTCAGTTATCAACAGATCCATATTAAAGAAATGTGACCTTTTCAAGGTGTAGCTCTTATAATGTTTCAAAGGGATTTAAAAGATGTCAAATATGTCCTAATAGATGAAATGAGCTTCATAGGACCAAATCTGCTAGTGAAAATTGACACTCATTTGTGTGAGGCATTTCCCCATTGACAATATCAAAGATTTGGTGGTGTGTCCACTATCCTTGTTGGTGACCTTGGCCAACTACCACCTATTATGGACAAGACTATATATGCATCACATTCAACTACACTAATGTTATGGTAAACTTTCACTATAATCATCACATTAGAGACTATTTTTCATCAAAAAGGTGAAAGTCAATCTCAAAGAAAATTTCACCTCATCCTCCAAAATATATGAAATGCCCAGCATCTTCATCATGATTAGGAAACACTAATGAAATGCATGAACAAAAAGTTGACCACAATAGAAATAGAAGAGTTCAACATGTCAATGCATTTATTTTCAACTAACAACCTAGCTTTTTTACATAACAAGAAAATGATAAAAATGTTAAATGCTCTTGTTGCACTTGGCATTGCACAAACTACTTGACAAAACACAAATGAATTCATTGATGATGACCAACTACAACAAGAGGTACTATTGTGCATTGGCCAACAAGTTATGTTAACATCAAATTTATGGACTAATACTAGACTTGTAAATGGAGCATTAGTGAAAATTGTAGCTATTGTCTATAATGATGATTACAAACCTCTAGATTTTCCAATGTATGTTGTCATCAAGTTTGATAGTTACATTAGTCCAGCATGGGATACAAACAATTGAAAAAACATCCCCACACCACCAGTCACATGAGGCAATTGTAGACAACTTCCACTATCCATGGCACTAACCATAACAATCTATAAATCTCAACGCTTGATATTAAATAGAGCCACAATAAACATAGGGGAAATTTAACAATAAGGCCTAACATTCACAACAATATCTAGAGTCAAGACCATAGAGAACCTCCACATAGAACTGCCATTCTCTTTTGACCGGTACTCTAAAATGCAAAACAATCAATACATTATAATCAAAAAGAAAGAAGAGGCTTGCTTACAATTACTTTCCTACAAATATAGTCAGGGACATGCTTATGCTTATAATTTTATTGACATTTAATGTTTCATTAGTCACTATAATATTTCTTCCTTTATTCAAGGGCATGCAAGACAATGGGGATCGCAAAGTGCTCAAAGCACTGAACGATCCACCGTTGCTATAATTCTACCAATATAGATGGAAGATATAAACCTTAATTTGTTTGGATTCACTATTAAGATGTAGGTCATGGTGAAGTGGCCTACTGAAATACAAAAGCATGGATTTCCAATTCTACAAGTAGTTAACTCCACTATCCTTATTGAAACTGTATTGTGGATGCTTGCCATCATTATCCATCCATTGTATTATCCATCTCATGCCTCTCCTAATCCATCAACCCCTAAACTAATGAAGGATATGATCCAATAATCAAAACTATCAAAGCATCTTCTACCATGCATGCAAATGAAGAACCATCATGTAGCCACGTTGATGAGCCCATCCAATAACCTATCATGTCCATCCAAGAAACTTCCACTACTATCCAACCACAAGAGCTATGTCAATAGACAAATCCAAAGCATGTGGAAACATCAACCCCTCATCCAAATCAAGATCAAAGGATCCCCACTTATCATATCCATACCCACTATCCCATTTTCCATGTTAATCCCCTCTATGATCAAGATATTATCTATGACCAAGATTCTATCCATGATCAAGAGATTGTAACTCCTCCCCTTCCTAATCCCATCCCATCTATTGTTGAACTCTCAACATCCCATATTGATCCCACACAATCTTTTATCACCCCTTTATCATCCCCTATGGATCATTCACCACCACCTACCTATCCCATTCCAAATCCATCCTCTTATCCACTTAGACAAAAAATGAACTATCAAGGCAAAGGATCCATGGTTGCATGGCCTTGGTTATACATCCCAAATAAAATAATCTACACATGTCGGTACCATCTACACACCTAGTAAAGCATTTTCTTCTAATCCCAAACCCAATGCATCCTATTGCACCCCCAAAACATATGTCAACATCCCTTCTCCATTGTCATACAAACCTCAAAAGCATGTGACCATACATCACCCACATCCACTTTACCTCCACTTCTCCTAACTTCTAATATCACAATCCTCAAATCACATTTTCTCCCATCATTAACACCCTCATTAATCCTGATCCCCTCAAATCCCTAATCCAGACCAATAAAAGAAAACATCATCCAAACATGAAGCTATCAAAACACCCATGGGATTCAAAAATATAAATTTGGATGCCTCCTTACATATAGTGAAAAATACATAAAATCCTAAAGATGCTACACCATTCAAGCAAACTGGAAAAACCAAAAGGCTACCAAAGCCCATGCTACCATAACCAAAACCAAAAACAAAAATGGTATGGGTGCCCAAACAAAAAGAAATGCATCCAAATGAAGCATCCTACACCCAATCCAACCCAAATCTCAAGCCTCCTGCTCCCCATTTAAAATCCCACAACTCCTAAGTCTATTTAGGTCCATAAATCCCCAAATCGACAATCCCCATTACTCCCCACACCCCCTCGCAATCAAAAGATTCAAAATATAATTCAGTGTGTGCAACCATTGGTCATGGTTCCCCTCCACCCCATGACATTCTCTTATGTACCCATCTCTCTATCACATATCTCCTATCATACGTATCTCCCCCATCACATCTGTATGGTCCATGCTTTTGCATAATCCACAACATAATCCACATCATAACCCACATCATATCTATCTCATAATCCACGTCATCATCCACATCATAATCCACTATCCTCCAATTCCATCTCATGCAATCATCTACCAACATCCATGCACATAATGACACTCAACATGGTCCATGTGCAGAAAATATCCAACATGGGACATTATCCTCCTTGCTATGGAAACAAATGCTTGAGTCCCCATCCCATCCAAAAAGCAAAAAAGAGAAAAAGTAAAAAAGAAAAAAAATGAAAAAAAATGAAAAAAATAGTAAAGAAAAAAATCTGTCCAATGGTGAAAACCACTCCTTGTGACACCTTAGGCAACTACCATGATGAAAACCTCTCATGGGCATCATGCATAGTCCCTTTTCTATCAATTCATATACTATATTTGGGGAAAAATCATGCCTTTCCTCCATCCATCCATTTAATCCTTTTATCCAATCCATTATGTATCCTTATCTTATCATATTCCTATCCACCATCTCCCTATCTATCCTATCATCTCCCATCCATCCTATCCATTGTATCTTTCTCATGATCCTATTGTGATTCCCTCAAGAATGCTTTGGACACCTCTCAGCATACTATGAAGTCCACCCATCCCTTCCAAGCATTCTCCCTTTCGTGCATCTCCTAAGTATGACCTCACCTTATCATCACATCCTAAACCCCTCCACCCATCCATCATGAACCTCACATCCATTGTATCCATTATCGCCTATCTTATTATCTTTTCAGGTTAGTCTCCTCACAATGTATTGCAACATTTTCTTGGATTCTTGGGCATACATGGGGAGATAGAGGCGTAGTTAGGAGAGGTATGACATGGTGGGTCTAAGGGAGCTAATAGGAATCTAGGTAAAAAAAGATAATATCAGAATTAGAAATGCGACGATGATGGTATCTTATATGTCAGGACCCAGATGGCCAAGAGAGAGCTGATCCCATACATTCAGCTACACTTGAAAGTATAGAATCTCTATTTTTTTTTGTCATGCCCTCTTAGTGTCTTGTTTTTTAAATTTTTTAATAGAAATTGGCGCTAACATTTTCATATGTATGCTTGTTCATTTGGTTCATAGTTTATCATGATCGTGAAAGGAGTGTACCAAGATACAACAAATTTAGAAGAAATATGCTCATGGTTTTGCTTACAAAGTGGCAAGACCTTGATGATGGTAAAGAAGCCATTCAATTTCTTCACATGGTTTATGGTAATGATGTTCAAAATCTAGACTTGCTGGTTGAGCAAATAGAATAAAAAAGGATTATCAGAAATTGGAAATAAGGGGTTGACAGTATCTATGGGGCATCAATTATGTCCCACGTGGATAAGAGCTCTTATATTTCAGGACCCGGATGGCCAAGAGAGATCCAATCCCATAGATTTGGTTGCACTTGAAAGTAAGAAATTTCTATCTATTGTTGTCATGCCATCTTAGCGTCCTTTTAAAAAAAATTTTAATACAAATTGGCACTAACATTTTCATAAGTATCCTTGTTCATTTGGGTCATAGTTTATCATGATCATGAAAGGAGTGTACTAAGATACAACAAATTTAGAAGAAATATGCTCATGGTTCCAATTACAAAGTGCTAAGACCTTACTGATGATAAAGAATCCATTCAATTTCTTCATGAGGTTTATGGTAATGATGTTGAAAATCTAGACTTGTTGGTTGAACAAATGACAACAACGTTACTTGCTTGATATATTTATATTAATGCAGACATTGGTACAATATAGAACTAATTCAACTTAATTTTATTTTTACTATCTGAGTTGTTTATGATAGGTTTAAATCGCATTCTTAATGAGTTAAGATCTATTTGCGCATATTGTTGAACATATCTTGTGTTTTACAAACACTACTTTTATGGCTATTTATTTTTCAAGGAAATTTTGTCAATCCATAAGATTTCCTCTCTCTGTTCATTCCCAAACAATAATTGTACAAAGATTAAATTGTTCCCAATCTATTTGAGGCATGACACCACTTAAAATATGAGCAGCAATCCTAATGTTAGATTTACATAATTCTTGTTCCATGTCACCATTTTTATGCACAACAAGTTAATAGAATAATGATTTACAGTATTGAATGCTTTGTTCAGAAGTTCTAAAAATCTATTCACTAATCCATTCGGTGCATCTAGTTTTCTGTCAAGGTTTGTTGTAGTCACTCAAACTATTACATAGCTATTTATTACACATCAGTAGGTAGATGAAAAACTATATTTCTGAATTGCAAAATATAGCATGACAACTAGGACCAATTGAAATCTGAGCAATTTTTTAATGACATTTGTGGAGCAAACCCAATGTTAGTTTTCCATCATTCTGATTCCATGTTACCATTTTTATAGTCTCGAATGCTTTGTTTGGAAGTTCCAAAAATCTGTTCAACAATAAATTATGTGCATCCAATTTTGTCTCAAAGTTTGTCATAGTAGTAGTATGTAGACACTCAAACTATTACATAGCTCTTTATTACCACTCTACTTAAATATCATCCACTTCAATGGTCAAACACTCAATAGTAATTTTACACCTCATCCACACTAAAATGTGGTAAATATTTGTCCTATTTTTATTGACCAAAATTAACATTTGATTGTTGAAGTGGATGATATTTAATAATAGTCATTTATTACACAACAGAATGTAGTTGAAAAACCATATTTACAGATTGCAAAGCATAGCATGACTGCTGATGCCATAGACAATTTCAAAAAGGATGCAACATAAATCACAAATTACACTACCTTCATCAAACAACACAATACAAACAATTCATAACACACAAACACTTCTCAAAATACATTTACTTTACAAACAACCTATGGACAAAACTGTTGAGCGTTCACCCAGTACAACTGATAGTATTATGTGAAACTAATAATATCTGCCTACTAATTAAAAAAGGAAAAAATATTAAGTTGACATTGTTAATAATATCTGACTAATAATATTCAGTTGGATTTTCTGCCAGAGGTTTCGTGGCTGTGGGACGAGGTTGGGCTGCAGAGGCGCATTGGGGCAACCTTGGCTTTACGTCGCTGCTCTGGGAATGCAGTGACGGCTTCGCTGCGGCTGCGATTATCAGCGGGGTAATTCACAAGCTCATTACAGTTGGTGGAGAAAGTAACCTAATTTCCACGGCTAATTCCTCCATCTCTATTTAATATTAGCATGCCGTCTCATGGAGGGGTTTCATGGTCTATTTTAATGGCTAATTCCTCCACCTCTATTTAATATTAATATGTCCTCTTATGGAGAGGTTTCATGGTCTATTTTTATGGTTGGAGAGAGTTTTATGAGAGGGAGTTTCTATTTTTTTGGTAAATTGGAGTCTTGTCTTTGAAAATAGGAACCTGTACTTTTTGGTATATTGGAGTTTTGTCTTTGAAAATAAGAGCTTCTACTTTTTGTCTTTGAAAATAGGAGCCTCTACTTTTTGCTAAATTGGATTTTTGTTCTTGAAAATAGGAGCCTCTACCTTTTTGGTATATTGGAATCTTGTCTTTGAAAATAGGGGCCTCTACATTTTGGTATATTGGAATCTTGTCCTTGGAAAGAGGAGCCTCTACTTTTGGTAAATTGGGAATTTGTCCTTGAAAATAGGAGCCTCTACAGTTTTGGTGTATTGGAATCTTGTCTTTGAAAATAGGGGCCTCTACTTTTTGGTATATTGGAATCTTGTCTTTGAAAATAGGGGCCTCTACTTTTTGGTACATTGAAATTTTGTCCTTGAAAATAGGAATCTTGTCTTTGAAAATAGGAGCCTCTTTGGTATATTGGAATCTTGTCCTTGAAAATAGGAGTCTATGCTTTTTGGTACAATTGAATCTTGTCCTTGATAATAGACACCTCTACTTTTTAGTAAATTGGAATCTTGTCTTTGAAAATAGGAGCCCCTACTTTTTAGTTCTTAATTCTAAGGGGAAAAGGCTATCCACCCCCAGAAAAGGTATGGAGGCATGGATGCCGGATGCCATACCATATATATGTACTTGTTGGAAATCATAATTTTATAATTTCCAACACTTTTATGCTTTCCAACAAGTGTAAGTACAGATGTATGGTATGGCATCCGACATCCATGCCCCCATACTTTTTCTGGGGCTGGATAGCGTTTTCCGTCTTTAAGGTGTGACCATCAATATATGAGATTTTTTTCCACATGTCATACACCTATAATTTTTACATTAATTATTGTTAAAAAATAATTCACTGAAATTTTTAACATAAGTTATAAAAGAAATGATGAGATCACTAACATTCTAAAATTTGTCAACTTAAAATTTTATGTTTTCTCATTACTATAAATCTATGAGATCATCTATTTATGAAATAGTCTTTAAAACTCTCTAATGACATTTGAAATATTTTACAAATATACTTCACCAAATGGTACATTGGAATCTTGTCCTTGAAAATAGGAGCTTCTACTTTTTGATATACTTGAATCTTGTCCTTGAAAATAGGAGCTTCTGCTTTTTGACATACTTGAATCTTGTCTTTGAAAATAGGCACCTCTACTTTTCCGTAAATTGGAATCTTGTATTTGAAAATAGGAGCCCCTACTTTTTAGTTCTTAATTCTAATGGGTGTCTTTAGGCTGTGACCATCAATATATGAGATTTTTTTCCACATGTCATATATCTACAATTTTTAACATTAATTATTGTTAAAAAAAAAAATCACTAATTGTTTTAACATGTTATAAAAGAAATGATGAGATCACTAACATTCTAACATTTCTCAACTTAAAATTTTAAGTTTTCTCATTACTATAAATCTATGAGATCATCTACTTATGAAATACTCTTTAAAACTCTCTAATGACATTTAAAATCTTTTACAAATATACTTCGCCCAAAATACAAAGAACAATATTTTTCCACTTCCTCATAGGAAGTGTTACAATCTTACAAGCATAATGCTAAATCCCCACATACCATACCATTAACTATGATATTTTATTCAAAGTGAAATAAACTAAAGAAAAAGAATAATAATGAGACACATTGATTTTAGATTTAAATCTAAAACTTTATGTTTATATCTAGATTAACATATTTATGTATGTTGAAATATAAATTAAAAAATATATTAATATAAATAATGATATAATTTAACTTATAATTTATAATTAAATTTTATATTAAATATTAATTATAAATTTTTATTTAAAAATAAATAAATGAAAAATAAGAGTGAAAAGCATTTATATTAGAATTAAATTTTTACCCCAAGTTCATTAGATTTAAATTTATACTTAAGTCCATATATATTGAGATAGGGATTACAAAAGGTATTAAAACAAATAACAGATTTTTTTTTGTTGTTAAATTATAGTTTTTGAGGCCACTACTATATATATTAATATAAAAAAAGTGCATACTTCAAGTTCAAGATCGAGTTTGATTTTGATTAGAAATAAAAAGTTCCTTATTGGGAGATAACTTCTATATCCTATGCCCAAATGAGCCAGAAAGAAAATTTAGAGCTCACAATCTATTATGAGTAGGGAGGCATAATTGAAGACTTAATAGTCAATGATTTTTAAACAAAACTAGGTTATTTGCTTTCTAATAGATGCATATTTTGGTATCTTTAAAACAAAGTAGCTTTTGCAATGTCTCAAGCAAAGCTCCAATTGACATCTCCTAAGGTCACTAAATTGATAACTCGTTTTAGAAACATCAAATATTTTTCAGCCTCCTCCTTCAATTTGATTTGAATTCCTCTCCTCTTTATTTCTGATGAAGGGGATTCACATGCCCATAACATTGTCTTTTTCCACTAGCTAGGAAGTGTTGAGAAATTAAAAAAAGGTCTTTCCCCACAACACCACACTATTCAAGGTGGAGTCAAGCCCACCTAAGATTTTTTGTTGTATAAAGCCTCAACCATCACACATACCTCCTTCTCTACACCCAAATCCAATAAAAAAATGTGTAAATTTGATTTAAATTTATATTGAAGGTAGACTTAAATAAAAGAATTATCCCATGTATGAAAATGGGCATAACACTTTAATGTTATAGATTAAACAATGAACCATAATGTGTTCTTACTCATGATCTATCCCATAGTTTGTAAGAAATTCTACTTATTAACTTCTTTGTATGCATGTTGGGTAGAGTAGTTAGCTAGAGAATCCAACTGTGGCCGCACCTCTCATAGAATATTTTTAAATTTCCATTTTAGAGAGCCTTTCCTCCTTATTACATTAATCAATATCATAGAATCACCTTCACTTTGAATCTTGTTTATTCCATATTGCTTATAGACTTGTAGGTCAAGTAAAAGAGTTTATGCTTTAGCTTCATTATTAGTGCCAATTTTTAGTTTCTTCAAGGTAGTTGAAACTAAATTTCCTTTGTCATTCTTAATGATACATCTATCACCTAAGAAGCCCAAGTTACTCTTAATTGTGCTACTAAAGTTTATTTTCAACCAACCCTCAGAAGTTTCCATTTTAATTCCATATGTGAGTTTGACAAAGAATTAACTCTTTAGATCCCGTGAACAACGATCATATAAATAACACAAATTAACTTATGAATAAATCCCCATATTAAATATTAATTAGAAATTGTATTCAAAATTAAATAAACCAAGAATAAGAATAAGAAGCATTCATATTAGGTTTAAATCTACATGTTAAATTTATACCCATTAAATTAAATATTTTTATATATTAAGATATGGATTACAAAATAGTAATAATATAAATGATACATGTATAAATCCCCACATTAAATGCTAAGAAAAATATATTATTCAAGAATAGATAAATAAAGAATAAGAATGAGAAACATTTATATTATATTTAAATCTACACTTTAAATTTATACCCCTTACATTGAGTATTTATAACATGTAAAAATATAGGTGTGGTTTCTTAGGAGTATGTGAATTTGACTGTGAAAGAGAAGGGTGGTGGTGCCTTTGGTAAGGGTGAGGATTCCAGGGGGTGAAAAAAGAGTGAAGGTGGTTGATTCTAAAGGGTTGGGTTCTAGAGAGTTTGTACATTTCTCTCAAAATAAGAGAATTGGTGTCAATGCTAGTAGCCCTAAGAGGAAGGTGGGTGAAGGGTCTAGAAGGGGAATGAGAAAGGAGCTAGGAAGGAAGAAAGTTGAGAAAATGAATGAGGATAGCGATAAAGGGAAAGAGTAGGCTTTCCCTAAAACCACCATAGGGCTAGCTTTTTTGGGTATTCATGACTCCTATCCTAGTCCTCCGAAAGGATTGAAGTTATCTCACTATAACCTTGAGTCCTTGGAAGTCATTGTAGAAGTGGTTAACTAGATTATTGGCAAGATGGATGTTATGTCAAAAATTGTGCTCCTTGGTTGTGCAAGCATAATTTCACTATGTTTAGCACCTCCCTTTAGTGATCTCTAGCCTAGTCCATTTTTAGGTCTACCGTAAAGTCCTAATTGGGCCCTAATTTCATGAAATGTCTCAATTCTGGTTAAAGTTTGATTGTGACATGAAAACTAATTTGAAATTTGGAGTTAGCTCTACATTAAATGTGGGCTTGTAACTTAATTTTCCCAATGGGCCTAGGCCTCCTAGTGCCCTATTCCCTCTCAATTTTTTAGGGATGCACATTAAATCTATAGGTTATCCATGGTGTTGGTTAAGCCAACCCTAAACTCGTGTTGCCAACTCGTTAATTCGAATTATTCCTTGTATATAAAAAAGTGACCTCCTCATTTGAAAATAGAAGCTTTGGATGGACATTTTGGAATATAATATCTATATGCAATATTATGCTCTTGAATTACTATAGGTTGCTTTTGATCAAGTTGAAGGACTTTGCTCTTGGAAGGATTTTGTGAAGGCTAGGAAGTGAGATCTTAAGTCTATCTCGCCATTCATAGGTTGAAGCACTTTGCATGATTAGGAGAAGGGTTGGAACCACTTGCTAAAGCTTGGCTTGAGTAGGTCCTCCTAGGGTATGGTTGCATCACCTTCTTATTATGTAAACCTTTGGTGAATCCTCATCCTTGAGGTGAAGTTGTATGTTTCCTTGAGTGAAGCATCTCTTATATCATTCTATCATATTTGTTTGAGTAATCTAGGGTTAGGGTTTGATATATTTAGTTATATATTGCATGTTACTACTCACACTTAGGGTTTTTGAGTACACACAACATCTAGTTCTAATCTTGGCTATCTGTGAGGTAGGAATATCAAAATTGGGGCTTGACTAAGGCAACTTCCTATATAGCCACAACATTGTTTCCCTTGTTTTGTGTGTGTATGTTGATTTAACAGGTTTCAGAAGACACCATCCAGAGAGAAGATTGATGTTGTAGGTACAGATCAGGTGAAATTTACACTTTCAAAAAAACCCTAATTTGGGTCTAGGGTGCCCAACACCTTAGTACCTCCTAATTTTTAGGCCTAGGTTCTAATTTTGAATTGTTCCCTAGTCTTTGCTATCTTTTCAGAATTCTTATATCTATTTTTTATAGTCATTTATTTGTTAATCTTCCTCAATTAGGGATTCATGTTTTTCTCTAGTTTGATTGGTTGAATTTGATTGATACTCCTTCATGCAACAAAGGGACAGAACCCCTGTAGTTTGGTTCACCTTCAAAGGTATAAGCCAAACTTGGTTCATGTTCCAATGTTGATAGAAGAGGGTTTGATCTAGTTTAAACTATTAAGCTAAGTCTCCCTTTTCAATCTAACAAAGGATAGTCTCCATGAAGCATTATAATCTCACTATAATCTAATGAAGTGGGTTTTTCTAAAAATTAACAAATTGAATGTTAAATTATCCCTACTAGATAGAGAGTTTAAAGGGGAGATTATTGTGCCAACAAAGGAGGAGGTTATATTAAAGAATTGAGATTGCTTTCCTAAGAGTAATAGACTTACTACTGAGAACTCTAAGATACAAGCTAACACAATTTCTATGTTAGAGAAGGAGCTCCAACACATCAAGGAAAACCTAAACAAAGTGGATGAGATGAGTAAGTGTACCATCACGAATAGAATGATGGGAAGAAAGATTCTTAGTGAAAATATAAAAAAATATTTGAGGGTTCTAGACTCCCCTAAGCTTAGGTGGAGAAGTAGAACAACACTACTGGGATGAGTTGTAAAATCAAAAGAAACAAGAAAAGGAACTAGAATGATGAAAGAAAGGAGATATAGGATTTTGTGGACATGTTGATGGGGGTGGGTGCAAAAAGTTGGGGGGGCCAAAAAGTGGCCAACTTAAAAAAAAAAATAGAAATAACATGAGCACGTTATGGCTTGGTGTTGCCGAGCCTACACCAAACCATAACGCGCTCGTGTTATAATGCATTCGCATTATAATGCAAGAGAATTATGTGTTGTTATATATATATATAAAGTAGCATTCTATTTCATAGCAAATTGCAAGAAACCCGCGGTTTGAAGAAAGAAAGGAGCACACTTGCATTATCTAAGGTCCAATCGTCAGCTATTTGTTGTCGACTCATCATCAAAATGCTACCACGATGTTGGGGAAATCAAAGAAGTAAGTTTTATTTGCTTTCTTGTGTGAATTTGTTGCTAAATAGGTAGGTTAAAATAGTTTTTGATGTAAATTTATTAAATTTACAGGAGTTGATAATGCACCTCCTCCTCTTGAAAATCCACAAAATCCTCCATCAACTGAACAACAAATACCTGCTGAAGAAGAACCCCAACCACAAACACGTCCATTTATTCTTGAATATGCCCCTGGAATACAAGAAAATATAATGGGGCAAATTGAAAACAATACTTGAAACAAATTGAGGACATAATTGCAAGGTTGAAAGAACTTGCAACTTCAACCTTACATAGATCCACACTTGCTCATTCCCTTGAATCTATGTTATCAAATGTAGATTCAATAAGCAAGAAAATCACTAGTTGGATAGAAAAGAGAGAATTTAGAGAGTATTATGTTGACAAGTTGTCATATGAACAAGTTAAAAAGGAACAAATTATAAAACTCGACTTGTGTTCTATTTTCATAGACCCACGAACAAATGAATCTCTACCCCTTACATGCAAGAGGTTCCCTATCCATTGGTGTAACAACCAAGCGATAAGGGACAATTTTGCAAAGAGGTGGTGGATGGTTTTTGACCATCCTCCATGTAACAATAATGAAGTCCCTCAATATTTTTTGAGGAAACTCTACTACAAATTTGTAAAAAATAAAGTGCCAAATTATTTTGATATCTAGGAGTTCCAGGGTAGAGGTACGGGGTTAGCACAAGATAGACCAAGGGTACGTGTTGACCCACAGCGGCTAGCGAGATGAGCACTTGTCAGACCAGCCCATGAGCACGTTTCTATCCATTCCATTGTGAAGGAGAGTGTTGAGGTCGAGACACTTTAGTCCATTAGTGTCTTGACCTAGAGCATCTTACAGCATGCTAGTCCTGCAGCACAATGTGGATCGGAGGAGAGTTTGACTATGGTTCCACCCCATACTTGTCAGACTTGTGGGTCAGCATGTGGTTATGACCCCATGAATAGTCATGATGTAGGTGCATAGGCTACATCTGCATCTGAGCAGATGGTGATGACAGATGCCCTCCTAAGTGAGACTTTCAGGCTTGATACTCGGGTAAATCTTAGCAAGTTCATTGAATTTAATATATTAAATTTCATTTTTGAAATGCAAGATTAACTAATTTAGTTTGATGATTTTAATGAAAATTTAGGGTCATAGTGTTGATGCAGTTTTCAGTGGTTCTCCACCTACATATTACAGTATATTATCTACTATCGGGGTATGTAACTAGTAAACAGTTATAAATATTACATGTGAATAGCATCGTTATATAAATGGTATTCTAATATTTGATTTTAGATGTTGAATAGGTTAATATTGGAGATTTCATGGCAACACCTGCAAGCGGTGGTGGACTTCAAAGCTTCACAGAGGTAATAAAATAAATAGTTTAATTAATGAATTGTACTTACTATATTTTTGTATGTGACTTGTGTGCTTTATTGTGTGTACTTTCATGTTTAGGTGAATGTGTGTGTATGTTAAGAGCCATGATTTGCATCACTATTATAGTTTTCGTAATTAAATAATGTTGTTTTATTTCTAGATGATGTAGGCTGCAAAGACACCTCCCAATGTTCATAGGGCAATGGAGCATGGTGTATCCTTTGTGATTCATAGCTCCATGCCATTGATCGGGGTATGAGGCAGATTAGTAAATTTTAATTTACATTCATTGTTATAGTTGTTTATTTTTGAAAAATCAAAAGATTATTGATTTGAAGTTTAATTTCTTTCTATATGGTTTCTATAGGACATGATATCACCACAACCTAATCTTGCTACTAAGGCACATGAGGAGATAGATTATATGGTAGTGGTAAGTGATTATTTTGTTAAATGTTTTATTTTTTATAACATGTAATTTCTATATATTAATGTCTATACTTTTTATTGTAACAACTACAGATTCACGAACAACTAAATAGGAGAAGCAGCCCTTGGGTTCATAGTAGACCACCCGCATACACGTCTCCATCCTCTAGAAGATCAAAGGTTGCCCATGATCTATTCTCTTCACCAGCCAGAGGGTAATGACTTTTTATTGTGTTCCTTTGTTGTATGCCTATATGGCATTTGTGGACATATATTTTGTATTGCATATAGTTGACATTGTATGCCTATATGGCATTCTTGTAAGTCTATATGGCTATTTTGTATATATGTTATACTTATATCGACAAATATTGATGTATGCCTATATGGATATTTGGCTAATACAAATCTTTTTTATTGATGGCATCCATACTTGCATTATAAATCTACATTTGAATGGATATTTGTAGATGGTTACTTCAAATATTTAAAGTCCAATTGTATTACATAGGATGTTTGTTGATCCAATAAGCCAGCTATTATTATTCAAGTATCACCTAAACCTCATTCTAGAACTAAAAAATAAAAGTTGTATTTAAAATAAAAATGAATCATCATGTTGAATAGAAAATATTCATATTCTTTATGAGTTGCTCAATTGAAAATATTCAAATGAGTATGCTGATCCATATTCTTTATGAGTTGGTCAATTGAAAATATTTCTGAATTTCATGTTATTATACTATATTGGGATGCAAAGAGTATGTTTGTGGTTTTGAATAAGATAGTCAAAATCATATGCTTATGAACTCCTGATGACCATTGTGGTTATTAAATGTAATTCCTCTTGCATATAAGGTGAGGTTATGAGAGTACATTGACTCTTACCTAATTTTAGTATGCAACATAACATTGGGGCTATAGGCTTCCATAAGTCATCAACAATCAAGGTTCGAGGTTGTCATTGAAGTCAAAGGGTCAAGATTGTTTGTCATTGGTGTCAAGGTTGATACCATGATGTTGATAAGGTGATACGGTGATTCAAGGTAGGTGATGGTCATGAGGTGCATGATCTTGTGAATATGGTTTTCATGATAAGGTCTCTCAATTCATGTTGATGTTGCAAAAGACAAACATGGTTCATATGATGCAAGGTTCATGTTCATGGTGGATGTGGTTTTGTTCATGTAAGGTATTGTTGTTAATATGGTTTTTATGATAAGGTCTATCTTGGAAGGTTGATATGATGCAAGGTTCATATTCATGGTGGATGTGGTTTTGTTCATGCAATAAGAAGTTAGAGAAGACACAAGATTTCATAATCATTATTCAATGTCATCATCAAGGAGAGTTATATTTATCAAGGGAAGTCATGAGTTTGATTCTAATGTCAAGTTGTTCATGTCTTAGAACCCTAAGCCTATGATAAGTGTCATACTCTAATGTCTTTCTTCTGATGTCCCTAAGGTCTCTAAAATGTCCTAGATATCTCTTGATGAAAGTTAGAATGTTTAAGTCTTTCTTATTATAGTTAGGGTTTTCATATTGGGCATTAAACTGTAAAAAGAATCTACTTTTCTTAAGACTTTAAAACCCTCAATTGCCTGTCATGTGTAAAGTGCACTTTTGTTTTAATTTAATATTGACTTATAATCACAAGTTACTATCACTTAAATCAACCTACTAAAGGATCTTTAAGTCATTAGTTCACCGGCCCTTCAACCTAACTCAACTGATGTCTCTGGTAAACTCTCATAAGCTTGAGCGCCATATCATAATTGAAGGTCATGTCAGTGCCTGCATAAACATTTAGATTTCAAGCATTTAAATTTGCAAGCACTTTCCAAGAAATTCCTAAGTATGTCGGCTTGCATTTTTATGCATGTATCTTTGTATATGCATTGTTGTTTGTATGTACATTTGAATGTGCAATCGTGAATGTACATTGGCAGGCCTGAAAATAATGTACAAATGGCCTTTGAAAAAGTGAAGAAATAGTTGTATGCATCCTTGTATGCATGTCGGGCTTGTATGTGCAATTCTAGGTGTGCAAAGGTGGTTGTATGTCGCGGATTCTGAGTATATTATGTGCTTGTATGTGAAAATTTGCATGTATATTGTGTTGTATATTCGATATACAACGGGGTAGATATAAGTGCTAGATTTCAAAGTTGTTCCAATCTAGCTGATGAAGGTATTGGAATCTGTGGGTTGTATATTGGGATTGCATGTTCCCAATATACATTCAGACATACAGTGAAAAGATATAAAGAAATATGCAACCAGGTTGCGGTCAAAGTCAAAGATGTTCAAATGCATGGTGGGGGCCCACATGGTTGTATGTTTTGTGGGTTGTATGTATGTGTGACATACAATGTAGTATACAAAGGTGCACACATACAACTCAGACGCAAAGAAGGAATGTATTTTGGTGGATAAGTGGCTAGTGTCTGTAGGATGTATATTGCATTTGTATATGCAATATGCAAGGTGATATACAAAGGAAAAAACATACAATCTGGACCCGATAGGAGAATCAAATGCAATAAATAATCATTTTGGGGTCTGCAACTTGTATGATGAAGTGCTTGTATATGTGCGATATACAAGAAGTGTTAGATGCAAAGCCTAGACCTGATGGTGCTTTCAAATATGTTTCATAGTGTTTTGGGGTCCGCCTTGTATATAAGGTGATTGTATGTGCATACAATCTCATGTGCAGCCACATATACAAAGGGAAATACAATGGCTCGTCAGCAAGACTTCACTTATCAGTGGCTCTATCCATGCTCATCTCGATGGTCGTTAACAATGCAAATTTTTGGTGATGGTGATCCAACCAGATGCTGCCACATGTCCCAAAGCAGTTGTATGTATATGCTTTTGCATATACAAGGATTTGAATGTGCTGCAGGTGGTTGTATCTATATGCATTTGTATATACAAAGGCAAAAAGGGGCACAAAGGCAAAATGTATGTCGTGATGAGAAAATTCAAAGAAGCAAAAGTTGCCTGTGTGGTGCGATCTCATTGGCCGACAACTTTTTAGCATGAACTGAAGCCGCTGATCTCAGTGAGAGGATAGAATTGACGGCCCTATTTTGAATGCCCAAGTAGGAGTGTTTTCTGTGTGATCGCTGCATCATTTCAAGCATGAAAATTTTTAGAAACTTGCAAACCACTGCTACATCCTGAGATGGGTAGGTTGGCCATTAATGGAAAAATTTTGTAGAGGTATGGTCGATAAATGACAAGTCAACTACCATTTTTAATGGGAAAATCTCTAAGCAGTAGCACACTTCCTGAATTCAACCACTCCCTCCTTCTTCTGCCTGGAGCATTGAATGTTTTGGGCACCATTCTCATGGTGCAGTGTATCTGGTAGAATTTTGAAATGCCATGTAATTAATTGTTGAGTATAGGTTCTTGCTAAATAGCGAACTATGTTACTCATTTTTCAGGTTGTTGAAGACTTAGGCAAATTTTTGGGAGAAAATAACAAAAATAAAGTCTTTCTGGGTTGTTCTGTCTCTTTTGAGTTTATGAGTTGCATATGAGGTGTATGTTGCACACATGTTCAGTTTCATTGTTGTTTAATATGAAAAATGTATTATTGCATGTGTTTAGTTGTTTGTCTCCATTTGCTGTGTGCATACCTTCTTTTGAATCTGGTTGCTAAGGGTTCCTCAGATTCTAGAATATAGACTTTCTATATTGCATGCTTGATTTGTGACTTCCATTCAAGGAGTGGATTAATTTGTTTTAGGTTAAGTATGAAGAAGAATGTATGTCAGCAGGGATATCTGTAAGTAGAGGCAACTAAATACTCAGACTTGGGTGGTGTTTGTAAGGCAAGCACTAGTCTTAGCCCCTTGAAACTTGAATGCTAGTGCAAATCATTCATTTGTATATGTCTAGTTCACTCCTTGCCCTGAGATAGGCACCAGTCTACTCCCTGTGTTGTGTTATGTTTCCAAAACCCCTATCTTGCATCCAAAATATCAAAACCAATCCTTTCAAAGTTTCAACCTTTTAGTTTGTAGGAAGTAGAAATAGGACCCTTGCATACTCTCATCCCTAACTAGTTAGATATGTCCAAGAACATTGCCAGTCTAGTGACTTATCATGAAAACCTTGGTCCATACATGAGAGTATTCTGCCTGTTGTTGTAAAGCTAAATCTTTCTGTCATTGGGTGAGTCAAAGTTAAATGTTTAGATATAGGGATACCCCCCTTGGTGTGACAAAACTAGAAGTGAAGGGGAGGAAGCTCACGCAACCTCCTGTATTTGTTGGCCAAATCTGCCTGTGCATAGGAACTGACAAACCCTTTGTTGATTCAGAGAGAAAGAACCAACAAAGTGGCGACTTTGCTGGGGAGGTTGATTTGAAGGTGTTATCTTTTTGGCCCATCTGAGTCACCAACAAAGCGGTGACTCCACTAGGGAGGTTGATTTGAAGGCGTTATCTTTTTGGCCCATCTGAGTCACCAACAAAGTGGCGACTCTACTGGGGAAAGAGTTGAATAGTGTGAAATCATTGCTGCATATCTAAAGATTTCATGTGAATAATGGTGCTCTGCTAGTGGAATGAACTTAGAAAAATATTTGTTCTATGATGAGCCTTAAGTTGTTTAAAAATTTTATCATCTATGGAGAGGTGGCGACTCTGCAAAAAGTTCTTAGTGCACATGAAAGGTTGATGTATGTTGTGATAAAAAATCCTCTATTCAAGACTTCAGCATCTGGATAAGAAAAGGTACACGGCTTCTTCCCACTTGTATTTGTTGTTTTATTGTGTAAGTTAAATGCTAATGGGAAGCTTTAGGTCTTAGGCAAACATAAAATGTCTGAAAGTAAAATTTATATGAATCTAAATATGTATTCACCCATGCTCAGCCAAGAGGGGGATGAAATGTTGTGTAAAAAAATTGAAGAGATAAAGAATAGGTTGATATCCTTAGAGGCTTGGTAGGCTTAGTTAAATAGTAATATTGTTGTGTCTACTAGTCAGAATGCTAAACCTCTTGCCAGCCCTTTTGATCCCTTATATGACCTATTAGATTTGTCATGGGTTGATTATGATGTTGAAAGTATGCCTACTCAGATTTACAATCAGATGCCTAGATTTCCTAGACATAGTGTGTGTGATGGGGGTGCACATATCCAAAATTTTCATAGCTTTATGGAGAAACACTCATTTAGAGATGAGGATATGTGGATGAGGTTTTTTGTTAGATCCTTTGGTGCAAGAGCTAGAGATTGGTATTTGAGCTTTCCAAAGAAATCCTTTGCCTGTTGGGATGAACTTGTTGACTGTTTTAGAAAGGAATTTGCAAGAGAACCTGCTGATCTTGTTGCAAGATTAATGGAAATTAGAAGACAAGATGAAGAGCCCAGTATTGATTTCAGCCATAGGTTTGTAGTTGCCCTTTCACAAATCCCTGAAGACTTCAGACCTGATACTCTAGCCTGCATTGATATATACTTTGAAGCTTTTGAAAAGAGCTCTAGTGCAATTTTGAGGGAATTCAAGATAACAAGTGTGCAGATGGCATAGAAGTTTTTAAAAAATATAGAAAAAATGAAGAAGGATATGCACATGCAGAATTCTATGTCCACAGGCTTTGGTATGAATAGTAGTTGTATGGCTGCAAATGACCAAGTGATCATGGCATCATTTGAAGATAAATGTGAAAATGAAAATATAGAAGTTGATAATGCTGCTATGTTTGAACACAGTGATGATAACAATGCTCAATTGGATTGTTCACTAGTGAAGGATGCTAACAAAAGGATCAATGATGACTCCCAATTCAAGGTTGAGGTATCTAGTTATGAAAACAATGATAAGGTTATGGGCAACAATGAATACTTGTTTGAATGGGTGTGTGGAGATGATTGTGAGTATTGTACTCAAGATAGAGAAGAAATAAGTGAACAGAGGAGCAGTTCCATGTTTGAATCATTGCCTTTTATTCAGACACATGGAGATGATGAAGAGCAATTAGAGATTGAAATAAGTGCTAGTGCTGAGCATGATTGTTCTTTATTTTATTATAGTTTTGTTTGTGACACATAGGCTGATACTCCTCCACACAAGGAATTCATTGGTAATGAAAATGCATGTTTGGCTGCCTATGAACCAATGGCATACTGTAATGAAGCTAAAACACTTGGATCAACCCTCTTCCATGCAAATGAACCATATAATGATGAGGATCTATTTGAGTATGGTGAGAATCTAAGCATTGTTATTGATAAGGATTCTAAATTTCATCCTGATGAAAGAGAGACCTACATATATCATGAAGGTTATTGCAGAGAGGTGCCAGAGTCTGAGATTTTCCTATTTGGTGCAGCTGAAAATTGTTTGCATAAAGTGCACAAGTATGAATATGAAAGCCTCTTCTTTGATATGCCAGCTTATGATAGAATGATACTTGATGATCCTAGCTATATGGTGGACTATGAGTGATTTCAATTTTTAGTCCAGCTAGGAGACCATTTTACAATGCATATTGCCAATATGGATGATGATAAGTGTTATATGTCATATGAGAATGCATTGTTTGATGAATATGACATTCATATGCTGCTTAATGCTGAGGGTTGTTTGCATAAGGTTGATAGAGACAGTGCTGATAGGGGCAAACTCAATGAGATGTTCGAATATGCAAATGACAAGGCTTGTTTGCGGGCAGACAATGGCAGTATCTTTAGGCTCGATCCAGTGAATGCAGATGAAAACAGGGTATTTGACAAAGGAAAATTCTGGTTTTTCCTTTTTGGTGGCCTTGGGCCACCAAGTAAATTTTAAAAAGTGTGATTTTTGATGCAAGTTAGTGCATATTTGACTATGTGCCCAATGGATATAAGGCCTGGTCTGCATCCTAGAGATCTATGGTTCTCGCCATGCCTGCAAGAGGCATGCATCCCTAGACAGAGCCAATGTTGGTGCCTACATAAATATTTAGATTTCAAGCATGGAAATTTGCAGGCACTTTCCAAGAAATTTCTAAGTATCTCGGCCTACATTTTTATGCATGTATCTTTGTATATGCATTGTTGTTTGTATGTACATTTGAATGTGCAAGCGTGAATGTACATTGGTGGGCCCGAAAATAATGTGCAATTAGCCTTTGAAAAAGTGAAGAAATAGTTGTATGCATGTTGGGCTTGTATGTGCAATTTTGGGTGTGCAAAGGTGGTTGTATGTCATGGATTCTGAGTATATTCTGTGCTTGTATGTGAAAATTTGCATGTATATTGTGTTGTATATTCGATATACAATGGGGTAGATAAAAGCGCTGGATTTCAAAGTTGTTCCAATCTAGCTGATTAAGGTATTGGAATCCATGGGTTGTATATTGGGATTGCATGTTCCCAATATACATTCAGACATTTAGTGAAAAGATACAAAGAAATATGCAAGCAAGTTGCGGTCAAAGTCAAAGATGTTCAAATGCATGGTGGGTGCCCACATGGTTGTATGTTCTATGGGTTGTATGTATGTGTGACATACAATGCAGTATACAAACGTGCACACATACAACCCGAATGCAAAGAAGGAATGTATTTTGGTGGATAAGTGGCTAGGGTCCATAGGATGTATATTGCATTTGTATATGCAATATGCAAGGTGATATACAAAGGGAAAAACATACAATCTAGACCTGATGGGAGAATTAAATGTAGTAAATAATCATTTTGGGGTGCACAGCTTGTATGATGAAATGCTTGTATATGTGTGATATAAAAGAAGTGTTAGATGCAAAGCACTGACCTGATGGTGCTTTCAAATATGTTTCATAATATTTTGGGGTCTGTCTTGTATATAAGGTGATTGTATGTGCATACAATCTCGTGTGCAACCACATATGCAAAGGGAAATACAATGGCTCGTCGGCGAGACTTCACTTATCGGCGGCTCTATCCATGCTCATCCCGATGGCCAATAATAATGCAAATTTTTGGCAATGGTGATCCAACCAGATGTTGCCATGTGTCCAGAAGTGGTTGTATGTATATGCTTTTGCATATACAAGGATTTGAATGTGCTGCGGGTGGTTGTATGTATATGCATTTGCATCTACAAAGGCAAAAAAGGGCAAAAAGGCAAAATGTATGTCATGATGAGAAAAGTCAAAGAAGCAAAAGCTACCTGCGTGGTACGATCTCATTGGCTGACGACTTTTCAGCATGAACTGAAGCTGTTGATCTCGATGAGAGGATAGAATCGACGGCCCTGTTTTGAATGCCCGAGTAGGAGTGTTTTCTGTGTGATCGCTGCATCATTTTAAGAAGGAAAAATTTTAGAAACTTGTGAACCACTACTACATCCCAAGATGGGTAAGTTGGCCATTAATGGCAAAATTTTGCAGAGGTATGCTTGATAAATGACAGGTCAACTATATTTTTAATGGGAAAATCTCTAAGCGGCGGCACACTTCCTAAATTCAACCACTCCCTCCTTCTTCTTCTGCCTAGAGCATTGAATGTTTTGGGCACCATTCTCATGGTGCAGTGTATCTGGTGGAATTTTGAAATGCCATGTAATTAATTGTTGAGTACAGGTTCTTGCTATATAGTGAACCGTGTTACTCATTTTTCAGGTTGTTGAATACTTGGGCAAATTTTTGGGAGAAAATAACAAAAACAAAGCCTTTCTAGGCTGTTCTGTCTCTTTTGAGTTTATGAGTTGCATATGAGGTGTATGTTGCACACATGTTTAGTTTCATTGTTATTTTATATGAAAGATGCATTATTACATATGTTTAGTTATTTGTCTCCATTTGCTATATGCATAGTTTCTTTTGAACCTGGTTGCTAAGGGTTCCTCAGATTCTAGAATATAGACTTTCTATATTGCATGCTTGATCTGTGACTTCCATTCAAGGAGTGGATTAAACTATTTTAGGTTAAGTATGAAGAAGAATGTATGTCAGCAGGGATATCTATAAGTAGAGGCAGCTAAATACTTAGTCTTGGGTGGTGTTTGTAAGGCAAGCACTAGTCTTAGCCCCTTGAAACTTGAATGCCAGTACAAATCATTCATTTGTATATGTCTAGTTGACTCCTTACCCTGAGATAGGCACCAGTCTACTCCTTGTGTTGTGTTATATTTCCAAAATCCTTGTCTTGCATCCAAAATATCAAAACCAATCCTTTCAAAGTTTCAACATGTTAGTTTGTAGGAAGTAGAAATAGGACCCCCACATACTCTCATCCCTAACTAGTTAGATATGTCTAAGAACATTTCTAGCCTAGTGACTTATCATGAAAACCTTGGTCCTTACATGAGAGTATTATGCCTGTTGTTGCAAAGCTAAATCTTTATGTCATTGGGCGAGCCAAAGTTAAATCTTTAGCTATAGGGATACCCCCCTTGGTGTGGCAAAACTAGAAGTGAAGGGGAGGCAACTCACGCAACCTCCTATATTTGTTGGCCGAATCTGCTTGTGCATAGGAATTGGCAAACCCTCTGTCGATTTGGAGAGAAAGAACCAACAAGTCATATTTAATTGATATGAAGGCAAGAAAAGGAATTGGAAGGTCAGTATTTAAAAGGAATTTGGAATACAAACAATCATCTCTATGTGGTTGAATTTGATGGGCATGCCTTTATAAAAGGCTAAAAGATAGCTTTATGCAAGATATCATGGTATTTGTAGTGTTTGAAGATTGAAGACTAGTTAGTGTTTGTAGCTCAAACTGTTTTGACATGTTTCGGTGCAAAATAGGACCATGCCTAGCCTAAACGTACCCATCCAGATGCGTTAGAATTATCGGTTTGGCCGCATGAGGAGAAGAACAAAAGTTACACCCCTTTGCAACTTTACACTGCCTCCTTTTGACGATTTTTAGGGTAGCAGAAAACCTTTCACCAAAAGCAAATGCCTCAAAGATATAAAAAATTGATAGAGGTTATTATAGAGGGACCCTACATGATCGTGTTTCCTCATATGGAATGTACCTAAGTGATACGGTTTCTGAGTAACATCTCGTCAAAGAGTGCTTCCTTTTTGCACTTTGGACTCTTCAAGGATTTCACTGGTACAATGTAGCTTAGACTATTTTGACATGTTTGGGTGCAAAATAAGACCATGCCTAGCCTAAACGTACCCATCCAGATGCATTGGAACTTTCAGTTTGGACACACAAGGAGAAGAACAAAAGTTACACCCCTTTGCAACTTTACACTGCTTCCTTATAGCAATTTTTGGGGTAGCAGAAAACCTTTCACCATGGGCAAACACCTCAGAGATATAAAAAAATGAGAAATATTATTATAGAGGGACCCTATGTGGTTGTGTTACCTTAGACGGAATGGATCCAAGTGACACAAATTTCAAGTAACAGCTTGTCAAAGATTGCTACCTTTTTGCACTTTGGACTCTTCACGGATATCGTCAGTACAATGTAGCTCAGACTATTTCAGCATGTTTGAGTGAAAAACAAGAGCATGCCCAGCATAAATGTACCCATCCATACGCGTTGGAACAGTCAATTTGGTTACATCAGGAGCAAGATGAAAGTTACACCCCTTTGCAACTTTACACTACCTCCTTCTGACAATTTTTGGGGTAGCAGAAAACCTTTCACATGGGCAAATGCTTGACAGATATAAAAAATTGAGAGAGGTTATTGTAGAGGGACTCTACATAATCATGTTTCCTTAGATAGAATATTTCTAAGTGACATGGTTTTTGAGTAACATCTCGTCAAAGATTGCTGCCTTTTTGCACTTTGGACTCTTTAGGGATATCGTCGATACAATGTAGCTTAGACTGTTTCAGCATGTTTGGGTGAAAAATAAAACCATGCCTAGCATAATAGTACCTATCTAGACATGTTGGAATAGTCAGTTTGGTCGCATCAAGAGCAAGACAAAAGTTACACCCCTTTGCAACTTTACACTACCTCCTTCTGACAATTTTTAGGCCATTAAAAAACCTTTCACCACGAGCAAATGCCTCAGAGATATAAAAAACTAAGAGAGGTTATTGTAGAGGAACCCTACATGATCATGTTTCCTTAGACAGAATGTTTCTAAGTGACATAGTTTTTGAGTAACATCTCGTCAAATATTGCTGCCTTTTTGCAATTTGGAATCTTCAGGGATATCATCGATACAATGTAGCTCGGACTGTTCGACATGTTTGGGTGAAAAAGAGGACCATACCTAGCATAAATGTACCCATCTGGACACCTAGAGACACCTATATTTTATACATTACCTATATTTTATACATTATTCTCAGGATCAACTTCATCCATCACTTAGGTCTAACCCCATGAAGCATAACATGATGATGTAAAAATGTGTATATGTGTAAAAATGCAATAGCAAATAAAAAAAGACAAACCTTACAAATTAATGTACATACTTACAACTCAATGTAACATGACTTTACAAAATCAATGTGAATACTTACAAATTAATCCAATAAACCATCTGGGTCTGCTCTACTTTTTATTGTGTCAAGTATTGCTTCATGGTCAGACTCAAGCACCTTCCACAAGGTCTTGTTCAAAGGTCTACCCTAATATTATATCAAATGAACATTGGATGCCATGACAAGGTTCAAGTAATGAATAATCTTCTGATATGTGTCAAAGTCCTAAAATAGCCAAACATTAACACTCTTATGTGGGTACCTTCTAAGCCATGTTCCAGTAATAACCACTGAGCCTATAGGGTATTTGATGTTTTCTCCATCTATAACTGGGGCCTCCAATTTCTTTTTGGCCTCAACACAACAATATACGTAATAAATTGTTCCCTCTTCGTTATCTTCATCTGCAATAACTACATATACATGCCCTACATTGATATGTGTAGCAAATTAGATGAAATTAGTCAACATTACAAAAAAATTACAAAGTAAGATGACATTAGGAATTTCAAAAACTATGTAAATAGATATATTACCTAGTTGAACTAGATCTGATATGTGTTCAAAGTCAACTGATGATTCCATCTATGTTAGTTTCAGTGTCATCGGGGGTCGATACATGTCAAGTGGACTAAGATAACTTAACTACCATTCGTCAACCCACTCCTTTGACTCGCACTCATCCCATGCTTGAATTATATAGAAAGAACAAAAGCATGGCATCTTTCGCATATGGATACTCTATGAACCTGCAATTGAGCTTCTAAAAGAGTGCATCTCATTTGATCTTGTCAATGTAGAATAGTCCTCATATGGTGCAATATTAGTATCATTTATCAACCAAAAAAATCTATGAACTAAAGACTTACCTTCATTACCTAGACCCATGGAAGCATTACACCACTCGACGATCGATTTTGCATATGTCAACTTTGCATTGTCTTTATACTTTAACTCTTCTCGTGCTATGGCTCTTTTGATACATGCTCTTGCACCATCATGCTCCCCCTTTCCATGCCTGGCCTCACAAAAGTTCCACATATGCTAAATACCTATAAAATTATGCCTCCTGCTCAACCAATAGAAATTCCATGAGTTCTTGAATTATGACGCATAATTATCCAACCACATGATATGTTGACTGAATGATATGCATCGTCTAGCCAAATCATTGTAGAACACCTAAAAGAAACCTTGCACGAAATTCGTAGAATGCGTACGATCATCACTGATATAGAAATGATACTCCCTTATGATCTTTCTCTCATCCTCTGTACTATCAATCGCATGAATGAATGTGATGTGCACAAATATAGAAACCTGTGTGGAGTTGTAATATTGTGATTGCACCTCATGTTGTGGCTGTAGACTATAGTTATCTACAAATTCAATGACTGAAACAATGTTACCAATTGGAAATGTGTCCTTGCATAACTTGAATTGCAAGTCCAACCATCGAGCTCTATGGGCATGTCTTGCATACTCATACACTATGCTATCACGAAATATAGGCATAAACTGATACACTAGAATCTTTTCAATAACCAATTCATACCTCTTTTCTTCTTTACCATCTTTTGTATTGTATTCCACTATTTTATACTTGTCAAACTCTACTAGCTCATTTCCAACTGCATGTGTTCTTTCCATATGTTCACATATTAGCAAATGTTGCAAGCCACTACAACAATGACATGTGCCATCCAAGCATAATTTCTTGTAGAATATTTGAGCTTCCTCTCTTTCACATAAAATTCTTGATATGAAGTCTCTTGAAGATGTTGGTGGGGCATGTATGCCACAACCCTGCAAAACATTGTTAGTATGCAAATCTAAACATATAGACCCTACACCCTATCACTAAACCATAATCCCTTAACCCTTAGCCCTAAAGCCTCAACGCTCAATCCTTAAACCTTCAACCCTAAACCCTATCCCTAATCCCTATACCCTTGACACTCTACTTTAACCCTAATCCCTAGACCCTAAACCCTCATTGCTAAACCCTAAATGTTATCCCTATTCCTAAACCCTCAATGGGATTGACCCTCAACCCTATCCCTAAACCCTCAACCCTTGAACCTCAACTCTCAACCCTCAACATCAAACCCTAATCCCTCAACCCTTAACTCTAATCCCTCAACCCTAAACCCTCAGCACTATACCTTAAACCCTAATCCCTCAACCCTCAACCCTAATCCCTTATCCCTAAACCCTAAATGCTATCCCTATTCCTAAACCCTCAATGGGCTCGATACTATACCTTAAACCCTAATCCCTTATCCCTAAACCCTCCAACCCTATCCCTAATCCTTATACCCTTGACACTCTACTTTAATCCTAATCCCTTGACCCTCAACCCTCAAACCTCAACCCTCAACCCTTAATGTCAAACCCTAATCCCTCAACCCTTAACTCTAATCCCTCGACCCTCAACCCTATCCCTAAAACCTCTACCCTAAAACCTCAACCCTTAACCCTCAATGTCAAACCCAAATCCCTCAACCCTTAACTCTAATCCCTCAACCCTAAGCCCTATCACTAAACCCTCAACACTATACCTTAAACCCTAATCCCTCAACCCTAAAACCTAAACCTTATCTGTAAACCCTAATCACTCAACCCTCAACCCTAATCCCTCAATCCTCAACCCTAATACCTCATCCCTAAACCCTAAACACTATCGCTATTCCTAAACCCTCAATGGGCTCGATAATGTACCTTAAACCCTAATCCTTTATCCATAAACCCTCCAACCCTATCCCTAATCCTTATACCCTTGAAACTCTACTTTAACCCTAATCCCTCGACCCTCAACCCTATCCCTAAATCCTCAACCCTTGAACCTCAACCCTCAATGTCAAACCCTAATCCCTCAACCCTATCGCTAAATCCTCAACCCTAAAACCTCAATGCTCAACCCTCAATGTCAAGCCCTAATCCCTCAACCTTTAACTCTAATCCCTCAACCCTAAACCCTATCCCTAAACCCTCAACACTATACCTTAAACCCTAATCCCTCAACCCTCAACCATAATCCCTTAACTCTCAACCCTAATCCCTCACCCCTAAACCCTAAACACTATCCCTATTCCTAAACCCTCAACAGGCTCAATACTATCCCTCAACCCTTAACCCTTAAAACTTAAACCCTAAAACCTATCCCTACACCCTTGACACTTAACACTATATCTTAAACCCTAATCCCTTAACCCTCATCTCTAAAGCCTCAAGTCTAAATATTTAAACCTTCAACCCTAAACCTTATCCCTTATCCCTCGACCCTCGACACTCTACTTTAACTCTAACCCCTTGACCATCAACCCTATCCCTAAAACCTTGACCCTCAACCCTCAACTCTCAACATTAAACCCTAATCCATCAACCCTAAACCCTAATCCCTCAAGCCTAAACCCTATTCCTAAACCCTCAACCCTTAACACTATACCTTAAACCCTAATCCCTATCCCTCAACCCTTAACCCTTAAAACTTAAACCCTATCCCTACATCCTCAACACTTGGCATTATATCTTAAGCCTTAAACCCTCATCCCTAAAGCCTCAATCCTTAATCCTTAAACCTTCAACCCTAACCCTATCCCTAACCTCTCTACCCTCGACACTCTAACCCTAACTCCTTGACCATCAACCCTATCCCTAAACTGTCAACCCTCAAGCCTTAACTCCCAACATTAAACCCTAATCCGTCAACCCTAAACCCTAATCCCTCAAACCTAAACCCTCTCCCTAAACCCTCAACCCTCAACACTATACCTTAAACCCTAATCCCTATCCCTCAACCCTTAACCCTTAAAACTTAAATCCTATCCATACACCCTCAACACTTGACACTATATCTTAAGCCTTAAACCCTCATCCCTAAAGCCTCAACCCTCAATCCTTAAACCTTCAACCCTAAACCCTAAACCCTTAGCCCTCAACCCTCAACTCTCAACATTAAACCCTAATCTATCAACCCTAAACCCTAATCCCTCAAACCTAAACCCTATCCCTAAACCCTCAACCCTTAACACTATAACTTAAACCCTAATCCCTATCCCTCAACCCTTAACCCTTAAAACTTAAACCCTATCCCTACACCCTCAACACTCAACACTATATCTTAAGCCTTAAACCCTCATCCCTAAAGCCTCAACCCTCAATTCTTAAACCTTAAACCCTAAACCCTATCCTTAATCCCTCTACCCTCGACACTGTAACCCTAACCCCTTAACCATCAACCCTATCCCTAAACCCTCAACACTATACCTTTAACCCTAATCCATCAACCCTAAAACCTAATCCCTCAACCCTCAACCCTAAACCTTATCATTAAACCCTCAACCCTTGACACTCCACCTTAAACCCTAATCCCTCAACCCTAATCCCTCATCCATAAACCTTAAAAACCATCCCTATTCCTAAACCCTCAACCCTTGACACTATACCTTAAACCCTATTCCCTTATCCCTAAACCCTAAACCCTAAACCCTATCCCTCAACCATTAACCCTTAAAACTTAAACCCTAAAACCTATCCCTAAACCTTTGATGCTCAACACTATATCTTAAACCCCAATCCCTTAACCCTCAACCCTAAAGCCTCAACCCTCAATTGTTAAACCTTCAACCCTAAACCCTATCCCTAATCCATCTACCCTCAACACTCTACTTTAACCCTAATACCTTGACCATCAACCCTATCCCTAATCCCTCAACCCTCAACTCTCAACTCTCAACATTAAACCCTAATTCGTCAACCCTAAACCCTAATCCCTCAACCCTAAACCCTATTCCTAAACTCTCAACCCTCAACACTATTCCTTAAACCCTAATCCATCAAGCCTAAACCCTAATCCCTCAACCCTGAACCCTATCCCTAAACCATCAACCCTCAACACTATTCCTTAAACCCTTATCCCTCAACTATAAACAGTAATCCCTCAACCCTAAACCCTAAACCCTATCCCTAAACACTCAACCCTCAGCACTATACCTTAAACCTTAATCCCTCAACCCTCAACCCTTAACCCTAATCCCTCATCCCTAAACCCTAAATGCTATCCCTATTCGTAAACCCTCAACCCAAGACACTATACCTTAAACCCTTATCCCTTACCCCTAAACCTTAAACCCTATCCCTCAACCCTTCACCCTTAAACCTAAAACCCTAAAATCTATCCCTAAACCCTCAACCATATACCCTCAACAATATACTTAAGCCTAATCCCTCAATCATCAATCCTATACCTTAAACACTAAAGCCTACACCCTTAAACCCTCATCCCTAGACAATATAACCTCATCCTTATATCCTAAACCTTGAATATTGTGCCTCAACCCTATACTTAAATTAAACCTAAACCATATGTGCTCTCAACCCAAGTCACCCTATGCCTTATATACCCTCAATCCATATCATAAACCCTAAATCCAATATCCTAAACCCTAATCCCTGCGCCTTACACACTTAATCTTATACATCAACAGCCTGAATATTAACCCTCAACTGTAAACCTCAACCCTCTAATCTCTGTCCTCTACCCTCTACCTATTACTTAAGCCCTAATCCTTCAACCCTCAACCCTCAAAACTATACAGGCTCATGTCCTTATATACACTAAACCCAAAACACATACATACATGCATACATACATACATACATACATACATACATACATACATACATGCATACATACAAGCACACATACATGTACATACATACAAGGATGCATATATGTACATGCATACATACCTACAAGCATAGATATAAACATCCATGAAACATACTTATGAAACTTGAACATAACTCATTCAAAGGAAGACATAACGCAAGCACATTATAATGCGCTCGCGCTATGTCGAACTAGGAAAACACCAGCAAAAATGTAAAAAAGGAAAAAAGCAAAACATAATGTGAGCGCATTATAATGCGTTCGCATTATATTATACTTTGGGAATCCCAAGCCTTAGGCTTGGGATTTGCTTTGGATTTCCAACCCAAAGGCTTGGAGTGCCTTTTCAACATCCACAGATGTGTTTTTGCAAATTCTACAAGATTTCATATAATTTTGTTCGTGCTAACCCTCAAATTTGCACGTGTTTCAAGGTCAAACAAATCGAACACCTAGGTAATGTTAGGCTTTCTCTTAGCTATTTAACAATGTAATTTTTTTCACATTTTGACAATGTTAAGCCTTTCATCTTTAATTTCTTGTTGTTTGTGTGTTTGGTTTTGGGAAAAAACCACTGTTTGGTCTTTTTTTCATTGTAAATTAACCATTCATTGAAATTTCAAAAAATATATATTTAGAAACTAGACTCCATTCTACACATATTAAAAAAAATTAAAATGATTTTCAATTAGTTTTCAAAATTTTTAGGGATAGCATGGCCATAATTCTATTTTTTAAGATGTGTCCACTTTGAAAATTAGTAAAAAAATAAATATTCATCAAAAAATTATCAGAAAAATTGGGCATAAACTACATGCTGTTAGCTAATTTCTCACTGAAGCAATTTTAAAAATACCAAAAAAAAAGTTAACCTTTAGAGGGAGCCACAAAACATGCTATGTTATGTTTTTTTGATAGAAACAACACCAATTTCTGTGGCTCCCTCTTTTTAACCCCTTAATCTATACCATTTTCAAAAAAAATAGTAGTTTAGAAAGTAGAATCGAAGCACTATGAACATTGTTTTGGTTGCATCTCCGAATTTTGAGTGTAACTATGCTCAATTTCTCATCCAAGGCCAACATTTCCTGATTTCAGAAAAAAAAAGTGGCCACTTAAGATCCCTTTTTGGCCCCCCATCTTCTTGCACTTACCCATGGTTAATTTGGCACATCAACACTAAGTAGAACAAATGACACTCTACTTCTCCTAAAAGTCAACCTAACGATATTATGATTACCCCAAGGTCCATATGGGTTGGGTCACAACAGTATTGGAGTAGCTGAGTAGATAATGTAACTGTTTGTTCAAGGGGTCTATGCTGGTAGACTCAATCTAGATTTTGATAATCTTTGAAAAATAGATGTTTCTCTAGAGTTTGGGGTCCTAAAATCTACTATTGACTATGTATATAAAAAAGGGAAAAAGGAGATTAGGGTTTAGAGGAAAATAAAATACAAACAATCAGACAGCTTCTACACATGGCTTTTCACTTCATATGACAAAGTTAATGAGATCAAATTAAACAAGCAATGTATGACCAATATTTCACATAATCATGTACATTACAAGTGCAAGATTCTAAGGAAAGGAAAATAGAAGAATAGAGACATGAAAACACCATATTACACATGCAGAGTTCAAACCCTATCTAACCACTTGATTGAAGATTTAAAAATTAGGTACAATATCCATCAACATAAATCATATGCAAGGAAAAGAAAAAACAGATACATTACCACCAATGTGCAAGAACATAGGAATAACCAATATATCTTCTATTAATTGGCAATAGCATGGCTGATTACAAATGAGTGGGATTTCCCACACCCTAAATGCATATCAAATTTGCCCTTTACATGTCATCCAATCTACAAAATTACTTGCACAAGTACAAGTGCTCTATGTTCCCTCCTAAAACAATTGACACAACTACCCTATTTTATAGGGAGCCTCTTAAAATTACAATTTGAAATATGTTCAAGAACCTAAGATCCTCTTTGTGAGTCAGCCTAAAACTACAAAATCTTATTTTATTACACAAAAGAGTGACATCAATTCCCCATCGGCACATGAGCTTGAAAACTTTAAATGATAGCAGTGAACTCTCATGTTCCTGGCCCTTAATGATACTTATTCAAGTTCATTCTAATAGATAGATGGGATTTCTTAACCTTATCTTGCATCTTTGTCATTTCAACCAATTGGTCTTGGAATCCAACAAACAAGGCCTTTATCGTCATTAGGTCATCAGTTCCCTATTTAGTAAGGGGTTGTTGCAACAACCCTTGAAACTCCTTGATTATGTGAGAAGAAGGGAAAACAATGGAGGAAGGATCCTTGAAAGTGCAAGGGATGGATGTGATCAATTATTCTACCTTGGTCAACTTTTCCATGGATGCCTCCCTCTTGGCCTTCAATTTTTGTTTATGCCTTCTTAGCACCTTAATTTTGAGTTTTCATGCTAGCAACCATTTATTGGGTAACCCTAAATCATTACTACTGATAATGCCCATCTAAATGAGTTGTACAGAAGTGGTGCCTTATATCTTCTGCAAGATGGGAAGGTGTTGCTCACATGTAGTTAGTTCATTATCAATGGAGCCTTTTGAGACCACTTTCTCCTCACTCTTTGCATCCAATGTGTGATAAACCTTCATGGCCTTCTTCATTGTATCTATCCCCAAGGTCTCCAATGAAAATTTCCAAGCAGTGGTGGCAGGAAGAATCCCTTGGGGGTCAATAGGATAATGGTGGACTTATTAAGTACCTCCAATAAGGCTGGTGCAGAGGGTCCAGAATCAGTAGGCCCAACTAGGTGTTCGATGTAGGTAGTTAGTTGAGCAATTTGTCCTCTGATTTCTTCCTTGGTATATTCATCTTTCTCCATTCTAGCCAAGATGGCCGAGACAGAGTCAGTGAGGGCAAGTTTTTTATCATCCCTGGTTTGGTGCCCCAAGATGACTTGTTTTATATTATAGTCAATAGGGGTCATAGTTGCTTCTTCTTTGTCGGTCATAGGTGTAGCTATATGTGTTGTCCTGACTCCCTGTTGATTAACTGTGTGATGAGATAAGACCCTAGCCTTCTTCTTCTTTGGCTGCTCTTGAAGTACTTCTACATTGGTGGCTAGGTCTTCTATTATGGGACTTTTTCCCCAAAAATGGAAAAGAAATCTATTTAAGAATAAGTCTTTCAAATTATAAGAGGATAAAGTTTATTTATCCTTTATAATTAAAAGAGAGCTAGAAAAATAAAAGATATTATGATCGTTTGGTTAAAAAAAGAGAGGTAAATAAAGAATAATTATGAAAACTCCTTTTAAAAGGGAGGGATTATTGAGTTTATTTACTAATTGTTAATGACAACCTTTGTGAAAGGGTGTGATGGTTTAGAAACCACCCCTTAAAAGGTTATATAAGGAATTTGTGTGAGAATTATAATGGGCATGAAGCATCACTCAAAGAAAGAAGATGATGGAGAACAGACAAGAAAGAGAAAATAATTAAGCCTTGTACATTGTGGGAATAAGATCCCAGTTTAGTAGATTGTGAGCAAGACAGAAGGGCGCACACCGCATGTGTGTGTCCAACCTGGGGTACAAAAGTGCACTTAGTACCGTCTTGGCCAGGGCTTGGGTATTGCATAGGTGTTGAGCATTGTTCCAAAGGAACAAGCACTCATGTAGAGTGGCAAAGTACACTTATTCTTCCTATATTGCTCACAAATAGAAGAGGCTGAACCAAGGTCCATTCCAGCAATATTTAGATTCTTGCTAGTTTCATACAGATAAATGTTATATTGTTTATTCCTAGCAATTAAAATATGATATTTTGTTTGTTGCACAATTTAATTCTTTTCGTTTTGTTTTCAATTCAACAAATAAAATCAATGTGCAATCAATTTCCTGTATTTAAATCTAAGGAATAAATCTAATTGCTGCACTTAATTATTTTGGGAAATAATTTGAGAAATCAATTTTATTGTTGCATTTAAATTGGGAAATAGTTATGTTTCAATTTGGTATCAGAGCCTAATGATTAGTCCTTTCTATCTAAAGTGTGCTATATGCTTTCAAATTTCACATAGACCAGTCTTTAATATACTCCTTGTACACATCCAACATTGTACATTCACCCTAACCTATAAAACATCAAACCCAATTTTACAAGTTCTAACTTATAACTTTTATCTATATAGTAATTTTTGGTTCTTCATTTGCATTGTTGAAAATATTGGATCATATTTGTGTATGCCTACCCATCTTCTGATAAGACTATATGAGCCTAAATAATCTTGTGCTTACGAGAGTGTTCCTTTGAGACTTGTGGTATGAGACCACCTTGTTGTCATCTTGCCCTCAATTATATTAAAGACTATGATCAATTTTCTAATCCCTTGCCTTTCTTCTTTCTATCAATTAATTGATAGCATTTTTCCAATTTATGATTAGAATTAACAAAGTTAAGTTGATACATGATCTCCAAAGAACTAAAAAATGAAGGTTTTGTTATTATGTTAAAAGCTTATGTCATGTTTAATTTTCTTATTGCTATAAAAAAAAAATTGGTAAGAATTTCACAACTATTCAAGAAATCAATAAGAGAAAAATAAAGTGTGCTACAAATGAAATGAGTTGACCAAAATACAAAATTCTTCTTAGTGAAAGAAAGGCATATGCTTCTTAATAAAAGAATTATACCACATTTGTCTAAAATGCAATCGAGTTCTTTTTTTGAAAAAAAAAACCAGAAGAATTTTTTTTTGTTAAAAGTACATTCACTAATGAGCTGAGTCTTCTTTCGTGACAATGAAATCTGGTTGCATTATTTTGATCTCCTCTAATTCACTCTACCTACGTTTAACTTCCCCATGTACTTATGTGCTTACAAAAACTTATTGTCTTGTTCTTTATTTTATTCGACCGAGCTCTATGATGTATGACCGTTCGACCAACATTATATTCGAAGGATCGTGTCCTATTTCAAGGGATGTTATTCAATTTAGTAAACTCTCAAAAAAACAAACGAAACCACCTAGAGAAAAAAAATCATTTCATCTTCAATTTGAACTTTTTAATATTGCTTCCCTACCAAGCATTACATTTGAATACGTGGATTTTATGTGGATGTTTTTAAACTCCCTATAGCTACTTTAAGTATCCCAAACTCTAATAGACTTAGAGTATGACGAGTCTTACCATGGAGTCTTACTCTATATGACTTAGAATATGGAATTATAAGACATGAATCATTGTAGAAAACAAGGTACTTCCTTTCCATATCACCATTACTAGTTTTCAATTTTAGACATTTCAATTTTATTTTATTTTAATTTATTTTGAATGAAACGTTGTGGATTTATATCTTCTTGGTAGAGCAAATGCAATATTCTTATACCTATTAGGAACGAATAGCATCATTATGTATTGTCACTAGGTATATTATTTATACTTAAAACTCATGCTACTCGATGTTGATTGGTATTCATTCAATCTTGGAAATATTATTCCCCAAATAATAAAAGAACAGGTGTATAGTTATGTTTAAAATAGTTTTCCTTTAGTTATAGAAATAAGCATGAAATTTCTTGGAGGACTTTAAGTATAGAGTATTTTTGAAACCAAGAGGCATGGTATATATATATATGGCAAGTGATGTGTTTTGCACTATACTTTTTTTAAAATTGTGCTCCGCTAGTAATATTGATTGAGAAAGAAATTATATAAATTATATATGTTTGAGTTGTAATTGCATGTCATAATATGATGGAATCTTAACATATTAAACTTATATTATTAATGAATTCTATTTAATTGACACCATTGTATCAATGTCCATAGAATATTGTATCCATATATGTGTTAGGCTTGCCAACATGTGTGAGGGATTGATATGAAATATTATACCCACATCATTAAGTCCTACTTGTAGAGGCAAAATGATGTTTTCTAAAGTATTCATTAGGATTTTGTTGGTCATTTTCAATGTAACACAAGAATGTCCATAACCATCCTTGGCTAAAGCAATGAGGATACTGTCAAATTGAAGACTAAGTAAGAAATCTCAAAATTAAAGTGAACCATAATAGTTAATGTTTGGGGATCTCTCCATAACATAATAACAAGTAGAGGTACATAAGAAGAGGCAATGTTATAATTCATGCTCTTGTTCTCTTCTTCCATAGAAGACTTGAAAAAGGTTCTAATGCCTTGACAAGAGATTAGGTAGATTGCACTTCCATTGATCAATTTTCAAATTAGATTATCTCTCTGGACAATTGATTTTGCTCATACTTCTATCTTCTATGCATTCTCATGTCAATATGTCCCAAAGGAATTTGTAAATTCCTTGGTTAACTTCACTTCTCTTTCCTTATTGGTTTTGATTGACTTGTTCATTAGCTCTCAATGTACATCTTCATTTTAGTGTTTCATTGTTAATGTTTATTGTCAATAAACTTGATAGTTAAGTTGATCTCATACAAGCAACATCATCAAAATCTTAAAACAATAAAGGATCCAACCATAATCATAAGACCAATGATTATATATGCATAGTTGAACATCAAAAAATTAACACCTAGAATTGTTTAACATAATTTACATTGTGGGCCCATAACTCACAGGTCCCAAAATCATTTTCACATCTTAAACTTTGGAAAATAACATGTTGTTTAAGTGAAATGAAATAATGTTGTTACAAGATATGAAACTAAAATAATTATCTTAGCATCTTTCATGAGGACATGTTGGAATTTACAGGGGGAGAGCCAATCTCAAACTCAATCCATTGTTAGATAACATAAAAACTTTTTTGTGATGTACAAGTTCCTCGAAGTTTTTTGGAAAAGAGCTAGTTTATGTAATGTTTAAATCATCAACATGTTTTATATTTTATAGATTTTTTTTGTTGAGCACATTGTTGTGAGTAAAAACTAATCATCTTACACATCCTAGGCACATGGTTATTTAATTAGAATTCCTATGAGCTTACTATATAAGATTAAAATATAACCCCAAGGAAAGGTACAAGATGAAAACAAATCCATGATCGTAGCTACTATAATTATATTGGTAACCCATCTTCTAAAATATTGAGTTTTTAAATATTGTTTGGGGATTTGGGTTTGGAAAATCAATCAAAAGACCTTGAATTGTGTCTTTAATTATTTTAGGAAGTCATAATTAGATGGTTGTGAGATTAATAGGGATGGAAAATATGAAGAAAGATATTCAATTAATCTAATTACTTAAAGGAAATCTCAGACCTAGTGTTTCTCTATGAAGTACTTTATGATTGTAATAATTGTTGATGTTTTGTTGCTTAAGTTGCATTGTAAGATTATTTTGTACCATCTTTGTTTTATTGTACTTCATTATTGGACTTGATCAACCTAATAACCTTGTACATGTCTTGATGTATTTTTTCTAATAAGATAAGCGACATAAAAGGGTGCCGATCCCAGTACAAAACAACCAAAAAAGGTGCACCAAAAACTATAACAGTTTAAGCAAAACCATCAAAATTTAGGCATGAAACATAAAGACAAAAACAATAGGAAACCACAGACACAACAGAAGTATAACAAATGGATAGAAAACCATGCATCCAAAGGCTAACCAAACATCTTATCCCAGTCATCCACAAGGAATTGGAAAACATCTTGGTATTCCTTTAGTTTTTTGTCCTTTATCCCTTGGACCATAAGTTCCTCACCTTGAAGTACTGCCAGAGTGGTGGCAGACCTATGCACCACCTTAGCCGAGAACTTAGCCAATATGTTGAACTTCTGCTCTAGATCACTGAGTCTAGCCGAAAGGGTTTCGATTTCATTGTCTTTACTGGTCTTCTTTCCACCCTTTTTTTTTACCTATTCCTTTTATCCCCTTTTCAGAGCTGACGGAGTCCGAACCTTAAACATTGAACTTGGGGAAATTGTTGGGACACTCATCATCAACCTCCATCTTATCATTTTTGTTTTCCTTGTTCACTAAGAATTCTCCCCCCATTTGTTTCATTTCAGCCACCACCATATCCAATTTATTGTTGCCCTCTAAATCCACCCCCTACTGCTCAACAGAAAACAACTTATTTTTGTCTTCAGAACCTTTATCTCTCTGTGGGTTCACTGAATCATCCTTGCTCTTTCCTCCAAGCCATTCCTCTACCTGCGGCTCCACCATATCAACTTCCACCACCAAGACAACCATCCTCTAAGGAGTAGAGGCAGGCTTGGCTGCGAGTCTTGTCGACCTCTTGGTTAACGACACTCTAGGTATGCAATTAGTGATAGTGTAGTCCTCATCACCAGTGCTATCTAAACCCTCACTTTCCTCCTTCGAGCTGACTTCGTCCACCACCATAGTTGCCTTAGTAGCCTTAATCCCACTGTCAGTGCCACTCTCTTCCTCAAGACTACCCCACTTCTTCTTCTGTGGAGTCACTTGGGTAGGGTTGCCTTGTAAAAAAATTCTTTTAGTAGAGGGGTTTCCACTCTGTTTTGATGTATTTGTTGCTATTCAATTGTATTTGGTATATGAAAAGAGGATATTCATGTAGTCTAGAATGCATGACTGTCATCTTGAATGTATTTTAAGTATATGGTACTCAGTGATGAGTGACTACATAGTATGGGATAAGCATGTCATTCACTAGGTAAGTGATATGTGATTACATGATAATACTTTTGTTTATTAAAGTAACACCTAAAGATTGAAATATTTTTATTAAAGAGAACTTGGTTACATATTAATGACCAAAATTAAAAGATTATTTGATATGCAATTTATTGTATACACTTGTATTAGGTTCTCATGTATAAATTCATGATCTATTTCAGGTGACAATGTGTTTATAGTTCTAATCATGTTATTGATTAACAAAGTATTTTTGTGGGATTTAATTGTGGTTTCAGTTAAAGCAAAAGAGTTATTGAAAAGATCTAAATTTGAGAAATATGATTATAAATGAAGTAGATTCATTGTGATATCAATAATGTTACATCCACACTTACTTGACTAATTATTTTTTATGAAATATGTTTTAGATTCAACTTGAGCTACTGAGGACAACAACTGATTTATAGGGGGAGAATTGTTATGGCACTTTTTCCCTAAAAATGGAAAAGAAAGCTATTTAAGAATAAGTCTTTGAAATTATAAGAGGATAAAGTTTATTTATCTTTTATAATTAAAAGAGGTGGAAAAATAAAGGATATTATGATCCTTTGGTTAAAAAAAGAGAGATAAATAAAGAATAATTATGAAAACCCCTTTTAAAAGGGAGGGATTATTAAGTTTATTAACTAATTTTTAATGAAAACCTTTGTGAAATGGTGTGATGGTTTAGAAACCACCACTTAAACTTGGTTATATAAGGCATTTGTGTGAGAATTGGAATGGGCACGAAGCATCACTCAAAGAAAGAAGAAGATGGAGAACACACAAGAAAGAGAAAATAATTAAGCCTTGTACATTGTGGGAATAGGATCCTAGGTTAGTAGGCTATGATCAAGATAGAGAAGGGGGCACACTATATGTGTGTGTCTAACCTAGGGTACAGAAGTACACTCAGGATCGTCTTAGCCAAGGCTTGGGTATTGTATAGGTGTTTAGCATTGTTCTAGAGGAACTAGCACTCGTGTAGAGTGACAAAGTACACTTATTCCTCCTAGATTGCTCACAGATGGAAGAGGCTAAACCAAGGTCCATTCCAGCAATCTTTGGATTCTTGCTAATTTCATACAGATAAGTGTTATATTATTTATTCCTAGAAATTAAATAATGATATTTGGTCTATTGCATAATTTAATTCTTTTCATTTTGTTTTAATTCAACAAATAAAATCAATGTACAATCAATTTCCTGTATTTAAATCTCAAGAATAAATCTAATTGCTGCACTTAATCGTTTTGAGAAATAATTGAGAAATCAATTTAATTATTTCATTTAAATTGGGAAATAGGTATGTTTCACTTCATCCTTAGTATATATATTTTCTTCCTCTTTTCCACCACCATATTCAACAAAGTGGGGAGATCTTGGCATGCATTATTAATTAGTGGAGAAGACACCTTGGGTAGGGACTTGGCTGGTGATGGTGTTAAGACCACGATCTTTATTGACTCCTCAAATGCATCACCTTATGGTGGCAAAGAGGTGGCTAGGTCAACAATCTTGTCCAAGTTTAACACATCCTAGAGACTCTCCTTCTGCATTGATGGAGATGACACCCTCTGATCACCATCCTATTATGATTTTAGTTCTATAGCTGATATGGGAGGTGTCCCTTAGGGAGGGGCAACCATAGAAGGAAATAAGAGATGAGGTGAAGCTTGGTGAGTATCTTGCAGAGGAGGAGGAGTAGTCTGCCAAACTGCAGGGGTAGAAGCAAGTGTTCCTCCTTTAGTGGAAGGATGAGCCCTTTTCCTAATCTTTCTTACCAAGGGAATGTGATCTTCCTCCATATCACTAGATTTTACCAACACTACCTTGGATTTCTCCTTTTCTCTAGTAGCAACAATAGATCTGGTAATCCTTTTCTCTTCTAGGATGGGATAAACCACATTGGTCCCCTGAGTAGCTTATGAAGACTCACCTAGAATCACTTTCTTGGATTTACCTTTCTTCTTAAAGGATAGTGATCATCATAGGATATGGTTTGAGAAACCATTTCTTAGTTCTCACAAGGACCACTTGGTCCCTATCTTCTAGAGAGGCGATTTCATCCAATCCCCAATTTAGATCATCTAGGGGTTAGTTGCAAACTTTGTTCTATTCATAAACTAAATCTAAAAGCCTCCATCCTCTTTCATTCCTTTTAGGACCTTTGAGAGGTTGAGAAAATTCAAACTCCTTACCAAGTGTAGATTTAGTCTGAAATAATCTCTCAACTTGACCTCATGATCATCTAGGCAATCTGCCCAATGGTCTTCGACATCATCCTCATAGTTGTACCCATTCCCAATGAGAGGGTTGACCCACCCAATCAAATCAAACCTTGCTCTAGTAACATCAAATAAGTCTAAGGCCCATGGTACCATTTCTAGCTGTGCAAACTTGGCTTTTGTGATGCATTGGCAAGTGTAGCCCCCTATCTTGATAGGGAACTTAAAACTAGTTTTATGTTTGCGAACAATAAGTTTATATACTTCAAACACTTGTCCACAAATTTCCACTAATAAATCTTTGTCACTAGGGTACCTATGGAGTTTATTTGGAGGATTTGACTAGCCCATCACCCTGATGTATGAGAAGGTCTTGAAATGTATGCACTAGTGCCCCTAGTTGGCCATTTCATCACAAGCTTCTAAAGATAAGGGTAAAAGAAAGAAGATGAGTCCACTTCTCATGGAAGTTTCAAACTTAGCCAAAAATGCAAAATTGGGAAAAGTGAAATGGGGTCCCATTTTTATGAAACAAGATCTCATTTTTCATTGGGATCTCGAGCCAAAAGTAGGATCTCATTTTATAGAAATAGGATTCCATTTCATAAAGGGTTAAAAATTTGAAAAAAACTAAACAGGATCCAGTTTCTTAAAATTTCAATTTCCATCCCAGTTTTTGCTATGGGTTTTGGGTCAGGAAAAAGGCTTAGGGAGCCGACCCTTAGCTGGACCTACTTTGACCTCCAACTTGAAGTTCATGTCAGTGTCACTAGAAAAGAGTGACTTTAGACATATGTCTGAAGACATTTTTTGCAAATTTTTTTGATGAAATTAAAACCCATTATAGATGAGATTGTGTAGATTTCAAATATGTAATTTTTTTACAATTGGATTATTTTTTCTATTTTTCAAATGATTTTCAATGAAATTGTTCCATAAACTTGAAAAAACATGTTTTCTTATTATTTTAATAACTTTTTATTAAAATAATTTTTTGAAAAACAAATTGTACGTGAGCAATCTTCAAACAATTCTTTTCAAATTTAAAAAAAAAAAAAATGATAATTTTAGGTGATCTTATGTGTGACGTACACGAGGGGTTTTCAAAACAACAATTACGACCAATAAAAAATTAATTAAAAAAATTACAAAAAAATATCATGAACAATCTTCAGTGTCTTACAGATATTTTTGCAAAAGGATTCAAAAAAATACTTTTATTTAGGTCGAAATATGGTTGACATACACATGCATGGTATGGTCCTGAAAAAGTGACCTTTAAACAGTGGTTTTTAGACATGCCTATTGAAAATTAATTTGTATCATCTGGGTATTAAAATAAATTTCATATTTTGAAACTAGACTTTGAGTATTACATTTCCTATTACTAAATTTTTTAAAGATTTAATCTTTAAGTGCTCCAAATTTTTAGTTCAAATGTGACAAATTCTAAAAATTAGGGAAAACACTTCCACTTTTTGGCCAAAAAGTGGATTCAACTTCTTGCACAAACCCATAACCTCTCAGAGTAGTAATTCTCCAAGGTTTTGATATTGGCATAAATAAAGGCATCATTAACCAGCTTATAATGCTTTTTGCTCTCAAGGAGATCTAGTTTTGGAAAGTGCTAATAAACCAATACTTCTCCTTTCTAGAGAGATCCAACCTATTGTAGTACTAGTAAACTAGCTTGACAGGCTAATAAATAAACAAGGTAGGAGGTCATGTAAAATTCCTCTATCTTCTCCACCATGGACAATTGGTCATCTAATCAGTTACTGATGAAGGACACTGAATCAATAGACTTCCCCTTAATGATCTTCATGCAAAAGTAGCACATCCAAGGGTGCCACTTGTCTGAAGAGGGGAGGATAAATACCTGAATAAGGAGAGAAATGAATTATTTTCTATCTTCTCTGAATTCATCCCTTGGTTGGATTACAACCATCTTCATTGGGTTTTTTTCTCTATGTTGCTAGCAACTACTTATTGATGTAGGTGGTGGCAGCCTTGGGCTTGATAGAATAAAAGGTCTCTACTGAGGTGAGTGTTATCTTCTCATACTACTCAAAGACTGGGATCCCAAAGACCATATCAATCATCTCAGAAGTGATGTCAAGAATTACTTGGCCTATTGACCTGATGATTCTTTTCCTCCAAGATTTGTAAGCCTTGACACATGATTTAACTAGCTCTATGGATTGAAGAGAGATAGGGAAAGCTACCGCTTGAATCAACATGGAGATGGCCATCTACTAAGCTTGAAAGGATCTTCCTTCTACCACGTTGATCTTGTTTGGAAAAGCATGTGCATCATGAACCCCCATGTTTGTGTCCCCAATTTTGGAGAATTCATTGAGGATTTTAGATGGTGGGAGATACCCTTTGTAATCATGTTTGACTTTGTTGACTGATGCATCTTCCTCGATGATTGTAGTTCTAAAAAAGAATAAAAAGCAAAGGGATAGTCAGTTTTTACAATTAACTTTCATCAAATGAACTAAAAAAAAATGTAACAGGGATCAAGTGCTAGGCCTGATCCCTTCCTCATCTACAAAGATAGTAAAGAATAAAGAGTAAGTGGGAACAACATGAACCTGACTCTACTAAAGTTGTACTAGGTAATTGTTGGGGATCAGGGATCGGGAATGACTTGGTACTCCTGACTTCAATCCCACAAAGAATAATTAGGAACCCTGTGGACCTGACTATGCTATAGTTATATAGAGGTAATTGCCGAGGATCAGGGGTTAGGGATGATTTGGTACTCTTGACTTCTGACCCATAAAGAGTAAAGGGGAACCCTGAGAACCTAAATCTGCTAGAGTTATACAATGGTAATCATTAGAGATTGGGGATTAGGGATGACTTGGCACTCCTAACTTTTGACTTGTACAAAGTAAAGTTGAACCCCATGAACCTGACCTCGCTGTAGTTATATAGGGTAATTGTCAGAGATCAGGAATTGGGGATGATTACTAACTTATGACTTTGGGAACATATTTTTTTAAGTGAAACACCGCGAGGCTGATCTTGATAAAGGTAAAGAAAATGGAGATAAGGGATTAGGGTTTTGGTAGTGATAATGGCTAGGGTATCAGTCTCACTAAAGATATGACAATTTTCAATCAAGACCTAAGTATTTTTAAAGCATTTCTGGCCCACTACTATAATATTTACAAGAAAACATAAAATAGGCTATATCTAAGGAAAATCATGAAGGAGGTCACTCTTGTCTTCTGTAAGGAAACCCTAGAATAGAAAGGAAACAAGGAGAACACAAAGGGTACTCAACCCAACTTCAAGTAGGGAGCAAAAAGGTTTTAACATGAATTTAAAAAGAAATACATTTCATTTACCCTAGTGCAAAATTAAAGAAAAGGGATGTGAAACCCTACCTGGCTCAAAGAAGACAGAAAACTAGACATGATGGCTAAAGATCTCCCTTTCTAGCAGAGCTTATGATACACTCCTACATATGAGATCTCTTTAGCAAATGTTTGTATTGGGAATTCAAACTTCAACAAAATCCTTAGAGGGGAACTCGGATCACAAAATCCAAGGGGTGAAATGAAGAAATGGGCAATCAAAATGTAATAAAACCATCTTTTGACACACGGGAGCCCATCCATAAATGTGTTTCTAGGGGTAGATAGGGTACTAGTCTACTCCTACTTTAGGGATAACCCTTAGGACTGTACTCCTGATCATGTTGGGAGGACAAACCCTAAGGCGCCGACACTGGTGACACAAAACATTACACCTATTGTCCCTTAGAGTGGGAATTTAGGAAATCCTTTATAGTCATACTAGTATGACTAACTTGGTGGATTGGTCAACACAACGTAGAAGAGCTATTAGATGACTGGGGATGTTTCTACTATCATTCCAGAATGGAAAATCCCACAAGTCCAATAGGTGGGCATATTGCAAGTCTTTAAGAAAATAAAATAACAAATTCACCAATTGATGAGCAGGTAGAAGCCAAAAAAATAGAGCAAAGGTGTCCCTATTTGCCTATGCCCAAATAGGGTTTGTTATGGAAAAGAGTACAACAATTACCAACCAAAACAAAGGATGCATGTTGTAGAACAATCCAAGGTGGGAAAATAAAGCAAAGACCTAGAATCCCAATCCAACCAAACACAACAAAAGAGTGAGAACTAGATAAAACTAAGAGTAAAAATGCTTAAAGAACAAGATCCAATACCTCTCATATCCAAGTGTGTGCATGAGATTTGTTACCCTTCCTTAAGCATGCAAGAACTCAGCAATCACAAACTAGAGATAAGGTTAGGTGAAGTAGATTTTTCTTTCACATGATCACCTAGACATAGCTCCACTGTCAGCCAGGTGTCTATAGCCCTAACAGAGATATCACTAACCTCACCCAAGTCCTTGCTCTACTAGTATCCAGGAACCCATAGCCTTGGTAGAGATTGCCTAGATCACCCAGATAGTTGAGTCCTCCTGATAGATCATTAGGTTTCCTTCTTCGATTTGATTTTTCTATTTTTTTCTTTTTTCTTTAAAAAAAAAAAAATTATTTTGATTTTATTTGAGCACTTCTTTTCTTTTCTTTTGATCTTCTTCTTAGTTTATTTTACTTTTTTTTAATTTTTCTCAACTTGCAAGCAATGAATCTTGCTACTAGGTTGGGGGTTAACGCTAACCTATAATGAGGAAACCACTCCTAGGTTAAACCAATAGTGGTGACTTAGAAAGAGAAAATCATTAAATTTTCACCCAATAACTATCTATAGCAACCCATTCCAGCAAGCACAAAGAAGTATTAACATGTGAAATTATATAAGATCTCAAGAAACATCTTCTTAAGCATAGAAAGCACTTTGACTCTAACTAGACAAGTTAGCACCCTTGCTAATATGAGTAATGTGAGACTAACAATTCCATGCCATGACTTATTTCTTAACAAGAAGTGACTGAAAATATCCCTTCAATAATGGTTTCATTGCATACCCACACAAACACATCTTTTTCCAACAAAAACAAGCACTTGATAAGTAGAGGAGGGTTTTAGAACTTAAGGTATGAAGTCATGTAGTAGTAAACCTGAGACTCATTTTGAAAAGAAAAAATAAACCAAATGGACTGATAGAAAATTGAGCAAGAAAAAAAATCATACTAAGGGCCTAGGAAACATGAAATCAAAAGCACAAAATTAAAACACACAAGGAGAAAACAAATAGGCTAACTAAAACTTAAAACAAGACTCTTAACCTAACTATGTATAGAAGAGACTAGAGGGTATCTCTACCAAATTTCTTCAATTTGAGAAGTAATGCATGAGGTACCACCCATTGACACACAAGGAAAAAACAAATAGGCTAACTAGGAAACTTAAAACAAGACTCTTAACCTAACTATGTACAGAAGAGACTAGAGGGTGTCTCTACCAAATTTCTTCAATTTGAGAAGTAATGCTTGAGGTACCACCCATTGACTAGCAATGGGACACTTGTTCCTCAGAAAGTGAGATAAGTTAGAAAGTGTTTTCCCCAAGAATCTCAGCAATCTGAAAAGGTCCTAACCACAACATGTCAAATTTTAAATGGTCACCTCTTTTTTCTCTGGCTTTGTCCCACATGAGGACTAAATCACTCATCCTAAAGGCGTTGACTATAGCCCTTCTATCAAACCATCTCTTGACAACCCCTTGATGTTTCACAAAGTGCTCTAGGGCAGCATCTCTTTTTTCTTCTAGGTTCAAAAGGTTCAATAACCTAGACTCTATTTTATCATCTATCCCTAAGTAATCCCTAACAAATTGTAAGGTGGAGATTTTTAGATTCATTGGGAAGACAAGGTTGTAACCATACACTAGCTGATAGGGAGAGTGCCTAATGAATCTTTAACCCAGGTTCGATCAACCCAAAATGCAAATTTTAGTTGTGTGTGCCAATCCCTAGGGTTTCTTCCAAAAGCTTCTGAATAACATCAATCACATTTTTATTTGTAGATTCAGAAACACCATTCCCCTGAGGATAATAATTGGCAAAAAAATTAATGATTACTTTATGCTCAAAATTCCATTGCAAAAATTTAACAAATGAGGAGCAAGGACATTGTCACATACTAGAGCAAAAGGCATACCAAACCTAGTAATGATGTTTTCTTCCAAAAACCTGATGACTATGTCAATAGTGCAATCTTTACAAGCCAATGCCTCACTCCACCATGTGCAGTAGTTTGTTTCTATGAAGATGAACCTATGTCCTATAGAAGAATTTAGGTTAATCATACCAATAAAATCCAAGCCCCATTGGGAAAATGACATTACCTCATATACTAGTTGTACTAGCATAGCCAGATTTCTTTCCCTAAAAGATGAAGTTTGGCAAATGTGGCACCTTCTGAGATGCTAATGAGTATCCTTAAAGATATGGGGCCATTAGTATCCTAATCTAAGCATTTGGTGTGATGTCGCATCTCTTGACCCATGTCTAGTCCCAAATTTCTCATGAAATTCAGTCAATACTTGTTTTGCCTCATGTTTGTTTAAACATATGAGATATAACCCCTCAAAATTCCTTCTGTAAAAGACTCTTGATTGGATCATGTAGTTATAACTTTTAATTCTTAGTGCTCTCCTCTGAGTGGAGTTCATATGATCAGGAAACCTGATGCTCAACAAATACTACACTGTCTCAACACCAAGGATTCGTGGTGATACTTTCCACTGAATAATGATGACAACTAATTTGCAAATCTAGTTCTGCTAGAGATTTAGACAATCCTTGGCCTCTAACCAACTTCATTGGATGTATTTCCAAATCAAACTCTTGTAGGGTCATCATCCATTTTCCTCTCCTTTCTCCCAGCTCATTTTGCATTACATAGACTTAACGGTTGGGTTTGGGACAATAGCTAGAACTTTGCTCCTCATTATGTAATGCCTAAACTTTTTAAGTACTTTAATTAGGGCATACACCAATTTTTCCATGTATGGATACCTGACATCTACATATTTGAAAGGGGTACTCATAAATACAATGGGCCTTTTGTTCCCCTTTCCTTTCTTCTGAGTTAGAACAACTGCACAAGAAACTTCATATGTAAAATAATAAATGTAGAAAGGAAATGTATAATTAGGACTAGTTAACATGGGAGCCTAGGCAATAGAGTCCTTGATCCTCGATAAATCTTGTTTGGCTTTGACAACCTATTCAACCTTAGCATCTTTCATAAGCATGTCATTCAAAGGTTTAATTATCTTAGCACACCTTGTGATAAATTTTTTGACAAAATTTGTCTTGCCAAAGAAGGATTTGATTTCCTTTTTGCTACCTAGTGAGGGAAACTTTTGAATAGCTTCAATTCATTTAGGTTGGATAGAGATTCCCTCTTCAAATATGACATATCCCAAGAGCCTCCCTTCCATTACTCCAAATATACATTTCTTAGGGTTTAAGGAGATCCCATAAGATCGACACGTGGAGTATTTTCCTTAAATCATTCACATGGTCAGCCCAGTTCTTAGAAAAGACAGTCAAATAATCCATGTAGATGATGATGCATTCACCAACTAAAGCCTTAAAAGCCATATCCATAGCTCTCTAGAAAGTGGCACATGCATTGATTATATTGAAAGGCATCCTTCTGTAGGCATAATTGCCCCACTTATAGGTGAAAGTGGTCTTTATTCAATCTTCCTATTCAATCATAACTTGATTATATACTAAAAATATGTCAAGAAAGGACATCATTTGGTCGCCATCAATGATTTGTAGAACTTCATCGAGGGAAGGGAGTGGATAATTGTCTTTTTCAGAAACTCTATTCAAATTTCAAAAATCCACATAGAGTCTTATCTCCCCATTCTTCTTTCTAACTATAGCTAGGTTAGCTAGGTTAGCCACCCATGTGGAGTGTCTTAAAGGGTCATCCTACAATAATGGGTTACACTTTTTGGCCAAACTTGACATTGAAATCAACATTTTGAACTAAATCTTCACTTTCTGACACCTATAGCCACTAAACCATTAGGAATTTCAAGATGATGTGAACTAGTGATTTGTGATATTTTGTTTGTAGCTTTTAAATATATATATTTTTTAAAATTTGGAGTTAAATTATAAAAAAGTTTGCATCTCCTTTGATAACTAGTTTTTAATAGTAAACAACATTCTTTTAAAGTGATGTGTATTCTATAGGACATAACTTTTTTTCTACAAAGGATAAAATTATGATTATTTTGAATTAAGATTGGTAACACTGATAGATAGGGCATGCATTTGGTTTTATAATGTTTTCTTGAATATATTTTTTTAGTTAAGTTTTGAAGTCAAACCAATTATAATTTAGACATAGGCATATTCCACAAAACATAAATTTTTCTGTATGTATCAAAATTCTTTTTTTTTTGTTGAAACAAGGACATCAATACCTAGGGCATAGATATTTTTCATAATTTTTTTCACTAGTTTATTAATTTTCCATGTGTGTAGAATAGAGAACTTGATGTTTGGTAAAAAACCTACATTCACAAGAAATAAAAAATAAATATATAATAATCAAATTAAATATATTTAAAATTATACTTTGGGAAGCTTATAATAAGGACTACATACTTACAAAACATAAATTTTAAATGAATTCATTTGATCCCCCAAAAGGTAAATCAAAAGTGGTTTTTTATCGGCAATTTGATAGGTGTAGAGGAGACTCCATTATAGGTATGGTTTAAAACTAGCGGGGTTCTATCCAAGGGGGTTTGAATCTAAGGGGTTTGATCAAACCCTCTTCAATTAAAATCCTTTAAATGGAACCTTTCAAGGCTTAAATCATTATATTTTCTAAAAATATGTGATTTCAACAAAAAATAGGATGTCCCAAAAAGTGTAACCCATTATTGTGGAAGCACCCTAAAGGGAAGAATATCTTGGTAGATAGTATCTTCTATACTTATTTGTATATGAGAGGCTCCAGCAAGGCATTAACAGGCCTAAGTTTTTGTCTGAACGGCTTGAAGTTAGGTTTCAAAGGAATAGTGTACTAGAAGATTAATGTATCAAAGGTCTTAAGATCTTCATAACTCCATGATATCACATCTCTGATTTCCTTTAGTGATTGAATGATTCCTTCTCTTTCTTCATGGCAGCAAGCCTTCTCAATAAAAAACATTCTTAACTTGTTATTTTTGAGGTTGATAGTGTCATACTTACCACCTCCTAAATTTTCCTGCATTCTTTTCTTTGATTTTTGGTCCATGTCAAACAACCTTTCCAATGTTACCAGTCCTTTGGGAAATTTTTAGTCTTTAGGTTGATAATTTCACTCTCATCAATCTCAAAGGGATCTCGGTCATTTTAATCAATGATTTGTGTTTCAAAGACAATAGTGTTAGTAATGAAATCAAGAATATGTTTATCATCTTCAAATACCTAAAAGTGTTTGACATTGTCTAGAATTGTCAAGCATGGGACCAATTCTACTAAAAATTTCTTCAATTTAGAACCTATCACAGGTTCGAGCATGTCATCCACTACTACCAGCGAGTCTCCTATTTGATTCTTTCATTGAGGTCTAGATCTTATGTCAAAAGCATTGAAACCCTCGATGAGATCCCAAACCCTATTTCTATAGGCAACAAACCTCTTGTAATGACAAGTGTATCTACTCCTTACTTGTCTGATCACCAAATGGGAATATCCTTGTGCATGTAGTAGTTTCACTCCCTTTTGGTGAGCTAAAAGTAATCCTCTAACTAGGGCTTCATACTCAGACATGTTAGTACAAGGAAACTATACTCTGTAAGATGTATAAAACATCTTGCCTTTTAGATTCATCAATTCAATCCCAACCCCACAACCTTGCTTTCATTTTTAACCATCAAACCTAAGGTTCCATATGTAATCTTTGTGGGAGAGGTATGCTTTCTTGATAGACTTTGTCTGAAGAGGTGTTTCTTCAACCTGCTCAGTCATATTTTCAATCTCACTGTGTACTGTTGTTGTTTCCCTTGGGGAGTCCAAAGGCATCTCTGTATCTTTAGTTTCATCTTCCCTGATTTTTCCATTTATTTCTATTTTGGCTTCAATGATGCTAACCACCTTGAGGCACTCATGAAAAGACTATTCAAAATGGAAGTCTTGATGCACCCTGCACCAATTCAACAAGAAGAGTTCAACTATTTGAGTCTATGGACCTATGAACTTTTTATCCTGGGATAGCATTTGTATAAATTCCTATAGGTAGCTCTTGTAAGTCTTCTCAATAGTGAGTCCCATTAAGATCTCTTTATAGACACCTAAGTGAACATCTACTAAAATCACTTCGTTAGGATCATTATATTCAGTGATCACATGCTTCAACCTAGGCTCGCTAAAGACGTAAATCTAGTTAGAATTTCCCTTCCAAGAAACCCACATATGAGAAAAGTCCATGGAAAAGTATCCTTTCAAACTCATGGTCCAATCCCTATTTAATAGCATACCATATATACCTCAGGGATCTCCACCACTTGTAGATAAATGTGACTTTAGATGCAAGGGTTTGATACTAACTAAATATGAACATATTTGACCTCTCCCATAACCCCCACTTCCATTTTTATCTAACTGCACCACCTTCCTATTAGTTTTAGTGAGGGTGATGCTAAGCTTCTGACAAATAAAATAGGACATAACATTCCTAAAATCTCCAGATTCAACCAAACAATTGTTTAGATTCTTCCTAGCCACCCTATTGCTTAACAAGAATGGTGGTGCACCTATCTTTTCTTTATATAATGCTGCCAAAACATCTTCAGTAGCAGCCTTCCTACTTAGGTTGCTCTGTTTCTCGTAAGACCTTAAGTAATGCTTCCCTCTAAATAGGGAATTTTGTACTACATCCAACATGGACATATTATCTTTATTTTTCTTCATGTCATCAATGAGATCATACTTGGAATTGGTTGGACCATGCCCCTTATAATGGTTGTCTTTGAATGACCTAGTAGTTGGCCCTAATGGGGAGTTGGGTTGTTATCTACATTAGGGTCAAGTGGAACACAATTATAATTTGGGGGTGTAGACATCCAAAATTGACTCATTTTAATGTTTACACATTTATCGCATTTTTGCAGTGCATACATTATGTCGTCTAACACACTTGTAATAAAAAATCCCATTTTCTTCTATAGTATCTCCATAATTAATTAAATAAATTTTATTTATTTAATTAATTTTCTTCTTTCTTCCATTTTCCATTGATAATTAAATAATTTTAGATTATTTAATTGTCATCCTTCTTTTAAAAAATAAATAAAATCCATATTTTATTTATTTCCTTCACCATGCAAATAAACTAAATAAATTTAATTTATATCTTTTATCTCTCCAACATATTCTCACATTATTTAAATAATAAATTAAATAAATTTGTTTTTATTTAATTTATTATCAATTTTCACACCTTCTATTTTTCCTCTACACGTGCAAGTGCCCTTCAAAATAGCAACAAATCAAAAATCAAAATATGGTGAGATTTAAAAAATAGAAAAAGTCAAGTCATCTCCATCACAAAAATAGAAATATCCTATTTCAAAAAAAACATCTTATCCTCTCATGGATACTTCTCACGTGCACATTCATCCATGCCTTTCAACCATTGATTTCTCCTTTTTCTCTCCACCGTTGATTGTCTATCTTGAAATTCTATAAAAAACCCTCTCCTTCTCTCATTGTGGGGTTCGAATCCATTAGCATTGGCATTATCTTTGTTTGAATCCATTAGCATTAGAATTATCTTTGTTTGAATCCATAAGTATCTTCATTAGCATTCTCATTATCTTTTACAATGCACACCATCTCTTCAACATTTTAACACATCATGGCAGCTTTGTTGAACAAGGAGAAGCAATCTACATATGCACCAAGAAATTAAAAGCATCTGGGTGACTTACTTTGAATTGCATGTCATTTTTTTATTCATTTGGATTGAATTTCTTGAAGGTGTTAGGGTTAGATCTCATTTTCATTGTTGATCTATTAACATGGATTTTTCTGTGGTATACAAAAATGGCACGCTCAGTGGGACTCACTTCTATTGATCATTTTTGCAAGTTTTAATTACAAAAATTTGTGTTTTCTCTAACCCCCATTGTCAAGTTTTGTAGAGGATCTATCACAGGTGACCTCCTGGGCTCAAACTGACTACACCATCATGTCCAAAAGGTCGTTTATACAATTTTTTACTATAGAATTGATATTTTTTGCTCAAGGGAAAATTCTTTGTAAAAATTTGATTTTTTTAAAATTTTGGCAGCCATACTATATGGATCCATATAGATCTATACAACATAGACTACCATTGGGTCTGACTTACTCCTTGTAGGATACTGGGCTTCTGTTGTGAGATTTTCATCATTTGTTGTAGGTTTAATTTCACTATTTTGTACGTGTTAAATCTTTCTATTGATTGTCATTCCATACATCTGTCGAAACATCAAAATCTTCTTATCGCTGCCATAAATTTTCTGTCACTATCCATAAAATCCCTATCGTCACTGTCACAGGAAAACCCTAACCTTCTTTTCCATTGGCTGTTGGTCTTCAACTCCTAATCATTGGTCGATTGTCAAATTATTAGTCACTATCGATTCTCTCATGACCATTACCCCCCTCTGCCTATCAACTAGGACTTAAAAACTTTAGTCGCCACCTAAACTTCTCTGTCACTACCTTCAACATCCTCCTACATGGCCTTTTGGAGTTTCGACGTCCTTATCAACACTAGTCCATAGCACCTTCTGCCACTGTTGGTGGTGACCAAGCTATTGCTACATGTGCTTCTTAGTCGTCACAGTCACCACTTCTAAATCCCCTGTTGCCTCCTTTGGATCTTTCAACCTCCACTATCTACCTCCCAATCACCACCCAAAACTTCCTGTCACCATCACAATTTTCAAACTCTCCTCTGATCACTATCTCTCAAACCCATTAAAATCTTAAACCTCAACCTCCCATACATTTTGGTTGCAATTAGTGTTAGGTCACAGTGTGAGTCTTAAGTCTTAGGTCGGTGTCAAAAAGTCTTTGTGGTAGACAGTAAGAGGTAAAGGTTTTCAGTAAAAAAAATCAATCGACATTTAAAAACTATAAGCTGGGCATTTCAAAACCTAAGGTTAGTGTTTCAAAAGCTTAGGTCACGATCCATTTAGGGTTTTAACATTTAACATCATGATTTAAGCTTTGGGTTTTGGGATTTGAATATTAATTTTTTATCAAAGGGGGTGGGGTCTACTTGACACAAAAAAGTAGTCACAATATAAGTAGCACGGGTGATGGAAAAACTTTGCAAAACTATTAAAAATTGAAAAAGTCAAACTTCAAACAGATAGGTCAACTTTGGTCAACATTGTTTTTTCCACTTGCCATAAGGGGGGAGTATTTTTCTTTTTTCTATAATAGGAGCATACGGTGTCAAAATCATGTACGGAAGGACTCATTGGAGAGTTGGTTCGAAAAACTTCATAGTTGTGGAGGTTTTATTAAGTAATTGTACCCTTTCACCTGTAACTTCTTAACCAAACTTTAGCTTCATTTCAAACTTCAAATGCATGTAACTAGAAGAAAATTGATCCTTTTTCAATGATTTTTAAAAAAATTGCTTAGAATCATCTAAATTTTCTATTTATGTGGTCTATTTTGCTGTATCAGGTCATTTATCACATATATTTAGTAGATTACATCTTTTTGACCTAATCATCTTTGGCAGCTAACATCTATCTATGCAGCTTGTTTGAATTGTTTGTTGAAGAATGGAGGAAAAACTATTGACATGTTTCTTGTAGGTTTGATCGGTCTAAGTCTAAATCTTGTTTTTCACTAAGTTAGTCATATTTGGGCTTGGTGCTTAAAATAAACCCTACATGCTCCATGTCTCTTTTCCTTTTTGTTTGCTTGTGGTAATTAATTGTAACCTGATTTAACAATAAGAGTATCCTCTCCCCCTGCCTATCTAATGGATCTAGGGTGTAAGAGAAATTTTTGTTATCTCTAGAGGGCCTGTCACCCTACTTTGAAAGGTAGGAATGACCTAAGAGACAACAAGCTAAAGCCAAGCTCTTCTGAGCCACTATATAAAATAATGTGCTTGTGACGAAAGTCATAAGAAATAGGTGCAGTTATGTCATACCAATGAATGTCTCCCTTAGTACCTTATGGTGCATGAAACCCTATAGAGTGTAACCTCTGAAGGCTGGGAGGCCTCCTAATCAGAGAGAATCACCACATGTATGGCCACCTGAACGAAATTCCTTACTAGACACCTTTGTTTAGAAGCCAAAAGCCTTCTATCTACTGGTGCAAGGGGTCAGAAGATAGACCTTTGGAGCCGTCCCACATTCTCGCACTTCATAGTAGAGATAAAAAATTCCTGGATATCTTTAGGTCTTCAGGAATTTGAAGTTTGGTATGCCTGAGAAGTGAGTGCCAAAAAAGGGGGGACCAGTGCTACCAAAATTCTAGGCTATCCACTCTTAATAAGTGTGGCTAGAGCAGTCCAAGTGGGAATCCAATAGATATTATCCTTGCCTATCTTAGGTTGTTAATGTTTGGGAATGTTCTATGTATGAGTGTTTTCTATCTTGTTTTCTTGTCTGCCAACAAGCTATAAAAAATAAAAACCACTCTCACAGTAGACATCAAATTGATCATCTACACCATCCCATCTAGTTTGGCCATATCATATCATTGCACTTTTTGATCTTTCCATCCTCTTGAGACTCTAAATTAGTTACTATCAATCAATCAATCAAAAATCAACATTGTCCTTTGGCTTTGGTCCTTACCTAGCATTTGAGCATATCAGCATCATCAACCAACTTTGTCTACCCTTGAGTTCATGAGTCTATCTCTTGGGAGATAATCTTACCCAATCAACTAATTGATCAAACCTATCCAATCAATTGACCAAGCCAATCCAATCAATCAATCAAGAAAGCCAATCAATCCAAGAGTCTCAACTTTGTTGCATAAGTCCATATGTCATCCAATCATGCCAACAATAGAAGACCTAGCACAAGACCTCATTCACCTACTTCACCAAATGCCAAAACCTCTAGACCAACAAACCATTTAGAGGGTCCATGGCATGATTCAACAACTTCAACCTCAAGAAAGTAAATTACCTCAAATGCAACATCTTATAGCCTAAGCCCAACACCTCATAGACACATGTCAAACCCAAAAATCACATCATCCTCTGTCCATTCACTATCAACAACCAATGCCACCTCAACCTTACATGTCATCACCCTCCTCAACTCCATATCAACCCTATCCATCCACCTATCATGTAAATGCCATATCAACCTACCAATGTCCATCCCAAGATTATCCACTTCCTCATTCCAACCTTCCAACATAATTCACAAGGCAACGAAGTATCCTTACAAGAAGTACATGCAAGTTCAAGTGGCCCTTTGTACATAAATCAAGTGATCCCAAGTCCACTCTTGCAGCAAGACCTAATAGACTTAAGTCCACCTATGCTCCAAGATCTAATAACCTTTGACTCAAGTCTAAGTGACCCCTTGTATATAAATCAAATGTCCTTAAGTCAATCTTTGATGCAAGACCTCATATCCTTTGATGAGAGAGATACCAATCTAATCAATGCATCTTGCGAGTCACCTCCACCATCCAATCACATGCCAATACATGAGGCTACTAGTCCTATCTTGGCACCACCATGTGATCTTACTCCTAGTCTTCATCCATCTAATCCCCTTATCCTTCCATCTAGCCCATGTCCTAGCCCATATCATCCCATTATCCATCTTAGAAGCCCTAATCCAATTAGACTTCCACCTCATACCAATCATGAGCCTTCAGGGTCCATCACTCCTCCATCTACAGAGGATATGATTCAAGGACTACTAGCAAGGGATAAACCATCCCCACACCAAGCACCCATTGATGAGCCTACCAAAGAACCTTTGAATTCTATGTCCATTTCTTCAACCCCATCATGTGGTCCACAACCCCTTGAGACTATTAAACATTTTCCTCCCATGAGTCCATCATGCCCTCATGTTGTTGAAGAGTCATTTAATTCTATTCAAGCAAACCAAGAGCTATGTCAAGAGTATAATCCAATGCATGTAGAAACATCAATCCCTTGTCTAAATCAAGATCAAAATATATCTAAGTTCAATTCATCCATGACCTGTGTATTTTCTTTGATCAAGATATTATTTATGATCATGGCCATATTCGTGAGTAGGTTTATCCCATTCATAGCCAAATTAATCCTATTTATGCTCACATTTGTGATCAAGATTCTATATGTGATCATGAAAACCATGATGATCCTCTTAGACAAACTTTATGCGATTCATAATCAAAAGCTTATTATTCCACCTATCCATGATCCCCAAACATCCACTTGTCATGATGGGATATGTGCCTCCTAGACACCCATTGAAGATCAAACAAATACATTCTATCCTAATGAGCATGATAAAGATCCTAATCATCCTTCCACATCCACTATCAACCACATTTCAAATCCACCATTATATCCACTTGGTCTATCCACCTTCAATCATGAATGTTCCTCCCTGGGAACACAACAACCTTTATCCATCATCTCATCTTCTTCATCCAATAAGGAACTCGTCTCTATTGTTCCACCTACACATAGTCCCATTGTCAATCACATGGTTCAAAACATGAACTATCAAGGTAAAGTATTAGGCCTTCTTGAACAAGGAATTTTGGAGCCAATCTATGTCAAAGTCCCTCCACACTCACATGGCCTTAGATACACACCCCAAGGACAGCAATCTAAAGATTTTGGTACTTCCTCCATGCACCCTAAGACCACTCCCTATCAAAATTCCCATCATATACCTAAATCATATGTTTCCATTCCACCTCCATCATCCTACAAATGTCAAAAGCATGTGACCGTACACCTTCCACCATCAAATTTACCTCTGCTTCTTCCAACCCCTAACATCCCTCCATCAAATCTATCTCCACTACTTCCAACACCTAAGAACCCTATCATCCATAAATCCTCTCAAATTCCCAATCATGACCAACAAATGCACACATCATGTAAACATAAATCTTGGAGGTAGAGTGGTGTCATGGATAAGTAAGAAGAAGGATTCAATATATTTATCTATTGCAAAGGCATAATACATTGTAGCATCTTGTTGCACACATGTATTATGGATTGGGCAAACCTTAAAGGATATCAAAGTTGTAAATGATGAACCTGTTCCTATCTTCTATGATAATACAAGTGCTATTAACATTTCAAAGATCTAGTAATGCACTCAAGGACAAAACATATCTCAATCTGGTATCACTTTCTAAGAGAAGTTTGCGAAGAATGAAGTGAAGCTTGAGTATGTGCCTACAAAGGATCAGGTTGCTGATATATTCACTAAGGATCTTTCTAAGGATGCATTTGAGTATCTCTAGGAGAAGTTAGGGGTTATTGCCCCTCCTTCTCTGAAAGAGATGCATAAGGAGATGCATCAGTCTAGTGGATTTCAAGATCCATTCCTTATTTTGGATTGATGTTGGAGGCTACCTCTCAAGGGGAGTAGGTAGTGGTCATGTTGGTTGTTGTAGTTTGGGGAAGTAGGAAGAGTAGAAAAAAAAAGATGCTACAAAGAAGTGGTAGCAGGTACAAGAATGAGAATAAGATAAAGAAATGTGAAGCCCTTTCCCATTGATGTCAAAGGGAGAGAGCAATGTGAAAAAGGTAAGAGTCAGTTATCAAGAAGAGAGTAGTAAGCTGAGGGGGACAGAAATAGAATGGAAAAGAGTTGTGATAGTATTGAGGATGCTATTGTGTTGATGGTTTTTCACATTATGTGTTTCCATCAATGACAAAGGGGTAGATTGTTACAAGTATGTACAGTCAGTGTTGCCATTGATGTCAACAACCTTGTGTTGTCATTGGTATTGTTTAGGGTAAAAAATGGATTTGTTTAATGTTTTGGTTGTTAGATGTTTGAATCCTCCTTTCACCCTTTACATTCAAGGACCTTAGGGTCGACTGGAAGTGCACTACCATACCCTAGGTTGCTGTGAGATGTAGGGAAACTTGGATTAGGGTGTTTAATTATCAATTTTCCTTCCCTTATGCTTAAATGACCATTAAAACCCTAATTTTACAAATGCGATAGTAAACAAATGAATTACAGAAAAAGCTCTTGCAGAGAGATGTAAAATGTCAAATCACAGAGTACCTATTTTCAAGGATCTGAGGCAAAAAAGTCAGAGACATAGGAGCAGGTGTCCAAGTCCAAGGCCCTACTCTTTGTCAAGATCTAGAAATTCACTCTATAACTTGTTTCTACTACTTTAGAGATTTTCTCATCACTGAACTTTGGGGACTAGGGAGCAGGTACCCAAGTCCAAGGTGTCCTTTTCTTCACTGATCTGCAATTCTGACACTTTAAGATGTCTTTCTACAACTTCACTTAGTCCAGCTCCTCAACATGTAACCTACAACCATAAAAACTTTAAAAGGGGGTTGTGGTGTTTAGAGGCTTGCCTCAGTCAAGCCTCGAAGGACACTTAAGTCTCCAAACACCTTTGTCAAATAGAGAATGCATGCCTAGGGAGGCAGAGGTAAAAACTAAATGAGATAATGATCACAAACACAATATAATGTCACCTTGTAGTGAAGATCTCATGGGAGGAAGATGCTCTTCATTCCATGATGAAATAGATGCTCAAATCTGCAAACACAAACATATAGACCACACAAATCTACTCTTGCAACATAATGAAAGCGTTGAATCACCTTGAAAACATAATAGCTTGCTAGTAATTATCTAGTTTACAAATGAATGCATAAACATGCTTTTATATGCAACTACAAATAGTCCTGCCAAGATTTTGTAAATTCAAACTTACCATGTTGGCCTAGGGACCAAATAATGGTCATAAATTGACACTTCAAATTTGGGCCTGACCCAAAATAGGGTAGGACTAAGGCACAGAAGCCCAAGTCCTCCCCCCTATTTTGGGCAAGGTTAAGCTCAAGGGGTCCCTCTAGGCCCTATTTGTCATAAAACCCAGGGTTCATTCCATCGGGATGCCAAATTATGATGCAAGATGTCCTAAATACATGCAAAAGACTCAGGAGCTAAACCTTATGAGGGAAAACCCCCAAGGAGACATTTTATGATGTTACATTTAGCCCCCACTTTAATGTATGTATAAATGCAAGGCCAATACATGCATTAAAGTATGGTTGCAAACACAGAAAACACACCAAACACGGAGAAGACAAACCAATCACATAGAGAACAGTAACGGGCATGCAAAACACAAAGAAGATAGTTACAATTATGCAAAACATGGAGAATATAGTAAATGGATGGAAGACACATTAATGCATGGAAGACAATCATGATTCTTTTCTTTTCTTTTTCTCATATATATGAAATGCAGATGCAAGTACTAGAAAGTAAACAAACCTCCTATAATGCAGGAAGCACTCATCGTGTTGGTCTTTAAATTGCATATATGGGGAAACACACATGCAAGACACATAAAACCTCCCAAAATTCAGGAAGCACTCATCGCGCTAGTCTTTATACTACATATGGGGCAACAAACATGCCAAACACACACACTTGAAGACATAGAGAAAACATGATAGACAAGTGATGGAATGATCCTATTTCTAGGTCCAACACCATCTCAAGCACATTACAGGCACACACTAACAATTGGGCTTCACCACAATAATCATCGACGACATGCTTAAGGGTTGAGTTAGTTACAGAATTGCTCCCTACCTCCGCAGAGGACTTTTGAAAATGACAGGATGATGCAATCTGCTCTAAAAAATACACCATCCCTGCCTCTACAGAGGGCTTAAAATAAAAGGGATATGCATGATATCCCACCTCCACAGAGGGTTTACATGATTGATTGATTAATTGCAAACAAACTCGGGATGCAGGAAGCACTTATTGCGCTAGTATTTAAACTAGATCTAAGGACAAGCACATTGCTAACATCTATAACAGACAACTTACCTTATATATGCCCCCACCTTAATGTGGTTGATATCATGCATTGATATCAAGCACATTAAGGCCGATGATGGCATGGTTCGGTGGTTAAGTTGCTCAGGATGTAGTGGCAGCCACCAGAGTTCAAACCCCCTCTGGGCTGCTCGCAAGGCTTTACGCCTTCGCTGGGCCAAGGAGCTCGCGGGTTTGAAGTGTTCTTCCTAGGGGATGAGGTCCCCTAGTTGTGGCCTCACCGGTTCATTGCTCCGGGCAAAAGCATTCGTGTGGAGCCGGAGGGCGTGTCGCACCAGCGTCGCCGGTCACGTTAAAAAGTTTACCAGGCGCATTACCCAAAAAAAAAAATTATCAAGCACATTAAGGTAGGAAGAAAACACACAAGGGAACATAGACTTTTGCAAAGTGCATGCCACTCGGAGGTGACATGTACTCCATGATCGCCAAATGTTCCCACACACACATCCCTGCAAGAAACATGTTAGTGTCTACAACATCATAAAAACATCAATGCATATGATTAACCACACAAATAGCCATGGTTATACAATGAATTTAGAGTTTGAGGATAACCTTGGGACTATACCACGAAGCTCTCCGAATCGAGTACCACTAAGGCTAGATTCAAAGACAAAAAAAGGTGCACAGAGCAGCAGTATTGTTAAGGTTTGTAAATGTGATAAAAACATCATCAAATTCACTACACAAAAAGCATGAGTGCTTCCACTAGCTGAGAATCAGATAAGATATACAACCCCATCATCATATTAGGAACTAAGTCCATTTGTTTATTGCTCTCAAAAGGGACACTTGGTCTGCATCAGTATAAATGTTTTTCGTCATCCACTTTCTAGATAGAAACACTAGAGGAAGGGAAACAATAAATAAGAGAGGAGAAACAAGTGTCTTAGGGGAAATCAAATAGGAGGGTGCCCCTAGTGTCACCAACCACAATGCTATGTCCATAAGACACAACACACAACAATGAAATCAAAGAGAGAGGCAATATAGAATAATGATGATACACATAGAAGAAGGTCACAACAAAGGCAGTCTCTTGGTATCCCAGATCTTACGGGAGAATCCAAAGTCATCACATGAGGCCTAAACAACACATAACACATTACAAGGGAAGCACATCATGAGAGAGATAAAGGGTTAGAGATACTTACCTGTAGGGTCTTCATATTATATCTTGGAGCTTGCAAACCTCTTTGAGAGGTACTTGATCATCTTTAATACAAAATTTGAGTGGTTCATATGAAAGTCTTGTTTATTAACATATGATGTTTGTTTCTCACATTCTTGTTTAAATGAGACTGTTTGTTGCTTATGAGGGGGAGAACCACTATTGTCTCTAGCTACTAATATTCATCTAACTCTTTTCCAATTTTTATCGTGTTTTTGTTGTTGAATCTTTCTAGCATGGTAATGAGAATCATCTTGTACCATCTTACTCATATGTATTAGTTGTTGTTCTTGCTTTTCTGATGCATTTTGATTATCTCCCAATCCATATAACGATAATGAAGGTGGAACCTCAGCATAAATTCCCTTTCTTCATGGACGAGGTGGATTGTCCACTTGTTTCTTATCTACTTCAATCTTTCCCACGATGTTATCATAGTCCAATTAATCATCCTCATCTATTTCCACTAAACCCTATTCCAACATATTGTTTTCAGTATGCTTAGGGAAAGGATTAGTGAAGACTTGTAAGTTCTAATTCGATGGAGCAACTAACTTGTTTCTATTATCATTCACACCCGATACTTGGATGACATTTGAATCAATAATGTCATGTATCTCATGTTTAAGATGCATAAATTGTTCAGTGTCATGTCCTTATGTTTGATGATAATGACAAAAGGCATTAGCATTGAAGTAAGATCCTTGTTTACTAGGATCAACAAGCTTGATTGGGGAAGCTTCAGAATGTTGTTACTCACAACTTGATTCATGATGGAATTATAAGACTTAGATATTAGAGTAATTTTTCTTGGTAGAAATGATGCTTTCTTTGGATTGGTGATAGCTAAAACATTCAAAAAGTTGTTTGAATTTGGTCCATTAACCTTGATGTAGCACTTGTTAATATTATTCTTCTAAAAGTTGTTTTGTGATGATCCACCTGTGGATTGACCAACTTGAGCCAATGAGCTTTGATTTTCATACTGACTAGATGAAAGTTGATGATCACAAAGGGCAGTGCATAAATGTTAAAAGGAGTTATACTCCATCAAGAGGATCTTATCAAGAATATTAGGTTATAGATTTGTAATAAATTTCTTCTGAACATCCTCATCTTTCATCTGATACTGAATCTATGCATAAAGTCCTTGATACTGACTAATGAATTTAGTCAACTTCTCTTTTGGACCTTATTTACATTGAACCAAGTCAATTAGAGTATATTAGCTTGAAAATGTTGTAAAAATTGATCAATAAATTGCAAAAAGGAGTGTATTGAATTTGGAGGCAAAGAGCAAAACCATTCTAAAGTAGTATCTTTAAGAGATTACGGAAAAAGTTTTTCCAACAAATCCTCTTCAAAATAGAAATCACAACACATAGCTGTAAATGTCACCTCGTGAATATTATGATCACCTTTTCCACCATATTTTTCAAAGTGGGGAGTCTCAAACCTCTTAGGCATAGGAGTTCTCAAGATTGCATAGGAAAGGGGATTACGGACATGATATGTTGGTAGACTAGGTTGTGAAGAATTTGTCAAGTTTGTTACCTTTTGTTGTAAAGTAGTCATGCTCTGTAAAAGTTGGTTTAGGATGGCATCATTTGGAGATGCAATTTGTTGTGAGGAATTGGAACCAAATTGAGGAGGTGAATGAGCTTGAGATATGATAGGTGGAGGCTGAGAATATGTCAACAGTGGTTGGACATAATGATAGGTGGAAGATGGTTGCGAGTAGGTAATAGGTGGTTGAAAATGAGTGGAATAAATAGGTGGTTGAGAATAATTGTTCATAGAAGATGTCCCCTTACAAACCAATTTCTAATAATCAAATCCCACATCTTTGTAATTGGTGCCATTAGATACTCCAATACTAGTGGTAGCATTACTACAAGTGTTCACATTAGTTGTTAAGATTGTTGATGTAAATGTAGATATTCCTGTAGTCGGTATAGGTATGGATACTTGGGTATGAGATGGTGATAAAGTGTTTTTTATCACTTGTCCACATTTGGTCACTGGCATAATGTTGGTTTGTACAATATGTACTAGACCACGAATTGCATTTACACCAGCTTGTCCCTCTTTTATCAATTCTCTTATGTTATGAATTGTAGGAACAACTTCTTCAGCTATTCTCTCATTTTCCACAAATGATTGAAATTGAGCTATCTCTTTATCCAATTTTTCTATTAAATACATATCATGTTGCCTCAATAGTATCATCAACATCATGAAAAGTTTTTTTCTTCCATTGTACTTGTAATGGGTGTAATATCTTGTAATATTTGAGTCTCTCATTTTGTAAAGAAGGTGTTAAATGTACCAACTTCTTCAAGAGAACTAGATCCCATGTGTCTTATGTTTCTTCTTAAAGGAATATTACTCTTAGGGCAGCAGGTTATTAGACTCATGCAGCAATATGCTCAAATTTTAGGCACGAAGTGTGTTGTAAATACTTGATTTTTTGTACTTTTTCAATACAAATGAATGGAAGAAATGCGTTGTAAGGATTTTGATCAAGGTAAGCAAATTATATGTATGATATCAGTCCAAAATAGCAATAAGATCCTTCACAACACACTCTTGATGCAAATCTAAGATGACGATAATTCAAAATATAGTGAAAATATGTCAAAATGTGTGATTTTTTCACCAAATCTTGATTGAAAAGAGAATGGAAAAATGATGATGGATAGAAAATTATATCAGTAATAATAGACACTTAATGATAACATATCTATCACAACATGATTTTAGTGCCACTTAAGATCAAACCCTAGTGACAATATAGCAAAACTAGGCTATTTTCACGATTTTTCAACTCCAAGACATAGCAAAAGGGGTGTTGTAATGAATTTTAGGAGGTGAAGAAAATAAAATCAATGATATCAGTCACCTCAATCCATAAAATTTTTCACAACACACTTGGAGTGAAAACTAGGCCAAACCCTAGGGCAAAAATAGCAAAAATGTTCAGTTTTTCACCAAATTTTCAATATGAGAGCCTATTAAAAAGGTTTTGTGAAGATTTTTAGGAGAGGAAGAAAATTATTACACTAATAAAAACCAATTAGTGCAAAAATACCCTTCACAACACACCTATGGTGCAAATTTAGAGAGTCGATAAGGCCAAATCTAGTAAAAATCGATGTTTTTCAAGCCCTAAGTTTGAGATCTTGACACAAAAATGCTATATGAATGTTTTGAAGTATGATTTATGATGAAAATACAATGTTTTTAGATCTTAAAATGAATTCCAAGTTTTAATATGCAAAATGCCAATGCAAATCTAATGAAAATGCATGAAAATTGCTAGTTTTTTGTTGAAATTTTCTATGCAAAAATGCAAATATTTTAAATCTAAATGCAATTTTACACAAAAATGCAAGAATAAATCCAAACTCAAGTTTTAAGTATCCTTCTAAATCATTAGAAAAATCTGAAAGAAGATTTTGCCTACTAACCCTAGATTTTGGAATTACCATGTTATATGAAAATTGTCAAAATTTCTACAAAACCCTAGCAATTAAATGATGAAAATGCAATGAAAACTATTAAATTTTTGTAATTTTATGTACATTATATCATATCTAATTCAAAAATCATAAATTAGGAAAATTTAGAAAGAATTGATGCAAATTAGTAAGCCTAACAATGCAATTTTTTTGAATTTTTAAAAAAATTTCAATTTTTTTGAAGTTTTCTTAATGCAATAAGATGAATAACTATATGAATGAATGAAATAAATCCAAATCTGAAGACAAAAATGCAAAAAGTTACAATTAAGTCCAAAAACATGGGTTCACCAAAATGTTTAGGGTAAAAATTGGATTTGTTTAATGTTTTAGTTGTTAGATGTTTGAATCCTCCTTTCACCCTTTACATTCAAGGACCTTAGGGTTGAGTGGTAGTGCACTATCATACCCTAGGTCACTGTGAGATGTAGGGAAACATAGATAAGGGTGTTTAATTATCAATTTTCTTTCTCTTATGCTTAATTGACCTTTAAAACCTTAATTTTACAAATGCGACAGTAAACAGATGAATTACAGAATAAGCTCTTGCAGAGGGATGTAAAATGTCAAATCACATAGTACTTGTTTTCGAGGTTTTGAGGTAGAAAGGTTAGGGAGATAGGAGTGGACGCCCAAGTCCAAGGCCCTGCAATTTGTCAATATCTGGAAACTTAGTCTGCAACCTATTTTTGTTGCTTCAGAGATTTTCTTGTCACAAAACTTCAGGGACTAGGGAGCAGGTGCCCAAGTCCAGGGTGTCCTTTTCTTCACTGATCTGCAATTCTAACACCTCAAGATGTCTTCCTACAACTTCACTTTTCCCAGCTCCTTAACCTGTAACCTACAACCATAAAAACTTTGGGAGGGGGTTGTGGTGTTTAGAGGCTTGCCTCAGTCAAGCCCCGGAGAACACTTAAGTCTCCGAACACCTTTGTCAGATAGAGAATGCGTGCCTAGGGAGGTAGAGGCAAAAACCAAATGAGATAATGATCACAAACACAATATAATGTCACCTTATAGTGAAGATCTCATGGGAGGAAGATGTTCTTCATTCCATGATATGGATGCTCAAATTTGCAAACACAAACACATAGACCACACAAATCTACTCTTGCAACACAATGAAAGCCTTGAATCACCTTGAGAACACAATAACTTGCTAGTAATAATCTAGTTTATAAATGAATACCTAAACATGTGTTTATATGCAACTACAAACAGTCCCATTAAGATTTCATAGATTCAAACTTACCGTGTCGACCTAGGGACCAAATAATGGTCATAAACTGACACTTCAAATTTGGGCCTGACCCAAAATAGGGCAGGACTAGGGCATGGGTGCCCAAGTCCTCCCCCCTATTTTGGGTAGGGTAAGCTCAAGAGGGCCCCCTAGGCCCTATTTGACATAAAACCCAGGGTTCATTCCATTGGGATGCCAAATTATGATGAAAAATGTCCTAAATGCCTACAAAAGACCCGAGAGCTAAACCTTATGAGGGAAAAGCCCCCAAGGGGACATTTTTTGACATTACAGGTGTCAACTATATGAGTAAGAGATGTTGCAAGAGTATGAGATGTTGGTGTCATGTGGATGCTATCTATGATTATGAGGAAGTGTTGAAGATGGTGATAATATGTTTCCGGTGCTTGCTTTCCATGTACTTTTGAGAAATTTTGAATAAAACAAGTAAATAGCATGTGGCAGTGGTATTCTATATTGCAGAGTAGTATTCTGGTTTTGCTACACATTTCTTTGTTATTGAATATCTACTTGTTCAGTTTGGATATGTTGTTTACATGTGTTTAGAGATGCTACATTCAAAATTTAAAATGCTAGATTGATGTACAGAGGAGGATGTATTCACCAGTGTATGAATTGTATTGTACAAAGGTGTCTGGGAGAAATTTCTTTGCTTCGTGTTTCTCTGTAAAGTGGTTTTAGGTCTTTTGGTTTTGGAAGTGTGCTTATAAGGTTAATATCTATCTTAAGTCAAAGTTGTTCATGGATTTGTGCTCTGGAAGATGATTTCTTGAGTTGCAGAGCATGATAAAGACATTTGAGTATGTTGGATAAATAGGATGAGGTTGTGCGACAGGTGAATGTAGTTGTAGAAGATTTTTTTGGTTTTTAGGATGTTTGTGGGATATTATAGATTGTGCTCAAGCATGGCATGTGGTGCATGAGTCATATTTGGGTTGGAGGAAGTGTGTACATAATTGTTTATAGTGTTAACATTGGTTCTACCAACCTTGGGTGTTTACACTAAATGTGGAGTTGCTTCGATGATTGTGGAAATGTGGTGTAACGTGTATGAATAGATTTAGGTCCAAGATAAGGTGTGTTGTGGTCTACCTTCATTCCTCTCCACCATGGGAATGTTTTGGTTCCAACCTAATTTGAATTTGCATGATCAAGGTGCCTTGTTGAAATTGGAGAATATTCTTAAGATTGAAGATGGTATAAATAACTGTCAAGATGTTGAAGGATGTAGAGAGAGAAGAGTAGGGTGTATGTGATACGAATTATAGAGTTATAGAGTGTGAATTTGTGTAGTGTAGTGCAATCTTTCATGTGTTAGATTACTGGATGCAGTGAGAAAAAGGTGTCTACAATTCCTTAGTGAGACTGTGGAGGTGATGATGGCATTGTGGTGAATGTCTCTGTTGCATTGAGATACTTCTCTCCTTGTAACAATCTTCTATATCTTCTTCTCTATTCTAGCAATGAGCCTTTCTTTCTTTTGGGTATTGATCCCTTTGGCAGTGAGCCTTCTGACAGTGAGCCTATTGTTTTTCGGTGTTGATATCACTGTATGTTGTGAGCTAATCCTTACCATGGTTGTTTTCCATATAAATCTGATGTTCTCTTATGTTTGATGCTGATTTGGTTCAATTTCTAGTATTTTCTTTCATTCTTAATCATCATAACAGTTTAAGGTTTAATTGAATTGATGTGGATCTAAATGTGTTTGAGGGTTTTGGAATTATAAGTTACAACTAATTCACCACCCTCTCAGTTGTCTTGTGCATTCAACACATCAAATAAGAACATAAGAAACAATTTGAATAAGATTGTGTATTATCAAAAAAAGGTATTTGGAAAAAAAAGACCAATTAAGTTTGGTAGACATATCGATAAGACTTTAAAATACCATTCATCTTCTTTTCTTATCTACATAACCTCTATAATTGAGAGGAGAAAACAAACAAGAATAGGATAAAAAATAATGTGTGATTTACAAAGTTAATTTTGATGAAAGAGTACATTATAAATTTGTTATCAAATGGGATGAGCTCAAGTGGTAAATTATCTAGGCTTTCATATTAGAGACTGATACTCTTTGAAACATGACTTAGCGCATGGGTGTAAATGAGTCAACCTTGACACAAGCACATTGACCCTCTCCTTGCCTTGGGTGACCTCCAAGTCACTCTCACTCTTCTGGAAAAAGACAGTCAAGTGGAGGCAAGACCCAAGAGAGGTTCTGTTCTCTCAAGATTAGAATGTCATGAAGAGTGGTTGGCTGGTCCTAGGGCCTATCATGGTTTATTATGTGTTTTTCAATGACCATTGTGGTGGAGCTAATAATATGACTTGAAGGGTCACTAGTTATTGATCTCTTGTATGGGTTTTTAATGTTCCAATGTCTAGAAGGATGTGCGTTATAATTGTTGATATGCCTAGTTTGTTGTAACATTTCTTATATGGCTTGAACATATTTTATTTATTCTCTACATTGGATAAACTTAAACACATTATCTTGTTTGTCTCATGTTTGTTGTACTAGTTGTGGCCTAGGATGTAACTTCTAATTATCATCAAGGATTTCTTGCACCTACTCACCTCTAATTCCAAGGCACATTCAAATGCTTGGATGGAGAGAATAGACTTGAATTGACCAAGAGTTGACTTTTGACTTAGTGGTGTTATTTAAGGTTTTGTGAGAGTTTTCTTGATTTTTTTGACCTCATGATGAAATCAAGGGTTTGACTTCTCTAAGCTCTGATGATTTTGTATTTTTGGGTTTTATCTATGTATGTAACTAGTATGTATACAAATGATTTTTTTGGTTCTTTTTCTATAATTCAAATTCATAATGAACTAATTAACTAAGAAATTAAAAGATGAATGCAAATTAGTATGAAATTTACCTAATGCAATTATACTATGTTTTTGTTATTTTTGAAGAGATTTTTGGACTAATCTAGAATTGAAAGTGTGAAACAAGAAATATTAACTAAGATTGCAATTTATACTATTCAAGAAGACTAATCTAATCAACTTTTAAATGAATCTATCAAGGAAATTACAAGACAAGATTATTATTCCGAAGAGCAAATTGTGATCTAATTATCTAAGAAAGCATAAAGAATCTAGATTTTGAAAGACACATGAGTCTCCACACTACCCTTAGGAATCCTTGGTTCAGAAATTTCTTTGTCCTGTTGTAGTAGTAGGGTCCTTCTCTTGGTGGCAATTGGGAAGAGAGCAAATGAGCTTGAGAAAGCTATGAATTGGGGAGAGCGTTTGAAAGCTTTGAATCACTTTTCTTGGAAATTTGCTAGCATAATGACATTGTATAAATCTTTTGAAGGATTGAGAAGAAAAAAACAAAAGGAACCTAGATGTCCTACATGAGCATAAGAATGCTAATTGGAGAGCAAAGAAAATCTTGAGAATTGGCTGTAACAATGGATTTTCCTCCCTTATTGCTTTAGGAAGGGGGTATTTATAGCTTGGAAGAGCACATGAAGAGTTAGGATGATTGAGGAGTTAACTCCCTTGATTAAAGAGTTAACCAAATAGATTGAAGAGAAGATTGGGCTGAAAGAGGAGTGATAGGCTTATGATAGCATATCATAGGCTGCACAAATGGCGTTAGAAATGAGTTATAGGGGTGAAAAGTATAGATGATATGAGCTAATTATACATGATTAGAGGTGGTAGATGAGCTAAGAATAGTTCACTTTATGTTTAGTTTGAATCCTCATGTAAATTGGAGAAAAAATAGAGTTTTTTCAGGGTCAAACTAGAAAAGAATCTATAGATGAAAAGATGGTAGGGTCACTAGTTTCACTAGGCCAAGTCACCAGGGGTGACCCACTAGTGACCCATAGAGTAAGGGGTCTAGTTGGAACCTAAAAGTTATGGGGGGTCTTGGAGTGAAAACAAGGTCATCTGTCACTAGAGCTAAGTCAAACAAATGAGTTAATCTCCACTTGCACAAGTATGGTTGCCAGTGGAGATCTAGAAATAATAGGTGGAGACCCAAAATTGACAAAAGTTAAGTCAATTTTGATAGATGGGTTTGGTCTGGGAGGTAATTTTAAGGCCTCTTGGGGTTGGAGTGAGATGAAATGATTATGGGAAAGATGAAATAAGCTTACCAAGAAAAAAAATGACAATGCAAAAGAAGGATGGTTGACAAGAGTGAAAGTGAAGAAAAGTTAGGAATGAGAAGAATCGATGTAAGGAGAAATTAATGTCAACATGTCACCAAGAAAAGAACTACTAAGAGGGCATTATATTCACACTTCTATGTACATTATTAGAATTATACATCATCATAGGTCCTCATGGAAGCTCATGTACATTTTTAGTGCTTACATATTTGCCCCCTTGGGGATGATAGTCCACATGAAGGCTAGATACTATTCCTAAAATAGGCCTTACATGTTGTTGATTTCGCACATTTGTACCTAAAATAACTAGTATTAGTTCAACATTTGATGTATTTTAAAATAAACAATGTAACTGAAATGAATGAACATACCATATATTGTGTCACAAGTTCACCTAGTTGATTGCTTTGTCCAGGAGACCTGTAAGGATGAAATTATGTAAAAAGAGGTGCAAGGAAACTACAAAAACAAGAAGTTACACCTAAATGCATAAAACAAACTAAGATAAGAGAAGAGTAGAGTGGAGGAATTTGAGAAAATAGAGTCGATTGGCAATGGAATTGTGTGTGTGAATGGTCATCAGAAATCTACCATCACGGATATTGCAAGGATGGACATGAATCTTTCTCCCATTGAGAATCAAGTATGAATCATGTGAAAATCCTCCCTATAAACCCTTGTTTACATTTTCTTGAATTTCTGTTGAAATAATTTGTTTATTTCTATTTTTCTTGTCACATTATGTTAGATTTTTTATTTTAGTGTGTATGCATCTTTCCATTTGTTGAAATTAGGTAAAATTTGAGGTTTCTGTGATGTTTTTTACATGTTGGGGCATGGGATAGGTTCAATCATGGGTCACCACCTTCACCAGTGGAGATTCTGATGTTTCAACAGGGTTGCTAGTGGAGATCCTAATGTTTCAACAAGGTTGCTCGTGGAGATCCTATTGCATAGTAGGGTTGTCTGAGGAGATTTGACTTGGTAAAATTGGCAACCTAGACATTTTGATTCTAATTAAAATTTGATGTCTTTTGGTGTTTGCATCACTCTATTATTCTCTAATTTGATCACTAAATTCATTATTTTATTGCAATTTTTTAAGGAAAATATATTTTTTAAGATTTTTTGAGTTCTAGTGAGATCTAACACAAGATTCTTTGTTCTCGATAGGATTCATGGATTCAATGGAATTATAGTCATAAGAAACTATGGATTTGTAATGCTTATGAGGTTTTATCTATTGGTGATCAGACTATTCTAAAGAGAGGGACTTGACAAGACATGTCATGTTCTAGTTGTCCATCCCATCTCTCACATATGTTGTGATATCTTGACCTATTGGGATGTCGATAAGAACACTTTTAGATTTTCCTAGGTCTCAAGGGGGTGGAGTATCACTTTATATGATTTTTATCACATACTAGGGGTCCCTGTGAGATGACAACTACTTGTCTTACCAGAGAATGATTCATTCACAAAGAAACATGTGTGGGTAGTTATCATGGGAGTGACTCATCTTGAGGACCAAACATGGGTTTGACATCTTTTCATCTCTTGTCTACCTATCTCACCTTTTAGGAAGTTCCTCATTAGTTTGATTGCTTCCAGGTTATCAAGGGATAAGGGCTCCACTCAATTTAGGTGGTGTTGGGTACCCATCATTCAAGGTATAGAACATGACACTATATTTACATGGAGAGTCAAAATTCTAGAAATGGTTTACCAAGACCTCTACTATATATCATGCCATGGGGCACTTGCATTCAATCATTCTTCTCTGATCATGACATGGATTTATGAGCATGTTAGGCCATTTTAAAGGGAGATGCCACTTCCAGATCTTAGATTACTAAGGGCCACACACTAGGGTCAAATTGGTCATTGTGCTACTACTCCATGCATGGTGGCCACTCTCAGTTAAAATATTGACATGATTTATGATCCCTACACTAATATGGAGGGCCTTTGGCCTAATTAAAGATAGATTCACAAGTATTGTAGAGGTGTGACTAATTTGTTGGATAGGAATGGCCTCGTCAAGACACACCATGTCAACCAAGTCCCACAATAGTTTGTTGATGCCTTTCTAGAGGACTTTCCCATAGTCATTACTTATTATAGATCTATCTAAGAGATGGGTGATGATGAGAATAGGATGGTCACCTAGACCCCATTGAATCTTGTGGTTTCTATCACTAGAGTGATTTGTGGCATGAGTCATGGACCAAGGGGGAGGATAGGAGCTCCTTCCCAAAGATTGATAGTCATGGAGAACACTGACTTTTCTAATGAGGATTACAATCCTAAGGGAGAGGATCATGACGAGGAGGCTCACATTGGAGGGGATCATATTATATCTTCCAATGAGGAGGTGGCACGATAGGTGACTCCTAGTTGTAACCTTGTTCATTATAATGATGACGTCAAATGCTTTGATCCTACTTGGCATCTTGTTGATCCTTGTAATTACTTCCCTACTTTTCTTTTGAATTTCCTTTTATCCATGTATTTTGACTAACACTTCATTTCCTTCTCTCTTAGGTAGTGTCAAGGAATGAAGGGACTTTATTCTTGACAACTCCTTGAACTTAGCAATCCCTAACATTGGGTCCCCCTAAGAGAGACTTCTTATATATGCTCATGTTCCTATTATAGCTAGTCATCATACTAATATCTTTACTCCACTTCATCATAGTCATCAAGAGATCCCTATTGTGAGAGCCAGGATTCACAAGCCTAGTTCAAGGACTAGTGGTGCTGGTCCTTCTAGGTAACAGGTTCCTATCAAGATTCCCTATTCTTATAGAACTCATGGAGATTCAGTCTCTCATAGGAGGCCTAGGAGAAGGAGCCCTGATGGCTTAGTTTGTTAGAATCTTCCTTGACATTCTAGAGGCTTTTGTTTCTTTGAATTTTCCCCCTTTCATGGGGAGATATGTATATCATGGGAGTATTTTGTATTTTAGGCTCTTAAATATTTCTTTGTATTACAACTTGTACTTGAAATTTTCATAATACCAATGAAATTGTCCTTGTGATATTAACGTTCATCTTTTCCTATCTCTTGTGCACATGGATAGCTTAGAACCTTTTATGTTTTGATCTCTAAAAGTCTAACACGGATGTAAAAATGATTATGTGATATTTATGGTCTTTTTTAGAATATATATGAATGAATGTAGTATACAAAATATAGGGGCACAATGATGGAAAGCAACACATCTTAATCCTATGGAATGTCATGAGTTATGACATAAACTTATTGCTTTCAATTTTTGACTTTTTGATATGATGAATGCATGATGAAACAAACAATGCGACAACTCTTTAGTAAGATTTTTGACTTAGGGGATTGCAAATTATCTTGGTATAGGAGACTTATTAACTTTTTGGGATAGGATTTAGAACTCAAGTAGGAATGGGGGGATATGGAATGCTTTTGAATTTTGGGCTTGTTGAACAATAAAAAAATTCACAGCCCATACACATCCAAGAATGCAGCGGAAACAACAAACATAGGCATGCAACATGAACACAAACCACTACACATGATTTACTCTAGAAAACTCCAAACTGGGGAAAAACCAGCAATGAAAATCTTCATATTAACCCTCAGCCCCAACCAGACTAAGCCTGGAGGCTTCAACCAGCCACACTTACAATGGAGTCATGAAGCCATTAAATAGGATTCCATACATGCAAAACCATGAGCTCCAAAACCATGGACCAATACAACTAACACAAAACCATGTGCTCAAGACCACTTATGGTTAGTTCACTAACTCTAACCAAAGAGCTAGTTTAACCCAACAGGGCTTGGCTAAAGGCTAAACATTGATCCTTATCTAGACAAAACATTTTGACAAGCTTTCAACTTAGACAAAAAACAAATTTTATTATCACTCAGTAGAATTAGATCAAAGGATGGCCAACAAGATAGACCTAGGGTAAAGGAAGAGGCTCTAGAATAGAAGATGCCCCTAAATATAGATAAAATCCTAGTATTGCTCAGCTGGTGTGCATGTATGCTTTGTTCCTTACTTTCTTTGATAGATTGTCACCCTCATAGATTTGGGCTTAGGTATATCTCCACTCAAGAGTACGGAAAATCAACAATTTCTCTCTTTTCACTCTTTTGTTTTTACCTTTCTTTTTCTTTTTTTCTTCTTTTTTTTATATTTTTTTGCTTTTTTGGTTTCCTTTTTCTTTGAGATGTTTTGGATGCTTTGGATATTCAGATGCTTTTCTACTTTATATTCTTGCTCATATATATTTTCCTTTTCTTTTTTATCACTCATTTTTTTGCACACTTATTTTAGATTACTTCCTTCAAAGTTATGATCTTCCTAGTGTTTTTGGCCAAGAGAGATAAGGGGTTGAGTGCCGCCAAAAGTTTTCACTATCTAGTTAGAATTCCCTTCTACTAAGAAGAAATGGGGGAGTTCTACTCTCAAGTTTTTATTGATTATTGTAGGTTTGAAGACTAACATTATTTAGACTTAACAACATGGATCACTGAGACTAGGATCAATGTATAGCTAAGAGATAGGATTCGATTAGAATTATTAGGGAATGTAAATAGAGGAACGATAAATAGAAACTATGAATATAAGGGATCTCAAAATCTAAGAAGATCAAACTATACCTAAGTAATCTTCGACTCCTTACTAAAACTAAAATCAAACAAGAGCTTGTCACTCACAAAGATGCAGGATGATACAGAATGGCAAAGAAAATGCAGAATTTCAAATTTTCATGATTTAATAATTTTGTTTAGATTTTTGGAATATTTGAACCTTTTTGTGTTTTTATATTTTATGATTTTTTTGTATTTTAGACATAGTATTTCTTGAGGTGAAAGGCATTGACCATCTCACAAAAATCTTCACCTTCCATCATGCACAAAATATATGCATCATTTTTGACATTTTCTTTGATCATATAAGGACCTTTCCAATCTTCATGAAAATTCCTCTTTTTCTTGTGTTTCTTATTTTTAGTGCTCCCCTTCTAGAGGACAAGCTCACCTATTCTATAGGGTCCTAAAGGTTGACTTTGTTATGGTTGACTTGAATGAGGGACTACTCCTATTAATGTTATATGTAATAGAACATGAAAGGATTATTGATGAGAAGGAGTCCAATATAAGACTCCATCACAATTCAAGAGTTTGATGAGTAAGATAAATGCATCTTGCATGTATATTTTCACTTCAATATGTTCTTGAATACTTTGTAAGAATTGAAGCAATTTTAGGGGTGTCTATAGCTCTCATTGTTCATCTAGAGGAATGAAAGTTATACTTGTTTTTTCATTTGGTTCCAGCCACATATCCATCAAATATCCTATGTATTTTTTAGGTAATTCAAAAATGATGGGATCTTCTATTCCTATGGTCAATCATATCTTAAATTCTTTTTAGAATTCTCCCTCACCTACCTCATCTTCATTTGGGAGTCTTTCCACCATTTCTATTTGCACTAAGGGTGTTTCCTACTTTCCTCTATCATTAGATTGTACTGAGGTCAAGGCAAAAGGTTGTTTAAAGTTTTGAGGGGCTAGAAAGGATTTATCAACTTTCTATAATGTGTGCTCATTTGTTATCTATTGAGTTTGCTTCTTCTTGATCTTGAGTCTTTTCTTCTATAGACGGCGTGTATGAATCACTCTTCTCTTGTGTTTTAAGTACGTATGTCTAGCTAGATGTCATTTATTTTGGTGGTGTTAATGGAGTATAACTTTCAAATGTAACCTCCTTAGGATCTAAGAAGGCATGTGGATCTACTCCATTCAAGTCTGATGTCTATGTTTCAAATTTAGGCCATTCCATTTGATAGGGTTTTTCTCCTATACATGGGAAAAATTGATTGACTCATTTATCTTTTGAGGATACATTAATAGTACTTAGATCTCTAGAGGAAATTGAAGAGGTAGATCTTTCACTAACCATTCCATGATTTTTATCATTGCTTCTTTTGGAATTATCTCCTTCTGTGCCAATGATTCTCCTTTTTAAAGGTTTTCATTTCTGCATTGTTTACCATTTTGGTAGGTGTTTCTATCATTTTAATTCATATTAATTCAAGCTTGGGATCTAGGACAAAAATATTTTTTTTGGTATCTCATAATCAATTGGGATCCTTATCTTCTTTTTGGTCACATCAGTTTTAACCATATTGAAGGGTTCTAAGTCCTCTTTCATGACATAAGCTTTCCCAAGGTGCAATAATCTAACCTCCTTGAACAATATGGAAGGCACATCCTGCATTCGATGTTTCCATGGTCTTCTGAGGAGTAATTTATACTCAATAAATTTGTCAACAACATAGAACTTCATAGGAATGGTTCTCAACCCTATGGAAATAGGTAAAGTGATCTTTCTTATCATGGTGTCTTTTATTTTATTGTATCCTCTCAAAGTGTCTTGGGATGCAATGATATTAGTATGTCCATATCTAATCCTTTCCAAGAGGGAGAAAGGAACTATGTTCATGGTAGCCTCATCATTGATTAATGTTCTTTTATGCATGAATCATAAATCCACACTTGCAAGTATAGAGATAGATCTTTCTTAGTTAAATCTTCCTAGGAATGCATTTTATTTATATTAAAGAAAAATCCTAGGTCTTTTAGTTTAGCATTTGGTGGATCTACATCGAAGTCAACCTGATTTATTTGTTCATTGGGTGGAGGAGTGATTTGGTCTAGGTACCTTAATCCTATTTCTTTCAGAATGACTAAACAGTGAGAAGGAGAATTTTTGAGATCTACAAAATGATATGTGAGCATATGCCTTCTTCAAATCCTTAATCAATTCATATGGCCCAATCCTCCATCATGGGTTTCTTATTCTTGTTCATTGTTGAGTTAATTTTCTTCCTCATGCCATATTTCAACCAACCCTAACATTTTGTCTTCTCCTTTTGGTCCTAGCAATGTGGGTATATTTGTTTCGATGGTCTTAGTTTTCATGTCTTGATTACTTGTTTATGCATTCTTGTGAGCACGAAAACGGTCTTGAAAAATCTTCATGTCAGTATTTTGCAAAGCAATAGGTACATGTGTCTATCTCAAATATTTACTATTGTTGGGTGTAACTTCTTGTGGGTTTAAGAAAATTTCAATGAACAACCTTTCTTGGTCTTTAGGTAACCTAGCAATGAATCCATTTCATTCTTGACATGACTTAGTAGTATTCCCCATACTCCTATGAAAGGAACAGATTTGATTGTACACATAAGGAGGCTACTCATGCCTATTATCATTCCAATTTTGATTCCATGTTAGATGATTGTCTCTTGGATAATAGCCACCATTTTGAGGTCAGTCTATTGTATTGACATTTGGAGGGTAGTAATCACTCCTATTATAGTCATCACTTTATTTTTAATTAGGGGTTGATCTATTACCTCGTAGATATAGTCATGTTTCAATTATTATTTAGTACACTTATAGAATTTATATTGTTTCCACTATTATCATTTACTTTTCACTCATCTATATCATAAGTTCTTCTATTATCGATGGTAGCTTGAACTATTCATAGAGCACTTTCTATGTCTTCCTTGTATGATTTACATGGTAACTTCTGAACTTCCTCTCAAGTGTATTTATTAAGGGCATGCAAGAAGAGGTCACACAATTCGTGATTATCCATGTTTGGGGCACTTGTGGATGAGTATATTACTTGTCTCCATCATGTGATGAAATGTGTCACTATTTGTTTGGCTCTTGTTTCATTGTAAGGAATTCACAAATCCTTGTTTTAACAAGTTTGTTCATGTAAAAAGCCTTGAAAAATTCCCCTATAAGTTGTCGAAATGAGTGGATGGAGGCCTCATGAAGGTGATAGTACCAATGCAAGGAAATTCCTTCTAACGTCTTTGAGAAAATCTTGGTGACAACTCCAACCCAAGGGAGAAGTTCCCTTACTGTAGTGGTGTGTGCTTTAATATGCCAGGTGGGATCTCCTTCTCCTTTAAACTTAGGTAGGTCTCAGAGATGTCGTGGTAGCATCACACTTCTTATAGTATGTTCTAGAGGTTCTTTCAAGTACTTGAGATATGTTCCTTAGAATGTGCTTTGAGATTGTGGGGTCAAAAGTATTAAACCCATAGGCAAATTTTGATATCCTAGCATAGAGAATGGGTTTCGTTAACAATTTTGCACTATCTAAAGATTTTGTGTTATTTGATTCCCATTTAGGAAGAATTCACTATTTCCATTCTTAGAATAGAAGTTGAGGTAGGGGGATTTTTCTATGCCCCTTGGTCTTATTCTACCTTATTATTGTCCTGAGACTTCACCCTTTTGTCTTGAATAGATTATTCCACCTCAAGAATTCTAATCTTTTGGACTAGGGTTGCAATGAGGTTAGTGGGTGTAGCACCTCTTTATGTTTCGTCATTCTTGGAATTTCACTTTTCATATTTTCTATTTGTTCTCATTGTTCTTCTTGAAGAGCGACACACAAGGCCTCTTGAGCATCTTTGGCCTCTTGAAAATGTCTTGCTAAGAGTCTTACCTCATCATCTATGGTTGTTTTAGTTGCTTGTTGAGGGCTGGTCTATTTGATGGATCTCTTATCTCACTTGCACTCTTCTTGCTCTAGGTTGAATTATGAAGTTTTGTTTCCATGAGGGATTGGTTTTGATTATGGTAACTAGAAAACTAGGGTGTTGATCCCTTTAAGAAAAAGCCACAACAACAAAGAAAAACAAGCCATAGATAGGCCATGAAAAGTAGAAAAAAAACACACTAACAATAGTAAACCATAATATAGTCCAGATTTTTAAGCACAAACCAGAACCAAAAACTAGCAATAGAATAGAAAGAAAACCTAAGGGAATAGTTGACTCTAGTCATCATTGAGGAATATATGCATTTCCTCATAGTTAACAAAGATGTTTGAATCTAAACCATGTCTTTTGAGTTCAAGGCCTTGTAGCATGGACAATGTAGTGGAAGACCTATGCATCACCTTTGAGCTAAGAATACCCATCACCTCCAACTTTCCTTCTAGAGACACCATATTTGACCTGAGCTCAAAAACCTCAATAGCAACCTGATCACATTTCGAGCACCTAGTGCAATCATGGTTAGGAGGGTCCTTAAAGAGAACTATCCAAACCATGTAGCTAGAGTAAACACAATGGAAACAACTCAATGATATGAAACAAATATCAATTTAGTCTTTCAGTATATCATAGAATTCAAATACAAATCAACTAGAAACATGCATGGTTACAATTAGGGCTCATAGGCCTGATTATAGAATATCAGACTATGCACAAGATATAGCTTTGAAGCTCCTTCACACATATTCCAACTATCAAACTATTACCATGTGAATCACTGCTTTCCTAGGGATTTATTGCATAATTATATATTATATTCAGAACATAAGATTCCTCTACATCAGCCAAGGAAGATCACAAACTCCAATGAAGAGTTGTAACATGTGTACATGGATAGGTTGGCCCTAAATGAATAGAACTCCTCTACAAATGAATGGGATAATGTACGAATCTCAAGGTAGGTTGGATACAAACTAAACAATATTGAATGATATGTCATTAAGCTTTGAAGGTCATGAAATGCTCCATAGGTCTTCTCCTTTAGCTAATTGTCTAAGACTATCAAGATGCTCTACTCTAAGAAACAATTGATCTTCTGATAGTGATATCTTTCCGGTACCTTAACCAAATGCTCCAAGATTTGGATATGTTGTACATGAATGTCTCTAGATCCTAAGTCCAGCTCTATAAGGTTTGAAATACAACTATGGTAGAATGCGGACCAAAATACAGAAACTACTACTAACTAAACTAACTAAATTGAACTAGAAATGAAAGAAACAAACTGAAATGCAAATAAATTGAAATGCAAATGTTTTTTTGGTTGATGCAAGATTGCCCTTGAATCAGGGATGCTCCTACATCAGACATCCAGGGTTATTTAAAAAAAGTGAGTCCGTCACTTTGTAGAGGTGAGAGGAAAACCAAGACGATCCACCTCAGTCTAAGAAATCCAAGATGAATCTTCTTCTGGTCTACCTTTCCACTTCACAAGATATTCTTTGTATTATCTTCCTCTAGTGTTGTGTCCAACTTTGTTGTCCAAAATGTCTTCAATCTATTCTGGTGCTTGGTGTGGTAACTAATTCTTCAAGTCTTCTTCAATGTTGTCACTGAACTCAGCTTTATGATACTAATATAGGTCTGTGATGTTGAAAATAGGTGATATACCCAATGTCTCTGGTAACTCTACTTCATATGCATTTCCTGAATCAAACTTTCTGAGTATCCTACAAGGTCCAAACTTCTTCATCTTCAAATTGTTATATGTACCAACTAGAAATCTTTATTTTCTCAAGTACACCATCACCTCATCTCCAACTACAAATTCTTTATGTCTCCACTTCTCATATTCTTGCTCTTTGTACTTACTATTCATATCCTCCAAAATATTCTTTACCTAATTATGCACTATCTCCATATTCCTGCATATTTTTCTACTTCTGCACTTCTCTTTTCTGCCATACTGATATTTCTCAATTCTACTATTCCTCTAGGGCTTTCTCTAATAATAATTTCAAAAGGTGTTCTTCCAATACTCCTATTCACATAATTATTGTATGCAAACTCTACTTGTGAAAGAATCAAATCCCAACTTCATGTCTTCTCTCCAACCAAACATCTCAACAAGTTTCCCAAACTCCTATTCACTACCTTTGTCTATCCATTAGTCTGTGGATGAAATGTTGAACTGAACTTCAAATCTGTCTTAATCTTCATCCATAGTGTCTTCCAAAAATATCTAAGAAATTTGGTGTCTCTATCTAAAATTATACACTTTGTTAATCCATGCAATCTTATAATCTTCTTGAAAAATAGGTCAGCTACATGCATTACATCAGTTGTCTTCTTACAAGGTATGAAATGTGCTATGTTTGAAAATTTGTCCACCACTACAAATATAGAATCATGTCCTCTTTGTGTCTTAGGTAGTCCCATTACAAAACCAATACTTCTGAGGCCTACCATTTCATTCCATTATATTGACTACTTTATTTTACTATTGGAGACACATATTAGACTTTGGGACTGTTGATCTTGACTCACAGGACTATTAGACTTTATGCTTTATGTGGATTTATTATGTTTAGCATGATTAGTATGAGATTAGACCATTACTATGAGATTAGACCTTGATATTGATACACTGATGATGTTAGACATATGATTTTACATTATGATGTTATTGGGATACTATTCATGTGATTCTAATTAGAAATTTATTATGTGATTCTATCTTGTGATGGATTTTTAAAAATACAAAAATTAGAATTTAATTATGATGTGATTCTTTCATGTTTATATGATCATGTGATGAAGTGAGTGTATTTTTCACTTTGCTTCAGCTATTATATACATGTGCGATTAACATTTAATTTGAGTGCACAGGTGTTTCTAACAAAGCCATGGATATTCAGAGATCATCCCACACACTGTGTTGTTTCCCATGTAAAGCTGATCTAATTCCAAGAGGAACCAAGATCAACTATGTGATGTATGATGAATTTTTGTAATGTTGTTGTGTGATGTTAGTTGGGTTAGGTATACCCCTTCCTTTATTTGATTTTTGATTGGCGTTGTAAGTTGTAATGTCATTTGAATTTTATTTTGATTTTTAATTTTTGAGACCCCTTTTTATGTGTTTTTACTCAACCTATGGTGCTCAAAATGGGTTAAAATTGACCTTGTGTTGTACCCCTAGGGTCTAGGGGTCATTTGGGCTTGTGTAACCTTAGGTAAACTCCCATTTGGTCACTTTAACTTCACCCTGAAGTAAAGTGACGAAAATTGAAGTTTGGGAGGGAGAGGATTTGTGGGTCAAACACTCAACCTCTTCGTTTCATCTTTCCTAGGTTGGGGGAGTCTTCAAGACCCCCTAATTTTGGAGGACTCAACTATAAGCCTCTCCCACAATTGGTGATGGTACCTTGGGGTTGTGTGGGTTTTATGAGGAGGAGATGATTGGGACACATGTGGTACCCACTCCTCCTTTGGCTCCAACTTTCTCTCCCACATGTGTGAGAAAGAGCAAGTGGATGGGAGAAAGACTTGGTGGAATGGGTGGAAGACATGTGTCACCATCCCATTATAAGAGTCTTGCAAGTGGTTGTGTGGAGGAGTGAGGAGGTGACATGTGTCATCACCCCATTCCTCAAGGATTATGAGAAGAGCCTATTTTAGTCCCTCTTGAAGAGAGGGAGGGGGTTGTTGACTCTTTTTGAATCTTTGAATTTTAGTTGTTTTTGGGAAAAAAGTTAGAGGAAAAAGGGTTGGAGACTAAACTTGGAGGAGGAGATAGAGGAGCTCTACTCAAATATCTTCCATTTGGGCTTTATAAGGTTGAACTCAAGGCAAATGCCTTTCCTTATGTATTTTCTTTTCTTGTATGATGCTTGTGTGAGTTCCATTGTGTTTGTTTTTACTTGGTTGTTGTGGGAAAATTGGGTATGGGAGTTGTGAGAGCCTCTCCATTTGGAGAGAATACTCAACATGTGTGGGGTGGTGGAGGAGTGAACCTCCTCAAGGTCACATCATTAGTTTTGTGGAGTTTTAGCCTTGAGGGAAATATGTGTATATGAACAATTTGTGAAATGGCTTGAGAGCCAACAGAAATCTTTGTGTAACTATGTTTTAAAGTGTTGTCTTGAGGCCTTGATATATATTTGTATCGAGAAGTTTTTTTTGGAGTGGCACTCTCGAATTGAGTGATGTCCACTCCCATACCCCATTAAACTCATCTTGGGTGAGTTTTGTTATGTGAAAGCCATGGGAGTATAATATTTTTTGGTGTTTGTTGCATTTTTTGTGATGTGGTGTGTGTTTACCTTGTGTGAGGATGACCTCCTAGCTCAGGGGTGACTCATGAGTGAGTCAATGGTAGGGAGGAGAGCAGTTCATTGTGGCTTCTTTCCTTTTTGTGTCATTGCAGGTTTTCTCTTTGGAGCTATGAGAAGTTGGGTAAACAACATTTGTTTTCTTGTGTAGTTATCTTGAGCTCTTGAGAGAGCATGGCCAAAATAGGTCTTATGTAGTTCTTTTAGTATTCAAAGAGAGGAGATCTTACCCTTTTGAGTTGTATGAAATTACATTTTAAACTTCATTGTAATGATTTGGTTTACATTCAAAAAATGAAATATTTAGTTGCTAATTTAAAATGCCTTATGATTGAATACAAAAAAAAGAAATGTTGCAAGAAGAAAAGTATGTTCAATTTGGATGCATTTGTATATTTTATTACAACAAAGAAGAAAATTTGATGTTGCTGTATATTTTGGAAGAATGAACTAAATACATTTGTTTCAAACAAAAAAGAATAAATAAATCATATGTAGTGTTGCTTTGTGTTGGCTGTAATATTTTAATATCAACATTATTTAGTGGAAGAAATTTCCATTCCATATCTACTCATATGTATGCTTTTACCATTAATGAGAGCATGTGTTTCAATGTATATATAATCGTATATATATTCATACATATATGTGTGTGTGTAAGTATATACACTATAGATAAATATTTCTTTTTTACCTTTATGCATCAAATGAAAATCTATGAAATTTAAAATGACATATATATTTGAATATATATATAGATATAAAGCCTGTTTATTACTATTAAAAAAAAGATAGAGTCTGTGTATACCTCAGTGGGTATATATATATGTATATGTATATATAGATATATGTATATATATGTATATGTATATGTATATATGTATGTATGTATGTATATATGTATGTATGTATGTATATATATGTATGTATATATATATATATGTATATATATGAGTGTGTGTGTAATACATATATATATATATAATACATATTATATATAGTAATATTTTGTTTTTTTAAATGTAGAAATCAAAGATTTGTTGTGTGTTTTTGTTGAGGTGAAGAGTGTGGTGGCTAGTGGGGTTTAAATCCCCACCGCTGTTGCTATTTTCATATGGGTGTGGGGAGGGGGTTGAGCCCCCACCCACACCCCACCGTGGTGGGATGTGGGAGGGGGCTGAGCCCCCACCCACACCCCACCGTGGTGGGATGTGGGTGGGGACTCGGCCCCCTCCCCACACCCTCGTCGCCTCCTTGCAACCGCAGCACCCACCGTCGATACTCCTCACTCACCAACATTTCCCCTTTCACTGCCAATGCCCTCAACCCTTTCCCCCTCCGTCAATCGTTCCACTCATAGTCCCTCTGCGGCCTTTAGACCCTCCTGATCTTAGCCATCCCTTTGTGTTATTCAGCCTTCGGCCATTCTAGACCTGCAAAGGGTTTAAGTATATTCAATGTTGTTCTATATATATGTAAATATATGTATGTATGTATATATATGTATGTATATATATATATATATGTATGTATGTATGTATATATATATGTATGTATATGTATATATATATGTGTATATATATATGTGTATATATATATATACCCATTGGCCTATGATATTTAATGGAACCTTTGTATAACCAGAGGTATACAAAAAAAAAGAAAATAAATTAATAATATATTTAAACACAAAAAAAACACGAGTATACACAATGTGTATACCTTTCTTGAGCTTCCATTCATGGAGGCCATTTTCCAAACCTACAAACAAGCAAAACAAACTTGAGAGGAAGAAAAAAAGAGAAGGAAGAGAAATGAAAATACAAAAAGGGAGGCTAGGGTTTTCTTTCCTTTCTTAAGGAAATTATTATTTTAATTGTGAGCTTTTCAGGGCTTGCAATTTTAAAATTGCTTTTAGTAATTTCCCCCTCATTTTATTATTGACTTTATTTCTATATTATTTTTAAATGGGGTGATTAGGGAAATTTATAATTGAGTGGGATTTTTTTGGTGTGGTAAAGTTGATCTCATTAATTGAATTTATAATGTAGGAAAAAAAATAGTATTCTATCTATTTTTATAAATAGGTCCATTATAGAATAAATTTAATTTACTAAAGGGAACTATTGTTATTTTAAATTATTAGTTTTGGGACTGGATTAATTTATTTAATTTACTTCTATTTATCTATTGAAATGCATTTACTATTAAAAGCAATTGAAATTAAATTGTTGCTTAGGATATTAATCCAATTTATCTATTGAAATGTAATTAATTTTAAATCTTTGCAAGTAAATTGATGCATGTGGACATTAACCCATAAGGTTAATTTTAGTACAATTCAATTGTTTAATTCAGTTGTGATATTCTGATTAGGATAGAGTGTTTTAATTAATTAGTTAGATTTGTCATTAAACTAACCAGTAAACCTTGTAAACTTTTGACTAAAATTATTTTTATTAACTAAACCCTATTCACGCCCGTGAGGCATTATGCTGCAAGATTTTTTCAGAATCTGGGATTAGTTATTTTATCACTCTTGAACCTTGTGTAGAGCTAATTTACCATTTCCGCAAACATGATGATATTTAAATTAAACCGTTAATTATTTTCTTACTTTAGAAATTGACTTTTAATTTTGACTATGTCAAAATCCTATCACCCACTTAGGTAAACCTAGGGTTATGATCTTCGATCCTATCCCTATAAGCAATGTTATTCATGTCGCTTTGACCCCCCTAGTTGGCCTTCATTGCATAGGGGAAATGCACATTACCACTAAGCACGCTAATGCGTGCGAGGGGGTTTCTAGGAAAGAGTGAATTTTTTTTATATTTCATGTCATGACCACATGACAAATGTGGACATGACATATGTGATGCGTTTCGTGACCGCATGGGAAATGTGGGCATGACATTTGGTATCAGAGCCTAAGTTTAAACACTGGTCTTGTTTAGGCATGTTACTTTTTCCACAATTTTGATTAATTAGTGACTACCTTGTTCTTATAGGATGCCACCTAGAACGAGGTGAGCACATTCGTGCCACATTGAGTCTGTAGAGATACGAGATGAGTCCACGGTAGAGGGTTAGGGACCAATAGCCTTATCAGAGCATAAGCCACCACATGCACCACTAGGGCTTGATATAGGACCTCAGATTTTACAGACGTTATAGGCCATATTAGAGAGGCTACTACAAGTTGTACCAGTGCCACATGACGAGCCCTATGTTGGTCTATGAGAGGAGCCACATGAAGAGCCACGTGCTGAGTCCCAAGCTGAGCCACGTGTAGAGCCTCGCGTCAAGCCGCAAGAGGTGCCACATGTAGAGCCCTTTGTAGAGATACTAGATACTATAGTGGAGGAGGTAGGGTCAACTTACAGAGCATGAAGTAGGAGTCCTCTGTGACATCCAAGATGAGATGAGACTGTGAGGGTAGAGCAAGTGTATCATGGACCTTATGAGTATGGTATGGATGAGCTAATCATAAGGCATAGAGATAGAGGAGACCCCATCAAAGACCTACTTAGGCTTAATCCACCCACCTTCATAGGAGCTATAGAGGGAGTTGAGGCTGAGGCTTGGCTTATCAGTCTAGATAGATGCTTTGCGTTGCGACCTTATGGAAGCAACATGAAGACATGTGTGGTAGTACACCTCCTAAGAGATATAGTAGCTACTTGGTGGCGCACTAAGGAGTGCAAGCATCGTTTATCATTAGACACACTCACATAGGACACATTCATAGAGTGCTTTAATGCATAATACTTGTCAGACCATTATAGGTAGTGTCGGATAGATGAGTTCCATGACTTACAGCAGAGAGGACTCACAGTTGCATAGTATGAGAGTAGATTTATCAAGCTTTCATGTTATGCAGAGTATCTCCATGATGAGGAACTCCTAGTTTATAAGTTTATCAAAGGATTGAACCATAGGATAGCAGGACCTATACACATGGCAGATCCCCAGACATTAAACAATGTTGCCGAGAAGGCATACATAGCTGAGGAGATACAGGGATGAGGGTAGGGTTCACACCCTGTGTTTCAGGATCCTAGGTAGCAATAGTATCAGTAGAGTTACCACAGACCACCACAGACACCCCAAAGAGGAGGATTTAGTTCTCCATCATTACCTCCTAGACCTCCAAAGTAATAGTAATAGCAAAATCAGTAGAGGTCTAGACCCCAACATAGGGCACAGGGAGGGAAGAATCAAGGCTAGCAGCAATAGGGCCCGTGTAGAGATTAGAGGCAATAGTGACCACCTGTGGGACCCTTGAGGTCGTAGCAGTCATACAGGAGTTCACAGGGGTCCACAGGTAGATCTAAATAGTAGCAGTCGGGTAGGACTTAGACTGGATAGGTTGCTATGTGTGTGGTGGAGCAGGACATCTAGCCAGAGAGTGGCCATAGGGCTTTATGGCAAGGGGACAACTCCGTTCAGGAGGGTTAGAGCAGATTGTAGGAGATGTGGGCAAATCCCACTGCATGTTTGCAGTAGTTGATAACTGCCAGGCTAATTTTTAAGCATCAGTGATTGAGACATCAGGTATGATCGGGGGTGCCCCCATTTCTATTCTTCTTGACTCTAGAGCTACTGATTCCTTTCTATCTACATTGTTAGTGGAGCATTGCACGCTGGTGGCTTCTAGGCAGGACATTAGGTGGGAGGTTGAGTTGGCCACTAGGGTCAAGATGTCAGTAGATGCCTTGGTTTGGGATTGTGAGATCTCTTTGGGGTCCTTCACTACATCTTGTGACCTTAGAGTTATGCCATTAGGATCCTACAATGTGGTTTTGGGTATGGATTGACTTGCAGCTCATAGAGCCAAGCTAGATTATCGCTGAAAGGTGATTAGTTGCTTAAACGATCATGGTGCATCAGTTGAGATAGTGGGTATTTAGAAGCCCACAATAGTTCATATGATATCTGCTCAGTAGCTTAAGTGCTGCATGTGGAAGGGGTGCCAGATGTTTGCTATTACAATTAGTGACAAATTAGAGGATGAGTCTGAGGCATCATTAGATGATCATCCCATCTTGAGAGAGTTTGCCGATGTGTTTCCAGCAAAGTTACTATGGATGCCACCCCATCGTGAGTAGACTTTCATATTGATTTAGTCCCAAGTACAAAGCCAGTGTCTTGTGCACCCTATAGGATGACTACTCATGAGCTTACAGAGCTCAAGTTGCAGCTTGAGGACTTACTCGAAAAGGGGCACATCCGACTAAGTGTTTCACCTTGGGGCATTCCATTTATCTTCGTGAAGAAGAAGGATGGGTCACTTTGATTATGCATGGATTATAGGTAGTTGAATAAGGTGACGGTGAAGAACCGTTACACTCTACCTAGGACTGATGATCTCTTTGACCAGATGTAGGGAGCTAGGGTGTTCTCTAAGATTGACCTAAAGTCTAGTTACCATCAGTTGCATATCACAGAGGCAGATATTCATAAGACTGCTTTCTAGACTAGATACAACCATTATGAGTTCATTGTAGTCCCCTTCGGTTTGACAAACACCCTTGCAGTGTCCATGAGTCTCATGAATGGGGTGTTCCGTACCTACTTGGATTGGTTCATCATTATTTTTCTTGATGACATATCAATCTATTCGCGGACTGATGAGGAGCATGAGGAGCACCTATGTCAGGTTTTGCAATGCTTGAGACAGCATCAACTTTAGGGCAACTTAGCGAAGTGTGCCTTTTTTAGGATAGAAGTATAGTACTTGGGGCACATCCTATTAGATAATGGCATCTCCATAGATCCATCAAAGATCAAAGCTATCAGAGATTGGCTAGCACGCACCACTATGATAGAGGTCAGGAGTTTCATTGGATTAGTTGGTTACTATCATAGATCTGTAGAGGGCTTTTCCAGGATAGCGCACCCCATTACTTCCCTTCATCGGAAAGGGAAGAGTTTCTCTTGGACTGAGCAGTACGAGAGGGCCTTTGGGGTCCTCAAGGAGCATCTTATCAGTGCACCCATCTTAGCAGTTCTTGATCCTGTAGAGGATTTTATGGTTTGTACAAATTCTTCACTTGAGGGTTTGGGAGCCATGCTTATGCAGGGTGGTAGAGCAATTGCATATGAGTCACGTATGCTCAAGACACATGAGTTGAACTACCCTACTCATGATTTAGAGCTCGTAGCAGTGGTACATGCTCTTGTTCATTGGAGACACTTTCTTTTGGGTCATCACTTTGAGCTTCATTTGAATCACCAAAGTTTGCAATATATATTTACACAGCCAAATTTGAATGCCTGCCAGCCATGTTGGATGGAGTTTCTATGCGAGTACAACTTTGATGTCCACTACATCAAAGGGAAGGAGAATGTGGTCATTGAAACTTTGAATCAGAGGTGCCACGAGATCCTGACCTTGACCTTGAGTATGGACTTGAGAGAGCACATCATTTAGCATCTACCTAAGGATGAGTGGTTTCTTGAGGTGTAGTAGGAGATCCAGTCACAGAGGACCCTTAAGGTCAAATTTGTAGGATATTCCTTTAAGTCAGATGGGTTGCTTAGGCATCAACAATGCATCTATGTACCCTGTGCGGGTGACCTTCATGCAGTAGTTCTTTCAGAGGCTCATAGAGCACCTTATGCAGCACACCCAAGGGTGAAGAAGATGCATGCTGACTTACGACAGTTATACCATTGGGCAAGTATGAGACAGGATATTGCAGAGGATGTTGCTCATTGTCTTGAGTGTTAGAGGGTCAAGGCCAAGCATCAGCATCCAATAGGTCTTTTATACCCTCATGCGATACCTAAGTGGAAATGGGACACCATTTCCATGGATTTCATTGTTGGTCTTCCTATGTCATCATGTCGCCATGATGCCATCATGGTGACGGTTGACAAGTTGACCAAGGTGGCACATTTCTCACCTATACGCATGATGTACAATACACCATCAGTGGCAAGAGTATTCTTGGATTAGATTGTTAGAATACATGGGGTACCTCACCATATCATATCGAATAGGGATTTAGTGTTCACATCAGCCTTTTCGAGGGCTTTGCAGTAGGCGTTGGGCACACATCTCAACTTTAGTTTCACTTATCATCCTGAGATAGATAGTTAGATAGAGAGGGTAAATCATGTTCTTGAGGATATGCTCCATATGTATGTCATGGATCACCAGAGTAGATGGGAGGAGTATTTTTATATAGTTGAGTTTGTCTACAATAATGGGCATCATAGCTCGTTGGGTATGACTCCTTTTCAAGACTTATACAATAGACCTTACAGGACACCTTTGAGTTGGGACCGTATTGAGGATAGGGATGCAATAGGGCTAGAGTTGGTTCAGGATATGGAGTAGCAGGTGACTTTGATTAGGCAGATACTTTAAGAGGCACAGGATCAACATAAGATGTATGCCGATGCTAAGAGGGTAGATCGGAGCTTCTCAGTTGGGGTAGAGTATTCTTGAGAGTGCAACCGCACAAGACTCCAATCCATTATGGAAAGGGCTCTAAGCTCATACCTCATTTTGTTGGACCTTTTGAGATTTTGGAGCAGATAGGACCCGTAGCCTATCATCTAGCCTTGCCACCTAGCCTATCATGCATCCACGATGTTTTTCATGTTTTTGTTTTATGGTGTTACATATTTGATTTATATCATGTATTGGATTGGAGTGCTCTTGAAGTAGAGGTGGACAACCAGTTGGCTTTGGAGCCAATTCACATATTGGCTTGTCAGATGCTAGGCCTTCGAGGTCGAGAGCTAGCTAGGTTAGAGTCCAGTGGGACATGTACGATGAGGTCACGACGACATGGGAGGATGTAGCAAGATTGATGGCCCTTTATCCTCACCTTTTTGACGACTTCCAGGAGGAAGTATAGACTTAGAGGGGAGGACTTGAGGCCTACCATTTTATTCCCTTATATTGACTACTTTATTTTACTATTGGAGTCACATATTAGACTTATGGGACTATTGATTCTAATTCATAGGACTATTAGACTTTATGCTTTATGTGGATTTATTATATTTAGCATGATTACAATGAGATTAGACCTTGATATTGATTCACTGATGATGGTAAATATATGATTTTACATTATGATGTTATTGGGATAATATTCATGTGATTTTAGGTAGAAATTTATTATGTGATTCTATCTTGTGATGGATTTTTGAAAATGAAAAAATTAGAATTTAATTATGATGTGATTCTTTCATGTTTATATGATCATGTGAGTGTATGTTTCACTTTGCTTCAGATATTATATACATGTGGGATTAACATTTTATTTGAGTGTGTAGGTGTTTCTAATGAAACCATGGATATTCAGAGATCATCCCACACACTGTGTTGTTTCCCGTGTAAAGTTGATCTACTTCCAAGAGGAACCAAGATCAACTATGTGATGTATGATGAATTTTTGTAATGTTGTTATGTGATGTTAGTTGGGTTAGGTCTACCCCTTCTTTTATTTGATTTTTTATTGGTATTGTAAGTTGTAATGTCATTTGAATTTTATTTTGAGTTTTAATTTTTGAGACCCCTTTTATGTGTTTTTACTCAACCTATGGTGCTCAAAATGGGTTAAAATTGACCCTGGATTGTACCCCTAGGGTCTATAGGTCATTTGGGCTTGTGTAACCTTAGGTAAACTCCTATTTGGTCACTTTAACTTCGCCCTAAAGTAAAGTGACGAAACTGGAAGTTTGGGAGGGAGAGGATGAGTGGGTCAAACACCTAACCTCTTCATTTCATCTTTCTTAGGTTGGGGGAGTCTTCAAGACCCCCTAATTGTGGAGGACTCAACTCCAAGCCTCTCCCACAATTGGTAAGGGTACCTTGGGGTTGTGTGAGTTTTCTTAGGAGGAGATGATTGGGGCACATGTGGTACCCACTCCTCCTTTGGCTCCACCTTTCTCTCCCACATGTGTGAGAGAGAGCAAGTGGATGGGAGAAAGACTTGACGGAATGGGTGGAAGACATGTGTCACCATCCCATTCTAAGAGTCTTGCAAGTGGTTGTGTGGAGGAGTGAGGAGGTGACATGTGTTATCACCCTATTCCTCAAGGCTCATGAGAAGAGCCTATTTTAGTCCCTCTTGAAGAGAGGGAGGGGGTTGTTGACTCTTTTTGAATCTTTGAATTTTAGTTGTTTTTGGGAAAAAAGTTAGAGGAAAAAGGGTTGGAGACTAAACTTGGAGGAGGAGATAGAGGAGCTCTACTCAAATAGTTTCCATTTAGGCTTTATAAGGTTGGACTCAAGGCAAATACCTTTCCTTATGCATTTTCTTTTCTTGTATGATGTTTGTGTGAGTTCCATTGTGTTTGTTTTTATTTGGTTGTTGTGGGAAAATTGGGTATGGGAGTTGTGAGAGCCTCTCCATTTGGAGAGAATACTTAACATGTGTGGGGTGGGGGAGGAGTGAACCTCCTTGGGGTCACATCATTGGTTTTGTGGAGTTTTAGCCTTGAGGGAAATATGTGTATATGAACAATTTGTGAAACAGCTTGAGAGACAAAAGAAAGCTTTGTGAAACTATGTTTTAAAGTGTTGTCTTGAGGGCTTGAGATAAATTTGTATTGGGAATTTTTTTGGAGTCGCACTCTTGAGTTGAGTGATGTGCACTCCCCTACCCCATTAAACTCATTTTGGGTGAGTTTTGTTATGTGAAATCCATGGGAGTATAATATTTTTTGGTGTTTGTTGCATTTTTTTTGATGTGGTGTGTGTTTACCTTGTGTGAGGATGACCTCCTAGCTCGGGGGTGACTCATGAGTGAGTCAATGGTAGGGAGGAGAGCAGTTCGTTGTGGCTTCTTTCCTTTTTGTGTCATTGCAAGTTTTCTCTTTGGAGCTATGAGAAGTTGGGAAAACAACATTTCTTTTCTTGTGTATTTATCTTGAGCTCTTGAGAGAGCATGGCCAAAATAGGTCTTATGTAGTTATTTTAGTATTCAAAGAGAGGAGATCTTACCCTTTTGAGTTGTATGAAATTATGTTTTAAACTTGGTTGTAATGATTTGGTTTACATTCAAAAAATGAAATATTTAGTTGCTGATTTAAAATGCCTTATGATTGAATACAAAAAAAAGAAATGTTGGAAGAAGAAAAGTATGTTCAATTTGGATGCATTTGTATATTTTATTACAAAGAAGAAAATTTGATGTTGCTGTTTATTTTGAAAGAATAAACTAAATACATTTGTTTCAAACAAAAAAGAATAAATAAATCATATGTAGTGTTGTTTTGTGTTGGATGTAATATTTTAATATTAGCATTATTTAGTGGAAGAAATTTTCATTCCATATCTACTCATATGTATGCTTTTAATGAGAGCATTTGTTTGAATGTATATATAATCGTATATTTATTCACACACTCACACACACATATGTGCGTGTGTGTAAGTATATACATTATAGATAAATATTTGTTTTTTGCCTTTATGCATCAAATGAAAATATGTGAAATTTAAAATGATATATATATATATATATATATATATATATATATATATGTTTAAATATAAAGCCTTTTTATTACTATTTAAAAAAAAGACAGAGTTTGTGTATACCTTAGTGGGTATATATATATATATATTCCACTTTTATTGTTGTCATATATTTATAAACTTAAAACTGTGTTAATGAAACAAATTTGTGGTGACTGTTGACCTGGGAGTAATATCTACATACATATTACATACACATGTGTGTATATATATATAATACATATTATATATATATATATAACTATATATATGTATATAATACATATTATACACAGTAATGTTTTTATTTATTTATTTTTTAAATGTAGAAATCAAAGATTTGTTGTGTTTTTGTTGAGGCAAAGAGTGTGGTGGGCAGTGGGGTTTAAACCCCCACTACCATTGTTGTTCTCATATGGGTGTGGGGAGGGGGCCGAGCCCCCACCCACACCTCACCGTGGTGGGATGTGGGTGGGGATTTGGCCCCCTCCCCACACCCCCATTGCCTCCTTGCAACCACAACACCCACCATCCACACTCCCCACTCACCACCGACACCCTCATCCCTTTCCCCCTCCATCGGTCATTCCACTCACAGTCCCTCTGCAGGCTTCAGACCCTCCAGATCTTAGCTGTCTCTCTGTGTTATTCAACCTTTGGCCATTCCAGACCTACAAAGGGTTCGAGTATATTCAATGTTGTTCTGTATACTAATATATATATATACCCCTTGGTCTATGATACTTAATGGAACCCTGGTATAACCAGAGGTATACAAAAAAAATAATAATAAATTAATAATATATTTAAACACAAAAAAAATACACGGGTATACACAATGTGTATACCTTCCTTGAGCTTCCACTCATGGAGGCCATTTTCCAAACCTGCAAACAAGCAAAACAAACTTGAGAGGAAGAAAAAAGAGAAGGAAGAGAAATGAGAATACAAAAAGGGAGGCTAGGGTTTTCTTTCCTTTCTTAAGGAAATTATTATTTTAATTGTGAGCTTTTTGGGGCTTGCAATTTTAAAATTGCTTTTAGTAATTTCCCCCTCATTTTATTATTGACTTTATTTCTATATTATTTTTAAATGGGGTGATTAGGGAAATTTATAATTGAGTGGGATTTTTTTGGTGTGGTAAAGTTGATCTTGTTAATTGAATTTATAATTTAGGGGGTAGGAAAAAAAATACTATTCTATCTATTTTTATAAACGGGTCCATTATAGAATAAATTTAATTTACTAAAGGGAACTATTGTTATTTTAAATTATTAGTTTTGGGACTGGATTAATTTATTGAATTTACTCCTATTTATCTATTGAAATGCATTTAGTATTAAAATCAATTGAAATTAAATTATTGCTTAGGACATTAATCCAATTTATCTATTGAAATGTAATTAATTTTAAATCTTTGCAAGTAAATTGATGCATGTGGATGTTAACCCATAAGGTTAATTTTGTTACAATTTGATTATTTAATTCAGTTACAATATTCTGATTAGGATAAAGTGTTTTAATTAATTAGTTAGGCTTGTCGTTAAACCAACTAGTAAACCTAGTAAAATTTTGACTAGAATTATTTTTATTAACTAAACCCTATTCACACCCGTGAGGCATTATGCTGCCAGATTTTTCCAGAATTTGGGATTAGTTATTTTATCACTCTTGAACCTTGCATAGAGCTAATTTACCATTTCTGCAAACATGATGATATTTAAATTAAACTGTTAATTATTTTGTTACTTTGGAAATTGACTTTTGATTTTGACTATGTCAAAATCCCATCATCCACTTAGGTAAACCTAGGGTTATGATCTTCGATCCTAACCCTATAATTGATGTTATTCATGTCACTTTGACCCCCCTAGTTGGCCTTCATCACGTAGGGGAAATGCGCATGTGATCACATTACCCTGCCTTCGACTGACATGTTTATGCTTTATGTGTATTGCTACCGAGCACGCTGATGCGTACGAGGGGGTTTCTGGCAAAGTGTGAATTTTTTTTATATTTTGTGTCATGACCACATGACAAATGTGGACATGACACATGTGATGCATGTAATGACTGCATGGGAAATGTAGGCATGACAATACTTATGTCTTCCCAAGATCTCTCCAGTACTGTCAAAGGTTTATACAATCCAGTATTCTGACTACTCCCTTTTGCAACTTGACAAACTCTGCAACTCTGCACAAATTTCCTAACATCCTTTTTATCTGAGGCCAAAAGTAGTTTTTACTCACCAAAGCTACTATCTTATCAATGCCAAAATATCCTGGCAATCCACCACTATGTTTCTCCTTGATCAAATTGTCTCTCATTGAACTCCTAAGTATACATAATTGATTTCCTCTTAATAACATATCCTTCTTGAATGAAATTGGTGCAGGGGCATCAGGGCCTTAGAAGCATATCTTTTGTCATTTTTGGTTTTAGGTTTGTTCAAGTGTTTTGGAGTCTCATAAGGTATTTTATGACCATTTAGAATCATATGTGTTCATTTTTGGTGTGTTAGTTGGGTTTTTTATTTAAAACTATAAAAGTTGCTAAATGTTGCTTAAAGTTGTCATGCAACTTGGACAAGTGGTCAAAAAGGAAAGAAATTGTTACATGCAAGAAAGAAACCATTACTAATCATTGGGATCAGTTATAAATGGAAAAAGACACCTTCAAAAGTCAATTAGGAAGTGGGGAAAATGAATTTTGGCAATTTTTGGTGAATAGAAGCAAGTTTTTCCTATGTTTTCTAACATTACAGTCTTGTTCTTTTATTGTGTATGGCATGTATGGCCCATGTGATGATCTAAAAGCAATTGTATTTAGTTAAGATGTGAATCTACTTTTTTTTTTCTTTTGATTTCATCGATTTTAGTTTTGTACAGTGGAAGTTATATTTTTATTGAAGATTGGTAAAACCCTACCTAGGGTAACCAGTGAGCACAAAAAATGTTGTAAATTGGTCTCCTACCAGTGAAAAATCTCCACAATGGGTGGTGAGGCCTATGTAAATGTATTCTATCATATTCCAAGCTTGCAGGGCCCCAAGTTGAGATTGGCACATGCTTCTAATGGACAGTAAGTCTGATATTCTGAATGTATTAGACTGTGAGGGTTGTGAAGGGTAGTTTGAATGATATCAAAGAAAGATCAGAGTGTTTTGTGATAGGAGATGTGGAGGATGTGTATGAAGGTCTTACAGACCTGTTCAAGGTGTTTTTGAGCTCTCTTGGCAATTATTTGACAAAATGTCATGACTATCCCAAGTAGATTACATGAGACAATGAAGCCCTCAAACTGTGACCAGTCTAGTGTGAACCCTTTTGGTGTGTGTAGACCTTGAAACCTCCTTGAAAGAACTTGTATGCAAGGTCTAAGGGTTCTCACATTAGTGGCAAAGTTTTTAAAATCATTTGTTCTTGTTGATTCTTAATCCAATGAAGTTGTCTCTACTAGGAGCAGAAATACAAGAAGTTGTGAGCCAATGAGTTGTGTTATGGTTGGGTCATCAACACATAGAAATGTCCAAGATCATGTTCAAGATCTTTTGAGTGCCAAAGTAAGTCTACCATGTCATTTGAATTTGTTTAAACAAGTTGGTTCAAATCCCTAAATAAGGTCAATGTTAGAGGCCTAGTGAAGTGCACCTAGGAGCATGATTGAGAAATGTGTAAGAACACTTTGTCTTTTGAGTTGTTGTTCTAAAGATGGTCCTTCCTCTACATCAAATTGGTATTAGAGTAAGGAAGATCAGTAAGAGGTGATAAATAAGTTGATTTAAAGTTAATCCAAGATGCTTCCAAGGGTGAATGTGGAAAGAATAATCAGGGAGGTGAGATACTCTCTCGTCCCAGAATTGAGATCCATAAATGAAATCCTTGATGCAAGACTCACATCAACTGAGACCAACCAGAGAAGAGGAGTGGTCATAGGAGATTTGAGTGACCAAGAAGAAGAAGAAGTGGGTGAAAATGTACCACAAGAAGAACTTGATGAAGAAAGAGATATTGAAGAGAAGAGGTTGGAGAAATTGTTAAAGGTAGTTAGGAATGATGGTTCCAAGGTAAAAATAGAACTTCTAGTATATTCAAGAAGTCTGAAAGGAGAAGAACTCTAAGATTGGATAGGAGAATTAGATAAGTATTTTAAGTTTGAAGAGATACCTGAGGGGCAACATGTGAAATTGGAAAGAACAAAACTAAAAGGACATGCATCCCTATGGTGGGTTTATGTACAAGAAGAGAGGAAAAAGAAAGGCAAAGAAAAAATTACATCTTGGGATAGAATGATTGCAAAATTGAAAGGTAAATTCCTGCCTAGTGATTATGCCACTTGACTATATAGAAGTTTGTAAAATTTAAAGCAAAAGGACATGGATGTGAAGACCCACATAGAAGAGTTCTACAAACTAAACATAAGATTGGGCCACATGGAAGAAGATGTTGACAAAGTTGCAAGGTATTTGAATGGGCTAAAGTATATCCTACAAGATGAACTAAGTCTCATAAGCCCAAGAATAGTAGAAGAGTGTTATTAGCTAGCCATAAAGGTTCAAGACAAGTTGAGAAGGAGACAAGAAAAGCAATGTAGAGGTAGGGGAAGGATGAATTTAAGAGGAAGAGTGACTTTTGCTGGTAGAGGAAAGTCCCAAAGGTCTCAAGAAGAGACAAGTAACTCACAAGAACAAACATCAGATTCAAGGGGTAGCTTTAGAGGAAGAAAACCAAATTTTAGAGGCAGATTTGGCAATAGAGGAGGGTCAAGTGGATTCACTAGAAAGTGTTACAAATGCAATAAATTTGTAGGCCATCAAACATGGCAGTGCCTTGAGGAGAAGCCATCTAGTTCTTTTAAGGGTGAGAGGAGAAATTAGATTGCACAAGGTGGAGATGATGCTAAAAGTATTAATTCCCCATCAAAAAATACAAAACCATAAGTTGGAGAGTCCTTATTGATAAGAAGAACCTTGACCAAAGTGCCCATGGAGAAGGAACCACCTCAAATAAAGTCACTCTTCAGGACTAAATGCAAATAAATGTTGTAAGGTTGTCTTTGATTCTAGAAGTACTAACAATTTGGTTTCAGTTGAAATGGTAGAGAAGTTAAAGTTGAAAAGATTGCCTCATGCCACTCCATACAAAGTGTCTTGGTTAAACAAAGGGCAGCAAGTGTTGGTGAATGAACAATGTTGGGTAGAATTCCATATAGGGGTTATAAGGTCTTGTGTGACTCATCCCTATGGATGTTTGTCATGTTCTTCTTGGTAGACCATGGTAATATGATAGAAATGCCAAACATGATGGTAGAAAGAACACATATGTCATAGAGAAGGATGGATTCTCATATACTGTAACACCATTGAAAGACGAAGATAAAACACCACAAGTGGAATCCAATGTGATGTTGGTAGGAGAGAAGGAATTCATGAAGGCCATGGAAGAAGAGAATATGGGTTTTTCCATCATAGCCAAGCCTAGGTTTGTTGTGACAGCAACAAAGTTTGATGATTTACCTATGGAGGTCCAAGATTTGTTGAACAATTATGTTGACATTATGGTTGATGAACTCCCAAACTCCCTACCACCAATGAGGGATATTATCCATAATATTTACTTCATACCAGGGGATAGCTTGCCTAATAAGGCATCAAATACAATGACACCACAATAGAATGAGAAGATTAAGAGACAACTTCAAGAATTGCTTGATAAGAGGCTAATCAAAGAAAGCCTTAGTCATTGTTCAATTCTTGTTGTCTTAGCACCCAAAAAGGGAGGTGAATGGAGGATGTACACTAATTCTAGGGCCATCAATAAGATTACAATTAGATATAGATTCCCCATTCCATGGATGGAAGACTTGATGGATTGTCTAGGTGGAGCATTCTACTTTTCCAAAATAGACCTCAAGAGTGCGTATCACCAAATCAGGATTAGACTAGGGATGAATGTAGGACAACATTTAAGACAAACGAAGGGCTTGTAATGCTTTTTGGTCTCTCAAATGCACCCAGTACCTTCATGAGGTTGATGAATGAAGTTCTCAAGCCTTTTATTGGTAAGTTTGTAGTGGTTTACCTTCATGACATTCTTGTTTTTAGTAAAACTAAGGAAGAGCATTTGCACCATTTGGATTTGGTTTTAAGAAGATTGAATAAAAAAAATAATGATTAGTTTGAATAAATGTGAGTGTATGAAGACATAATTGGTATATATTGGTTTTGTGGTTATAAAAGGCACTTTGAAAATGGATCCAAGCAAGGTTGAAGCTATTCTAAGTTGGTCTCCACCCAAATCAGTTGCCAAGGTAAGAAGTTTCCATGGTTTGGAAATTTTTTATATGAAGTTTATTAAGGGTTTCAGTCATTTTTGTGCTCCAATCATTGATAGCACAAAGGGGGATAAGAGAAAGAAGTTTGTTTGGACTAATGAGGCTGAAAAGAGTTTTGAGTATTTGAAAAAGTGGGTAGCAAAGCAGCCCATATTAGCCTTACCAGATTTTAATAAGGTGTTTACTATTGAGTGTGATGCAAGTGGCTATGCCATAGGGGCAGTGTTGATTCAAGAGGGCAGACCCATAGCCTTCTTTAGTGAAAAACTTAATGAAGCCAAGAAGAAATACTCTTCTTATGACTTAGAGATGTATGCTTTGGTTTAGTCCTTAAGGAAGTGGAGACACTACCTTATTCCTAAAGAGTTTATAGTCTATATTGATAATCATGCTCTTCAATTCCTTAATAGCCAAGAGAAACTTGGTCATAGGCATGTCAAGTGGGTGGAGTACTTGCAAAGTTTCACTTTCACCATCAAACATAAGAAGGGGTAGTCAAACAAAGTGGTTGATGCATTGAATAGAAGGACATAAATTGTGCAAGAATCCAATTACAAAGTGTAAGAGTTGACACACTAAAAGGTATGTGTATAGATGGTGTTGATTTCAAGGAGATTTATGCCTCATGTAAGCAATCTAATGGTCTTCTTCATGAGTTCAGTTCTAATTTTCTGATTCAAGATGGTTTGTTATTCAAAGGGGCTCAACTTTGTGTACCTAAGTATTCCATGAGAGATAATATCATAAGAGAGAAGCATTATGGTAGTTTGGCAGGTCACTTTGGTCTTGATAAGACCTTGGAGCAGCTAAGCAGGTATTATTTTTGGCCTAAGATGCAAACTGATGTAAGGAAATTTGTTAAGAAATGTGTTATTTGTCAAAAGACAAAAGGGAGCAGCACACATGCAAGCTTGTATCAGCATCTTCCTATTCCAAATAGGCCTTGGGAGTCTATAAGTATGGATTTTGTAATGGGTTTACTAAAAACACTTAGAGGTTTTGATTCCATCTATGTTGTCATGGACCAGTTCTCCAAGATGGCACATTTCATCCCATGAAAGAGCACCAATGATGCCTCTTATATTGCAAGGTTGTTCTTCAAAGAAGTAGTAAGGATTCATCATTTTCCTTCGAGTATTGTTTCAAATAGATATAGTAAATTTGTTGGGCATTTTTGGAGAACATTGTGGAAGAAACTTGGCACTAACCTTAGTTTCAGTTCTGCCTATCACCTTCAAATTGATGGGTAGACCAAAGTGGTTAATAGGAGCCTTGGTAACCTCTTAAGATGTCTCACCAAAGAGAATTCTACTCAACGGGACTTGATCTTACCTCAGGTAGAATTTACATACAATGATTCATTGAATAGAAGTGTGGGTAAGAGTCCTTTAGAAATTGTTTATGGTTTGCAGCCTAGAGGGGTATTTGAGTTAAGGGATATTAGGGGAATGGAGAGGATGAGTGCTGAGGGTGAGAAAATTAATATGGCTATGAAGGAGATTCATCAACAAGTCAAGGATCACCTACAAAGTAGTGTTGACAAGTATAAGCAAAGGGTTGATGTACATAGAAGAGAAGTTACTTTCAAAGTAGGACATTTGGTTCTAGCCCATCTAAAAAAAAAATATTTCCCAGGGGACAATACTCTAAATTACAGATGAGAAATATAGGGCCTTGTAGGATCATTCACAAGTTTTATCCCAATGCATATAAGATTGAGTTACGAAGTGGGCTTGGTATTTCCCCTATATTTAATGTAACTGACCTATACCCTTTCAAACAGGATGTTGTTATAGGTAATGGAGTAGGTTTAGATGAGGAATGGATCTAGGACCTTCCACCAAACAAACCCATGGAATTGGAGTGCATTATTGACACAAGGGAACTCAAGAAGTCAAGAAACAAGACCTACTTTCGGTACTTGGTCAAATGGAGGGGTATTCCCATGGAAGATGCTATATGGATGTCTGAGGATGATATTGTTAAGCATGGTTGTACTGTTACAGACCTGTACTCAAGTGGGACTTGAGTTTTCTTTCCCTTGGATGTATTGTGTAGGGGCATTAGGGCCTCAGAAGCATATCTTTTGTCATTTTTTGTTTTAGGTTTGTTAGAGTGTTTTGGAGTCTCATAAGGTCATTTATGACCATTTAGAATCATATGGGTTCATTTTTGGTGCGTTAATTGGGTTTTTGATTTAAAAGTGTAAAAGTTACCAAATGTTGCTAAAATTTGTCATGCAACTTGGACAAGTGGTCAAAAAGGAAAGAAATTGTTACATTCAAGCAAGAAACCATTACTAATCATTGGGATCAGTTGTAAATGGAAAAAGGCACCTTCAAAAGTTGATTTGGAAGTGGGGAAAACAAATTTTGGTAGTTTTTGGTGAATAGAAGCAAGTTTTTCGAGTGTTTTCTAACATTGTAGTCTTGTTCTTTTATTGTGTACAGCATATACAGCCAATGTGATGATCTAAAAGCTATTGGACTTAGTTACACTATGAATCTACTTTGTTTTTCTTTTGATTTCATCAATTTTAGTTTTATATAGTGAAAGTTATTGTATTTTTATTGAAGACTGGTAAAACCCTACCTAGGGTAACCAGTGAGCACAAAAAATGTTGTAAATTGGTCTCTCACTAGTGGAAAATCTCCACAATGGGTGGTGAGGCATGTGTAAATGTATTCTATCATCTTCCAAGATTGTAGGGCCCCAAGTTGAGATTGGCACGTACTTCTAATGGACAGTAAGTCTAATATTCTAAATGTATCAAACTGTGAGGGTTGTGAAGGGTAGTTTGAATGCTATCAAAGCAAGATCAGAGTGTTTAGGAGAAGATGTGGAGGATGTGTATGAAGGTCTTACAAACCTATTCAAGGAGTTTTTGAGCTTTCTTGGCAATTATTTGACAAAATGTCATGACTGTCCCAAGTAGATTACATGAGACATTAAAGCCCTCAAACCATGACCAATCTAGTGTGAACCTTTTTGGTGTGTGTAGAGCTTGAAACCTCATTAAAAGCACTTCTATGCAAGGTGTAAGGGTTCCCACATTAGTGGTGAAGTAGTTATAACCATTTGTTCTTGTTGATTCTTAATCCAATGAAGTTGTCTCTACTAGGAGCAGCAATACAAGAAGTTGTGAGCCAATGAGTTGTTGTATGGTTGGGTCATCACCACATAGAAGCATCCAAGATCATGTTCTTTGGAGCCCCAAAGCAAGTCTACCATGTCATCTTCATTTGTTCAAAAAATTTGGTTCAAAGTCCCAAATAAGGTCAATGTTAGAGGCCAAGTGAAGTGCACCTAGGAACATGATTGTAATGTGTAAGACACTTTGTCTTGTGAGTTGTTGTTCTAAAGATGGTTCTTCCTCTACATCAGAAATAGTCCAACCACTTACTCCTATCTGTCAAAATAGGTTCCTTGCATTATTTTCAAGGTTCTACAAAATCAACATCTCCCTCATAGAGGTTCTTCAACTCATCAAAACCTAACACTTCAACTCTCATCTTTGTCAACAAGTTCCTTTTCCTACTCAATGCATCTACTACTTTGTTTGATTTTCTGCTCCTATGATTCAACATAAAGGTATAACTCTGCATGAACTCTACCCATCTCATGTGTCTCTGATTCAACTTTCCTTCACTATTCAAATATTGCAGAGCTTGATGATCTGCATACAACATACACTCCTTAGGCAATAAGTAATGTCTCCATTTCTTCAAGGCTTGAATTATGGCATAGAACTCTTGATCATAAACTAGATATCTTCTCCTCGCATAATTCAATTTTTCTCTAAAATATGCTAAAGGTCTACCTTCTTAAATTAATATTTCTCAAATTACATTCCCAATTGCATCACAATCCACTTGAAATACCTTATTGAAATTTGGTAATGCCAAAATATGTTCTGTCACTTTCTATTTCAATAGTTCAAAACTTTTATCTGCTCCTAATGTCCACTTGAAATCTTTTCTATCACCTCTCATGGTCTCTATCATAGGGTTACCTACTGAACTAAAAATTTTGATGAACTTTTGGTAGAAACTAGCTAATCCATGAAATGATCTGACTTCTCCAATGCTCTCTGGTGTAGGCCATTCAACAATTGTTCTTATTTTCTCAGGGTCCATCTTGAATCCTTCCGCATAAATCACAAATCCCAAGTATACCAATTCTTCCTTCATGAAATTGCACTTCTTGATGTTTATTAGCAATTTCTTCTCTCCCAGTCTCTGCAATACTTGTCTAAGGTGCTACAAATGTTTTTCATTTGTCTTACTAAAAATTAGAATGTTATTCAAGTATACAATAACAAACTTAATCAAGAATTTTTTCAAGACTTCATTCATCAACCTCATGAAAGTACTTAGTGCATTTGTCAATCCAAAAGGCATCACTAACCACTCATACAATCCTTCATTTATCTTAAAAGCAGTCTTCCATTCATCTCCTTCTTTAATTTTGATATGATGGTATCCACTCTTCAAATCTATCTTTTTGAAATATCTTTCTCCACTCAAACAATCCATGATATCATCCATCCTAGGTAAAGAAAATCTATACTTAACTGTGATCTTGTTTATTGCTCTAGAGTTTGTACACATTCTCCATTCTCCATCTTTATTTGGTGCTAATACTACAAGTACTACACAAGGACTCAAACTTTCTCTGATCAAATCTTTTATCAATAATTCTTGTATCTACCTATTCAATTCTTCATTTTCTGTCGGTGTCATTCTATGTGCTACTTTATTAGGAAAACTAGCTCCGAGTATAAGATCCATGTGATGACTGATACTCTTGATTAGTGGTAATCCTTCAGGTACATTGTCTAATATGATGTCTCCATACTCTCTTAGCAACTCAGTTACCTCCTTCGGTTGTGATTCAATCTCCTTTTCCAATGTTTCATGCTTCTTAAGGATCAAGGCATAAAACATATTCTCATGTGTCAAACCACCTAAAAATTTTCTTCCTTCCACCAAACAGATTCTAGCATTCCCACACACTTCACTCTTAGAATCATCTTCCAAAGGAATCAAGGTAATTCTCTTCCCATTTGATGTTATAGTGTATGTGTTCTTTCTCCCATCATGTATATATTTCCTATCATACTACCAAGCTCTACCCAACAAGGTATGACAAACATCCATAGGCATAATATCACACAATACTTCATCATGATATGATCCAATATGAAATTTCACCAAACATTGTTCACTCACAAGTACCTTATGAACATCCTGAATCCATGATATTTGACAGGGCTTAGGGTGTTTCAATCTTTCAAACTTCATCTTAGGCACCATCTCCTCTGAAACTAGGTTATCAGAACATCCACTATAAATTACAACTTTACAACATTTACCTCCTGATTTGCATCTAGTTCTGAACAAACTTTTCCTCTATGGTGGTTCCTCATTTGTCTCTAATTGAAATAGTGCTCTCCTCATTATAAGTGATTCTCCTTTCTTAGGTTTACCAACTGAATTAGGTGATCCAATAGGTTCTTCTTCCACACAGGCTACTCCTCCACTATTCTTTATCTTCTTGCTTGTACTCCCTTGATTACATTCTAATGCTCTATGTCCTTCACCTCCACACTTGAAACAAGTTCCTATGAATGTTCTCCTATTAGGTCCTCTTCCTTCTCTTATGTATCCTTCACTCTAGTACAGACTAGGGTTTCCTCTGTGGTACAAGTTTCTGTCATCTCTCTGGTATGCATTGTTATCTCTTGTCCTCCTTCCTAAATGTGTTCTCTTGTCTTTTCTACTCCGCAAATGATCTCTCTCCTCTAGAAAATATTCTACCTCTCTGAAATTTACTACCTCTACCTCTCTATCTTTGATCATGCCTCTTATTCAACTTCTCCTCAACTTTCAAGCAAACTAATATGCTTCTTCTAATGATGCTAGCCCTAACAAACTCAATTCCTCTTGAATGTTCAACCTCAGTCCATTGATTTATCTAGCCATTTTCTCCTTACTTACTTCATTATGTCCTATCCTTATGATCATCTTATGAAATTCTTTAGTGTACTCCTTCATAGATTTCTCCTTTTGTATCAGGTTCTCCAATCTCTTCAATAGTTCCAACTCATAGTCAGTGGGTACAAATTGATTCTTCAATTTTCTCACCATACTATCCCATTTTATAATCTTTTCTTTTCCTTATCTTTTTCTATCTAACTAAACTTCCTTCTACCATATAGCAACATGTCCTTTGAATTTTGTCTTTACAAATTTCACCTTCTCCAGATCTTCAACTTATTCATATTCAAAGTATTCTTCCATGTCATTTATCTAGTCAATCAACTCCTCAGGGTTCAAATTGCCAATGTAGTTTGGTACATCAACTCTAGGTCCTTTTCCAATCTTTCAAATAGCTCGCAACATCTTTACTTGATCTGATTCTTCTTCTTCATCACCTCCTAGGGTTTCATCAATTTGTTTAACAAATTGAAATTCCTCTTGATCATCACTTTCAACATTAGGTCTCAGTGTCAATCCTCTTCAACTATCTTCCTCAATAGCATCCAATAAAATTCTCATTATTTTCATCATTTCCATCATCTCATCCATTCTACCAGCCATTGGTCCAACAATAGAGACTCTCCTTAGTGGAATTCTTCCTAGGATCAAGTATAAATTACCTTAAGTTTAGTGATCAGGATATAAGTGACAACTGCCTCATAATCGGTGATTAGTTGTGACACAAGTGACCTGCCTTGGATTCAGCGATCTATCCATAGAAAGATCTTATGGAATTCCTTCACTAACTTTGCTCAATTCGCTCCCAAAGATTTGAACTTTTGCTCTAATACCACTTCATGCAGTGATGGTTAGGAGGGTCCTCAAAGAGAGCTATCCAGACCATGTAGCTAGAGTAAACACAATGGAAACAACTCAAGTATATGAAACAAATGTAGATTTAGTCATTAAGTATATCATAAAATTCAAACACAAATCAATCGGCAACATGTGGGCTTACAATTAGGACTCACAGGCCTAATTACAGAATATCAAATTATGTGCAAGATATAGCTTTGAAGCTCCTTCGCACAAATTCCAACTATAAAACTATCACCATGTGAATCACTACTTTCCTAGGGATTTATTACATCATTATATATTATATTTAGAACATAAGATTCCTCTGTGTTGGTCAAGGAAGATCACAAATTCTAATGAATAGCTATAAAGTGTGTACATGGATAGGTTGGCCCTAAATGAATAGAACTCCTTTGCTAATGAATGGGATGATGTACAAATCTTGGGAAAGGTTAGACACAAACCAAACAACATTGAATGATATGTCATTAAGGTTTAAAGGTAGTGAAATGCTCCACAGGTCTTCTCCTTTAACTGATTGTTTGAGACTATCAAGATGCTTTGCTCTGAGAAATAGTTGATCTTCTGATAGTGATATCTTTCTGGTACCTTAACCAAATGCTTTCAGATTCAAATATGTTGTGCATGAATGTCTCTAGATCCTAAGTCTAGCTTTGGAAGGTTTGAAATACAAATTGTAATGTCAGAAAATGTCCCCTTGTGCACTTTTCCCTCATAAGGTTTAGATCCCAGGTCTTTTACATGCATTTAGGACATCTTAGTTCATAATTTGGCATCCCGATGGAATGAGCCCTAGGTAACATGAAAAATGGGACCTAGGAGTACCCCTTGAGCTGTACCCTACCCAAAATAGGGGGGAGGACTTGGGCACCTGCACCCTAGTCCTGCCCTATTTTAGGGTAGCCCCAATTTTTGGGTGTCAATTTATGACCGATATTTGGGTCCTTTGCCAACACGATAAGTTTGAATTACAAAAATCTTGGCAGGACTGTTTGTAGTTGCATATAAAATCATGTTTAGGCATTCATTTGTAAACTAGATTTCAACTAGATGATTACTAGCAAGCTATTGTGTTCTCAAGGTGATTCAAGGCTTTCATTGTGTTACAAGAGTAGATTTGTGTGGTTTATGTGTTTGTATTTTTAGATTTGAGCATTCATTTCATTATGGAATGAAGAGCATCTTCCTCCCATGATATCTTCACTACAAGTTGACATTATACTATGTTTTCATCATCATTTCCTTTGGTTTTTGCCTCTACCTCACAAGGGCAAGCACTCTCTATCTAACAACGGTGTTCAGAGACTTAAATGTTGTCTGGGGCTTGACTGAAGCAAGCCTCTAAACACCACAACCCCCTCCCAAAGTCTTGTAATTGCAAGTTACAGGTGTCATATTTGGAAAAAATGAAGTTACAGAAAGGATTGGCAGACATCAAGGATTTAGGATCTAAAGAAAAGGACACCAGAGCATCTCTAGGACTTGGGCGCTTGCTCTAGTGTCCTCCAAAGATGAATTGCTAGAAACATGAGTTATAATGCATATCAGTGTTAGAAGGAGGTTAGGACCCCACAAAGAAACTGGTACCTTGGACTTGGGCGCCCGCTCCAATTCCCCTGACTATTCTGCCTCAAAACCCTAAAAATAGGTATTCTTTGATTTGATATTTTACTCTTGTCTGTAAGAGCTTTTTCTATTATTCATTAGTCTATTTCCATATTTACATAATTAGGGTTTTAATGGTCAATTGAGAATAAGAGAAGAGAAATTAATAATTAAATTCCCTAATCCATATTTCCCTACATCTCACAGTGATCTAGGGTATGATAGTGAATTGCCACTTGACCATAGATCCTTGAATGTAAAGTGGAAAGGTGGATTTAAACATCAAAACATTAAAACATCAACAAATCCAATTTTCCACTAAACACAACTGTAGTAGAATGTGGACCAAAATACAAAAACTACTACTGACTGAACTGCTTGAACTGAACTAGAAATGAAAGAAACAAACTAAAATACAAACAAACTAAAATGCAAATTTTTTTTTTGTTGATGCAATATTGCTCTTGAACTAGGGATGCTCTTGCATTAGCACCGCATTTGAATAGGAACATTCTCCTTCACCTTCTTGGCTTCTTCAGGATCCTTCTCAGTCTCAACATCATCAGACTCATAAAAATAGGTATTCAGATCCTCAAACATACTAGCCCCCTCTTGAATATCCTCCACCTCTGGGGTTAGAACCACCTTATGAATCTCCACCTCTTCCTCCTAGAAAGCAAACCACCTGCAATTCTATTGGAGTGTATAATTCTTGGATTCCTATAAATTTGGTCACCATCCTTCACCTTATTAATGTCAATGTCTTTATTGATCTCCTTCTCAATAACCACAACATTAGAATCAACCATAGTAGACATCTTCTCACTCCTAGGTTTCCCTTTAGGGTTGAACATAGTTTCTCCCACAATTTACTTTTCTCCTTATATTGAATAGGGTCTCCATTTGGTTTATTATCCCTATACTTCTTAATGAGGTCATCAAGGCTTCTCTTACCCCCGCGGGGTTGTTCAATGTTAGAGAATGCCTAGGTTCTCTTTAATCATTTTCATAATTTGAATCCTCAAAGTCAACAATTTGAGATAGGTGACAATGGTTCAAGAGGCACATACCTATTGAAGGATGGTATTTCAGCTTCTCTAGAGCGAAAGCTCCATAGGTTAAGTTTAGGTTATGTCGTATTTAGGGGTTGTTGAAAGTTGTTCCACATGGAGTTGTTGAATGTTAGAGAATGCCTAGGTTCTCTCTTATTGTTTTCGTAGTCTAAATCCTCAAAGTCATAACAATTTGAGATAGGTGCCATTGGTTTAAGAGGCACGTACCTATAAAAGGATGGTGTTTCAGGTTCTATAGAGGGAAATCTCCCTATCTTGAGTTCAGGTTCCATTGTATTTAGGAGTGTTGTGGACACCTAAGAATAAATGGAGTGAATGGAGTGAAAGATAGCGAAGAAGATGAGTGTAATAAAAATGAAAATGCCAATGAAATAAAATGTGATAGATAATTGTGAAAATGGTGTATGAATTTGGATCATATAATGGAAACACAAAAAGATTAACCAAAAGATTTTTCTCTTCACATCAAGTTCACAAAACTATGTATTCTTTAAAATGAGTTAGCCTCGATGCAAGAACATGGACCCTCTCCTTACCTTGGGTGACCTCTCTCTCTCTCTCATAGAAGAAGTGAGTCGAGTGGAGGTAAGACCCTGAGGTGGCTCTATTTTCTTGGGAATAAAACATCACAAAGAGTGGTTGGCCAATATTGGGACCTGCCATGGTTTTCTATGTGTTGTTCAATGACCACTGTGGTGGAGATAATAATATGACCCAAATGGTCACTAGTTATCAATCTCCTATTTGGGTTTTGAGTGTTCCAATGTTAGATGGATGTTTGTTCTAATCATTGATATGCCTAGTTTGTTGTAACCATTCTTTTATAGATTGAACACATTATTGTATTTGTTCCCTATGTTGGATCATCTTAAGTGTGTAATCTTGTTCTTCTTGTGTTTGTTGCACTAGTTGTGGCATAGGGTGTAACTCCTTGATCTCCTCAAGGATTGTCCTCACCTACTCACCTCTAATTCCAAGGCACATTTGAATGCTTGGATAGAGAGAATAGAGTTGATTTGACCAAGAGTTAACTTTTGACTTAATGGTGTTATCTAAGGTTTTGTGTGAGTTTTCTTGACTTTTTTGACCTTGTGAAGAAATCAAGGAGTTTTGTGAATGCTTGTCTTGTTGAATTCTACCTCATGATCAAATCGAGGGTTTGACTTTTTTAAGGTCTACTGTTTTTGTATTTCTAGGTTTTATGTATGTATATGTATGCAAACTATTTTTTTGTTCTTTTTCTAGAATTAAAATTTATAATGAACTAATTAACTAGGAAATTGAAATATGAATGAAAACTAGTATGAAATTTACCTAATGTAGTTATACTATGTTTTTTGTATTTTTGAAGAGAGATTTGGACTAACCTAGAATTGAAAGTATGAAACAAGAAATGTAATCTAAGATTGCAATTTAAACTATTGAAGAAAACTAATCTAATCAACTTTTAAATGAATCTATCAAAGAAATTGCAACATAATATTACTATTCCCAAGAGCAAATTGTGATATAATTATCTAAGAAAGCATAAATAACTTGGATCGTGAAAGATGGGTTTGGTCTAGGAGGTCATTGTAAGGCCTCTTGGGGGTGTAGTGAGATGTAATGATGATGGGAAAGACAAAATATTCTTACTAAGATGGAAAATGTGTGAGGACCGCCCTTTTTACTACTTTTGTTATGACTATTTACAGTACTGTTATTGTTACTTTCATATTTGTGGGATAGCAGTTCCCGAAATTTGTCAGACTATTTAACTTTATTATGTTTTCGGAAAAACTAATTGGGTGATGTTTGGATAAGTTACTTTTCAGAAAAATGAATTAGGGATGATGGAAAATTGTAATATGATTTTTAATTATGTTAAATTGTACTAAGGCATGAGAATGCATGTGTTATTTCAGTTGCTTCGGCTATGATGAATTTATGTGGTTACTGATCTTGTAATTGAGTGTGCAGGGACTACTAATCAAACCACAGATTTCGGAGATCATTCCACACCTTGTTAATTGTTATTCCCTGTTAAGCCGATCTGGTTCCACGAAGAACCAAGATCTCTTTGTGTTTGATGTCATGATGTAATGTGGTCTTTCGTATGGTCGAGTGGGTTAGGTTACCCTCATGTAACATTATTTTTATAAGTAAGTGTTGTAAAGAGATTGAATTTGAAATTTCTATTTTTATTTAAATTATGAGGCCCTTTTTCTTGTGCTTTACTTTGACCTGGGGTGTCTTGTATGGGTTAAAATTGACCCTGGGTTCTACCCCATGGGTCCAGGGGCCCATTTGGCATGGGTAACCCTTGAGTAACCTCCATCTAGTCAACTTAACCTTCCCCTGAAGTTAAGTGGCGAAAATTGGAGGTAGGAGGGGACATGATGGGTTGTACCAACACTCAACCCATCCCCTCTACTTTCCCCTAGATAAGAGATGCCATCCATTAGTAAAAGTTACCTCTTCTTTAGTAAGATTCCCCCATGTACTATGGGGACACCCATGTGAAGAAAGGAGAAAGAGGCATGGGTCACCTGTCTTGTTCCCATTTAACTCTTTTTTTTATTTTTCCCATGAGAAAGTGGAGTCACATGAAAGGAATAAGGAGTACCTTGGGAATGGAGAGTGACATAAGCCACCTGGACAGAATAGTGATTTTTGGGAAGGGTGAGGAGGTGACAAGTGTCACTTCCCCATTTCTCAAAATTAGAAAGAAAGAGAATTGTGGGTTATTTATTTTAAAATTTTGGGATGAGAGGGAGTTAGTTGAATTTTGGGGAAAATCTTTCATTTTGGCCTTACCAAAAATAGAGAAGTTAGTTTGGAAGATAGAGAAGAGAGAGGGAGTTGGTGGCTAAGCTTGGAAGTGAACTCTGTGGACTCTGCAACAACTTCATTCCAGGAGGGCTTTGCAAGGTTGGTCTGAATTTTACCTTTGTTTTGGTAGGACTGAAATGTGTATGAAATGTGTGTGAAATATGTGTTTAAATTTGTTTTCTGTGGGGTTCTTGTCGGGTGTTTGATAGAGCGTCTCCCACTTGGGAGAAATGCTCATCAAGTTTGGGGTAGGGGAGGAGAGATCCTCCTCGGGTGCATACCTGTTTCATCTTTTGGGATGTTGAAAGCCTTGAGGGCAAGTATCTGTGACTGTATTTTTGACTTGAGAGTCATATACAGATTTCTTACAAATTGTGATCACACTTGGTTGAGACCAAGAGAAATTTATATGAGTTCATTTATCTGTCAGGGTGACACTCTGGAGTCGAGTGTATCCACTCTCCTGCCCCTTATGAAACTCACTGTAGTTGAGTTTCCGTATTGTGTAAAATAACCACGGGTGTATGTGTGCTTTGGGATTGTTGTTGTTTCTGTTGTGCAGTGGAGTGTTTGAGTACCCAGGTGTGAGTATGGTCTCCCTAGCTCGGGGGTGACCCTCTTGCGGGTCTACGGTAGGGAGGAGAGCTAGACAAGTGGTATTTTCTTCTTTGTTTGTCTTTGATACGCAGGTTTTTCTCTTGGAGCTTCTGGTTGGCTATTTATGAAGAAACAGATTATCTTCTTGTCATGAGAATTAGGCCTGGTTCATTTCATAGAGATGAAGAGAGAACACCTCTCTTGTTATTGTTGTAAATTAATGATATTCTGGGAGTAAAGAAAATCACCTCCCTGATCTTGTTATTATTAGACTTTTATTGGTTGTCATAGTTTTCAGTTGTCTACTGTTTGGGAGGAGAAAGTTCATATCTGGGAAGTTGGTGTTCATGATTGAGAAGTTGTAATATGAATGTGCTTAAAATTTAAGTTGATGTTTGTAATCTTTGTTCAATAGCAATTTTTGTGTTTCAAGTATTACTGAAAAGAAAAAAGTTCGTTTTTGCAAATTAATCTGAGTTGTTTACATTTGAAAGTTTGGAATTGCTTCACTGGTTGAAATGCTATTTTTCTTTATAGTTCAATATTAAAATGGAAAAGACAGTTTTAAATATTTGAGTTATTCTCCATATTTAATGGATTCTGTTAATTTAGAAGGATTAGAGGAAATCTAGCATGTAAATATAATCTGTTTGTAAATTTACAAGTCTTATATGTTTATGAAAATGGAAATTTATACTTAACATAAGGGGATAGTTATTTACCATTTGGTGAAATTGGCATATATATATATATATCTAATTGTTATGACAATTTCTTTATAATAGGTTGATTTGGAGAAAATGCATAGAGTAGTGAATTTGAGAAATTGCAGAAATTGGAATTATACAAATATATAAAGAGTATTTTTTTAGAGATATATATATATTTCTCATTTTGAGTAATTATCATTTTAGAAAATAATAGAGTAATTGAAAGTAATTATAACTGTTATATATCAATATAAAAAAAAAGGGGATATATATATATATATATATATAAATATATTATTGTTGATATATATATATATATATATTTATATATGAATATATATAAATATATATATATATATATATATATATACTTGTTAATATATTATTATATTGATAATAACCAACGAATGGTGAAAGACTGTCAACATGTAAGCCGCGGATTAAAAAAAAAACACAGTCGAAATTTTATATGGGCAGTGGGGAGTAAACCCCACCGCAAGTTGTTATTACATATGGAGGTGTGGAGTGGGGCGGAGCCCCACCCACACCCCACGTCGTGGGAATGTGGGTGGGGCTCCGCCCCACTCCACATCTTCCCCCCTCCAAACCCTTATGCCTCCTGCGGATCTTGTCCGCCGCTCTGCGGCCACTGCGAAATCCGTCCGCCGCTCTGCGGCCACTGCGAAATCCATCCGCCGCTCTACGGCCACCGCAGGTCTTGTCCGCCACTCCGCGGCCACCACCGGCCCTGCTCCTCTGTCTCTGCAGCCACCGCCGCCCATGGCCGCCGCCTGCTGTGAATCTAAAGCTATAAAGAATGTTAGGGCTTGGGCCCTAACATATGAGTGGTGTATTTGTAATATAAATACAGTTTTTTTTTATATAGCTTTATATATATAGGCATATATATATACTATATATGTCTATGTATATAGCTATATAGATATAATATAATAATGATTATATATCTGTACATATATATATATATATATATATATATATAGATAGAGATATAGGTATATAAGTTGTGGGAAACCAATTTGTCCATTATATAGACATTAAAATAAATATATTATATATATGTATGTATGTATATATATATATATATATATATATAATATGCATAGGAGTAAATCTTTGAACCAATTTATTGGGCCCTCGTTTAAAATCGTTATAAACTATGTCTCATGGATATAGAGAAAAAAAATATATATATATAACAATTATATTCTCACAGTAGATGTTATTAAGTGTTGAACACAACAACCAAAGAAGATATATTACCATGAACAGAGTTTTATAAAGTGGTGAACCACCTACATCTATTGACAACGTCATACGAACTACAATCAGTGTATGAATCGTAATTAAGAGTAACAGTAACAACAGTAATTCTAAACAAGAGAAAATAAAATTATAATGTAAAGAGAGTTTAGGAATATTCAGTGATACTCTGGAAAGAGTTTCTCGGAAGTTTCAACTGTTAACGTACTAATAATCACCCGAAAAATGAAGAGGAAAATTACACAACTCTTTGCTCAAAAGAACACTGGAAATAAACTTATGAAGCCACCACTAACAATCCATGTGGCCATATTTATCTCAACTGTAGCGAACGATCTCATATGTAAACCTGTAAGAGGTTCCGAAGAAGGAAAAAAACTAACATTGGAAAACACAGAGGAGAAAATGCGCGACATTTCTCACACGGGATAAGAGAACTAAGTTGACGGACCCTTCTGTCAATTGTGCTTAGGAACAAGTTAACTAAGTATTTACGAAGAGGAGGAACCTATATCGGGGAAGATTAGGAGACCGAGTCCAGCGAAATAGTAAACCAGCCTTTGTGACCTAGATCATCCTGAAATTAGGTTTAATATCAACAATAACTGCAGTGATAACCCTGATTGACGTAAATCATGAAGAAAGGACAGGATGCACATAAAGAAAGTATAGAAAATGAAAGAGAGAGAGAGACCGAAATATAAACACACTAAATGAACTAAGAGATAGTTAAGGTAAGGGCGATAAAGATATAATCCAACTTAAGCTCTTGTGGAAAGGGAAGAGAGGGCAACCAAACCGCCTTGTTGAAAATGCTAAGTCATAGGAGGAGTATGTTTCAGGGAACAAGAGAGGAGACAGACAACCGTGCCTGGCTGAAAAATGACTAAATAGGGAGATCACTAGCCGGTTTAGTCGGAACAAGGCGTCGTGGGGAGTGGTTCCTCTATCAGCGAACCACGTGCGTAAATGAGTGCAGCGTAATTCCCACTAACGCCGTAAGGCATTCTGCTACCGAACATTGCCGAGGATTCGATTTAAGAACTTTGGTAATCTCACTCTTGCAATGACGTTAGCAGCGTTGTATAGACCCTCTTGTTGATCTATATGCTTCTGGTTGCACGCCATTGTACTTGTATTCCGCCGATGAGTATAGTGTTTCGCCATGAGAGAACACCGTTGAGCATGCGTACGCATGCGAAAGGGGTTTTTAGGACAGTGTGAGAAAAGTTTTTCATATCTCGTGTCATAACCACATGACAGATGTGGCTATGACACGTGCGATGTGTGTTGTGACCACAAGGAAAATGTGGGCATGACAAAATGACTATGTAGGTAAGGTCAAGAATGCAGAAGAGGGATGGTCAACAAGGGAGAAAGTGAAGAAAAGTTAGGAATGAGAAGAATTGATGGAAGGAGAAATTGATGTCGACGTGTCACCAAGAGAAGAACTATTGAGAGGGTGTTATATTCACTCTTCTATGTACATGATTAGGATTATACATCATCATAGGGTCCTAATGGAAGATCATGTACATTTTTAGTTCTTACAAGGCTAGTGTTCAAATCCTTGCCAACAATTTGCATGCTTAAATGTAGAAATGTTGAATGTTAAATAGGTTAACTACCATATCTAATTATGGGTGTTACATACCCTAATGGAAGGAAGGTGCAATTATTGGGTGAATTTGACAAAAGAGATACCCCTTTGTCTTGGTATCTAAGCCAAAGAACACTCTACAAGGAGAACTTGCCAATAAAAATGGGAATTTTTTCTTAAGGATAAAAGGAAGCATTGGAATTAACAGCACTTGGTTTATTATCACAGGGCTTATAAAATCCTATAAACATTTCTTGCAACTTAACTAAAACTAAAGTGTATGAATATGCCTTCCAACTAAAGGAGAGGACAAACTTACAAAGAGAAAAAGATTATAGTCTACATAAATGGTACTAATGAACTAGAAAAAAATCTTGGCTATTACACTTTAGGTTGGTCCAAAAGCACCCACAAATAGAATTAAATCTATCCTTAATGCCTAAGAAAATGTGAACTTGATAAGACCTAAACAACTCCAAGCCTAAATAAAATATCATGCGGAATAGAGATGTCCCTTCAAGGCATACTATTGTAATGTATGAAGAAAACCAAAACCTAGTGTGGTACTAGTACTATATTTTGTTCTCAACTATGACATGTTCTTAGCTTAGCATAAATATGAAGTGGAGTTTGCCTAAAAATCATCTAATGTATTTTATATTGGTTATGGACTATGGAAGCCTTAATAATAGGGTTTCTTGGACTATGAAAGTAGGAGGTGGTAATTCTAGAACTAACAATCTAGAACTAACCATATTAATTAGTGTTAGTTTAGCATTGTTGTTGGAACTGCTATTCTAATTTATAATATTCTAAGAGCAAATGGATTTTTACTAAAACACCATGATGATTGAAGAAATGGGTTTATATGGTTTGTATAACATTGTGGGAGGTTCTACAATCAATTATAATAATAATAGTTCTCAAAAATCTCAAATTGTCATGGGTTTGGAGATAAGAAATATAAATCCCTAGAGACATCCATGTGCTCTACCTAACTAATGCTAGTTCCACCACTTCATCCAATTTTAATTTAATTTAGATACCAATGTCTAATGGTAGCCAATGGAAATAAAAAATATATATACATGGCCAAATTACATATTAGAAGGTCCAGTGCCTCTCCAAGTAAAGTGATACATAACAACTTATTAAAACAAAATCATGAATCAACCAAAGCACTTGCTGAAGAAGAAAATAGAGTAGATTAAACAAGTGTTGGATACCAAATTAGTTGTCACATGGTCCAAGGCATATAAGTTGTATATTGTTAAATGGGAAGGTCTACCAAATTCATAAAATAAGTAAATCAGGGAGGCTGACTTACTTAAGTAAAGCAGAACAACTCTACCATATGACTCTAAATAAGGAGGCTCAAAATTTCTAAATTCTAGGGAGGATAATATGGAATTCTTTTAAATGAAAATCCTCCACTCCTAGTTATCCATTTACTTATTTTTAGGAACTTTTTGTTAACTATTGTTAGAGTTTGTAATTGTTGTTGAGGGTCATTTAGGAGTCTAATTTTTCTAATAATAGTTGTTTACTTTAACTACTCTATTTTTTTAAGTGATAAGGAAATAATTGTATTTAATTTACTATTTTTAGATGTAAATATTGAGATTAGGAGTGTTTACTAAGGGTTATTTTGGGGAGCTGAAAAAGGAAAGCAATTAGTATTTAGTTTTTAATTTGTGAAGATTAGATGACTAAGAGAAGACTTTAAAGTGGTGTTTTCCAAAAAAAAAATAAAGAATATATTAGTTGTCTAGCATTTTGGATTTCTAATTATTGTTTTATTTTTCCTAGCCACTACTGTGAACTATCTAAGTATAAATTGTCTCTCTACTATAATTTTTTCCTGATATATACTTTTTGATTATTGTTATTGTATTTTTTAATATGCAAGATACACTAGGGTGCATATCTAAGAATAAGGAGTATATGCATCATTTTGAGAGCCTCTCTCTTTTAGAGTTTCCTACTGATGTTATTTCCCTCAAGAAGAGACAAAAATAGAAGCATTTAAAATGAGATATTTTAGGCTCACCAAATTTTAAATGACCTAATCATCACTCTCAAGTATTATAGCTAGTACTCTATGGTCACAAATCATCTTTTGGGAGAATGTCAATTTATAACTATTAATGTTAAACCAAAATCAGAAGAACATTTCATCTATGGATCTACTATCACCTATAAGATTCAATATCAATTTCTTTAGACTTTATTAAGATTTTTGCACATTATGAGGATTGGATATGCCTCACCTATTCAGTATAAAACTTTTCATCATAAGCAATGGCTCCTAAGAGATATTTTTTTAATATATGGTAGTTGTAAGGCTTGTGTAGTGGAAGGGGTGCAAAGGGAGCATGTTTTAGATACAACTAAGGGTTTCATATAGGTTTTCATTGATGTCAATAGTGGTATGAACTGTTATGATGTGGAAGAGTGGTACAAGTGATAACACAAGATTGCAATAGTATGATGATTAACAAGGATAATAGTAAAGTGACATGTAAATGTTGAAGTACTCAAAGGAGTAGACAATGAATGATGATCAGATAATTGTGAAGTAAAGGAGATGGATAAATATCATATGTACACATTCATACCTCATTTACTAAAGTTCATGTGTATGTAAAATTCTTGATATGATTATACTTGAAGTGCTTGATGAGTTAAGTTGAATTCATGCTAGTTGATGATGATATAATGATTGCCACCGAATGAAGAAAATTGTGAAAGGTTTAAGAAATTTGTCTTAGTACAAGACAAGGAAGATGTTATAGGCTCACAAGATGGTACCACATTATACAACAGTTGAAGATATGGACCTATAGATTGAACTATTTTCTAGGTATTGCATTCAGGCACTTATGTTTCAAATTTGAGATCATAATGCTTGCTGCAAAGTGTTTGGGAGATAGAAGAATGAAGATAATAAAGAAATAGGGCAAGTACTATAAAAGAGTGATAGAAGAATGCTTCACACTTCTCCATAGTTGAAGATATGAAGTTGAGGCTTGGAGGTCAGGTAGATATGAGTAAACAATATGTTTGTTTCAAGTTTCAAGAAATAATTTGTACCGCAAATGCTTTTCCGAAGTCAGATCTATGAAGACTTGTCTTGGTACTGAGTAGTGTGAATAGAAGGAGAGAGTTAATGTTACTGTAGTACACTGCACATGGATATTTAGTCCTACTAATGGAAAGATAGGCACACTGGATTAGTTGGTATGCACAATTCAAGTTTTAATTATTTTTGTTTACCACAAGTATGATCTTCAATGTTTCACTTCAAGACTGTGCAACCAAAGTATGGTAAGGCTACCAGAATCAATGTTCAAGTGTTTGTGCCAGCATATAACTACTTGGCTTGGTATAAGAGGTGTTTAGAAATGCTTTACAAGTCATATAACATTCTTAGGATGATATGCACGGTATAATTCAGTCTTATCTGGTACCACTTTTGGTCTAGAGTTAAATGTAAGGAAAGGTAAGTGTTCATTGTGCTAACTTGATATATGTTGATGCTATGTTGTGTGTATAGTGTGTGTGCTAGCATGGAAGAGTGTGCTAGGTTTTGATAAGACCTGATTATGCCTTATTCTTGAACCACATTGGAATTTTACTTACCACACATGTTTGGAAGTTGACTGATATGACCACTACATGTTTCATCCTACACGTTCCATTCTAGTCAACCAAGGAGAATGATTCTTGAAGCTTTTATATATATATATATATATGTATGTATGTATGTATGTATATATGTATATATATATATATGTATGTATATAGGTGTATGTATATGTATATATATGTATATATGTATATATATGTGTATGTATATATATGTATGTATATATATATATGTATATAAATATATATGTAGATATATATATATATATATATATATATATATATATATATATATATACATACATATATATATATACATACATACATATATATACATACATATATATACACACATATATATACATATACACACACACATTTCTTCATATATATATATCAAGAATCAAAATCGTTGAAAAGGTGTGTATTGCGAATGACAAGATAGAATCGATATTGTGCTAATATACTTACAGAAGAAAAAGATATGATGATAAAATGTGCTAAGGATTAATATATGTAACAAAATATAGTTGCGAAAGATATGATGAGCTCTACAATGGTAAAAAAAATTTCTAAATAGGTTTTTGATGTAGTAGAGATCAGTATTATTGTTATAATGAAGACAGATAGTAGTGCAGAGGTTCAAGTGATCAAAATTTTGTATTGCATGAAGACCATTGTGATAATCTTTACAAATATGTAATTGATTAGGGAGTTGTAGCTTCCCTTGGGTTGTAGCCCATAAATAATATTGTAATTCTATTTTATTTGTGAGGGTGGATTTGGACAATAGATCCAAGTAGCTTGCTCATCATGTTTTTTTGCTTCATGGGTTTTCCAAGTAAAATTTGGTGTTAAGGTTGTGTGCTTTTGTGTTCTTGTATTCATCATGTCTTGATTGTTCACATAAATTTGAATGTTCAAAATTTGATTTAGTACTAATTCACACCCCCTCTCAATACTTCTGTGTTCAACAATTGGTATCAGACCTAAGTTCCTTGGATGCGCCTAAAAGCTAAGGTAGATCTTGGTGAGGAACGCATGGGAATAAAAAGTAAGATTTATTTGAAAAAATTCTCTAAAATATAATATATACATGACATCCTACAATCTTGAAGATTGTGTAGTTGATTATAAAGGAGAACTCATTTCTACCCTAGAAGATCTAGATGCAGCAAGAAGTGAAAATTAAGAATATAAGATCAATCTCATAAACTCAAAGGATGCAATTGCAAAGTTGAAAGTTCAAATTGAAGAAAGTAAGAAGCTTGCAGATTATCTAAATATAAATTTGAATGAAAAATTAGTTGAATGCTCCAAACTTGAAGAAGAAGTTGTCTCCCTAAAGAAAGAATTGGAAAAGGAAAAGGAACAAATAGACAGAGTTCTAAAACTTCAAAAAAGTACCAACATCCTTGATGAAATAATCAGTTTACAAAGACCACTTAAGAATAAGGATGACATTCGATTTAAGAAAGGTTAGAGTTCAAAGATGGATGTCCCAAAAGACTTCCTTGGAATTGAAAAGATCATGTTTGGAAGTGAGAAGGGAGAATCCTATTCTAAAAAATCTGAAGAAGAGGCATAAGGGATAAATAATGACTTCATAAGTGTTAAGGAAGATTTCAAGAAGCCATTCTAAATAGGTTACCACTCCTAGGTTCTCTCAATCCTTTTATGGTTACTATTATTCTTTCTATAAATTTGGTCATAAGGCTATTGATTATAGAACTAAGGTAGGAATATATGACTACATAAAGAAAAATTCATTTGTGTCCAGAAGACATAATGTTGTGATCTCTCATTCTTTCTATGGATATTGTTATGCATGTAATAAGTTTGGTCATAAGGATACTGAGTGTAAAGAAAAGCTAAGGAGAAATGGTATGACTCTAGAATATAATGTTGTTTGCTACAAATGTAACAATCTTGGGCATAAGGCAAGATTTTGGCAGAGAGATTCTAAGAAACCATCTATTCAGCACAAGAAGATAGAGGAAATTGTAACATAGCAGAAGAAGGAAATGGTAAAGATATGGTAAAGGAAGATAGAACAAAGTAATGAAAAGAAGGAGGAATGTGTGTCTTTACCTAGTGTAGAGGACTTTGTTTCCAATTGAAATAAGACATAGGGTCAGGGGGAGCTAATCAAGATATGTTGTTTCTTCCCACCTTTTGGAAGTCATGGCATTTGCAAGTGAAATTTACTCACATAGTTAAGCTAGATGAAAATAGTTGGAGAGGATGTTGATTTGACAAGATAAAATATTTTTCCCAATTATCCAGAGTAGAACAACTTAATGTGCAGGTTCGTAAAGAATCCTTGAGTCTATGTGAGTTCACATGGCAACCTTGCAGCAAGTTACCTATCAAATGAAGGAGCATTAATTATGGAAATTTAGGGCAAATGCAAGATACTTATACCTTTTTGAGACAACTTATATTTAATAAATTTTAATTATGAGCACCTTTGTGATGAGTGTTATTTATTTATTTAACTAAATCTAGTTAATCCATTTTTGTAAACCTTAGTGCGGCTAGTAGGTCAACCTAGTGAATATTTTTATTAATGGATTTTACTTAGTAAACTCTTGGCAGACAAATTGTTGTTAAATTTATTTCTATGTATGTGTAGTGCCCCTCATCTCGTCGTCCATCAGATTGATGTTTTCTTAGACTTTATGATAGTGTCTTAGACTATAGATGATGGATCTCTTGTTATCTTGTTACTTCATTATGGACCTAATTGTTGTGATAACAGATGTTGATGTTAGAATAGGTTATTTTATGCTTTAGAATTTGATAAATAAACTAGATGTTACAGGTGTTTTGATGTTAATTGCGATATAGGATTGTAAGGATTGAATGTTTTATGTTGTTGATAATATCAGATATCTTGTTTAACATAGTTAATTGTTTATACATAAACGTGAATGGAACAGTGTTGTATTACTCGCTCTCGAGTACCCTACACCATTGCGATTTCCATTCACTATAGGACTGCATGTGATGTATATATATCTTGTTATGGTTAACCGTGCGTTGTTGCAGGAATGCAGGTACTAGGCATCGACTCCACCTGATTACCAGGTCTGAGCGTGCCTTCGCCAATGGATTAGTTGTTTGGAGTTAACGTGAGGTCCCAAGTCAGTGTGGTCTGGTTGTCAGTTTATCCTTTTGGTCTTTGTCTATCATTCGATCATGATTTGCAGACAGGTAATATTGCACCTTGGAGTCTAACTAGGTTAGAAAGTGTCTAAGTGTGTAAGGTGTCATTGTGCTTTTATTAGAATCATATTACAGAAATTATAATGTCGATAATTGTTGATAATATTGAGTCGATAGTTGTTAATTATTGTTGTAAATAAATTATTATTTTATTAGTAGTAGAGTTGTTAAATAAAGATTGTAAGAGGTTTTGTATTATTTAATATAATATTATTTACAATAAATATTTAAATAAATAAAATAATCGTAAGTTATGTTGCAATTAGTGATTTACAACTAGATTAATAAAATAAATTAATATATAGTTGTATAATTATAGATAGCTGTAATATTATAACTTTATTAAATGTTTTATGCTTGGTCGGCTATAAAATAATTAAATGTTGTCGGAATTGTGTGTTAATATTTAAAAAGGAATAACCGCTTGGGATTATTAAATTAAATAAAAGTTTATCTCGAGGAGGGAGAAGCACGGGATCGTGTGCTGAGTTCCTTGGACGATAGAAGGGATTGTGTTATAAAAGAAAAAGGCTTGTTGAGGTAAAGGGGACAGCATTGCAGGTAGAAGAAGAGAAATGAAGGGAAATTATGTAGTCGATGTAGGGTTTTCATCATGTGACAAGTTAGGGTATTAAAGTTTGCAGCATTTCTGAATTCTTTGTTGGGTTTGAGTTTTGGGTTTAAATTGCGGACCTAGAGCTGAACAATTAGAGATAAATTTGAGGGTTCAATACTTTTGATTCCTCGTTGCAGTTGCAGTTCTGGATTTTACCAACTCGCGTAGAGATGGACATTGATTTTAAGGGAAACTTATGGATTTTCTGTGAGGAAATTAGAGTTTTAAATGTTTGCAGACTTTTGAATTGCAGTTGGAGTTTTGTGTTTCAATTGCCCGGTTATAGCTTAACATTTAGACATTTTTTGGGAAGATATAGACTAGGATGATGGTTTTGATTTTGGAAACAAATTAGTGGTTTAAATGTTTTTAGATTTTTGAATTGGTGGTTCCAGTTGAAGTTTTGGGTTTAGATCGCTGATTAAGTGGCAATGTCGCCGGATTCTCGACATGGCCGAAAGAAGGCGAGCATATCTGAATCCAATGGTACTACCCGTGAAAAGCTTGGCTCGCGGGAGCTTTGTGAGGGTGAATTAGGTGGTATTAGTTCCACGATAAGGCTGTGGAAGGACCCTAATTTGGAGCATAGTCCTGATAGCCACGAAGATTACAAGTCGGATTACCATCCTGCTCTCTTTAGCGCTTTGGAGCGCCATCTTCCCGGGCACATGTTGGACGCGACCAAAGATGTCAAGCTCCAGTTCCTGGGCAAAGTTGTATCTAGATATGCACCCTGAGGAGAGTGGAAACGGGCACAGTGGCAGAGAGAGTATAGGGAGAGAATTTTCAATGAGTATCCGGTTCTCTTCTTTGTTTCTTAAATGTCAAGATAACAAGTATCCGTTCAATGTAGACCCCTCGTTAGAATTTATGGTGACGAGTATAGGTATCACTAGTATTTTGCCACGGCGACTGCAATGGAGTTAGATTCAATATGGTCCGAATTACCCAATGAGGCTTCCCTGCGCAGTATAGTCGAGTCGTATAACAATTTGAGAATCTTCTTTGTTGGCTCCACTTATGATTTCAAGTACTTTGGCCGATTCCAGCTCGCTTTGCAGGCCGACGGGGCGGATTATGTCTACATTGCTGATGATGACATGATTCCCGGCAGTCAAGTTCTGGAGATCTTTGCCCATGCCGCTGGGACTGAAAAGTATCAGAATGTTGTGCTTGGTAGCATTGGCCGCATCCTTCCGTTTCGTCAGAAAGATTCCAGCTTTCCCAGTTACCGCAAATTTGGCGCCAAAGAGGCCGAAATCTACTTGCCTGATCCTGCCTATGATATCCTTGCAGAGTGTGTTGTTCAAGTGGATTTTCTCTCCAGCGGCTGGTTTCTCTCTACTCAGCTTGATAAGACTCTGTTCATTGAGAATCCTTTTACCCTTGCCACCGGGGAGGATCTTCATCTCAGCTATCAATTACAGAAGTACAGAGGTGGAGGCTCATTCATTTTGCCTGTGGATCCCAAGGATAGAGAAACATGATGCTGGCACCTATAAAGAAATGGTGATCTATATTGAAGCATGTGAAAGTGGAAGCATTTTTGAAGGTCTGCGGCCAAAAGACCTAAATATATATGCTACGACAGCAGCAAGTGCTGATGAGAATAGCGGGGGAACATACTGTCCTGGAATGGAGCCCTCTCCTCCTCCAGAATATGATACCTGTCTTGGAGAATCGTGTTCAAGCTCTTCTATGGTACAAAGCTGCTATCAAGGCAGATCCATACTGCTATGAGGCACTTGAGTGTCTACTCAACAATCATATGTTGTCATCGGCAGAAGAAGCCAATCTGGTTACATCGTTGAAGTTTGGTGTGGAGAATGGTTGGCTTTCTTCATTCTATTTATGTCTAATTAAACAGTATGATAAAATGGATAAGGTTGAGTCAAAGTTTGCAGAGCTGGAGAGGTTGTCTGGTAATGCCAGCTCGCATGAAACATCAATTAGCCACTCCCTCAAGAACAATGCTGATCTGATAGCCTGCAAAGCAGAGTATTATCATCAATGTGGGGAGTATCAGAAGTGTTTTGATTTGACCACATCTCTTTTTGAAAGGGATCCTTTTCATTTAAAGTGCACACTAGTGCATATAGTAACAGCTGTGGAACTTGGCCACAAGAATGAACTTTATCTTATGGCGTGTAATCTGGTGAAGGACTATCCACAGAAGTCAAGATGTAGCAGTCCGAGTTGGTGGCTGGATTTCTGAAGCTTATCATGATCGCCTTCATGTTGAGAAATAGAGTTTTCTTATTTCCCTTCCATGCATTAAGGTTTATCGTTTCAACTCTAGTCTGCAGAAGCCTGTCATTGTTAATCCAGGTTAGTTGTGCTATCTTGTATGCATTTCGTCTGATTGGCTCTAATTAACCCTAAGGAATGTTTATTTACATTACAATGTGTTTGAATGCATGTGTGTATTAATAGTAGTACTATTGATATCCATGCTATTATTTAGTATCATTGTTATAATTATAGTTATTATTATTATCATTATTGTTATTATTACAATAATAATAATTATTATTATTTTTACTATTCTTATTTTTAGGTCAAAACGGAAAGATGATGGTCAAATACCTAACTTAATAATAATGTTATTGCTATTCCATTGTAGGAACGATTAGGTTTTATGGTAGGATAATTTGTTTTGTATTATTGCTTTCTAGAGCCAATTCAAGGAAAGGGTTTATCGAGGATTTAGTGAGCAACATGATTTGGAAGTTATGAATAATTAATTCATAATGTTCTTGATTAGTGCAATAATTCTTTTAATGCTTCAACCGTATAATTGATCCATAATCCTTATAGGTCTAGCTATTAGCATTCTCTATAAGTTCAATTTCTTATAACCTTGAAACTTTAGAAATCTTTGGAGGATATGATAATCGAGTGCATGCATACTAGGGGACTATGGAGAAATGATATAGGATACTTCAATTATTGTTGTGTTATGAGTTTTATACTATAGAAGGATTTGTATAATCTAATGAGCTGTTTTAATAGATGGATTTGTTTAATTTAAATATTTATTGGTGATGAATCAATTGATGAATGTTTTGAAGTTATTGATCATTATTATTATTATTATTATTATTATTATTATTATTATTATTATTATTTCAAAAGTATAGTTGATTGTTTAAAAGCCAAATGAAATTTGGAATTTAGAATAATGTTGTCATTATGTATTTAAAGAAAACCGTTGTGATTTTATATATTATGGTTAATGAAATTTAATTTAGGTTGACATCGGTTTTAATATGGTTTCTTCTTTTTGTAAAGAGAATGGATTAAGGATTAGGTATAAGATTGTTGTATTGGAAATTTGATTTAAAGGTATTAGATAATTAGTTAGTGTGAATTGAAATTGTTTGAAATGGTCAAAGTATAAGTTGTCAAGGGTTCATTTCCAGAGGCCAAGGTTGTTCTGTTTTGACTTCATGTAATGTGTTGATAAGTGTCCTAAGTTATTGAAGTCATGTCGCCTTTTGTCATGTATAAGGAAATTGGTTTTGGTGTAGTGGAAGAATGTAAATATTCTAAATGCATCATGATGTGTAGAAAGGCTCTTCATGAATGTTGTGATTGATTTATTTATTTGTTTGGGATGTTGTATTGGACTAGATAATGGGGAGACGTCGGTATTCATGAAAAAGTATTTTTCTTATGAGTTGCTTCATTGGAAGCCATGGAAAATGTATTAAGAGTATGTCTTTGTAATTGAGATGATATGCAAGAAGATGAATGCCTTGCATTATTACATGTATATGTTCATATCAGAATAATGGTTATGCAAGATGGATTATGCCTTGCATATTTTATGTATCATCGTCGTCATGATGATGTTTGCTGTGTTTGTTGAGTAGGGTCTTCTAGATGCAGGTAGGGGAGTGGCTTTCAACGTGGGGCCGGCGCCCAAAGTGGCAGTCAGGATAACCTGTTGGAAGTAGATTAATCAAGTGATAATCTAAATAATGAATTTGGGGGTTGGGTAGTTAGGCACACTAAACAAGATAAGTGGATGCCTCACTCATGGCTCAAGTGCTTGTTTAGGCTTGAGATGAGATGAGAAGGCTTGGAATGGCAAGATCAACTACCTTGTCCTCATGAAAGGTAGGTTGATTTCTGCATGAGCGTTGTATGGGGGCCGGGAGTTAGGAGAGGCTACCAGGACAACCCAAGATGGGGGCCGGGGCCTAGGAAGGCTTGCCAGGACAACCCATGACAAGCCATGTGATGACACTTCTCCCTACTGCAGCCTAGCATTCCCTAGTTGTACTCTCCCCATTCGTTATGTGTTGCCTCTGGAAGTCAAGTCAAGACAAGTTAAGTTAAGATAAGTTGTGTTGTGTTGTTTATGTTATTGCCATGTGTTGTATTGGCATTGGTCGTCCTTTATTCTTGTTTATCTTCTGTCTACCTGACTGTCATTGTTTGGGACCTCATGTTAACTCCTAGCTCGGGGGGTGGACCTCAGGGTTCCACATGGTCGGGTGGAAGAGCTATTTTATCCATTGGTTATTCTTCATCAAGCTCATGTACAAAAGAGATTTATTCTAGTATTCAGATGATTGTACTTGTACAGTTGATGAAGATGTATGTGTATAATCTTGTACCGGATTTGTGCAACAGAACAATCATAATGTATGTGATTCTGATGTAGTCTGAAAATGGCAATGTAATGATGTACTTATGAGTAAGGAAAGCATTTCAGTTATGTATGTAGATTGTATTACATTATTTGTCGACATGCAATGAATATGAATCAGTTATTCAATTATGCATTGGATTTAGATCAGTTACTGATGAATGTTAAATTATGTTAGTTGGTTTGTAAAGTAATGCAGCCTTGTATCCTTAGAGAATATGTCGTAGTTAGTTATGTTAAAAAAAAAAAGTTCCTGTTTCATGTAGCATAAATGTGTATTTCTTTGAGGGTACAAGGCGGGCATTACAGTATGCCCTAGAGGCATTATGCTGTCAGTTTTTTCCAGAATCTTAGTAGAATTTTATCAATGGATTATTTTTACCTTAGTTATTATTTATGTGATTAGACTAAATAATTTATGCTTTAGTTCCTATGTTTTGATTTCACCTCATGTCGAAATCGCATCACACATTTAGGCAACTTAGAGTCTAGGTCGAGTCGATCCAAAACTTAGAGGTGACTCTCATCACGTCGCATAACCCCCTAGCTAACTATCATCATGCAAGGGTTTGCACTTGTAATCGCACCTACCCTGAGATTTGATTGCCATGTGTATGCCTTATGCATATTGCCACCGAGCATGCTAATGCGTGCAAGGGGGTTTCTATGGATATGTGGAAAAGTTTTTGATATTTCATGTCATGACCACATGACACGTGTGTTGCGTGTTGTGACCACATGGGAAATGTGTACATGACATTTGGTATCAGAGCCCAAGTTTAAACGCTGGGCAATTTAGGGCACATTATTATTCTACATATTCATTTGATTTGTGAATACCTTGTTCTTGTAGGATGCCTCCCAGAATGAGGCAAGGACCTTCACACACAACTGCATTCGTGGAGATACATAGCAAGTCATCAGTTGAGGGTCAAGGACCACAGGCACCACATGCACCACCCACACCAGATTTAGGGCCACAGATTCTTCAGTCTTTATAGGAAGTCTTAGTGAGGTTACCACCAGCTACAGTAGAGCCACATGTCGAGCCCCTCGTTGAGCCATGAGAGATGCCACGTGATGAGCTGCATGATGAGTCACATGTAGAACCATGTGTCGAGCCCCATGTAGAGCCACGTGTTGAGCTACACATGGAGCCACATATTGAGCTGCATGTACAAGTACCTGACACCACAACAGAGGAGGTCAGTTCAGCATATAGAGCTTGTAAAGGAGTCCTCCATGGCATGTGAGGCGAGAGGAGGCTATGAGGATAGAGCAGGTATACCATGGACCTTATGATTATGGACAGTGAGAGGAGGTGGATGAGCCATTCAGAGCACACAGAGATAGAGGGGACCCCATTAGGGATTTACTTAGGATGAATCCACACACCTTCGTAGGGACCATAGAGTGAGCGAAGGCTAAGCCTTGGCTCATTAGTTTGGATAGGTGCTTTGCATTGCATCCCTATGGGAGAAACACAAAGGCATGCATGACAGTTCATCTTTTGAGAGACATAGTAGTGACATGGTGTATATATATAGTGGTATATACACAGATAAAATAATTTCTTATATTCTATTCTAGAATCATAATATTTTTTATTATGTAGAATAGAAGAAATTGTTTTATCTGTGTATATACCACTATATATATGTATATAGGGAGATGGGTGGGGGGTTCATCCCCCCAACCCCACTTTTTCCATTCAAAAGAAACACCAGTGTGAGGGTTTGGGGGATTCGGCCCCCAAACTCACTGTTTACTTCTTTCATCTTTTAAAACAACACAAACAGTGTTTACGGCTGTGCGCAGTCCTAAGGGAAAGTGAGAAATTATATGCAATATCATTGGCTGTTATTAATTTTGGCATATATATATATATATATATATCATTATATGTATATGTATATGTGTGTGTATATATATAGTTGTATATACATAGTTAAAACAATTTATCCTAAGAAATTGTTTTAACTGTGTATATACAACTATATATATATACACACACATATACATATACATATAATGATATATATAAAAATATGCCAAAATTAATAACAACCAATGATATTGCATATAATTTCTCACTTTCCCTTAGGACTGCGCACAGCCGTAAACACTGTTTGTGTTGTTTTAAAAGATGAAAGAAGTAAACAGTGAGTTTGGGGGCCGAAGCCCCCAAACCCTCACACTGGCGTTTCTTTTGAAGGGAAAAAGTGGGGTAGGGGGGAATGAACTCCCCACCCATCTCCCACCTTGCAGTGGGGAATGAGTGGGAAGTTTGCTCCCCACCTCCCCATTACTACTGTTTGTTGTTTACCTTCCAATGATGTCTAACACCTACGACCACCATGCGGCCGCTCCCTCTCTGCTATATATTTCAGCCCTTGGCTGTTGGCACTTCTCTGACCTATTGTGTGTGTGTGTCTATATATATGCTTGCCTTTGTGATTTTTTATCTAATTCACACATAAATGTATATATATGTTTATATATATATATATATATATATGTATGTATGTATATATACACACACATACAAAAAAAACAAAAAAAAGAGGAAACTTATAATGAATGCAATGGTATACTTAATAAGTATACCTCCTTGTGTGAAGAACTCCATGGCTGCTCCTTTGAGAAAACTTGCAAGACAAGGAAATAAAAATAGGAGAGAAAACAAAACAATAAAGGATAGAAAACAATAGAGAAATGAAGAGTAGGGTTAGCGTTCCTTTCCCCATAAGGAAATGAATTTTTAATTACAGAGCTTTTAGGGTTGCTATGATTTTAATATTATTTTTCTTGTGAGGTGGAGGTTTATTTAATTTTTAAATTGAGGGAGGATGAGTGCGCATGAATCCATACCTCTCCTTTGACCTTTTCCCTCCCCTTCTTTTTGTGGGACTTTTGTAATTTAAACCTTGGGGTAATATCCTTTGGGTGGATGTTATATTTTTTTATATATCCCTCCTTTTATTTCTCTTTCTAATTTTATGAGAGTTGATTCAACTTACCTTGCCCATTTATTTATCTAGTGAGAAGAATATTAATGTGGGGTTGGGAGGGGTGTGGAAATCAAATATTTTGAGGAATTTATGATTAAATAATTATAAAGGAGTAATTTCTAAACCTGAGATTTAATAAATTTTAATTATGAGCACCTTTGTGATGAGGTTATTTATTTATTTAACTTAATCTAGTTAATCCATTTTTGTAAACCTTAGTGCAGCTAGTAGGTCAACCTAGTGAATATTTTTATTAATCGATTTTACTTAGTAAACTCTTGGCAGACAAATCGTTGTTAAATTTATTTCTATGCACACCCTAGAGGCATTATGCTGTCAATTTTTTCTAGAATCTTAGTAGAATTTTATCAATGGATTATTTTTACCTTAGTGATTATTTATGTGATTAGACTAAATAATTTATGCTTTAGTTCCTAGGTTTTGATTTCACCTCATGTCAAAATTGCATCATACATTTAGGAAACTTACGGTTCAGGTCAAGTCGATCCAAACACTAGAGGCGACGCTCATCGCATCGCATAACCCCCTAGTCAGAGATCATCATGTAAGGGTTTGTGTTTGTAATCACACCTACCCCAAGATTTGTTTGACATGTTTATGCCTTATGCATATTGCCACCAAGCACGCTAATGCATGTGAAGGGGTTTCTAGGGATACGTGGAAAAGTTTTTGATATTTTGTGTCATGACCACATGACAAATGTGGACATGAGACATGTGTTGTATGTCATGACCACATTGGAAATGTGGGCATGACATTTGGTATCAGAGCCCAAATTTAAACACTGGACAATTTAGGGCACATTATTATTCTACAAATTTATTTGATTTGTGATTACCTTGTTCTTGTAGGATGCCTCCTAGAACAAGGCAAGTGCGTTCATATGCCACTGCGTCTGTGGAGATACATAGCAAGTCATCAGCCAAGGGTCAAGGACCACCAGTACCATAGGCACCACCTACACCAGATTTAGGGCCACAAATTCTTCAAGCTTTATAGGTAGTCTTAGTGAGGTTACCATCGACTACAACAGAGCCACGCATTGAGCCATATATAGATCTGCATGTCAAGCCCCTCATTGAGCTACAAGAGATGCCACGTGATGAGTTGCGTGATGAGTCGTGTGCAGAGCCACTTGTCAAGCCCTGTGTAGAGCTGCGAGTGGAGCCACGTGCTGAGCCGTGCATAGAGCCAATGTATTGAGCCATATGTAGAGGTATCTGACACCACAATAAAGGAGGTTAGTTTAGCATACAGATCTTGTAACAGGAATCCTCCATGGCATGCAAGGCAAGAGGAGTCTGTGAGGATAGAGCAGGTATACCATGGACCTTATGATTATGGATGGTGAGGAGGTGGATGATCCTTTCAGAGGACACAAAGACAAAGGGGACCCCATTAGGGATTTACTTAGGCTAAATCCACCCACCTTTGCAGGAACCATAGAGGGAGCCAAGGCTGAGGCTTGGGTCATTAGTCTGGATAGGTACTTTGCATTAGGTCCCTACAGGAGCAACACAAATGCATGCATGGCAGTTCATCTTTTGAGAGACACAACAGTGACATGGTGGCACACTAAGGAGTGCAAGCACTACCTATCACTGGATACTCTTACATGGGACACCTTCATTGAGCACTTTAATGTGTGTTATCTTTCAGATCACTATAGAGAGCATCAGATTGGTGAGTTCCATGACTTGCAATAGTGAGGTTCTACTATAGCACAGTATGAGAGTAGGTTCATTGAGTTGTCATGGTATGCATAGTATCTCTAGGATGAAAAACTTCTGGTTCACAAATTTATTAGAGGTTTGAATCATGGGATATTAGGACTGATGCACATGGCAGACCCCAAGACCATGAGTGAGTCTACGGAGAAGGCATACATAGTAGAGGAGATTTAGAGTCCAGATCAGACTTCACGGCCCTAGTTTCAAGACTGTAGCCAGTAGTAGCAGCAGGGTTTCTGCCAACCACCACCACCACTTTAGAGGGGAGGATTTAGTTTTACATCGCTACCTCCTGGACCTCCATAGCAGTAGAAGCAACAATAATAGAGGTCCAGGCCACAACATATGGCACATGAGGGTCACAATCACAGTTGGTAGCAATAGGGGCCACCTATAGGGCCCACTAGATCACAGCAGTCATATAGAGGTTTACATGGATCCACGGGTCGATCTGGACATCAGTAGTCAAGTAGGACATAGATTGGATAGGTACAGGCTCAGCGACCATGCTATGTTTGTGGTGGAATAGGAAATTTAGCAAGGGAGTCCCCATAGGGCTTTACGACAGGGGGATGGCCTCATGCAGGAGGGTCAGAGCAAACAGTTGGTGATGTGGGTAAGTCCCAATGTATGTTTGCAATAGTTGATAACCTCAAGGTCAATTTCTAGGCCTCAGTGATCGAGACCGTAGGTATCATTGAGGTTGTCCCCATTGCTATTTTATTTGACTCTGGCGCTACTGATTCATGTATAACTCCATCGTTAGTGGAGCGTTGCAGGCTAGTGGCCTCTACATAGGATGATAGGTGGGAGGTTAAGTTGGCCACAAGGGCCAAGATGCCAGTAGATGCTTTGGTTCACAAATGTGAGATATCTTTGGGGGCCTTCACAACATTATGCGACCTTAGGGTTATGCCTTTAGGATCTTATGGTGTAGTTTTTGGTATGGATTGGCTTGTGGCTCATAGAGCAAAGTAAGATTGTCGCTGAAAGGTGATTAGCTACTTAGATGATCATGGCACGTCAGTCGAGATAGTGGGCATTCAGAAGCCCATGACAATTTCTATGATATCCACTCAGCAACTTAAGCATTGCATGTAGAAGGGATGTCAGATGTTTGTCATCATTGTTAGTAACAGATCAAAGGATGAGCTAGAGGCATCATTGGATGACCATCCCATCTTGAGGTAGTTTGTTGACATTTTCCCACCAGAGTTACGAGGGATACAACTTCACAGAGAGGTAGATTTCCACATTGATCTTGTGCTAGGTGCCGATCCAGTGTTTCATGCACCCTACAAGATGAGCACTCATGAGCTCATGGAGCTCAAGTTGCAAGTAGAGGAGTTTCTTGAGAAGGGGCACATTTGACCTAGCATTTCACCTTGGGGTACACTGGTCATCTTCATGAAGAAGAAGGATGGGTCTCTTTGTCTCTGCATGGATTATAGGCAGCTTAATAAGTTGATGGTGAACAACTGTTAGCCTCTACCTAGGATTGATGATATTTTTGACCAGATGCAGGGAGCTAGAGTGTTCTCTAAGATAGACCTGAAGTTTGGTTATCATCAATTGAACATCACTAAGGCGAACATCCATAGGACCACCTTCTAGACTTGATATGGCCACTATGAGTTCACTGTGGTACCCTTCAGCTTGATGAACTCCCCTGCAGTGTTCATGAGTCTCATGAATGGGGTGTTCCATACTTACTTGGATCAGTTCATGATTATATTCCTTGATGATATTTTGATCTATTCAGGGACTGAGGAGGAGCATGAGGATCACTTACGTCAGGTATTGCAGTGCTTACAAGAGCCGAATCTTTATGGTAACTTGGTGAAGTGTGCATTTTTTAGGACAGAGGTGCAGTACTTGGGGCGCATCCTATCTGACAATGGTATCTCCATAGATCCATCAAAGATCAGGGCTATCCATGATTGGTCAGCACCCACCAGTGTGACAGAGGTCAGGAGTTTTATGGGGTTAGCTAGGTATTACTGTAGATTTGTTGAGGACTTCTCTAGGATAGCACACCCCATCACTTCCCTTCAGTAGAAAGGGAAGCATTTTTCTTGGACTGAGCATGTTACCAGTACTCCCATCTTAGTGGTTCCTGATCCAGCAGTGGATTTCATGGTTTGTACCAATGCATCATTAGAGGGTTTAGGAGTCGTACATATGCAGGGTGGTAGAGTGATCATGTATGAGTCACGAAAGCTTAAGACCCATGAGCTAAACTACCCCACACATGAATTAGAGCTTGCAGCGGTGGTTTCATTGGAGACACTTTCTTCTCAGTCATCATTTTGAGCTACATTCAAATCATCACAATATTCAGTACATATTTACGTAGCCAAATCCAAATGCCTACCAATGGTGTTGGATGGAGTTCCTTTGCAAGTATGACTTTGATGTTCACTACATCAAAGGGAAGGAGAACGTGGTTTCTGATTCCTTGAGTCAGAGGCACCGTGAGATCCTAACCTTGACACTGAGTGTAGACTTGAGGGGATACATGATACAACATATTCTTGAGGATGAGTGGTTTCTTGAGGTGTAGTAGGAGATCTAGTCATAGAGGGCCCTTGTGGGTAAGTTTACAAGATATTCCCTAGAGGTAGATGGGTTACTTAGACATTAACAATGCATCTATGCACCCCGTACAGGTGACCTACATGCAGTAGTGTTATCAGAGGCTCACAAATTACCGTATGTAGTGCACCCAAGGGTGAAGAAGATGCATGCCAACTTCAGACAGTTGTACCATTGGGCTGGTATGAGATGGCATATTGCAAAGTTTTTTTCTTGATTCCTTGAGTGCTAGAGGCTAGAGGCTGAGCATTAGCATCCTGTAGGTCTTTTATACCCTCACGAGATACCAGAGTGGAAATGGGACACTATTTCCATGGATTTCATTTTTGGTTTCCGTCATGATGCCATCATGGTGACGGTTGACAAGTTGACCAAGGTGGCGCATTTCTAACTTGTATGCACAATGTACAATGCACCATTAGTGGAAAAAGTATTCTTAGATGACATTGTGAGATTACATGGGGTACCTCACCACATTATTTTTGATAGGGATTCAATGTTCACATTGGCCTTTTAGAGGGCATTATAGAGGCGTTTGGCACACAACTCAACTTTAGTTCTGCGTATCACCCTGAGACAGATGGTCAGATGGAGAGGGTGAATTAGATGTTAGAGGATATGCTCCACATGTACATTATGGACCACCAGTCTAGATGGGAGGAGTATCTATATCTAGTTGATTTTGCCTACAATAATGGGCATAACAGCTCGTTAGGTATGCCTCCTTATCATACCTTTTACAACAGACCTTGTAGGACACCATTGAGTTGGGATTGGATAGAGGATAGGGTTGCTATTGGGCCCAATCTGGTTGAAGATATGGAGCAGTAGGTGACCCTGATTAGACAGAGACTTCAAGAGGTGCAGGATCGACAAAAGAATATGCCAATAGTAAGAGACTAGATCAGAGCTTCTCAATCAGTGACAGAGTATTCTTTAGAGTGCGGCTAGACAAGAGTCCACTCCATTATGTAAAGGGCTCTAAGCTCGCACCACGGTTCATTGGGATTTTTGAGATCTTGGAGCAGATAGGACCCGTAGCCCATTGTCTAGCCTTACAGATAGGACACGATGTATTTCATGTGTCTATTTTGTGATGTTACATATTTGATTTATTTCATGTATTGGACTGGAGTGCTCTATAGGTAGAGGTGAATGGGTAGCTGACTTTGGAGCCAATTCACATATTGGCTCGTTAAACATTGGCCTTCAAGGTTGAGAGATGGACTAGGTTAGGGTTTAGTGGGATTGATACGATGGGGTCATGGGGACATGGGAGGATGTAGCTAGATTGAAGACAGTTTATCCTCACCTCTTTGACTACTTGCAGGAGGAAGTTTAGTCTTAGGGGGGGAGGATGTGAGGCCTATTTATTTCTGTGAGGGTAAAATAGTGCATCAATCAAATGAATAACAGATGACCCAAACATCAACAGAATGGAGAAACAAAGAAGATGAAATAAACAATGAACGAACACAGCAAACCTCTTCCGTTTCGAAACTTCCGTTGTTCGCCTATCACGAATCGTCCTTTCGCAGATGAGATGAGCCCTCAGAGAGTGCAATCTTTTAAAGCTGTTGGAGGAAGTCGATGGTGAACGGCTATGGTGTGATATGCAATGAAGGTGAGCTCCAATGCAACAATGGTGATCTCAAGCTTGTAGATGACAAATGGGTGCCAAAGGCGCGCTGGTGATATTTCTGCAGAGTAACGATGTCAAAAGCCTGGATGATTAGAATGGAGGGATGAAGCCTCATTTATAGACTCGGAGGAATAGGAATCAACGGTTGAGAGAAGATATGAAGATCAACGGTTGAGGATGGTTGAGGAATGTGCAACCAGTGGAAACGTGCCAAGTGTCCCAGCTCCATCATGAAAGGTGGGATGTGACAAAACTGATTGGAGAGTTAACTCCATTGACTGGTCTGTTAACAGAATTGATTGATCAGTTAGAAGAGTGGATTGTGGAACTGACTGGATTGATTGAGGATTTGACTCAACTGACAGGTTAGTTAACAGATTTGATTGATTGGTTAACTGACCTCTGATTGGAGAAGAAATAGGCCATGTGGGTGAGGGAAAATAAGATAATTAAATATTAAATATATTTAATTACATGTGCAACCTGATGAGGTGGACAAGGTGAGGTGGAAAAGGTGAGGTGTAAAGGTGATGTGGAATTTGGAATTTAGAACTTTAGGATAGAGGAAATAGGATTAACTAAATAATTTATGATTATTTAATTGTGAAGACTTTAGAAGAATTTTAATTAAATAAATAGAATTTATTTAATTGTGAGATAGTGAATTGATTAAATAAATTTGGAATATTTATTTAATTAATAGAAGAATGGAATAAATATTTGGAATATTTATTTAGGGTGATTTGTGTCATTTTTAGGCGTATACATTTTGCCCCTCTTTGATGCAATGCAGTTTACAGCGTTGCTTCAAAGAAATTGATAGTCTGAGTGATGATACATGCCCCAGTTTGCCCCTGGTACAGGTTAAATGACGATAGGATGCCCCCTCGGGAGATTGGACGGGAAAAACGGTGAAAGTTTGGGAGACGGACGATCTCACGACGAGGAAGGGGTAAGGATAAGTTGGACGAATAGGGATGCGGTCAGGGATGCGGGAAGAAAACAGGAGGAAAAACAGACACGGGAAGTAGTCACAGTCATCACCTAGCCAGAATTAGGGTTTGGAGGCTATAAATAGGAGCTGGGTCCACAAGAATAGTCATTTGCACACTTGGTTGATCTGGATTGGAGAAGGAGAGCTCAGAGCAAACTTAGAGCAGCATGGCGGCCAGAGCAGCAGACATTCCACGCGAGGAGCACCGATTCGAGCGAGTCCGACGATTCGGGCGGCCAGCAGAGGCAGGACCCCCGGTATGTGCTTCGAAAAAATTCTCCTAGGGTCGAGTTTAGGTGTCATAAATGCTCATAGAAAATAGGTGAAATGAATGTGCCGAAACGCAGAACGGCGCATATGCCCCGCGAAGCTGCGCTTTTGTGATTTCGCGGCGCATATGCCTGTTTCGGCGGCGCATGCGTGAAAGCTGCGCATATGTTCACTCTGGCGGTGCTTTCGTAATTAAGCGGCGCTTTTGTATTTGCGCCGCGCATGCGTGAAATGTAGCAGTGCATTTGCTGAAGTTGCGCATATGTGACTTCCTGCGGCGCATACATAATTTAGCGGTGCATACGTGGCTTTACGCGGCGCATGCGTCAGAACGGCGCATATGTGTCCTGTTGCGGCGCATATGCATTTTTGCGGTGCATATGTTGATTGTTGTGGCGCATATACCAGAAATGGTGCATTTACCACCTGCAGTGGCGCTTTTGCTTGGGATGGCAAATTACTTAGCCAAACTGACTCGATTAGCGTCCTGTTTGACGCAGGAATCGATGAGCTATCTCTGAGATTGCAGGAATCTAGTCAAGAGATGTAGTGTGCTATTTTGATCAATTTGAAATGCTAAGTTTAGTTGATATAGTCCAATAGATATGTTGAGTATGGTATATGCGGCTTGAGACTGACGCCTTGCTTTGCGTGCTTGCAGGAGGAGATACGAGAGACATTGCAGTCGAGGGAGACGTTCCCTATGCCTCTACTGCAGAGACATATGTTGACGGAGGCTGATAGAGTGGCACTTGGTGCCATGGGCCTAGATTACGTTTGCTTCATGCCCGAGGTGCGGGCGAACCGAGGACTGCTGACAGCTGCCGTGGAGAGATTCCACAGCGAGGACGGGACCTTCCACTTCCCTACTGGAGAGATGACTGTGACGTTGGAGGACGTCTACAGGATACTGCACTTGCCCGTGGTAGGCGAGTTGGTGGAGTACGACGCACAGCGGGACGCGGGACTCGCCGAGTGTCAGCGAGTATTCGATGATCCCGAGCTGATGGGACAGGTCATCCCTTGGCAGGATATCTATGACTGCTACGACTACTTCCCTGGGATCGTGGCTGGACTGATTGCGGGCGTTGTATGCCCTGACAGGAGATCGCACGGGTTCCCCATTGGATGGGGCAGGATTATGGAGCGGATGGTTACTGAGGGCACTCGATACGCGTGGGGACCTTGCGTGCTAGCTCACTTATACCACGACATGCATCAGGTGGTGTACCACCGTAGCACGAGTCTATCAGCTGGGGTGCTGCTGTTACAGTTTTGGCTGTGGGAGCACATAGCAGTGACCAGGCCGATATGTGTCTTTGCTAGGCAGAGGGGAGAGCCGTACAGCTATGGCTACGCAGGAGTGATTTCCCAGCACAGGCTGGGGAAGCTAGAGTATTGGAGGCATACGTTGGATGGGATAGATGTGGTCGTCTGGCGACCATATCTGGACTGCGAGCCTTGGGACGATGAGGGAGATGAGCTGCCTTTCTGCTTCCAGACCAGGTGGTTGATTGGCCGGACACGGCACATCTTGGAGAGGCAGACGGTGGGCCGAGTACTGAGACAGTTCGGCAGGAGACAGGGCATGCCGCAGGGACAGGCCATGTTTGCACGGACACATGCAGAGAGGGTCCGATGGGGGCCAATGGCTTCTTACGAGGAGGCTCTGGCAGAGTTCCAGCAGTTGCCTTATGTGGCCTGGGATATGAGGTGAGAGATTGCAGATGCTGGGGTTACACAGGAGTATGAGGACTGGATTACTGCACATCCATTTCCGAGATATTTCGGACCTGGTATGCTGGTGCCTCGCATTGACGAGGCGGACTCAGAGGAGGAGGGAGAGGCTGGCCCAGGGCAGAGGGCCGCTAGAGGAGGACGAGGACGTGGTGGCCGAGCTGCAGAGAGGCCGAGGCAGCGGAGGAGGATAGACCGGGCTGGGCAGGCAGTGCCAGGACAGGGGGAGGGACAGCAGCAGGCACAGATGCCACCACCCCAGCAGGTACCACAGCAGCAGGTGCCCCAGCAGCAGGTGCCCCAGCAGCAGGGGCTAGGACAGGCAGAGGCAGCACAGGGGCCAGTGCAGGGTGAGGCACACGACAGGACTATAGCCAGTCTGAGGGGACAGGTGCGAGAGCTGCAGGCACAGCTGAGGAGAGTGGAGAGGAGGCGAGATACAGATGCAGCGGTGATTGCTGGTTTGACTCGTGAGCGAGACATGGCCGATGCCCGGGTACGCCTTATCCGAGTAGAGAGGGACACAGCAGTGGCTGCCATGGGTACAGATGCAGCGAGCTCTTTTCTAGTTGGGCAGGTGCAGCAGGCACAGGCACAGGTAGGCCAGTTGCAGACGCAGTTGGCACAGGCGCAGACAGACTTAGCCAGAGCGCAGCAGCAGGCACAGTACTACCGAGGCCTGTACCATGGTGCCGTGTCGTCGAGCCAGAGGGCAGGGAGTTTCAGGACTCAGTCTGGGGTGGCCCACGGAGCAGGTCCATCCCAGTCAGGGGCATCTGTCATGGGACCTCAGCAGTCAGGAGCTGGCAGTGGTGGCCCACAGCAGCAGGGGTAGTCAGAGACCAGATTTTGTACATTTTGGGACATGTATCACCGTTTATTTAGACCTACATTGTATATGGCACTTTGATTTTGAGAGAGATGGTGATATTGTACATTTGGACATCTTTGTATATGATAGTATGGATGATGATGCAGCTTTGTGTATTTATTGCATGTATTTATGAGATGATTACTTCTATTGCATGATGTGGTTCTATTGCATAGTTAGATGGTTTATATGATGTTATATGAGAAATACTTTGATATGCTGCTATATGATGTCTATATATGATTTAATGTGACAAATGAATGCAAAGTTAATATGATGTTCTTGTGATGATGCAAATGTATGTATATGAAATATGATTTCTATGTTATGATGCTGTATAGATATGTGTAAATGAGCTAATGCAGATGTGTGTATGGAACATGATTTCTATGTTATGATGTTGTATAGATATGTGAGATGCTATTGGATATTTATATGATGCAATGCTTTGAATGTATGCATTTGTAACATGAGTACTATGGGGTGATGTAACTATACATGTGATGTACTTAGCTATGTTGTATGATTTTCTGGGCTTTTAAGATTAAGATGTGATGCAAATGTATTGGTGACCTAATGCATTGGATGATGTATTCTACTAACCTAATCATGTGCATGACTAGTTTCTACGAATGATATGATATGCTCCTAGATGCCTTGTTTTTGTGATGTCCAAATGTACGCTATCGACAGAAGAATGACATGATGGATAGAGGGATGGTTGCGAAAGAATGACGTAGGAACTTTTCTTGATATCGTTACTCTGCATAGTTTGAATAATGAGGATTGTATGGATGGGTGTATGGATATAGGACGGATGCTTTGCTTTTAGATTGCTTTATTTCATCATTGGGCATTTTGTTTTTGGTATTTTTCTGAAATGTTGTAAGTGAATACAAGCATCGAGGTATAATTGAACCGAGATGACCTGAGTATCGCTTACATGGATTGTGATTTAGCAAGTTAAGACAAGCGTCTAGTCAAAATTGAATCTAGATGACCTGAGTACCTCTTGCGTTTCAACAAGCAAGGATTGCCCCTGTTCATGTTAGACCTTTGATGTCCTTGGTGATCTTTTGCCGATCACGTCCTAAGACAAGGCTTCACATTACTAAAGTTTAATCCCCAAATAGCAAACAAAGAAAGTAATCATGCCCCCATCATAGCATCTCTAGCTTTTGGCATCCTTGAGTAGCATAGGAGGGTATGACAGCAAAAATCAAGACTCTGTAACTTAACCCTGTTTCTGGTCTACAAAGCATATTTGCGTTGATATGTGTTGATTTCTTGCCTTAATTTGCATAAAATCATTTAGAAGACCTTGGGTATTTGCTTTGCATTGGATAGGTTAAGATGCTCACAGTCAAGATTTCTGCTTGAAGCGCGGGTGTTTGCTTGCATTTGCTTACTTGATGAGAAGGTTACACAATCCTTATGGAGAAGACGGACCCTAAGGGACTGACCTAGTGCCTCGGGGGCTCATTGCTAAATGGCCTTGCCTACGTGACGACGCAGAGGCAACGTAGTTCGGGGTAAACCCTAATGGACCATGGATGGACTAGAAGAAAGACGACAAGAATGAAGACAAGAGGGGAGACAAATGGGACTTTGGGAGAGATGGAAGCCTCGGGGGCGCATTAGAATAATGGCCTTGCCTACGTGACGGCGCAGAGGCAACGTAGTTCACGGGTTCGGACCACAGACACTGACGAGAGACACTACACTAGGCTCACTGCGAGGAGACGGTATGGGACAAAACCTTGGTTGACAAGGCCACAAGGTGAGTATCAAGCCATGATAGGTAACTGTCAAGTGTTTATTGTGGGATGGATATGGGTCGAATGGACTCAAGGTGATTGGATTCCCAAAGATGGAGAATGCGGTTTGTCATAAGTAACGCCTGTTTACCAGGTTTTCATCACTTGCTTTTATTTGCACGAGAAGCTAGAAAGTAACATGACGCCTGATTGCCAGGTTTTCATCAGGATACCTATCCAAGGCACCTGTTTTCCAGGTTTTCACCAAAGGACGATTTTTTTTTTTTTTTTTTTTGCATGCTTTCTATTTTTTTCAATTTTTTTGTATTTTCTCTTTGTAGCTTTTTTGATTTTTTCTTGATTTTTTTGACTTTATTGTGCCCCCTTGCATTGGGGGTCTCTTAGGTATAGAACCTGCGAAGGTGCATGCTGTTGATTGGATCATCAAACAACTCACCTTCTGATGTGGCCAACTGATATGCCCCCGATCCATAAGCTGCTACAATTACATAGGGTCCAAGCCAGTTAGGCTCGAACTTACCTTTCTTTTCTCTGTCCTGCTGGTTGCGAGGGTTCTCTTTTAGAACTAGGTCCCCAACCTTGAAGCATCTTGGTCTAACCTTGTGGTTGTAGCTTCTTGATATCATCTGTTGATAGGCTTTGAGATGGTCAAAAGCTTTCTAGCGCCGTTCCTCTAGCAGTTCTAACTCTTGCAGTCGGGAGACTCTGTACTCTTCGTCTGATATGAGACCTTTCAACGACACCCGAAGGGATGGGAGTTCGACCTCAATGGGAAGGATGGCTTCGGAACCATAGACGAGGGCGTAAGGTGTAGCACCTGTGGGAGTGCGTATGCTGGTTCGATAGGCCCATAGAGCGGGATTGAGTTGGACGTGCCAATCGCGACCAGCTTCATTGACAGTCTTCTTTAGGATTTTCAGAATGGTTTTATTTGATGCCTCAGCTTGGCCATTACCTTGGGGGTAATATGGGGTGGAGAAGCGATGTTGGATCTTGAAACGCTCACAAAGTTCCTGGACATCCTAATTTTTGAAAGGTCTCCCGTTATCCGTTATGATGGATGAAGGGATGCCATATCGGCAGATAATGTAATTCAGAATGAAAGAGGAAATTTGCTTTCCTGTGACGGTTGATAAGGGAACGGCTTCAATCCACTTTGTAAAGTACTCAGTGGCGGTTATGATGAATTTATGGCCGTTGGAAGAAGGCGGGTGAATCTTTCCCACGAGGTCTAGTCCCCACTGGCAAAAGGGCCAGGGTGTCGTTAGAGGTCTCAACTCCTGAGCAGGTGCATGAATCAGGTTCCCATGTATCTGGCACTGTTTGCACTTTTTGATGAACTGATATGAATCCATTTCCATATTGGGCCAGTAATAACCCAAACGCATGAGTTTCTTAGCTAAGGAAGGACCGCTGGAGTGTGTTCCGCAGATCCCTTCGTGCACGTCTCGCAAGGTAGTTATAGATTCTTCCTGTTCTAGACAACGGAGTAAAGTACCATCCAGACCACGGCGGTAAAGGGTATTGGCGATAACGGTGTAACGGGAGGCTTGTCGGATAAAGGTTCATTTTTGGTTGGAAGAGAGGTCCAAAGGAAGGATATTGTCCTTGAGGTAAGTGTAGGTCTTACCGTACCAAGGTGAATCAGATCCCACTAGGTGGCAGATGGAATGGGTTTCAAGGAGATCATAAGCCGGCTGTCGAATTGTTTCTACTAAGAACTCATACCGTGACTCCTGTTCAGGTATCTCAAGAAGAGAGGCTATGGTCGCCATTGCGTCGGCTGCTTTGTTCTCGATCCTGGGTATTTGCTCAAACGAGATGGTCCCAAAATGTTCTTTGAGATCGTCGACCATTCGCTTGTATGGGATGAGCTTCTCATCTTTGGTCTGATACTCATCGTTGACCTGGTTTATGACAAGCTGCGAATCGCCATAGACACATAGTGCTTGAATTTTCCACTCCGTGGCCATCTTGAGACCAATTACCAAAGCCTCATACTCTGCTATATTGTTAGTGCATGGGAATAACAACCTGTAAGACTTTGGAATTGTGTCGCCTTGGGCAGTGATAAACAAGATACCTGCCCCCGATCCATGGTTGGTGTAAGACCCGTCGAAGTAGAGTTTCCAAGGAGATGTGGACAGAGTGAATAAAGACTCATCGGGGAACTCAAACTGCATTGGTGAAGTGTCCTGTAATGGTGCCTCAGCTAGTTGGTCCGCGATGATTTGCCCCTTGACGGCTTTTCTGTCCACATACTCTATATCATATTCGCTAAGAAGCATAACCCATTTGGCTAGTCGACCTGTGAGAGCCGCTTTGCTGAGAAGATATTTTAGTGGGTCGATCTTGGCAATGAGTTTGACAGGATGTGCCAACATGTAGTGTCGGAGTTTTTGTGAGGCAAAAACCACCGCAAGGCATGAACGTTCCACCTGTGAGTACTGCAACTCGTAGCCCACTAGGGTTCGACTGATATAGTACACAGCTCTTTCCTTGTTCTCATAGTCTTGCTGCGCTAGGAGAGCCCCAAGAGCAGTAGGTGTAGCAGATATGTAGAGAATCAAAGGTTTTCCTTGGATCGGAGGCATGAGTATAGGAGGATTCATGAGGTACTCCTTAAGCTTGTTAAATGCTTCTTCGCACTGCTCATCCCATTTAAATGGAACGTTCTTATGTAGGAGATGGCTGAAAGGATGGCATTTGTCGGCCAACTGTGAGATGAACCTGCGGATGGCTTGTAGCTTGCCCTGTAAGGATCTCAACTGTGTTAGAGTTTTGGGCGGAGGCATGTCCATGATTGCTTTGACCTTGGCCAGGTCTACCTCTATACCGTTTGCCGACACGATGAAGCCTAGCAGCTTCCCCGATGTGACCCCAAACACACATTTCTTCGGGTTCAATTTTACTTGGAATTGGTCTAGCCGTTGGAAGACTTTCTCTAATGTGTCTAGGTGTGAGTCCCTGGTGAGTGATTTTGCCAAGATGTCGTCAACATAATCTTCCATGGTCACATGCATCATGTCGTGAAATATAGTTGTCATGGCTCGCTGATATGTAGCACCTGCGTTTTTCAGCCCAAACGGCATGACATTCCAGCAAAAGGTACCCCAAGGACAAGTGAAAGCAGTTTTGTGCTGATCCTCTGGTGCTATTTTGATCTGGTTGTACCCTGAGAATCCATCCATTAGTGACAGCATTGTATGTCCCGCCGTGAGGTCGACTATGATATCGATGTTAGGCAAGGGAAAGTCATCCTTGCGGCATGCTTTGTTTAAGTCTCTAAAATCGTTGCATAGTCGAACCCTGCCATCTGGTTTAGACACTGGCACGATGTTTGATATCCATTCGGGGTAATCAATGGCCCTGATGAACCCCACGTCTAACAATTTCTTGAGTTCTTCCTTGACCAGGAGAGCAATATGGGGATGCATTTTTCTCAGTTTTTGCTTTACGGACTTCACCCCTGGATCCAATGGCAAGTGATGTAGAATCAGGTTTGGGTCCAAACCTGGCATGTCGGCATATGACCAAGCAAAGCTGCCTCTCTTCTTTTTAAAGAATGGCACAAACTTGGTTTTCTCAGGCGGCGTGAGAGATTTTGCAAAGTGGATTATCTTAGGCTGCTCTTCGGTTCCAATGTTCACTGGCTCTGTTGGCTCTACCACGATCTGTGACCTTTCTTGATACATGTCACTTGGGAGGGTGTCAAGCAATCCATCGTCAGGTGCCACAGTTGGGTTTTCACCTTCAGATACGTCCTTTCTTTTTACTTTTTTATGATCTGACACTGCCGCATGGCGGTTTTCACCGTCAGATCCCTTTTTGATCTTTACATTTTTGCGACTAGAAGGCTTGGCACCCTCCCCAAAGTAAGCTACAGTATTGAGTTCGATAGCGAAACCGGCTTTATGATCTCCTTTTGGTAAGTGATCTCGAAGTTCCATATAGTCAATGTAGGCATCATCATTCTGGAGCATATCTAATTGAGGGGTCCCTTTCAGGTCCCAGTCGATAAGTTCAGGGTGTAAAAGGGGAAGGGAGTCGGATGAAAGACCTGATTCATTGATAGTGTGGATGGAAATATTGGGAGCACAGGTGGGGGTAGTGTTCTGGGTGGTACTTTCTTCCAGGTTGTTTATCGCAATGGAATCTATACTTTCCTCGAGAGCCATAACTTCAGGGAGGGGCAAATCAGACTCCAGTGGTCTATCCCGTTGCGTTTGTCTCTCATGATATGGGCTAAGGGTTTGGATGGTGTCAATCTCCTTGTCATCGTAGGAGTGTTCTATCAGCTCGTCCCATTCATACTGATTGGAATCATCTGAATCTGCGTCACTATCTACTTGGAGTGTTTGAATTGTCTCCACTAGGCAGGCATTTTCTTTGGCTTTACCTTTACCTTTGTAGCCTAGGCCAGTCGTGTTTCTAGCCGAAGAGGAGGAAGAGGGTTGTATAGGTTCGATGATCCCCTCTTTTCTGAGGCCGATAGGACCTTGTCCTTCATATCCCATCCTATGCAAGATGGTTTCACCTCGCCCATAGAGCTCTGTAGGGAGTCTGGGTGGATCTTGGGATGTGTTTTCTTCTTCGGCGTAGAGCCATTGCAAGAGATCTCGCTCCTCTGATTCATCGGATAAGGTCCCCCATTTTACAAAGGGGTTTGCGGGAGTTGTAGGAGGAGCAGAGGGCTTTGGAAAATGCCTGGGTTGATGCTTGGGCTGGCCAAAGGAGTGAGGAGACAAGGGCATTTTTGCAAGGTTGAGGCTGTGCTCAATCTGGTATTCCCCCACGCCATTTTCTTTTATAGTGATTTTCATTGGTTTGGGCTGTGAAGAGGAAGCTTCGGCCGTATGGTCTTGTGGCAGAGTGGGGGAGATATGGGCTCTATTGTTGGGAATGACGCATTCAGGTTTAGCTTGGAAAGAATTGCAGTGTTGATAGGGATCAGGGTCGCCGTGTATGGTGACCTGCTTGCCATCGTGTGGGAACTTTATGCATTGATGGTAGGTGGAGGGGACAGCTTTCATGGCGTGGATCCATGGTCTCCCTAGCAGAATATTGTAAGCAAGCTCCCGATCAAGGACCTGGCACACCACATCTTTAATTACCGGTCCTACTTGAATGGGTAGGACAACCGTGCCCTTTGTGGTGCGTTCCTCCTCGTCATAGGCCTTTATGGTAATCTTCCTCCGTGGATCCACTGCCTGTTCAGAGAACCCCAATGCAAGGACTAGCTTCAAAGTGCAAATGTTCAAACCGGCACCCCCATCAATGAGAACCCTCTTGATGCGGTGCCTGTGCACGAATGCGACAATGTGCAGAGGAGTGTTGTGGGGTTGAGACATGGAAAGGTCATCTTGTTCCGTGAATGATATGGAAGGGGAGGATGTCAAGTTACCCACCATGGTTTGAAACTTTTCTTGGGCGAGGTTAGTGGGGACAGTAGTCTCCACTAAGGCTTTCTCAAGAATCTCCTTATGAGAAGGAGATAGACGCAGGAGCTCCAATATAGAAATATGAGCCAGAGTTTTTTGCAATTGGTCGATGACATTATATGGGCGGGGGTTAGACGAAGATGGCGAGGACCTGGGAGGAGTGGTGCTAATAGTGACTCTACCACTGCGGGTAAGTATACTACAACCAGTTCCATTAGGTCCTGGTTGTTGGTTGGGGGATATGACGTTGACTTGCGGAATGTGCTCAGAAATGCAGTTAATGGTGTACTCAAAGGGAACGCTTGCATAGTTAGCATTGCTCGACCCACTGTTCTGGTTTGGCCTGTTGCGATTGTTGTCATTATTGTGATGACCATTGGGATTGTTGCCAGTGTGACCATTGTTGTGGTTGTAACCATTGTTGTTATTGTGACCGTTGTTGTGATTGTTGTTATACGGCCGGTTGTGGTTTAGGAGAGGGTCCCGGTAGGCCACATGAGATTCATTGGAGGTATGCTATTGTGTTCCTCCCTGATTCTGATCCAGTATATCCTGTATGACGTTCTTAAGACGGATGCAATTATTGGTTGTGTGCCCCCTTCCTCGGTGATACTCGCAATAGTCTGTGTCCTTCCAATAGGGAGGTTTGACTATGGGCTCATAGTCACTTGTTGGCGGTAGAGAAATTTCATTGTTAGCCAACAATTTCCTGAGAGAAGACTCTTGAGATTCTCCTAACGGCGTGAATTTTCTCCTTGGATTTGAATTGAACCAAGGTCTAGATTCCCGAGGGGATGGCTTGTTGAGTGCACCGTGATTTGTTTCTTCCTTAAGAGTGAATATGGGTTGTTGTTTAGGGGCTACCGCCTTGGCATCCACTACTCCATCGTTGACCACATTCTTGTTCTTGGTCCAAAACTTTGACTTGTCAGTTGTGTAATTGGAAGGAGGTGTGTCCTTGTAGAGCTTGAGAGTCCCTTTAGCGATCATAGCTTTCTCAATGAATAGCCCCATTTCGATGACTTTGGTGAACGAGGTAGGGCATTGTATCTGAATCTGATAGCTAAGGTCGGGATTCAAATTGTGGACAAACATTTCCAATAGTTGTTTCTCAGGCATGTCGTAAGAACACTTGCTAGCTAGCTATCTCCATCGTTGTAAGAAGGTTGCGAAAGACTCACCACCCTTTTGTTTGGTGTTGCATAGGTCTAGCATAGATACTTCGTGTTCTATGTTGTAAGAGAAGTGCGTTATGAATTTATTGACAAGCTCATCAAAAGTTTTGATTCCTGGTGGAAGACGCGAGAACCACTCCATAGCTTGACCTCCTAAAGATCTTGGGAATAGTCTCATTAAGTAGGTCTCGTTGTGAGCTACTTCTAAACATGCTGCAGTGAATTCCCTGATATGATCTCTAGGGTCCCCCTTCCCTTTGTATTTGTCAAATTTCGGGATTCCGAACTGAAAGGGGAATGGTTTCATGACCAAATTTCTGTCAAAGGGGTACGGTGCTATATCCTCCAAGGAGTAGTTCTTGGAGCTGGTGCCGATCTTAAGGTTGGATATTTCTAGCTTTAGACTCTCAATTTGTTGTCTCACATCCGCTATAGGAGCATTTTGATCTATGTGTTGTTTTCCTCTTTCATTAGCTTGGGGGACCGTGTCATTTGTGCCTTTCTCATGTGCATTTGGGACTGTGGCATTTGTGTCCCTCTCACGTTCATTGTCTGCATTTTCCATGATGGAGCTAATGTCAAAGTCTGCAGGGAGTTTGAGTCCGAGATTAGCAAGATGATGGAAATATTTGGTGGGATCCTCAAGGAGTACTCTCTCCACTAGGCGTTGGAATTTGCTATCTTGCATGTGTGCCACTAATTCTTCACGAGAAATTTCTTCATCATCATCGTGTGGTGGGGCGATGTGATCGAAAGAGTCGGCCATTTCAGTTAGCTTGTTGTACTGGGATCGAGTAAGAACCATGCAAGGTGGGGTGGGATGAAATGGACTAGGATGGAAAATTCTGGCAAGGTGCCGACTAAGACTGTAGTGAATGGGATACCTAGGACAAGACTTGGACAAAGGGTTCTCTCGCTCAATGACTTCAGGTAAGACGGTTGACACAAGACTCTAGCCACTAGCAAGGGTAGTCGATACCAGTCTCACTGTGTAGGGCTTAGTCGTTCAACAAGACTACTAGCAAAAGGTACTGTGACCTACTAGGCTTACGTGAAATCACTAAAGAAGGACCTATGTCGAATCGGTATGGGACAGAATGACGTTGGGGCAAGAGTAATTAGGACAGAAGGTGACTGAGACGACCGTCGAAAGAGAGAGAAATGGGTGAAATGGATGAAAACTGACTGCAAGGTTGATTCTGACCTTGAAAAATGAAACTAGGCTGAAATGGGTACTCCGAACAGCTGACAAAAATTTCTCAAAATTAGGGCAGATGCTCACTGTTACGCATGCGCAGAAACAGATGCGCAACAAGAATAGATAAATGCGCAGTAAGTCGTAGTATATGCGCCGCTCTGGTGAGGTATGTATGCGCAGTAATAGTGCGCAAATGCGCAGCAGAAAAGTATATGCGCAGCAAGTCGCTGTAAAAGCGCAACAGAACAGAGTATATGCGCAGCAGAAAGGAACAAAAGCGCTGCAAGTCGGTACAAAAGTGCAGCAAGTCTCTGTATATGCGCCGTAGAAGTGGATATATGCGCAGTTCTGGTATTTTTTTGGCAAATTTTTGGGATTTTTCTCTATTTTTTTGGTATTCTTTGGCTGGAAAAGGTCTTCCTGATCTGATATTAGAAATTTTTAGCAAGAAAACACAGCAAGCACAAAGAATGTTTTGTAAGTTTTCATTGTTTTTGTAGTTTTTTCGAGTCTATTTTGGACAAAAGCAAGTACAAAATCCTAGGCGAGAAATGGATTATAAGGGATTTGGGCCACTAAAACAAGAGGTTTGTAATTCGGGCAACCGTTCAAGTGGTTACACGTGCGGCGGCGCTACTCTCCGTTATGGAGTCTCCCAGCCTCACAGGGTTGCGCCTGAGAGGGTTTTGGGGGAGGTTGGCCGTCGGTGTAACATAACAGCACTCGTTGCAGGAGGTTTTCACCTCAAGCGCAATTTATTTTAAGTGGCTCGGTAGGGCTTGGCGTTAGCCTGTTACCACTCAGGGTCGTTCCCGCTTGGACAAGCGTGCATCCAAGGGCAGGCCCCTCCTAAAGGTTAAACAAGTAGAATGACAAGTCTGGCACTCTGATCACCCAGAAGAGGGGAGAGCATAAGCCTATTGTCATTCGCAAGCACAGAATACACTGATTAATCCACCCTAGTTAAAAAGATAAAAACTAAATGGGCTAAGCTAGTCAAACAAAACTTTGAAGTGATTTCAACAATATTGCAGTGGTTCAATTTTAAGTCCCAGAAAGCAGTTGTGAGTTCAATTTTAAATCCACGTTGCGCGAGATTGTTAACTTTGAAATTCAGGTCTCACGATATAGCAATGGTTCATTTTAACTTCAGAATGCAGTTGTGAGTTCAATTTTAAATCCACGTTGCGCGAGATTGTTAACTTTGAAATTCAGGTCTCACGATATAGCAATGGTTCATTTTAACTTCAGAATGCAGTTGTGAGTTCAATTTTAAATCTTAGATAGCAATAACTTGGAAGTTTGTTTGCAATGCAAGCATGAAATAAACCAGTTACTTCCTCCCTAATTAAGACTAGATGAAGATTTGTAATGAACAACCATTTTACTCTTTCCCCGAAAATGAAATGTGAGCTAGTTAGATGCAACTACATGTAACTGAACCCGAGCCTAACCTGCAAAACCGCTCCAGCAAACACCTGCAAAAGGGTTAGCGTTAGCAAAATACCCTAGAAAAGTACCAAAACCTGAGCCAGTTACAAATGCGCAGCTTCAGTGATCAGATGCGCAGAAGTGATCAACAGAAGCGCAGTATTAACGAATGCGCTGTGGAAATGAACGTATGCGCCGTTAAAATGAACATATGCGCAGTTTGAACATATGCGTAGCAACAGTCCTCATAAGCGCCGTAACATATAAAAGATGCGCCGTTTTAACGTATGCGCCGCAATATTGTATGAAAGCGCAGCTAGAATCAACAAATGCGCAGTTTAAACAAAAGCGCAGCAACAGTCTATAAAAGCGCAGTTACAGTCAACAAATGCGCCGTTTTACAGAAGCGCCGTAACAGTCTTCAAAAGCGCCGTAAAAATGAACAGATGCGCCGAAAGAACCTGTGCGTGACTCTGCGGGACCTGTACGGAACCTGCCTTCAAAAAAGCTCAAAAACGGTAAAATAAAGGGGCAACGGCCCCACGGTGGGCGCCAAAAATGTGAGGGTAAAATAGTGCATCAATCAAATGAATAACAGATGACCCAAACATCAACAGAATGGAGAAACAAAGAAGATGAAATAAACAATGAACGAACACAGCAAACCTCTTCCATTTCGAAACTTCCGTTGTTCGCCTATTACGAATCGTCCTTTCGCAGATGAGATGAGCCCTCAGAGAGTGCAATCTTTTAAAGCTGTTGGAGGAAGTCGATGGTGAACGGCTATGGTGTGATATGCAATGAAGGTGAGCTCCAATGCAACAATGGTGATCTCAAGCTTGTAGATGACAAATGGGTGCCAAAGGCGCGCTGGTGATATTTCTGCAGAGTAACGATGTCAAAAGCCTGGATGATTAGAATGGAGGGATGAAGCCTCATTTATAGACTCGGAGGAATAGGAATCAACGGTTGAGAGAAGATATGAAGATCAACGGTTGAGGATGGTTGAGGAATGTGCAACCAGTGGAAACGTGCCAAGTGTCCCAGCTCCATCATGAAAGGTGGGATGTGACAAAACTGATTGGAGAGTTAACTCCATTGACTGGTCTGTTAACAGAATTGATTGATCAGTTAGAAGAGTGGATTGTGGAACTGACTGGATTGATTGAGGATTTGACTCAACTGACAGGTTAGTTAACAGATTTGATTGATTGGTTAACTGACCTCTGATTGGAGAAGAAATAGGCCATGTGGGTGAGGGAAAATAAGATAATTAAATATTAAATATATTTAATTACATGTGCAACCTGATGAGGTGGACAAGGTGAGGTGGAAAAGGTGAGGTGTAAAGGTGATGTGGAATTTGGAATTTAGAACTTTAGGATAGAGGAAATAGGATTAACTAAATAATTTATGATTATTTAATTGTGAAGACTTTAGAAGAATTTTAATTAAATAAATAGAATTTATTTAATTGTGAGATAGTGAATTGATTAAATAAATTTGGAATATTTATTTAATTAATAGAAGAATGGAATAAATATTTGGAATATTTATTTAGGGTGATTTGTGTCATTTTTAGGCGTATACAATTTCACTTCCCTATTTTTACTTATTCTATATTTGTAGTCGGAGACATTTTAGACATTTGGGGACTATTGATCTCAATATGCAGACTCTAGACTATATTCTTTTACTTTGGTTAGCTATGCTTAGTATGTAGTGATTTGACTATATCCTGATTTTGATGCACTGATGATGTTTAGACATGTGAGATACACTTTGGTAATATTAGAGATGTTAGTTGTGAACTCATTATATGGATTTGCTAGGTGATTTTGATTTTGAGATAGTATATAGAAATGCAATTGCGAATCTTAATTATGATGTGATTTGTTTAATGTTTTATATGAATTATGCGATGACGTGAGTGTTACATTTCCTTACTTTGGTGATGATATATATATATATATTGGATTGACCTATTTGTTCAAGTGCGCAGGTGATTTTCCAAGCCATGAAAAATCAGAGATCGATCTCACACTTATGTGTTTCCCATGTTAGACTGATCCATTCCCAAGAGGGATAAGGATCATGTGTGACTGCATGATGTTTTTGTAAATGTTTGCATTTTATTATTTGGCCTAGCTTCACCTTTTCTATTATTTAAATGATGTGTTATAAAATACGTGATTTAATTCATAATATTTGGTGTCTTTTAATTTTTGAGGCCATTTATTGTGAATTTTTACCTCCTTAGGTGTTTATTAGGGGCTAAAATTAACCATAGGTGGTAGCCCTAGGGTTTGGGGCCCATTTGAGGATGCAAAACCCTAGGTTGCCCCCGTCTAGTCACCTTAAACATGGGTTAAATAAAAGTGACGAAAATTCAAATTGGCTAAGGCTGGGAGATGAGTCATGCCTTGAAACAAGGCCCATCTCCCTTCCCAAGGCTTGGGATTCCACCACCTTGAAGACTTGCGGAGTCTTCAAGACCCCCAAGTGTGTGGAACCTTCCTCCAATGCTCTCACACATGTGTGAGAGCATCTTGGAATGAAGGGACTCCCCTTGGAGATCAATGTGATGACATGTGTCATCTGTTGTCCTCTCGAAGCCATGGTGAGAGATGCCACCTCTCCACCTTTGCTCTCACACATGTGTGAGAGCACATGTGGAGAGGGTGAGGTTTGAATGGATAGGAGGGTGACACATGTCACCTTCACATTCATTCTCCCTTGCAAGTGGCTTAAGATGAGGAAGGAGAAGGTGATATGTGTCACCTTCTCATTCCTCAAGGCCTTGGTATGAGGCCTATTTTATTCCTCCTTGAGAGGGGAATGGGGTTCTTGCTTTTGGGAATTTTGCTATCTTTGGAGGGTTTTGCAAAAAGTTGGAGAATTTTTGGATGATTGGAGGCTTGGAGAAAGCTTTTGGGCTCTTCTTCAACTTCATCTATTGTTGGGCTCTTAACGTAAGCCTCATGGCATTTTAGCCATTTCTTAAGCTTGTTATATTTTGTTTGTGTGCTTGAAACATGTTTTTTGTTATTTTCTTCTTGTTGTGGGATTTTGGGTGTATTGGGATGAGACTACCTATTTGGTGTGTCCTTCCTTGTGTGGGGTGGGGGAGGAGTGAACCTCCTTGAGGTCACCCTCCTAGTGTTAGTCGTTCTATGGCCTTGAGGGGAAGATATTGAGTATGGAGCATTTTGTTTGGCATGAGTGCCATGGTGAAAATTATGTACTTCTTGGAGTTATTATTTTAGGTTTGAGGCCTTGATTGTGTTGAAATTTTGAGATTTTTTGGAGTGGCCCTCTTGAGTTGAGTGATGTCCACTCCCCTACCTCTCCAAACTCATTTCCATGAGTTTTGTGTTATGTCAAATCTATGGGTGTTCTTCATGTTTGTTGCCTTGTATATTGTGGTGTTGTGGAGTGTTAAACCTGTGTGAAGATCGACCTCGCATTTCGGGGGTGACCTACTTGTGGGTCTATGGTAGGGAGGAGAGCAGTTTTGTGGCTTGGTTGCCCCTCCATTGTTTGGTTTATTGCAGGTTCATCTTGGTGATCTTGAGACCTTGGTGGGAGTGCATTAAGTTTATGTCTTCATTGTTGTTTTGGCTACTTGAGAGCCTTGGCCAAAAATTGCCTAGTTGTAGTTGGTTTAAATGTAGAAAGAGAAAATAATCTCTACAAATGTATTGTTTAAATAATTTAGTATTATATTCTATCTTGTAGGAGTTGTTGATTTGTTTCAAAAAAGAATTTATATATGATATCTTGTTGTTTCTCAAAATGATTGTTGCAAGAAAAATAATGTATATAGTTGTTGGTTTTTTTTCTCAAAGGTCAAAAAAGTAGATAGAAGTCATTTTACTCTTGAAAAAAATATATAGTTAAAGTATTTATTTATTATGGAAAAAAGAAAGGTTGATATATTCTGTCATTTAGATTGTTTATGACAGCAAGTAGACGGATTAGAATTACATTGGGTTTACACTATTAGTAGGAAAATATATGTATTTTTGTGGGTACATTTAATTTATACAATATTTAGATATACATGTTTTTTTAGTATCCTATACACACACACATATACATATACATATACATATACATATACATACAGATATTTATACAACTAAAATTTCCTTCCCTTAGAAATTCTCTGTGATTGAGAAAAAGAAAAGGAAATATATACATACATATATATATACACACACTTATAGATATATATTTGCATAACAGAATATATATTTCTTTCCATGCTAGAATCATAATATTTTTTATTATGCAGAATAGAAGAAATTGTTTTATTTGTATATATACCACTATATATATATATTTGAATAGGAGAAATTGTTTTAACTATGTATTTACAACTATATATATACATATACATATACATATACATATGCATGTACATATAATGATATATATAAAAATATACCAAAATTAATAACATCCAATGATATTGTATATAATTTCTCACTTTCCCTTAGGACTACGGATAGTCGTAAATGTTGTTTGTGTTGTTTTAAAAGATGAAAGAAGTAAATAGTGAGTTTGGGGGCTGAAGTCCCCAAACCCTTATACCAATGTTTCTTTTGAAGGGAAAAAGGTGGGGTGGGGGGAACAAACCCCCCACTCATCTACCACCTTGCAGTGGGGAGTTTGCTCCCCACCTCCCCATTGCTACTGTTTGTTGTTTACCTTCCAACGATGTATAACTCTTGCGTCTGTCATGAGGCCGCTCCCTCTCTGCTGTATATTTTGGCCCTTGGCCATTGGCACTTCTCTATTGTATATTTCGACCCTTGGCCATTGGAAACTTATAATGAATGGAATTGTATACTTATTGAGTATACCTCCCTATGTGAAGAAGTTCATGGCTGTTCCTTTGAGAAAACCTACAAGACAAGGTAATGAAAATAGGACATAAAACAAAACAAGAAAGGATAGAAAACAATAGGGAAATGAAGAGTAGGGTTAGGGTTCCTTTCCCCCATAAGGAAATGAATTTTTAATTAGAGAGATTTTAGGGTTGCTATGATTTTAATATTATTTCTCTTGTGAGGTGGAGGATTATTTAATTTTTAAATTGAGGGAGGATGCTGAATGCATGTGAATCTATACCTCTCCTTTGACCTTTTCCCTCCCCTTCTTTTTGTGGGACTTTTGTAATTTAAACCTTGGAGTAATATCCTTTGGGTGGATGTTATATTTTTTTTATATATATCCCTTCTTTTACTTCCCTTTTTAATTTTATGAGAGTTGATTCAACTTACCTTGCCCATTTATTTATGTAGTGAGAAGATTATTAATGTGGAGTTGGGAGGGGTGTGGAAATCAAATATTTTGAGGACTTTATGATTAAATAATTATATGGGAGTAATTTCTAAACCTTAGATTTAATAAATTTTAATAATGAGCACCTTTGTGATGAGGTTATTTATTTATTTAACTTAATCTAGTTAATCCATTTTTGTAAACCTTAGTGTGGCTAGTAGGTCAACCTAGAAAATATTTTTATTAATCAATTTTACTTTGTAAACTCTTGGCAGGAAAATCATTGTTAAATTATTTCTATGCATGCCCTAGAAGTGTTATGCTGTCAGTTTTTTCCAAAATCTTAGTAGAATTTTATCAACGGATTATTTTTACCTTAGTGATTATTTATGTTATTAGACTAAATAATTTATGCTTTAGTTCCTAGGTTTTAATTTCACCCTGTGTTGAAATCACATCACATTTAGGAAACTTAGGGTTCAGGTTGAGTTGATCCTAACCCTAGATGCAATGCTCATCACATCACATAAACCCCTAGTTGGCTATCATCATGCAAGGGTTTGTGCTTGTAATCGTACCTATCCTGAGATTTGATTGACATATTTACGCCTTATGTGTATTGCCACTGAGCATGCTGACTTGTGTAAGGGGGTTTCTAGAGATGCATGAAAAAGTTTTTAATATTTCATGTCATGACCATATGACAAATGTGGGCATGACACATGTGTTGCATGTCATGACCACATTGGAAATGTGGGCATGACATTTGGTATCAAAGCCCAAGTTTAAATGTTGGGCAGTTTAGGGCACATTATTATTCTGCAAATTCATCTAATTTATGAATACCTTGTTCTTGTATGATGTCTCCCAGAATGAGGCGAGCACATTCACGTGCCACTATGTCTGTGGAGATACATAGCAAGTCATCGGCCGAGGGTCAGGGACCACCAGCACCACAGGCACCACAAGCACCACCCACACCAGATTTAGGGCCATAGATTCTTTAGGCTTTATAGACAGTCTTATAGAGGTTACCACCAGCTACAGTAGAACCATGCATCAAGTTGCATATAGATCCATGTGTCAAGCCCCACATTGACCCACAAGAGGCATCACGTGATGAGCTACGTGCTGAGTTACGTGTATAACCATGTGTTGAGCCCCTTGTAGAGCCGTAAGTGGAGCCACATGTTGAGCTGTGCATGGAGCCATGTATTGAGCCATATGTAGAGATACCTGACACCACAACAAAGGAGGTCCGTTTAGCATATAGAGCTTATAGCAGGAGTCCTCTAGGGCATACGAGGTGAGAGGAGGCTATGAGAATAGAGAAGGTATACCATGGTCCTTATGATTATGGATGATGAGAGGAGGTGGATGAGCTATTCAGAGAACACATAGATAGAGGGGACCCCATTAGGGATTTACTTAGGCTGAATCCACCCACCTTCACAGGGACCATAGAGGGAGTCAAGGCTGAGGGTTGGATCATTAGTTTGGATAGGTGCTTTACATTATGTCCCTATAAGAGAAACATAAAGGTACACGTGGCAATTCATATTTTGAGAGATGCAGTGGTGACATGGTGGCACACTAAGGAGTGCAAGCACCGCCTGTCACTAGATACTCTTACATGGGACACCTTCATTGAGTGCTTTAACATGCGTTATCTTTTGGATCACTACAGACAACATCAAATTGATGAGTTCCACAACTTGTAGTAGCGAGGTTCTACTATAACATAGTATGAGAGTAGGTTCATTGAGCTATCATGGTATGTAGAGTATCTGCATGATGCAAAACTTCTAGTTTACAAATTTATTAGGGGTTTGAATCATGGGATATCAGGACTAGTGCACATGGTAGACCCCCAGACCATGAGTGAGGCTACTGAGAATGTGTACATAGCAGAGGTGATTTAGAGTCGGGGTTAGAGTTCATGACCCTAGTTTTAGGACCGTAGCTAATAGTAGTAGCAGGGTTTCTACCGACCACTACCACCACCTTAGAGGGGAGGATTTAGTTCTACACTAATACCTCCTAACCTCCACATCAGTTGTAGTAGAAGCATAAGTAGAGGTCCAGGCCACAACAAAGGACACATGGGTGTCACATCGCGGTTGGCAGTAGCAGGGCCTGCATAGGGATCAGAGAAAGTAGAGGCCACCTGCAGGGCCCGCTAGATCACATTAGTCATATAGAGGTTCACAGGGGTCCACTAGTTGATCTAGACACTAGTAGTTAGGTAGGACACAGTCTAGATAGGTATAGGCTTGGGGACCATGCTATGTTTATGGTGGAGTAGGACATTTAGCCAGGGAGTGCCCACAAGGATTTATGGTAGGGGGATAGCCTCATGTAGGAGGGTCAGAGCAGATAGTTGGTGATGTGGGTAGGTCCCACTGTATGTTTGCAGCAGTTGACAACCACTAGGTCAATTTCTAGACCTTAATGATTGAGACTGTAGGTATGATTAGGGGTGTCCCCATTGCTATTTTATTTGACTCTAGCACTACTAATTCATTTATATCTCCATTAATATTGGAGCGTTGTAGGCTGGTGGCCTCTAGGCAGGGTGATAGGTGGGAGGTTGAGTTGGCCACAGGGGCCAAGATGGTAGTAGATGCTTTGGTTCACGACTATGAGATATCTTTGGGGGCCTTCACTACATTATGAGACCTTAGGGTTATGGCTTTAGGATCTTATGGTGTGGTTTTTGTTATGGATTGGCTTGCAGCTCATAGAGCCAATCTAGATTGTTTCTGAAAAGTGATTAACTACTTAGATGATCATGGCATGTTAGTTGAGATAGTAGGCATTCAAAAGCCCATGGAAGTTCATATGATATCTGCTTAACATCTTAAGCACTACATGTTGAAGGGATGTCAGATGTTCACCATCACTGTTAGTGATAGATCAGAGGATAAGCCAGAGGCATCATTAGATGACCACCCCATCTTGAGGGAGTTTGCTAACATTTTCCCACTAGATTTACCAGGGATGCCACCTCGCAGAGAGGTAGACTTCCACTTGATCTTATGTCAGGTACCGAGCCAATGTCTTGTGCACCCTACAGGATGACCACTCATGAGCTCACGGAGCTAAAGCTGGAGTTAGAGGAGTTTATCGAGAAGGGGCACATATAACCTAGTGTTTCACCTTGGGGCGCACCAGTCATCTTCATGAAGAAGAAGGATGGGTATCTTCGTCTATGTATGGATTATAGGTAGCTTAATAAGGTGACGATAAAGAACTGTTATCCTCTACCTAGGATTGATGATCTTATCGACCAGATGCAAGGAGCCAGAGTGTTCTCTAAGATAGACTTGAAGTCCAGTTATCATCAGTTGTGCATCACAGAGGTAGACATCCATAAGACCATCTTCCAAACTTGATATGGGCACTATGAGTTCACTATGGTGCCCTTCGGTTCGATGAATGCCTCTGCAGTGTTCATGAGTCTATGAATGGGGTGTTCTGTACTTACTTGTTTTGGTTCATGATAATATTCCTTGATATTTTGAACTATTCATGGACTGAGGAGGAGCATGAGGAGCACTTATGTCAAGTGTTACAGTGTTTTTGGGAGAAGAATCCTTATGGCAACTTGGTGAAGTGTGCATTTTTTAGGATAGAGGTACAATATTCGGGGCACATCCTATCTGACAATGGTATCTCTGTAGATCCATCAAAGATTAAGGCTATCAAGGATTGGCTAGAACCCACCAATTTGATAGAGGTTAGGAGTTTTATGGGGTTAGTTGGGTATTACCATAGATTCTTTGAGGGCTTCTCTAGGATAGCACACCCCATCACTTCCCTTCAATAGAAAGGGAAGAGTTTTTCTTGGACTGAGTAGTGTGAGAGGGCCTTTGGGGTCCTCAAGGAGCATCTTACCAGTTCTCCCATCTTAGTAGTTCCTAATCTAGTAGCAAATTTCATGGTTTGTACCAATGCATCATTAGAGGGTTTGGGAGCCATACTTATGCAGTGTGGTAGAGCAATCACGTATGAGTCATGAAAGCTCAAGACCCACGAGCTGAACTACCCCACACATGACATAGAGCTTGCAGTGGTGGTTCATGCTCTTGTTTGTTGGAGACACTTTATTTTGGGTCATCATTTCGAGATACATTCAAATCATCACAATCTTGAGTACATATTTACATAGCTGAATCTAAACGCCCACCAACGACGTTGGATGGAGTTCCTTTTCGAGTATGACTTTGATGTTCACTACATCAAAGGGAAGGAGAACATGGGTGTTGACACCTTGAGTTGGAGGCACCATGAGATCCTAACCTTGACACTAAATGTAGACTTGAGGGGATGCATCATACAACATCTTCCTGAGGATGAGTGGTTTCTTGAGGTGCAATAGGAGATCTAGTCATAGAGGGCCCTTGTGGGTAAGTTTGTAGTATATTCCCTAGAGGTAGATGGGTTACTTAGACATCGACAATGCATCTATGTACCCTGTGTAGGTGACCTACATGCAGTAGTGTTATTAGAGGTTCAGAGAACACTGTATGTAGTGCACTTGGGGGTAAAGAAGATGCATGCCAACTTGTTGCAGCTATACCATTTGGTGGGTATGAGACAGGATATTGCAAAGTTTGTTACTCAATGCCTTGAGTGCTAGAGGGTCAAGGCTGAGCATTAGCATCCAACAGGTCTTCTATACCCTCATGAGATACCAGAGTGGAAATGGGACACCATTTCCATGGATTTCATTGTTGGTCTTCCTATGTCTTCTCACCACCATGATGCCATCATGGTGATAGTTGACAAGTTGACCAAGGTGGCGTATTTCTCACCTGTATGCATGACATACAATGCACCAATAGTGGTGAGAGTATTCTTAGATGACATTGTGAGATTACATGGGGTACCTCACCGCATTATTTCTGATAGGGATTCAGTGTTCACATTAGCCTTTTGGAGGGCATTGCAGCAGGCGTTTGGTACACAACTCAACTTCAATTTTGTGTATCACCCTGAGATAGATGGTCAGATGGAAAGGGTGAATCTGTTGTTAGAGGATATGCTCTACATGTACATTATGGACCATCAGTCTAGAATGGAGGAGTATCTATATCTGGTTGAGTTTGCGTACAATAATGGGCATCACAGCTCATTAGGTATGCCTCCTTATCAGGACTTATATGATAGACCTTGTAGGACATTATTGAGTTGGGACTGGATAGAGGACAGGGTTGCTATTGGGCCTGAGCTAGTGCAGGATATGGAGCAGCAGGTGACCCTAATTAGATAGAGAATTCAGGAGGCACAGGATTGATAGAAGAATATGCCTATTATAAGAGACTAGATCAAAGCTTCTCAGTCGGTGACCGAGTATTCTTGAGAGTGCAGACTGGTGCAGGAGCACCTACCTGACAGCTGGTCATGATAAGGCAGTTAGTAGTTTAGGTCTTGTTTATGTTTCCAAGAAGGTCTGTTTGACCATTTGCATGTAATAAGGTCATGCTGATCAGGATAAGATCATGCTGACCAGGCTTTTGCTATTTTTAGCTAGTTAGTTATAACAGCTGTCATGATGTATGTTCGGTGGGATCTCCCAGCCGCCTGGAGAGTTCCCAGCCGCTTGGAGTCGGGTCAGTAGTACTCGTAGGAAAGTCTTTATAAGCATGAGATCGTTTGATATGATAGACAGACAGATATCATCGATCGCCAGTATAGTGTTGCGCAGAGTAGGTTGAGTGTTCTGTGTGAGGAACATCATATTGTATTACATCTGTGAATCAATAAAGATCCTGTTTTGTTTTCTGTTTGATCTCCTTCCTGTAATCGATCGCGGGTTTGAGAGTTTTTCATGGATTTCCTGATCCATTCCACCGGTTGACTCACCTGATCGGTGGAATGGCCATGTACAGTAGGTTAGATGTTAGCTTGTTTTCTGTTTGCATGCAGGTGTGCAGGATCGTGGTCAAGAGATGTTGAGAAGCCTAGCATCCTCATGTGCTAGGTCGAGCTAATTGAGTTGGAAGATCACCCTGAATTGGATCGGGTCGTCCCTGGTGGACCGGCGAAGAGAGATTTCGCTAAGTGAAGAAGTTCGCCAAAACAGCATCATCAGGATATTTCTGCAAATATCCTGCAGACAGTTCGGACATCATCATCCGGATAAGTGGAGGAGGTCAGCATGATGATGTCGGTTTCATGAAGAGTGAGTTCGTTGGGGTGATCATCAACAAGAGGAGCCGAGGAGTGTATCGGCATCAGGTTGAAGATCGGGTTGATCGCGGGCCGAAGAAAAACTAAGTTTGGCAAACAGCAGGATATGACGTCATCATCATCATGATATACGTCATCAGGACATTTCGGAGCAACAGGATATTGTGAAACTGCGGGTGACGTCATCGTCATCAGGATCTACGTCATCAGGATATCGGGTGACGTCAGCATCGAGTGAACGGTGCGAGGAGTTAAGGTTTGTCATCATCAGGATAAATGGGAAGAACCGGATGTTCGTTATCCTGTTGAATATCATGATGCTGAAGCTTGTGTCGTCGGCTATCGGAGCATCGAAGGGAAGGTGTTGAAGGTCGTCATCAGGATATTTGGAGCAACCGGATGTTGAATATCCTGCTGACGAAGGTGATGTTAAATATCATGATGAGGCCGCTAGTGCTTGGCGCCCGATGAACAGTGCAACCGGAGGATGTTTGCGACTGTTGAACATCATGATGATGTTGAAGGTAGTGAAGACGGAAATTGTCGGTGAGATGAACAGTGGACGTCAGGAGGATGTTCGCGCTGGTCGAACATGATGATGCTGCCGATAATCGAGTAAGGTGATGCTGTTGACAGGCGAAAGTGCGAAGGCTTGTCTGCAGGAGGATATCGGTCGGCAGGTGAAATATGATGATGTTGGTGGCTTTAGGAAATATGATGATGATGATGGCGAAGATGATGATGATGAGGTTGGTCTGCAGACATTCATGCTATATGCGAATGATATAGTGTGGATGCCTCTGCATCATAGAGGTATCAGAGCTCAGTAAAAGGACTGGGCTGTTGTGTGTTGATTCTGTCACCGAAAGGGCAGAGGTAGAGATAGAGTTGATTGTGTTGTGATTGAGAGGTTGACAAAATGCCTCCTAAAGGTAATGGTACTGCAAGGGAATTGCAGGATATGAAGGAGAAACATGCTAGAGAGATGAGGAAGATGAAGGAGCTTGCTGAAGCACTTCAAGCCAGGCTGACAGCCCTGGAAAAGAACAAAAGGAGGGAGATGGAAGACAGTGAGTCTGACGAAGAGGCAGATACTGTTGAAGAGTATGAAGAGGTAGCTGAAGATCTGGATGCTGAAGACCAGAGATTGGCAAAACTGCTAAAGGCAGTGCAGAGTGAAAAACCTAAGGTAAAGGTTGATGTTTCCAAATATACTGGAAGCTTGAATGACGATGAGTTGTTGGACTGGATTGCTGCATTTGATAATCACTTTGAATGTGAAGATGTTGCTGAGGATCAGAAAGTCAAGATTGCAAAGACCAAGTTAGGAGGTCATGCTTTGGTATGGTGGGATTATGTACAATCTGAGAGAAGGAAACAAGGGAAGTCTAAGATCACTTCTTGGGATAAGATGGTAGCAAGGATAAAGGGTAAATTCTTGCCAAGGGATTATGAAATCCAGATGTTTAAGAAGCTGCAATTTTTAAAGCAGAAAGACAGGGATGTGAAATCATATACTGAGGAATTTTATCTATTGAGTATGAGATCTGGTCATCATGAGAATGAGGTAGAAAAGGTGGCTAGGTACTTGGCAGGTTTGAGGTTTAACATACAGGATGAGTTAGTTTTAGCTAACCCTAAGAATGTGGAGGATTGTTATCAAATGGCAATCAGGATTGAAGAAAAGCTGAATAGAGGACATGATAAGTCCATGAGAGGGAGAGGAAACAACAGGGGAAGAGGAGCAGCCCCTGCACAAAAGCAAACCAATGAGGTTCAAGAAGACACTGGTAAAGGACAAGGACAGTCTGATTTCAGAGGTGGATGGAAAGGTAATAGAGGAAGATTTGGAGGTGGTAGAGGTTCTACTACATTTTCAGGAAAGTGTTACACCTGTGGTGAGTTTGGTCATCCATCTTTCAAATGTCCAGAAAACAAAGGTTCATCATCCAGAAATGATAGAACTAGTGACAAGAGAGTACAACTGGTACAAGAAGAGAAAGAAGAAGAAAGTGCAAACAAAGGTCCTGAGAATTTTGGATATCCAGAGAGTGGAGAATCACTGATGTTAAGGAGAATTAGTTTGCAGGCATCAAAGGATCTGATGCAAAGAAGAGCTCTTTTCAAAACCACATGTAAGAGCAAAGGTAAGGTATGTAAGGTTGTCATTGACACTGGTTCAACAGACAACATGGTATCTCAGGAAATGGTGGATAAACTGAAGCTGGAAAGAATTCCACATCCACACCCTTACAAGGCATCTTGGGTGAGTGATAGGCAATCACTTTTTGTCTCTGAACAGGTATATGTGGATTTCCAGATTGGACCATATCATGATAGAATTTTGTGTGATATATTGCCTATGGAATGTTGTCACCTACTGCTAGGTAGACCATGGCAATTTGACAGAAGGGTACTGTATGATGGGTATGCTAATACCTACACCATCCAGAAGGATGGGAAGATTATTAAGTTGATGCCATTGCAGGCAAAAGCTGCAGTACAGAAGGCAGCTCAAATCATTTTGATGGGAAAGAAGGAGTATGTGCAGATGCCTAGAGGAGCAGGCATGAAGGCAGTTCAGGACACTGCAGAGAAAGGAGTTGTTACAGACAACAAGCTGAAGAAAGTTTCAGTGGTGACTGACAGAGGTCAGCAGCAGGTTCAGAAACAGGGGTGCAAACAGCCACCAGTTCAGAGGATTGACAAGGATGTTGTCATAGTTGGGACTATTGTTTGTCCTATGAGAGTTGAAAGGAAGATAGACTTGAACACTTCAGGAGTTCAAGAAGCAGTTCAGCCAGAGGTTCTGGTTAGGCAACCTGACAAACACAGAGATAACCTGAGAAAGGCCTACATCAACAGGCATGATGATTTACTTGCCAGCAAGCAAGTTATAGTTCAGAAGTCTTGGAGCAGCCAAGAGACAGCAGCAGACAAAGCTGGAGCAGGTCAGACTATTGACAAGGCAAAGGGTAGAGGTGGAGGACTTCCACATGCTAAACTCATGGGACATGAGTTCTTTTTTTTTTGGGGGAGTATGGTGCAGGAGCACCTACCTGACAGCTGGTCATGATAAGGCAGTTAGTAGTTTAGGTCTTGTTTATGTTTCCAAGAAGGTCTGTTTGACCATTTGCATGTAATAAGGTCATGCTGATCAGGATAAGATCATGCTGACCAGGCTTTTGCTATTTTTAGCTAGTTAGTTATAACAGCTGTCATGATGTATGTTCGGTGGGATCTCCCAGCCGCCTGGAGAGTTCCCAGCCGCTTGGAGTCGGGTCAGTAGTACTCGTAGGAAAGTCTTTATAAGCATGAGATCGTTTGATATGATAGACAGACAGATATCATCGATCGCCAGTATAGTGTTGCGCAGAGTAGGTTGAGTGTTCTGTGTGAGGAACATCATATTGTATTACATCTGTGAATCAATAAAGATCCTGTTTTGTTTTCTGTTTGATCTCCTTCCTGTAATCGATCGCGGGTTTGAGAGTTTTTCATGGATTTCCTGATCCATTCCACCGGTTGACTCACCTGATCGGTGGAATGGCCATGTACAGTAGGTTAGATGTTAGCTTGTTTTCTGTTTGCATGCAGGTGTGCAGGATCGTGGTCAAGAGATGTTGAGAAGCCTAGCATCCTCATGTGCTAGGTCGAGCTAATTGAGTTGGAAGATCACCCTGAATTGGATCGGGTCGTCCCTGGTGGACCGGCGAAGAGAGATTTCGCTAAGTGAAGAAGTTCGCCAAAACAGCATCATCAGGATATTTCTGCAAATATCCTGCAGACAGTTCGGACATCATCATCCGGATAAGTGGAGGAGGTCAGCATGATGATGTCGGTTTCATGAAGAGTGAGTTCGTTGGGGTGATCATCAACAAGAGGAGCCGAGGAGTGTATCGGCATCAGGATCATCATCAGGAGGGCCGAGGAGGAGCGCATCGGCATCAGGTTGAAGATCGGGTTGATCGCGGGCCGAAGAAAAACTAAGTTTGGCAAACAGCAGGATATGACGTCATCATCATCATGATATACGTCATCAGGACATTTCGGAGCAACAGGATATTGTGAAACTGCGGGTGACGTCATCGTCATCAGGATCTACGTCATCAGGATATCGGGTGACGTCAGCATCGAGTGAACGGTGCGAGGAGTTAAGGTTTGTCATCATCAGGATAAATGGGAAGAACCGGATGTTCGTTATCCTGTTGAATATCATGATGCTGAAGCTTGTGTCGTCGGCTATCGGAGCATCGAAGGGAAGGTGTTGAAGGTCGTCATCAGGATATTTGGAGCAACCGGATGTTGAATATCCTGCTGACGAAGGTGATGTTAAATATCATGATGAGGCCGCTAGTGCTTGGCGCCCGATGAACAGTGCAACCGGAGGATGTTTGCGACTGTTGAACATCATGATGATGTTGAAGGTAGTGAAGACGGAAATTGTCGGTGAGATGAACAGTGGACGTCAGGAGGATGTTCGCGCTGGTCGAACATGATGATGCTGCCGATAATCGAGTAAGGTGATGCTGTTGACAGGCGAAAGTGCGAAGGCTTGTCTGCAGGAGGATATCGGTCGGCAGGTGAAATATGATGATGTTGGTGGCTTTAGGAAATATGATGATGATGATGGCGAAGATGATGATGATGAGGTTGGTCTGCAGACATTCATGCTATATGCGAATGATATAGTGTGGATGCCTCTGCATCACAGACACACAATAGTCCACTCTATTATTGAAAGGGCTCTAAGCTCACACTACGGTTTGTTGGGCCTTTTGAGATCTTGGACCAGATAGGACCCATAGCCTACCGTCTACCCTTGCCACCTAGCCCGTTGTGCATCCACGATGTATTTCATGTGTCTATTTTGTGACGTTACATATCTGATTTATCTCATGTATTGGACTGGAGTGCTCTATAGGTAGAGGTGGACAGGTAGCTAGCTTTGGAGCTAATTCACATATTGGCTCATCAGATGTTGGGCCTTTGAGGTAGAGTTGGACTAGGTTAGGGTTCAGTGGGACTGAGATGATGAGGTCACGGTGACATGGGAGGATGCAACTAGATTGAGGACACTTTATCCTCACCTCTTTGACCACTTCTAGGAGGAAGTTTAGTCTTAGCAAGGGAGGATGTGAGGCCTATTTATTTCACTTCCCTATTTTTGCTTATTCCATATTTGTAGTTGGAGACATTTTAGACATTTGGGGACTATTCATCCCAATATGAAGACTCTAGACTATATTCATTTACTTTGGTTAGCTATGCTTAGCATGTGGTGATTTGACTATATATTGATTTTGATGCACTGATGATGTTTAGACATGTGAGATGTACTTTGATGATATTAGAGATGTTAGTTGTAAACTCATTATATGGATTTACTAGGTGATTTTGATTCTGAGATAGTATATAGAAATGCAATTATGAATCTTAATTATGATGTGATTTGTTTAATGTTTTATATGAATTATACGATGACATAAGTGTTACATTTCCTTGCTTCAGCTATCATATATCTGTGTGTGTGTGTGTGTGTGTGTGTGTGTGTGTGTGTGTGTGTGTGTGTGTGTGTGTGTGTGTTTGTGTGTGTGTGTTGGATTGACCTATTTTCTCAAGTGCGCAGGTGATTTTCCAGGCCATGGAAAATTGGAGATCAATCTCACACTTATGTGTTTCCCATGTAAGACCAATCCATTCCCAAGAGGGATAAGGATCATGTATGCTTGCATGATATTTTCGTAAATGCCCCGTATTTTATTATTTGGCCTAGCTTCACCTTTTCTATTATTTAAATGATGTGTTGTAAAATATGTGTTTTAATTCACACCATTTGGTGTCTTTTAATTTTTGAGGCCATTTATTGTGAATTTTTTACCTCCATAGGTGTTTATTAGAGGCTAAAATTAACCCTAGGTGGTACCCCTAGTGTTTGGGGCTGATTTGAGCATGCCAAACCCTAGGGTTACCCCCGTCTAGTCACCTTAAACTTGGGTTAAATAAAAGTGACGAAAATTTAAATTTTCTAAGGGTGGGAGATGAGTCATACATTGAAAGAAGGCCCATCTCCCTTCCCAAGGCTTGGGATTCCACCACCTTGAAGACTTTGGGAGTCTTCAAGACCCCCAAGTGTATGGAACCTTCCTCCAATGCTCTCACACATGTGTGAGAGCATCTTGGAGTGAAGGGGCTCCCCATGGAGAATAAGGTGATGACGTGTCATCCCTTATCCTCTTGGAGCCATGGGGAGAGGGTGAGTTTTGAATGGATACGAGGGTGACACATGTCACCCTCACATTCTTTCTCCCTTGCAAGTGGCTTGATATGAGGAAGGAGAAGGTGACATGTGTCACCTTCTCATTCGTCAAGGCCTTGGTATGAGGCCTATTTTATTCCTCCTTGAGAGGGGAATGGGGTTCTTGCTTTGGGAAATTTTTCTATCTTTGGAGGCTTTTGGGAAAAGTTGGAGAATTTTTTGAAGATTGGAGGCTTGGAGAAAGCTTGTGGGTTCTTCTTCAACTTGCATCCATTATTGGGCTCTTAAGGTAAGCCTCATGGCATTTTAACCATTCCTTATGCTTGTTATATTTTGTTTGTGTGCTTGAAACATGTTTTGGTGTTATTTTCTTCTTATTGTGGGGTTTTGTGTGTATTGTGATGAGACTACCTATTTGGTGTGTCCTTCCTTGTGTGGAGTAGGGGAGGAGTGAACCTCCTTGAGGTCACCCTCCTGGTGTTAGATTTTCTATGGCCTTGAAGGTGAGATATTGAGTATGGAGCATTTTGTTTGGCATGAGTTCCATGGTGAAAATTATGTACTTGGAGTTCTTATTTTGGGCTTGATGCCTTGCTTGTGTTGAGATTTTGAGATTTTTTTGAGTGGCCCTCTTGAGTTGAGTGATGTCCACTCCCCCACCCCTTCAAACTCATTTCCATGAGTTTTTTATTGTGTTAAATCTATGGGTGTTCTTCATGTTTGTTGGCTTGTATATTATGTTGTTGTGGAGTGTTAAAGCCATGTGAAGATCGACCTACCAGCTTGAGGGTGACTCACTTGTAGGTCTATGGTAGGGAGGAGAGCAGTTTTTGTGGCTTGGTTGCCCCTCCATTGTTCGGTTTATTGCAGGTTCATATTGGTGATCTTGAGAGCTTGGTGGGAGTGCATTAAGTTTATGTCTTCATTGTTGTTTTGGCTACTTGAGAGCGTTGGCCAAAAATGGCTTAGTTGTAGTTGGTTTAAATGTAAAAAGAGAAAATAATCTCTTCAAATGTATTGTTAAAATGATTTAGTATTATACTCTATCTTGTAGGAGTTGCTGATTTGTTTAAAAAAAACTTATATATGATATGTTGTTGTTTCTCAAAATGATTGTTGCAAAAAAAAATGTATATACTTGCTAGCTTTTTTCTCAAATGTCAGAAAAGTAGATAGAAGTCATTTTACTCTTTAAAAAAAAAAAGAGTTAAAATATTTCCTTATTATGCAAAAAAGAAAGGTTGATTTATTATGTCATTTAGATTGTTTATGACAGCAAGTAGATGGATTAGAAATATATTGGGTTTACACTGTTAGTAGGAAAATATATGTGTTTTGTGGGTACATTTAATTTATACAATATTTAGATATACATGTTGTTTTAGTATCCTTTATATATATATATATATATATATATATATATATATATATATATATATATATATATATATATATATATATATATATATATATATATATATATATATATATATATATATATATATATATATATATATATATATATATATACACACACACACACACACCTGAAATTTCTTTCCCTTAGAAATTCTCTGTAATTGAGAGAAAGAAATGGAAATATATATATATATTTGCATAAGAGAATATATATTTTTTTCATGCTGGAATCATAATATTTTTTATTATGCAGAATAGAAGAAATTGTTTTATCTATGTATATACCACTATATATATATGATATATGTATATATATACATATATATGTAGATATATACATATGTACATATGCATACATATATATATACATATACATATACATATACATATACATATTATGCAAAATACAAGAAATTAATTTAACTGTGTATTTACAACTATATATAAAAATATGCCAAAATTAATAACAGCCAATGATATTGCATATAATTTCTCACTTTCCCTTAGGACTGTGCACAACCGTAAATGATGTTTGTGTTGTTTTAAAAGATGAAAGAAGTAAACAGTGAGTTTGGGGGCCGAAGCCCCCAAACCCTTGCACTGACATTTCTTTTGAAGGGAAAAAGGTGGGGCGGAGGAGGGGAAATGGACCCCCCACCCATCTCCCACCTTATGGTGGGGGATGGGTTGGGAGTTTGCTCCCCACCTCCCCATTACTACTATTTGATGTTTACCTTCCAACGTCATATAACTCCTATGGCTGCTCCCTCTCTGTTGTATATTTCGGCCCTTGGCCATTGGCACTTCTCTGACCTATGATAACATTTTAAAATATATTTGATATTTATAATATATATATATATATGCTTGCCTCTATGATTTTTTATATATATCTAATGTTTATATATATATGTGTGTGTATACACACACACAAATTAAAAAAAGAGGAAACTTATAATGAATGCAATGGTATTCTTAATGAGTATACATCATTGTGTGAATAACTCCATGGCTACTCATTTGAGAAATATTGCAAGACAAGGAAATGAAAATATGATGTAGAGACACTTTGGATAGGAGAAGATGGACAAACAATACAAGGTTCTACTACACCTTATAAGCCCAAAAATAAAGACCTTTATGTAAAAGTGGGAAAAACATTTAGGAGATTTGATTTCTTCATGGAAAATGTGTTTAGATATGTATTGGGACTCATCCAAATCATTGACAAGGGCAGACCAAACTCAGGATTAACACTTCCTTCACAAACCCAAGAAATGACTTGTAGCCCTAAAAAAGGAGAACAATCCTAATAACTTTTGATACAAATCTCCAAACCTAGATATTAGACAATCTTGAGATACCCATTTGGACTCCCTATCACATATCCCAAAATGGGTATAGTTTGTTTTGGATGGAATAGTCCAACCTATAACTCACCCTAGTTACCTAGAGCCCCAATTAGGCCAAAAATACAAAGAGACCTCTCCAAAATTTATGCACAAAACAAAAAAAATGATTGGAACACTTAGAATACATGTTCAAACTATGGATTTAAAGGTTTTGTGGTCAAGATGCAAGACAATTTCATTCTATGCTTGTTTTCCCACTTCAAATGCAAGAATAACAAGGAAAATGCTGCTACAGTCACCTAGGGCATCATTTTAAACACACCAAAACAAATTTTTCACTCTTGATGCTTGGTAAACATGTCAATAACTCCCTTTAATTCCATTTCACCAAGTTTTAGAGGATTCCCATGGTGGAATATGGTTTTATGATAATTTTCCTACCAAAACCCTAGTTAACCTAGTTAACAGAGCAGTTTTAGAAAAAAAGTGATATCTTCCTCTAGGAATTGAGTTAAGACCTTAGAACAGATGCATTTGAAAAGGTAAATCAATCCTCTTTCCAACCATATATGTCTTTCCCCTGTATCTATCCATACAAAATCGTACCAAATGCTGCAACAGGACTGTTGCAGGAAAAATCTAAAAATTACAATCCATAAAACACTCATATCTCCCTAAAAAATTCACCCATGCCACCAAGTGGAACTTTGAACCAGTGAAGACTGCTTTCTATGGTTTCTTAGGGTTTTCTAGGGTTTTAGCTTTGACTATTTTTGGTGTCAATGGAGGCGGCTGCCTTGGGCAGCACCTCTGGGGCTGTGAAGGCGGACGCCCCGTCTAATGGATGGAAACAAGCGGTAACAGGGGAACTGCTAGGGTCTTCTAAATGCATGGTGAGTATGCCTGTCCAGAAAGTTTCTACAGATGGCATGGCTCTGGTTATTCCGGATGGTCTAGTTGAAGAAATTTTGGCAAACATGGATCTTGCTCTGGTAGGTAAATTCTTTTCCTTTCGTCCCAATATTGAGATGGTCCGTAAATGGGTTTCCTCTCGGTGGAGAGTTAAGGGTAGTGTTTCGGTCATTGCTATGGCAAGAGGAGTATTCCTATTTAAATTTACTAGTAGGGAGGATATGATTGCTACTCTTGCTGGGGGACCCTAGCTTTATGGGTCGCACTCGCTTGCTTTATGCCAATGGAAACCTGGGTTCGACCCTAGCTCAGATCTCAATAAATCTACTCCTGTTTGGGTTCGTTTACCTGGGTTTCCCTTAGAATTCTAGGATGAAAAGATTTTTTCTGCTATTGGTAACTCTTTTGGCCAGTTTGTTACTATGGACCATACTACCCGTACTCAATCCCGCTGTGTTTTTGCTTGTTTTTGTGTCAATGTGGAGATAAACTGAACCCTTCCTATGTCCATTGCGTTAAATTCCAAATATTGGGTATGGACTAGCCAATCCTTTATGAAAATGCCACCACCTTCTGTCAAATATGCAAGAAGAAGGGCCACATAATGACTCAATGTAAAACTAAGCCCACGGGTTGGCAGACTGAATCCCATAATGAGGTTGAGGACCACTCTCAAACAGCTGTTACCCCTGACCATCAGGGAATGGGGGGTAATGTAGAAAATGCTTTCCTAGAAGACCATCCTGAACAGGCTAAGGACAAGACAAGCCCGACGGCTGTGACCCATAAGGATACTGCTTTATTGGAGGAGAATGCTGAACAGCTTCTGGAAATAGGTGGTCGAAATGAGGCTTTTGACACTGTTAGTCAAATGGTCTGATAGAATTCTTTTGGATGTGAGGAGGGCGAAATACAGGATTGTTTGATCAATGAGGTTGTTGAAGATGATAAAGCCCTTGATCTACAGGCTTCCTCTGCTATTCCCCTAGATGCTAATGACCTTGAGTCAACCAGGAACCCTGTGCGGGAAGTTGATGATGCTGATCCTTCCCTAACAGTTGACATTGGCCCCAGTGGTAGTGGGAATAATCCTGAAGGCGGGATTACCCCTAAGAGGAAGACTCATACAGGAAAGAAGACTGCTGATGTGGGCATTGACTCAAAACAAGGGCGACCAACCCTTTGGGAAACTCGGCAAAGAGAGATTGCTAAGGAAATTGCTTCTGGTAAGTAGAAAACTCTGGAGGTCTCCTCCCTCAAACCTTTAAAATGAGGATCTTATCCTAGAATCTGAGGGGTTTCAATAGCCCTTCAAAATAGTTTGAGGTCAAAAACTGTATTTTGGATAATAAGTTAGACATTTTGCTTCTGCAGGAGGTCAAGATGACTGAGGAAAACTTTAAGAAAATTGCTGATTACATATGGCCTAAGGCCAAGTTTTGTATTAGTCCTACTATTGGGGCTTCTGGCGGGATTGTTACTATGTGGAACGGTATGAAATTTCAGGACTCCCTTGTGGCTTCTGACAGGCATTTCCTGGTTACCAATTTCTCCTTACCATCTTTCAACTGGTATCTCATCAATATTTATGCTCCTAACACCAGAGCTCAGAGACAGTCTTTATGGATGGATTTGAGTAATACCCTGACCAAGGCTCCGCGTTCCAAATGGATGTTGGCTGGTGACTTCAATACTCCTTTGTATCCTTCTGAGAAATATGGTGGGAACCTTGATTACTCTGACAACATGTTTGATTTTACTGAGTTTATTAATGATTGGGGACTACTTGATGTGGAGCTTCAAAATCAGATTTTTACTTGGTCCAATAGGAGACGTGGGGACCATTTGATCCAGGTTAAATTAGACAGGGTTCTTATCTCGAGTAACTGGGACACTCATCATAAGATGCAATTACAGGCTTTTCTGTGAACCATATCTGATCATTGCTCTATTTTCCTCCATTGGCATGATTCATGTCATCGGGGTCCTTTCCCTTTCAGATTTGAAGCCATGTGGATTAAGCAGAAGGATTTCAGGCAACTGGTGACCCAATGGTGGCAAATTCCTATTCAGGGTACTCCTATGTTTAGATTAGCTAAGAAGCTGCTACATATTAAATAGGAGGTTCGGGGATGGAATAGACTCAGTTTTGGTCATGTGTTTTGGCAGAAGAAATCTTTAGCTAGAAAACTTGAGGATATTCAGCAGCGGATTGCTCAAGGTGTTGTGTCCGAAGATACTTCTCAGCAAGAACATGACCTGATTTCAGAATGGAAGAATCTTATGGGCTGTGAAGAGGTCTTTTGGAAGCAAAAATCCCGAGTTCAGTGGCTTAAGGAGGGAGATCACAATACTGCCTTTTTCCATATTTCTGCCATGAAACATAGGAAGGCTAACTCCATCACTAAACTGTGTCTGGACAATCGGGATGTTATCACTGAGGACAATGAGATTGGGGAACAAGCTGTGTTATTTTTTCAGAACTTATTGACTAAACCGGCCACTGGTGTTGATATTGATAGGGCTACTAAGCAGTTTATTGACAATATACCCTCTCTTATAACTGAGGATGACAATAGGGAAATACTGAGGCCTATTTCTGAGGAGGAGGTTCGTGCTGTTTTATTCTCTATGGGTTCTTTTAAAGCTCCGGGTCCGGATGGCTTCCCTCCTATCTTTTTCAAGAGTACTGGGATATTGTGGGGGCTGATCTCACTGCAGCGGTTCAGGATTTTTTTAAAACTGGTAAGCTCTTAAAGCAGCTCAATAACACCTTTCTTGTCCTTGTTCCCTAAAAAGTTGAAACCTACCAATCTTTCTGATTTCTGCCCTATCAGCTTGTGTAATACTATCTATAAGCTTTGTACCAAAGTCCTTGTCATGAGACTTCAACCTTTTCTTGACAAAATCATCTCTCCTTCTCAAAAAGGCTTCGTTCCTGGGCACCAAATTTTGGATGTTGTGATCTCCACCCATGAAACTATTCATTCCATGGAGAAGAGCAGACTGCCGGGTATGGCCCTTAAGTTGGATATCTCTAAAGCCTATGATATGGTCTCTTGGGATTTTCTGTTTCAAGTTCTTAGAAAATTTGGGTTTAATGACAAAATTCATCTCCTCATCTGGACGGCTGTCTCTTCCACCAAATTTTCTATATTGATTAATGGGGTTCCTCGAGGTTTTTTCTCCTCCTCGTGCGGTCTCCGGCAGGGGGATCCCCTTTCTCCTTACTTGTTTATCATGATGGCTGAGGCTCTTGGGAGATTCATTCAATATAACGTGGTCTTTGAACACCTTGTGGGCATTAAACCTGCTTCCTCCCTTGCCCCTATGTCTGTACAGCAATTTGTTGATGATACCCTTCTCTTTGGCACCTCTTCGGTGATTGAAGCTCAGAGATGGAAGAATATTTTAAACCTCTATGCCCTTGCTTCTGGGCAAAGCATTAATTTCCAAAAGAGTAATGTGTATTTTTTTAATACTCCCACTTCTCTCCATCAAAAAATTATCCATATCCTTGATTGTGCTGAAGATGTTCTTCCTGCTATCTATCTGGGTCTTCCCTTTACGGTTAAAGAAGTTTCCCCAAATTTCTGGAATAGCCTTTTGGAACGAACCCAATGGAAATTGATTGGTTGGAAGGGGAAAGTCCTCAGCAGTGCTAGTAAGTTGCAGCTTCTTCGGGTTTCCTTGCAAGGTATTCCCACCTATTTCCTTTCTCTTTTCAAAATTCCTACTTCTTTTGCTGCTAAGTTGGAACAGATTCAAAGAAAATTTTTATGGACGGGAGCTGAAGATAAACAACGGATGTCCCTAGTCAATTGGGATAAAGTTTGTCTTCCTAAATCCCATGGAGGTCTCAATATCCGCAACATACAGATGAACAAAGCCCTGCTCTCCAAAATTAACTAGAATTTGATCCACCATCAGAAAGATTGGGGAGAAATCATACAAGCCAAATATTTGCATGTCACTGATTGGTCTAACTTCCTCCAACAAGAAGGTCTTCCTAAGGGATCGGTCATTTGGAACAAAATGTTGCAATCTAGAAATCTACTCATGCAAGGGCTCTGATGGAAGCTGGGAAATGGCATGGGTATCAAGTTTTGGACTGATATTTGGCTAAAAGATAAGGCTCTCATCTCTCAGAGAGATATGGGTGCGATTGCTGGCATTACCACTCAGTTTTTTGGCCATAAGGTCAATGATTATATATCCAACAATAATGGTCACAAGAACTGGAGGAATATGTTGGATTGCTGTCCCCACACCCCGACCTTGCTTCTATAGCTCAGTTGGTTCAAAAGTTGATTCATGAAGTTAGAATTCCCCTCTTCCCTCGTGAAGATGAGCAATTTTGGTGGTCGGATAAGAATGGTTGATTCTCTGTTAAGTCTGCCTATCACTTATTGGTCCCTGAGCTTCATCGAAAGGAGATATGGAGAAAAGTCTGGAATCACAAACTGATCCCAAAAATTAACATGTTCTGGTGGGCCTCTGTTCATAACAAAATTTTGACCCAAGATAATTTGCAGAAGAGAGGTTTCACCTTGGTCAACAGATGCTGTCTATGCTGTGAAAAGGAGGAAACGGTTTCTCATTTGTTTTTTCATTGTAACTTTGCTAAGGATATTTGGAGCCTTATCCTCAACAATTTTGGTATTTAGTGGGCTTGCAACTCTGATATCCTGGAAGTTATTAACAATTGGTATCCTCCCTTCTCCCATCCCTGGCTCATTGAGTTATGAAATCAAACTCTGCCGTGTTTGAGTTGGACTTTGTGGAAAGAGCGCAACCATTGGATCTTTAGGTATACTGCACAAGAGGTCTCTCAGGTCTCTCATACTTTTATTAAGACTCTTATGGAGAGTGTTAATTTGGCCCATATCCGCACTGTGGAGAAACCTCTGACTCCAGAGGAAGAACAATTTGCGGTTAACTAGAAGGTTCTTAACCATATTCCGGCTTATAACAATACTAAACTGTTGCAGAGACTTCACACTAAATGGCAGCCTCCGATTTCTAACTGGATGAAGCTCAATTTTGATGGGGCCTCTAAGCTTAATGGTACAGCTAGTGGGGAAGGGATCATCCATGATGATAGAGGGTGGATGTTTGCTGTCTATGCTGGAGGTCTGGGTTGTCACAGCAATAATTATGCTGAGGCTATGGCTCTTCTTTGGGGGCTTAAATTGGCCATATCCCTTCGTATTCAGAGTTTGGAGATTCAGGGAGATTCTAAAATGGTCATTGATGCCATAACTAATAAATCAAATGTTGGTATTCAGTTGAAAGACATTATCAGAGATATTCAGTTTCTCTTGCAGAGGTTTATTAATGTGAATATCTCACATATTTACCGTGAGGGCAATGGTGTGGCGGACGCTTGTGCTAAACTCAGACAACATTATTCAAATTGGAGGGTTTTGTGCCAATTTGATTACCTTCCTTTGAATATTAAGAATATTATTCTTAAAGATGTGGCCAGGTCTTGAGGAGGCTGATGTGTTTGAAAGACAGCTCATACTATCAGTTCCTTGGGAAGGGGCTGACGTGTCCCTTGAAGTATGCGTCCTTTTGTACTTTTCCTACTGTCAAATCCGCTCCTCTTTCTCATAAGGTGAGCAGATGGCCGGATCATCATGGCTTGTGCCGCGTTATTATGGTTAAGCATGGGATTGGTGTCTGTAAGGCCTCCCATTATTATGAGATTGTGTGTGATGTTATTACCCACATTACCTGCCTTGTTAATGATTGTAATTCTCTTGTTAAGACTACTGAGGAGTCTGGGGGTTTCTGTGGAATGCGCTATCATACCGCTATGGGGGGCGACAGAATTAGAACTGAACCTGTCTCATGCTGTGAATTTAGGGACAATTTGGTTGCTTGGCATTACTACAAGGAGGGTGGGATTAGCCCCTATTTGGAGAGGCTTAATGGTTATAATGAAGCTCTTTCTGAACAGTTTGCGCAGTCTTGGCAGAATCAATGGGTTTCAGTGGGTGGCATCAGATTTGAAGTTTCTGAAAGTGTTATAGCTATGGCTACTGGTATGTCTACCCAGGGCTTGAAGCTGCAACGCAAAACTAAAATTGTGGACCTCTCCAGCCAGCAACTGTTCCTCGGAGATGGTGAAGAATTGGTCCCTTACCAGGGCGGTTTTGACAGAGCCAAGCTGCCAGAGCCATGGGACGCTATTTGTTTTATCCTCATGAAATACTTTACCCTCGAGGGCCGCTTTACTAGGTTTTATAATTACCATCTCCCCCTGTTAAATCATTTCCGTCGCAATGCTAAAATTAGTTTTCTATTTTATTTGCTTTCTTCCTTGGAGTTTTCTGTCCTTAGGGTTCGGGCAAAACTGGCTAAAAACCCTGCACTGAAGCCTATCCCTCTCCACCAAGGCCTTATTCTCTATTTGTATAATCATCATCTTGCCCTTGAGCCCTCTAAATCCATTCCTACCACTAGTGGGGACGGCAAGCCCTCCTCTAATCTTAAGGATATTCCTAATGTTGATGAAACCGGGCCCTCCCCTGTTCCTATCAAAACTACTACAGATTGCACTCCTGTGGCAAATCTTGTCGATTCCCCAAGCCTGACTGTTTCTAAGAAGGGTAAAAAGTGGAAGATTGCTGGTGAAATGGGTACTAGGAAGACAGTGGTTGGGACCCCTAAAACCCTTGGTAGGACTCCGGTGGGACAGCGAAGGGATTCCTCTGTGAAGAAGGCATCTGGGGAGGGGTTTTCTTCTGTAGTTCGGTGGTTTGGGCGTATTGCTGGCAGGCTGGCTCCCTCTGCCAAGTTCATTGACTATTCTGAGAGCGGTTCAGATGAATCCACCAGGGGGGAGGACGACAGGGATGTGGAGATTCAAGATATTTCAGGTGATGATGAAGACAAGCAAGAAACGCATGATACAGGGGAGGAAACTGCTGACTCTACTGGCCATGCTGACAAAGCGGGCGATATGTTTGTGGAAGAAGCCGAGGATGCTATGGAGACTGATGATGGTCTGGGGGCTGATCTTGCTGGTTTGCGGGTCCGCATTGCGAAGTTGGAACAGGTTCTCTCCATTGTGCTCAGGACCTCTATTCTCCTCAACCTCTCTATGCTGAAGAATTTGGGGGTTACTGTCAATACTGATAGTGATGATTTGGCTGAAAAAGTGGATGCTATTATTAACTCTATGGTCTAGTAAGGAGAGCTATGCTCTCCTCTGTCTTTGTTATTTTACTGCTAATACTCTGTTACTCTATTTTTTGGCTTTAGTTTTAGTGGCTAGTTTTGCTGGTTCTGCTGACATTATGTACTGGTGGTATATGCTACTTCTGGTGTAAGGCTCTGTTTTGTCTTCAGGCCTTTCTATTTTTGTTAAGGGTTCGGCCCCTTGTTTAGCCGCCTTATATAATCAAAAGCACTCATATCTCACTTGATATTGTACCAAATTATATGATACTTGAACCAAAATGAAGATTATTCATCCTAATTCAATATCACATTAATATTGTATAGGTTCCAGGCCGTACATGGCCATACAAGGCCTGGAACCGAAGAAAGAATAGTTAGAACTGCAAAATACAGGCTTAAACTCACAAGTTCTAAATCCAATTCACATCTATTCATTTTGGTTCAAGTTTTACATGCTTAAATAGGTGTCCACATACACAAGATCAACCTCCACATCATTTTAAATGAACAACTACCATATTTTAACACAATGACCCTTCATTTCCCCTAATCTTGCCTTGACAACTTTACAACTTTTGCCATTTTTCAATGTTGACAACTTTATACAAAATCTCCATCCTAGACCACCTTTAACATGACAAAATGGACTAATTATGACCATTTACAACCTCTCAAACCTTTCCTTGGATTTTTTGACCATTTGACCAACCTTGACCATATTAGGACCTTTTAGGTCTCTTGGCACAAAAATGGATTTCCAAGCTTTACAAATGAGTAGTTTTTGTTTTTTTTATACCAATAGACTTCATGACATTACAAATCATGTATGAACAATAAAAATAAGAAAAAATGCACTATGACCTCATAATATGTCTTTATGCTTGGGTACCCCTGCACCAAAATAGGAGAGAAGAAAAAGAAGAAAGGATAGAAAACAATAGGGAAATGAAGAGCAGGGTTAGGTTTCCTTTCTCCCATAAGGAAATGAATTTTTAATTAGAGAGATTTTAGGGTTTCTATGATTTTAATATTATTTTTCTTGTGAGGTGGAGGTTTATTTAATTTTCAAATTGAGGGAGGATGATTGCACGTGAATCCATACCTCTCCTTTGATCTTTTCCCTCCCCTTATTTTTGTGGGACTGTTGTAATTTAATCCTTGGGGTAATATCCTTTGGGTGGATGTTATATTTTTTTTTATATCCCTCCTTTTATTTCTCTTTTTAGTTTTATGAGAGTTGATTCAACTTACCTTGCCCATTTATTTATCTAGTGAGAAGAATATTAATGTGGAGTTGGGAGGGGAAATCAAATATTTTGAGGACTTTATGATTCAATAATTGTAGGGGAGTAATTTCTAAACCTTAGATTTAATAAATTTTAATTATGAGCATCTTTGTGATGAGATTATTTATTTATTTAACTTAATCTAGTTAATCCATTTTTGTAAACCTTAGTGCGGATAGTAGGTCAACCTAGCAAATATTTTTATTAATCAATTTTACTTAGTAAACTCTTGGCAAGCAAATCATTATTAAATTTATTTCTATGCACACCCTAGAGGCATTATGCTACCAGATTTTTTTGGAATCTTAGTAGAATTTTATCAATGGATTATTTTTACCTTAGTGATTATTTATGTGATTAGACTAAATAATTTATGCTTTAGTTCCTAGGTTTTGATTTCACCTCATGTCGAAATCGTATCACACATTTAGAAAACTTAGGGTTCAGGTCAAGTCAATCCTAACCCTAGAGGTGACACTCATCACATTGCATAACCCCCTAATCGGCTATCATCATGTAAGGGTTTGTGTTTGTAATCGCACCTACCCCGAGATTTGATTGACATGTTTATGCCTTATGCATATTTCCACTGAGCATGCTGACACATGCGAGGGGGTTTCTAGGGATGCATGGAAATGTTTTTGATATTTTGTGTCATGACCACATGACAAATGTGGACATAATACGTGTGTTGTGTGTCGTGACCACATGGGAAATGTGGGCATGACACCTATCCTCTCGAAGGGGCATCATCACCCTATCTTTCTTTCATCATCTATCCATTTCCTTAAATTCTTTGAAATGATGTTTCTCGACATAATTCTCATCATCTCGAACATCATCTCAAAGAGGGGCAAAATGTAGACACTTAAAAATGTCATGTCACAAATGTGACAGTACAATTTCCTCCTTCAAATTCCATAATTCAAACTAATCATTTATGCATGTGTCTTCTATAATTAAATAATTAATCCTAATTGATTATTTAATTATTCATAATGTCCCCTTCACTTGATTTATTTAAAAAAATAAATCAAATTCCAAAATCCCCTTTCACATGTCCCCTTCCTCAAATAAAATAAATAAACCAACCAAGTTTATTTAATTTAAACATCCTCCACCTCATCATATTTGTGAATTTTAAATTCACTTTTGTCCTCTAGTGATGAGAAAACCCTAACTCATCCTAGCCTTTCATTTTGGCTCCAAGTCAACAATGAATCCTGACCATCCATTCAAAATAACTCTTCTATAAAACACCTCATTCAGTCTCATTTTACCCCCTTAAGCTCTCAGAGACTCAAAAATTTGTTGTAACTCTCCAACATCTTTCCATTCTCATGAACTTCTTAAGATTATGCAAAAATCTACAAATTTGGGAACAATAATGGAAGATTTAGGAGGACAATGGAGATAAGATAAACACTAGCTTAGATTTTAGTTGTTTTTCATGCTTGTTTGACTGGTATCTAGGTTAGATTCCTCTCCATTGGGAGCTAGGGTTAGTTGTTATTTTTTTTTGCATGATAGATAGCTTTTTCCCTACCTTCATAAGGATTACCTCCACCTTCAATTTACCATCATATAACTTGTATAAGATCAATCTGGGAGCCCTAGAGAAACAATATCAAGGTAGTTTCAATGAGTGCAGGAAAAACATATTCTCTTGGAGGGCCAGTAACAACACATACAAGTCTTCAGGAAATTTGCCTATATACTTGTTCAAGTTTGACTTCACCCCCAAATATCAATACATGATGGTGATGCTCAGTCGGATGAGGGGCAAGCCAAATGTAGGTTGTTTTGAGGATTGGATGTATGGCCTCACAAGGATGATAGAGTCTACCAATCAGAAACCACAATAGGCAAAACTGATCAGCAATAGAATTGATGACAACTTCAAGAAGCTAGGGGGGAAAACAAACATGTTCCATATGACCTCCTATGTAGTGTATTCGTGTGCAGTTAAAGGCACATTTAGTGTTTTGCAAAGAGTTGGTGGGGTTAGCCTCAGTCTTGGAGATGTAAATATCTAGGACCACTATCTACAATAGGGCAAGAGGGCCTCCCTCCAACATTATACGAGGGTTAATGATTGTTTTATCATGTATCTGGTCTGCACAATGGAGGAGGACAAAGCAAAAAGAATGAGCATGGAAGCTTAAGCAACAATAAGAAGAAATGGATCATAGTTTATCCAATTCCTTGCATTCACATACATAAGAATGGAAGGCTTTGATGGGCAACCCATGATGTTTCCATGATATCTGATAGATAAGGTCATAGTGATGGAGATGCCCAGATAAATACTACCCTCACATAAGGCATCTGTCTAAAAAAATAAAATACCCAAGGTCATGTTTCCACTTATGATTGGCTGGTAGATGTCTCCTAATGCAAAAACAACCAAAGAGGCCATAGGGGGACTACAATTGATGTATTTATAGCCTTTTCCTTTAACAAGGCAATATGATCCCTATCATACATTAGAAGTATTATTGAAGAAATCAGTACACCAGGTGCACATAGAGGACTTTTGGGCTAACTGTTATGATGATGTTGAAGTTAGAAGGAGGAGCTATCAAAGGCTCACACTTAAACAAATCCACACATTGGATTGCATTCCAGTTCCCCCACAATTATGTAATGATGATGGAGTAATCATGTCTCAAGAGTATGAGGAGAAGAAGATATATAATGAGACAATCTCCCTACCTAATTGGAGCTAGCCAAAAGAAACCTCACTAGAGATAATAACTCAAAGGGTAATGCAACTGACCAAAGAGTGGGTAGAGAAGGAGGTTGCTGTGCTGAAAGCCGAGGGGTTGGCTACGACAATTGATAACAAAAGGAAGAGATAAGAATTGTCTAAAGAGGAGTATGATGAATTCCTTAAAGATAAGAGACAAGCTCTAGAGAAGATGATGCAGAAAGGCTCATCTAAAGCCACCAAGAGGGTAGGAATGAATATCAGTGCTAAGCTCACTGTAAAGTTGTTACCATAGAAAGGGCAATCTTCCACCTCTGTTGCTATAACTTACAAAAAGCCTGATAAGAAACCTGAGCCAATAGTAGAACATGGCATCACTCATGAGGACTTGGAGAAAAGTGATGAGGATGGGCAACCCCTAATAATAAAGAGGAGAAAGAGAACTCATGAAGAGTCCTCCAAGAAAGGCCAAGCTCAAGTGCCAGCAATGAGAGGATCTATGGACAAGCAACTAAACATTGTGCTTAAAGGCAGAGGAGATGAGGGAATTCAACGAAAATTACATGATGTTCCAATCCCTAACATTATTGAATTCAATACTGAATTAGCAAAGAAGATTAGGGATGTGAGTAGGAAAAGAGAGGATAATCAGCCTCTACCTCTAGATAAAATAATAGATCTTTCTAATGACAAGGTAGTGAATGAGGTGTCTGCCAGACCCAAAGAATCATTGGTGAAAAATACAATGGTGACCCCTCTAAACACTCCCATAATACAAGAAAGGGAGGAGGATATAGAAGAAGATAATCTAGAGGCCTTGGCATAGAAAAATTGGCATGGAAAGATTAATTGGTCAAGTTACTAGCCCAACCATTATTGATTTAGCATATCAACGTGATAATGATGTAGGTAAAGATAAAAATGTAATCTCAAAAAATGATAAGGCAACGGACAGTGCAACTAAGGATGTACATATGGAAACACTCAGTTAATAGGAGGCTCAAGACACTAAACAAGAGCATGCTAAAGGAGATGATACAACTAATACATTTCGATAGTCAGGTCCTAATGTCACATTTGAAACTTAGAATAATAAAGATATAAACATGTCAAAATTTGGACAAGAAGGTCCAATGAAAGAGGATGACAATTAGGAACAAGAGAAGATGGATGATGATAATCAGAAAGGACATCAAGATACTTAGGATTAGGGTCATCAGGGACATGATAAGAACCCATCACCACCATAGGATGAACAAATGATACTTGATCAGAGTAGAAAGATATTAGAGGAGATCCCTACAAATAATGAGCAACAAAAGGTAGATGAGAGAGTTCACACTGGAGAAGATGAACAACCACAGGGAGATGATGAAAATGCCCTGGAAGAACAAAACATAGAATCTCATGATGCTCACATTGAGCATACAAACCATGGAGGGTCTCAATCATAGGTACCACATTGGTTGAAACATGTGGTGAATCAACCTCCATTCTTTGATTCTTTAAATTTTGACATTTCTTCATTATTTTGGCTGAAGTAGTCAAGCCAAAGAGGAGAGCCAAGGACAACTCAAATAGCTATACCTATTATAAATAAAGCTAAAGGGGAGATAAGTGTAGAGGAATTTTAGATAACCACTGTAGACCTGGGCTTTTCCCTTGAACAACAAGAAGGCCAAGAAGCTAAGGATATCATAGATACCTTATTGGCTAGGATAGAAAAAGAGAAGGCAAAGAATAAGGAACCTAAGGAGTACATTTGTCAAATGCAGATGTTTATAAAGGGGTTATTGGTTCCCACTAATATCCCCATCTCGACATCCACTTCATTGGCCATAATATCACAAGATGAGATTACAAGATTAGATGCCATGAAGTATAAATCATAGGTGATGGACAAGTGGTTTATCCAGTTCATAACTAAAGGAGAACAAGTAGTAAATACCTCACTTTCCAATTGGGACTTGCTCAACACTTTGAAGAGTAAGGTAGATAAGCTGCAGAAGGAGGTTCGACAAAGGTCAATAAAAGTTGATAAACATTTGACTTCTCTTTCTAACATGAAGCAAATAGATGTGAATGTCCAGATATCTAATCATATCCTGACTAGTCAGACCTCATAGTTATTCAATATATGGTATGAGCACACCAAGTTTGAAGTAGATATCCTGAATAAATGTAATGCCAAAGTCAGGGATATCAGTATCAAATTACACGGGCTTTTGTAACAAGCAATATAAAATTTGGAGGCACTCGAACACAAGATTGAAGGAAAGATAGAAAACCAATATGTGGACTTCACCACCAAAGATTTTCAAGGTAATTTTAAGCCTACATCAGATGATCCACTTACCTATTTCTCTAAGGATATAATTGACAAAGCTATAAGGATGAAGGCTAGGGTAGAAAGGTATAATGAAACATTGAATAACTGAGAGACCAAGTGGACAAATCTACAAGCACAATTCCAATTACAAGGGTATGCAATTAAAAAGGCTAAAGTACAGGATGGAGGGAGATAGAAAGAATAGTACAAGCATATGAACCCATTAGGGGGAATATTAATGTGCATGTAGAAGATGACTCATCCACCAATGAAGAGGAAAAAATGAAGATGCAAAGTGACATGATCCTAGCAGAATATTCTAGAAGGACAACTGTATTCCACTAGATGGTTGCCAAATGGCAACTTGTGCCATGTGTTTTGGTTTGCTAACGTGGTCAATGCAATATGGATAGTTGATTATGATGGATGTATCTTGACTTTAAGAACTTTTGTAACCTCATCCCTTCCTTACTCTATAAAAGGTGGTGGATTGTAATTTGTAAGATCATTCAGAAGCTTAATTGAGTTTGGACTATTGAATGTAATGGCCAACACTCAAGGTCAATGTAAATATATACTCTTTTGCATACTTAATGAAGATGAAGTCCCTCTGATTACGTACAATCATAAACTTTGAGTAATCTATGAATGAATTCTGGACATGTTACTTTGATTTGTTGTGTCCCTTGGAGTGCATATCAGTCTGTACATGTCTTCATTCCTTTCCTTCGAAGTTAGCATCAATCATATCTAGCTATGGAATATCCTGGTGAACATATGGTTTGATTTCCTTCTCGTCATGAAAATATTGTTGTGTGGTTACACAACACACCCTATTTTAACTTAGCAAAATAGGGATCCAACTCTTTTCGCTTCTGCTTGTTTTAATTCCTTGTTTTGGGCGGGTTTGGTAAAATTCAGTCATATAAGTCACCCTTACTTATGCATGTGCATCACAAAGAGGGGTTAGTTTCCAAAGTTAGAATTTGTTAGCACAAACCTTATAATTGGAAAGAGTAAAAAATTTTAAATAGGTTTGTCTTTTGGATCACCCTGATATTGTTTAAGGGTAGAAAGTTATGCTAAGTCAAAGATTGGTCAACCCAGATATTTCCCATAGGGTCATATTTCTGAATATCAGTCACATTCATAAACATGACCCTAACTTAGAAAGATCACCCAATGTCCATTCATCTCCCAATATGTCAACATTAAACTTAAATGAGGATGAACATCTACCCATCAAGAGCTTGTACAATTGAAGGGTCATATTTCCAAATATCCCTCATCTTACAAAATATCACCCTTTGTGAATATCACCCTTCGCAAATATGACCATGACATCATTCAATTCCAATGAATAGAAAAGATCATCATGATGATGATGTAATTAGTGTACTCAACCCATGGAGGGTTATATTTCCAAACATCCGTCATATTTATAAATATGATGATGATGTCACCATAACCTACTAACAAAGAAAATATGATAGCATGATGATGTAATCATGATCTAAACTTGAAGAGGTCACATTTCAAAATATCCTTGACCTTAGAAAATATGACCATGACATCATCTTTCACAAATAATTGTCAAAGTCCATAAGTCAATGATATCACCCTTGCATTTTCTAATGAAGAGGATATTTCTGAGTACCAAAGATCTGGATATTACCAATATCCCTCATTTTGAACTTTATGACCCAATATGCCTGGCTTCACAATAACCAATCCAATCACGCCATGTAGCAAATCCTTGGGGTCATATGAATATAGTATTATCACAATTTATTGAAAAAGGTAATGTGACCTGATCTTGCTTATTAGTCAAAGGTTGACCATTAGATTGTCAAATCACCCTGATCATTAGTTAACGATTATCTTGGAGGGTCATATTCTCAAATTATCCTTGATCTTCTAAAAGATCAGCCTCCAACATTAAATGCTAAGTCCAACCATAGGTCGAGCCCTATCGATTTCAAATGTAAACCCAACACTTGGAAGCATCTACAAACATCATGCAAATGATCAATGGATTCAAACATAATGATACACGTGCCCTAATTTGTCGTATTAATGGAAAGGGTAAATTTTAGGGATTATTCACAGTTACCCTATGATAATTGAAATTTACAGAGCTCTGAAAGTCAGCACCTCATAGTCATCTACAAATGGAATGGGATCATCAACTCAATAGAATGGAACAGATGATACAACATATTCACATCTATCCCATTATCAGTCATATAGTTAAAGAAAAGGGTCATTATCAGGTAAGTAAAGTTAAAACTCTTTCTTTTGTCATTTACTACAAATCTTAAGGTAAAATGGTTTTTTTAAAATTAGTCAGTATGGTGATGCATGAAATGAATTAAAATGTTGAATTGCTACTATGGAATACAGGACATCCTTGAATCTCCCTCCATACAAACATGTTAGGGTAGGAAGTGCATGTCTTTATTGCAGGATTTAATGGTTATAAGAAGGAATAGATCCAACTCAGAGTTCCTAAAACCCATGTTCTTACAACCTAAGGGGGTATGATTCAGGTATGGGATGATAGGTGACATGCATCAAGGGAAGAAAGATTTGGATGCCTAGACAAGAAGGTTAGACAATGGAAGTAGGAACCCTATACTAGAAAGGATATATTCCACAAGAATGTGGCACACCAGGGGATTTCCCTATGCTATGGAGGCTACTAAGTTAGTGGTGGAATGTGCAAGGAATTACAACCCTAAGACTAGAAGAGGGGAGAAGCATGGCAAAGTGTATGCTGACTTCTCAATCAAGGGAATCACTTCTACATTAAATTTGCTTGTAGGGAATAATGTTTTTAGATTGAGCCTAAGTAGGCTAGAAAAAGAGTATTGTGGTAATGAAAAGGAAGCCAATATAATCATGTATCAATGGAGGAATAAGAGTAGCACTTACAAAGCTTCTGCTAAGCTTCCCAAGTACTTGTTCAAGTTTGAACTTGCTAGAGAGTATTAGTATATGATGACCATGCTGAGTAGGATGACTAGGAGACGACATGGCAGGAAATTTGAGAATTGGATATATGGGATTATCCAGATGGTACAATGTTTAGATAACAAGCTTGTCTGGGCCATGATCATTAGTGATAGTTTAGATGAAGGGATGAGAAGGTTGCGTGGTAAAATGTGTATGTTTCATACGACCTTTTACGTCGTATATGTCTGTGCTTTCAGAGGCACATTTAATGCTTTGTAAATGGTGGGCAGGGTTGGAAATAATCCTGGTGAGGTGAACATATGGGAACAATACCCACATCTGAAAAGGACGGAGTACCTCAAAAATTACAAGTTAGTGAATGAATCTTTTTCTATGCATCTGGTCCGAACCATGGAGGAGGATAGAATGAAAAGGTTAAGTATGGAAGCTCAAGCAGTTATCTACAAATATGGGGCTTGGTTTATCCAGTTCCCCACCTTTTCATACATGAGAATAGAAGTATCTGAGGGACACTCCCTCATGTTACCCAGATACCCCACTGATAAGGTCATTTTAATGGAGTTCATTAGATAGGTATCAACTTCGATTGAAGCCCACTTGGAGAAAGGAAAGATCCTGCCTATTTTGTTTCTAGTGTTCATTGGCTAGTATTTGTGTCATGATAGACAAAGTATTAAAGATGCCATCAGAGGATTGAAGCTAATGCATTTTTAGCCATTTTCTATAGCTAGGTTATATGACCCATATGGCAGAATGTAGAAGTTATTGGGAAAACAAATACATCAAAGACACCTTGAAGATTATTGGACTACCTGTAATGATGAGGAAGAATTCAGGAGGACTTATCAAAGGCTCACTCTCAATTAGATCTAGACTTTTGACTACATTTCAGTACCTGCACAGTTGTACAATGATGATGGAAAGATTATGTCCAGTGAATATGAGGATAATAAGGTGTATAATGACACCATCTCAGTTCCTGATTTGACTCAGCTTGAGGAGACTTTGCTTAACCAAATAATGCAAAAAGTTATCCAACGGACCTAGAACTGCGTTAATACTAAAATCACTAATTTGAAGAAGAAGGGTGTAGCCCTTATTGTTGATAATAAGAAGAAAAGACTAGAGTTATCTGAAGAGGAATATGATGACTTCTTCATTGAAAAGAGAAAATCTAATGGAGAAAGGTTACTTACATAAGAACAACAAATACCAGGCAAGAACTAGAAGGCTATTCCTGTACAGTAAGGGGTAATTACTAAAAGGCTTCAAACAAAGGGTGTTGTGGCATCAGCATCTACATCTGCAGATACATCACAAAAAACCCTTGCTAAACGAAAGGGCAGGAGAGTCACAAAGCCTATTCTTGGGATTGTAGAAGAACCAATGGAAGATGAGTTGTTATAGGATGAACCATTGGAAGAAGATCCATTGGATGAACAACATTTGGATGAAGAACCTAGAGATGATGACTTATTGATAACAAAGAAGAAAAGAAAGAAAGTGCAACACACACCACCTCAGAAGAAACAAAAGGCAACAATGAGGAGAAATATTAACATTGATCCTATCATGTTAAGAGGTGTAGGTGGTTTGACTTTCATGAAGGAATTACAGCATGAGGTCCCAATTCCAAATATTTTTTAATTCAAAATTCACAAGGTGAAAGAGATAAAAGAAGAGAGACATAAGGCTAGAAAAGAGCCACCCCTTCCAATGGATGACACAATATACTTATCATATGATGAGGTAGTTACTGATGTTGTTGTACAAAAGATGGAGGATCTAGTAGCCAATACTAAAATGACTCCTCATGGGACCTTTATGGCCTAGAAGGTGACTAGCCAAGAAGAGGTTGAAATAGATGAAATGGAGCATGATAATCCTAAAGAGGTAGCCCAATAGATGGGGTTGACTAATCTGGTAGAGCAGGTTACTAGTCCTACAGTAATAGACTTGGCCTAACAAGGTGATATGAACCAAAATAGAGATAATGATCCACCTTCAGAGTCTGAAAAGGCTGAAATTAGAATGCATAAAGAGGTTGGTGAGACGATACCTGATCAAGATAGAGATCAAGGCAATGCACCTTCAGAGCAAGAATAGATAGAAACTCAACTGTAGAGAGGGGGTGATCAAGAAATACTTGACAAGAATATGGGTCATGGTGAAGGTATGCATGATAATAAAGATAATCAAGATAGTGATCTTGCACATGTGAAAACTGATAAGGTGGAAGATCAAAATATTTCTTCACTGCATGTAGAAGGAAGTAACCTAGGTAATAACCTAGGATAAAAAGAGAAATTATATGAGAAGGGATTGAGCCTTGGAGAAGTAAGCAGATCTAAGAATGAGGAATAGTTTTTGGAACAAGATAGAGGTCAGGAGAAGGAGATAGAAAATGTGACCAGGGGTGATCATGTTGATCCCCAAGGTCAAAATTCAAAATCTTCTTAAGAGGATTAGGTGCCACAGAACACACAGGATCAAAATGTTCAAGGAACACCTGAGGATAAGTTACAAGAGGAAAGGAATGATTAGAATGTGAACACATCATAAGAGCCTCTACCTCATGAAGAAATTCTCTAGCATGAAAACCCTCAACAGAAGGTACCTCAACAAGATCCCCCTCATGAGAATGTGCATGAGGAAGAACCAAAGAAAGGGAATTCACCACCAAGGGCAGGGCATAATACTGAGCCCCATGATACTCAAAAGGAGAAAAGTGATCTGCAGGAACCTAGGGGTGATGTTTTGTATTGGTTGTAACAAGAAATAAATCTGCAACAAGTAGATGAGGTCCCTGATTTTGATGTTTCCACATTGTTTACTACAAGTATGCTGAAACCTAAAAGAAAGGCAAGGTCTACACCTTCCATAAAAAGAGACCCTACTACAAGTAGGAGGACATCCCAAATAGATTTACCAATGGTTGAAAAGGAGAAAGGGAAAATAGGCTTTGATGAGTTTCAAATAACAAACATTGACTTAGGTTTTGCAAATGAAGACCAAGAAGTTCAGGAAGGTAAGTATATTATTGATTCTTGGGCATAGAGGGTAAAAAGAGAAAAGGATAAGAATAGGAAACATAAAGAGCATATTGCTCAATTGCATTCTTTCATTAAACGCTTGATTGACCCCAAAAACACACCGATTAGTCCAGCTACCCCATTAACAATCATATCTCAAGAAGAGATGACAGGACTAGATCTTATGAAGCATAAGGCACAATTAATGGACAATTGGTTCATTTCTTTTATCTTTGAAGAAAAAAATGTTGTGAAAACCTCCCTCACAAATTGGAATTCTCTTGGTGTTTTGAAAAGGAAAGTGGATAAATTACATAATGAAGTAGGCAAGAGGTCTTTCAAGCTAGAAATGCACCTAGATGCTTTGGGAGAAATGAAAAGGATTGATATGAAAATACTTATGGATAACAAAATACTAGATAATAACACATCCCAGTTGTTGAGAATTTGGTATGAAGATGTTGGATTTGAATGTGATATCTTGAGAAGATGTAGTGGCAAGCCTAGGGACATAAGTGCCAAAATACATGATCTCATGGCACAAGAAATAGAAACCCTGGAGGCTTTAGAAGACAAGGTAGATGGAAAAGTAGAAAATCAAGATACTAATTTTGCTATCTAGCCTTTCTATAACATTTTTAAGCAAGCTGCAGAAGATCCCCTTCACCATTTGACCGAAAAGGTGATAAACAAGGCCATGAGAATGAAAGCCAGGGTGGAAACATACAATGAAACATTGAATAGCAGGAAGAATAAATGGGATGCTCTTCAGGAAAAATTTCATTCCCATGGACATGCAGTAATAAAGGACAAGCTCTAGGATGGAGGTGAAATTGAGAGAATAGTTCATCTTTATGAATCCATCAGGGTAGCGATAAAGGTACACATAAGGGATGGCCTACATAAAGATGATAGTGATGAAAATGAAGAAGAAGATGAAAATGAAGAAAAAGATGAAAGTGGAGAAGAGGAAGGAGATGAAGAATAAATAAAGATGCATGATAATAGAATTATATGCATTGGCAACTTATGAATGATCAAGCTTTGCTAGATAGTTGCTAGCTGGCAACTTGTACCTCATATGCAGATGTTGACTTGGTTAAAGAAGGAATGTTGGTCATTGATCTAGATAGACAAATCTTGGCCGTTAGCCACTTGTAACTACCTCCTCTCCTTATTCTATAAAAGGGGATGGAGTGCACTCTTTAAATCATTAGAAACTTAATTGAAGTTAGATTGTTGAAGCGTTCAAGACTAATTTCAAGGCTTTTGTGAATGTACATGTCTTTTGAGTATCGAATGAAAGAGAAGCTATTTTGATTACAAATAATTGTAAATCTTGAGTAATTAGTGGATGAAATATCAATATATGCATTGATAAGCCGCGCCCCTTGGAGTGCTTAGCAGTCTACATGTATTGTTTTCATTCCTTGTTCCTTTGAAGTTAGTATCAACCATACCTAGCTGTGGAATAACCTGGTGAAATTATGGTTTGATTCCTTCTCTTCATGAATGTATCTAGAATGTATGTGACTCAATAGCTAAAGGTTCACCAAATTTAGAAGTATTCTTTAAATTTTCTTTGAATTTCATTACAAATCACCTTCATAATTGTGAATAACTTATAATCTAAAGCATCCAAACATGAAATATGCCTATAACTTGTAAATAATTGAACACATAGAGCATATTTTGAGTGAAAGCATGTCAAAATGACAAACATCATGTAAATACATATGAATATCAATGGTACACATGTAAATATTTGCTTATAGGCACATCATTTGATTAAATACATAGTGCAGAAGCATAAAATAAGTTCATGACAGTAAATGCTTAGAAGAATTGATCAAACTTATAAATATAATCATTATCTATGAAGCATAGTGGAAATAACCTTGTTTGTGAAGTAAGTTTATAGGAAACAGATGCCGAAGCAAATATATAGGCAGTGATTCACAATACAAACCATGTAAGACCCCTTGAAATAGAAAATAACATGTCACATCAACCTCTGAGTAACGTCAGATGATCATGACCTAATCAACAGAGACTTGGAGTCATTAGTTTGTTCTAAATTGAGCATACTTTTCAAGATAATAAAGGTTTGTTGTGCAAATTTTTATGCATGTTGTTATGACTAACAATCATCATCAACATAAATTGTTGCTAGAAGGAGGGCCTTCTTTCTAGTTTGAAAGGTGAATCAGTTGCATATGTGTATTCCTGTGTTTGGAATAAGGTAATCTTTTCAAAGTATATCATAATTACTCATACTTTGAGTGTTTGTGTAAAGATTTATTGGTTCTATATTATTTCATATCTATTTATCATAAATACTTCAGAATTGAGCTTAGATAATCTGAAATTTGTAGTTAGTTCTTGAAATCCTTGAAGATCAAGTCATTGTCTAATTTTTCTTTCTAGATCCTGGTTGTAACTTGCTCATGTTATTGGATAACATGATACCCATGTCCAGAAGTATGATATTTGCTTGTATTTGTAAGTTTTATGCAAATATTACATAAATATCTAGTTAGTTTTAGGTTCTAGTCATAAATATCTCCTTTACTTGGTTAGTTCTATGGATCTTTATAGAAAATCAAGTCAAATTTTCATAAATTGTCCAAACCCTAGCTTGCAGGCCAAATACTAGGTCCATATCTAGTGGATTTTTTGAGGAAATGTCTATCTGTGGACTTAGACCCAGAATTATAGATATTCATCACACTCTTGGTTCTAGTGCATCAGAATCTTTTCCAGGAAATACATTAACACCTCCAATTGTTGCAAGTATGGGCCTAATTGGTGTTGTCATTGATGTCAACATACTCCTGTTGCATTAATGATAAGGATTGGATGAGATGTGTGCTGAGGATATTGAGAAAATTAGTCTCAATCAAGAATAGTGAAGAACAATGATGACAGTAGGGTAAAAGTCCAAGATAGGATGAGGATCAGAGAATACAGATTAAAGGGTTTGTATATATGTGTCTTAAGGTGGTCCAGTAGAGATTTTAGAGGTCCGCATGAAGATATGAAGAAGTTGGGACTGTTCAACCAAAACCAGTTCCGATAGGTGTTCAAAAGTGACAAAGTGATACAGACAAGTCCCATGAGATCTGAAATTGCATTATTCTATTCTACAGATTTAAGGGAGTATTAAGGAAGTCCTTGTAAAATATCAACTCGATTGGTTTGTGATTTAAAGGTCCGCAAGCATCTATTCCTTTGTGATAGTAATGACAGACTGTGTTCTTAAGGTTTTAAATGAAGGAGAGAAGGATTCTAGTAAGCAGATGAAGTGTGGATGTTTTTGGTGATTTAGGCAAGCTTGTCGAAGTCTTTTGATCGTGTCTAGTTCATGTTGGTGGTCTGCATTGAAGTTGGAACTCGTAATTGAGGAATAACTTCCAGATAATGGTGTTCTTCCTGAGATTGGCTGACCGAATGAGTTTCACATCCTGCGGATGTTCTTGTTGATGTTTACCGACTTAGATGATTGTTCCTAAGTTGATATCTTGTATAAATAAGGGATTACAAAGTCATTTCAAAAGTGTCCTTGTTGAGATGAGTGTGTGGTAGCGAGGAGGAGTGCGAAAGGCAGAGCAGAAGTATTAGGCTTAAATGGAACTGATTCAAGCATGGTGAAGATGCTATTCTCTAGTTCATGTATGTGATACTTATTTCTCTGTAGACAGTGTGTCTCTTGTAGACAGTGAGCCTCTTGTGAGCAGTGTGCTTAGGCAGTGAGCCCTAATTGGCATGTGCCATTTTGTTCTTTCTATTCTTCTAATAGAGAATACAATCTTGGGTTAATCACCCCATGGTTTTTCCCTTAACCAGGTTTTCCACATCAAAATCTTGGTGTCTCATGTGTTAATGTGTTTCTATTCTTGATTTGTTGTATTGTGTTTCCATGATTGATTTACTATTATGCCACTAAATAACAATGTGGAGTTAAGTGTTTAAATTGTAAGAAAGTTTTGTACAACTGATTCACCCCCCCTCTCAGTTGTCTGCCCTAAGTGTAACAATTGGTATCAGAGCTAAGTTCCTCTAAAAGAAGCTTACCACTTGAGGAGATCCAGAATGACATCTTACAAGAAGGATAGTCTGAAGTGTGATGGAACCAATTTTAATCTTTAGAAAGGTCGAATGAAATGTCACTTGCAATGTATGGGAATGGTGTACTGGAACATGGTTACAACAAAGTATACACCTCCATAGGGTGGTCTGAAAACCAAAAATGAAATCACAGATGCTGAAAACAATCTGCAGACTATAGAAGCTCTTCTAAGTGCATTATCTAATTCAGAGCTTTCAAATGTTATTGACCTACCAACTTCTTTTGAGATTTGAGAAAAATTGGAACTTCTGCATGAAGGAGATAAGTATGCTAAATGTGCAAGGTTACAAAGTCTGAAAGGAAAATTTAAAAATCTGAAGATGAGAGAAGATGAAAATATCACTACTTTTATGCCAAGAGTAAATGAGCTTGTTTGTGGAATTAGAAATGCTAGTGGAGTCTTGGATGAAAATGAGATTGTTGGCAAAATTCTCAGATCTCTTCCTGCTTCTTATAAAATCAAGGTTGCTGCCATTGAAGAATTTAGAGCCCATACAACAGTCACAAGAGATCAATTGGCTGGCAAATTGGCTACATTTGAAATGAATCAAGTTTGGAGATGACCCCCCCAAGACTAAATCTACTTTCAAAGCCAGTGCCTCTATAAAAGGTAAACAAAGGTTTGATCTGAGAGAGAATTCCTCAAGGAAACTATCATGGTATGAAAAAGCAAGCAAAGACCTAGAAGAAGAAGAAGCAGAAACTGCTCAACTTGAAGCCTTGATTACAAAAAGATTGCCAAGAGGATCTAGTAAGTATGAAGGGAAATTGCCTTTTAAGTGTTTTAACTGCAATAAGATTGGTCATTTTGCCTCAAGATGTCTAGAGAGATTTTCAAGGCCAAATCCTAACAGATCAAGGATTCAAAAGAATTGGTACTATGTTCATGAAGGAGATGATGAAGGAGTAACATATGATGAATCAAAGACAGGAGACAAATCTAGAAGTGACTAGGTGTTCATTGCCATTAAGGAAGAAGATCCAATGCCCTCTGAATCTATTAATCATAAAGTTGTAGAAAGAGCTCTGGCTGCTCAAGTTGAAGAAAAGGATGATTGGGTCATTGACAGTGGATGTTCTCACCATATGACAGGTGACAAAAACAAGTTCATTGATTTGGAAAGGTATGAAGGAGGAATGGTAAAATTTGGTGATAATTTTGCTGGTAGAATCAGAGGTAGAGGAACTATTTCTTTTGATGGAAGGAACAAAACTGGTAATGTACTGTATGTTGAAGGATTGAAGCACAGTCTTCTTAGTGTTGGACAATTGGTGGACAAAGGCTATGATCTCTGATTCAAGAATGGAAAATGCAAGATCTTTGAAAGTTCCAGAATAAGGATTGCATTCGGTACTCAAACTAAAGGTAATATTTTCCACTTGGTTGGTACTAGTAAAATTTGCTTACTTGTTCAAGTTCATCATAGTTAGTTGTGGCATAGGAGAATGTGTCATGTGAATTTTGATAATATTATCAAGATAAGCAATACTTAGGCTATAAGAGATCTTCCAAAACTGGTAAAACCTACAAATAGTTTGTGCAAAGAATGCCAGTTGGGAAAACAAAGCAGAGTCTCATTTAAAAGAAAGGAACAATCTTCTACTAGATTATTAGACTTAGTTCATACTGATTTATGTGGTTCGACAAGAATTAGGAGTATGCAAGGTGATAGATACTTCATGTTACTAATTGATGACTATTCCCAAATGATGTGGGTAACTTTTCTGAAAGAGAAATCAGAAGTTCTTGAGAAATTCAAAATATTCAAGGCTATGGTAGAGAATGAAACCAGATTAAAATTGAAATGTCTGAGGTCTGATAGAGGTGGAGAATTCACATCCGGTGAGTTCATAGATCTATGTGAGAAACATGGAATAAAGAGACAGTTGTCTGCTCCTATGACTCCACAGCAGAATGGAGTAGTTGAGAGAAAGAACCGGACCATCCAGGAAGCATCTAGGACCATGATGATGGAAGCAAATGTTTCTCAGATCTATTGGAAAGAAGCTATCAACACTATAGTCTATACTTTCAATCAAGTACAAATCAGAAGCAATACTAGTAAGACTCCTTATGAACTTTGGTTTGGCATTACTCCTACTGTGAGGTATTTTAGAGTTTTTGGTAGCAAGTGTTACATTAAAAGAGATGAAGATCTAGGCAAGTTTGATGCTAGAAGTGATGAAGGAATATTCTTGGGTTACTCCACTCAAAGCAAAGCATACCAATGTTATAACAAGAGACTGAGAAAGATTATAGAAAGTACAAATGTGAAGGTGGATGAAAGAATTGAAAAACCCTCAAGGTCTTATGAATATGATAAAGATGATCAGAATGATGTTCTGATTCAAGGAGCTCAAGCCTCTTCAGAAAAATAGATTCAAACTGATTCGGTAAATCAGGCAGAAGAGATGAGTTTTAATGAGCCTAATCAAGAATCAGAAACTCCCAAAGTTCCAAGGTATGTAAGATTGAACCACTCTAAAGATCAGATCATAGGTGACAAAAGCAAAGGTGTATAGACTAGAAGGAGAATTGCTCAAAATTTAGATGAGTATTGTCTAATTTCAAAGATTAAACCTAAGACAATAGATGAAGCCTACAATGATGAAAACTAGACTAAATCAATGGAGGAAGAGCTGATGCAAATTGAATCACACTTGGGATCTTGTTCCCAGACCTAGTAACAAGAATGTGATTGGAACCAAATGGGTCTTCTGGAACAAACTAGATGAAGTTGGTGAAGTAATTAGAAATAAAGCCAAATTGGTCTACAAGGGTTACTCTCAAATAGGAGTTGATTTTGAAGAAACTTTTTCTCTGGTGGCAAGAATTGAAGTAGTCAGATTATTTCTTGCCTTTGCTGCCTTCAAAGATTTCAAGGTATATCAGATGGATGTCAAGTCTGCCTTCCTAAATGGTGATTTGGAAGAAGAAGTGTACATATAGCAACCGAATGGATTTCAATTATCTGATCATGGTGATATGGTCTGCAAGTTGAAGAAAGCACTGTATGGACTGAAGCAAGCCCCAAGATCCTGGTATGAAAGATTGGATAAGCATCTTTTGAAGATTGGTTTCAACAAAGGTACTGCTAACAGTAATTTATACTTCAAAATTCATCATGAAAACATCTTGATTGTTGAAGTGTTTGTAGATGATATCATTTTTGGAGGAAGAGATAGTATGTGTAAAACATTTGTAAATCAAATGAAAAGTGAGTTTGAGATGTCCATGCTTAGTGAAATGAACTTCTTTTTGGGTCTGCAAATCACTCAAACAAAGAAAGGAATCTTCATTTCTTAGACCAAATATGTGAAAGAATTGTTGAAGAAATTTGGGATGGAAGACTCAAAACCAATGAATACTCCCATGGAAACCAGATGTAAATTGAGCAAAGATGATGACTCTCCTAAGGCTGACTAGACAAAGTATAGGTCAATGATTGAAGGACTAGTGTATCTCACTCAAACCAGACCAAACATTATGCAGGTTGTTGGTCTTGTTGCTAGATTCTAGGCTGATCCTAGAGAATCTCATGTCATGGTAATCAAGAGGATTTTTAGATATCTAAAAGGGACAGTTGAGTATGGTTTGTGGTATCCTAAAGATCATGATTTCTCTCTTCATGCATATACAGATGCAGATTGGGTAGGAGATGTGGATGACCAGAACAGTACCAGTGGTGGAGCATTCTTTTTAGGGAAGAGATTGGTTTCTTGGCTAAGCAAGACACAAGAGGTAATATCTATGTCTACAACTAAAGCAGAATATATTACAGCAGCAGGTAGTTGCACTCAAGTTTTGTGGATGAAGCAGATGCTAAGAGACATCAAAGTGGAGTATGAGGAACCTATCACAATCTTCTGTGATAATTCAAGTGCAATAAATATTTCTAAGAATCCGTTGTTGCATTCAAAGACTAAACATATATCCATCAAGTTTCACTTTTTGAGAGAGCAAGTGAACAAGAATGAAGTTAGATTGGAGTTTGTGCCTTCCAAGGATCAGATTGCAGACATCTTTACTAAACCTCTACCTAAGGACTCTTTTGAGTATCTTAGGGAAACGTTAGGGGTAATTTCCCCTCCGGTGATGAACTAAGGTGCACTAATGTGCATCAGTTTGATGGATATCACAATCATATCTTATGGTCCGGATTGATGAATGGGGAGCTGCTACTTAGGGGGAGCAGCAGGTATGACTCTAAAGTGGTGAAATTGCAAGTATGTGCCCTTTTCTATTGATGTCAAAGGGGGAGAGAAGACATGTGAAAAATAAGTGGTTGCTGATCAAAGGGGGAGTAGAAAAGGGAGAGAAGACATGTGAATGGTTGTTGCTGATAGGGGGAGTTGTGACAGTGAGGAGAAGTTCTTGTCTTGATGGTTAAAATAGTTTTTCACATTATATGTTGCCATCAATGACAAAGGGGGATATTGTTGCAAGTATGGGCCTAACCGGTGTTGTCATTAATGTCAACATACTCCTGTTGCATTAATGATAAGGATTAGATGAGCTATGTGCTGAGGATATTGAGAAAATTAGTCTCAATCAGGAACAGTGAAGAACAATGATGATAATAAGGTAAAAGTCTAAGATAGGTTGAGGATCAGAGAATGTGGATTAAAGGGTTTGTAGATATGTATCTTAAGGTGGTCTAGTAGAGATTTCAGAGGTTTGCATGAAGATATGAAGAAGTTGTGACTGCTCAAGCAAAACCAATTTCGACAGGTGTTCAGAAGTGACAGAGTGATACAGACAGTTTTGGTGAGATCCAGAATTGCATTATTCTATTCTATGGATTTAAGGGAGTGTTAAGGAAGTCCTTGTGAAGTATCAACTTGATTGGTTCATGATTTGAAGGTCCACAAGCATCTATTCCTTTGTGACAGTAATGATAGACTATGTTCTTGAGGTTCCAGATGAAGGAGAGAAGGATTCTAGTAAACAGATGAAGTGTGGATGTTTTTGGTGATTTAAACAAGCTTGTGGAAGTCTCTGGATCATGTCCAGTTTGTGTTGGTGGTCCGCATTGAATTTGGAACTCACAATTGAGGAATAACTTCTAGATAATGGTGTTCTTCCTAAGATTGGCTTACCGGATGAGTTTCGCATCCTGCAGATGTTCTTGTTGATGTTTGTTGACTTAGATGATTGTTCCTAAGTTGATGTCTTGTATAAATAAGGGATTACAAAGTCATTTCAAAAGTGTCCTTGTTGAGATGGGTGTGTGGTAGTGAGGAGGAGAGTGAAAGGCAGAGCAGAAGTATTGGGCTTAAATGGAACTAATTTAAGCATGGTGAAGATGCTATTCTCTAGTTCATGTATATGATACTTATTTCTTTATAGACAGTGTGTCTCTTGTAGGCAGTGAGCCTCTTGTGAGTAGTGTCCTTAGGTAGTGAGCCCTAATTGGCATGTGTCATTATGTTCTTTCTATTCTTCTAACAGAAAATACAATCTTGGGTTAATCACCTAGTGGTTTTTCCCTTAACTGGGTTTTCCACATCAAAATCTTGGTGTCTCATGTGTTAATGTGTTTCTACTCTTGATTTGTTGCATTGTGTTTCTATGATTGATTTACTATTATGCTACTGAATAACAATGTGGAGTTAAGTATTTAAATTGGAAGAAAGTTTTGTACAACTGATTCACCCCCCCTCTCAGTTGTCTACCCTAAATCTAACACCAATATCCCCTGCTGTACTGCAAACACCTATAGGACCACTTGTTACACCTCAAGTTCAACAACCACCAGTTACAATGTGATTCTTTGCTGCTAACTCACCTTTGACCTTCACTGCATATCATCCTTTACCTAAAAATCATGATAAAATTTGTCCTAAATATCATCCATATCAGGATGCTGATGATCATATCAGAACATTCAAAGAGGCTTGTTGTAGAGCAAGGATTGAGCATCAAGATTTAGTATGTAAATTATTTCCATACTCCTTAGGAGAAGAAGCATAAAATTGGTATATCAGCCTTGGTCAAGTCTCAATTGGTTCATGGGATGACTTAGAGAAATCTTTCCAGGATAGATTTAAGATACGTATAGATCCTGCAATGAATTATCATCTCTTTGGCACCATCAAAAGATTTAAAGGAGAACCTATTGCCAAATTTAATGCTAGATTCCAAAAGATGCTTTCAAATTTGGTAGCTCCATATACTATAGTAGATGAAGTTGCTAGGAGTATATATTACTCAGCCCTAGAACCCCTAACTTCTATGTTTGTAAGGAGGACACATCCTAATGTCACAACTTTGACAGGAGCTTTTGAGGAAGCGATAAAAGTTAATCAACAATTGATCCCTACTCCAACAACTAATATTGCCTTTCCTCCATTTCCTACATACCCTACATATCCTACTCAACAATAGACCAATAGAGCTATGATGCCTCCAGTTGCGGTGCCAGGTCCACTACAAGTACCTCCACTTAGCATCATGCCACCTCCAAATGGAAATGGCCAGATAGTGCAATATCTAGGACATGTATAAGTACCTCAAGATGTAGGATAGAATAAAAACAATGGTTCTTCCTTTTTCAAACCTCAAATAGAGAATGTAGTAGCTAAAGTTCAAGAAGAAAAGGAAGAAATTAAGGAGACATCAGTATAGTTAAGAAAGTTGACAACTAAATCACTCATTTGAGAGGTCGGAGTTTCTATTCCCAACCAAATAAAAATAGAGGATATAACAATGATAGATCTAGATATCCTAATAGGGGGTACAACAATGATAGGATCGATAACAATAACAACAATAGTGGTAACAACAATGTACCTAGTGTTGGAACTAGACAACTGAGAGGGCAGATGAATCAGTTGTCCTACAATAAAAATTTTCTACCTTTAACCTTCTTTATTATCTTACTATCAGATTAGTGATGTAAACATTAAAGCATAGATCAACAACATAAGAGCAAAAACATAATCAACACACTTGACACCAAGATTTTGACATAGAAACCCGGTTAAGGGAAAAACCACGGTGGGGGTTAACCCACAAAATGCATACCCTATTAAAAGTACTTAATAAAATAGAAGACACATGCCTTCGGGTGCATTGCCCAGAGCTCACCGCTCAAAAGAGAGGCTCGCTACCTACAAGATTTATTTAGAAATAATTAACTAAGAAATAGCATCTACTTCATGCCTGATTTAGTTTCAATGAATGCTCAAGAAATTTCACTTTGCTCCAAACTCTTCTTCACACTCTATACTGCTCTCACTCCTTTTCTTCTCTGCTCTGCTTTTGATCCTTTCTTTAGATTTTATCTATTTTGCACAAGGATGATTTTCAATACCTCTTCAACAAGTATTTATATACTTCATCAACCTTGGAATGATCATCACACTATTGGACAAACACAACTAAGACTTGAATCTACTTCTACAACCACTCCATGTTTCATAAAAATGCTCTTAAGGCATCTACAATAGGCTAGGAACATCCGGTCAGCCAAGAATGGGAAGAACATCAACCTCAAAGAAGAAATCTTTAATCAACAAGCTCAAACTTGAATGCAGACCTCTAACATAGTAGCCATATGATCTAGAGACCTCCACAAGCACATTTAATTCACCAATAACATCCATTCTAAACCAAATTATCAGAAGCATTTGAATCTTCCTCTGGGACCTCAAGAACACTCTCTGCCATGACTACCAAACTAGAAGGATAGCTTATAGACCTCCAAACCATGAACCACTAGTGTTGATGATACACATTGACTTCCCAAACATGCCTTCAGATCCATAGATCATAATTTTATATTATTGGAGCAATCTGGACCTCTTTCATGTCACTCTATCTTTCCTAAGTATTGTAGGAACCGGTTCTACTCAGATGGCCATAACTCCTTGAAATCTTCATGCAGACTTCTCAAATCTTAACTGGAGCAATCTCTAATAATCCTCTACATAGCCACATGATCCACATGCATTGATTGTCATTAATTTTCTCAATATTCTCAATAGTCCAATCTTCTATGCAGATAGCAAAATAGGATATAGTTGACACCAATGGCAACAAGGATATGTTGACATCAATGACAACCCACTTAGGTACATATTTGCAACAATCTCCCCCTTTGTCATTGATGGCAACATATGATATGAAAAACTAAATCTAACCATCAAGACAAGAACTTCTCCCCCTTTTTCTTCTCACTCTTGCAACTACTTTCTTTACTGCTCCCCCTTACATTAGCAACTAGTTTTTCACATGACTTCTCTCCCCCTTTGACATGAATGGAAAAGGGCACATATTTCCTATCTTTTCTCTCTTTTTGCTTCAAACTTATCCCAAAATTTGCATATTGACTACTCCCCCTTTGAGTAGTACCTTTTTAACATCAATCCAGATCACAAGATATAAATGTGAATTCCACTGGACTTATGCACCTTAGTGCATCTTAGTTCTACTCAGGAGGGGTAATAACCCCTAACTTCTCTCTTAGATACTCAAAAATTTCCATAGGAAGAGGTTTAGTGAAGATGTCTACAATTTGATCTTTGGAAGGCACAAGCTCCAACTTGACTTCATTCTCATTTACTTTGTCTCTCAAGAAATGAAACTTGATAGATATATACTTTGGCTTTGAATGTAATACCAGATTCTTTGAGTTGCTTATTGCACTAGAATTATCATAGAAAATTGTGACTGGCTCCTCAAACACAATTTTGATGTCCTTCAACATTTGCTTCATCCACAAAACCTGAGTACAATTATTTGTTGATGCTATGTACTCTACTTTGGCAGTAGACAAAGATATTGCCTCTTTCTTTTTTCTTATCCTAGAGACCAATCTTCTCCCTAAGAAAAATGCATCACCACTAGTACTTTTTCTATCATCCACATCTCCTACCTGTTGTGTGGTTACACAACACGCCCCATTTTGACTTGGCCAAACAAGGACCTAACTTTTTGTTTGGCTTGTTCTGTGCTTTTTGGCGGTTTGGTAAAAGTAAGGCATGCAGATCATCATGCAAGAAAGGCTGGATAGGTCATCATCATGAGGTTAGTTTGTCAAAGTTCATATTTCATTCCAATAACCTCATTTTTGAATAGAGTATCAAATTCCATGCAGGTTTCCCTTTTACATCACCCTGATATTCATCAAGATGTGAAAGTTATGAATGGTCAAAGTTTGGGTCAAACCTGATTTTTCCAGGGGGAGGATCATATTTCATAACATCGGTCATATTTCAGAAGGTCATCCCGATCTAATACATCACCTGATAAATCATGCGGTCCAAATATCTGAACGTCAATTTTAGGTGACAGTGACCTTTACCCGTCAGCTACCTTATGTTTCCCGCGAGGATCATATTTCTCAATGTAATCTGATATTTCTCAATATCCTCCTGATGCGAAATATCCCCCTAAGCCATTATCCTGATGATGTCATTTGAGTCCGATAAACAAAGAAACTAACATAATGATGACATCATCATCATTTTTAACTCTTGGGGGGCATATTTCTTGAACATGATCCTGCTCGTATAACATGATGATGACGTCATGATGCCTTGCCGATACAATGAGTTATTATCTAGATGACGTCATCTTGATATTCTAAAAAGGAGAAGCATAAGTTTATCTGGTCATCATCATCTTTGAAACATCACCTGATGTATCAAAATATCCTCCTGATGTACTAAACATAACCAAAGGGTGAGTTGGTCACCCGATCTTGTCACGATAGTTTTTCCTCTCGAAGAGGATGATCACATTAAACTCGAGATGATATTTGTGAATATCATCTTGTTATTTGAATGTCATCCTATGATACGAATATCACCCCGCTCCCTTTTCTGCCATTAACATTTAATATGCGTAGACATGGTAGGTAGTTCCTGCCGACCCCAAAGCCCGATGAAACAGCTGGTGAAAACCTGACTTTCCGTGCAGAAAATTAACGAATAAAATCCAATCTGTCAGGGTTTGCCCTAATTTCACCCTAAGCATATGGTTAAAAGGTGAATTCACCATCATTTCAGTACTTACCTTGCGATAAAATTGTTTTTACAAAGCACCAACTTCTATATCCTCATATAGGCGATAGTCAGACGAATCGAGCTTATAAACAGGAGGAAGTGTGTGATCGTCAACAGAATTAAGAGCACTTTTAGAAGTCCACTAGTATAAAGGAAATTTGCATATCCAGGTAAGTAAATGAAACCCTCATCATGTTGTTTCTGTAATAGTTAGGTATGGTGTTGTTAATCTGAAGTCCTGGTTTATGCACCCCCATGATAAGTTGATGTTGAATAAATATAGTAGGCATGATGGTTAGTAGAGATAATTGTTATCTACATGCTTGTGAGTATCCATTGTAAGATAGGATTTTGTTAATTGCAGGCATCCATGGCTGATAAGAGGTTGGCTAAGTGTGAGGTTGAATTCAGTAAGCCCATGTTTTCATCTTAGAGGTGCGTCCTATTCAAACATGGTGCAATTACAGATACCCATCAGGGGAATACTAATTTGGAAGCCTGGTCAGCTAGACTTAATGATGAGAAGAATAGAAGTCTTGTACTAGATGCCGTATTCATGTCCAGAATGTGGAATGCCACTGGTTTCATGTACTCCATGGAGTCTCCGGAGCTGGTTATCGAGTGTGCCCAGAACTACAACCCAGAGACCTGGCAGGTGATGAAGCATGGAAGGATATATGTAGACCTATCCATCAAGGGTCTCTCCCAGAAATTTGGACTACCATTGGGCAGGAAGGTCAATAGTGTGGACCTGAAGAAATCAGAGAAAGAGTATGAAAATAACAAGAAATAAACCAGGAAAAACATGGACCAATGGAGGGCTGAGAACAACACATAACGTGTAGCCGCCAAACTTCCTGTACACTTATTCAAATATGATTTTAGTGATGAGTACCAATACATGATTGCACTACTGAGTAGAGTCATAGGCCAGCCTGATGCTGGTAGTTTTAAAGATTGGATGTATGGTGTGATCATGATGTGCATATATTCAGACATCAAGCCACTATGGGGCCAACTAATAAGTGATGCTCTGCATGAATAGCTGATGAACCTAGGAGGTTCAAATTGTGCTTTCTATATGACGTCATACATTGTCTACTCCTGTGCTTACAAAGGCACATTTGATGCACTGGTTACAGATGGAAAAGTCACAAGCACAATTAATGCTGTACATATTTGGGATCATCATCCCCAGCTGCGAAGAACCAATTACCTCCAAGATTACAAACTAGTAAATGATGCATTCTCTATGCATCTGGTTAGAACCATGGAGGAGGATAGAACAAAATGATTGAGCATGGAGGCTCAAGAGATAATCTACAGGCATGGAGCCTGGTATATACAATTTGCCACATTTTCCTACATGAGGATTGAGGGTTTTGAAGGAAATACCCTCATGCTGCCAAGGTATCCCACTCATGCAGTGATACTGATGGAATTTATAAGGCAGAGCTCCACAATGTTGAAAACATATAAGGATGCTCGAAAGCTGCTACCAATTTTGTTTCCAGTCACCATTGGCTCATACATGTGTCCCGATTCAGAGAACATCAAGAAGGTGATGGTCACCTTGAATAAAATGAAGTTGTAGCCTTTTCCACTGATAAGACCATATGATCCTTATGGCAGGATGCAGAAAATAATAGGAAAGCCTATTCACCAGAGGCACCTAGAAGACTTCTGGGCTGACTGTGAAGATGAAGTAGAAGCAAGAAGAAGAACATATCAAAGGCTAACACTGAATCAAATCAGAACCTTTGACTGCATCCCCATCCCTCAACAATTGAAGAAGGATGATGGCAGGATAATTGCAGATGAGTATGAGGAGAAGAAGATATATAATGATACCATCTCTGCACCTGACCTCACCATATAGGAGGACATATCCTTGGAACCCTTCATTTCTAGGACCATATAGCTAACCCAAGCCTGGGTTGATGAATAGATAGAGGCTTTGAAGAAGAAAGGTGTTGCCATTACTGTGGACAGCAAAAAGAAGGGGCAAGATATTCCTAATGGGGAGTATGATGACTTCATAAATGAGAAAAGAAATTCTAAGGGAGATAGACTCCCTCCACAACAACAACAGAGCAAAGGACCCCCAAGGGGCAAGAAAATAGATAATGAACCCAAAGGGGTTATTATTGAATGGGTAGTGTTCATAGCTGAAGAAGCAGCAGCATGAGGATCAGGATCAGGATCCGCATCAGCTCCACGAACAAGAAAACAAAAGTCCAAGAAAGGAAAGACAGTAGAGGCTGGAATTACTGAGACCCAGAAGAGGGTCAATCCTCAAGAAAACTAGATGAAGAGGATATCCTCATGGAGGAAGAGCCTGAAGAAGAAGAGGCCCCTTTGTTATTTGAAAGAAAGGGAAGAGCTCCACAGGTGGTGGTTTCTACCCCACTGAAGAGACCAAGAACCTCCATGAGAGGTGAAATAAGACAATCCCCTACATTGTTACAAGGGGCAGGTAGTGAAGTGCATAGGGAACTTCAGTACAATGTTCCACTTCCTACTATTGTCAAGTTCAAGACTGAGCTTGCAGAGGACCAGATGAAAGAGACCTCCTAGGCACATGTAGAAGGTCACATCTCACTGGAGGAGATAATAAATTTGTCCGATGATGAAGTTGTGAAGGAAGTGGCTTCACAAAAGATGGAAACCCTTGCTGCAGGTACACACATGACCCCTCACAAGACTCCACCAGTTCAAACTATACTAGAGGAGATAAAGCAAGTGGAAATAGAAAAAGAAAAAAGTGTAGAGAGCATAGCCCAAGAAATGGGGCTAGATACATTAATTGCACAGGTGACAAGTCTTGTAGTGGTAGACTTGACAGAGAAATAGGATGTGAATCCTGAACATCCAGCAGGATTACCTAGTAAAGGGCAACCTGCAGAAGAAGTGAAGATGGCAAAATCAAAGGGCCATACTTCAGAGATAAGTCAACAGGATACATCAGCAGAGCCTACTATAGTAGAAGTTCAAGAAAAGCAGGCTAATGAGAAAGAGGTAATAAAAGATCCTACTGCTACAGTTCAAGAAATAAGTAGTATAGGTGTAGAACAAATTGTGGTTACAGAACCAGCACCAGCACTTAAGGGGACTTCCCAAGTATCCACTACTATGAATGTTCCTCAGCAAGAGGAAAAGTTGAAAGTGGATGAGGTGATAACAGAAAAGGATCATGATCATCATGATCAACATATAGATACATCACAAGATCCTCCACCTTAGGAAGATGCTCCTTCGGAGAAAGAAGTTCCTCAACAGGAGGATGTACCATAGGATCAACATCAAAGCGAGCATCATGAAGAAGAACTAAGGAAATCACCTTCTCCATCACATCTACTGACAGAAACAAGAGATAAAGGTGAACATCAGGATGATGCAGAGAAACATGATCAGGTACCTTCGTGGTTGGAGAAAGAGGTAAATGCAGAGGTAGAATTTGAAATTCAAGAATTTGATGTATCTACCTTATTTTCTGAGGATATAATAAAACCTAAGAGGAAGGCCAGAATGACTTCAGCCATTAAGAGGGATCCAACAATTGGGTGAAGGACTGTATAGATTACAGTACCTACTGTAGAGAAAGAAAAAGGTAAAATTACCTTAGATGAGTTTCAGATCAACATAGTGGACTTAGGATTTGCCAATGAAGACCAAGAAGGTCAAGAAGGCAATGATATTATTGATTCTTTGATTCAGAAAGTGAAAAGAGAAAAGGAGAAAATAAGCAACACAAACAGCACATTGCTTAGTTGCATGCCTACATAGGAAGGCTGACTAATACTAAAGATACTTCAACTGAACATGTAGTCCCATTGACTGCTATTTCTCAAGAGGAGGTGAATAAATTAGATCTCATGAAACATGAGGCATCTGTACTAAGTAAATGGATGTTATCCACATTGGATAATGCGGAGGAAGTGGTAAAGGCCTCTTTGAAGAGGTGGAATACTCTCAGTGACTCCAGGTCAAGAGTAGATAAATTGCAGATGCAAACAGGGAAAAGGACTTACAAATTGGAAAAGATATTGGACATCCTAGGAGAAATAAGGAGGATAAATCCTCAGTTGCTTATCAGCAAACAGGTACTGAATAGTAATACTACCTTGTTGGTTGATATATGGTATAAAGACATTGAATTTGAATGTGGAGTATTTAAAAGATGCAATAGTAAACTGAGAGATATCAGCATGAAGTTGCATGATTTAATGTCTGTTGAGGCAGAAATGTTGGAAACACTGGAAGGAAAAGTGGAAGGGAAAGTAGAAAATCAAGATGAAGAGTTTTCCATCAAGGCTTTACATGGTAACTTCCAATTAGTAGTTGATGATCCACTTGTTCACTTGACAGAAGAAGTCATAGATAAAATAATGAGAATCAAAGTCAAGATGGAAAATTACAATGAGACGCTGCAAAAAAAGAAAGACAAACTGGACAGTAGTAGACACAAATACGAGGCACACAAGCATGTAATCATCAAACCAAAGACTCAGGATGGTAGAGAAATAGATAAAATTGTGCAGGTATATGAGCAGATCTGGAGCAACATGCAGCCTCATATGTGAAGTCATCATCATCAAGATGATGAAAGTTTGGGAAGTGATGCACATGATGACAATGCACATAAATCAGATAAGGTAGATGATGATGCAGCATAAAGTAAATATCAGCATTGGATACTTAGTGAATAAGTATTTTTAGATAGTTGCCAGCTGGCAACTTGTGCCATTTTGATAAGGTTGACATAGTCAAAGGGAAATCATGACCATAGATATTCATAGACAAATCAAGATCATTGATCTTCTTGTAATGGATTCCTCACCTTGTTCTATAAAAGGTGTTAGAATGCCTCTTTTCTATTATTCGAAACTTAATTGAAATCTGTCTGATGAAACATTCAGGGCTCATTTCAAAGCTTTTTGTATACATCTATATCTTTGCATACTTAATGAAGGAGAAGACTTTTGAGTACAATTCATAGTAAATCTTGAGTAATTGGTGTGTGAATTCTGGATATATGCTGTGATTTTCTGCGTCCCTTGGATTGCATGTCTACCTGCATATGTTGTTTTCATGCAATTCCTTTGAAGTTAGTGTAGACACCCAAATTTGTCCCAACTTTGTCCATGTCTTGCAACACCTTGTTAAAACATCACTTGGACATCATGTAGCATTTTGTCCTAAAACCCACTCTTAATCCCATTTATCCATTAGCCAATTAATTAAATAAATTTTATTTATTTAATTAATTTCCACATCATATCCCAACTAATTCAAATATTTTATTTGAATTAAGTTCCCCACTATCTAATTAATTAAATAAATTTTATTTATTTAATTAATATCCAACTCATATCCCAACTAATTCAAATATTTTATTTGAATTAAGTTCTCATCATAAGCCGACTTTCCAATTAATTAAATAAATTTTATTTATTTAATTAATATCCAACTCATATCCCAACTAATTCAAATATTTTATTTGAATTAAGTTCTCATCATAAGCCGACTTTCCAATTAATTAAATAAATTTTATTTATTTAATTAATTTATCTTATCATTAAGCCGACATGTGTGCCTCTTTCATTTAAAAAGATAAGTGGTACTACAGCCTTTTATTTAATATCTTTTATATGTAGTACTTTTTATGTACACAAGCACACATGAGCCCTATTCTCCTTGACACTTGTCAAATGACTACAAATCCCTTGAAGAGTGGGGATAACCTAATCAATCCTAGCCGTCCACATCAATCAATTAGGTTTTTAATCTCAGCCATCCATTGGAACCAAGCCTTTTCTATAAATCAACCCCCTCACAAGCCATTAGCAATGCATTAAGCTTCAAGTAACATTATTCTGCCAAATTTTCTATAATGCATGGAGCTTCAAGTACCATTATTCTGTCAAAATATCATTAGAGCCTTTGCATCCTTCAGCTATCATTCATTCTAGCATCTTCATCTTAATGTTATGCTGCGGAATCGAGCAATCAACACAACAAAGCGATTGATCAATCAAGCTCATCTTGCATCTTCGAGATACAGATCGCTTTCAGCCCGCAGTTGGTCGCTTCTGGTATATCCGCATCGCTTACAAGCTTACAAGGGCCGCGTCCGATATTTTTCTTGTCACATATGATCTACAGGGTCTCGCCTACTGCAAATACAGATCGCATATGTTCAACAGTGAATCACATCTGGCAACTGTAACTTGCTTCTGCTTGTTGTCATTGTGCATCTTGGTATTTCTATCATAACTTTCACATACGGAGACCAAATCACACAAACAAGGACTCGCTGGAAAGCTGGGAGGACAAGCTTCATAACTGTACCACTTTTATTAGGTGACTGTACTGTTTTTCAGTCTTTTTTATCAGTCAAAGTTTAGGTTCATTGCAAACTCCATTTGAGCATAACTTGAGCAATTTTGATCATTTTTCAGTGAAACTTTTTTTCAAATTGCTTAGAATCTCCTGAACTTTCTGTTTATGCAATCTATTTTTCTATATCAGATCATTTTAATCAGAATTTTTAGATTTCATCCTTTTCATGTAATCATCTTCTTTGCAAGTTTACTTGTTTCTTTTTGGAATTGGTGACTTGTAAGGGCATTTGAGGAGCTGAAGCAGCATTGGCATCAACATCTACAGCAAATTGGAAAGTGATTGTATCAGGTGCACTCATTCTAATCTTTCATCTTCTAATCTTGTTTGCAAACACATTTGGACTTTGGGCATAAAACGAACAACTTGTTTGCAATCATACCATTGAAATTGGGCTAAAATAAACTATTGTCTTTCATCACATTTGGATTTGGGCTTTAAAACAAACAAGTGCTTGAATTGTCTTCCACACATTGAACTTCTAAGGTTAATGAACCCCATGTGAGTGTGACCAAGTAAATGTGTATGCTCTCTCCTCGCGTCCCAACACAAACTTGGAGATCAAAAATATTTACTTGTGTTGCTTTTGTTAAACCTTAGAGAGGCCTGCCTTGGTATCCACCCCAAGGGAACGACCTCAAGCGGTACTTTCATCCGGTCCGCTATAAAAATTAGAGGATAAGGCGAAAGCCAAGTCTAATCGGTATTAGCGCTCACCATACAGTGCTAACTCGAAAGGAGGTGTACCTTTGTGTATATTAAAACTCCTAGTAGGGTTAGTTAAAGTCTTACGTGGCTTGCTGGATGCTCGTGGGGTGCCGGTCCCCCGGATTTTCACTAGAACCTTCTTGTGATAGTGGCCTTGCCTTAACTAGGCCTTGTTGAATTGTCTTCACATGCTTGCTTAACCATCATCACATTCTTCCAAACTAAAACTTGCTTATGTGTCTTACGTGAGTGATTCATGTGTGTATATGCATAATCATTTGTTTGAATATTGCCACATCAAGCTATAAACACCCAAACACACAAAGACAAGTCATCCTACACATTCTTCGAATAACATTCAAACACAATCACTTTCATCCCAAACATAGCCAAATCATCCAAACAAGCCACATCATCATCCAAATCCTTAAACAAGTACTTGCTAAAAGGACTTAAGACAAACACTTGGTGACAACATGTCTACACTAGAAGACCTAGAAATCAAATTCCAAAGATTCCTCCAAAATCTTTATCAAGGATCACAACCCCTAAACCAAGACGCCATTGAAATATTACAATTCTTCATCCAAAAATCTCAACCCCATGTAAGCCAATCACTTCAACTACAACACTTCATAGCCCAAGTCCAACACCTTTTAGCCACTAGTCAAGCTCGACAAGTACAACAATCCTTAGCCACTTCCTATCAACCTAATCCACCTCATAGCCACATGTCATATCCATCCACTTCCTATCAACTTAATCCACCTATCCACCAAGTCAATGCCACATCAACCTATGAACATCCACCTCAAGCTTATCCAATCCTTCATGCCACCATTCCAATGCATTACCAAGCCCATCCACATGGCAATCAAGTGATATCACAAGAACAACATGCAAGTCCAAATAGCCCTTTGTACATAAATCAAGCATGTCCAAGTACACCTTTTCAACAAGATCATCAAGCACCATTGATAGACTTAAATCCACCTTTCCAACAAGAATCATATCCAAATCCCAATGGCCCCTTGTACATAAATCAAATGAGTCCAAGTTATCCTATGCAAGACTTAATTACCTTTGACAAGGGAGATACCGATCTAGAGTGGCCACCACCATCCAATCACATGCCAACACATGAGCCAACCAATCCTATCCCAACACCACCATGTGATCCCATTCCTAGTCCATTGATCCCTCCATCTTCCAAAACACCAAGCCCTCCATTACCTTCATCACCATGTCATTCTAATCCTTCACCAAAGGATATGGCTGAGAGAGTTTTACAAAGGATGCTTGAAGCAAAACTCATTGAACTTCCTAAAGTCAAACCATGTGAAGAAAGTCCATATGATGAACATGATTATTGTGCATACCATAGGACCAAAGGCCATAATACAAATCAATGCCCAATATTTGTCTCAATTGTTTACAAGGTGTACCCACCTATAATGGGAAATCATGCCACATCATCCCCATCCTATGTGTCACCCCCATCTAGTCCAAATCCTAATCCATCCAATCCAATTAGCTCTCAACCTAATCCTTGTCCTAATCCTAATCCAACGCCATCTACCCTTATCATCCATCCATTATATTGCTCATCCAATCATACACTTGCAAAGGATGTGATCCATTGGCTACTAGCTAGGAATAAACTACCTCCATGTCAAACACCCATTTATGAGCCTACCAAAGAACTTCCAAAGGTCATAATCCCATCATGTGGTCCACCTATCCTTGAGCCTATCCAAGAGCCCTCCATTAACATTCTTAGCCCTTCAAGCCTATCATGTGACCTACAATCCATCAAGCCTATTTGTGAACCTTCTATCATTAATCCAAGTCAAGAGTCATCATGTTCTCATGTTGTTGACCAAGAGCCTATCCAAAAGCCTTCTACTTCCATTCAAGAAACCCAAGAGTTATGTCAAAGGTTTAATCCTAAGCATGTGGAAACATTAAGCCCTAGTCCAACTCAAGATGAAAACACGTTCATGCGACCCATCCATAACATTTACCTTCTTTATGATCAAGATGATACCTATAAAGAAGCTATCCATGAGCACCTTGATCCTATCCATAATCCTATATCTATCCATGAGCAAGATATCCACATTGCTCCTAGTCATTCACCATCTAGCCCTAGCCATAATAAGCAAACATCCACTTGTCATGATGAGACACTTGTCCCCCAAGCAAGCATAGAAGATCAAATCAATAACTTGGATCTACATGAACACAATGCTAATCAAGATCCTAATGAGCCTCCTTCATCCCCATCTACCGTTGATTCCACTTCAAGTCCACCATCATGTCCTATTGGTCTTACCACCCTTATACATGAGTTTTCTTCCTTCAGACAACAACAACCTTTGTCCTCCACTTCACCTTCTCCATCTAATAAAGAGCTCAAGTCTAATTCCCAAAACACACCTAGTCCTATTGTCAATCGTATCCTCCAAAACATGAACTACAAAGACAAAGGTCTAGGCCTTTATAAACAAGGTATTTTGGAGCCAAACCATGTCAAAGTTCCTCCATGCTCATATGACTTTGGATACACACCCCAAGGTAAACAAGGCCAAGATGTTGGTAATCCCTTCATGCATCCTAAACCTATCACATTCCATCACACCCCCCATCTACCCAAAACATATGTAGCCATTTCATCTCCATCATCCTATAAATGTCAAAAGCATGTGACCATACACCTTCCGCCATCCACCTTGCCTCCACTTTTACCAACTCCAAATATCCCTCCATCCACCTTGCCACCATTGCTTCCAACACCTAACATACATATCATTCATAAGTATCCTTGCATCCCTAATCATGACCAACAAAAGCACACATCATTTAAACATAAAGCTTCCAATCATTCCATCCACTCCACCCACCCCATGGGATTCGAAAGCAAAACTTTTGATGCCTCTACCTATAAAGCTAAAAATCCTACCAAAAATCCTAAAGGTCTTCATACCTTTGGACATAAAGAATCAAATTCTAAGCAAAGAACCTTCACAAAGATATCCAAGCCCACACCTCCAAAAGCAAAGCCCAAAAGCAAAATGGTTTGGGTTCCTAAGCAAATAGCTAGCAAGTCAAATGAGGCATCCTCATCCACATCTCAAGAATCCCAATCACCTATCTCCATCCAAAAGCCTACTTCCGTCCAAAACTTCCATTCCCTTCAAAAATCCCACAAGCAAAGTAAAAGCACTAAAAATACTAAATCTATGTGGGTTCCTAAATCACTTCATCAACCATCTCCTAAGCAAACATCTCCATTGCTTCCTACACCACCATCTCACCAAAAGCTTCAATGTTTATCACGGTGTGTGCAACCATTGGTCATGGTTCCCTTCCACTCTACAGCACCTCCACATAACTACATCTCCCCATCCTTCATCCATTATCCTACATATCTTCCCCATCACCTTCCTATGGTCCATGCTTTTGTATAAGCCTTTTATCCATCCATCCTTGCATGAACCTTCCATAATCCACATCATCATCCACTCAATCCCTTATCAACATCTATGAGCATAATGACATGGTCCATGCGAAGACATCATCAATCTCTAATGGGACACTATCACCTATCATAGCACTAGCCACTTGAGTCCCTCCTATCCATTACCATGGTGAAAACCTGGCAAACAGGCGCCATGTGTAATTGTCATGTCATCTCCTCTAAAAGCAAAAAAGAAAAAAAAAAGAAAATCAAAAAATCAAAAAAGTAAAGAGAAATCCCTTCTTCCAATGGTGAAAACCTGGCAAACCGGCGCCTTGGATAAGTACCATGATGAAAACCTGGCAAACAGGCGTCATGTGTAGGTTGATCTTCTATGTCACTTACACTTGGGGGCACATTGTCTCATCCAACCTATCATTTTCCATCTTATCATGTCCTATCTTGCCATATCCTATCCTACCATCATTAGCCATTACATCCACATACCTATCATGTTGAGTCTATCCTTCTTTCCGCCTTTTGATCTTGATGAAGACATAGGGATAAAATGTTGAAACATGTTTTGATATTTCTTGACATACCTTCTTTCCAAGCCAAGTCTTATCCATTGACCATTTATCCATCCCACTTAAACCAATCCATCATGTCATCCTATCATCATAAGCGCCATGTAAAATCCAATCATGTAAAATCCTAAGCATTACCACCTAGAATGGGGCAAGTTCTTCCTATGCAACATAGCCTTTGAAGATCACATCCTAGCTCCCTTATGATCCATCCACTATGGCGTATCCTTATCACGAGCTTTCCATATTATAGCTTATCCCAATCCATTTATCATGAGGCAAGCATCCATCACTTATATGGCCTATCCTTGTATCTATCCATCTATCATGAGTCTTCCATCCCATCCAACTCTCATGAGCCTTCCATCCCATTTACTATCATCCATCCTTTTATCCATCCAATCCCATTCATCCATCCTTGCACCTAGACTTGGTCCTCCCTTGTCATTGGTATCTAGCACAAAGGCTACCCAAATTGTAAATCCATTGACATCCCAAAACTTTCAAAAACATAAAAAAATTAATATCCAACAAAAAATCCAAGCAATAAAACCAATCATCATCAATCCAAAACAATCCACTCCATCAACATTCAATCAAAATCAAATCATCATCATCATCAATTCTTCTTATCGATAACATTTATTTCAATCAATCACTTCTTCCAATCATATCAATCAAATCAATCTAAGCAATGATCTTAAATGCAAATCACACTAATCCATATCAAGCAAGCCAATCAATCAAGGAACATTATCCAATCAAATCAATAGGTTTTAAACCTCATCTTGTCATGAACCAAATCAATCATCATCAATCATCATCAATGGGATATAGCGTTCCCACATCCTTGTGTTGATCTAGGGATATAGCTTTCCCTGCAATAACAACACTATCTATCATAACCAATCAAACAATTAATCATTGGTTTATGACTTGACAAGGGCAATACCTTGTTTGTTTTACATCCTTTGAGCATACTGAGAACGCTTGCTTATGCTTAGATTGAATCGACACTCTAATCATCACACCATCATTATCATCATTCAAAACAATCCAATCATCAAAACAATCAACCTAGCAATAGAAAACATCACAACCAAAGCACTTCAAGCCAACTATCAAAACAAATCCTATCAATCATCAAAATCAACACCAAAGCACATCAAGCTAGCCATCAAAACAAATCCAATCACTTTAGCAAATCAAAAGCAGCTCAATCCACCACAAATCATCCATCCTTCATCAAATCACTCTAATTATCATTTCATCATCTTCAAATCATTCCAAGCAATTATCCAAATGCAAGCCCATCCTTAAGCTATACCAATCAAGTCAATCAATCAAGCCAAGTTATCCAAACGCAATCAACGGTCTTGATCCTAGCCTTGTTGTAAGCTAAACCAACTCAATCAGCTAACCAACTCAGCAAACAACCTTGTGTTGATCTAGGGATATAGCTTTCCCCGCTATGACAACACTCTCCACTATCATCAACAATCAGCAATTAATCATTGGTTTACAGCTTGACAAGGGCAATACCTTGTTTGTTTTTGAATCATTTGTGCATGCTTGCTTGTGTGTGTTATCATTTTTAACTTGCATTTGCATCATATCGGTATCAATCCAGCTAATATTCATATCTTGTATCCAGACAAGATTGTATTACGCTGGGGCACGAGACACATCGTCACCCTGGTCCTTATACCTTGGTGCATAACGTCAAGTGCTATATCAAACATCATGGTTGCTCCCATTCATTGCAGCATAACGCATCATCCATTTCTTCTATCTATCCCCTTATCTTTCTTTTGTAGCCAAGCCATTTTCAAGAGCATACCCATGTTTGTCCAACTCGCCTATCCTCTCGAGGGGGCATCACCAACCTATCCAATCAGTCATCATCAGCATCCCTATCAATTATCCATACCTTAACTTCTTTGAAATGATGTTACTCGACATAAAGCTTATCATCTCGAACATCATCTCAAAGAGGGGCAAAATGTAGACACCCAAATTTGTCCCAACTTTGTCCATGTCTTGCAACACCTTGTTAAAACATCACTTGGACATCATGTAGCATTTTGTCCTAAAACCCACTCTTAATCCCATTTATCCATTAGCCAATTAATTAAATAAATTTTATTTATTTAATTAATTTCCACATCATATCCCAACTAATTCAAATATTTTATTTGAATTAAGTTCCCCACTATCTAATTAATTAAATAAATTTTATTTATTTAATTAATATCCAACTCATATCCCAACTAATTCAAATATTTTATTTGAATTAAGTTCTCATCATAAGCCGACTTTCCAATTAATTAAATAAATTTTATTTATTTAATTAATATCCAACTCATATCCCAACTAATTCAAATATTTTATTTGAATTAAGTTCTCATCATAAGCCGACTTTCCAATTAATTAAATAAATTTTATTTATTTAATTAATTTATCTTATCATTAAGCCGACATGTGTGCCTCTTTCATTTAAAAAGATAAGTGGTACTACAGCCTTTTATTTAATATCTTTTATATGTAGTACTTTTTATGTACACAAGCACACATGAGCCCTATTCTCCTTGACACTTGTCAAATGACTACAAATCCCTTGAAGAGTGGGGATAACCTAATCAATCCTAGCCGTCCACATCAATCAATTAGGTTTTTAATATCAGCCGTCCATTGGAACCAAGCCTTTTCTATAAATCAACCCCCTCACAAGCCATTAGCAATGCATTGAGCTTCAAGTAACATTATTCTGCCAAATTTTCTATAATGCATGGAGCTTCAAGTACCATTATTCTGTCAAAATATCATTAGAGCCTTTGCATCCTTCAGCTATCATCCTCATATCATCTTCATCTTAATGTTATGCTGCAGAAGTGAGCACCCAACATTCTTCCAACAATAATCCTTCAAAATCTTGCATGCTCATGCGAGGTGGAGAAGAGCAATGGAGATAAATCAAGCATAGCATGGAGATCGGTTTGCATTTATATTTATTATTTTGATTTTCATGTTGTCTTGTGCTTCATTGTGCATTGCTAGGGTTTTATCATTGTTGATTCTTCATTTATCCTATTTGCAATTTTACCCTAACTACAGTTAGCATCAACTGTATCTAGCTGTGGAATGTCCTAGTGAACATATGGTTTGGTTTTCTTCTCTTCATGACTGTATCTGATGTACATGTGGTTCAATAGCTAAAGGTTCAACATTAATTTGAAGCATTTCTTTAAATTTCTTTTAAATTTCAGAGTATTTTACCATCATAATTGCAAATAACTGACAATCTCAAGCAAATAACACAAAATATGTGGACATCTCATAGATAATTAAAAATATTTAGCATATTTGAAGCTCAAGCATGTATAATTGAAAATATCATGCAAAGATTTGAATATAACTGCATCATTTAATCAAACAACTGTATAAAATGACCTCTCTGTGAAGAATCTTTGCAAAAATAGTGTCATGATGATGAACTTCATGTAAGGCCCCAAAATGGAAACAGCAACACACATCAACCTCTGAGTAACGTTCGACGATTAAGACCTAATCACCAGAGGCTTGGGATCATGAATTCTCTGAATTCATCGCACCTTTCAAGATGAATAAAGGTTAATGTGTATTTTTATTCTATGCTTGTTTGTGACTAACGTCATGACCAACATAAATTAGCGCTAGAAGGAGGGCCTTTATCTGAAAGAAGACGCTCATCATCATTATTTTTAAGTTTGATGATGCAGAAGATTAAGGTAACCCCAATGCATTCGTGAATTTCAAATATTGCTCAAATATTTACTGTAGCAAGCTTGTAAATGCTCATTCTGTGTAAAGATTTCTAGATCAAACGTAAATATTGCAAGCTCTACAGTAGATCATCATGAATTCACAAATATTAGCCAATGTTAAGTAAATCCATTCAAGCTTTGAAGAGTTTTGCCTTAGAAGCCTGATATCTTGTGGTAAGAGTCATCCTACCCTATTATCAACTTATATTTGCACTATCTTTGCAAATATTTCGTAAATATCCAGTCAGATCAGTCATTCGACCGCAAATATCACCTCAACTGGTGAATTTCAACTGATATTTGCAAAGTTCCAGCTAATTTGCCTTAAAACTGAGAAATCCTGGCTCACAGGATAAAAACCAGGTCTAGGCCTAGTGGAATCTTTGAAGAATTGCCTGTTAGAGGTTTCAGACCTAGAACTGTGGACATCCATCATACTCCGGGGTCTAGTGCATCAAAAGCTTCACCAGAACTTCCTCCTATAACTCCTGTTGGTTTGCAAATACCTTCTGGGATATCTGTGACTCCTCTTGTTCAACCTCAACCCCAGGTCCAACCTCAGCCAGCTGTACCACAGGCCTAACCTCCTCCGGTTGCAATGTCTTTCTTTGCAACAGAGTCACCTTTGACCTTCAATGCATATCATGAGTTACCAAAGAATCTGAATAAGCTTTGTCCAAAATATCATCCTTATCAGGATGCTGATGATCATATCCGAACCTTTAAAGAAGCCTGTTGTAGAGCCAGAATAGAACATCAGGATGTTGTATGCAGAATATTTTCTTTTTCCTTAGGGGAAGAGGCTTATAATTGGTTTATTAGTCTTAGTCAGGGTTCTGTTGGTTTATGGGCTGTTCTAGAGAAAGCTTTTACTGATAGGTTCAAGGTACCAATTGATCCTTCAATGAACTATCACCTATTTTCCACTATCAAAAGGTTTGAAGGTGAACCTATTGCCAATTTCAATGCTAGGTTCCAAAAAATGTTATCCAAGTTAGTTGCCCATATGTAGTAGGAGATGCTGTTGCTAGGAGTATTTATTACTTAGCTCTAGATCCATTGACTTCCATGTTCATCAGGAGAACACATCCTAAGATCACTACCTTGACAGGAGCTTTTCAAGAAGCTATCAAGGTGAATCAGTTGTTAGTTCCCACCCCTACACCAAATGTTACATTCCCTACATTACCTGGCATGTATCCAACTTAGCAATATCTGGTACAACAATATCCCAATGGAGCTATGATACCTCAAGCAGTCATGCCTGCACCTTTGCAAGTACCTCCATTAAGTATCATGCCACCTCCTAATGGGAATGGCTAGATGCCACAATATCCTACACAAGCTCAGACACCTCAGGGTGCTGATCTGTCCAACAATAATCATGGATCCTCTTTCTTCAAGCCTCAAACTGAGAATGTAGTGGCTAAAGTTCAAGAAGAGAAGGAAGAAATCAAGGAAATCTCTGCTCAGTTAAGAAAACTCACTACAAAGGTCACACATTTGAGAAATTATAACTTTTATTCTCAGCCTAACCAAAACAGAGGTTATTCCAATGACAGACCAAATTATCCTGATAGAGGATACAATAACAACAGTAATTTCAATAATAGTGGTGGAAATAACAATAATCCTCCCAGACAGCCTAGAGTATGGAACTCCAGGCCAAATAATGGTTCATTACCATCACCCTTAGATAATCAGCCACCTGGTGAAGCCAAACAGACTACTAGAGTCAATCTTGCTAAGGCAGCCCTCACCAACTGGTGTAGGATACACAACACAAATGCTCATGCAGAGCTAGACTGTCCACAATTCAGAATTGCTGCTAGCATTTTCAGACAGAAGTATCTAATACTTCTGGAAATCTACCTCAGGTAGAGGGAAATGAACTTGTTCCTTGTGGATATGACTCTGCATTTGTATTGGAGAGCTACACTGATCATCATTAGCAGACTATGTCATCCCACTAGCATTATTCCCAAGATTGTGAAGAATCTGCCATGGCCTTTGAGTCAAATTATGTCTTCCCCTTTGAGGATGAGAATGAGCCTTCCACTGAACATGAGGAGGTGCATGCATACCAGTAGCAATATCCTAGTAAGCATAATTATAATTTGAGAAGTAGCTCCAACAGACCTACTGGTCCACTAACGTCATCTCTACCTCCAAATAATTTCAATACACCTCCTGATCCTAAAGCCAGTAATAACCCTGGGTTCCCCAAGGTAAATGCTCAATATCTGTCACCTTAGAATACAACATCAAAGGCTGTTAGCTTGCCTCAGGAGTCTGATAAACTTGTCACATACTTGGCAGACGAAATGAAAAAGATAAAGATCAGCCTGTCTCTGTCAGAATTGTTGAAAACTCCTGCAATTAAGAAAGCTTTTATGAAGTCACTGGATGATCCTGCTCCTAAAGAGGATATTCATTCTCTAGGTCATCTTAGCAATAAAGATCATGCTGCTAGAGATAATAATATCAAGCCTAAGGTGCCAGCTACTGTCCAAGCTGCAGAAACCTCACATATGACATTATATAGAGATAAGAGTGAGTCACCACCTTTCCTCCTTACCATAAGGATGTTTAGCAAAATTTTCACAACTGTTTAGTAGATTCAGGTGCATCTACAAATGTGATGCCCTTGTCCATATGCAATGCTTTAAGATTGCATCCTGTGAAATCTCTAAAGAAGGTGACACAGTTAGATAAGACAGAGGTGAGTGTAATAGGAGAACTAACTCATATACACATGCAACTAGCATCTGATCCCAGGATCCAGTATTATATTGATATCCAGGTAGTTGACATACCTGATACATATGGGATGCTGCTTAGCAGAGATTGGTCAAAAACTCTGAATGGATATATGGCTACTAACTTTAGCCACATGTGGTTACCTTGGAAAGGTATACCAAACCAGATAAGAATAGATGTTGAGCCCAGGATGAAACACATGATAACTGAATATAACAAAACAAATGAAATAATGTATGTAAACGTTGAACCTAGAGTTTATGCCGTTAGACCACAGACTATCAGGATAGAGGAGATCTTGATGCTTGACTTTCATCATCATCATGATGATGATCATTAGGAGGACATGTTGGTTGTAGAACCTGATAGTAATTTTGAGAATGAAAATGAAATAGATCACTTTAGAAACTTTGAGATGCATCTGTCCAAATAGGTAAAGCATTGTCAATTGTTAAATATACCTACTAATGATATTTTGATTGATGGATGGTGCAGATTACATGACGAAACACATTCAGAAAAGACTTGCGAAACATGCTTAGACATGATGATACTGGAGCAGACATGCAGTGAGGCATCATCATCATATTCCAAGGTAAGTTCTACATCTGGTGATGAGGATGATACTGATTCTTATTTATCTTTTACAAGAAATACACAAAAGGTGATGGATCATGATGAGGATCATAGACAGAAAACTGAAGAAATCTTGGTGTGTAACCAGATAAATGTTAAGAAAAATGAAAAGATCACCCTTAGAAGTGATTGTCTGATGGAGTCAAATTATGAACTGTCTGATGAAGACAGAGGTAGTAACTTGACCAGGTTTGAAGAGTTCTTATCAAGAGAAATTAAGAAGATGATAAGACAAAAGAAACATCCACAGGATGCACTAACTGAAGGTTGGTGTAGGCTGCATGAGGCACCTCACTCAGAGATTGCTTGTTCGTTGTGTCTGCATATTTTAAAGAAACACACAGAGCCTGATCCAAAAGATCATCCTCCTGATGATGGAAAATAAGAAGAAAAATCAACTTCTTAGAAGGAAGAAAAGATGAAGTCTGAGAAGGCTGACATTCCTAAGTTAAAATGGATATCAGGTGGAGCAGCTGCCAGAGCTGTAAAGAAAAATAAAGGTTCAACTATACCTCATGCTAAAGATAAATCCTGGATCCTTAGATTTGATGGATCCAAATCTAAACAAGGAGCTGGAGTAGGGATTGATCTTATTGATCCATCAGGAAAATCCTACTTAGCTGCATACATATTACAGTTCCCCTGTACTAATAATGTGACAGAGTATGAAGCTCTGATTCATGGGATACTATTTGCTCTCAAGAAAAAAGTGAAAATTCTGCATGTCTTTGGAGACTCAGAATTAGTTGTCAGATAGGTAAGAGGAATATACTCTTGCAATCATAAAAAGATTGTCAAATTATAGACACAGAGTGTGGGATTTGATTGAAGACTTTGATGCATTTAACATCACCCATGTTCCTAAAGAACAAAACCATAGGGCAGATGCACTTGCCCAGGCTGCCAGTACACTGGAGCCATTATCTATATCAGGTCTGAAGAGATTTTCAATAGAATTGGTATCTGTACCATCAGTACCTGATAATGTAACCAATCTTTAGGTCTTTGATGATGATCAACACATCCTTGATTTCATCTCTAATAGGGATATATTTGATGCTCAGATCATAGATGAGAATAGTGTGGAAGATCATGTTTGGGAAGAAGATGAAATATTAGAGTTGCCTAGCAATAGGATTCCCAAAGGTATGATTGAATTAGAAAGAGCCTTTGATTTGGATAATATGCTGAAATAGAAGGATCTTCCCAAGGCTGACAGAGGTCAATATTCAGAAGTGAATATTGGACAGGATGATGACAAGAGAAAAGTTTTGATAGGTAAGGTTTGCACACCAGAGGAGTTAGAAGGAATAACTCAGGCCCTTAAGGCTTACATCCATGTAATAGCATGGACTTATGATGAGCTGAAGACATATAACACATCTATCATAACTCACACTATACCTCTCAAGCCAGATGCCAAACCTTTCAGACAGAAGCAAAGGCCAGTCAATGCTTTGCTTGAACCAATAATATTTGAAGAAGTCAAGAAATTGTTAAATACCAGGATAATATTTCCTGTGAGGCACTCCACTTGGGTGGCAAATCTAGTGCCAGTTAGAAAGAAGAATGGAGACATCAGGCTATGTGTAGATTTTAGGAATCTGAATAGAGCATCAGAAAAGGATAATTATCCTCTGCCCTCATTAGATGAAGTTCTACAAATTGTAGATGAAGCCAAAATGATGTCCTTCTTGGATGGCTTCTCAGGATACAACCAAGTCATGGTTGACAAGATTGACAGGCTAAAGACTGCCTTCACCACAAAGTGGGGGATCTTTGTGTATAGACGTATGCCATTCGGGCTAATAAACGCTGGAGCAACATTCCAGCAAGCAATGGACATAGCCTTCAGAGGCTTAATTGGAAAATATATAGTCATCTACATGGATGACCTCACAGTGTTCTCCAAAGAGAGACCAAATCATGTAACAGATCTCAGAAATGTGCTGAAGAAATGTGAAGAGTACATAATATCCTTAAACCCCAAGAAATGCATATTTGGGGTAACAATAGGCAAATTATTAGGCCATTTGATAACTGAAGATGGAATCATCATTGATCCTGACAGGGTTGAGTCCATCATGAAAATACAACTCCCTGGAAGTAAGAAAGAACTTAAGTCTTACTTTGGTAAGATTAACTTTGTAAGAAAATTCATCACTGGTTTTGCAGAAATAGTCAGACCACTAAATGCTATGCTAAAAAAAGATGCCAAGATTGAGTGGACAGCAGAAGCTAAAGCTACTTTTGAAGACATAAAGAAAGTCATATCAGATGCTCCTATCCTCATCAGTCCAGATTACACAAGGGACTTCTACATTTATTCATTTGCCTCAGAACATACCTCTGCAATAGTGTTGACTCAAAGGAACGAGGAAAAATAAGAGAAACTAATAGCCTTCATGAGCTATCCCTTCAAGGATGCTGAGCTGAGATATGTAGATGTTGAAAGACAAGCACTTGCATTGGTCAAGGTAGTAAAGAAATTCAGGCATTATATACTGAGAAGCAAGGTGATTGCAGTAGTGCCTGATGCAACAGTGAAGATGTTACTCATGCAGAGTGAACCTGGTGAGAAAAGAGCCAAGTGGATTACTGTATTACAAGAGTATGACATGGAAATTACACCCATGAAGCTGGTAAGAGGATAGGCTTTGAGCAAAATGATATCTAAAATTGACCCAAACATCACAAGTCAACAGTATGTTATCAATGATAAGGACAATAAAGAATGGTATTCAGATATCAGGCACATCCTGATTACTGGAAGATGTCCTCCAAGATTGCAAGCTTCATAGAGAAGAGCCTTGAAGATAAGGTCACAAAGATATATGATGAAGGGAGGAACCCTGTTCAAGAAGAATTATGAAGGAATATACCTGAGATGCTTAGAAAAGCCAAAAGCAAATAGGGTTTTATTAGAACTACATGACAAGTTCGGAACTGCACATGGATCAGCCTTGGCCACAACACATGCAATCCTCAGAGCAGGATATTACTGGCCTACAGTTTTTAAAGACATCGCTGATCATGTTAAATGTTGTCATGTATGTCAGGTTGCTTCCAACAGAGAGAAATATGCTACACAACCCTTGCAGCCAGTGATGGAAGAGCGCCCATTTGCACAATGGGGCATGGATTTCATAGGACCAATCAATCCTCCATCATCATCAGGCCATAGGTATGTTTTAACAATCACTGACTATTGTACTAGATGGACTGAGGCTGTCAGCAGCAAGACTTGTACTACAAATGATGTTATTAAATTTTTGGAGAGCAACATTGTTACCAGGTATGGAACTCCTTATGCTTTGGTAAGTGATAATGGTTTTGCCTTCACTTCAACTAAATTGTCAAGTTGGGCTTTTGATCATGGGATCATACTTAAGTTTTCATCCAACTACTATCCCCAAGGGAATGGATTAGTAGAATCCACCAACAAGAATTTGCTGAATATCATAAGAAAATTAATAGAGAAGAACCTTAGGGAATGGAACTCATTTCTGAAATATGCCTTATGGGTAGACAGAACTAGAATGAAAACCGCATTAGGAAACTCACCTTTCCAACTAGTATATGGGGTAGATCCTATCCTCCCTATTAACTTGAAAATTCCTACCTTGTAGTTTGCCCAAGAGTACCTAGGCATTGATAATAGACAAGAAGTCAGGTTACTTCAGCTGATACACCTGGAAGAGAAAAGAAGTCAAGCAATTGACCAATTTACAAAACATCAGGCTGTTGTCAAACGTTGGTTTGACAAGAGAGCCAAAATCAAAGCCTTCAGGATATCTGATTTAGTCCTGATGTGGGATAAAGCCCATGAGAGGAAAGGTGACCATGGTAAGTTTGACAGATTATGGATAGGTCCCTTTTAGATTTCTGAGATACTAGGAGATAGCACTTATATGCTTAAGAACCTGACAGGTGAGGATGTCCCATTGCTAGTCAATGGATAATTCCTCAAACATTATTTCCATGCCTAAGTGACTTCATGACAGTCACGTGTATCATAATGTACATTTGTATAGTTGTTTGTACAGTTGTCTTTTGTTTTTGTTTGTTGAGACCTTGTTCTGGTTAGTCAAGATGATGCACTTCATCACCACAAAAAATAACTAAATTGTTAGGATTCAAGTGATGAGATCAAATTTAGACATAGGTTATGATTCATTCTGAGAAGTATTCATGATCAGGTCTATGATATCCTTTCATCAGGGCACCTTTTCTTGATCAAAATGAATCAATCACAATGAAACACCTAACAGCCTTGGGTTTGTTGAACACACAAGTATAGGTGTTAAGTGAAAAATCTAAAGGGACTCCCTTGCTACCAATACAATCTCCAACCTAAAGCTACAAGTGACTGTACCTTGTACAAATGAGCTGACATGATGATATTAGATATAAATTTTAAAGAGAAAATTAGAAAAGAAATAAAATTAGGCCATCTAAGTAACTCTACCGGGGCTATAGATGCCCGCTGGCAGTGGGGCTTTACTTAGGGAGATTGTATAGATAACCTTGCCGGGGCTATAGACGCCTGCTAGTAGCAAGGTTCTATCCAAGTTAGCTATGAGGGATGATCTCCAACTATGTAGTTTAACACAAATTACTTATGTTTTCAACTTGCTTTCAAGATGAGGATAATTAATCATTTGCACACACGTGATCCTTTGTTAGCATTGTTGTCATGACAAAATTTTATCATTTAGAAGATCATGATGCTTATGCCTAGAAGGAATTAGAATACTATGAATAAATAGGATCACATCACTTAAATCATTAGAATTTGTTTGTTTTCTTTGGTGGCAAGTTGTTGTGTGGTTACACAACACGCCCCATTTTGACTTGGCAAAACAGGGACCCAACTTTTTGTTTGGCTTGTTCTGTGCTTTCTGGCGGTTTGGTAAAAGTAAGTCATGTAGATAATCATGCAAGAAAGGCTGGATAGGTCATCATCATGAGGTCAATTTGTCAAAGTTCATATTTCATTCCAATAACATCATTTTTGAATAGAGTATCAAATTCCATGTAGGTTTGCCTTTTACATCACCTTGATATTCATCAAGATGTGAAAGTTATGAACGGTCAAAGTTTGGGTCAAACCTGATTTTTCCAGGGGGAGGATCATATTTTGTAATATCAGTCATATTTCATAAGGTCATCCTGATCTAATACATCACTTGATAAATCATGCAGTCCAAATATCCAGACGTCAATTTTAGGTGACAGTGACCTTTACCCGTTAGCTGCCTTATGTTTCCCGTGAGGATCATATTTCTCAATGTAACCTGATATTTCTCAATATCCACTTGATGCGAAATATCCCCCTAAGCCATTATCCTGATGACATCATTTGAGTCTGATAAACAAAGAAACTAACATAAGGATGACATCATCATCATTTTTACCTCTCGGGGGGCATATTTCTTGAACATGATCCTGCTCATATAACATGACGATGACATCATGATGCCTTGCCGATACAATGAGTTATTATCTAGATGACATCATCCTGATATTTTGAAAAGGAGAAGCATAAGTTTATCTAGTCATCATCATCTTTAAAACATCACCCAATGTATCGAAATATCCTCCTGATGTACTAAACATAACCAAAGGGTGAGTTGGTCACACGATCTTGTCATGATAGTTTTTCCTCTCAAAGAGGATGATCACATTAAACTCGAGATGATATTTGTGAATATCATCTTATTATTTGAATATCATCCTATCATAGGAATATCATCCTGCTCCCTTTGCCGCCATTAACATTTAATGCGCGCAGACATGGTAGGTAGTTCCCGCTGACCCCAAAGCCCGATGAAACAACTTGCAAAATCCTAACTTTCCGTGCAGAAAATTAACGAATAAAATCCAATCTGTCAGGGTTTGCCCTAATTTCACCCTAAGCACATGGTTAAAATGTGAATTCACCATCATTTCAGTTCTTACCTTGTGATAAAATTATTTTTACAGAGCACCAGCTTCCATATCCTCATATAGGCGATAGTCAGATGAACCGAGCTTATAAATGGGAGGAAGTGCATGATCGTCAGCAGAATTAAGAGCACTTTCAGAAGTCCACTGGTATAAAGGAAATTTGCATATCCAAGTAAGTAAATGAAACCCTCATCATGTTGTTTCTGTAATAGTCAAGTATGGTGTTGTTAATCTGAAGTCCTGGTTTATGCACCCCCATGATAAGTTGATGTTGAATAAATATAGTAGGCATGATGGTTAGTACAGATAATTGTTATCTACGTGCATGTGAGTATCCATTGTAAGATAGGATTTTGTTAATTGTAGGCATCCATGGCTGATAAGAGGTTGGCTAAGTGTGAGGCTGAACTTAGTAAGCCCATGTTTTCATCTCAGAGGGGCGTCCTGTTCAAATATGGTGCAATTACAGATACCCATCAGGGGAATACTAATTTGGAAGCTTGGTCAGCTAGGCTGAATGATGAGAAGAACAAAAGTCCTATGCTAGATGCCGTATTCATGTCCAGAATGTGGAATGCCACCGGTTTCCTGTACTCTATGGAGTATTCGGAGTTGGTTATCGAGTGTGCCCAGAACTACAACCCAAAGACCCGGCAGGTGATGAAGCATGGAAAGATATATGCAGACCTATCCATCAAGGGTCTCTCCCAGACATTTGGACTACCATTGGGTAGGAAGGTCAATAGTGTGGACCTGAAAAAATTAGAGAAAGAGTATGAAAATAACAAGAAACAAGCCAGGAAAAACATGTACCAATGGAGGGCTGAGAACATCACATATCCTACAGCCGCCAAACTCCCTGTACACTTATTCAAATATGATTTTAGTGATGAGTACCAATACATGATTGCACTACTGAGTAGAGTCACCGGCTAGCCTGATGCTGGTAGTTTTAAAGATTGGATGTATGGTGTGATCATGATGTGCATATATTTAGACATCAAGCCACTGTGGGGCCAACTAATAAGTGATGCTCTGCATGAATAGCTAATGAACTTAGGAGGTTCAAATTGTGCTTTCTATATGATGTCATACATTGTCTACTCCTGTGCTTACAAAGGTACATTTGATGCACTGGTTACAGATGGAAAAGTCATAGGCACAATTAATGTTGTACATATTTGGGATCATCATCCCCAGTTGCAAAGAACAAATTACCTCCAAGATTACAAACTGGTAAATGATGCATTCTCTATGCATCTAGTCAGAACCATGGAGGAGGACAGAACAAAATGATTGAGCATGGAGGCTCAAGAGATAATTTATAGGCATGGAGCCTAGTATATACAATTTGCCACATTTTCCTACATGAGGATTGAGGGTTTTGAAGGAAATCCCCTCATGTTGCCAACGTATCCCACTGATGTAGTGATACTGATGGAATTTATAAGGCAGAGCTCCACACTATTGAAAACATATAAGGATGCCCAGAAGCTGCCGCCAATTTTATTTCCAGTCACCATTGGCTGGTACATGTGTCCCGATTCAGAGAACATCAAGAAGGTGATGGTCACCTTAAATAAAATGAAGTTGCAGCCTTTTCCACTGATAAAACCATATGATCCTTATGGCAGGATGCAGAAAATAATAGGAAAGCCTATTCACCAGAGGCACCTAGAAGACTTCTAGACTGACTGTGAAGATGAAGCAGAAGCAAGAAGAAGAAGATATCAAAGGCTAACACTGAATCAAATCAAAACCTTTAACTGCATCCCCATCCCTCAATAATTGAAGAAGGATGATGGCAGGATAATTGCAGATGAGTATGAGGAGAAGAAGATATATAATGATACCATCTTTGCACCTAACCTCACCATACAGGAAGACATATCCTTAGACCCCTTCATTGCCAAGACCATACAGCTAACCCAAGCCTGGGTTGATGAACATATAGAGGCTTTGAAGAAAAAAGGTGTTGCCATTACTGTGGACAACAAAAATAAGGGGCAAAATATTCCTGATGGGGAGTATGATGACTTCATAAATGAGAAAAGAAAGTCTAAGGGAGATAGACTCCCTCCACAACAACAACAAAGCAAAAGACCCCCAAGGGGCAAGAAAATAGATAATGAACCCAAAGGGGTTATTATTGAACAGGTAGTGTTCATAGCTGAAGAAGCAGCAGCATCAGGATCAGGATCAGGATCTGCATTACCTCCACGGACAAGAAAATAAAAGTCCAAGAAAGGAAAGATAGCAAAGGCTGGAATTACTGAGACCCAAGAAGAGGGTCAATCCTCAAGAAAACCAGATGAAGAGGATATCCTCATGGAGGAAGAGCCTGAAGAAGAAGAGGCCCCTTTGTTATTTAAAAGGAAGAGAAGAGCTCCACAAGTGGTGGTATCTACCCCACCGAAGAGACCAAGAACCTCCATGAGAGGTGAAATTGGACAATCCCCTACATTGTTACAAGGGGTAGGTAGTGAAGTGTATAGGGAACTTCAGCACAATATTCCACTTCCTACCATCTTCAAGTTCAAGACTGAGCTTGCAGAGGACCAGATGAAAGAGACCTCCTAGGCACATGTAGAAGGTCACATCTCACTAGAGGAGACAATAAATTTGTTCGATGATGAAGTTGTGAAGGAAGTGGCTTCACAAAGGATGGAAACCCTTGCTACAGGTACACACATGACCCCTCACAAGACTCCACTAGTTCAAACTATACTAGAGGAGATAAAGCAAGTGGAAACAGAAAAAGAAAAAAGCCCAGAGAAGATAGCCCAAGAAATGGGGCTAGATACATTAATTGCATAGGTGACAAGTCCTGTAGTGGTAGACTTGACAGAGAAATAGGATGTGAATCTTGAACATCCAGCAAGATCACCTGGTAAAGGGCAACCTACAGAAGAAGTGAAGATGGCAGAATCAAAGGGCCATACTTCAGAGATAAGTCAATAGGATACATCAGTAGAGCCTACTATAGTAGAAGTTCAAGAAAAGCAGGCTGATGAGAAAGAGGTAATAAAAGATCATGTTGCTATAGTTTAAGAAATAAGTAGTATAGGTGCAAAACAAATTGTGGTTATAGAACCAGCACCAGCACTTAAGGGGACTTCCCAAGTATCCACTACTGTGAATGTTCCTCAGCAAGAGGAAAATTTGAAAGTGGATGAGGTGATAACAGAAAAGGATCATGATCATCATGATCAACATATAGATACATCACAAGATCCTCTACCTCAGGAAGATGCTCCTCTGGAGAAAGAAGTTCCTCAATAGGAGGATGTGCCACAGGATCAACATCAAAGTTAGCATCATGAAGAAGAACTAAGGAAATCACCTTCTCCATCACATCTGCTGACAAAAATAGGAGTTAAAGGTGAACATCAGGATGATGCAGAGAGACATGATCAGGTACCTTCGTGGTTGGAGAAAGAGGTAAATGCAGAGGTAGAATTTGAAATTCAAGAATTTGATGTATCTACCTTATTCTCTGAGGATATAATAAAAACTAAGAGGAAGGCCAGAATGACTTCAGCCATTAAGAGGGATCCAACAACTAGGAGAAGGACTGCACAGATTGCAGTACCTACTATATAGAAAGAAAAAGGTAAAATTACCTTAGATGAGTTTCAGATCAGCACAGTGGACTTAGGATTTGCCAATGAAGACCAAGAAGGTCAAGAAGCTAAAGATATTGTTGATTCTTTGATTCAAAAAGTGAAAAGAAAAAAGGAGAAAAATAAGAAACACAAAGAGCACATTGCTCAGTTGCATGCCTACATAGGAAGGCTGATTAATACTGAAGATACTTCAACTGAACATGTAGTCCCATTGACTGCTATTTCTCAAGAGGAGGTGAATAAATTAGATCTCATGAAACATGAGGCATCTGTACTAAGGAAATGGATGTTATCCACATTGGATAATGCGGAGGAAGTGGTGAAGGCCTCTTTGAAGAGGTGGAATACTCTTAGTGACTCCAGGTCAAGAGTAGATAAATTGCAGATGCAGACAGGCAAAAGGTCTTACAAATTAGAAAAGATATTGGACATCCTGGGAGAAATAAGGAGGATAAATCCTCAGTTGCTTATTAACAAATAGGTACTGAATAGTAATACTGCCTTGCTGGTTGATATATGGTATAAAGACATTCAATTTGAATGTAGAATACTTAAAAGATGCAATATTAAACTGAGAGATATCAGCATGAAGTTGCATGATTTAATGTCTGCTGAGGCAGAAATGTTGGAAACACTAGAAGGAAAAGTGGAAGGGAAAGTAAAAAATGAAGATGAAGAGTTTGCCATCAAAGCTTTACATGACAACTTCCAATTAGTAATTGATGATCCACTTGTTCACTTGACAGAAGAAGTCATAGATAAAATAATGAGAATCAAAGTCAAGATGGAAAATTACAATGAGACGCTGCAAAATAGGAAAGACAAACTGGACAGCAGTAGACAAAAATATGAGGCACACAAGCACACCATCATCAAAGCAAATACTCAGGATGGTGGAGAAATAGATAAATTGTGCAGTTATATGAGCAGATCTGGAGCAGCATGCAGCCTCATATGCAAAGTCATCATCATCAGGATGATGAAAGTTTGGGAAGTGATGCACATGATGATGATGCACATAAATCAGATAAGGTAGATGATGATGTAGTATAAAGTAAATATTAGCATCAGATACTTAGTGAATAAGTATTTTTAGATAGTTGCCAAATCTTGACCATAGATATTCATAGACAAATCAATATTGTTGATCTTCTTGTAACGGATTCCTCACCTTGTTCTATAAAAGGTGTTGGAATGCCTCTTTTCTATTATTCAAAACTTAATTGAAATCTGTCTGTTGAAACATTCAGGGCTCATTTCAAAGCTTTTTGTATACATCTATATCTTTGCATACTTAATGAAGGAGAAGACTCATTTGATTACAATTCATAGTAAATCTTGAGTAATCGGTGCGTGAATTCTAGAAATATCCTGTGATTTGCTGCGTCCCTTGGAGTGCATGTCTACCTGCATATGTTGTTTTCATACAATTCCTTTGAAGTTAGCATCAACTGTATCTAGCTGTGGAATGTCCTGGTGAACATATGGTTTGGTTTTCTTCTCTTCATGACTGTATCTGATGTACATGTGGTTCAATAGCTAAAAGTTCAACATTAATTTGAAGCATTTCTTTAAATTTCTTTTAAATTTCAGAGCATTTTACCATCATAATTGCAAATAATTGATAATCTCAAGCAAATAACACAAAATATGTGGACATCTCATAGATAATTGAAAATATTTAGAATATTTGAAGCTCAAGCATGTATAATTGAAAATATCATGGAAAGATTTGAATATAACTTCATCATTTAATCAATCAACTATATAAAATGACCTCTCTGTGAATAATCTTTGCAGAAACAGTGTCATGATGATGAACTTCATGTAAGGCCCCAAAATGGAAACAACAACACACATCAACCTCTGAGTAATGTCAGACGATTAAGACCTAATCACCGGAGACTTGGGATCATGAATTCTCTGAATTCATCATACCTTTCAAGATGAATAAAGGTTAATGTGTACTTTTATTCTATGCTTGTTTGTGACTAACATCATGACCAACACTACCCAATCAACATTTGTATATGCATGAAGAGTGAAGTTATTGTCCTTTGGCTACCATAATTCATAATCAATTGTCCCCTTGAGATATCTGAAAATTCTTTTGACTGCCATAACATGGGGTTCTTTTGGATTAGCTTGAAATCTAGCAAGAAGTCCAACTGCATTCATGATGTCAGGTCTGGTCTAGGTTAGATAAAGCAATCCTCCAATCATTGATCTATATCTTTTCTAATTTGCCTTGGGAGAGTCATCATCTTTGCTTAGTTTGCATCCAGTTACCATAGGTGTACCTACTAGCTTTGATTCTTCCATTCCAAATTTCTTTAGCAATTCTTTTACATACTTAGATTGACATATGAAAATACTTTTATCTAATTGAACAATTTGCAGACCTAGGAAGAAATTCATCTCACTAAACATTGACATCTCAAAAATCACTTTTCATCTGATCAACAAATAGTTTACACATGCATTCATTTCCACCAAACATGATATCATCAACAAAAACTTCACCAATTAGAATGTCCTCATGATCAATATTGAAGTAGAGATGACTATTAGCAGTAGCTTTACTAAATCCTAGCTTAAGCAAATGCTTATCCAATCTGGCATACCAAGCTCTTGGAGCTTGCTTGAGTCCATACAATGCTTTTCTTAATCTACAAACCATATCGCCTTGATCAGACAACTGAAATCCTTCTGGTTGCTCAATGTAGATTTCTTCCTCGAAATCTCCATTCAGAAATGTTGATTTCACATCCATTTGATATACTTTAAAATCTTTGAAGGCAGCAAATGCAAGAAATAATCTAACTGCCTGTATCCTTGCCACTGGAGCAAAACTTTCTTCAAAATCAATTCCTTCCACTTGAGAGTAGCCTTTACATACCAAACTTGCCTTATTCCTTACCACCTAGCCATCTTCATTCAATTTGTTCTAGAAGACCCATTTGGTTACAATCACATTTTTGTCCTCAAGTCTAGGAACTAGATCCCATGTGTGATTCTTTTCAATTTGCATCAATTCCTCTTCCATTGCTTTGACCCAGTTTTCATCATTGCAAGCTTCACTTACTAATTTAGGTTCAATCCTTGAAATCAAACAAATCTCTTCTTGATCTTTAGACATTTTTCTCCTAGTTCAAACAATTTTACTCTTATCTCCTATGATCTGATCTTTAGGATGATTTAACCTTATATACATGGGAGTTTTGCAGATTGTTTGAGCTTCTGTTTCTTGAACTTGTTTCTCATCATCTATGCTAACCTCTGGAGTTACCGGTTCAAACTAAATCTGAGTCTAAACTTGAACTTGCCTTCCTTGATTTTGACTTTCATCTTGATCATATGAATCATATCTAGAGTACCTAAAATGTCCTTTGCTTTCATCAACTTTAACATTCGCACTTTCAACAATCTTCTTCAATCTTTTATTGAAGCACTGGTAGGCTTTACTTTGAGTTGAGTATCCCAAAAATATTCCTTCATCACTTCTTTCCTCAAACTTACCTAAATCCTCATCTCTTTTGATATAACACTTACTACTAAAGACTCTAAAGTATCTCATAGTAGGAGGATGACCAAACCAAAGTTCATAAGGAATCTTACCAAAATTTCCTTTGATCTTGTTACCGCCTGCATAAACAATCAGTTTTCAAGCTTTTAAACATGCAAGCACCCTCCCACAAAAGTCCAAAAAGTTCTAAGTCTTTGGACCTCCTCATCATATTTCAAATACAACCCAATATTCTTGTGGGGGGTCATCATATTTTGAATAGCAGGTGATCTTAGTGAAGATCACCTCGATGTTGTTTTATCACCTCATGTTCGCTTCATCACCCTAAGGTGCGGACGTCAATTTTATGTGGGGGGTGATATCTACCTATCTGGCGACTAGATATTCTGAAGGAGGGGGTGATATTTCCAAATATCAGTCATATTCAAACATCACCCTTGATGTTACAACAAAGCTACAATCCACCCTAACATTTGCGCAGGGGGGTGATTTTTCAAATATCAGGTGATATTTTCAATATCACTCCTACCACCGAGGATCACCCCGATATTGCAACATGACGGTGACATCATCAGGATCAGTGGGGTGCATCAAGTGGTCATCATGATGATGTTGCATCAAGTAGTGCAGTTAGGTGATTTTTTCTTATCAGGGTGATTTTTCAAGGGCGGATTATCATGCAGGTGGTTCGCTGACATTAGGGTGATATTGAACATCAGAGCATCATGCAGAGGGATCATGATGAGGTTTGTATTGGCGTCATTGGGAGAAAATTCACTGACTATCATCTTCTGGTGTGGTCGTACATATAAATTATTCAAAAGGTCACTGCGGGGTGAATGTGGGATAATTTGTTCCCGCATGATTTGAAATATCAGGGTCATATTTCTTGGCGGGAAAGTTTCAAACGCATTGTCCACTGCATTTCCCAAGGACTGTAGGTTGGTATGCCATTAATAGTGGATGTTACAAGGAACGGGCAAGGCCATAGACAAATCAACCACCTGATTGAAGATGTGAATCCCCAGGCGGTGGCGCGTGGCTTGAATTCAACGACCCTGTCTCCCCCACTACCTACTACATTCAATATTAGAGTGCCATTTTCTCATGATGAGTTGTATCAGGCGGATTTTTGAATTTTGCTATGTAATTAATGTTGAGTGCACTCTCCTGCTATATATAGCAGACTGTGTTTCTCATTTGTGTGGTGGTTGAAAACTAGACAAATTTTGGGTGCTGTAACAAATATACTTCATTGGTGGCTCTGTTCTAGTACTTTGTGAGTTTATGAATCTCATGTTGTATGCTTTGTGCATAAATTCACTAGTTTCATGCTATTTTATATGAGAAATGCTTTGTTGCATGTGTTTTAATCATTTGTCTCCAAGCTATGGGCATATTTTCTTCTGAATCAGGGTAGCTAAGGGTTGTTAAGATTCAGGAATATAGTTTTTCTGCATTGAATGTTTGATCTCCTACCTTTGTTCAAGGAACAAATTAAATGTTTCAGGTTAATCATTGAGAAAGTGTGTTGCAGCAAGGATACCATTAAGTATGAATGACTAAACACCTAGTTTTTTGGAAGTATCTGTAAGGCAGATACTAAAAACTCCCTTGATACCTAGTCTTTGGTATATGTTTATGCTAATCATTCACATGTGTATATCTACTGACTCCAACCCCTGGATAGGCACCAGTCTGGTCTTGTATTGAGGTTACACCCAAGGTCCTAGTTTTACACCCAAACACCAAAAATCAAACTCAAACTTCAAATCCAAACCATTAGGACTTTAGAAGTAGTTTTAGGATCAAAATCCTCTGTCTCACAACTGAACATAGGCCTAAAGCTAGCCCCTTTGCACTTATCTCACAATTTTGGTCTACATAAAGGAGAATTTATCTACTTTATGTCAACATCGCACCAATCCTCAGACATATCTTATGGATGTTGAATAGGGAATACCCGCCTAGGTCTTGCAGAGCCTAAAGAAGAGGAGATATTTATAGAGTCTATCTCCTATACTGTTGCCCCCTGGCCTAGGAATCCTATTGATCAATGATGGCTACCTTGTAGGGATAATTGGGGGTAAGCATCTAGTCGGATTGAGAAGCAACAGATCTGTACTCGGTTAAGAGTGTAGACAACAATACTCATGGCTTCTCTCCAATAAACTTGAGGAACATTTGTTTCCATCATTATGGTACTAGAAACATTTGGAATGGTCTGGTTCTTTCTTTCCACAACTCCATTTTGCTGAGTCCTAGGAGCAGATAACTATCTTTTTATTCCATGCTTTTCATAGAAAGCATCAAACTCACTAAAGGTAAATTCTCCACCTCTGTCAAATCTTAAACACTTTAATTTCCCAACAATATCATTTTTAACCATCATCTTGAACACCTTAAACTTGTCAAGGGCTGCTAATTTTTCTCTTAGAAAAGTTACCCACATCATCCGATTGTAATTATCAATTAGCAACATGAAATATTTGTCTCCTTGTACACTCCTAGTTCTAGTAGGACCACAGAGATCAGTTTGTACTAGTTCCAATCTCTCACTTGAACCTTGTTCCTTACTCTTGAATAAAATTTTGTTTTGTTTTCCCAAATGACATTCTCTACATATGTTATTAGGTTTCAAAAGTCTTGGAAGATCTCTTACAGCTTGAGTAGAACTTATTTTGACAATGTTGTTAAAATTTACATGACACATCCTCTTATGCTATGGCCAACTTTGATCTGTCTAAGCAATCAAACAACTTTTCCTAGAACTACTTAAGTGAAAGATGTTACCTTTGGTTTGAATACCGAATGTAATTTTAGTTCCGAAGCTCTCCAAGAATTTTGCATTTTCCATCCTTGAACTGAAGATCATAACCCTTGTCAACCAACTATCCAACACTGAGAAGATTATGTTTCAGTCCTTCCACATACAAAACATCATTGGTGTTGTTCTTTCTATCAAAAGAGATGGATCCTCTATCATGGATTCTACTAGCTGAGTTGTCTCTAAATTTCACAAGTGCTCCTTCACAATTTTCAAAATTTACAAACTTACTCTTTTCACCAGTCATATGATGAGAACATCCACTATCAATCACCCATTCATCCTTTTCAATAACTTGAGCAGCCAAGTCACTTTCCACATTTTCACAGCTAGCAGATTTAGTAGACACCAGATCTTCTTCTTTGATAGAAATAAATACCCAATCATTTTTAGAGTCTCCATGATCAGATTCATCATCTGTTACCCCTTCTTCCCCATTTTCTTGGACATACTAACATTTCTTCTAATTGTTATACCTGTTAGGGTTTGGTTTTGAAAACCTTTCTAGACATCTTGAGGCAAAATGACCAATCTTATTACAAGAAAAATATTTGAGTGGTAATTTTCCTTCATACTTATTGGATCCTCTTGGCATTCTTCTAGCAATAAGAGCTTCAAGATCTGTTGTTTCTATTTCAACATCTTCAAGATCCTTTCTTATCTTCATAAATCTATTTGATCTTGCAAAGGAGCTTTCACCCGGATCATATCTTTGTTTTCCATACTCACTAGCCTTAAATGTAGATTCAAACTTGGGAAGAGAATCACCAAACTCACTTAATTCAAAAGCTAAAATTTTACCAACCAGATGATCTCTTGTAACCTCTGAGAATTTTCCTAAACTCTTCTATGGCTGCAACCTTATGTTTGTATGAATTTGGTAAAGATTTGAGTACTTTTGATACAATTTCTGATTCTTCCAAAGTTCCACTAGCACACCTAATGCCACACACAAGTTCATTTATCTTTTCCATGTAGATTGTGATGTTTTCATCTTCACTCATCCTCAAAGTTTCAAATTTACCTCTCAGACTTTGTAACTTTGCACATTTGATGTATTTATGACCTTCATATAGATACTCCAACTTTTTCTAGATTTCATAAGCTTTTTTTAGACCAAAGACATTTGTCATCTTTGAATTAGTCAGGGCACCCAACAAGGCTTCTTTAGCTTGAAGATTATTTTTAGCATCTTTGATTTGATCAAGAGTTGAAGGACCTTTCTCCGGAGGTTTATACTCAACACTAGTTATTGCCCAATAAGCATAGCCCATGCATTGCAAATGGCACTCCATGTGATTTTTCCAAACAGAATAATTTGTTCCATCAAATCTTGGACTATCCTTCTTGTAGGTTGAAATCGTAGATCTCCTCAAGTGGTTAGGCTTTTATGAGAGGATTTGGCTTTGATACCAATTGTTGGAACTAGACAACTGAGAGGGGCAAGGGTGAATCAGTTGTCCCACAATAAAAACTTTTCTACCTTTAACCTTCTTTAAAATCTTAATACCAGATTAGTGATGTAAACATTAAAGCATAGATCAACAACATAAGAGCAGAAACATAATCAATACACTTGACACCAAGATTTTGACGTGGAAACCCGGTTAAGGGAAAAACCACGATGGGGGTTAACCCACAAAATGTGTACCCTATTAAAAGTACTTAATAAAATAGAAGACACATGCCTTCAGGTGCACTACCCAAAGCTCACTACTGAAAAGAGAGGCTCACTACCTATAGAATTTATTTAGAAAGAATTAACTGAGAAATATTATCTACTTCATGCCTGATTCAATTTCAATGAATGCTCAAGAACTTTAGCTTTGCTCCAAACTCTTCTTCACAATCTATACTGCTCTCACTCCTTTTCTTCTCTACTCTACTCCTAATCCTTTCTTCAAATTTTATCTATTTTGCACAAGGATGATTTTCAATACCTCTTCAACAAGTATTTATATACTTCATCAACCTTGGAATGATCAACAAGATGATAGGGTGACTATAGAGTCCAACCACAGTTTAGATGATAGTGATGAACTAGATCACTTTAGAAACTTTGAGTTGTATCTATCCAAAGAAATGCAACATTGTCGAATGTTGAATATATCTAATGAAGATGTCTTTATTGAACGATGGTGCAGGTTGCATGATGAGGCACATTCTAAAAAAATTTGTGATGCTTGTCTAGACATGATGGAGCTGGAACAAACATGTAGTGAAGAAGGATTGTCATCACCTGAGATAAGTCATATATATAGTCATAATGATACTAATTCTTGTTTACCATCTGCAGGTATAGAGAAAACTACATATCAGGATGAAAGCTATGTTCATAATTCAGAGGAGATCCTGATGAATATTGAGAACATTTCTAGGGATGCAAGTGATATCACCATAGGGACTAATTGTTTAATTCAATCATATTATGAAGTATTTGATGAAGATAAAGGAAGTAATTTGCCCAAGTTTGAAGAATTTTTGTCAAAACAAATTCAGAAGATGTTGTTGCAGAATGCTTCTCCACATAACGCTCTAATTGAGGGTTGGTGTAGACTACATGAAGCACCACATTTAAAGACTACTTGCTCATTATGTTTACACATTTTGAAGAAATAGAAGATGCTTTATTTAAAGGGCTATTTTCCTGATAGTAAAGAAAGCAAGAAAGTATTAGTTTCACATTAGTCGGAGAAAATAAAAGTAGAAAAGAATGAGTCACCAAAATAGAAATGGATATCAAGTGGTGTAGCTGCCAGAGCTAAAAAGAAGAGAGAAGGTTGTGACAAACCTTTAACTGAAGATAAGCCAAGGATCCCTGGGTTTGATGGATCTAAGTCAAAACAAGGAGCTAGGGTAGGGATAGATCTTATTGATCCAACTACAAAATCCTATTTAACAGCATATAGATTACAATTCCCATGCACAAACAATGTGATAGAGTATGAATATTTAATTCATGGGTTATTGTTTGTACTCAAGAAAAAAGTGAAGATTCTACATGTTTATGGAGATTCAGAATTGGTGGTAAGACAAGTAAAAGGCATATACTCTTTCAATTACAAAAAATTGTCTAATTACAGGCATAGGGTATGGGATTTAATAGAAGACTTTGATGCATTCAATATCACACATGTGCCCAGAGAATAGAATCATAGAGCAAATTCCTTGGCTCAGGCTGCAAGTACTTTGGAACCATTATCTATTTCTAGTTTGAAGAGGTTTTTAGTGGAATTAATATCAGTATCCCCCATACCAGATAATGTCACCAATCTCCAAGTTTTTGATGATGACCAACACATTTTGGATTTTATATCAAATAGAGATGTGTTTGATGCACAGATCATAGATGAAAGAAATGTAGAAGATCATACTTTGGGAGGAAGAAGAGATTTTATAGTTACCAAGTAATAAAATTCCTAAAGGGATGATAGAATTAGAAAGAGCATTTGATCTCAACAATATGTTGAAGCAGAAAGATCTCCCAAACACTGATGGAGGAGAATACTCACCAATCAATATAGGACAAAATGAAGAAAAAAGGAATTTTCTAATTGGTAAAGTTTGTACAGAAGAAGAAATGGCATGGATAACCCAAGCACTTAAAGATTACATTCATGTTATCGCCTGGACCTATGATGAGTTGAAAACTTATGATACTTCAATCATCACCCATACTATACCACTGAAACTAGATGCCAAGCCTTTTAGACAAAAATAGAGACCTATTAATGCCTTGTTAGAGCCCATTATCTTTGAAGAAGATAAAATATTGCTCAATGCCAGGATCATATTTCCTATGAGACACTCCACATGGGTAGCCAATTTGGTCCCTATAAGAATGAAAAATGGTGATATTAGGCTATGTGTAGACTTCAAAAATCTAAACAGAGCCTCTGAAAAGGATAACTATCCTTTACCTTCACTGGATGAAGTCTTACAAATAGTTAATGGTGCACAGATGATGTCATTTTTGGATGGTTTCTCAGGTTATAACTAGGTGATGGTAGATAAAATAGATAAATTGAAAACTACATTCACCACCAAGTGGGGGATATTTGCCTATAGGCACATGCCTTTTAGATTGATAAACACTGGTGCCACCTTTCAACATGCAATGGATATAGCTTTCAGAGGCTTGATTGGTAAGTGCATAGTCATTTATATAGATGACTTAACTATTTTCTCAAAGAAGAGAGATAATCATATAAAAGATCTCAGGAAGGTGCTTAAGAAGTGTGAACAATATGGTATATCCCTGAATCCCAAGAAGTGCAAATTCAAAATAACCACATGTAAATTGCTAGGTCATTTAATAACAAAGAATGGGATAATCATTGATCCTACAAGGGTAGAATCAATCATGAAATTGTAGCTTCTTGGAAGCAAGAAAGAGCTCAAATCATATTTTAGTAAGATAAATTTTGTTAGGAAATTCATCACTGGCTTTGCAGATATTGTTTGGCCACTTAATACAATGCTCAAGAAAGATGCTAAAATTGAATGGACTCCTAAGGCAAGAGAAACATTTGAGGATATTAAGAAAGCCATATCCGATGCTCCTATTCTGATCAATCCAGATTATACAAGAGATTTCTACATTTATTCATTTACTTCAGAGCATACATCTACAATAGTATTGACATGAAGAAATGAGGCTAAAGAGGAAAAGCCTATAGATTTTATGAGCTTCCCATTCAAGGATGTAGAGATTAGATACATGGATATTGAGAGACAAGCTATTGCTCTAGTCTGAGCACTTAAGAAATTTAGACATTACATTTTGAGAAGCAAAATTATTGATGTAGTACTAGATGCAATAGTAAAAATGCTCCTAATGCAGAGTGAGCCTAGTGAGAAGAGAGCTAAGTGGATAACAGTCCTCCAAGAATATGATGTGGATATAACACCCATGAAGTTAGTAAGGGGACAAGCTTTGAGCCAAATTATATCAGAGACTGATCCTAATATCATGAACCAACAATATGTGGTAAACACTAGAGAAACTAAGGAATGGTATTTAGATATTAGGCATGTCCTGATTACTAGAAGGTGCCTATCAAAATTGCAAGCCTCATAGAGGAGAGCCCTAAAAATAAGATCACAAAAGTATATGATAAAAGGAGGAGTCCTTTTTAAAAGGAACTATGAAGGGATATATCTTAGATGCCTAGAGAGGCAAGAAGAAGATAAAGTGTTAGCAAAATTTCATGATAAGTTTGGAACCGCACATGGATCACATCTAGCTACTACTCATGCTATCCTGATAGTGGGATACTATTGGCCTACTATTTTTAAGGACATTGCTGAACATATTAAATGCTATCATACATGTCAGGTTGCGGCTAATAGAGAAAGATATGCTACTCAACCTCTACAACCAGTCATGGAGATGCACCCATTTGCTCAATGGGGCATGAATTTCATAGGACCCATCAATCCTCCATCATCTTCGAGCCATAGGTATGTCTTGACCATCACTGATTATTGCACCTGGTGGACTGAAGCAGTCAACAATAAGACATGCAATGCAGACGATGTGATCAACTTTTTAGAAAGAAACATAGTAACCAGGTATGGAGTGTCATATGTCCTAGTATGTGATAATGGACCTGCCTTTGCATCATTAAAACTATCTAGTTGGGATTTTGATCATGGAATTATTTTAATGTTTTCTTCAAATTATTATCCTCAAGAGAATGGCTTAGGAGAGTCAACAAAAAAGAACTTATTGAACATCATAAAGAAACTAATAGAGAAGAACCCCGGGGAGTGGAATACCCTATTAAAGTATGTCTTGTGGGTGGATAGAACTAGGATGAAGGCTGCACTAGGAAATTCTCCTTATCAGTTAGTGTATGGGGTGGATCCTATCCTCCCTGTTATCCTAAAGATTCCCACATTGCAATTTGCACAAGAATATCTAGGACTAGATAACAAACAAGAAGTTAGGTTACTTCAACTCATGCACTTAGAAGAAAAAAGAAATAGAGAAATCGATCAGTTTGCTAAATGTTAGGTTGTTGTCAAATGCTGGTTTGATAAGAGAGCCAGAATTAAGGATTTTAGGATTTCAAATCTAGTCCTTATGTGGGATAAAGCACATGAAAGAAAAGGTGAACATGGTAAGTTTGAAAAACTTTGGATAGGTCCTTTTCAAATTTTAGAGATCCTAGGAGACAATACCTATAGACTTAAGACTCTAACCAGTGAGGATGTCCCATTACCAGTTAATGGACAATTCCTCAAACATTATTTTCAAGCTTAAATAGGGTCATGTAAGTCATCTGTACCATAATGTACATGTTGTATAATTGTTTGTATAGTTTTGTTTTGTGTGCCTACTTGTTTGTTTTTTTTGTTGATTTTTTGTTTTGGTTAGTCAAGATGATGCACCTTATCACCCTAAGAAACCAACCAAATTGTTGGGATTCAATTAATGAGAACAAATTTTTGCATAGGTCGTGATTCACCTTCGAAGTATCGCTAATCAGGTCTATGATGTCCTTTTCATCAGTAATGCCTTTTCTTGATCAAGGAGATTTTCATAATGACTCACCTAACAACCTTGGGTTTGTTGAAGACATTAGTATAGGTGTTAAATGAAAAATCTAAAGGGTCACCCTTTCTACCATTACAATACCCAACCTAAAGAAACAAGTGATCACACCTTGCACAATGAGCTTACATGATGATATCATATTAAAAATAAATGTATTGAAAATCCAAAAGGGATTAAATTAGGCCATCTAAGTAACCTTATCGAGGCTATGGATGCCTACTAGTAGTGGGGCTCTACTTAGGGGGATTGTAAAGATAACCTTGTTGGGGCTATGAACGCTTGCTGGTAGCAAGGCTCTATCCCAGTCGGCTATTAGGGATGAACTCAAAATATGTAGCTTAACACTAGTTACTTTTGTTTTCAACTTACTTTCAAGATGAGGATAATTAATCATGTGCACACACTTGATCCCTTATCAACTTTGTTGTACTTATGAAATTGACATCATCCAAAAAGGTCATGATACTTATGCTTAGGGAGAGTTATGATGTTATGCCTTGATGTGATGTCATCACTTGTATCATTTGAATTTATTTGTTTTCTTTGGTGAAAAGTTGTTGTGTGGTTACACAACATTCTCCATTTTACCTTAGCAAAATAGGGACCCAACTCTTTTTGTTTCTGCTTGTTTTTCTTTCTTGCTTTGGGCGGGTTTGGTAAAATTCAATCATATAACTCACCCTTACTTATGCATGTCCATCACAAAGAGGGGTTAGTTTCCAAAGTTAGAATTTGTTAGCACAAACCCTATAATTGGAAAGAGTACAAATTTATAAATAGGTTTGCCTTTTGGATCACCCTGATATTGTTTAAGGGTAGAAAGTTATGCTAAGTCAAAGATCGATCAACCTGAATATTTCCCATAGGGTCATATTTTTGAATATCAGTTACATTCGTAAACATGACCCTGACTTAGAAATATCACCCGATGTCCATTTGTCTCCCAATATGTGAACATCAAACTTAAATGAGGATGAACATCCACCTATCAAGAGCTTGTACACCCGGAGGGTCATATTTCTAAATATCCCTCATCTTACAAAATGTTAGCCTTAGCAAATATGACCATGACGTCATTCAATTCCAATGAATAGAAAAGATCATAATGATGATGACATAATCAATGCACTCAACCCATGGAGGGTTTTATTTCCAAACATCTGTCATATTTCTAAATATGAAAATGACGTCACCATAACTCGATAACAAATAAAACGTGATAGCATGAAGATGTAATCATGATCTAAACTCGAAGAGGTCACATTTTGAAATATCCCTAACCTTAGCCAATATGACCATGACATCATCTTTCACAAATAATTGTCAAAGTCCATAAGTCAATGACATCACCCTTGCACTTTCGAATGAGGAGGATATTTCTAAGTACCAAAGATCCGGATATTACCAATATCCCTCATTTTGAACTTTATGACCCGATATGCTTGGCTTCACAATAACCAATCCAATGACGCCACGTAGTAGAATCCTTGAGGTCATATGAATATAGTATTATCACAATTTATTAACAAAGGTAATATGATCTGATCTTGCTTATTAGTCAAAGGTTGACCATATGGATTGTCAAATCACCCTGATCATTAGTTAGCGATTATCTCGGAGGGTCATATTCCCAAATATCCTTGATCTTCTAAGAGATCAGCCTCCAACATTAAATGCTAATTCAAACAATAGGTCGACCCTTATCGATTTCAAATGTAAACCCAACACTTGGCAACATCTATGAATGTCATGCGAATGATCAATGGATTTAAACATAATGATACACGCATGCTAATTTGTCATATTAATGGGTTAAAAGGGTAAATTTTAGGGATTATTCATAGTTACCCTATGATAATTGAAATTGAGAGAGCTCTGAAAGTCAGTGCCTCATAGTCATCTGCAAACAGAACGGGATCATCAACTCAATAGAACAGAATAGATGATATAGCATATTCACATCTATTATGTTATCAGTCATAGTCAGAGAAAAGGGTGATTATTAGGTAAGTAAAGTTAAAACCCTCTCTTTTGTCATTTACTACAAATCTTAAGGTAAAATGGTTTTTTTTAAATCAGTTAGTATGGTGATGTATGAAATGAAATAAATGTTGAATGGCTACTATGAAATACATGACATCCTTGAATCCCCCTCCATACAAACATGTTAGGGTAAGAAGTGCATGTCTTTATCGTAGGATTTAATGGATATCAAAAAGAATAGATCTGACTTAGAGTTCCTAAAACCCATGTTCATACAACCTGAGGGGGTAGGATTCATGTATGGGATGATAGGTGACATGCATCAAGGGAAGACAGATTTGGATGCCTAGATAAGAAGGTTAGACAATGGAAGCGAGAACCCTATACTACAAAGGATATATTCCATAGGAATATGGCATGCTGGGGGATTTCCCTATGCTATGGAGGCTACTGAGTTAGTGGTGGAATGTACAAGGAATTACAACCCTGAGATTAGAAGAGTGGAGAAGCATGGCAAAGTGTATGCCAACTTCTCAATCAAGGGAATCACTTCTATATTCAATTTGCTTGTAGGGCATAATGTTGTCAGATTGAGCCTAAGTAGGCTAGAAAAAGAGTATCATGGTAATGAAAAGGAAGTAAGGAGAATCATGTATTAGTGGAGGAAAAAGAGTAGCACTTACAAAGATTCTACTAAGCTGCCCAAGTACTTGTTTAAGTTTGATTTTGCTAAAGAGTATCAGTATATGATGACCATGTTGAGCAGGATGACTAGGAGACAACATGCTGGGAACTTTGAGAATTGGATGTATGGGATTATCTAGATGGTACAATATTTAGATAACAAGCCTCTCTGGGCAAAGATCATTAATGATAGTTTAGATGAAGGGATGAGAAGGCTAGGTGGTAAAATGTGTATGTTTCATATGACCTCTTACATCGTATATGCCTGTGCTTTCAAAGGCACATTTAATGCTTTGCAAATGGTGGGTAGGGTTGGAAACAATCCTAGTGAGGTGAACATATGGGAACATTACCCACAACTAAAAATTAGGTAGTACCTCAAAAATTACAAGTTAGTGAATGACTCTTTTTCTATGCATCTAGTCTGGACTATGGAGGAGGATAGAATGAAAAGGTTAAGTATGGAAGCTCAAGTAGTTATCTACAAATATGGGGCTTGGTTTATCCAGTTCTCCACCTTTTCATACATGAGAATAGAAGGATTTGAGGGACACCTCCTCATGTTACCCAAATACCCCACTGATAAGGTCATTTTAATGGAGTTTGTTAGATAGGTATCAACCTTAGTTGAAGCCCACTTGGAGAAAGGAAAGATCCCGCCTGTTTTGTTTCCAGTGTTCATTGGCTAGTATTTGTGTCCTAACAGATAAAGTATTAAAGATGTCATTGAAGGATTAAAGCTAATGCATCTATAGCCATTTTCTATAGCTAGGTCATATGACCAATATGGCAGAATGCAGAAGTTATTGGGAAAATAAATACATCAAAGACACCTTGAAGATTATTGGACTAACTGTGATGATGAGGCAAAAGTCAGGAGGATTTATCAGAGGCTCACTCTCAATTAGATCCAGACTTTTAACTGCATTTCACTACCTTCATAGTTGTACAATGCTAATGGAAAGATTATGTCTAGTGAATATGAGGATAATAAGGTGTATAATGACACCATCTCAGCTCCTAATTTGACTCAGCCTAAGGAGACTTCGCTGGACCAAATAATGTAAAAGGTTATCCAACTAACCAAGAGCTAGGTTAATACTGAAGCCACTAAGTTGAATAAGAAGGGTGTAGCCCTTACTTTTGATAATAAGAAGAAAAGACAAGAGTTATTTGAAGAGGAATATGATGACTTCCTCCACATTCTTAGGGTTAGCTAAAACTAACTCATCCTGTATGTTAAACCTTAAACCTGCCAAGTACCTAGCCACCTTTTCTACCTCATTCTCATGATGACCAGATCTCATACTCAACAGATAAAATTCCTCAGTATATGATTTCACATCCCTGTCTTTCTGCTTTAAAAATTGCAGCTTCTTAAACATCTGGATTTCATAATCCCTTGGCAAGAATTTCCCCTTGATCCTTGCTACCATCTTATCCCAAGAAGTGATCTTAGACTTCCCTTGTTTCCTTCTCTCAGATTGTACATAATCCCACCATACCAAAGCATGACCTCCTAACTTGGTCTTTGCAATCTTGACTTTCTGATCCTCAGCAACATCTTCACATTCAAAGTGATTATCAAGTGCAGCAATCCAGTCCAACAACTCATCTTCATTCAAGCTTCCAGTATACTTGGAAACATCAACCTTTACCTTAGGTTTTTCACTCTGCACTGCCTTTAACAGTTTTGCCAATCTCTGGTCTTCAGCATCCAGATCTTCAGCTACCTCTTCATACTCTTCAACAGTATCTGCCTCTTCTTCAGACTCACTGTCTTCCATCTCCCTCTTTTTGTTCTTTTCCAGGGCTGTCAGCCTGGCTTGAAGTGCTTCAGCTAGCTCCTTCATCTTCCTCATTTCTCTAGCATGTTTCTCCTTCATATCCTGCAATTCCCTTGCAGTACCATTACCTTTAGGAGGCATTTTGTCAACCTCTCAATCACAACACAATCAACTCTATCTCTACCTCTGCCCTTTCGGTGACAGAATCAACACACAACAGCCCAGTCCTTTTGCTGAGCTCTGATACCACTATGATGCAGAGGCATCCACACTATATCATTCGCATATAGCATGAATGTCTGCAGACCAACCTCATCATCATCATCTTCGCCATCATCATCATATTTCCTAAAGCCACCAACATCATCATATTTCGGCTTTACTCTGTCAGCATCATGTTTCCGAAAACCAACAGCATCATCATATTGCACCTGCCGACCGATATCCTCCTGCAGACAAGCCTTCGCACTTTCGCTTGTCAACAGCATCACCTTACTCGATTATCGGCAGCATCATCATGTTCGACCAGCGCGAACATCCTCCTGACGTCCACTGTTCACCTCACCGACAATTTCCGTCTTCACTACCTTCAACATCATCATGATGTTCAACAGGCGCAAACATCCTCCGGTTGCACTGTTCATCGGGCGCCAAGCACTAGCGGCCTCATCATGATATTTAACATCACCTTCGTCAGCAGGATATTCAACATCCGGTTGCTCCCAAATATCCTGATGACGACCTTCAACACCTTCCCTTCGATGCTCCGATAGCCAACGACACAAGCTTCAGCATCATGATATTCAACAGGATAACGAACATCCGGTTCTTCCCATTTATCCTGATGATGACAAACCTTAACTCCTCGCACCGTTCACTCGATGCTGACGTCAACCGATATCCTGATGACGTAGATCCTGATGACGATGACGTCACCCGCAGTTTCACAATATCCTGCTGCTCTGAAATGTCCTGATGACGTATATCATGATGATGATGACGTCATATCCTGCTGTTTGCCAAACTTAGTTTTTCTTCGGCCCGCGATCAACCCGATCTTCAGCCTGATGCCGATGCGCTCCTCGGCTCCTCCTGTTGATGATCCTGATGCCGATACACTCCTCGGCTCCTCCTGTTGATGATCACCCCAACGAACTCACTCTTCATGAAATCGACATCATCATGCTGACCTCCTCCACTTATCCGGATGATGATGTCCGAACTGTCTGCAGGATATTTGCAGAAATATCCTGATGATGCTGTTTTGGCGAACTTCTTCAGTTAGCGAAATCTCTCTTCGCCGGTCCACCAGGGATGACCCGATCCAATTCAGGGGGATCTTCCAACTCAGTCAGCTTATCAACTCGACCTAGCACATGAGGATGCTAGGGTCTTCAACATCTCTTGACCACGATCCTGCACACCTGCATGCAAACGGAAAACAATCTAACATCTAACCTACTGTACATGGCCATTCCACCGATCAGGTGAGTCAACCGGTGGAATGGATCAGGAAATCCATGAAAAACTCTCAAACCCGCGATCGATTACAGGAAGGAGATCAAACAGAAAACAAAACAGGATCTTTATTGATTCACAGATGTAATACAATATGATGTTCCTCACACAGAACACTCAACCTACTCTGCGCAACACTATACTGCCGATCGATGATATCTGTCTGTCTATCATATCAAACGATCTCATGCTTATAAAGACTTTCCTACGAGTACTACTGACCCGACTCCAAGCGGCTGGGAACTCTCCAGGCGGCTGGGAGATCCCACCGAACATACATCATGACAGCTGTTATAACTAACTAGCTAAAAATAGCAAAAGCCTGGTCAGCATGATCTTATCCTGATCAGCATGACCTTATTACATGCAAATGGTCAAACAGACCTTCTTGGAATCATAAACAAGACCTAAACTACTAACTGCCTTATCAAGACCAGCTGTCAGGTAGGTGCTCCTGCACCAGAAAGGTTACCTGTTGAAGAACAAAAACAACCAAGAAAGAACTAGAAGGTTGTTCCTATACAACAAGGGGTAATTATTAAAAGGATTTAACCAAAGGGTGATGTGGCATCAACATCTACATCTGCAGATACATCACAACAAACCCCTACTAAACCAAAGGGCAAGAGAGTCATAAAGCTTGTTCTTGTGATTGTAGAAGAACCAATGGAAGATGAGCTATTATAGGATGAGCCATTCGAAGAAGATCCATTGGATGAACAACATTTGGATGAAGAACCTAGAGATGATGACTTATTAATAACAAAGAAGAAAAGAGAGAAAGTACAACACACACCACCTCAGAAGAAGCAACAGAAAACAATGAGGGGAAATGTTAACATTGATCCTATCATGTTAAGAGGTGTAGTTGGTTTGACTTTCATGAAGGAATTACATCATGAGGTCCCAATTCCAAATATTATTCAATTCAAAACTAAGAAGGTGGAAGAGATAAAAGAAGAGAGACATAAAGCTAGAAAAGAGCCACCCCTTCCACTGGATGACATAGTATACTTATTAGATGATGAGGTAATTACTAATGTTGTTGGACAAAAGATGGAGGCTCTAGTAGCCAATACTAAAATGACTCCTCATGGGACCCCTATGGTCAAGAAGGTGACTAGCCAAAAAAAGGTTGAAATAGATGAAATGGAGTAGGATAATCCTGAAGAGGTAGCCCAACATATAGGGTTGACTAATCTGGTAGAGTAGGTTTCTAGTCCTGCAGTAATAGACTTGGCCTACTAGGGTGATATGAACCAAAACAGAGATAATGATCCACCTTTAGAGTTTGAAAAGGTAGAAATTAGAATGCATAAAGAGGCTGATGAGAGAATACTTAATCAAGTTAGAGATCAAGGAAATGCACCTCCAAAGTAAGGATAGATAGTAACTCAGCTACAGAGAGGGGTGATCAAGAAATACCTGAAAGAATATGGGTCATGGTGAAGGTATGCATGACAATAAAGATAATCAAGATAGTGATCCTGCATATGAGAAAACTGATAAGGAAATCCCTGATAAGGTGGAAGATCAAAATGTTTATTCACTGCAAGAAGAAGGAAGTAAACCGGCTAATAACCCAGGATCAAAAGAGAAATTATATGAGAAGGGATTGAGCCTCAGAGAAGTAAGCACATCTAAGAATGAGAAATAGAGTTTGGTACAAGATAGAGGTCAGGAGAAGGAGACAGAAAATGTGACTGGTGGTGATCATGCTGATCCCCAAGGTCAAAATTTACAAGATTCTCAAGAGGATTAGGTGCCACATAACACACAAGATAAAAATGTTCAAGGAACACCTAAGGATAAGTTACAAGAGGAAAGGAATGATTAGAATGTGAAAACATCACAAGAGCCTCTACCTCATGAAGAGATTCTCCATCCTGAAAACCCTCAACAAGATCCCCCTCATGAGAATGTGCATGAGGAAGACCCAAAGAAAGGGAATTCACTACCAAGGGAAGGGCATAATACTGATTTCTATGATACTCAAAAGGAGCAAAGTGACTAGTAGGAGCCTAGGGGTAATGTTCTGTATTGGTTGTAAAAAGAAATCTGCAGGAACCTAGGGGTGATGTTCTGTATTGGTTGTAACAAGAAATAAATCTGCAACAAGTAGATGAGGTCCCTGATTTTGATGTTTCCACATTGTTTACTACAATTATGATGAAACCAAAAAGAAAGGCAAGGCCTACATCTGCCATAAAAAGAGACCCTACTACAAGTAGGAGGACAACCCAAATAGCTTTACCAATGGTTGAAAAGGAGAAAGGGAAATTAGGCTTTGATGAGTTTCAAATAACAAACATTGACTTAGGTTTTGCAAATGAAGACCAAGAAGGTTAGGAAGGTAAGGATATTATTGATTCTTTGACATAGAGGGTAAAAAGAGAAAACAATAAGAATAGGAAACATAAAGAGCACATTGCTCAATTGCATTCTTTCATTAAAGGGTTGATTAACCCCAAACACACATCGATTAGTCCAGCTACCCTGTTAACAATCATATCCCAAGAAGAGATGACAGGACTAGATCTTATGAAGCATAAGGAACAATTAATGGACAATTGGTTCATTTCTTTTATCTTTGAAGCAAAAATGTGGTGAAAACCTCCCTGGGAAATTAGAATTCTCTTGGTGTTTTGAGAACTAAAGTGGATAAATTATAGAATGAAGTAGGCAAGAGGTCTTCAAAGAACCTAGATGCTTTGGGAGAAATGAAAAGGATTGATATGAAAATACTTATGGATAACAAAACACTAGATAATAACACATCCCAATTGTTGAGCATTTGGTATGAAGATGTTGTATTTGAATGTGATATCTTAAGAAGATGTAGTGGCAAGCTTAGGGACATAAGTGTCAAAATACATGATCTCATGGCACAAGAAATAGAAACCTTGGAGGCTTTAGAAGACAAGGTAGAAGGAAAAGTAGAAAATAAAGATAATGATTTTGTTGTCTAGGCTTTCCATAATAATTTTAAGCAGACTACAGAAGATCCCCTTCACCATTTGATAGAAGAGGTGATAAACAAGGCCATGAGAATGAAAGCCAGGGTGGAAACATACTATGAAATGTTGAATAGAAGGAAGAATAAATGGGATTTTCTTCAGGAAAAATTTCATTCCCACAGACATGCAGTAATAAAGGCCAAGCTCTAGGATGGAGGTGAAATTGAGAGAATAGTGCATCTATATGAATCCATTAGGGCAGTGATAAAGGTACACATAAGGGATGGACTACATAAAGATGATAGTGATGAAAATGAAGAAGAAGATGAAAATGAAGAAGATGAAAGTGAAGAAGAGGAAGGAGATGAAGAATAAATAAAGATGCATGATAATAGAATTATATGCATGAGCAACTTATGAATGATCGAGCTTTGCTAGTTAGTTACCAACTGGCAACTTGTACCTCATATGTAGATGTTGACTTGGTCAAAGAAGGAATATTGGTCGTTGATCTAGATAGACAAATCTTGACTGTTGGCCACTTGTAACCACCTCATCTCCTTATTCTATAAAAGTGGATGGAGTGCACTCTTTAAAGCATCAAAAACTTAATTGAAGTTAGATTGTTGAAGCATTCAGGACTAATTTCAAGGATTTTGTGAATGTACATGTCTTTTGAGTACTCAATGAAAGAGAATCTATTTTGATTACAAATAATTGTAAATCTTGAGTAATCAGTGGATGAAATCTGGATATATGCATTGACTAGATGCATCCCTTGGAGTGCTTATCATTCTGCATGTGTTGTTTTCATTTGTTGTTCCTTTGAAGTTAGCATCAACCATACCTAGCTATGGAACAACTTGGTGAAATTATGGTCTGATTCCTTCTCTTCATGAATGTATCTGGAATGTATGTCACTCAATAGATAAAGGTTCACCAAATTTAGAAGTATTCTTTAAATTTTCTTTGAATTTCACTACAAATCACCTTCATAATTGCAAATAACATACAATATAAAGCAAACAAACATGAAATATGCCTATAACTCATAAATAATTGAACACATAGAGCATATTTTGAGTCAAAGCATGTCAAAATGATAAACATCATGCAAATACATATGAATATCAATGGTACACATGTAAATATTTGCTTATAGGCACATCATTTGATTAAATACATAGTGCAGAAGTAGAAAATAAGTTCATGACAACAAATGCTTAGAAGAATTGATCAAACTTATAAATATAATCATTATCTGTGGAGCATAGTGGAAATAACCTTGTTTGTGAAGTATGTTTACAGGAAACAAATGCAAAAGCAGATATACAGGCAATGATTCACCATACAAACCATGTAGGACCCCTTGAAATGGAAAACAACATGTCACATCAACCACTGAGTAACGTCAGATGATCATGCCCTAATCAACAGAGACTTGGAGTCATCAGTTTGTTCCAAATTGATCATACTTTTGAAGATAATAAAGGTTTGTTTTGTAAATTTTTATGCATGTTGTTATGACTAACAATCATCATCAACAAGTATCAAGAATATATGTGGATCAATGGCTAAAGATTCATTAATTTCAATAAAATTAGGAAGGTTTAGTTTCAATTTGTTTAATTTCATTTGATCACCATAATATTTGCAAATACATAGAAAATAATAAGCAAACACCAAGAAATGTGTTGACATCCCATAGATAAATGAATCTTTAGCATATTTGAGCAAATCGCATCTCAATTTGAAAATATCATGCAAATGAACACAAATAATGGTAGAAATCATGGAAATGTATCCTTATAAGCACATTATTTGAATAAATTCATAGTGCAAAAGTGAAATAAAGTTAATAAGAATGATATGCAGAAGAATTGATCAAACTTATACAAATATATGCATGATATAGTTAAATATAGTAGGATTTAACCTTATTTGTTAAGAATTCATAGAAAGCAAGTATAATATAGCATATCCAGATATGATGAACTTCACAATAGGAATGTAAGGCATGTGAATGGAAAACAACAATGCATATCAAACCACTGAGTAACGTCAGATGATTATGAACTAATCTATGGAGACTTGGCATCATGAATTCTCTAAATTCATCATATCTTTCAAGATGATAAAGGTTTGATTTGGATTTCTTTATCTATGTTTGTTTATGACTAACATCATGATCAACACATACTACTACAATTTATTTTCCACTTCTTTGTTGTTTATACTACAATGGATTTAAAATATATTCATTCCCATCCTTGATTATACTATATGTGTTATCACTGCCATTATGTACAGCTTCCCTATCCTAAAGCCAAGGTTGACCCAATAAAACATGACAAACATCCGTGGGTACTATGTCACTTATAATTTCATCCTTATATATTCCAATTTGAAAATTAACAATGCTTTGTTTAGTTACCCAAATTTCATGATCTCCTTGCAATCAAGAAATACATTATGGGCTAGGGTGTTTCATCCTCTGCAAATTTAGCTTCTCAACCATCTCCAATGCAACCAATTTATCTCTGTTACTATTGTCCACCATCACCTTGTAGAATTTTCTACCTAACTTGCAAATAGCTTGAAATAAATCACTCCTTCAGATGGGCTCTTGTTTCTCTTTCTGTGGCTTCAAAAATTCCTTCTTCATCATCAAGCACTCTCCTCTCCATGACATTTTGCCAAACAATTATGGCAGACTCTGTCATGCCCACATTTTCCATGTGGTCACAACACACATCGCACGTGTCATAGCCACATCTGTCATGTGGTTATGACACGAGATATGAAAAACTTTTCTCACACTGTCCTAAAAACCCCCTTCGCATGCGTACGCATGCTCGACGGTGTTCTCTCATGGCGAAACACTACAATTTTCAGCGGGATATAAGTACAATTGCGTGCAACTAGACGCATACAGATCAACAAGAGGGTCTGTATGACGCCGCTAACGTCATTGCAAGAGTGAGATTACCAAAGTTCCTAAATCTAACCCTCGGCAATTTTCGGTAGCATAATGCCTTACGGCGTTAGTGGGAATTACGCTGCACTCATTTACGCACGTGGTTCGCTGATAGATTAACAACTTCCAACGACGCCTTGTTCCGACTAAACTGGCTAGTGATCTCCCTATTTAGTCATTTTTCAGCCAGGCACGGTTGTCTGTCTCCTCTCTTGTTTCCTGAAACATACTCCTCCTATGACTTAGCATTTTCAACAAGGCGGTTTGGTTGCTCTCTCTTCCCTTTTCACTAGTTCTTAATTTTGATTGTATATTTATCGCCCTTACCTTAACTATTTCTCTGTTAATTTAGTGTGTTTATATTTCAGTCTCTCTCTCTCTTTCGTTTTCTATGCTTTCTTTATGTGCATCCTGTCCTTTCTTCATGATTTACGTCAATCAGGGTTATCACTGCAGCTATTGTTGATATTAAACCTAATTTCAGGATGATCTAGGTCACAAAGGCTGGTTTACTACTTCGCTGGACTCGGTCTCCTAATCTTCCCCGATCTAGGTTCCTCCTCTTCGTATATACTTATTCAACTTGTTCCTAAGCAGATTTAGCAGAAGGGTCCGTCAACTTAGTTCTCTTATCCCATGTGGGAAATGTCGTGCATTTTCTCCTCTGTGTTTTCCACTGTTAGTTTTTCTTCTTCGGACTCTCTTACAGGTTTACTTATGAGGTCGTTTAATACAGTTGAGAGTAAAATGGCCACATGGAATGTCTGTGGTGGCTTCTTAAGTTTATTTCTAGTGTTCTTTTAAGCAAGGTGATGTGTAATTTTCCTCTTCATTTTCTGGGTGATTGATATTACATTGATAGTTGAAACTTCCGAGAAACTCTTTCTAGAGTATCACTGAATATTCCTTTACTCTCTTTTACCTTATAATTTTATTTTCTCTTGTTTATAATTACTGTTGTTACTATTACTATTAATGACTATTAATACACTGATTGTGACTCGTATAACGTTGTAAATAGATGTAGGAGGATCTCCACTTTATAAAACCCTGATCCTGGAAATATCACTTCTTTGGTTGTTGTGTTCAACACTTAATAAAAAAAACTAACTGTGAAAATATAATTTGTTATTTTATTTTTATATATCCATGAGACATATTTTATTACGATTTTAAATGAGGGTCCACTAAAATGGTTCATCAATTTACTCCTATGTATATATATATATATATATATATATATATATATATATATATATATATATATATATATATATATATATATATATATATATATATATATATATTTTAATGTCTATGTATAGGACGAAATTGGTTTCACATTAGATATATATATATATCTATATGTATATATATATTTATATATATATATAGATAGATATAAAGTAATTATTTTATTATATATTGCTATATACATAAGCATCTATAGTATATATATATGCTTATGTATAAAGCAAAAAAAATGTATGCATTCTCAAATAATCCAATCATATGTTAAGGCCAAAGCCCTAACATTTATATTTTTTTTTTTTTTGTGTTGTTTGAGTTTCCACAATCGACGGCGGCCATGGGCGGCGGCGGCCGCAGCGACAGAGGGGGCAGAGTCGGCGGTGGCCGTAGAGCGGAAGGCAGGGTCGGTGGTGGCCGCAGAGTGGAAGGCCTATGCAGGCCGCGGGAGTCATAAGGGGAAGGGGGGATGTGGAGTGGGGCGGAGCCCCACCCACATCCCACGATGTGGGGTGTGTGGGATGTGGGTGGGGCTCCGCCCCACTCCACACCTCCATTTATATGCTAAGGCCTGCGGTGGGGATTTCTCCCCACCGCCCGCCCATTATAAAATGTGACTGTGTTTTTGTTATCCGCGGCTTCACTTCGACAGTCATTTATTATGGTGCTTTTTCGTTGCTAATATATAATATATAATATATATATATATATATATAGTTATTCATATATATATATATATACACAAAATTCAGTCTCATAATAACACAATTTATTCAGTAATGATAATTAATTAAACTGATATATGTATATATATATATATACATATATTCTTATATGTATATATCTAATTCATAATTCTCTCAAATTCACTACTTTATTCATTTTCTCCAAATCAACCTGTTATAATGATAATGTCATAACAATTATATATATATATATGTATATATATATATCCCAATTTCACTTATTCGGTAGAAATGGTAAATATCTATCCACTTATTATATGTATATATTTCCATTTTCATAAACATTTAAGAATTCTTAAATTTACAAACAGAATATATATACATGCTAGATTTCCTCTAATCCTTCTAAATTAACAGAATCCACTAAATATGGAGAATAACTCAAACATTTAAAACTGTCTTTTCCATTTTAACATTGAACTATAAAAACTAACATTTCAACTAGTTAAGCAATTCCAAACTTTCAAATGTAGACCAACTCAGTTTAGTAATGAACTTTTCCTTTTAGTAATACTTGAAACACAAATAAATTGCTATTGAACAAGGTTTACAAAAATCAACTTGAAAATTTAAGCACAATCATATTACAGAATTTAAACCAGGGATACAACAACTAGCTTCCCAGATTTCCTTCTCCCAAACAACATACTACTGATAGCTTATGACAACCAAATAAAAGTCCAATAATAACAAGATCAGGGAGGTGATTTTCTTCACTCCCAGAATAACATTAAATTACAACAATAACAAGAGAGGTGTTCTCTCTTCAACTCTATGAAATGAACCAGGCCCAATTCTCATGACAAAGAAGATTAACTGCTTCTTCATAAATATCCAACCAGAAGCTCCAAGAGAAAACCTGCGTATCAAAGACAAACAAAGAAGAAAACACCACGCATCTAGCTCTCCTCCCTTCCGTAGACCCGCAAGTGGGTCACCCCCGAGCTAGGGAGACCATACTCACACCTGGGTACTCAAACACTCTTCACAACAGAAACAACAACAATCCCAAAGCACACATACACCCGTGGGTATTTTACACAATACGGAAACTCAACTACAATGAGTTTCATAAGGGGCAGGAGAGTGGACACACTCGACTCCAGAGTGTCACCCTGACAGATAAGTTAACCAATATAAATTTCTCTTGGTCTCAAACCAAGTGTGATCACAATTTTTGAGAAATTTGCATATGACTCTCAAGTCAAAAATGTAGTCACAGATACATGCCCTCAAGGCTTTCAACATCCCAAAAGATGGAAACAGGTATGCACCTGAGGAGGATCTCTCCTCCCCTACCCCAAACTTGATGAGCATTTCTCCCAAGTGGGAGACGCTCTGTCAAACAACCCAACAATAACCCCACAGAAAACAAATCTAAACACAAAATTTCACACACATTTCATACACATTTCAGTTCTACAAAAACAAAGGTAAAATTCAGACCAACCTTGCAAAGCCCTCCTGGAATGAAGCTGTTGCAGAGTCCACAGAGTTCACTTCCAACCTTACCCACCAACTCCCTCTCCCTTCTCTATCTTGCAAACTAACTTCTCTATTTTTGGTAAGGCAAAAATGAAAGTTTTCTCAAAATTCAACTAACTCCCTCTCATCCCTAAATTTGAAAATAAATAACCCAAATTCTTTTTCTTTTAGTTTTGAGAAATGGGGAAGTGACACTTGTCACCTCCTCACCCTTCCCCAAAACCACTATTCTGTCCTGGTGGCTTATGTCACTCTCCATTCCCAAGGGTACTCCTTATTCCTCTCATGTGACTCCACTTTCTCATGGGAGAAATAAAAAAAGAGTTAAATGGGAACAAGACAGGTGACCCATGCCTCTTTCTCCTTTCTTCACATGGGTGTCCCCACAGTACATGGGGGAATCTCACTAAAGAAGAGGTGACCTTCAATAATGGATGGCATCTCTTATCTAGGGGAATGTAGAGGGGATGGGTTGAGTGTTGGTACAACCCATCATGTCCCCTCCTACCTCCAATTTTCGCCACTTAACTTCAGGGGGAGGTTAAGTTGACTAGATGGAGGTTACTCAAGGGTTACCCATGCCAAATGGGCCCCTGGACCCATGGGGTATAACCCAGGGTCAACTTTAACCCATACAAGACACCCCTGGTCAAGGTAAAGCACAAGAAAAGGGCCTCATAATTAAATACTTAAAGAAATTTCAAATTCAATCTCTTTACAACACAATTTATAAAAATAATGTTACATGAGGGTAACCTAACCCACTTAACCATACGAAAGACCACATTACATCATGACATCAAACACAAAGAGATCTTGGTTCCTCGTGGAACCAGATCGGCTTAACAGGGAATAACAAATAACAAGGTGTGAAATGATCTCTGAAATCTGTGGTTCGATTAGTAATCCCTGCACACTCAATTACAAGATCAGTAACCACATAAAATCATCATAGCCGAAGCAACGTAAATAAAACATGCATTCTCATGACATAGTACAATTTAACATAATTAAAATCATATTACAATTTTCCATCATCACCTAATTCATTTTTCTGAAAAGTAAACTTATCCAAACATCACCCAATTAGTTTTTCCGAAAAAATAATAAAGTTTAATAGTCTGACAAATTCTGGGAACTGCTATCCCGCAAATATGAAAGTAACAATAATAGTACTGTAAATAGTCATAAGAACAGTAGTAAAAAGGGCGGTCCTCACATCCTCTCCCCCTAAGACGGTACTTCCTCCTAGAAGTCGTCAAAAAGGTGAGGATAAAGGGTCTTCAGTCTCTCTGCATCTTCCCATGTTGCAGTGACTTCGTCGTATAGGTCCCACTGGACTCTAACCTGGTCCAGCTCTCAACCTCAAAGGGCCAGCGTCCGACGAGCCAATATGCGAATTGGCTCCAACGCCAGTTGTCCGTCTGCCTCTACCTGAAGAGCACTCTAATCCAACACGTGAGATAAGTCAGAAATATATTGACGTAAAACTGATACATGAAATACATCGTGGATACGTGACAGGCTAGGTGGCAAGGCTAGATGATAGGCTACTGGTCCTATCCGCTCCAAGATTTTGAAAGGTCCTACAAATCGAGGTGTGAGCTTAGAGCCTTTTCCGTAACGGATTGGACTCTTGTGCGGCCGCACTCTCAAAAATACTCTTTCTCCCACAGAGAAGCTTCGGTCTGTCCTCTATCCGATCCCAACTCAAAGGTGTTCTGCATGGTCTGCCATATAACGCCTGGAAAGGAGGCATACCCAACGAGCTATGATGCCCATTATTGTAGGCGAACTCAACTAGATACAGGTACTCCTCCCATCTAGACTGGTGGTCCATCACATACATGCGAAGCATGTCTTCTAACACCTGGTTAACTCTTTCTGTCTGTCCATCAGTTTCCGGATGATATGCTGAACTGAAGTTGAGCTGTGTGCCCAACACCTGATGTAAGGCTCTCTAGAACGATGAAGTGAATACGGAGTCTCTGTCAGATATAATGCGGCGAGGTACCCCATGAAGTCGAACAATCTGATCGAGAAACACCTTGGCCACTGATGGTGCATTGTATGTTGTGCATATTGGTGAAAAATGCGCCACTTTGGTCAGCTTGTCAACTGTCGTGATGACATAGGTAGACCAACGATAAAATCCATAGAAATGGTGTCCCATTTCCATTCAGGTATCTCGTGAGGGTACAACAGTCCCGCTGGATGCTGATGTTCGGCCTTGACCTTCTGACATTCCAGGCAACGAGCAACAAATTCAGCAATGTCACGCCTCATCCCAGCCCAATGATAAAGTTGTCGTAAGTCAGCATGCATCTTCTTCACTCCTGGGTGTGCTGCATAGGGTGCTCTATGAGCCTCTGATAGGATTACTGTGCGAAGATTACCCGCATGGGGTACATAGATGCGTTGCCGATGTCGAAGCATACCATCAGACTCAAGGGTATATCCTGTAAATGTGCCCTCAAGGGCCTTCTGGTTTAGTAATGCCTGCTGCACTTCGAGAAACCATTCGTCCTCCGGCAGATGCTGTAAGATGCGATCCTTCAAGTCCATCTTCAAGGTCAGGGTCTGGATCTCGTGGCGTCTTCGACTCAAAGCATCAGCGACCACGTTCTCCTTCCCTTTGATATAGTGGACATTGAAGTCATATTCGCATAGGAATTCCATCCAACGCCGTTGGCGGGCGTTCAAATTAGGCTGTGTAAAAATATACTGCAAACTATGATGATCCGAATGGAGTTCAAAGCGTCGACCTAAGAGAAAGTGTCTCCAGCGAACCAAGGCATGAACAACAGCTGCGAGCTCTAAGTCGTGCGTAGGATAGTTTAACTCATGTGTCTTTAGTTTCCGCGATTCATATGCGATCGCTCAACCATCCTGCATAAGCATGGCTCCCAAACCTTCTAATGATGCATCCGTGCAAACTACAAACTCCTCTGAAGGATTTGGAACTGCTAAAATAGGAGCATTAGTAAGACGCTCCTTGAGGACTCCAAAAGCCTTTTCACACTGCTCGGTCCAAGTGAAACCCTTCCCTTTTCGCTGAAGGGAAGTAATGGGATGTGCTATCCTGGAGAAACCTTCGACAAACTGACGATAATACCCGGCTAACCCCATAAAGCTTCTGACCTCTGTCACGTTCGTGGGTGCCGGCCACTCCTGAATTGCTCTAATTTTAGATGGATCTACGGAGATGCCATCGCCTGATAAAATGTGTCCCAAATACTGCACCTCTGTCCTGAAGAAGGCACACTTCGCCAAGTTGCCATAAAGTTGCTGCCCTCGTAATTGCTGCAAAACTTGACGCAAGTGCTCTACATGCTCCTCCTCAGTCCGTGAATAAATCAGAATGTCATCTAGAAATATGATCACGAACCGATCTAGGTATGTACGGAACACCCCGTTCATGAGACTCATGAATACTGCAGGAGCGTTCGTCAACCCGAAAGGTACCACTGTGAATTCATAATGGCCATATCTGGTTTGAAAAGCAGTTTTATGAATATCTGACTCCGTGATGCGCAATTGGTGATACCCAGATTTTAGATCAATTTTCGAGAACACTCTGGCTCCCTGCATCTGATCAAAAAGGTCGTCAATCCTAGGCAGAGGATAACGGTTCTTCACCGTCACCTTGTTCAACTGCCTGTAGTCCATGCATAGACGAAGTGACCCATCCTTCTTCTTCATGAAGATAACTGGTGCGCCCCATGGTGAAACGCTAGGTCGGATGTGTCCCTTCTCAAGTAATTCCTCTAACTGCAGTTTAAGTTCAGTGAGTTCATGGGTCGTCATCCTATAGGGTGCGCGGGATATCGGCTCTGCACCTGGCACTAAGTCGATGTGGAAGTCCACTTCTCTGCGTGGAGGCATACCAGGTAATTTTGGCGGAAATACATCGGCAAACTCTCTAAGGATAGGGTGATCATCTAAAGTAGCCTCAGGTTCATCCTCTGCTCTATCACTGACTGTGATGGCAAACATCTGACATCCCTTCCGCATACAGCACTTAAGCTGCTGAGCGGATATCATACGAACAGCCGTGGGCTTTTGAATGCCCACTATCTCAACCGACGAACCATGATCGTCTAAACAGCTAATCGTTCTCTGGCGACAATCAAGCTTGGCTCTATGTGCCGCAAGCCAATCCATACCCAGAACTACTCCGTAAGATCCTAATGGCATAATCCTAAGGTCACATGTTGTGGTGAATGATCCCAATGTGATCTCACAGTCTTTAACCAAGGTATCTACTGACATCCTGGCCCTTGAGGCCAACTCAACTTCCCACCTAATGTCTTGCCTAGAAGCCACCAGCCTGCAACGCTCCACTAATGATGTAGACAAAAAGGAGTCAGTAGCTCCTGAGTCAAAAAGGATCGAGATGAGAAAGTCTCTAATCGTACCTGCTTCCTCGATGACAGAAGCCTGGAAATCGGCCTGGCGGTTATCAACCGCTGCAAACATGTGGTGAAATCTGCCCATGTCACCTACGGTCTGCTCAGACCCTCCTGATCGGGGCTGACCCCCTGCAGTAAATCCCTGCGGGCACTGTCTAGCCAGATGCCCTGCCCCACCACATACATAACATGGTCCTCTAACCTGTAACTGCCCTGACTGTGTTCTGCCCGATTGTTGTTGCCCAGTCCGTCCGGTGGATCCCTGTGAGCCTCTGTAAGACTGCTGGGACCTTGCGGGTCCTGCCGATGAACCCTGCTGCCTCTGATCTCTGCGTGGACCCTACTGCTGCCATCCACGGTTCTGTCCTCCCTGTCCCCTCTGTTGAAATTTGGATTTTTGCTGCTGTTGCTGCTGCTGTGGAGGCCTAGGAGGTAATGATGAAGGATTATATCCTCCTCTCTGTGTTGTGTTTTGAGGCCTTCAGAAATTTTGCTGTTGTTGGGGATTACGTTCTTGGTACTGCGGGCGTGGATTCTGTCCTCGTCCCTGAAGTTCCTCTGATATAAGGGCCTTTTCAACAGCCTCGCTCATGGTATGGGGATTTGCCATATGAACCGGTCCTGCTATCCCGTGATTTAGCCCTCTGATGAATTTGTGTATTAAGATTTTCTCGTCATGGAGGTATTCTGCGTAACGAGAAAGCTCTATAAATCGGCTCTCATACTGAGTAACGGTGAGTCCCCTCTGCTGTAAATCATGGAACTCATCGATCCTGCGCTGTCTATAATGTTTGGACAAATATCGCGCATTGAAGCGCTCAATGAAGATGTCCCATGTGAGTGTATCCACAGAGAGTCGGCGCTTGCACTCCTCTGTGCGCCACCAGGTGGCTGCTGCATCCCTAAGAAGATGAACTGCCACTCGTGCTTTCGTGTTGCTCCCATATGGTCGCAATGCGAAACACCTGTCTAAGCTAATTAGCCAAGCCTCGGCCACAGCTCCCTCTGTAGCACCTGCGAAAGTGGGTGGGTTGAGCCTCAGTAGATCTCTGATGGGGTCCCCTCTGTCTCTAAGTCTCACAAGTGGCTCTTCCACACCATCCTCATATACTCCATGCTGAACCTATTCTTGTCTCAAAAGTCTCGGAGGACTCCTGCTCTGTGCTCGGGAGGCTGACCCTACCTCCTCTACTGTTGTGTCGGGAATCTCAACGAAGGGCTCCACACGTGGCACCTCTAGTGGATCAACGCGGGGCTCCATACGTGGCTCAATACGTGACTCAGCACGTGGCTCCTCTCGCGGATCAACACGAGGCTCTATACGTGGCTCAGGAATCACTGGTGGTAACCTATCTAACATAGTCTGTAGTGCCTGTAAAATCTGTGGCCCTATATCCAATACTGGTGTTGCCTGTGGTACTAGTGGTGCTTGTGGTACAGGTGGTGCAGGTGGTACTGCTGTAACTACGGGTGTCACCTGTGGTACTAGTAGTGCTTGTGGTACAGGTGGTGCAGGTGGTGCTGCTGTAATTACGGGTGCCAGTCCCTCAGCTGAGGAATCGCTGTGCACCTCGACTGACGCTGTGTGGCGTGATCGCGCTCGTCGAACACGTCGGGGAGGCATCCTACAAAACAAGGTAGAAACTAATTAGCCAAAGTTGCGGAATAATAACGTGCCCAAATACGCCCAGTGTTTACAACTGTGCTCTGATACCAAATGTCATGCCCACATTTTCCATGTGGTCACAACACACATCACACGTGTCATAGCCACATCTGTCATGTGGTTATGACACGAGATATGAAAAACTTTTCTCACACTGTCCTAAAAACCCCCTTCGCATGCGTACGCATGCTCGACGGTGTTCTCTCATGGCGAAACACTACAATTTTTGGCAGGATATAAGTACAATTGCGTGCAACCAGACGCATACAGATCAACAAGAGGGTCTGTACGACGCCGCTAACATCATTGCAAGAGTGAGATTACCAAAGTTCCTAAATCTAACCCTCGGCAATTTTTGGTAGCATAATGCCTTACGGCGTTAGTGGGAATTACGCTGCACTCATTTACGCACGTGGTTCGCTGATAGATTAACAACTTCCCACGACGCCTTGTTCCGACTAAACCGGCTAGTGATCTCCCTATTTAGTCATTTTTCAGCCAGGCACGGTTGTTTGTCTCCTCTCTTGTTTCCTGAAACATACTCCTCCTATGACTTAGCATTTTCAACAAGGCGGTTTGGTTGCTCTCTCTTCCCTTTTCACTAGTTCTTAATTTTGATTATATATTTATCGCCCTTACCTTAACTATTTCTCTGTTAATTTAGTGTGTTTATATTTCGGTCTCTCTCTCTCTTTCATTTCCTATGCTTTCTTTATGTGCATCCTGTCCTTTCTTCATGATTTACGTCAATCAGGGTTATCACTGCAGCTATTGTTGATATTAAACCTAATTTCAGGATGATCTAGGTCACAAAGGCTGGTTTACTACTTCGCTGGACTCGGTCTCCTAATCTTCCCCGATCTAGGTTCCTCCTCTTCGTATATACTTATTCAACTTGTTCCTAAGCAGATTTAGCAGAAGGGTCCGTCAACTTAGTTCTCTTATCCCATGTGGGAAATGTCGCGCATTTTCTCCTCTGTGTTTTCCACTGTTAGTTTTTCTTCTTCGGACTCTCTTACAGTTTACTTATGAGGTCGTTTAATACAGTTGAGAGTAAAATGGCCACATGGAATGTCTGTGGTGGCTTCTTAAGTTTATTTCCAGTGTTCTTTTAAGCAAGGTGATGTGTAATTTTCCTCTTCATTTTCCGGGTGATTGATATTACGTTGATAGTTGAAACTTCCGAGAAACTCTTTCCAGAGTATCACTGAATAATCCTTTACTCTCTTTTACCTTATAATTTTATTTTCTCTTGTTTATAATTACTGTTGTTACTATTACTATTAATGACTATTAATACACTGATTGTGACTCGTATAACATTGTAAATAGATGTAGGAGGATCTCCACTTTATAAAACCCTGATCCTGGAAATATCACTTCTTTGGTTGTTGTGTTCAACACTTAATAAAAAAAACTAACTGTGAAAATATAATTTGTTATTTTATTTTTATATATCCATGAGACATATTTTATTACGATTTTAAATGAGGGTCCACTAAAATGGTTCATCGATTTACTCCTATGTATATATATATATATAAATATGTATATATATATTTTAATGTCTATGTATAGGACGAAATTGGTTTCACATTAGATATATATATATATATATATATCTATATGTATATATATATTTATATATATATATATATATATAGATAGATATAAAGTAATTATTTTATTATATATTGCTATATACATAGACATCTATAGTATATATATATGCTTATGTATAAAGCAAAAAAAATGTATGCATTCTCAAATAATCCAATCATATGTTAAGGCCAAAGCCCTAACATTTATATTTTTTTTTTTTGTGTTGTTTGAGTTTCCACAACCGACGGCGGCCATGGGCGGCAGCGGCCGCAGCGATAGAGGGGGCAGAGTCGGCGGTGGCCGCAGAGCGGAAGGCAGGGTCGGCGGTGGCCGCAGAGCGGAAGGCCTGTGCAGGCCGCGGGAGTCATAAGGGGAAGGGGGGATGTGGAGTGGGGCGGAGCCCCACCCACATCCCACGATGTGGGGTGTGGGTGGGGCTCCGCCCCACTCCACACCTCCATTTATATGCTAAGGCCTGCGGTGGGGATTTCTCCCCACCGCCCGCCCATTATAAAATGCGACTGTGTTTTTGTTATCCGCGGCTTCACTTCGACAATCATTTATTATGGTGCTTTTTCGTTGCTAATATATAATATATAATATATATATATATATATATATATATTTATTTATTTATTCATATATATATATATATACACAAAATTCAGTCTCATAATAACACAATTTATTCAGTAATGATAATTAATTAAACTGATATATGTATATATATTTATATATATATATATATATAAATATATAGGTATATATTTATGTATATATATATACATATATTCTTATATATATATATCTAATTCATAATTCTCTCAAATTCACTACTTTATTCATTTTCTCCAAATCAACCTGTTATAATGATAATGTCATAACAATTATATATATATATGTATATATATATATCCCAATTTCACTTATTCGGTAGAAATGGTAAATATCTATCCACTTATTATATGTATATATTTCCATTTTCATAAACATTTAAGAATTCTTAAATTTACAAACAGAATATATATACATGCTAGATTTCCTCTAATCCTTCTAAATTAACAGAATCCACTAAATATGGAGAATAACTCAAACATTTAAAACTGTCTTTTCCATTTTAACATTGAACTATAAAAACTAACATTTCAACTAGTTAAGCAATTCCAAACTTTCAAACGTAGACCAACTCAGTTTAGTAATGAACTTTTCCTTTCAGTAATACTTGAAACACAAATAAATTGCTATTGAACAAGGTTTACAAAAATCAACTTGAAAATTTAAGCACAATCATATTACAGAATTTAAACCAGGGATACAACAACTAGCTTCCCAGATTTCCTTCTCCCAAACAACATACTACTGATAGCTTATGACAACCAAATAAAAGTCTAATAATAACAAGATCAGGGAGGTGATTTTCTTCACTCCCAGAATAACATTAAATTACAACAATAACGAGAGAGGTGTTCTCTCTTCAACTCTATGAAATGAACCAGGCCCAATTCTCATGACAAAGAAGATTAACTGCTTCTTCATAAATATCCAACCAGAAGCTCCAAGAGAAAACCTGCGTATCAAAGACAAACAAAGAAGAAAACACCACGCATCTAGCTCTCTTCCCTTCCGTAGACCCGCAAGTGGGTCACCCCCGAGCTAGGGAGACCATACTCACACCTGGGTACTCAAACACTCCACTTCACAACAGAAACAACAACAATCCCAAAGCACACATACACCCGTGGGTATTTTACACAATACGGAAACTCAACTACATTGAGTTTCATAAGGGGCAGGAGAGTGGACACACTCGACTCCAGAGTGTCACCCTGACGGATAAGTTAACCAATATAAATTTCTCTTGGTCTCAAACCAAGTGTGATCACAATTTTTGAGAAATCTGCATATGACTCTCAAGTCAAAAATGCAGTCACAGATACATGCCCTCAAGGCTTTCAACATCCCAAAAGATGGAAACAGGTATGCACCTGAGGAGGATCTCTCCTCCCCTACCCCAAACTTGATGAGCATTTCTCCCAAGTGGGAGACACTCTGTCAAACAACCTGACAATAACCCCACAGAAAACAAATCTAAACACAAAATTTCACACACATTTCATACACATTTTAGTTCTACAAAAACAAAGGTAAAATTCAGACCAACCTTGCAAAGCCCTCCTGGAATGAAGCTGTTGCAGAGTCCACAGAGTTCACTTCCAACCTTACCCACCAACTCCCTCTCCCTTCTCTATCTTGCAAACTAACTTCTCTATTTTTGGTAAGGCAAAAATGAAAGTTTTCTCAAAATTCAACTAACTCCCTCTCATCCCCAAAATTTGAAAATAAATAACCCAAATTCTTTTTCTTTTAGTTTTGAGAAATGGGGAAGTGACACTTGTCACCTCCTCACCCTTCCCCAAAACCACTATTCTGTCCTGGTGGCTTATGTCACTCTCCATTCCCAAGGGTACTCCTTATTCCTCTCATGTGACTCCACTTTCTCATGGGAGAAATAAAAAAAGAGTTAAATGGGAACGAGACAGGTGACCCATGCCTCTTTCTCCTTTCTTCACATGGGTGTCCCCGCAGTACATGGGGGAATCTCACTAAAGAAGAGGTGACCTTCAATAATGGATGGCATCTCTTATCTAGGGGAATGTAGAGGGGATGGGTTGAGTGTTGGTACAACCCATCATGTCCCCTCCTACCTCCAATTTTCGCCACTTAACTTCAGGGGGAGGTTAAGTTGACTAGATGGAGGTTACTCAAGGGTTACCCATGCCAAATGGGCCCCTGGACCCATGGGGTATAACCCAGGGTCAACTTTAACCCATACAAGACACCCCTGGTCAAGGTAAAGCACAAGAAAAGGGCCTCATAATTAAATACTTAAAGAAATTTCAAATTCAATCTCTTTACAACACAATTTATAAAAATAATGTTACATGAGGGTAACCTAACCCACTCGACCATACGAAAGACCACATTACATCATGACATCAAACACAAAGAGATCTTGGTTCCTCGTGGAACCAGATCGGCTTAACAGGGAATAACAAATAACAAGGTGTGAAATGATCTCTGAAATCTGTGGTTCGATTAGTAATCCCTGCACACTCAATTACAAGATCAGTAACCACATAAAATCATCATAGCCGAAGCAACGTAAATAAAACATGCATTCTCATGACATAGTACAATTTAACATAATTAAAATCATATTACAATTTTCCATCATCACCTAATTCATTTTTCTGAAAAGTAAACTTATCCAAACATCACCCAATTAGTTTTTCCGAAAACATAATAAAGTTTAATAGTCTAACAAATTCCGGGAACTGCTATCCCACAAATATGAAAGTAACAATAACAGTACTGTAAATAGTCATAACAACAGTAGTAAAAAGGGTGGTCCTCACAGACTCTTAATCTGCAACCACAAAAAATTTATAGCCAATGCTCTCTGCAATTACAAGACCTCCTTGCAACAAAACTCTCACCACTATCCTCTACTAAACAAGATTATGGAAGATGTACCTCTCCAAGACCTCTTCTACCCACTTCCTCTCAATGGAAGAAGTTTGTGCACCTTCTACCTAGTTTTATCTCTGCTGGAGCATAACCAACTTAACTCTCACAAAATCAACTCACTCTCGTGGATTCACTACTTCACTCTTCACCACTCTTCACCCACATGTCCTAGTGCATAATCTACACTCTCAAGATCAATCGAATATGATATCACTTAATTCAAGAGGTACTCCCTCTCACTGCACACACTCAAATTCCACATGAAATTGTTTAACCTAAGAAAATTTAAATCTTTCTATAGTAGCTACGGAATATAACTCATTCACAATCACCATTAATGTATTTCAATCTATCACACATAGCATATAAAATAACTCCATTCATTTGATCATAGACTTAATTTATATTATTATTTGCAGCTTTCACTATTACCATACAGTGTTTTTCTCATTCAAACAATTACAACTAGAATTGCATACCATATATATCTTTTCACTAAATTGTTATCACATCAATTACAACAATAGCATATTCCCTTCTCCACATTTCTCCTTCCTCTATTTCAATGCAATTCATTGCAATTAAATTTCCTCATACTTCTCCTTAGTAAACTCTCTACAATATCACTCTTTATTTTCCCTCTGTAATCCAATTTGCAATGCTCGATAATGATTTATTTTCTCTACACCTTGGTTCAAATCATTATCCATACACTAAGATATTCTCTTAGTTTCTTCTATAGATAGTCTCCTCTACCATACATTGATATTTAATTCCCTTTGTATCTTCCATTTTTCCCCACTCTACCGGGCCTCCAAAATATGTTGTCATTATCTTTTTATGACATAAATTTCTCTCATTCTAGCTCCTTCTCACAGGCAGCTCTTACCTCTCCATTCTTCCACACTGGGCCCTCTCATGGGTTGATTTTACTCTAAAATTCCCTAAAAATATGTAGCATGAACCTCCTTTTTATATTACCTATTGTTCAAAATGCCTCTTCTCTAACTTTAGGTGCCTCCCTAATTTTTTTGCACCCCACTCTTTCTTGGGTGACCAGCTCTCAATCTATCATGTAGCTCACCTCTCACAAATACCATCCCTCTATTTTTGTATGACTTAACACTTGCAAATTGAAAGGTCATAAGACAAAAAAATATGGGGAAGTTGAGGCGACACCAAACATAGGAAGAATAAAATCTTTTGATATTATAATTTTGCCCAGTCAATACTCCCCAAGTCGTGGTCTCCCCAAGTTGCCTTATGAAAATGTTTTCAATGATTTTCTATTGCTTGACTTCATTTAAACTCTCCAAGTACTCTAAATCACATTCATCTTTAGTTGAATAACAAACAACAATAAGAGAAAACATATTATTCTTTAGTCACCCAAATGATGAGCTACACACTATGGAGACTGTACATACACCTTCATTAGTATTTCTTTGCCATTAAAACTTATGAAGATGTTGCCACATATACACAATTAGCAAGTTGCCAACACTACCAATTGAAGAAATCAATTTACTCAACTATGAGAGGATGTGCCAAATTAGGTGTTGGTAGGTAGAAAATTCAAAGTTCTCTATTTCACCTAAAAATTGGTGAGTACACTTGGAATGACATCCAAAGGTCCCCTGCAAAAGGATTTTTCTCCAACTTTCAAGAATGATGAGATTTTGAACTTTTTGTAAAAATGCTAGTACCAACTTCTAGCATTAAAATCTCCCAAATGGTGAAAGATATGCCTTCAAATTTTTTTGCAAATTTGGTAAAATGTATTCAAGAACATGCCTCTCAAAGTATTTTTCACCAAACCTCCAGGATCTCCCAAAACAATTGTTTCCATGAAATCAACCTATTGTGTGTCAAAACTACCACCTCAAAGAAACTCAATTATTACAAATCTAATTACATGAAGTGTTACCAAAGATTATAGATACCAAACATGACCAAAACCAAACCCAAAACTGAAAACTAATCCTGAAAATGTTTTTGGTTGATGCTGATTTCTAGTTTTCCCAGATGCTCCTGCATCACATAGCATTAGTTTTCTTGTTTTCACAAGGATATCTTGAGATCCTATGAGAAAACTATTGATTGAATTTCCTCCTATGTTTCCACAACTTCAACTTACATTTCTTTCATTTAAGGTTGGTTCCCAAGATATAGACTAGGCCAAAAATCTCAGTCATTATTCTATATGTTGGATTAAAAGATTATGGTTGGAATAATTACATACAACACCTTGCTACAAAAAGAACCTATTGATTTCATGATACCAGGCTCCAAGAGCCTTCTTGAGACAATATAATGATTTCTTTTTCAATTAGTACATATGGTGTTCTACTCCAACCTTGCAAAAACCAAGGGAATGCTAGTTGTAGTTTTCTTCACTTAAAGAAATGGGAGGTGCATATAAAATTTCTTCACTTCTAGCTAATGGTGTTATTTCATATGTTTTATTGTTGAAGATACTTTTAGATAGAAGTTTCATAGGGAATAAATATCCATGTGTATGTTATGAAAATGTGAGAAGAAATAATAACTTAAATTTATGTGAATGTGCATAGTGGACAATCAAATAAGAACATAAGAAACAATTTCAACAATATTGTGTATAATAAAAAATGGAGTTTAGAAAAATAAGACCAATTAAGTGTGGCAAACATATCAATATGACTTAAAAAATACCAATAGCTCTTATTCTCTTATCTACATAACCTTTGTAATTGAGAGGAGAAATAAACAAGAGCAAGATTAAAAAAAAAGTGTGATTTACAAAGTTAATTTTGATAAAAGAGTAAATTAGAAATTATTAAATTATCAAACAAGATGAGATCAAGTGGCATATCATATAGTCTTTCAGAGTGAAGACTAATGTTCAAATCCTTAGAAAGAAATTTAAATGTTTAAATGTACAAATGTTGAATGATGAATAGGTTAATTACCACATCTAATTATGGGTGTGACATACCCTAATGGGAAAGGAAGGAGCAAGTCTTAGGTAAATTTAATAAAAGAAATACCCCTCAGTCTTAGCATCTAAGAAAAATAATACCCTATAAGGAGAACTCACTAATTAGAAACATGGGAAGTTTCTCTTAAGGATAAAAGGAAGCTTTAGCATGCCTATAAGGGCTTGGTGCAGTGGGGTCAAGTCACAAGGTTGTTGTGGCAACCACCATGGTTCAAACCCTTATTTCTATGATGAACTTGTATGCCTTGTGCCTTCATTGGGCTTATGTGCCCGCAAGATGTGTGCCTTCATTGGGTTTTTGTGCTCATAGGTTGTGGGCCTTCACTAGGCCATTGAACTTGTGAGTTTGACCACATGTGATGATAATACCTTGGGGACTGAGGCCCCTAGTAGTTGTCTTGGCAATAAATCCAATAGGAAGAGATCACCCATTTAGGATCAGACCAGGCTAAAAACTTGAGTTTCCCAAAGCTAAAAAAATGGAAGCTTTAGAATTAAAGGAAATTAGTTTAATATATAGGGCCTATAAAAGCCTATAAATATATCTTGCAACTTAACTAAAAATAAAGTGTAAGAATATGTCTTCCAACTGAAGGAGAGGAAAAAGAAACAAAGAGAAAAAGATTATGGTCTACATAAATGGTATTGATGAGCTAGAAAAATTATTGGCTATTACACTTTAGGTTGGTCCAAAATCCCTTCACAAATAGAACTATATCTATCCTAAATGACTAGGAAAATGTGAACTTGAAAAGACCTAAACAACTCCAAGCCTAAAATAAAATATCAAGAGGAATAGAGATGTCTTTTCAAAGAATAATTTTGTAATATATAAAGAAAACCAAAACTTGGTGTGGGTGGAGTACTATATTTGTCTCTAAACTATGACAGGTCCTCATCTTAGCATGAAGATCAAATAGAGTTTTCATTTAAAACCTCTAATGTATTTTATATTGGTTATGGACTATGGAAGCCCTAATAATAGGGTTTGTTGGACTATGAAACTACAAGGTGGTGAGTCTAGAACTAACAATTTACAACAGATAATGCATGTTCTCCTAAACTATCACCATATTCATTAGAGTTGGTCCAACATTGTTGTTGGAAATACTATTCTATTTTTTAATATGCTAACAGAAAATGGCCCTTGTCAAAACACCACGATGCTTGAACAAATGGGTTTAGATGATTGATTTGACTCTACAAAAATTGTAGGAGGTTTTTCAAGCAATTATCATAATAATGGTTCTAGAAAATCTCAAATTATCATGGGTTTGGAGAGAAGAAATACAAATCCCTAGAGACATTTATGTTCTCTACCTAGCTAATGCTTCTTCCACTACTTGATCCAAATTTAATTTAATATAGATTCCAATGTCCAATGGTAGCCAATATAAATAAAAGAAATATGCATGGTCAAATTACATATTAGAAGGTCCAGTGTGTCTCCAAGTAAAGTGATACACAATGGTACCTTAACAAAATCATGAATCATCGAAAGCTCTTGCTGAAGAAGAAAAGAAAGAAGAATGAACAAGTGTTGGATACCAAATTGGTTGTCATTGTTGAACATGGAAAGACAACTGAGAGGGGGGGTGAATCAGTTGTAACCAATATTTCAAAATAATTAAGATATCATCCACTTAATTACTATTATTAAGTTTAACCATGAAAGTATAAAATTAGAAACTTAACACATTTGCACATCAACACAAGAGACAACATATTTTTACTTGGAAAAACCTATAAGGGAAAAACCATGGTGAGTGTTAGCTCACAATATATTATGTTATATCAAAACCAAAAATTAGAGGCTCACTATCTTAGGGATCACTACCAATGGGGTGGCTCACTGTTGTTGGGTGGCTCACTGCCAAGATTTGGTGAACAGAGATGGTATCATTTAAACCATGCTAAAGTTTAGTTCCATTGAAGTACTATAAACATCCTTTGCTCTACTATGCTTTTAACTTCACACCATCTTCACATCTTCACTCTTGGATACATTTTCATTACTCTATTACAAGTATTTATACAATTCTTCAACCTTGGAATAATCATTAAGGTTGGCATTACAATCATCAACCATTAGAACATTCTCCAAGGTCAGAAAAAACATATACATAAGAGTAAGTCTGGACTTAAAAAAATTAATGAAAGAGAAAAAATGAATGTGGATAAAACCATACCTTAGCTAGGACTCAAACAAAATCTTACATCCTACAAAACGTGATCACAATCTCCAAAGTATAACCACAACAAGTGAAAATTACCAAGTCAGCTAAAACTGGTGTTAACACTAAAGCTTTTGAGAACACGCTTCATGCACGACCTGGATTACACTTTGTGGACCAATCAAAAGGTAGAAACATGATTTGGAGACATCCACAAGCATGTTACAATCACCAAGAACATCTGCACAACCTCAAAACACTTTACCCACAAGATTCTTCAAACCAGAGCATTTAAACATTACTATTAGCCACTGTCATAAAAGAAAGATCACTTGCGGACCACCATATCATGAACCATTAAAACTAAAGGCACATATCCTCATTATAAACATAATTCTAGAACTGTAGACTATAATACTTAATTGCAGAGAAATGCGGAGCAAAATACATTCTCCCTATCACCACTGAAAGCATAGAAAAACAATTTTTACTCTAGTGAACATAACTCATTCAAATCTTCATACCGGATGCTCAAACTTTGAACATAACAACTATAGACAACCTTCATCTTAACTTCCAAACAATGGACAAAGATTTTCAATCTATAATAAATGTAGAGAAAAATACTTTTATTATCTTTTTGCAAACCAAGAGACTCTGCAATACACCGTTTCTAGTAGTAAAACAAATCTTCTTAAGAGCATTCAGTAACTCAATACCAAGAACACTTTCTCATTATCTTCAATAATTATCTAAGCCAAAACCAATTATCTCAACACAAGCAAGCATAAAAACAAGAGCACAGTTTACACCAATGACAACACTGATTAGGCACATACTTGCAACAATCTCCCCCTTTGTCATTGATGGAAACATTGATGTGAAAAACTATAAACACCATCAAGAAAATATTTTATACTGATTACTTTCTCCACCTTTCTTTTTACACTTCTGAATTCTTTCTTGCCTTGATTGTTTCACATGATTTTCTCTCCCCCTTTGACATCAATGGCAAAGGACATCAGTTCCCCTTTTTATGCACATACTTGCAAACAACTACTCTGATCAAGCCAAAATTTCTTTTATCATTAGCTCTACAATACTTATCTTTATCAGGAACTTATATCAACAACTTCTACCTACTCCCCTTGAGAGGTAGCCTTCAAAACATCAATCTAGATCAAGGAATAAGACTTTAGGCACCATTGGATTGATGCACTTCTCATCTATCTTAGTTTAGAGTACGAGGGGTAATAACCCCTAAATTTCCTCTAAAGTACTCAAAAGTATCCTTAGGCAAAAGGTTTTGTAAAAATATCTACAATCTGATCCTTGGTAGACACATATTCCATTTTCACTTCATTCTCAGTTACTTTTTCTCTCAGAAAGTGATACCTTATAGATATATGTTCTATCCTTGAGTGCATCACTAGATTATTTGAAATGTTTATAGCACTTTTATTGTCACAAAAGATTGAAATTGGTTCTTCATACACAACTCTTATATCATTCAATGTTTTCTTCATCCAAAGCACTTGAGTACAACAACATGTTGTAGCAATATATTCTACTTCTGCAGTGGATAAAGAAATAAATTCTTGCTTCTTTCTTAGCCATGAAACCAATCTATTGCCCAAGAGGAAAGCACCTCCACTTGTACTCTTTCTATCATCTGCATCTCTAGCCCTAATTGTATCTATATAAGCACAGAAAGTGAAATCAGAGTCTTTGGGATACCACAATCCATAGTCTGAAGTGCCTTTCAAATACCTCATGATTCTTTTGACTTCCATCACATGTGATTCTTTGGTATCTTCTTGAAATCTTGCCACAAGACACACTGCATGCATTATATCAGGTCTGGTACGGGTTAGATAAAATAGTCGTCCAATCATAGATCTATACTTTTTTTTATTAGTCTAAGGTGATTCATCATCCTTGCTCAACTTGCAACCAGTTACCATGGGAGTACATATTGGTTGGGAATCCTCCATTCCAAATTTCCTCTATAATCCTTTGACATAGTTGGATTGAGAAATTATAATTCCCTTTTTTGATTGAGTAATCTATAGTCCTAAAAAGAAATTCATTTCACCAAACATAGACATCTCAAACTCATTTTGTATTTCCTTTGTAAATTTCTTACACATACCTTCATTGCCTCCAAAGATAATATCATCAACAAAGACTTCAACAATTAGAATCTGATTATCATTAATTTTAAAATAAAGATTATCATCTGCAATACCTTTGTTGAACCCTAATTGCAACAAATACTTGTCCAGCCTTGCATACTAGGCTCTAGGGCTTCCTTAAGGCCATACAAGGCTTTCTTCAATCTACATACCATGTCACCTTGGTCTGATGACTGAAATCCTTTTGGTTGTTCAATGTAAACTTCTTCTTCTAGCTCTCCATTCAAAAATGCAGACTTCACATCCATCTGTTATTCTTTGAGGTCTTTGTGTGCTGCAAATGCCAAGAACATTCTTATAGATTCAATCCTTGACACAGGAGAAAATGTCTCTTTAAAATCTATGCCTTCAACTTGAGAATATCCTTTCTATAGTAGTCTTGCTTTGTTTCTTACCACTTCTCCATTTTCATGCATCTTGTTTCTGAACACCCATTTAGTTCCAATCACATTCTTATTAGCACGTCTATGGATCAATTCCTAAGTTTGATTTTTCTCTATTTGCATATACTCTTCTTCCATGGCTCTTACCCAACTTTCATCTTTACAATCCTCATTTACATTCTTAGGTTCAATCTATGAAAGTAAACAATAGTTCACCTGTTATTCTACAACTCTTTTCCTTTTTAATACCCCTTTGTTTTTGTCACCAATAAATTGATCCTCATAATGATTAATCCTTACATACTTGGGGATCTTTTCTGGAGCTTTTTCTTCTTCATCTTGACTATCCATTTGTTAAACATTTTCTTCATTCTTTGTAGTATCAGGTTCATCTGATTCATATCCTCCTAGATCTGATATTCTTCCCCTATCTTCATCAACTCTTACATTTATACTTTCAATTATGTTCTTCAATCTCTTATTGTATCACTGGTAGGCCTTGCACTTAGTGGAATAACCAAGGAAAATTCCTTCACATATAGTATCAAACTTGCCTAACTCTTCATCTCTTCTGATATAATATTTGCTTCTAAAAACTTTGAAGTATTTCACTATAGGAACTCTTCCATACCACAATTCATAATGAGTTTTAGTACAATTACCTTTGACTTGAACTCTATTTTGAATGTAGACAACTGTATGTATAGCTTCTCTCCAATACACTTCTAGTAGGTTTACCTCTTTCATCATAGTCCTTGTAGCCTCTTGAACTATCATGTTCTTTCTTTCAATAATTCCATTCTGTTGAGGAGTTCTAGGAGCAGACATCTATCTCTTTATCCCATGTTCTTCATAGAATGCATTAAATTCATTCAATGTAAACTCTCCTCCTCTATTAGACCTTAATCACTTGATCCTTAAATCTAACTCATTTTCAACCATCACTTTGAAAAACTTGAACTTGTTTCGAGCTTCTAATTTTTCCTTTAAGAAAGTAACCCTTGAAGTCATTCTTGAATAATCATCAATAAGAAACATAAAATACCTGTCTCCTTGTAGAATTCTTATTCTTGTAGGACCACATAGACCTATATGCACCAGCTCAAGCAATCTAGCAGAAAATTGTTCCTTACTCTTGAAGTTTGCTCTTGTATGTTTTCCCATTTGGCATTCCTTGCAAATAGTGTTAGTAGGCTTCACAAGCCTAGGTAAATCTCTCATAACTTGCACTAAACTTATCTTCACCAAATTTTCAAAATTGATATGACACATCCTCCTATGCCACAAGCAACTCTCATCTATCTAAGCCAACAAACAACAATCATTAGTTCCTCTCAAATGATAAATATTACCTCTAGTCTTCTTATTAGTTACAATCATTGTTTTGGAGCTTTCCATGATCTTGTAAGCATTATCACTAGTAGAGAAATAGCAATATATGACTAAAAAAACTACTAAAAACTACTTATAAATGACCAAACGTGGTCATGTGACCATTAGTAGTTTATTGTCAATCATTTATAACATGACCAAATTGATGACTCAACCATTTTTAGTAATTTATTGGTTGTTTTGATTGATCAATTTGGTAGTATATATAGTCATTGGTTGTTGTAATCTGGTCACTTATTTAGTCATTTATTTTTTACCAATATATTTAGTCATTAATTTAGTCATTGATTATTGTTAACTAGTCACTTATTTAGTCATTTTTACTCACTGATTTAACACTAGTCATATATTTAGTCATATTTATTCACTGTTCACTAATTTCTATCAATTGATAGTATACTTAGTCATATTTATTCACTGTTCACTAATTTCTATCAATTGGTAGTATATTTAGTCATATTTATTCATTGTTAATGACTTCTATCAAGTGGTACTATATTTAGTCAATTTAATTATTAATTGATGTCAATTAGTAGTATATTTAATCATTTTAATTGACTGATATTTGAGGATTTAAACATAAAACATAGAAATACACATCATAATCATCAATTAATTACATACAATATAAAGATAGCCATTGAGAAGGCAAAATCACTAAACTTTATTAAAAGAAAGGTGTTCTTAAAACTTGCACAAGTCTGAAATATCTATATTGCTTGAAAAATTCTTAGAAATAGAGTATTACAATGTTTATTTTTAGTCACAAGACTGGAAATTTGATCGAATTACAATGCATAAAAATGACAAGAAAGAATTAACTTCTCCAAGTTTACAATGCTTTTCCAAAAAGTGAACTATCAGTAACTGATTCTCAACCAGCCTAATTGCTTCCACAGGTCATCTAATCTACCCCATCAGTCTAGCACTTGTCCTTCTTGACTGAAACCAAAGGAAATACACTATCATATGTAGTCAAGTCTATGATAGGATATTCATTATAATGTGAAACATGGATTAGATCAGGATTCCTTAATGAAACATCAATATATTCTTGTGTCTTGTACTATCTTCAGCACTACTTTCTAGATGATTGCCCTGTAACTTTCATATACTTGCCTTTTAATTAATGCTAACACTGCAGTCCTCTATTCCTTTGTTCATGCCACTGAAACCATGTTTACTGTGCCTATATCCCTGGGAACCATTGACCATTTCCACTCACCATGAACATCTTACCTCTATGCACTCATTATCTCTCTGTTATAGAACAGTCACCCATAAGTATACAAAATTTAGACTTTCATTTGTAGACTGTCATAGGTTTATGAAACTACCATATTCCTACAACTATACTACCACATAGAATATATGCCTTGTAATAATAGAATTATTAGTGGCTATCCTTTTTTCTATTTAAGACTTCTATAAATTTGTCTACCGGTTGCTTCCAAAGTCTTGATGAAATGCTAACATCATCACCTTATGACTATAGTCTTCCTCATTGATCTTTGTCTATTACCAACTGCCCTTCCTTTCTCAAAATCTAACACACCACCCTTGATCACAACATATTAAGACTCATCTCACTTTGTCTATGGCATGAACTATGTACTTTATCTCTTGCTCACTATCATTTATACTCCTTGAGTCTTCATGATGACATCTCATATATGAAGCTCTCTCCTTTATGAAGCTCTCTCATTTATGTTCCTTGAATCTTCATGATTGAGTGTTGATCATGTCCCATAAATGAAGCTCTCTCCTTCAATGCAACTAACAATAACCCTAGAATCTTTTCATAAAGGCATATAAGGTAGTGATGGTGAATGTTTAGGGAGGAAAAGAAACATAAAATCAAGTCCAGAAAACCCATAAGACTTAAATATATGTCTTTTCTTTGAAAAATGTGTTACAAATGCATTTCTCAATGCTATGACTGAAAAAATTGAGTTACAATGGCTTTTTTTGCTTATAAAGCTCCAAAATAGACAAAAAACAATATGATCCCTGAACAACACATTCAAAATATTGCATAAAGTAGTGGGCCAAGCTATCTAATAGCCAGTACATGTGATGCAAGAGCATCCCTAGTTCAAATCAATCTTGCATCAACCAAAAAAACATTTGCATTCTAGTTCATTTGTTTCTTTTCATTCTTTCATTTCAATTGAGGCAATTAAGGCAATAATAGGTTTCAACATCTTGATCAGCATTCTATCACAGCAACACCTCAAGCACTACGGATCTATTTTTTGGCATCTAGACATGTTCATCTACATCACTCTAAGTCTGCAGAGCATTTGGATCAGTTATCAGAAAGTTATCGCTATTAGAAGATCCTCTATTTTCTCAGTGTAGAGATTTCTAACAGTCATGAACAATCAGCTAAAGGAGAAGATTTGTGAGCATTGGCTGACTTGCAAATCCTAATGATACATTCTAAAATTTTCCTTGGTTCATTGTCGACCTTCCCGAAAGGTTCGTACATCATTTCACACATTTGAGGAGGATTCCAAGCCGATAGGTCTAACCTATCCAAGAACACACATTATGATGGAAGTAGATTGTCATTGATGTCAAAAAGGTGTGAGTTAATGATGCAGTTGCAGGATATTCTTGTCTTCATGGGGAAGAGGTTCTAATGTTGATAATTTTCATGTGCTTCAAGTAACTAACATGGGATCAGGATGATTTGTCTCTATATGGTACAATAATCGAGAAGTTCATAGAGTTTATAAGGAATTAGTTTCAAAGTCTTCATCTTGGATTCATGGATTGTCTTCATCTTGATTCAATTGGATGAAGTCTCCTTTAGATGTCATCATACTTTGTTTCTGATAATGTTGTTTGAAAAGTGCTCTAAGAAATGCTCAGGAGTTTCCATGCAGTATGACATGATTCATGATTAAGGAGATTTGTATCCAAGCTCATATCATGTATCATAGTGATGTCTTTATGATACCAAAGGTTTGATTGAAGCTTGATACAAAGAAAGTTGCACTTGGCAATTCAAGGTCTGCAAAGCCTCTTATTCTCTTCTTTCTATCAAAGCCTCTTATTCTCTTCTTTCTATCAAAAGTGTTAGACAAAAAAGTCTCAGGAATATCTGATAGAATTTAAGGTTTGAAAACTCCTTAAAGATTTGATCTTCCATAAAAACCTTATGTGAAAAGAAATTTATGCATATTATGTTATATTTTTCTATTGACCTGTGACAGTAGGTCAAATCACTAATGACAACCTGCAGAAGGGTTTAAGCTTCGTGGGCAACTGGGCCCTTCACATTCTTCCACCAACTTTCGGTCTCCTTTTGAGTGGGGAAGCACCAAAAGAAAGTTTAAACAAGTATGTGGAGCGCTTGAATTATATGAGGAGCATATTGTTTTTAAAAACCATCGAATATGGAAGATTTATATGTGGAGAGCACAATTTAAAGACTTTCAAATGACTTGTAAAGTGAGCGGCAAAATTTGTGAAGTGGAGCTCGACTTAAGAGGAAATACTATATTTATTTAGAATGCTTTATTTGGTTTTAAAGCTTATCTCAAAAGAAAAGGCATTTTTTTGAAATGCTTTATTTATATAAAGCATATGATTGAGCACGTATTATGCATCTATTTTTAGATGTTTTTTTAAAAGAAAATTTTTAAAATTTCTATTTTATTTACCTTTTAAAAGGCATGAGATTTGGGAGCTTAAGGATAGATATGTTTTTTTTTTTCACAGAGATTTTTTAAAAGGAGAACTTGAAGAGATGAAGGTATAGAGGATTTGAAAGTCATGGAATGAATTTTTTTTTTGAAGAATATTTATTTCTTGGAGAAGTTTTTTGTCTTTTTGAAGGAGCATGTTGAAAATATTTTTTGAGATGAAATTTTCATATTGGAATTTTTATCAGATGGAAGAGGAATGTGAAAGAGAGATGAAATATTTGATGCAGAAGATGAATGAGAGAGGTCTTTTGCAGATAAATTGATTGAAGATTGACAAAAATTGTGTAGAGTATTTCTACAGATTGAAGAGTTTTTTTTAAGTACACAGAATATGAAGAGTTATTATCAGAGGCAAATTGATTAGATTTTATTTGAGACAAATTTTTTTAGGTTGAAATGTCATTAAATATGAAGAGACATTTATAGATATGAGGGCAAAAATAATATATTGAAGATCATTGAATATCTTTGCAGAATATGAAAGGTTTTATGCTCACTAAAATTGATTTGCAAGATAGAGAATTTGAAGAGTCATTTTTATGGATGAAGATAAAATTGCACATAGGATAAAATGTTTTTATTGATCATTTATTTTGTGAACAAGATTTTTTTCTTGCAGATGGATTGGTGTTTGGATTTCTTGATGTTTTTATTATTGCAGATGAAAGGGTTTTGATTTATAGAGAGAAGGTGAAATGTTTTTGTTTGCAGAGAAGATGAAAATGATTATTTAGAATGTGAAAAGTCATCTTGTATATAATGGCTTTGCAGGTGGATTGATTTGTGTGTTGTTGAGTGGATCAGGATACATGATTGATTTTGAATATCTGAGTTTGTACATGATTTGGGTTGATGAAAAGAATGGCCATTTGACAGACACATGTGAGAGAAGAAATTTTTTGTATTGAAATAGAGAAACCCTTTGAGTTCTTGTTTTTAGTTTGTTTTGTATTAGGGGTTGGCACTCCTTGAAGTTGTTGCTTCTAAATATTGTTTCCAGTGAGGCACAATATGCTAGTGAGGCTTATAGGTCAGTGAGACCTCTCAATTGTCAGTGGGACATAATATTCAGCCAGTGAGGCTTTGTAAGAGGTTTTTAAAGTTAAGCCAGTGAGGTAGTTTTGGAGTAGTTTTTCTACCCCAGGAGGGTTTTCCACTCGTGCAAATTTGTGTTATGTCTCATATTGCTGTTATCTATATGTGTGTATGTTAATACTTTGCTTAAAAGGTTTTGTTCTCTTTTTTGATTCTCAGTCATGTGCTTATGTGTTTGACAAATCAGTGATATCTTTCTCTTTGTGTGTCTTGAAAGTTAAAGTTTGCAAAAAGGTTTGAAAATTTACACAACACTAATTCACTCCCCCTCTCAGTGTTGTCCTGGACTCCTACAATTGGTATCAGAGCCTAGGTTCCCTTTGAAGCTTAATTAGCTCGGGTAGGCTTTGGTAGTGGAGTAAAATGGGTAAGAAGAATAGAATTAAGGTCTCAAATAGAGAAAAGAAAGATGCTGATCAAAATATGGTAAAACATGCCTTAGTTAAGCCTAGCAATGATTTGTTGCATATGTCACCCCTGATGATTGATACACAAAATGGTCCTATAGTTGAGAATTTTGATAAAAAGGAAGACTTGAATATGAATGTAAGGAGACAAGAACTTGATGGAACTAAAGATAATTTTGCTGTTGAGATTGATGGTAAAGAAGAAGAATTCTTTATGGATGAAGATGAAGAGGAGTTTGATGAAGATGATTGTGAAGTTGATTTAGAAGGTGAATTATTGTGTGCCTTGGATACAATCAAGCAGCTCAGAAAACAGAATAAGAAACTAGAAGATCAACTTCAACATGAAAAAGTGTCTAAGGACAAAGTTGTTTCAGAACTTGAAGAGGCAAGAAATCTAGTTATGAACTTGAGAAGTCAAGTTGGTGAATCAGACAAATTAATTATCAATTTGAAGGTTGAGGTTGAAGAAGCTAAAAGGATAGCCAATGTAACAAAGTCTGAGTTGGAAACAAAAGCAGCTGAATGTCATAGGCTTGAAGGAGAACAAGTCTATTTAAGAAAAGAACTTGAGGATATTAAGAAGTAGTTTGAAAAAAATCTCAAACTTGAAGAGATGTTGAGTAAACAAAAACAACATAGAGACACTATTCCACTTGGTTATGAAGAAGGAGAGTGCTCCAAAGCTAGTGAAATTCCAAGAAGGAAAATTGATTTAAGTCATGTTGCTGCCCCTGAAGATAAAATGAAGTGTGAAGCTGAGAGAAGAAATTTCAGAAGAACTGCTCGTGTAAGACAAGCATACATGTACAGGTATAACTATTCATTTAATGGTTTTTGCTATACTTGTAATCATTTTGGGCATAAAGCAATTAATTGCAGAAAAAATCAACTTTCTTCAACAAGGAATGCTAATATTGTTTGTTTCAAGTGTAATTCTCTTGGTCACAAAGCATATAGTTGTAGAATGTTTGGAATAATAGCTTTACCTGGTTTGATAGATTGGAAAAAGAACAAGGTTGAAAAGGTCTGGATAAAGAAATCTGAACAGAAGCAAGAAAATGAGAAAGTTTGGAGGCAAAAACAAAGACAAGAGAAGATAAATTCTAAACTTGTGCATCTTGCACAAGTCACTTCATCAGTTGCATAACAGATAGCATGAAGTAAGGGGGAGTTGTACTTGATCTATCAATTATCCCCAAGAAGTTTCAGGAAGGAGATCATTTGAATGATGATCTTGTCATATTAATTCTTGTCAAATGAATTTTATGATGATATTGCTAACTAAGTTGATCTTTAGTATGTGACAGTGATTTAGGAAGAACTTGTTAATGCAGTTGGTTTGTTGGTATGCAAAATTGATGGGCTGATTTGAATACTGGATCTTGGGTATACTCAAGAAGTTATCTTTAGATGTTTGCTTATGTGGGCTAAGGAAGTTGCAAATGAAAGAAGTGAATTCATTTATTTTTGCAAAGGTATTTTATAGTGGTTATGTTTATATCAGATTTGACATGGAGTTGTAAAAGTGTCATGTGCAGGATGATCTTCATCAAGATAGCCTTCATTTCAGATAATCTTCATTCCTTTGAGAAAGGTCTTCATTCTTTATCATATCAAGAAATGTGTGCAAGAGTAAAGTGATTGATTGTTGCAGATTTATTGTCATGGAAATCTTAGCAAGGTTCTTTCTTGAGTGGTTGTCATCTCATCTTGAGTTGTGAATTTTGTAATGAGTAGCCTTCATGTGGTTATCAGATTTTTGTTAAACCTGCATTGTTGTTCATCATAAGTATTGATGTGATCTTTGCATGAAGTTCAAGTTCAGATAAGTCATATCGAAGGAGTGAATTTTTATGATCATACATGATACTTTATGCTTTGGGAGATCTTGGAGATTTGTTATTTCAAGTCAAAAAGTGTTGATGATTGTTGAAGAAGAGTGATGTCATCAGGAGTTTGTTAAAGGAAGTAATCAGAGGATCTCATTGTTGTCAATGTTTCATCTTCATCTACATATTTGTGTTGTGATAAGAAGTGGTATAGTGCAGTCTATGGGGAGCTTATAATAGTGGTTGGATGCTTATGCCTTACATGATTGTTTGATGTCTTGTTGCTATCAAGTTTTTATGGTTGTTCAATATGCAGATGAACATGGAAAGAGCTCAGAGTTCCCAGGATAAGTTTTGGACAGCAAATTGCAAAAATAATCAGTGCCTTAAGTGGTATTTCAATTCTTGGTTGGTATGAAGGATGATAATGTCAGTAATAGTGCTTGTGATTCTAGAAATGAGAATTGATTGATATCAGCATACTTTTCTAGTCTCTTGCTAATGATCTATATGAGTTATTTTTCTCAGGGGGAGCTAATTCAGGCTTTGTCATCAGATGTCAAAAAGGGGGAGAAAGATAAATTGCATCATAAAGTTTTGCCATCAATGACAAAGGGGGAGATTGATGGAAGTAGATTGTCATTGATGTCAAAAAGGTGTGAGTTAATGATGCAGTTGTAGGATATTCTTGTCTTCATGGGGAAGAGGTTCTAAATGCTGATAATTTTCATGTACTTCAAGTAACTAACATGGGATCAGGATGATTTGTCTCTGTATGATACAATAATCGAGAAGTTCATAGAGTTTATAAGGAATTGGTTTCAAAGTCTTCATCTTGGATTCATGGATTATCTTCATCTTGATTCAATTGGATGAAGTCTCCTTCAGATGTCATCATACTTTGTTTATGATAATGTTGTTTGAAAAGTGCTCTAAGAAATGCTCAGGAGTTTCCATGCAATATGACATGATTCATGATTAAGGAGATTTGTATCCAAGCTCATATCATGTATCATAGTGATGTCTTTATGATACCAAAGGTTTGATTGAAGCTTGATACAAAGAAAGTTGCACTTGGCAATTCAAGGTCTGCAAACCCTGTTGTTCTCTTCTTTCTATCAAAAGTGTTAGACAAAAAAGTCTCAGGAATATTTGATAGAATTTAAGGTTTGAAAACTCCTTAAAGATTTAATCTTCCATAAAAACCTTATGTGAAAAGAAATTTATGCATATTATGTTATATTTTTCTATTGACCTGTGATAGTAGGTCAAATCACTAATGACAACCTACAGAAGGGTTTAAGTTTTGTGGGCAACTGGCCCCTTCACATTCTTCCACCGACCTTCGGTCTCCTTTTAAGCGGGGAAGCACCAAAAGAAAGTTTAAACAAGTATGTGGAGTGCTTGAATTATATGAGGAGCATATTGTTTTTAAAAACCATAAAATATGGAAGATTTATATGTGGAGAGTACAATTTAAAGACTTTCAAATGACTTGTAAAGTGAGCGGCAAAATTTGTGAAGTGGAGCTCGACTTAAGAGGAAATACTATATTTATTTAGAATGCTTTATTTGGTTTTAAAGCTTATCTCAAAAGAAAAGGCTTTTTTTTTTAAATGCTTTATTTATATAAAGCATATGAGTGGGCATGTATTATGCATCTATTTTTTGAAGTTTTTTTTTAAAAGAAATTTTTAAAATTTCTATTTTATTTACCTTTTAAAAGGCATGAGATTTGGGAGCTTAAGGATAGATATTTTTTTTTTTTCAAGGAGATTTTTTAAAAGGAGAACTTGAAGAGATGAAGGTATAGAGGATTTGAAAGTCATGGAATGAATTTTTTTTTGAAGAATATTTATTTCTTGGAGAAGTTATTTTTTGTCTTTTTGCAGGAGCATGTTGAAAATATTTTTTGAGATGAAATTTTCATATTGGAATTTTTATTAGATGGAAGAGGAATGTGAAAGAGAGATGAAATATTTGATGTAGAAGATGAATGAGAGAGGTCTTTTGCAGATAAATTGATTGAAGATTGACAAAAATTGTGTAGAGTATTTCTACAGATTGAAGAGTTTTTTTTAAGTACATAGAATATGAAGAGTTATTATCAGAGGCAAATTGATTAGATTTTATTTGAGACAAATTTGTTTAGGTTGAAATGTCATTAAATATGAAGAGACATTTACAGATATGAGGGCAAAAATAATATATTGAAGATCATTGAATATCTTTGCAGAATATGAAAGGTTTTATGCTCACTAAAATTGATTTGCAGGACAGAGAATTTGAAGAGTCATTTTTACAGATGAAGATAAAATTGCACATAGGACAAAATGTTTTCATTGATCATTTATTTTGTGAACAAGATTTTCTTCTTATTGATGGATTGGTGTTTGGATTTCTTGATGTTTTTATTATTACAGATGAAAGGGTTTTGATTTATAGAGAGAAGGTGAAATGTTTTTGTTTGCAGAGAAGATGAAAATGATTATAAAGAATGTGAAAAGTCATCTTGTATATAATGGCTTTGTAGGTGGATTGATTTGTGTGTTGTTGAGTGGATCATGATACAAGATTGATTTTGAATATCTGAGTTTGTACATGATTTGGGTTGATGAAAAGAATGGCCATTTGACAGACACATGTGAGAGAAGAAATGTTTTGTATTGAAACAGAGAAACCCTCTGAGTTCTTGTTTTTAGTTTGTTCTGTATTAGGGGTTTGTGCTCCTTGAAGTTGTTGCTTCTAAACATTGTTGCCAGTGAGGCATAGTATGCCAGTGAGGCTTGTAGGTCAGTGAGACCTATCAATTGTCAGTGAGACATAATATTCAGCCAGTGAGGCTTTGTAAGAAGTTTTTAAAGTTAAGCCAGTGAGGCAGTTTTGGAGTGGTTTTTCTACCCCAGGAGGGTTTTCCACTCGTGCAAATTTGTGTTATGTTTCATATTGCTTTTATCTATATGTGTGTATGTTAATGCTTTGCTTAAGAGGTTTTGTTCTCTTTCTTCATATTCAGTCATGTGCTTATGTGTTTGACAAATCAATGATATCTTTCTCTTTGTGTGTCTTGAAAGTTAAAGTTTGCAAAAAGGTTTGAAAATTTACACAATAGTGATTCACCCCCCCTCTCAGTGTTGTCCTGGACTCCTACACATTACACCTTTTCATTGGGATTCTTAACCTCTTGTGGCCAGCACGGAGGAATCTAATGTTCCAGATATGATACATAATCATGTAATAGATCCTTAGGAAAGTAGTTAACAAGTTTGCATGATTTAGAAGATTGATAGTTTGAATTATTTCAAAGGAACTTCAAAGCTTTGTGTTGCACATGTATGTAATCAGGCCTATGAGCCCTAATTGTAAGCCCACATATTATCAACAGATCTCTATTTTGAATTCTATAATATACTGAATGACTGAATTTGCATTTGCTGCATTTCGTTGAGTTGTTTCCATTGTGTTTACTCTTCTTGTACGGTCCTAACAGTTTATTCTGTGAACCCTCCTACTGTGACTGCACCAAGTGGTATTAGAGCGATAGTTTGAATCTTTGGGAGCAAATTGAGTGAAGTTGGCGAAGAGATTCCATAAGATATTTCTGTGGACAGATTGCCAAATTGAGGTAGGTTGCTTATGTTTCAACTGATTGTTGATTGAGAGGCAATTGTCACCTTGTAGCCCAATCGCCAAACCTGAGGTAGTTTGCACTTGATTTGAGGAAGAATGCCACCAAGGAGAGTTGTTTTCATTGGAGTAATGAATGGTAGAATGGATGAGATGATGGAGATGATGAAGACCTTGTGAATTCATTTGGATGTTGTTGAAGAAGATAGGTGAAGAGGATTGACACCATGAACCAATGTTGAAAGTGATGATGAAGAAGAATTTCAATCTATTAAATAAACTAATGACACCCTAGGAGGTGATGAAGAAGAAGAATCAGATCAAATGAAGATGTTGTGAGCTATTTCAAAGATTAGAAAGAGACCTAGAGTGGATGTGCTGAACTATACTAGTAATTTGAACCTTGAAGAGTTGATTGACTAGATAAATGACATGGAAGAATACTTTGAATATGAGGAAATCAAAGATCTAGAGAAGGTGAAATTTGCAAAGATAAAGTTGGAAGGACATGTTACTATATGGTGGAAAGAAGTTCAGTTGGAAAGAATTAGAAAAGGGAAAGAAAAGATTACAAAGTGGGACCAGATGGTGAGAAAGTTGAAGAATCAATTCATACTTGTTGACTACAAATTGGAGCTATTGAAGAGATTGCAAAATCTGAGACAAAAGGAAAAATTTGTGAAAGATTACATTGAAGAATTTCATATAATGATCATAAGAATGGGACATAGTGAAGCAAGCAAGGAGAAAGTGGCTAGGTACATCAATGGACTAAGATTAAACATTCAAGAAGAACTAAGCCTGGTAAGGATGACATCTTTGGAGGAAGCATATCAATTTGCACTAAAAGTTGAAGAGAAGCTAAATAAGAAGCATGATCAAAGATAAAGAGGAAGAAGAGGTAAATTTTAGAGAGGTAGGACTTATTCCAAAGGAGACAGATCATTTGTAGAGCAGAACAAGTTTGACAACCCATTGAAGGAGGACATAGATAATAATACCTACTAGAGCAGTGACAGAAATTTTGATCACAAAGGTAATCATAATGCATACCAGAATGAAGGAAATAGAAGAGGAGGAAGAGGATTTGATAAGAGAACATTTAGAGGTACTTGTTTCAAGTGTGGAGGTGAAGGACATAGAGCATTTGAATGTAATCAGGGTAGTACAAGTAAGAGGATAGAAAAGAGTGGAAGAATAGCCTATGTTGAAGAAGAACCTGTTGAATCACTGAGTTCAGTTGGAAAACCTAAGAAAGGAGAATCACTTGTGATGAGGAGAGCACTATTTCAAATAGAGACAAATGAGGAACCACTATAGAGGAAAATTTTGTTCAGAACCAGATGCAAACGAGGAGGTAAGTGTTGTAAAGTTGTGATTGATAGTGGTAGTTTAGACAACCTAGTTTTAGATGAGATGGTGACTAAGCTAAAGTTGGAAAGATTGAAACACCCTAAGCCCTATCAGATAGCCTATATTCAGGATGATCATAAGGTACTGGTGAGTGAACAATGTTTGGTGAAATTTCATATTGGATCATATCATGATGAAGTCTTGTGTGATATTATGCCTATGGATGTTTGTCATATCTTGTTGGATAGACCATGGCAGTATGATAGAAAAGCTATACATGATGGGAGAAAGAACACATATACTATAATAGAAAATCGGAACACATATACTATAATAGAAAATCGAAAGAAAATTACTTTGATTCCTTTGGAAGATGTTCCTAAGCCTGAAGTATGTGGGAATGCTATAATCTATTTGGTAGATGGAAGGAAATTTCTGGATGGTTTGAGACATGAAAATATGTGTTATGCCTTGATCCCTAAGAAGCCTAAAGCATTAAAGAAAGAGGTTGAAGAATCACAACTAGAAGAGATAAAGGAGTTGCTAATAGAGTATGAAGACATCAGATAATGTACCTAAAGGATTACCACCTATAAGGAGTATCATTCATCACATGGATCTTATAACAGGAGCAAGTTTGCCTAACAAAGCAACACATAGAATGACACCGATAGAGAATGAAGAATTGAATAGAGAGATACAAGAATTGTTGAGGAAAGGTTTGATTAGAGAAAGTTTGCATCCTTGTGCAGTACCTAAAGTTTTGGCATCGAAGAAGGATGGAGAATGGAGAATGTGTACCAACTCTAGAGCAATAAATAAGATCATAGTTAAGTATAGATTTCCTTTACCTAGGATGGATGATATCATGGATTGTTTGAGTGGAGCAAGATATTTCACAAAGATAGATTTGAAGAGTGGATACCATCAGATCAGAATCAGAGAAGGAGATGAATGGAAGACTACTTTTAAGACAAGTGAAGGATTGTATGAGTGGTTGGTGATGCCCTTTGGATTGATAAATGTACCTAGTACTTTCATGAGATTGATTAATGAAGTTCTGAAGAAATTCTTGGGTAAGTTTGCGATTGTATACTTGGATGACATTTTGATATTCAGTAAGATAAAAGAGGAAAATGTTTTGTAGAGGTTGAGAGAAGACAAATTGTTGATAAACATCAAGAAGTGTAGTTTCATGAAGGAAGAACTAGTATATTTTATATTTGTGATTTCTGCGGAAGGATTGAAGATGGACCCTAAGAAAGTAAGAGTAATTGTTGAATGGCCAACACTAGAGAACATTGGAGAGATTAGATCATTTCATGGATTGGCTAGTTTCTATCAGAAGTTCATAAAAATTTTTAGTTTAGTTTGTAACCCTATGACAGAGACAATGAGAAGTGACAGAAAAGATTTCAAGTGGACATTAGGAGTAGATAGAATTTTTGAATTGTTGAAGAAGAAAGTGACTATGCAACCTATTTTGGCATTACTAGATTTCAATAATGTATTTCAAATTGATTGTGATGCTAGTGGAAATGTAATTGGAGTAGTGTTGAGTCAAGAAGGAATACCTATAGCATATTTTAGTGAGAAGTTGAATGATGCAAGAAGAAGATATTTAGTTTATGATTAGGAGTTCTATGCCATAATTCAAGCCTTGAAGAAGTGGAGACATTACTTATTGCCTAAGGAGTTTTTGTTATATACAGATCATCAATCTTTACAATATTTGAAAAGTCAAGGTAAGTTGAATTAGAGACACATGAGGTGGGTAGATTTCATGCAGAGTTACACTTTTGTGTTGAAGCATAGGAGTGGTAAATCAAACAAAGTTGCTGATGCATTGAGTAGGAGAAGAAACTTGTTGACAGAGATGAGAGTTGAAGTGTTAGGTTTTGATGAATTGAAGAATATGTATGAGGGAGACTAATTTTGTAGAACCTTGGAAAGCATGTAAGGAACCTATTGTGATGGATAGGAGTAAGTGGTTGGATTATTTCATTCAAGAAGATATGTTCTTCAGAGGAAGTCAGTTTTGCATACCTAGATGTTCAATGAGAGATAATTTGATCAAGGAGAAGCATAGTGCTAGATTGTCAAGACATTTTGGCATTGACAAGACAGTGGCTTTGGTGAGTGAGAATTACTTTTGGCCTCAGATACATAAGGACATTTAGAGATTTGTAAAGAACTATAGAGTTTGTCAAGTTGCAAAAGGAAGTAGTCAAAATACTGGATTGTATAAACCTTTGACAGTGCCGGAGAGATCTTGGGAAGACATAAGCATGGATTTTGTAATGGGATTACCTAAGACACAGAGAGGATATGATTCAATATTTTTAGTGGTTGACAAATTTTTAAAGATGGCTCATTTCATACCTTGTAAGAAGATAACTAATGTAGTGCATGTAGCTGACCTATTTTTCAAGGAGATTGTGAGATTGCATGGATTACCTAGGAGTATCATTTCAGACAGAGACACAGAATTTGTTGGATAATTTTGGAAGACACTTTGGAAGAAGATGATAGATTTGAAGTTTAGTTCAGCTTTTCATCCACAGACAGATGGATAGATAGAGGTAGTGAATAGGAGTTTGGGAAACATGTTGAGATGTTTGGCTGGAGAGAAGGTAGGAAGTTAGGATTTGATTCTTTCACAAGTAGAGTTTGCATACAATAATTTAGTAAATAGGAGTACTGGAAGAACACATTTTGAGATTGTCACCAACGTGAATCCTAGAGGAGTTGCAGAATTAAGAGACATTGGTATAGAGGAAAAGAGAAGTTTAGGAGAAGAAGAATTTATAGATCACATGAAGATAGTGCATAATTAGGTGAAGAAGCATTTGGAGGATATGAATAGTAAGTACAAAGAGAAGGCAGATGAGAAGAGAAGACATAAGGAATTTGAAGAGGGCAATGAAGTAATGGTGTACTTGAGAAAAGAGAGATTTCTAGTTGGGACATATAATAGGTTGAATATGAAGAAGTTTGGACCTTGTAAGATACTCAAAAAATTTGATTTTGGAAATGCATATGAAGTGGAGTTACTAGAGACCTTGGGTATATCACCTATTTTCAACATTACAGATCTATATTAGTATCATGAAGTAGAGTTCAGTGACAGGATGGAAGAATAATTGAAGAAGAAGTTACCACAACAAGCACCAAAGTAGACTCAAGGCATTTTTGACAACAGAGTTGGACACAGCACCAGAGGAAGACAATACAAAGAATACCTTGTGAAGTGGAAAGGTAGACTGAAAGAAGATTCATCATGGATTTCTCAAGTTGAGGTAGACTGTCTTGGTTTTCCTCTAGCCCCAGTAAAGTGAGGGACTCACTTTTTCAACAACCCTGACTGTCTGATGCAGGAGCATCCCTGGTTCAAAGCAATCTTGCATCAACCAAAAAAACATTTGCATTATAGTTCATTTGTTTCTTTTCATTATTTCATTTCAGTTCATGTAGTTCAGTCAATAAGTAGTTTCAGTATCTTGATTAGCATTCTGTCACAGTAGTACCTCAAGCACTATGGATCTATTTTTTGGCATCTAGACATGTTCATCTACATCACTCTAAGTCCACAAAGCATTTGGATTAGTTACCAGAAAGTTATCTCTATCAGAAGATCCTTTGTTTTCTTAGTGTAGAGCTTTTTGATAGTCATGAACAATCAACTGAAGGAGAAGATTTGTGAGCCGAAATTGCAAGTTATTAGCATGGGCTTTGTTCAAGGTCTTCCTATTTCAAGGAATAGACATGATGCCATTTTAGTGGTGGTTGATAAACTCACAAAGGTAGCACATTTTATACCAGGAATTTGACTTATGGAGCACCTGTGTTAGTTCATAAAATTTATGCAAGAGGTGTTTAGATTGCATGGCTTCCCTGAAAAGATTATCTCAGATAGAGATGCACGTGTAACATTAAGGTTTTGGCAAACTTTGTTTTTTGTACTAGGAACTAAACTCAATGTGAGTACAACTTACCATCCTGAAACTGATGGGCAAACTGAGAGAGTTAACCAAGTCTTGGAAGATTTGTTGTGTATGTATTGCATGGATCAACAATATAAGTGGGAAGAATACTTACCACTTGTGGAATTTGCTTACAACAATTCCTATCATTCCACTATTAAGATGGTACCATTTGAAGCATTGTATGGAAGATGTCAAACTCCTATAAGCTAGGATAAGATAGAGGATAGGATTAACATCAGACCAGAAATGCTAGCTAAAATGGAAGTGAAAGTAAAGCTAATCAGAAAAAGATTGGCAGAAGCTAATGATAGGCAAAAGAGCTATGTGGATGCAAAACATGTTCTAAGGCAATTATCAATTGGATAAAAACTTTCTTTGAGGGTTAAACCTCAAAAAAGTTCTATTAAGTTTGGGAAGTCTTCTAAGTTAGCCTCTTGATATGTGGGACCCTTTGAAGTACTAGAAGTAGTCAATCCGATTTCCTACAGAATTTCTCTACCACCAGCCTTATCTAGAATGCACAATGTTTTTCATGTGTCTTACTTGAATAAATATATTGCAGGTAATAATCATATTTTGAATTGGAATTCTTTATAGATGCAAGACCCAGGGGTGGTCATGATCGAGCCACTAAAGGTGTTAGAAATGCACAAGCTCCATTTGCATAACAGAGAGGTCTTACAATGCAAGGTCCAATGGGACCAATATGCTAAGGAAAATGCTACATGGGAGGATTACCATGACTTTTATCAAAAGTTTGCTCATTTATTTAATAATGTTACCAGTTGAAAATAATGAACTTGCTTTTTAGTTACTTTTTAATACCTTATATCATCGAGGATGATGAATCTTTAGGGAAAGGATATGTTACATCCCCAATTTTTGTCTTTCTATACTTTTACTTTTTACTTGGACATAAGTAAATTTATTATGATGTTTAGATTAATGACAAGAAAAATATGGATTATATTGAATGTCATTCATTGAAATTATAGGAATGGTTATGTTGTTATCAATTTAATATTCGTAATATGAGATTTGATTTATTATTTGAATTAAATGAATAATGATGCATTGATCATATATTGTTTGGTTACAAGTTAAAACAAGATTACAGGTTATCATATGACTCTCAGAGAAAAGAGAGAGAGTATCTTTCTAGGAGAGAGATATAGACCTCAGGTTATGAGTGGTTTATTTGCCAAACTAAGTTATAAGTGTTTAATGAAAATGTGAACCAATGTGTCATAAGAGGTAAGCCTTGTCTTGTTAGTTTACTTCTGAACTAAATTGACAGATAGTTGATATTATTTTCAAATCTTTCTAAGTCATATTAAGTCATCTTAGTCGTAAGAAGTGTTATGGATGTCTTTTGAACATGAACTATGACTATTTACATTTAATGTAAATATTATGACATTATTATCGTAAAATGATTCTCATATTTTATTTAGTCTCTTGACATATTATAAGTGATTCTTAATCGTTAAGATTATTTTGTCTAGTTAAGAATTCGTGATTATTGTTGACAGATTGTGATGGGGAGACAAGCTCAACCCAACCACATTATCTATATTTATTTGTTTTTAATATTATTAATTGTATTGATTAAACTATAACTATAAGTATATTTGATGATATCAAATATATATAGAAATGCCTTAACATCGTAAGAGGATAATACCTCTTTAATGAGTCAAAGGTAGTGATGAAGCCATTCACTATATAATAGTATGCCTTCATTAATATAAGAGGTGGGTCAAACCACACATATCTCTTGATCATTTAAGAGCATCAGCCTAATCCTTATCAGGATGATTGTAATACTAACTACCCAATTGAATGAGTCCTGAGGCAGCCATCTCTAATCGACATGTGTTCATTTGCTAGATAATCAATTTCAGTTTGGGACTGTCACTGATGTCTGTTATGGTCTAATTAGTATTGTGACTAATTTATAGTTGAGGCATGAATGGGGGGCAACTCTATAGGAGTCGTGCCCCAATTCTATTTATTAAAAATGACTCAGTTGAGCTGTAGATAGAGAAAAAAAGGAGAACAAGATCATAACGGAGGGAGAGAATAGAATGAAATAGGAGAATCAAAATGCATTGAGGAAGAAGTGATCTAGCTGGAGAAGTGAGCGAGTATGCAGTGATAAGGCATTGGCATGTGTCTTATATGCATATCTCTGTCAACTCTTGAATTCATTATATTTTAGGTATTCTTTGATTGTATATTTGATATCAATGAAGGAAATTGATTATCATATCTTAGGAAATACACCATAGTTTATGTGAGTTAAATCTCTTAATTTATATTGTGTGATAGCTGATAACCAATAAGCTTCAACATAAGAAAAACACAGATAACTCTTGAGGAATCTAGGTTGATTTATCTCTGTATTTAATGAGATTTAGAATGCAAATTATAAGGTTGACACTAGTAGTACAAATAAGTACATGTTATAGTTATAGAATCGACCATTTGCTATTTATGAGAAACCATTTATCATATTGACTGCTTAGCATGAAGGATAAAATGTCCATCATAGTGTAAGATTGTTTAAGCTATCATTTATATTGAAAATAGATCGGATATTGAATAAGTTTGTAACTAGTCAATAGAATGATTGTGAGTTAACAAAACAATAGGCTCTCGAGTATTGTAGAGATGAATGAACTTTGTTATTATACTATCAACTTGAGCCATATAGTATTGAGGTAATAATGATTTAATATATTGTATTGATTAGACTATGTCTATATATAACATAAATTGTTATCTATTCTTGGGAACTAGATTCATGGGAATCTTTAGTAAACTATTGTATCACATCAAATGAGAATAACTTAGAGATACTATGGAAGAAAAAATAAGGTTCTTATGAGAATCCATTAATGTTTATTTGTCTTCATTATTCACGTTATCCTTGAGAAGATCCAATACAATGAAGTAGACTTAATCTACTAAAGGATGACCTTGTAGGAAAGGCATATTGGGTATGTTTTTCTTTATCACATTAGTAAAGGTATTTAACAAGGGTTAATATCTATTTTAAAAGAACTATAGTCTTCTTATTCTTTGGTTGAATTAGCCATAAGTCAATTATGAATCTAGGTTGCCTAGATAAGAGATAAGGATATATAGCATTATTATATTACCCATGGGATAATAGGTTAACCCTAGAGCTGATCATGAACTAACTGTATAGTTTTGTCATAAGAACTTATTAAAGTCTAAAGATATTATTATTATGACTCATAGATTAAACTATTACATGATTAGGGTGGGTAAGAGATTTAAACTATGAGAATATGATAATATCCAAGTCGAGTAGGGGTGAGTGAACACAATGACTACATTCATTATGAATGATATTGATATTAAAAACTTTGGCCAAAGTAATGAATTTATTTTCTGCATGCATTGTCAGTTCACTATATTCCGATTGCTCATCCTATCATAAATCATACTTAGCTAGAGGGTATCTAGGGTTGTATGGTTGATAGAGTTGAGTAGTGGGAAAGGAAAATTACCACTGGTCACCTAAGGTTTATATTCCTCATGAAGGGTAGGACCACTTCCTATGTGGAAGATGTGTGGGAGACCACCGGTCTGTGGATGGAGGTAAATCACTAGAAAGATACTCTCTCTCTAAGTAGGAAACATGCCAGGTCTTGTGATAAAGATGTCAGTTATTTAGAAGAAGTATTTAAATCCAAATTTGTAAATGTAATGGATTTACATTTGTAAACATTGTAAATGAGAAAGACAATATGGTTTATTGTATTTAGTAAAAAGAAATCTTGTAACTATAGTTACTTGACTATTTGTTGAATAAAAGAAAAAATTTCTCTATCTCATTTTTACCTTGTTAATTTTTTTCTATGGAAAAATTATGGTTTTGCTGTGTGTTTGCATTGTTGTGGAGTGAAAATCTTGTGTGTGCATGACCTCCTAGCTCAATGGTGACCCACTTGTTGGTCTATGGTACGGGGGAGAGTGGATTTTGTGGCTTGGCTGTCCCTCCATTGTTTAGTTTCTTGCAAGTTCATTTTGGTGACATTTGGAGCTTGGTGGAAGTGTATTTAAATTTATGTTCATTGTTATTTCAGCTACTTAAGAGCCAGGGCCAAAAATGGCCTATTTATAGTTGGAAAAAATGAATAGAGAGAAAACACTTTCTTATTATGTATTGTTTAAATGATTTCAATGTTATATTTTATCTTGTGATGTTTACAAAATGTATTAGATGGCTGGTTTATATTATGTTGCTATTTTCCTATATATATAATGTTGTTGTTTTATTTATTGGTGTGAGAAGTTGCAAATAGGAAATAAATATGTTACTGGTTTATTTCTAGAGAAAAGTATGTTATGCTGTTTAAGATTATTGTTACACTAAGGAAAATAGTTGTTCATTTTATAAAAAAAAGTGTAGAAGATGTATTTGTTTTACATAAAAAGAAAGCGGTAAAACATATTTCCCATTTTAAAAATAAATAAATAAATAAATAGTTTCTATTCTGTCATTCTTACTTTCCCCATAATAGCAAGTAAAATATTGAGAGAAATTGTTATATTGTTAGTTGTAAAAAAAAAGAGAATAACATATACATATGGGTGAATATTTAAATATATACAATATATTTAAATAGGCACACATATAAATAATTACCCCTTACAGATATAAAAATATAATGAACTGGTCCAACTATATTTTATTTTATTTTACAAAGCAGAACCTGTGTGATTAAGGGATATATATATATATATATATATATATATATATATATATATATATATATATATATATATTATGTTTCTTTTATTGGTTGGAAATTTTATAAATACTGGTTGTGTTATTGTATCATCAGAAAATGTCCCCTTGGGGGCTTTTCCCTCATAAGGTTTAGCTCCCAGGTCTTTAGTATGCATTTAGGTCATTTTAGTTCATATTTTAGCATCTTGATGGAATGAGACCTAGGTTCCATGGCAAATTGGACCTAGGTGGACCCCTTGAGCTATACCCTACCCTATTTTGGGGCAACCCTAATTTTTGGGTGTCATTTTATGACCAATATTTGGTTCTTTTGCCAACACGGTGAAGTTTGATTTTTAAAATCTTGGCAGGAATGCTTGTAGTTGCATATATAAGCATGCTTAGGCATTCATTTGTAAAATAGATTTCAATTAGATGATTACTAGCAAGCTATTGTGTTCTCAAGGTGATTCAAGGCTGTCTATTATGTTGCAAGAGTAGACTTGTGTGTTTTGTGTGTTGATATTTGTAGATTTGAGCATCAATTTCCTCATGGCATGAAAAGCATCTTCCCCCATGAGAGATTCACTAGAAGGTGACATAATATTGTGTTTTCATCATTGATTCCTTTGGTTTTTGCCTCTTCCTCACAAGGGCACATACTTTTTATCTGACAATGGTGTTCGAAGACTTAAGTGTCCTCTAAGGCTTGACTGAGGCAAGCCTCTAAACACCACAACCCCCAAACCAAGTCTTGTGATTGTAGGTTATAGGTGTCACATTTGGGAAAAGTGGAGTTGTGGGAAGGATTGGTAGGGATCAAGGATTCAGGATCTAAAGAAAAGTAGGACAAAGAAGCACTTCTAGTACTAGGGCACTCACTCTAGTGTCCTTCGCATCTAAGTTTCAGGAAATAGAACTTATAGGGTTGATCAGTGTCAGAAGGAGGTCCAGATCCCACAAAGAAACTGGCACCTTGGACTTGGGTGATCACTCCAGTATCACTGACTATTCCTCTTCGAAACCCCAAAAATAGGTATTTTGTGATTGGGTATTTTACTCCTGTTTGTAAGAATTTTTTCCATCTTTCGTTAATTTGATGTTGTATTTGCATAATTAGGGTTTTAATGGTTAATTGGACATAAGAGAAGGAAAATTAATAATTAAATTCCCTAATCCAAGTTTTCCTACATTTGCAAGTGACCTAGTGTATGATAGTGTTTGTCATGATGTTAGTCATAAACAAGCATAGAATAAAAGTAGACATTAACCTTTATTCATCTTGAAAGATACGATGAATTCAGAGAATTCATGATCTTCTGACGTTACTCAGAGGTTGATGTGTGTTGCTATTTCCATTTTGGGGCCTTACATGAAGTTCATCATCACGACATTGTTTCTACAAAGATTCTTCACAGAGAGGTCATTTTATACAGTTGCTTGATCAAATGATGTAGGGATATTCAAATCTTTGCATGATATTTACCAATTATACATGCTTTAGCTTCAAATATGCTAAATATTTGCAATTATCTATGAGATGTCCACATATTTTCAATATTTGCTTAAGATTATCAGTTATTTGCAATTGTGATAGTGAAATGCTCTAAAATTTAAAAGAAAATGAAAGAAATTCTTCAAATTAAAGTTGAACCTTTAGCTTTTGAACCTCATGCACATCAAATACAGTCATGAAGAGAAGAAAACCAAACCATATGTTCACCAGGACATTCCACAGCTAGATACAGTTGATGCTAACTTCAAAGGAATTTGTATGAAAGCAACATATGTAAGTAGACATGTACTCCAAGGGACACAACAAATCACAACATATATCCAGAATTCACACACTGATTACTCAAGATTTACTATGAATTGTAATCAAACAAGTCTTTTCATCCATTAAGTATGCAAAGATATAGATGTATACAAAAAGCTTTGAAATGAGCCCTGAATACTTCAACAGACAGATTTCAATTAAGTTTCAAATAATAGAAAGGAGGCATTCCAACACCTTTTATAGAATAAGGTGAGGAATCCGTTACAAAAAATTAACAATCTTGATTTGTCTATGAATATCTACAGTCAAGATTTCCCTTTGACTATGTCAACCTTATCAAAATGGCACAAGTTGCCAGCTGGCAACTATCTAAAAAACTTATTTCCACTAAGTATCTGATGCTGATATTTACTTTATGCTACATCATCATCTACCTTATTTGATTCATGTGCATCATCATCATGTGCATCACTTCCCAAACTCTCATCATCTTGATGATGATGACTTCGCATATGAGGCTGCATGCTGCTCTAGATCTGCTCATATAACTGCACAATTCTATCTATTTCTCCACCATCCTGAGTCTTTGCTTTGATGATGGTGTGCTTGTGTGCCTTGTACTTGTGTCTACTATTGTCCAGTTTGTCTTTCCTATTTTGCAGTGTCTCATTGTAATTTTCCATCTTGACTTTGATTCTCATTATTTTATCTATGACTTCTTCTGTCAAGTGAACAAGTGGATCATCAGCTACTAATTGGAAGTTGCCATGTAAAGCTTTGATGGAAAACTCTTCATCTTGATTTTCAACTTTCCCTTCCACTTTTCCTTCTAGTGTTTCCAACATTTCTGCCTCAACAGACATTAAATCATGCAACTTCATGCTGATATCTCTCAATTCATTATTGCATCTTCTGAGTACTCCACATTCAAATTGAATGTCCTTATACCATATATCAACCAACAAGGTAGTATTATTGTTCAATACCTACTTGTTGATAAGTAATTGAGGATTTATCCTCCTTATTTCTCCCAGGATGTCTAATATCTTTTCCAATCTATAAGACCTTTTACTTGTCTGCATCTACAATTTATCTACTCTTGACCTGGAGTCACTGAGAGTATTCCACCTCTTCAAAGAGGCCTTTACCACTTCCTCTGCATCATCCAATGTGGGTGACATCCATCTCCTTAGTACAGATGCCTCATGTTTCATGAGATCTAATTTACTCACCTCCTCTTGAGAAATAGCAGTCAATGGGACTGCATGTTTAGTCGAAGTATCTTTAGTATTGGTCAGCCTTCCTATGTAGGCATGCAACTGAGCAATGTGCTCTTTGTGTCACTTATTTTTCTCCTTCTCTCTTTTCACCTTCTGACTTAAAGAATCAATAATATATTTGCCTTCTTGACCCTCTTGGTCTTCATTGGCAAATCCTAAGTCCACTGTGCTGATCTGAAACTCCTCTAAGGTAATTTTACCTTTTTCTTTCTCTACAGTAGGTACTGCAATCTGTGCAGTCCTTCTCCCAGTTGTTGGATCTCTTTTGATGGCCGAAGTCATTCTGGCCTTCCACTTAGGTTTTATTATATTCTCAGAAAATAATGTAGACACATCAAATTCTTCAATTTCAAATTCTACCTCTGCATTTACCTCTTTCTCCAACCACGGAGGTACCTGGTCATGTTTCTCTACATCATCATGATGTTCATCTTTATCTTCTATTTCAGTCAGCAGATGTGATGGAGAAGGTGATTTTCTTAGTTCTTCTTCATGATGCTCACTTTGTTGTTGATCCTGTGGCACATCCTCCTGTTGAGGAACTTCATTCTCGGGAGGAGCATCTTCCTAAGCTGGAGGATCTTTTGATGTATCTATATGTTAATCATGATGACCATGATCCTTTTCTGTTATCACCTCATCCACTTTCAACTTTTCCTCTTGCTGAGGAACATTAGCAGTAGTGGATACTTGGGAAGTCTCTTTAGGTGCTAATGTTGGTTCTGCAATCACGATTTGTTCTGCACCTGTGCTACTTATTTCTTGAACTGTAGCAATAGGATCTTTTATTACCTCTTCCTCATCAGCCTTCTTTTCTTAAAATTCTACTATAGTAGGTTCTACTGATTTATCCTGTTGACTTATCTCTGAAGTATGGCCCTCTGGTTCTGCCATCTTTACTTCTTCTGTAGGGTGCCCTTTGTCAGGTGATCCTGCAGGATGTTCAAGATTCACATCCTGTTTCTCTATTACGTCTATCACCGTAGGATTTGTCACCTCTGCAATTAGTGTATCTAACTCCATTTCTTGGGCTATCTACTCTGGGCTCTTTTCTTTCTCAGTTTCCACTTGCTTTATCTCCTCCAGTATAGTTTGAACTGGTGGAGTCTTGTGAGGGGTCATGTGTGTACCTGTAGCAAGAGTTTCCATCTTTTGTGAAGCCACTTCCTACACAACTTCATCATTAGACAAATTTATTGTCTCGTCTAGCGAGATGTGACCTTCTACATGTGTCTCAGATGTTTCTTTCATCTGCTCTTCTGCAAGCTCGGTCTTAAACTTGACGATGGTAGGAAGTGGAACATTGTGCTGAAGTTCCCTATGCACTTCACTACTTGCCCCTTGTAACAATGTAGGAGGTTGTCTTATTTCACCTCTCATGAAGGTTCTTTGTTTCTTAGGTGGGGTAGATACCACCACCTATGGAGCTCTCCTCTTCCTTTTGAATAATAAAGGAGCCTCTTCTTCCTCAGGCTCTTCCTTCATGATGATATCCTCTTCATCTAGTTTCTTTGAGGATTGACCCTCTTCTTGGGTCTCAGTAATTCCAACCTCTATTGTCTTTCCTTTCTTGGACTTTCTTTTGCTTGTCCGTGGAGGTTATGTGGATCCTGATCCTGATCTTGATCCTGATGCTACTGCCTCTTTAGCTATGAACACTGCTCTATCAATAATAACCCCTTTGGGTTCATTATCTATTTTCTTGCCCCTTGGGGGTCTTTTGCTCTGTTGTTGTTGTGGAGGGAGTCTATCTCCCTTAGACTTTCTTTTCTCATTTATGAAGTCATCATATTCTTCCCCAGGAGTATCCTGCCCCTTCTTCTTGTTGTCCACCATAATGGCAACACCTTTCTTCTTCAAAGCCTCTATCTGTTCATCCACCCAGGCTTGGGTTAGCTGTATGGTCCTGGCAATGAAGGGGTCCAAGGATATGTCCTCTTGTATTGTGAGGTTAGGTACAGAGATGGTATCATTATATATTTTCTTCTACTCATACTCATCTGCAATTATCCTGCCATCATCCTTCTTCAATTGTTGAGGAATGGGGATGCAATCAAAGGTTCTGACTTGATTCAGAGTTAGCCTTTGATATCTTCTTCTCCTTGCTTCTGCTTCATCTTCACAGTCAGCCCAGAAGTCTTCTAGGTGCCTCTGATGAATATGCTTTCCTATTATTTTCTGCATCCTGCCATAAGGATCATATGGTCTTATCAGTGGAAAAGGCTGTAACTTCATTTTATTCAAGGTGACCATCACCTTCTTGATGTTCTCTGAATCTAGACACATATACCAGCCAATGGTGACTAGAAACAAAATTGGTGGTAGCTTCTTTGCATCCTTGTATGTTTTTAACATTGTGGAGCTCTACCTTATAAATTCCATAAGTATCACTGCATCAGTGGGATACCTTGGCAGCATGAGGGGAGGTCCTTCAAAACCCTCAATCCTCATGTAGGAAAATGTGGCAAATTGTATATACTAGGCTCCATGCCTATAGATTATCTCTTGAGCTTCCATGCTCAATCTCTTTGTTCTATCCTCCTCCATGGTTCTGACGAAATGCATAGAGAATGCATCATTTACCAGTTTGTAATCTTGGAGGTAATTGGCTCTTTACAGCTGGGGATGATGATCCCAAATATGCGTAGCATTGACTGTACCTGTAAGCTTTGCATCTGTAACTAATGCATCAAATGTGCCTTTATAAGCATAGGAGTAAACAATGTATGATGTCATATAGAAAGCACAATTTGGACCTCCTAGGTTCATCAGCTGTTCATGCAGAGCATCACTTATTAGCTGGCCCCACAATGGCTTGATATTTGAATATATGCACATCATGATCACACCATACATCCAATCCTTAAAACTACAAGCATCAGGCTGGCCTCTGACTCTACTCAATAGTGCAATCATGTACTGGTACTCCTCACTAAAATCATATTTGAATAAATGCACAGGAAGTTTGGCGGCTATAGGATATGTGTTGTTCTCCGCCCTCCATCGGTACATATTCTTCCTGGCTTGTTTCTTGTTGTTTTCATATTCTTTCTCTAATTTTTTCAGGTCTACACTGTTGACCTTTCTGCCCAATGGCAGTCCAAATGTCTAGGAGAGACCCTTGATGGATAGGTCTGCATATATCCTCCCATGCTTCATCAGCTCCCTGGACTCTAGATTGTAGTTCCAGGCACACTCGATAACTAGCTCCGAAGACTCCATGGAGTACGGGAAACTAGTGGCATTCCACATTCCAGACATGAATACGACATCCAGCACAGGACTTCTATTCTTCTCATCATTTAGCTTAGTTGACCAGGCTTCCAAATTAGTATTCCCCTGATGGGTATCTGTAATTGCGCCATATTTGAAGAGGACGCCCCTCTGAGATGAAAACATAGGCTTACTGAATTCAGCCTCACACTTAGCCAACCTCTTATCAGCCATGGATGCCTGTAATTAACAAAATTTTGTCTTACAATGGGCTCTCATGCATGCATTTAACAATTAACTCTACTAATAATCATGCCTACTACGTTTATTCATCATAAGCCCATCATGGGGGTGCATAAACCAGAACCTACAACATCATACCTAAGTGTGCAAAAGCAATAGGATGAGGGTTTCAATTACTTACCTGGTTATGCAAATTTCTTTTATACCAGTGAATTCCTAGAAAATGCTCTTAATTTGGCTGATAATTGCACACTTCTTACTGCCTGCAAACTCTGTTCGTCGTTGTATCACTTGTTTGAGGATATGGAAGCTAGTGCTCTGCAACAGTAGTTTCTTCGCAAGGTAAATGTAAAAATGACGTTAGATTTACCTTTTAACCTTGTAATTAGGGTAAATTTAGGGCAAACCCTGACATATTAGATTTTATTCATTAATTTTCTACACGGAAAGTCAGGATTTCACCAGGTGTTTCATCAGATTTAATGATCGGGGGGAAATACCTACCACCTCAGTGCGCATTTAATGTTAATGGTGGCAATAAGAGCGAGGTGATATCTAAACAGCAGGATGATATTTGAAAAATATTGGGTGATATTTAGATATTGGGTGATGTTCGCGCCATTAGGTCGTGCTTTAAACGTCAGAAGGATATTTGAAAATATCGGGTGATGTTTAGATATCGGGTGATGTTTAGATAATGATGACCGAAGTCATTCTTTCTTCCTCTTGAGATATCAAGATGATGTCATCCAGATATTCGTTTATTATATTGCTAAGGCATGATGACGTCATCATCATGTTATACGAACAGGATCATGTTTGTGAAATATCCTACCGAGAGGTAAATGTGATGATGATGTCATCATCATATCGTTTCTTCATTTATCAGACTTGAATGACATCATCAAGATATTGGCTTAGGGGGATATTTCACGGAAGGAGGATATTAAGAAATATCGGGTTACATTGAAAAATATGATCCTCGCGAAATGCATAAGGCTATGACGGGTAAAGGTCACTATCACCTAAAATTGACGTTCGGATATTCAGACCGCATGATTTATCAGGTGATAAAGTAGATCAGGGTGATCTTTTGAAATATGACTGATGTTATGAAATATGATCCTCCCCCTGGAAATATCAGATTTGACTCAAACTTTGACCATTCATAACTTTCACATCCTAATGAATATCAGGGTGATATAAAAGGCAAACCTGCATGAAATTTGATGCTCTTTCTGAATATGAGTTTACTGGACTGAAATATGAATTTTGACAAACTAACCTCATGATGATGACCCACCCAACCTTTCTTGCATGAAGATCTACATGACTTACTTTTACCAAACCGCCAGAGAGCACAGAACAAGCCAAACAAAGAGTTGGGTCCCTGTTTTGCCAAGTCAAAATGGGGCACGTTGTGTAACCACACAACAACTTGCCACCAAAGAAAATAGACAAATTCTAATGATTCAAGTGACGTGATCATATTTATTCATAGTATTCTAATTCTTTCTAAGCATAAGCATCATGATCTTCTGAATGATAAAATTTTATTATGATATCAATGCTAACAAAGGATCATGTGTGTGCAAATGATTAATTATCCTCATCTTGAAAGTAAGTTGAAAACATAAGTAATTGGTGTTAAACTACATAGTTGGAGATCATCCCTCATAGCCAACCTAGACAGAGCCTTGTTGTCAGCAGGCATCTATAGCCCCAGTACAGTTATCTATACAATCTCCCTAAGTAGGGCCCCACTGCCAGCAGGCGTCTATAGCCCCGATAGAGTTACTTAGATGGCCTAATTTTATTTCTTTTCTAATTTTCTCTTTAAAATTTGTATCTGATATCATCATGTCAGCTCATTTGTACAAGGTACAGTCACTTGTAGCTTTAGGTTGGAGATTGTATTGGTAGCAAGGGAGTCCCTTTAGATTTTTCACTTAACACCTATACTTGTGTGTTCAACAAACCCAAGGCTGTTAGGTGTTTCATTGTGATTGATTCACTTTGGTCAAGAAAAGGCACCCTGATGAAAGGATACCATAGACCTGATCATGAATACTTCTCAGGCTGAATTACAACCTATGTCTAAATCTGATCTCATCACTTGAATCTTAACAATTTAGTTATTTTTTGTGGTGATGAGGTGCATCATCTTGACTAACCAAAATAGAAGCTCAACCAAAACAAAACAAAACAAGACAAACACAACTATACAAACAACTATACAAATGTACAATATGATACACATGACTGTCATGAAGTCAGTTAGGTCTGAAAATAATGTTTGAGGAATTGTCCATTGACTAGCAATGGGACATCCTCACCTGTCAGGTTCTTAATCCTATAAGTGTTGTCTCCTAGTATCTCAGAAATCTGAAAGGGACCTATCCATAATTTGTCAAATTTGCCATGGTCACCTTTCCTCTCATGGGCTTTATCCCACATTAGGACTAAATCAGATATCCTGAAAGCTTTAACTCTGGCTCTCTTGTCAAACCAACATTTGACAATAGCCTGATGTTTTACAAATTGGTCAATTGCTTGACTCCTTTTCTCTTCCAGGTGCATCAACTGAAGCAACCTGACTTCTTGTCTATTATCAATGCCTAGGTACTCTTGGGCAAATTGCAGAGTAGGAATTTTCAAGTTTACAGGGAGGATAGGATCTACCCCATATACTAATTAGAAAGGTGAGTTTCCTAATGCAGTTTTCATTCTAGTTTTGTCTACCCATAAGGCATATTTCAGAAATGAGTTCCATTCCCTAGGGTTCTTCTCTATTAATTTTCTTATGATATTCAACAAATTTTTGTTGGTGGATTCTGCCAATCCATTCCCTTGGGGATAGTAGTTGGATGAAAACTTAAGTATGATCCCATGATCAAAAGCCCAACTTGACAATTTAGTTGAAGTGAAGGCAGAACCATTATCACTCACCAAAGCATAAGGAGTTCCATACCTGGTAACAATGTTGCTCTCCAAAAATTTAATAACATCATTTGCAGTACAAGTTTTGCTACTAACAGCTTCAGTCCATCTGGTACAATAATCAGTGATTGTTAAGACATACCTATGGCCTGATGATGATGGAGGATTGGTTGGTCCTATGAAGTCCATGCCCCATTGTGCAAATGGGCACTCTTCCATCACTGGCTACAAGGGTTGTGCAGTGTATTTCTCTCTGTTGGTGGCAACCTGACATATATGACAACATTTAACATGATCAGTTGTGTCTTTAAAAACTGTAGGCCAGTAATATCCTGCTCTGAGGATTGCATGTGTTGTGGCCAAGGCTGATCCATGTGCAGTTCTGAACTTGTCATGTCCTTATTTGCTTCTGGCTTTTCTAAGCATCTCAGGTATATTCCTTCATAATTCTTCTTGAACAAGGTTCCTCCCTTCATCATATATCCTTGTGACCTTATCTTCAAGGCTCTTCTTTGTGAAGCTTGCAGTCTTGGAGGACATCTCCCAGTAGTCAAGATGTGCCTGATATCTGCATACCACTCTTTATTGTCCTTCTCATTGATCACATATTGCTGACTTGTGATATTTGGATCAATTTTAGATATCATCTGGCTCAAAGCCTGTCCTCTTACCAGCTTCATTGGTGTAATTTCCATGTCATACTCTTGTAGTACAGTAATCCACTTGGCTCTTTTCTCACCAAGTTCACTCTGCATGAGCAGCATCTTCACTACTGCATCAGGCACTACTGCAATCACTTTGCTTCTCAGTATATAATGCCTGAACTTCTTTACTACCCTAACCAATGCAAGTGCTTGTCTTTCAACATCTACATATCTTAGCTTAGCATCCTTGAAAGGACAGCTCATGAAGGCTATTGGTTTCTCTTCTTTTTCCTTGTTCCTTTGAGTCAACACTGCTGTAGAGGTATGTTCTGAGGCAAATGAATAGATGTAGAAGTCCTTTGTGTAATCTGGACTGATGAGGACAGGAGCATCTGATATGGCTTTCTTTATGTCCTCAAAAGTAGCTTTAGCTTCTGCAGTCCACTCAATCTTGGCATCTTTTTTCAGCATAGCATTTAGCGGTCTAACTATTTTTGCAAAACTAGTGATGAACTTCCTCACAAAGTTAATCTTACCAAAGTAAGACTTAAGTTCTTTTTTGCTTCTAGGGAGTTGTATTTTCATGATAGACTCCACTCTGGTAGGATCAATGATGATCCCATCTTCCGTTATCAAATGGCCTAATAATTTGCCTGTTGTCACCCCAAATATGTATTTCTTGGGGTTCAGTGATATTCCATACTCCTCACATTTCTTTAGCACATTTTTGAGATTTGTTACATGGTTTCCCCTTTCTTTGGAGAATACTGTCAAGTCATCCATGTAGATGACTATACACTTTCCTATTAAGCCTCTGAAGGCTATGTCCATTGCTCGCTGGAATGTAGCTCCAGCATTTATAAGTCCAAATGGCATACGTCTATATGCAAATATCCCCCACTTGGTGGTGAAGGAAGTTTTCAATATATCAATCTTATCAACCATCACTTGGTTGTATCCTAAGAAGCCATCCAGAAATGATATCATTTTGGCTCCATTTACAATCTGCAGAACTTCATCTAGTGATGGCAGAGGATAATTATCCTTTTCTGATGCTCTATTCAGGTTCCTGAAGTCTACACATAGCCTAATGTCTCCATTCTTCTTTATGACTGGGACTAGATTGGCCACCCAAGTGGAGTGCCTTACAGGAAAGATTATCTTGGCATTTAACAACTTCTTGACTTCTTCAAAAATTATTGGTTGAAGTAAAGCATTGACTGGCCTTTGCTTCTGTCTGAAAGGTTTAGCATCTGGCTTGAGAGGTATATTATGAGTTATGACAAATGTGTCATATGTCTTCAGCTCATCATAAGTCCAGGAAATCACATGGATGTAATCCTTAAGGGCCTGAGTTATTCCTTTTAACTCTTCTGGTGTGCAAACTTTACCTATCAAGACATTTTTCTTGTTTTCATCATGTCCAATATTCACTTGTGAATACTGACCTCCATCAGCCTTGGGAAGATCCTTCTGCTTCAACATATTATCTAGGTCAAAGGCTCTTTCTAATTGAATCATACCTTTGGGAATCTTGTTGCTAGAAAACTCTAATATTTCATCTTCTTCCCAAACCTGATCTTCCATACTATTCTCATCTATGATCTGAGCATCAAATACAGCCCTGTTAGAAATGAAATCAAGAATATGCTGATCATCATCAAAGACCTGAAGATTGGTAACATTATTAGGTATTGATGGTACAGATACCAGTTCTACTAAAAATCTCTTTAGACCTGATATAGATAGTGGCTCCAGTGTACTGGCAGCCTGGGCAAGTGCATCTGCCCTATGGTTCTGTTCCCTTGGAACGTGGGTGATGTTAAATGCATCAAAGTCTTTAATCAAATCCCACACTCTATGTCTATAATTTGACAATCTTTTATAGTTGCAAGAGTAGATTCCTCTTACTTGTCTGACAACTAATTCTGAGTCTCCAAAGACATGAAAAATTTTCACTTTCTTTTTGAGAGCAAACAGTATCCCATGAATCAGAACTTCATACTCTATCACATTATTGGTACAGGGGAACTGTAATCTATATCCAGCTAGGTAGGATTTTCCTGATGGATCAATGGGATCAATCCCTACTCCAGCTCCTTGTTTGGATTTGGATCCATCAAATCTAAGGATCCAGGATTTATCTTCAGCATGAGGTTTACCTGAACCTTTATTTTTCTTTAAAGCTCTAGCAGCTGCTCCACCTGATATCTATTTTAACTTAGGAATGTCAGCTTTCTCAGACTTCATCTTTTCTTCCTTCTGAGAAGCTGATTTTTCTTCTTGTTTTCCATCATCAAGAGGATGATCTTTTGGATTAGGTTCTATATGTTTCTTCAAAATATGCAGACACAGTGAATAGGCAGCCTCCAAATGAGGTGCCTCGTGCAGCCTATACCAACCTTCAGTTAGTGCATCCTGTGGATGTTTCTTTTGTCTTATCATTTTCTTAATTTCTCCTGATAAGAACTCTTCAAACCTAGTTAGATTATTGCCTCTGTCTTCATCAGACAGTTCATAGTCTGACTCCATCAGACAATCACTCCCTGGGGTGATCTTTTCTTTTTTACTAACATTTATCTGATTGTACACCAGAATTTCTTCTATTCTCTGTATGTGACCTTCATCATGATCTATCACCTTTTCTGTGGTTCCTGCAGAAGACAAAAAAGAATCAGTATCATCATCATCACCAGACATAGAGCTTACCTCAGAATATGATGATGATGCCTCACTGCATGTCTGCTCCAGCATCATGTCTAAGCATGTTTCACAAGTCTTTTCTGAATGTGGTTCATCATGTAATCTGTACCATCCATCAATCAAAATATCATTAGCAGATATATTTAACAATTGACAACGCTTTACCTGCTTGGATAGATGCATCTCAAAGTTTCTGAAGTGATCTACTTCACTCTTGTTCTCAAAATTACTACCGGGTTTTACAACCAACATGTCTTCTTGATGATCATGATGATGATGATGATGAAAGTCAAGCATCATGATCTCTTCTATCCTGATAGTCTATGGTCTAACGACATAAACTCCAGGCTCAACATTGACATACATGATCTCATTCATTTTATTATACTCAATTATCATGTGTTTCATTCTGGGTTCAGCATCTATTCTTATTTGGTTTGGTATACCTTTCCAAGGTAACCACATGTGACTGAAGTCAGTGGACATATATCCATTCAAAGTTTTTGACTAGTCCCTGCTAAGCAGCATCCCATATGTATCAGGTATGTCAACTACCTAGATATCAATATAGTACTGGATCCTAGGATCAGATGCTAGCTGCATGTGTATATGAGTCAGTTCTCCTACTACACTCACCTCTGTCTTATCTAACTGTGTCACCTTCTTTAGGGATTTAGCAGGATGTAGTCCTAAGGCATTGCATATGGACAAGGGCATCACATTTGTAGATGCACTTGAATCTACTAAACAGTTGTGTAAATTCTTTCCAAACATCCTTATGGTAAGGAGGAAAGGTGGTGACTCACTCTTATCTCTGTATAATGTGATATGTGAGGTTTCTACAGCTTGGACAATAGCTGGCACCTTAGGCTTGATATTATTATCTCTAGTAGCATGATCTTTATTGCTAAGATGACCCAGAGAATGAATGTCCTCTTTAGGAGTAGGATCATCCAGTGACTTCATAAAAGCTTTCTTAATTGCAGGAGTCTTCAACAACTCTAATAAAGATAGGCTAATCTTTATTTTTTTCATCTCATCTGCCAAGTATGTGACTAGTTTATCAGACTCAGAAGGTAAGTTGACAGCCTTTGATGCTGTATTTTGTGGTGACAGATATTGAGCATTTACCTTGGGGAACCCAGGGTTATTACTAGCTTTGGGGTCAGGAGGTGTGTTAAAATTATTTGGAGGTAGAGATGATGTCAATGGACTAGTAGGTCTATTGGAGCTACTTCTCAAATTATAATTATGTCTGCTAGGATATTGCTGTTGGTATGCATGCACCTCCTCATGTTCAGTAGATGGTTCATTTTCATCTTCAAAGGGTAAGACATAGTTTGATTCAAAGGCTACAACAGATTCTTCACATGTATGAGAATAATTTTGATGATCAGTATAACTCTCTAGTACTAGGGCTGAATCATATCCACAAGGAACTATTTCATTACCTTCCACCTGAGGTGGATTTCCAGAAGTATTAGACACTTCTATTTGAAAAATAATGGCAGCAATTCTAAATTGTAGACAATCTAACTCTGCATGAGCATTTGTGTTGTGTATCCTGCACCAGTTGGTGAGGGCTGCTTCAGCAAGATTGACTCTAGTAGTCTATTTGGCTTCACCAAGTGGCTGATTATCTAAAGGCGATGGTAATGAACCATTATTTGGCCTTGAATTCCATACTCTAGGCTGTCTCTGAGGATTATTGTTATTTTCACCACTATTATTGAAATTACTGTTATTATTGTATCCTCTGTCAGGATAATTTGGTCTGTCATTGGAATAATTTCTATTCTAATTTCACTGGGAATAGAAATTTTGATTTCTTAGATGTGTGACCTCTGTAGTGAGTTTTCTTAACTGAGCAGAGATTTCTTTAATTTCCTCCTTCTCTTCTTGAGCTTTGGCTACTACTATAATGTTCTATTTTCCAGCTTGATCTTTTACAGTTGATCGTTGGCCTATTCTGGAGACCTGTAGGTTACTCAGAGGTTGAAATTGGGGTTTCATGTTTTGGAGGTTACTTTTGTTTGTGGAAAGTGGTTTGGTTGACAGTTTCTTTTTGGGTTTTTAGAGAGCTTCGCAGGGATATGTTTTCTTGACATTCAAGAATTTACTATTTTTAGTAAGTTCAGGATTGGCACCGGAATGAGATTTTGAGAGTGGGGTTGGATTCGTCTTGTCAAGACCTTTCCAACGAGCTATAGATCATTGGTTTCTGACATCATCTTGGCCTCCGTTTTAAAGTCCGTAAATTAAACTTTATTATTTAATATTGGACCTTGGTGCCTAGGCTCAATGACTTAATGTTGGGGTTGAAAAAGAATTGAAGAGGATTATAATATTTTCCTCTCATGTTTTATCCCATATGTAAGAGGATTTTAGAGACTTCCAGTTGGAAAAGTATAAAAGGAGGAAGAGTGCTCTCATTTCGGCATCCGAAATCTTGATAATGTTATGCTACCGTAATGGTTCTGGGACTACTTCAAGGAATGAATGCCTCCTAGCCTGGGCTCACTTCCTGCTTGAGAGATAGCACCTAGGGAGAGGTTTGCTGATAGTAGTGATTTTTATAGTGAGGTTTGCATTGTAGCTTGAGTTTTGTTTGTAGTTCAGTTATTTGCATTTTATGTCATTTTTGGAGTTGCTGATAACAGGGCTGAATCTGTAGTTTCATTCATAAATCTGAAAATAAAAATACATTTGTTCTGGGTATTTCATATTTCCCTTTGTCTATGCGGGGCACCCCATTGTGCCAATTTGCAGATTTTATTATGAAGAATTTGATTTTTCTAGAAGGAAATCGCCCTTCATGCCAGGCCACCCTCTTTGGAGTGCATTGGAAAGTGTGCTAAATAAATACTTGGGTTTAAGAGTGGTCTCTGGTGTGTAGCTTAGTCGCCATTGTCATAGGAGTGCATTGCATCAGATTTGAGGTCATTTGGTTGAGAAATGAGTGAGGTGTGAGCATTTTTGTAGGGTTTTATGTTGTTGGTTTGGTCTTTTCAAGTTGTTGATCCATCATTTCAGTTTGCTAACTTCTATCATTTGAGTTGGGTTGGAAGTCTCTAATTATTGTAAGCTGAACAGTAGTACTGTCAGCACTTCATACTTCTTCTCATATTTGCTTTATAATACCTTGCATCTCTGTCATATGGTAGCTCCAATTCCACTTCGGGTTGGAAAGCACATTCTTAACGTCGAGTTATTTCAGTATAATAGTGGTAGGGATCCTCTGACCACATGCTCATCGACATCCGACGCATTCTTGGTTAGAGTTCTTTGTATCAGCATTGCATCAAGACCCTCTGACCATATGCTCGTCATCATCAGGTGCATTCTTGGTTAGAGTTCCTTTATCAGCATTGTATAGAGACCCTCTGACCATATGCTCATCACCATCAGGCGCATTCTTGGTTAGAGTTCCTTTTCAGCATTGCATAGAGATCATCTGACCATATGATCACACCATTCTAGTGTACATTCTTGGTTAGAGTTGAATTCCGCATTGTTTTGGTTTAAGTGCTAACTTCAACGATTGTGTATTGCTCTGCTTATTGTAATTGGAAAAATGAAAAAATTGGCTTGGTATATTTTAGTGGTATCAGAGCCACGCATCCTGCCATCCTGTGAAAACAAACCTTCTATGAGTGACAAAGAACATAGGTACTTAGCAAGAGAATACAAGAAGGCTACCAGTCAGTTTCATTAGCATCAGGCCCCAGAAGCTCAGATAGCTTCAGAGGTATTAAGAGCCAATTGTGAGTCTTCTCCTGAAGAAGAAATGGGGGATAATGAGAGGACGTCGGGAGGTAACAGAGATGATAGTGGGAAAGGAAGAGAAAGATCATTAAGTCTGGCAAAGAGGTTCGAGAGGAAGATGGATACCTTAATGGATATGATATCTCTCATGATGGGGAGAATGGGTCAGAACCAACCTCCACTAAACAATTCAGGACATAGTGGAGAACACAGTGCCACCAACCAGCATAATGGACATGCTGCTCAACCTGCTTCAAATAGCACATACATTTCTTCCAGGCCATTCAAACCCACTTTATTGGCACTAGTAAAACCTCATCTTGATCCAGAAGAAAATGTGTCCTTTGTTGAACAATTGAGACTTGGCCGCACTAAGTATGATTCTCTACCTGATGAAATTAAGGCAGATATGTCTTATAATGATTTTATGGATCATAAAAGGAAGGATAGAGGACAAGGAAGACATTATGAACAAAGGAGGACAATAGTTCATGGGGATTTGCATCAAGCTATCAACAAGGTTATGCTTCCACATTTTGATGGGAGTGACAATAGTTCAGCCAGAGCCTGGATACAGAAGTTAGACAACTATCTAGCTCTCAGACCCATGGAGGAGGAGGAGGTGATTAAGTTCGCTACACTACACCTGGATGGGGTGGCACATGAGTGATGGTACCATGGTCTAGTCACCTTGGGTCATCGGTCTATCACTACCTATGATGAGTTTACCAATAAGCTCATAGAGAGATTTGAGAAAAAAGATCCAGAAGTGCATTTCAGAGAATTGGCACAACTTAAGCAATATGGTACAGTTGATGCCTACATAGCTGAGTTTCAAAGGCTTTCAGTCATGGTCACAGGAGTCACTGAGAGGCGCTTGGTGATCCTATTCAGTGAAGGATTGATGGAGCCACTCAAGGGTTGGATTAAAGCTTTTGATCCACCCTCTCTACAAGAGGCAATGAAGAAGGCAATAAACATGGAGTGGGCTGCTCCTAAAGCAAAGTTTCAACCCAAGCCATCATTTCACAAAAGAGATAAAGGAAAAAGACCATAGCATAAGGAGTTCAAATAGCATCAACCTCATGTCACAAGGTTGGATCCTGAGACACTTAATGAACTCAGAAGAAAAGTGTTATGTTTCTGGTGTAGAGAAAAATGGTCCCAAGATCATGTTTGCCCAAAAGGAGGCAAATTTCATCAAATTGAATACTATTCAGCTAAAGAAAGTAATTCTGATTTGTCAGACCAGCAGTCTGATTCTGAAGACAGTGAAGTGGAAAAAGTCCCAGAGGAATCCGAAGATGAAAAGGGAAGTGGAGGCACTTTGGCTCAACTTTTGAGCTTTCAAAGGAATGAATCCTTCAAAGTTTGAGGGATGATTAAGGGGCAATGCATAGCTACTTTGATTGACACTGGAGCAATGCATAACTTCATTGACAAAGTTGTGGTGGAAAAGAAGGGGCTGTAAACAGAAGAGTTTGAAGGCTTCAAAGTTATGGTTGCTAATGGTTTTCACATCACCTGCACCAAGAAGATCTTAAGCATGACCATGCAAGTGGGAAACTATGAGGTCAAGGATGACTTCTATGTAGTCAAACTTGGAGATACAGATGCTGTCCTAAGCATTCAATGGCTATGTTCACTCAGGGAGATCACTCTAAATCTGTAAACCATGGAGCTCAAGTTTCAATCTGAAGGGAAGAATGTAGTGATAAGAGGAATGTCCAATGGTGGTCCTCAGATTGTGTCATTCAAGAGGATGGCGAGGCTGATTCGTCATGATCAAGTTGAGTGGGCTGCAGAGTGTATGATTCTTCCTACTAGTCCGGTTGAAACAAAGAGAGACTACCCTCCTGATATTCAGTCTTTACTCACAAAGAAGAGCAAGGAGTTTGCTGCTTTACCTCCTAGACCACCTCCTGATCGAGGTTCGGAGCATGTCATAGAGCTCAAGGAAGGAGCTAAACCAGTTATTACAACTCCTTATCAGTATCCTAAGAAGGAAAAGGATGAGATTGAGAAAAATATTCGGGAACTCTTGGAGATGGGCTTCATTCGTCCAAGCAAGAGCCACTTTGCTTCTGTAGTTGTCCTGGTGAAGAAGAAGGATGGTACCATCTGCATGTGTGTGGACTATCGTGCTTTGAATCAAAGCACCATCAAAAATTGATAGCCCATCCCAAGGATAGATGAGATCATTGATGAGCTACATGGAGCCAAGTTCTTTTCAAAGATCGATTTGAGATTGGGTTATTACCAGATTTGGATGAGAGGATCTGATGTTGAGAAGATACCATTTAGATGTCACTATGGCCACTTCGATTTTCTAGTCATGCCATTTGGGTTGACTAATGCTCCTGCTACCTTCTAGTCATGTATGAACAAAATCTTTCAGAAGAAGTCGAGGAAGTTTGTATTGATATTTTTTGATGACATCCTGATCTACAGCAAGACATGGGAAGAACATCTCAAGCACTTAGAGGAAGTGCTTAGCATCCTGGAATTAGAGAGTTTGTTTGCCAAAGAATCCAAATGTGAATTTGGAATGAAGGAGTTACTTTACCTTGGCCATATAATCAGTGCTGAAGGAGTGAAGGTTGATCCTAAAAAGATCAAGGCAATTGTTGATTGGCCACCTCTTGAGAATTTGACTCATCTGAGAGGATTTTTGGGTCTTTGTGGATTCTATAGAAGATTTGTGAAGGGCTACTCTCAGAATGCTACTCCTCTTACTGACCTCACGAAAAAGGGTGCCTTTTGTTGGTCAGAAAAGGCTAAAACTACTTTTGATAAATTTAAGGGGATCATGAGCTCTTGTCTGGTGTTAGCTATCCCAGACTTCTCCAAGCCATTTGAGCTATAGTGTGATGCATCCAGTGAAGGAGTTGGGGCTGTTTTGATGCAAGACAAACATCCCATTGTGTTTGAAAGTAGAAAATTAAGAGGTGTTGAAAGGACCTACTCCATCTACAACAAGGAGATGCTTGCCATTATTCATGCATTAGCTAAGTTCAGATAGTACTTGGTGGGAAGCAAGTTTGTGGTCAAGACTGATCACAATAGCCTCAAGCACTTCATGCATCAAAGAGATTTGAACGAGAGGCAACAAAAGTGGGTGAGTAAGCTTCAAGCTTACGATTTTGACATCGAATATGTCAAAGGGAAAAATAATATTGTCGCTGATGCTCTATCTAGGAGACCTCATTTAAGCTCATTGTGTGAGCTTACAGCTAATTGGAGGGACATGTTGCTTGCTGATTATGCCAAAAATTAGTTTGCAACCAGCATCATTGAGGGTACTTTTCTTGATGAAAGGTACAAAGTGGTCAAAGGGCTGATACACTACAAGGGTAGAATCTTTGTGGTGGCTGATTCTAAGCTCAAAAAGAAGATTTTGTTGACCTTTCATGACATTCCACTTGTTGGTCATCAAGGGTTCTTCAAGATATATAGGCAGATCAGGGAAAGATTTTCTTGGAAAGGGCTAAAAGGGGAGGTTCAACGATACATTCAGGAGTGTCCCACTTGTCAGATGAACAAAAATGAGCATACTTTACCAGCTAGTTTTCTGCAACCTCTTCCCATTCCCAATCAAAAATGGGAAAGCATATCAATGGACTTCATCACAGGGTTGCCCAAGGTTCAAGGAAAAGACTGTATCTATGTTGTTGTGGACAGATTAACAAAATTTGCTCACTTCTTCGCCATTGCCAGCTCTTTTTCAGCAGCCCAAGTTGCAGATCTATTTTTTCATGAGGTGTTTAGATTACATGGGTTGCCAAAAAACATTGTGAGTGATAGGGACAGCAAGTTCCTAAGCACTTTTTGGCAAGAGGTTTTCTGAATGACTTGTATAATGCTTACTCCAAGCACTAGTTATCACCCTCAAACCGATGGATAGACAGAGATAGTGAACAAGTGGTTGGAAGGTTACCTGAGAAACTATGTTTCAGAGAAGCAAAGAGCTTGGGTGAAGTGGCTTCACATGGGTGAGTATTGTTATAATTCTACTTTTCACATGTCAATAAGGATGTCACCTTTCATGGCTCTTTACGGTTATGAGGCTCCTAGCTTTGCTGATTTGGTGTTTGGTGATAGCAAAGCCCCTCAGGCCAAAGATTTGTTGCAGTAGAGTCAAGATATCTTGAACTCATTGAAGAACAATCTTCAGATTGCACAGAATCAGCAGAAGATGTATGCTGATCATCGGCGTGTTGAGTGCTCTTTTAAAGTTGGAGATATGGTTTATCTTCGACTACAGCCTTACAGACAGTCCACTCTCAAGAAAAGTGGAGCTGAGAAGCTCAAACCACATTTCTATGGGCCGTTCAAGGTCACTAGGAGGGTGGGGGTAGTAGCTTATGAGTTGGAGCTACCTTCGGATAGCAGAGTGCACAATGTATTCCACGTGTCTCGCCTCAAGAAGGCACTTGGACACAATGTTGTTGCTTCATCACAGTTGCCACCTTTGGATGAAGAAGGATAGTTAGTTTTGATTCTAGAAGAGATTCTTAATTCCAGGGAGTGTTCTTTGAGGAAAAGAACTTGCCTATAGAGGATGCGACTTGGGAGAATGATGAGATTCTGTAGCATCCAGGCTTGCAATTGCTTGAGGACAAGCAATCTTGGGAAGGGCAAACTGTAATGTTCCATTTTCCAGCTTGATCTTTTACAGTTGATCATTGGCCTATTCCGAAGACCCGTAGGTTACTTAGAGGTTGAAATTAGGGTTTCATGTTTTGGTGGTTACTTTTGTTCGTGGAACGTGGTTTGGTTGGCGGTTTCTTTCTGGGTTTTTAGAGAGCTTCGCAGGGATGTGTTTTCTCGACATTCAGGAATTTACTATTTTTATTAAGTTCAGGATTGGCACTAGAATGAGATTTTGAGAGTGGGGTTGGATTTGTCTTGTCAAGACCTTTCCAACAAGCTATAGATCATTGGTTTCTAACATCATCTTGGCCTCCGTTTTAACGTCCGTAAATTAAACTTTATTATTTAATATTGGACCTTGGTGCCTAGGCTCAACGACTTAATGTTGGGGTTGAAAAAGAATTGAAGAGGATTATATTATTTTCTTCTCATGTTTTATCCCATATGCAAGAGGATTTTAGAGACTCCCAGTTAGAAAAGTATAAAAGGAGGAAGAGTGCTCTCATTTCGGCATCTGAAATCTTGATAATGTTATGCTACCGTAATGGTTCTGGGATTGCTTCGAGGAATGAATGTCTCCTAGCCTGGGCTCACTTCGTGCTTGAGAGATAGCACCTAGGGAGAGGTTTGCTGATAGTAGTGATTTTTGTAGTGAGGTTTGCATTGTAGCTTGAGTTTTGTTTGTAGTTCAGTTATTTGCATTTTATGTCATTTTTGGAGTTGCTGATAATAGGGTTGAATCTATAGTTTCATTCATAAATCTGAAAATAAAAATACATTTGTTCTGGGTATTTCATATTTCCCTTTGTCTATGCTGGGCACCCCATTGTGCCAATTTACAGATTTTATTATGAAGAATCTGATTTTTCTAGAAGGAAATTGCCCTTCATGCCAGGCCGCCCTCTTTGGAGTGTATTGGAAAGTGTGCTAAATAAATACTTGGGTTTAAGAGTGGTCTCTGGTGTGTATCTTGGTCACCATTGTCATAGGAGTGCATTGCATCATATTTGAGGTCATTTGATTGAGAAATGAGTGAGGTGTGAGCATTTTTGTAGGGTTTTATATTGCTGGTTTGGTCTTTACAAGTTGTTGATCTGTCATTTCAGTTTGCTAACTTCTATCATTTGAGTTGGGTTGGAAGTCTCTAATTATTGTAAGCTGAACAGTAGTACTGTCAGCACTTCATACTTCTTCTCATATTTGCTTTATAATACCTTGCATCTCCGTCATATGGTAGCTCCAATTCAACTTTAGGTTGGAAAGCACATTCTTGATGTCGAGTTATTTCAGCATAATAGTGGTAGGGATCCTCTGACCACATGCTCGTTGACATTCGATGCATTCTTGGTTAGAGTTCTTTGTATCAACATTGCATCAAGACCCTCTGACCATATGCTCGTCATCATCAGGCGCATTCTTGGTTAGAGTTCCTTTATCAGCATTGCATAGAGACCCTCTGACCATATGCTCGTCACCATCAGGTGCATTCTTGGTTAGAGTTCCTTTTCAACATTGCATAGAGATCCTCTGACCATATGATCATGCCATCTTGGTGTACATTCTTGGTTAGAGTTGAATTCCGCATCGTTTTGGCTTAAGTACTAACTTCAATGATTGTGTATTGCTCTGCTTATTGTAATTGGAAAAGTGAAAAAAATGGCTTGGTATATTTCAACTACATTTTCACTTTGAGGCTTGAAGAAAGAAGATCCATGGTTATTGTTAGATAGATCAACACCCTAAGGTGTCTGAATTTGTGCAGAATATTGTGGATTCTAGCCATTCCCATTAGGAGGCATAATACTCAGTGGAGGTACTTGCAAAGGTGCAAGCATGACTGCTGGAGGTATCATAGCTCCATTAGGATATTGTGTAGGATATGATGCAGGATATTGTGGATACATGCTAGGCAGTGTAGGGAATGCAATATTTGGAATAGGAGCTGGGACTAGCTGCTGATTCACCTTGATAGCTTCTTGAAAAGCTCCTGTCAGGGTAGTGATCTCAGGATGTGTTCTCCTGATGAACATGGAAGTCAATGGATCTAGGGTTGAATAATAGATACTCCTAGCAGAAGCATCTACCACTACATATGGAGCAACTAACTTGGATAGCATTTTCTAGAACCTAGCATTAAAATTGGCAATAGGTTCATTCTTGAATCTTTTGATTGTAGCAAACATGTGGTAATTCATAGATGGATCAATAGGAACCTTGAACCTATCAAGAAGGGCTTTCTCTAGGATAGCCCATGAACCAACAGAAGCTTGACCAAGACTAATAAACCAATTATAAGCTTCTTCCCCTAAGGAAAAAGGAAATAATCTGCATACTACATCCTGATGTTCTATCCTGGCTCTACAGTAGGCTTCTTTAAATGTCCTGATATGATCATCAGCATCCTGATAAGGATGATATTTTGGACAAAGTTTATCAAGATTCTTGGCAACTCGTGATATGCAGTGAAGGTTAAAGGTGACTCTGCTGCAAAGAAAGACATTGTGACCAGAGGAGGTTGAGCCTGAGGAATAACTGGCTGAGGTTGGACCTGGGGTTGAGGTTGAACAGGAGGTGCCACAGATATCCCAAAAGGTATTTGTAGACCAATAGGAGTTACAGGAGGAGGTTCTGGTGAAACTCCTGATGCACTGGACCCGGGAGTATGATGGATGTCTACAGTTCTAGGTCTAAAACCTCTAACAGGCAATTCTTCAAAGATTCCACTAGATCTAGACTTGGTATTTATCCTGTGAGCCAGGATTTCTCAATTTTGAGGCAAATTAGCTGGATTTCACCGGCTGAGGTGATATTTGCGGTCAGATGACTGATCGGACTGGATGTTTGCGAAATATTTGCAAAGATAGTGCAAATAAGAGAGGATATTTGAGGTATAATGACTCTTAGCACGAGATATCAAGTTTATAAGGCCAAAACTCTGCAAAGCTTGAATGGATTTACTTATCATTGGTTGATATTTGTGAATCCATGATGATCTACTGTAAAGCTTGCAATATTTATGACTAATTTCAGGAACTTTACATAGAATGAGCATTTACAAGCCTGTTACAGTAAATATTTGAACAATATTTGAAATTCACGAATGCACTGGGGTTACCTTACTCTCTGCATCATCAAACCTAAAAATAATGATGATGTGCGTCCACTTTTGGATAAAGGTCCTCCTTCTAGCACCAATTTATGTTGCATTAGGAGCGAGGAGCCTGCATAAAATGAATGAATGACTGAAGCAATGGTATCTTTTCCCATTGGCCCTCCTTCTAGTGCCAATTTATGTTGGGTTAGGAGCAAGGGGCGTTCAGATATGTTGCAAGATTTAAAGTGGGTTGATAAATAGAGGTAGGGGATATCACTTCAATTGAACAGGATTTCTTTGCTAAGAAATAGCTTAGGCCCTCCTTCTAGCACCAATTTATGTTGGTCATGATGTTAGTCATAAACAAGCATAGAATAAAAGTACACATTAACCTTTATTCATCTTGAAAGATATGATGAATTCAGAGAATTCATGATCCCAAGTCTCCGGTGATTAGGTCTTAATCTTCTGATGTTACTCAGAGGTTGATGTGTGTTGCTATTTCCATTTTGGGGCCTTACATGAAGTTCATCATCATGACATTGTTTCTACAAAGATTCTTCACAGAGAGGTCATTTTACATAGTTGCTTGATCAAATGATGCAGGGATATTCAAATCTTTGCATGATATTTACCAATTATACATGCTTTAGCTTCAAATATGCTAAATATTTGCAATTATCTACGAGATGTCCACATATTTTCAATATTTGCTTAAGATTATCAGTTATTTGCAATTGTGATAGTGAAATGCTCTGAAATTTAAAAGAAAATGAAAGAAATGCTTCAAATTAAAGTTGAACCTTTAGCTTTTGAACCACATGCACATCAGATATAGTCATGAAGAGAAGAAAACCAAACCATATGTTCACCAGGACATTCCACAGCTAGATACAGTTGATGCTAACTTCAAAGGAATTTGTATGAAAGCAACATATGCAAGTAGACATGCACTCCAAGGGATGTAGCAAATCACAGCATATATCCAGAATTCACACACTGATTACTCAAGATTTACTATGAATTGTAATCAAACAAGTCTTCTCATTCATTAAGTATGCAAAGATATAGATGTATACAAAAAGCTTTGAAATGAGCCCTGAATACTTCAACAGACAGATTTCAATTAAGTTTCGAATAATAGAAAGGAGGCATTCCAGCACCTTTTATAGAATAAGGTGAGGAATCCGTTACAAAAAATCAACAATCTTGATTTGTCTATGAATATCTACGGTCAAGATTTCCCTTTGACTATGTCAACCTTATCAAAATGGCACAAGTTGCCAGCTGGCAACTATCTAAAAAACTTATTTCCACTAAGTATCCGATGCTGATATTTACTTTATGCTGCATCATCATCTACCTTATCTGATTCATGTGCATCATCATCATGTGCATCACTTCCTGAAATCTCATCATCTTGATGATGATGACTTCGCATATAAGGCTGCATGCTGCTCTGGATTTGCTCATATAACTGCACAATTCTATCTATTTCTCCACCATCCTGAGTCTTTGCTTTGATGATGGCATGCTTGTGTGCCTTGTACTTGTGTCTACTGCTGTCCAGTTTGTCTTTCCTATTTTGCAGCGTCTCATTGTAATTTTCCATCTTGACTTTGATTCTCATTATTTTATCTATGACTTCTTCTGTCAAGTGAATAAGTGGATCATCAGCTACTGATTGGAAGTTGCCGTGTAAAGATTTGATGCCAAACTCTTCATCTTAATTTTCAACTTTCCCTTCCACTTTTCCTTCCAGTGTTTACAACATTTCTGCCTCAACAGACATTAAATCATGCAACTTCATGTTGATATCTCTCAGTTTATTATTGCATCTTCTGTGTACTCCACATTCAAATTGAATGTCCTTATACCATATATCAACCAACAAGGTAGTATTATTGTTCAATACCTGCTTGTTGATAAGCAACTGAGGATTTATCCTCCTTATTTCTCCTAGGATGTCCAATATCTTTTCCAATCTGTAAGACCTTTTACCTGTCTGCATCTCCAATTTATCTACTCTTGACCTGGAGTCACTGAGAGTATTCCACCTCTTCAAAGAGGCCTTTACCACTTCCTCTGCATCATCCAATGTGGATGACATCCATCTCCTTAGTACAGATGCCTCATGTTTCATGAGATCTAATTTACTCACCTCCTCTTGAGAAATAGCAGTCAATAGGACTGCATGTTCAGTCGAAGTATCTTCAGTATTGCTCAGCCTTTCTATGTAGGCATGCAACTAAGCAATGTTCTCTTTGTGTCGCTTATTTTTCTCCTTCTCTCTTTTCACCTTCTAAATTAAAGAATCAATAATATCTTTGCCTTCTTGACCCTCTTGGTCTTCATTGGCAAATCCTAAGTCCACTGTGCTGATCTGAAACTCATCTAAGGTAATTTTACCTTTTTCTTTCTCTACAGTAGGTGCTGCAACCTGTGTAGTCCTTCTCCCAGTTGTTGGATCTCTTTTGATGGCCAAAGTCATTCTAGCCTTCCACTTAGGTTTTATTATATTCTCAGAAAATAATGTAGACACATCAAATTCTACCTCTGCATTTACCTCTTTCTCCAACCACGAAGGTACCTGATCATGTTTCTCTGCATCATCATGATGTTTACCTTTATCTTCTATTTCGGTTAGCAGATGTGATGGAGAAGGTGATTTTCTTAGTTCTTCTTCATGATGCTTGCTTTGTTGTTGATCCTGTGGCACATCCTCCTGTTGAGGAACTTCTTTCTCCAGAGGAGCATCTTCCTGAGGTGGAGGATCTTGTGATGTATCTATATGTTGATCATGATGATCATGATCCTTTTCTGTTATCACCTCATCCACTTTCTACTTTTCCTCTTGCTGAGGAACATTCATAGTAGTGGATACTTGGGAAGTCTCTTTAGGTGCTAATGTGGGTTCTGCAATCACCATTTGTTCTGCACCTGTGCTACTTATTTCTTGAACTATAGCAATAGGATCTTTTATTACCTCTTCTTCATCAGCCTTCTTTTCTTGAACTTCTACTATAGTAGGTTCTACTGATTTATCCTGTTGACTTATCTCTGAAGTATGGCCCTCTGGTTCTGCCATCTTTACTTCTTCTACAGGGTGCCCTTTGTCAGGTGATCCTGCAGGATGTTTAGGATTCACATCCTGTTTCTCTGTTACATCTATCACCGCAGGATTTGTCACCTCTGCAATCAATTTATCTAACCCCATTTCTTGGGCTATCTACTCTGGGCTCTTTTCTTTCTCAGTTTCCACTCGCTTTATCTCCTCCGATATATTTTGAATTGGTGGAGTCTTGTGAGGGCTCATGTGTGTAGCTGCAGCAAGGGTTTCCATCTTTTGTGAAGCCACTTCCTACACAACTTCATCATCAGACAAATTTATTGTCTTGTCTAGCGAGATGTGACCTTCTGCATGTGTCTGGGAGGTTTCTTTCATCTGCTCTTCTACAAGCTCGGTCTTAAACTTGACAATGGTAGGAAGTGGAACATTGTGCTGAAGTTCCCTATGCACTTCACTACCTACCCCTTCTAACAATGTAGGGGGTTGTCTTATTTCACCTCTCATGGAGGTTCTTTGTTTCTTAGGTGGGGTAGATACCACCACTTGTGGAGCTCTCCTCTTCCTTTTGAATAATAAAGGAGCCTCTTCTTCCTCAGGCTCTTCCTTCATGAGGATATCCTCTTCATCTGGTTTCTTTGAGGATTGACCCTCTTCTTGGGTCTTAGTAATTCTAGCCTCTGCTGTCTTTCCTTTCTTGGACTTTCTTTTGCTTGTCCGTGGAGGTGATGCAAATCCTAATCCCGATCCTGATGCTGCTGCCTCTTCAGCTATGAACACTGCTCTATCAATAATAACCCCTTTGGGTTCATTATCTATTTTCTTGCCCCTTGGGGGTCTTTTGCTCTGTTGTTGTTGTGGAGGGAGTCTATCTCCCTTAGACTTTCTTTTCTCATTTATGAAGCCATCATATTCTTCCCCAGGAGTATCCTGCCCCTTCTTCTTGTTGTCCATCGTAATGGCAACACCTTTCTTCTTCAAAGCCTCTATCTGTTCTTCCACCTAGGCTTGGGTTAGCTGTATGGTCCTAGCAATGAAGGGGTCTAAGGATATGTCCTCTTGTATGGTGAGGTTAGGTGCAGAGATGGTATCATTATATATTTTCTTCTGCTCATACTCATCTGCAATTATCCTGCCATCATCCTTCTTCAATTATTGAGGAATGGGGATGCAATCAAAGGTTTTAACTTGATTCAGAGTTAGCCTTTGATATCTTCTTCTCCTTGCTTCTGCTTCATCTTCACAGTCAACCCAGAAGTCTTCTAGGTGCCTCTAATGAATAGGCTTTCCTATTATTTTCTGTATCCTGCCATAAGGATCATATGGTCTTATCAGTGGAAAAGGCTGTAACTTCATTTTATTCAAGGTGACCATCACCTTCTTAATATTCTCTAAATCTGGGCACATGTACCAGCCAATGGTGACTGGAAACAAAATTGGTGGTAGCTTCTTTGTATCCTTGTAAGTTTTTAACATTATGCAGCTCTGCCTTATAAATTCCATAAGTATCACTGCATCAGTGGGATACCTTGGCAGCATGAGGGGAGGTCCTTCAAAACCCTCAATCCTCATGTAGGAAAATGTGGCAAATTGTATATACCAGGCTCCATGCCTCTAGATTATCTCTTGAGATTCCACACTCAATCTCTTTGTTCTATCCTCCTCCATGGTTCTGACTAGATGCATAGAGAATGCATCATTTACCAGTTTGTAATCTTGGAGGTAATTGGCTCTTTGCAGCTGGGGATGATGATCCCAAATATGCACAGCATTAACTGTGCCTGTAAGCTTTGCATTTGTAACTAATGCATCAAATGTGCCTTTATAAGCACAGGAGTAAACAATGTATGATGTCATATAGAAAGCACAATTTAGACCTCCTAGGTTCATCAGCTGTTCATGCAGAGCATCACTTATTAGCTGGCCCCACAATGGCTTGATATTTGAATATATGCACATCATGATCACACCATACATCCAATCCTTAAAACTACTAGCATCAGGCTGGCCTGTGACTCTACTCAATAGTGGAATCATGTACTGGTACTCCTCACTAAAATCATATTTGAATAAATGCACAGGAAGTTTGGCGGCTGCAGGATATGTGCTATTCTCAGCCCTCCATTGGTACATATTCTTCCTGGCTTGTTTCTTGTTGTTTTCATGTTCTTTCTCTGATTTCTTCAGGTCTACACTATTGACCTTCTTGCCCAATGGTACTCCAAATGTCTAGGAGAGACCCTTGATGGATAGGTCTGCATATATCCTCCCATGCTTCATCACCTGCCTGGTCTCTGGATTGTAGTTCCAGGCACACTCGATAACCAGCTCTGGAGACTCCATGGAGTATGAGAAACCGGCGGCATTCCACATTCTGAACATGAATACGGCATCCAGCATAGGACTTTTGTTCTTCTCATCATTCAGCTTAGCTGACCAGGCTTCCGAATTAGTATTCCCCTGATGGGTATCTGTAATTGCACCATATTTGAATAGGACGCCTCTCTGAGATGAAAACATAGGCTTACTGAATTTAGCCTCACACTTAGCCAACCTCTTTTCAGCCATGGATGCTTGCAATTAACAAAATTTTGTCTTACAATGGGCTCTCATGCATGCATTTAACAATTAACTCTACTAATCATCATGCCTACTGTGTTTATTTAGCATAAGCCCATCATGGGGGTGCATAAACCAGAACCTACAACATCATACCTAAGTGTGCAAAAGCAACAAGATGAGGGTTTCATTTACTTACCCGGTTATGCAGATTTCTTTTATACCAGTGAATTCCCAGAAAATGCTCTTAATTCGGCTGATAATCACATACTTCTTACTGCCTACAAACTCCGTTCGTCGTTGTATCACATGTTTGAGGATATGGAAGCTGGTGCTCTGCAATAGTAGTTTCTTCACAAGGTCAATGTAAAAATGACATTAGATTTACCTTTTAACCTTGCAATTAGGGTAAATTTAGGTCAAACCCTGATAGATTATATTTTATTCGTTAATTTTCTGCATGGAAAGTCAGGATTTTGCTAGGTGTTTTGTCAGATTTAATGATCGACAGGAAATACCTACCACCTCAGCATGCATTTAATGTTAATGGCGGCAACAGGAGCAGGGTGATATCTAAACGGCAGGATGATATTTGAAAAATATTGGGTGATATTTAGATATCGGGTGATGTTCACGCCATTAGGTCATGCTTTAAACATCAGGAGGATATTTGAAAATATTGGGTGATGCTTAGATATCAAGTGATGTTTAGATAATGATGACCGAAGTCATTCTTTCTTCCTCTCGAGATATTGGGATGACGTCATCCAGATATTCATTTATTATATCACTAAGGCATGATGACGTCATCGTCATGTTATGCGAACAGGATCATGTTTATGAAATATCTTGCCGAGAGGTAAATGTGATGATGATGTCATCGTCATATCGTTTCTTCATTTATCGGACTTGAATGACATCATCAGGATATTGGCTTACGGGGATATTTCACGGCAGGAGGATATTAAGAAATATCAGGTTACATTGAAAAATATGATCCTCGCGAAATGCATAAGGCTATGACAGGTAAATGTCACTATCACCTAAAATTGACGTCTGGATATTTGGACCGCATGATTTATTGGGTGATAAAGTAGATCGAGGTGATCTTTTGAAATATGACTGATGTTACGAAATATGATCCTTCCCCTGGAAATACCAGGTTTGACTCAAACTTTGACCATTCATAACTTTCACATCCTAATGAATATCAGGGTGATATAAAAGGCAAACCTACATGAAATTTGATGTTCTTTCTGAATATGAGGTTATTGGACTAAAATATGAATTTTGAAAAACTGACCTCATGATGATGACCCACCCAGCCTTTCTTGCATGATGATCTGCATGACTTACTTTTACCAAACCACCAGAGAGCACAGAACAAGCCAAACAAAGAGTTGGGTTCCTATTTTTCCAAGTCAAAATGGGGTGTGTTGTGTAACCACACAACAGATAGTTCTTGCCACTCAACCCTAGATCCTTCAATGTATAGTGGAGAGGTGGATTTAAACATCTAAAATCTAAAACATTAACAAATCCAATTTTTCCCTAAACATTTTTGTGAACTTGTGTTTTTGGAATGAAATTGAAACTTGCTGAGTGTCTATATTTAGATTTGGATTGATTTCATTCATTCACTTGATCATTCATTTTATTGCATTGAGAAAAATTCAAAAAAATTGAAAAATTGGAAAAATACAAAAAAATTGCATTGTTGGGCTTACTAAATTGCATCAATTCTTTCTAAATTTTCCTAATCCATGATTTTTGCATCATATATGATATAAACTATAGAAAAATACAAAATTCAAAATCTTGCATTACATTTTCATCATTTAATTGCTAGGGTCTTGTGGAAAATTTGACAATTTTATATAACCTAGTAATTCCAAAATCTAGGGTTAGCAGGCAAAATATTTTTATCATATTTTTTTACTGATTTTATAGGCTCATTAAAATTTTTATTTGGATTTAGGCTTGCATTTTAATGTGAATTTGCATTTAGATTTAAAATATTTGTATTTTTTGGATAGAAAATCTTAACGAAAACTAGCAATTTTGATGCATTTTCATTAAATTTACATCGGCATTTTGCATATTCAAGCTTGAAAATCCTTTTAATATCTGAGAGTATTTAATTTCTATGATAAATCTGACTTGAAAACATTCACATAGCATTTTGTCTCAAGATCTCAAACCTATGGCTTCAAAAACAATGATTTTCACTAAAATTAGCCTTATCAACTTTATAAACTTGCACCATAGGTGTGTTGTGAAAGGTATTTTAGCATTATTTTTCTTTTATTAGGGTAATAATTTTATTCCCCTCATGAAAATATTCACAACACCCTTTTATCGGGCTCTTGTAGTGAAAATTTTGCAAATGACCACACATTTTTCTCTATTTTGGCCCTAGGGTTTGACCTAGTTTCGATTCCAAGTTTGTTGTGATCAATTTTATGGACTGAGGTGACTGATATTATTGATATTATTTGTTGTACCTCCTAAAATTATTTACAACACTCCTTTTGCTAGGTCTTGGAGTTAAAAAAGTGTGAAAATTGGATATTTTGCTATACTTTCACTAGGGTTTTACCTTAAGTGGCACTAAAAGCATGTTGTTCTAGATATTTTGGCACTAAGTGGCTGTTATTACTGATATTATTTGATTTCCATCATGATTTTCCTCATAACACCCTTTGTTATGCTCTTTTGCATTGGGCTTTGGTGAAAAAAGTGCCTATTTTGACATATTTTCACTATATTTTGACTTGGCATCAACTTGAAATCGCATCAAGAGTGTGTTGAGATTGATCTTATTGTTGTTTTGGACTTAATATCAGACATATAAATTTCTTCCCTTGACTAAAATCCTTACAGCACCCTTTGGTTCATTCAGTTGCATTGAAAAAGTACAAAAATAAAATATTTTTTGCATATAGTTTGCATCAATGGATTCTCCTAAGGGTACATCTTTAGAAGACTTATATGAGTACATTATGAATTATGATAATTTTTACAAATTCACCAACAAATATTCTCAAGTATTGCATCAAATCACATACATCTATGGCATTGATATAACCAATAGTACCACATGTGATATTCTTCGATAACTTTCTTGAGACTATGGATGTTTTTCCTTCAATCATGGAGAATCTCAAAAGTTTTATAGTTGAAAACAATCACGGGGAAAGTAGTGGTGAAAACTTTACTCCCACTCTCCCTTTGTTTCATGATGATATAATACAAATCCCTTCTGAGACCTATGAGAATGAAATAGCAATGAGTGATGTATCAAACAAAGAGACTTGTCCCAACATAACCCCACTTGGTGAGGATATATGGGTACAAGAAAAAGATATCATCAATACATTTCTCCATACTACTTTGCCACCCCTTCCTACTCTCCCTAATTAGGATGAAGCTTTGGATGACGTAGATTCTCTTTGTGACTATTTTCTTGAATCTAATGATAATTCGCCACTTGATGTTCAAGAACTTCTCAATTACATTCTAAACAAGAAAACTGATCATGAACCATCACATACTTTGGAAAGCAATGAGATCCTACATGTTGTGGAAGAATAAGCTATCCCTTTGACAAAAACCATTCCAACACCCTATATAGGGACTGAAATGGGTATCTTTTGGATGCCTCCACAAGCTAATTTAAATGGCATTTCAAATGATCCTATAGCTGACACAGCCAATCGCAACCTCCCCTGTCAACCATCAATAAGAGAAACCTTTCCTACACGGTTACCCTCGTAAACTCATGAACATATGGAAGAGAGAAGAAGTGATAACGCCTTAACCATTAAGATAAAAATCAAGATTTGTGATACCCGCTAGCCTGGCAGGGGCCCTACAAGTAAGTATCTCTAACCCTTTATCTCTCCCATGATGTGCTTCCCCTGTGATGTGTTATGTGTTGTTTAGGCCTCCTAAGATGACCTCAGATTCTCCTATAAGGTTCAGGATACCAGGAGACCACCTCTGTTGTGACATTCTTCTATTTGTATCATCATTCTTCTATATTGTCTCTCTTATTTTATTGTTGTGTGTTGTGTCTTATGGACATAGCATTGTGGTTGGTGACTTGGGGGCACCCTCCTACATGACTATCCCTAAGACACTTGTTTTCTCCTCTCTTATTTATTGTTTCCCTTCCTCTAGTGTTTCCATCTAGCGGGTGGATGAGGACAAACATTTATACTGATGTGGACCTAGTGTCCCTTTCGAGAGCAATAAAAAAATGGACTTAGTTCCTAATATGACAATGGGGTTGTATATTTTATCCAACGCTTGGCTAGTGGAAGCACTCGTGCTTTCCGTGTAATGAATTTTTTAATGTTTCTATCACATTTACAAACCTTAACAATACTGCTGCTCTATGCACCTTTATTTTCCTTTGAATCTAGCCTTGATGGTACTTGATTCAGAGAGCTTCATGATATAGCCTCACGATTATCCTCAAACTTTGAATTTGTTGTATAAAATTGGCTCTTTATGTGGTTAATCATATGCATTGATGTTGTTTATCATGATGTTGTAGACAATAACACGTTTCTTGGAAGGATGTGTTTGTGGGAATATTTGGCGATTGTAAAGTACATGTCACCTCTAGGGGCATGGGCTTTGCAACAGTTAGTGTTCCCTTGTGTGTTTTCTTCCTACCTTAATGTGCTTGATATCGATAACTGATATCAACCACATTAAGGGGGGGGCATATATAAGGTAAGCTATCTATTATAGATGTTAGCAATGTGTTTTACCTCATATGCAAAGACTTGTGCCCCAAGGTAGTACATCATGCATCCTGAGTTTGTTTGCAATCAATCAATTAATCAATCAATCAGGTAAGCCCTCTTCGGAGGTAGGATATCGAGCATATCCTTTTTCTTAAGCCCTCTACAGAGGTGGGGATGGTGTATTTCTCTGAGCAAATTGCATCATCCTATCATTTTCAAAAGTGCTCTATAGAGGTGGGGAGTGGTTTTGTGACTAACACAACCCTTAAGCGTGTCTTCGGTGATTGTTGTGGCAAAGTGCAATCATTGGTGTGTGCCTATAATGTGCCTAAGATGGTGTTAGACCTAGAAATAGGTACACTCCATTTCTTATCTGCCATGTTTTCGCTATGTCTTCAAGTGTGTGTTTTGGTGTGCTTGTTTTGTGTGGCATGTTTGTTGCCCCATATGCAGAGACCAGTGCCCTCGAGCAGTGCTTCATACATTTTTGGGAGGTTTTGCATGTCTTGTGTGTGTGTTTCCCAAGATATATAGAGACTTGCACCCTAGGATAGTGCATCCTATATTATGGGAGGTTTGTTTACTTTCCAATACTTGCATTTGCATTTCATCTATATGAGAAAAAGAAAAGAAAAGATATCATTTGTCTTCTGTGCATTAATGTGTCTTCTTTCCATTGACTATCTTCTCCATGTTTTGCATGACTATAACTGCCTTCTCTATGTTTTGCGTGCTTGTTACTATTTTCTATGTGATTGGTGTGTCTTCTCTGTGCTTGGTGTGTTTGCTATGTTTGTGACCTTACTTGATTGCATGTATTGGCCTCACGTTTAAACATACATTAAAGTGGGGGCTAAATGTAATGTTGGAAAATGTCCCCTTGGGGGCTTTTCCCTCATAAGGTTTAGCTCCCAGGTCTTTAGTATGCATTTAGCACATTTTAGTTCATATTTTGGCATCCTGATGGAATGAGACCTAGGTTCCATGGAAAATGGACCTAGGTGGATCCCTTGAGATGTACCTAGCCCAAAATAGGGGGGAGGACTAGGGTACCCATGCCCTAGTCCTACCCTATTTTGGGGCAGCTCTAATTTTTGGGTGTCAGTTTATGACTATTATTTGGTTTTTTACCAACACGGTGAAGTTTGATTTTTAAAATCTTGGCGAGAATGCTTGTAGTTGCATATATAAGCATGCATAGGCATTCATTTGTAAACTAGATTTCAATTAGATGATTACTAGTAAGCTATTGTGTTCTCAAAGTGATTCAAGGTTTTCTATTGTGTTGCAAGAGTATACTTGTGTGTTTTGTGTGTTGATATTTGTAGATTTGAGCATCAATTGCCGCATGGCATGAAGAGCATCGTCCTCCATGAGAGCTTCACTAGAAGGTGACATAATATTGTGTTTTCATCATTGATTCCTTTAGTTTTTGCCTCTGCCTCACAAGGGCATGCACTCTTTATCTGACAACGGTGTTCAGAGACTTAAGTGTCCTTTGGGGCTTGACTAAGGCAAGCCTTTAAACACCACAACCCCCAAACCAAGTCTTGTGATTGCAGGCTATAGGTGTCACATTTGGGAAAAGTGGAGTTGCAAGAAGGATTGGCAGGCATCAAGGATTTAGGATTTGAAGAAAAGGACAAAAGAGCACTTCTAGGACTAGGGCACTCACTCTAGTGTCCTCACATCTGAGTTTTGGGAAATAAAAGTTATAGGTCTGATCAGTGTCGGAAGGAGATTCAGATCCCACAAAGAAACTGGCACCTTGGACTTGGGCGCCTACTCTAGTGTCTTGAACTGTTCTGCTTCGGAACCCCAAAAATAGGTATTCTGTGATTTGGTATTTTATTCTTGTCTACAAGAGCTTTTTCCATCTTTCATCAATTTGTTGCCGTATTTGCATAATTAGGGTTTTAATGGTTAATTGGACATAAGAGAAGGAAAATTAATAATTAAATTCCCTAATCCAAGTTTCCCTACATTTGCAAGTGACCTAGGGTATGATAGTGCTTGCCACTCGACCCTAGCTCCTTCAATGTATAGTGGAGAGGCAGATTTAAACATCTAAAATCTAAAACATTAACAAATCCAATTTTCCCTTAAACTTATATATATATATATATATATATATGACTATTATCAGCTAAATGAAACATTAGTAACCAAGAGTAATAAAGAAAGGAAGGAATGTATTACAATTTTACTTTTTCTAGACTGTGGCAGCCGAACCCTAAGCACCCACATGCTATTAGCAATACGACGTTACATGTAAGGAGATGGGAATGGGGAGGTGGTGATGGCCTGGACGCTGCCCCCATAGACCTTCTTTATTTTATTTAAGAAATGCAGAGTGGTGGGGGGAGATTCAAACCCCCCCACCTTATTCCATTCTCCATACTATGTGTAGTGACGGCACTGCTCCACTGCTCCTGGGTGTCATTCCAACCCATCACTAGCCCCTTTCACTATTTGCCTCTCCATAATACTCAGTTGTCTAGCCTTGAGGACACGTGTATTTGTTGTAACCTCCTTTGTGTATATATATACACAAAGGAGGTTACAACAAATACACGTGTCATAATATATATATATATATATATATATATTTACGGTGTATTTCACCATTTCAACCTGTCATAAAATTAGACCAGAGACATAACCACTGTGTATACTTTCTTGCATATTCTTTTTATTTATATATTTAATAAAAAAGGAGGGATGTGTATATCTCTGAGTGTAGAACTGTGTATACCTTTGGATCCTCACCCATGGCTGCCATGCTTCCAACTTGCAAAACAAAATAGATTGAGAAGAAGAAAATAAGAGAAGAAAGGAAAGGCAAGGAGATAGCAAAGAGAATAGAATAGAAGTTTGGTTAGGGTTTGTTGTAGGGCTCCATAAGGAAATTAATTTTTGCATTGTGTGAAGTTTAGGGCTTGAGGGTATTTTATAATATTTATTTGGAGGAGTGGGGATTTTACTTGTATTTCAATTTTAAATTTGGAAGGCATAGGTGCACGTGAGCCCATGTGCCCTCGTTTATATCTTATTTGAATTTATCTTTTAGCTTGTTGTGAAACTTAACCTTTGGGGTATAATATTTATTTGGGGTGGATACTTTTGTCCTCCTTTTATATTTTGTTTGTCTTATGGGAATTAAATTTATTTTACCTTGCCCATTAGTTTATGTAGTGAGAATAATAGTAATGTGGGGAAATAAAGTGATTGTAATCAAATAATTATGGGCAATGTTTATGATTAAATAGTAGTAATGGGAATTAATTCTAAGCCTTAGTTTAATAAATTTTTAATTAAGATCATCATGGATATAGTGTTATTGATTAATTTAATTTAACCTAGTTAATCCATTTAGAGGAACTTAGTGCAACAAATTAATCAACCTAGCGATTATTATAATTTAATCAATTTTAATTAATTTTAGTAAACTCTTCGGTTGGAAATTTAATTAAAAATAATCCCTATATGTGCCCTAGAGGCGTGATGCTACCAGATTTTTGTAGGAATCAAGGGTAATTTCTTAGGTGATTTTATCCTTGTGTTGGTTAATATTTTAATGTTTTCGCTAATTAATGTTGTATTGATAAGTTGTTATTTAATCATTTTTTTACTCTAGTTTTAGGGTTTGGATTTTGACACATGTCAAAATCCTACCACTCACTTAGAAAACTTAGGGTTTACGTCAAATCGATCCTAACCCTGGTAGCGACACTCATCACATCGTATAACCCCCTAGTTAGCTATCATCACCTAGGGGAATGCGCATGTGATCACACTACCTTGAGATTTGATTGACATGTTTACACCTTATGTGTATTGGCACTGAGCACATTGATGCATGCAAGGGGGTTTCTAGGGATGTGTGGAAAAGTTTTTTGATTTTTCATGTCATGACCACATGACAAATGTGGACATGACACGTGTATTGCATGTCGTGGGAAATGTGGGCATGACACATTGAAAAATTTTCTGAGTTCACTCATGAATATCCTCAAGTCTTGGAACAAATAGCATACATTCATGATGTTGATCTCTCTATGTGCTCGACATATGAAATCCTTTGTTATGTCTGATTTTGATAGTTTCACAACCTTCATGGGAATATATCCATGGATATTAGATGATCTCACTAAATTTGTGATAAAAAAATATATACACTAGTGATGACCTCAAGACGTTAGATGAAGCCTTAGATGACTTTATGATAGTCTACTACGACAACTATTGCTAAACCATGTGATGATAACTTTGGTTTACCTTATGATCCCTCTCCCAAAGTTGCTCCTCCTTATGAGGACACTTCAAGGCAAGAGGATGATTTCATTAATACATCTCTTAACATCATACCACCACTCTCCCATTCCATTGCTCTCGCTGGCCAAGAAGAAGCATTATTGAATGAAGAGTTCCCATTAACAAAGAACATTCCATGGGTAGACAATGAGCTTTCATCTAATAGCAATAAAAAATTTCTCCCTATCATAGTGCATGAAACTTCTATGGAGCATATTATCAACTTTCCTCCTTTAGTTGATTGTTCACACACCTTGGCTATCACTAAGGAAGTGAAGACCCTTAATCTCCCTCCTTTGATTGGATATTCAAGACATTTGGACATCACTAAGGATGTGGCACTAGTGGATGAGAAGAAGTCTCTCACATTAAATCCCTCAAGGATGGATGTTGAGATAACTCAAAATAATTTTCTTCTCCCACCACCTAAGAGGATAGTGAATAAGTATACTAATGAACTCCAACAAGGAAATATTCCTGTTGAAATGTGATGGACAATTGAGAGGGGGGGGTGAATCAGTTGTTCCAAAAACTCAAACACTTTTGTACTTAAATATTAATCACTTATCCACAATTATTATGATTTATCAATGATTGCATGAAATCAGAAGCTTAAACACAGATGCAACATTAAACACAAGAGACACTAGATTTTTACATGGAAAACCCCAAGGTGGGGAAAAACCATGGAAAGGATTAGCTCTCAAAATATATTGCAATCTTTGAAAAATGATGTTTAGGCTTGGTCACTCCACGGGCCCAGAACATACTAGCTCATTGCCATATAGTATAGCTATGTCTAGTAGGCTCATTGCCTCAACCCTAAACCTAGAAAGATTATAATAAGGGTTGTTAAACCCTACTACTAGGCTCACTACCACATTCACTGTCTTCTTCATGTCTGATATTAAAACATTGAAGTACAATTGATCCTTTGCTCTGCTTTGCCTTATCTCCTCGTCACTATTCCTTATCTTCCCATTCTCACTCAAGGACACCTTTTCCATGACTCAATTACAAGTATTTGTGCACTTCATCAACCTTAGAATGATTATCAAGGTCAACATTACAATCATCAACTATTGGAACAATCTCCAAGGTTAGCATTACAAACATTTACAAAATAGGCCTGACCTATTACAACATTATGCAAAGGAAATGAAGTAAAGATGTATACAGATCACACCATGCATTAGCTAGGACTCAAACATGATCTTCCATGCTTCAACACACTTCTATGATCTTCAAGGGATCTCCACAATTACTGGAATTAACCAAGTTGGCTAAGACTGGTTACACACTACATTATCTGGGAACAATCTTCAAACATGATCTCAATTCCTTAATGCAGACCAATGTCAAGATAGAAACATGATTAGGAGACATCCACAAGCATGTTATAATCATCAGGAGAAACCACATGAACCTTGACCACTTTAGCTATAGGAATCTTCTCACCAAAACACATGAACTTCACTATCTTCGACTGACATAAAAGAAAGATAGCTTGCGGACCACCAAAACATGAACCACTACAATTGTATGCACTTATCATCATCCCAGACTTTCCTCTAGAACCATAGAGAAAAATACTTTCTCCCTATCACTAAAGAATAATTAGAGAAAGCAGGTTTTATTCTGGTGAATGCAACTCTCTTAATTCTTCACACTGGAGGCTCAAACTTAGGATTTAGCATCTTCAGACATCACTTTAAATAAATTCCAATCCACGGACCAAGATATTCAACTAGTGAGAAATGTGAAGTAATCTACCAGACTGTTCTTCAACATACAACTCACTTTCTGTATTGCACTTCACTATAACTCATTTCTTTCGGATGAGCCAATTTTCCCAATATCCTCAACATGCAAAGTTTATGAACAAGAAATAAAATAGGACATAGTTGACTCCATTGACAACAAAGATATGTTGACATCAATGACAACACTGATTAGGCACATACTTACAACAATCTCCCCCTTTGTCATTGATGGCAACATATGATGTGAAAAACTACAACAACCATCAAGACATGATTCTCCCCTATCTTTTTACACATCTGTACTCTTTCTTTCTGACCAAGATTATCCCCTATCTCTTTACACATTTGCACTCTTTTCTTTCTGAGTTTTTCACATGACTTCTCTCCCCCTTTGACATCAATGCCAAAGGGTACATACTTACAATCTACTGCTTTTGAACCAAACCTTCTTCTGAAACCTTTCGATCTGACTACTCCCCCTTGCTTGATGCTTTCTTTGACTACAACTTTGGTCTTTCTCATGAACTTATTTCCTTCTTTAGTTATTCAGATCTTGCTTCTATTGCACTATTTCCTCTGTCAGTAACACTGCAACACTTACTACTCTTTATTAGAAACTCATATTGGCATTATCTATCTGCTTCCGTTGGGAGATAACCTCATAATCCTCTAGTCTTCAGCAACCATCTTTGATTTCTACTTGCACTGCTACACCTTTTTCTTTTTACTAGTCTGAATACTCCCTCTTAGCGGTACACATAAGACTATATTTATTTCACATTAGGACCTTCACATGCATATCTTATCTTCTCAGAGCCTTAGACTTGATGACATCCAACTATGATATTCTATCTTTTATCAACTTTCATAACAACTTATGAGAACAATGCATTTCCATAGATAAACACTTTCCTGTAGATTTTCTCCTACCACCTTCTCTAAACATCAATTATAGCTATCAGTTCCCCATTAGTACCTAAAACAATGTCTTCTTCACCTTGCCAAAATTCATGACATGTCAGCCTGTCCCTTAAGTGCATGTGTGACCAATTCATCTGTCACATCATAACTCCCAATGCAGACCATATGAGACTCTATAATTCATATCCAACATTCATCATTGACCTCTTAACATACCTTTAGAACCATAGAACAATGTATGCAATAGTGGAGAAATGTGGACCCTTGTACTTTGGTGTTTCACACTGTCCTTGACTTAATTTTATTCATTAGGACTTGGACAATTCACAATGTGACTTCTTGGAAAATATGTTCACCAAGTGTTTATGAACAACATACCTGAACCACATATAATGATTTCAACTATAGAGGCATACTGACCCAATCTCCATCACATACTTTGCATACTGCTCATACTTAGTCTTTTAGGCTTCCATACTAGAATCCTTTCAAGAGATCTAGCATATCATATCTTTGTGCCAAATCTCTATACTGATGATCTAGCTGGGGGATTTAGAATTTTTAATATGGCTCCCCCTAAGCCATGGTCCACAATTTACTTCCCAGAGGAAGTATCTATTCTAGAGTCTAGTGTAGACTCATGTCTTGCTTCATTTAGTCCCTTCCTAACCCAAACTTTGTTCATCTCTTTCTCCACTTGTTTCCCCAATTCTGATTGATTATTCTTCTTCATTTTCTTACTTCTATAGAATTTTACAAAATGTCCAGGCTTGTTACAATTGAAGCACATAGTATTTTTCTGACCATTGATTCTTCCATTGATCCTTGACCTGCATAGGTTAGACTTATGCCCAAAATCATTGCATGTATAACAGTATCCATTGAAAGATTCAATTGTTTTATTTGTGCCAAAGCCTTTTCTCACTTGACTTCTACACTCATTAGCCATGTGTTCCATTTTGTGTGGCAAAGATCCAATTGTCTTATTTGTGCCAAAGCCTTTTCTCACTTGACTTTTACACTCATTAGCCCTGTGTCCCATTTTATGGTATGTATAGCACCTAATAGAATTCTGACTTACTTTACTTCTACATTCAACAACTTTATGACCAATTTTATTGCATGTGAAACACTGACTAGAGAATGATGGAACATTTTGATTCATCATGTTTCTACACCAAGTAGCCTTGTGACCAAACTTGTTACATGAATTACAATGACCATTGAAGGATGGGTACCTTTGAGCATTTGGTTGCTTGTCTGATGGTCTTTTAGGTCTATTTCATTAATCCTAAATATGTTTTCTTTTGTCCTTTTCCTCAACATTCTCTTCTTGACCTGCTTTGGAGCCTTTATCTTTTTTAAGTCTCATGCTTTCTTTGTCATCAATATGTTTTTGACTTGTCATTAGTCTATCATATCTAGTAGCACTCACACTGAATTGATGTCGTTGAGCCTATGCATGTTTTAGATCATTTTTTAGATCTACAACTTCCTCTTCAAGCTTTATGCAGTCTTTAGTTTTGTCTTTCAGACATTCCTCAAATTTTTTCTTTGTCTTCATTATCCTCTTTTATTTTTTTCTGAAGATGCCTAATTTGCTTTCTCAACTCTTTGATGTAATCATTTGCTTCTATTATACTTCCCTTTAAATCCATTTTTTCTTCTTCTAATTTCTCAATATTTTCAAGTGTAGTTTTGGAATTGTTACTGTCAATATTGGCAATCAAGCATAAATTCATTTGATTCATAGTAGCTTTGTGTCTTCCACATCATACTTTTTTTGGTCACTAATAGTCTGGGAACCTTCTTGTGCTTTATTTTGCAGATCCTTATTGATTGAGTCAGAGTACTTTGTAATATTCTCATTAACTTTGACATTTGTACTTTCAACAATCCTTCCCAATCTATTGTTGTAATAGAGGTAAGCTTTGGTCCAAGATGAATATCCAAGAAAAATGTCTTCCTCATACTTAGCATTGACCTTTTCCATTTTTATGAGGCATTTGATTCCAAAGATTTTGAAATATTTCGTAGCGGGTATTGATCCATACCACAACTCAAAGGGGGTCATTACTTCTTTGGTTTTTACCTGAACTCTGTTTAATGTATAGACAATTGTTTGAATTGCCTCCTTCCAAAATCTATCTGGCAGATTTTCTTCTTCCATCATTAATTTTGTAGTTTCTTGAATAGTTCTACTTGCTTCTTCCATTATCTTATTTTTTGTAGAGAGTTGTTTTTCTATCCCATAGGTTTCACAAAACATATTGAAATTGTTGGAGGTGAGCTCTTCTTCTTTGCCAATTCTTAGACTTTTGATTTTCATGCTTAGCTCATTTTCAACCATTTCTTTAAAAACTTTGAGTGCATCTAGAATCTTTGATTTATCCTTTAAAAACTAACACAATTCCTTCTAGAAAAATCATCAATAAAAAACATAAAGTACTTATCATCATGGAGGCTTGGTATTCTTGTAGGACCACAAAAGCTTGTATGAATCAATTCCAATCATCTAGTGGAAGATATTTCTTTATCTTGCAATATTTTTCTTGGTAGTCTTTGACATTTCCTACAAGTGATGTTGTTTGAGTAATCAATTTTTGATAGGTCCTTCAAAATTTGAACTGAGCTTGTTTTTATTAAATCATCAAGATTTGTATGACAAAGTCTTCTATGCTAGACACATCTTTCATTGGTTTGAGATGTGAACCCAAGAAAGTCACTTTTTCTGAGATGATAGAGATTCTCTTCTATTCTTTTTCCAATTGCTATTGTAGCTCCAGACTTTTCTTTGATTTCAAGGGAATCATTCTCAAACACAAACTTAAAACCCTTTTTGCATAATTGTCCAATGCTTAAGAGGTTTTGTTTCAAATTTTTTACATAAAGAACATCTTCAAAAAATTATTGTTGCCAAAATAGATTGATCCTATTCTACAAATTTCAGTAGTGTAATTGTCTCCAAATGTAACTAGCCCTTCATCACATCCTTCTAGACTTACAAAGTTACTCTTGTCACCAGTCATGTGGTTTGAGCAGCTACTATGAATAACCCAATAGTTTTCACTTTGAAACATGACTTCATCACTAGTGCATACTTCAGAACATCTTTGATGACTGATATTCTTTCCTCCATGAATAGTTTCCTTGGACAATATTTTATTGATAGTTTTTGATGAGCATAAAGGTGAAATCATGAGTACATGTTTTTCTTTTGACTCCATTTAGAATCACCTTCGAGTTGTTAGACTCTTTCCAAAGGAACTTGGCTCTGATACCAATTATTGAAATGTGATGGACAACTGAGAGGGGGGTGAATCAATTGTCCCAAAAACTCAAACACTTCTATACTTAAACATTAATCACTTATCCACAATTATTATGACTTATCAATGAATGGATGAAATTGGAATCTTAAACACAAGAGATGCCATATTTTTACGTGGAAAACCCCAAGGTGGGGAAAAACCACAAAGAGGATTAGCTCTCAAAATATATTGTAATCTTTGAAAAATGATGTTTAGGCTTGGTCACTCCACAGGCCTAGAAAATACTGGCTCACTTCCATGAAGTATAGCTAGGTCTAGTAGGCTCACTACCTAAACCCTAAACCTAGAAAGATTAAAAAAGGGCTATTAAACCCTGAGAGCTATTAAACCCTACTAGAAGCTCAATGCTAGGCTCACTACCACAATCACTATCTTCTTCATGTCTGAGATTAAAATATTGAAGTACAACCAGTCCTTTACTTTGCTTTGCCCTACTCTGCCTTATCTCCTCACCCCTTTTCCTCATCTTCCCATTATCGCTCAAGGAAACCTTTTCCATGACTTAATTACAAGTATTATACACTTTTTCAACCTTGGAATGATCATCAAGGTTGACATTACAATCATCAACCATTGGAACAATCTCCAAGGTCGACATTACAAATATTTACAAAATAGGTCCTGACCTATTACAACATTATGAAAAGGAAATGATGTAAAGATGTATGTGGATCATGCCATGCCTTAGCTAGGACTCAAACATGATCTTCCACTCTTCAACATGCTTCCATGATCTTTATAGGATCTCCACAATTACTGGAATTAACCAAGTCGGCTATGATTGGTTACATGCTACATTATTTGGGAACAATCTTCAAACATGATCTAAGTTCCTTAATGTGGACCAATGTCAAGATAGGAACATGATTAGGAGATATCCACAAGTTTGTTATAATCATCAAGAGTAACCACATGAACCTTAACCACTTTAGCCATAGGAATCTTCACACTGGAACACATGAACTTCACTGTCTTCAACTAACATTAAAGAAAGATAGCTTGTGGACCACCAAAACATGAACCACTACAATTGTAGGAACTTATCATCATCCCAGACTTTCCTTTAGAACTGCAGAGAAAAATACTTTATTGCAGAGGAATGCAGAGAAAAATACTCTCTCTATCACTAGAGAATAATCAGAGAAAGTAGGTTTTACTATGGTGAATGCAAATCTCTTAATTCTTCACACTGGAGGCTCAAACTCAAGATTATTTAGCATCTTCAAACATCCCTTTAAATAACTCCCAATCCGTAGACCAAGATATTCAATCAGCAAGAAATGTGGAGTAATCTACTAAACTATTCTTCAGCATACAACTCACTGTCTGTACTACACTTCCCTGTAACTCACTTGTTTCTTCTGGAGGAGCCAATTTTCTCAATATCCTCAACATACAAAGATTTTGAAAAAGTAATAGAATAGGTCATAGTTGACACCAATGACAACAAAGATATGTTGACATCAATGACAACATCGATTGAGCACATTCTTGTGATAATTCCACCTAACATTGAGTTAAACCGAGAAACATTTAAGAATGAATAAAAGAATAATGAAAAAGACTTGGCAGTTGTACCTTACATTTCAAATTGGTAAAAGAATGATTTGATTGTTGATAACCTCTAGCATGAAGATCCCCATAGGTAAGTATTTCTAATCCTTTATCTCTAGTGATGTGTTTCCCCATGATGTGTTATGTGTTGTTTAGGCCTCCTAGGATGATGCTTGATTCTCTTGTAAGGTCTAGGATACCAAGAGACCGCCTCTATTGTGACCTTCTTCTATTTGTATCATCATTCTTCTATATTGCCTCTCTCTCTAATTTCATTGTTGTGTGTTGTGTCTTACAAATATAGTGTTACAGTTGGTGACTTGGGGGCACCCTCCTACGTTACTGTCCCTAATACACTTGTTTCTCCTCTCTTACTTATTGTTTCCCTTGCTCTAGTATTTCTATCTAGTGGGTGGATGACAAAAAACATTTATACTGATGCGGACCTAGCATCCCTTTAGCGAGAAATAAAAAATTGGACTTAGTTCCTAATATGATGATGGGGTTGTATATCTTATCTAACTCTTGGCTAGTAGAAGCACCCCATGCTTTCTGCGTAGTGATTTTGATGATGTTTTATCTTACTTACAAACCTTAACAATATTGCTTCTTCGTGCACATTGTTTGTCTTTGAATCTCATGTTGGTTGTACTCAATTTAGAGATTTTCATGATATAGCCCCACGGTTATCCTCAATCTCTGAATTTGTAGTATAACCTTGGCTCTTTGTTTGATTAATCATATGCATTGATGTTGTTGTTTATCATGATTATGTAGACACTAACATGTTTCTTGTAGGGATGTGTTTGTGGGAACATTTGACGATTGTAAAGTACATGTCACCTCTAGGGAGCATGGGCTTTGCAAAAGTCTATGTTCCCTTTTGTGTTCTCTTCCTACCTTAATGTGCTTGATATCGATGTGTGATATCAACCACCTTAAGGTGGGGGTATATATAAGGTAAACTATCTATTGTAGATGTTAGCAATGTGCTTGTCCTTAGGTGCAGTTTAAAGACTGGTGGTGATGAGTCCATCCTACACTCTGAGTTTGTTTGCAATCAATTAATTAATCAATTATCTTAAGCCCTCTGCAGAGGTAGAGGTGGCATATCTCTTGTAGAGAGTGCCCATCCTGTCATTTTCAAAAGTCCTCTATGGAGGTGGGGAGCAGTTCTGTGACTAAATACAACTCACTGTCTGTACTGCACTTCACTGTAACTCACTTGTTTCTTCTAGAGAAGCCAATTTTCTCAATATCCTCAACATACAAAGCTTTTGAAAAAGTAATAGAATAGGTCATAGTTGACACCAATGACAACAAAGATATGTTGACATCAATGAAAACATCGATTGGGCACATACTTGTGATAATTCCACCTAACAGTGAGTTAAACCAAGAAAAATTTAAGAATGAATAAAAGAATAATGACAAAGACTTGGTAGTTGTACCTTACATTTGGGATTGGTAAAATAATGATTTGATTGTTGATAACCTCTAGCATGAAGATCCCCATAGGTAAGTATTTCTAATCCTTTATCTCTAGTGATGTGTTTCCCCATGATGTGTTATGTGTTGTTTAGGCCTCCTAGGATGATGCTTGATTCTCTTGTAAGGTCTGGGATACCAAGAGATTGCCTCTATTGTGACCTTCTTCTATTTGTATCATCATTCTTCTATATTGCCTCTCTCTCTAATTTCATTGTTGTGTGTTATGTCTTACAAACATAGTGTTGCAGTTGGTGACTTGGGGGAACCCTCTTACGTGACTATCCCTAAGACACTTGTTTCTCCTCTCTTACTTATTGTTTCCCTTCCTCTGGTATTTCTATCTAGCAGGTGGATGACGAAAAACATTTATACTAATGTGGACCTAGCATCCCTTTAGCGAGAAGTAAAAAATTGGACTTAGTTCCTAATATGATGATGGGGTTGTATATCTTATCTGACTCTTGGCTTGTAGAAGCACCCCATTCTTTCTGTGTAGTGATTTTGATGATGTTTTATCTCACTTACAAACCTTAACAATATTGCTTCTTCATGCACATTGTTTGTCTTTGAATCTCGTGTTGGTTATACTCAGTTTAGAGATTTTTGTGATATAGCCCCACAGTTATCCTCAATCTCTAAATTTGTAGTATAACCTTGGTTCTTTGTGTGATTAATCATATGCATTGATGTTGTTGTTTATCATGATTATGTAGACACTAACATGTTTCTTGCAGGGATGTGTTTGTGGGAACATTTGGCGATCGTAAAGTACATGTCACCTCCGGGGAGCATGGGATTTGTGAAAGTGTGTGTTTCCTTGTGTGTTTTCTTCCTACCTTAATGTTTTTGATATTGATGTGTGATATTAACCACCTTAAGGTGGGGATATATATAAGGTAAACTGTCTATTGTAGATGTTAGCAATGTGCTTGTCCTTAGGTACAGTTTAAAGACTGGTGGCGATGAGTACCTCCTACACTCTGAGTTTGTTTGCAATCAATTAATCAATCAATTATCTTCAGCCCTCTATGGAGGAATGGGTGGCATATCTCTTACAGAGAGTGCCCATCTTGTCATTTTCAAAAGTCCTCTATGGAGGTGGGGAGCGGTTCTGTGACTAAATTAACCCTTAAGCAGGGCTTTGATGCTTGTTGTCACGAAGCCCAATCATCAGTGTGTGCCTATAATGTGCCTGAGATGGTGATGAGCCTAGAAATAGGAACACTCCATTGCTTGTTTGTCATGTTTTCTCTGTGTCTTCAAAGTGTGTGTATTTGGTGTGCTTGCTTTGTTTGGCATGTCTGTTGCCACATATGTAGTCTAAAGACCAGCATGATGAGTGCTTCCTACATTTTGGGAAGTTCTGTTTGTCTTGTGTGTGTTGCCCCATATATGCAGTTTAAAGACTAGTGCGATGAGTACTTCCTGTATTATGGGAGGTGTGTTTACTTTCCTTGTACCTACATCTGCATTTCATACATATGAGAAAAATTTAAAAAAAAGAAATAATTCTTGTCTTCCATGCATTAATTGTCTTTTATGCATCTATTGTATTCTCCATGTTTTGTGTGACTATAACTATCTTCTCCATGTTTTGAGTGCCTGTCATTGTCTTCAATGTGTGGCATATCTTCTCCGTGCATGGCATGTTTGCTGTGTTTGTTGACCATACATTAATGCATTTATTATCCTCATGTTTATTAATATATTAAAGTGGGGGCTAAATGTAACATCAAAAACTATCCCCTTAGGGGCTTTTCCCGCATAATATTTAGCTCCCAGGTCTTTTAGTTGCATTTAGGACATCTTGCATCATATGTTGACATCCCAATGAAATGATCCCTAGGTTTCATGAAAAATGGGACCTAGGGGGATCCCTTGAACCTAACCCTGACCAAAATAGGGGGGAGGACTTGGGCACCCATGCCCTGGTCCTGCCCTATTTTGGGCCAATCCCAAATTTTTAGTGCTGGCTTGTTGTTGTTATCTAGGTCCTATGCCGACACGATAAGTTTGAATTACAAAATTCTTGGTGGGAGTGTTTGTAGTTGCATATATAAGCATGTTTAGGCATTCATTTGTAAACTAGATTACAACTAGATGAGCATTGGCATTCTAAAGGTGATTCAATGCATTCATTGTGTAGCAAGAGTAGATTTGTGTTGTTTATGTGTTTGTATTTGCAGATTTGAGCAATCGTCTCCTCATGGCATGAAGAGTTTTTTTCTTCCATGAGGTCTTCAATACAAGGTGACATCATTTGAGTTTTTGAGCATTTATCATTTGGTTTTTGCCTCTGCCTCACAAGGGTATGCACTCTCTATCTGACAATGGTGTTCAAAAGACTAGAATGTCTCTCTGGGGCTTGACTGAGGCAAGCCTCTAAACACCACAACCCCCTCCCCATTTTCCCATGATTGTAGGTTAGATGTTGAAGAAGTAGGAAAAGTGAAGTTGTAGAGGAGTGTTGTAGAGTTTCAAATTCATAGATCAGAGCTAAAAATAGGGCCCTGGACTCAGATACCCTCTCATTAGTCCTTTGGATTCCACAATGGAGAAATTTCTAAGACAACAAGAATAGGTTGTAGACTAAGTTCCTAGATCCCAACAAAAATCATGGTACTAGACTAGGGCACCCACTCATTAGTCCTCAATTATTCTGCTTCTGAACCCCAAAAATAGGTGCACATTTATCTATCATTTTACATTTTCCCATAGCAACATATTTTGATGTTCGTCTGTTTACTTTCATATTTGCATAATTAGGGTTTTGATGTATAATTGAGCATAAGTGAGCATAATTGGCAAATCACACAAATCCAAGTTTTTGTACATCTCATAGTGACCTAGGGTATGATAGTACATTGCCACTCTACCCTAGGTCCTTGAATGAAATGGTGAAATGAGGATACACACACAAAACTACCAAAAACTCAACTATCCAAATTTTACCCTTTACAATGTTCATTCCAACATTTTTTTCTATCTATATTGCCATCATACCATGTTCTATATGTTCCTTCTATTTGCACTCAAATCTCCAACTCCTTACTGAATATCACCATCACCATCGCACTCTTCACTTGCAAGCACTCTAACATGCTCTTCAGAATTGGAATATCTCTAACCCTTCAGAGATGCTTGTGGTGGACTCGCTGAAAAACAAAAGGTCAAGAATGTCGAGATGAAAGTACTTTCCCCGAGCTACTTTGCATTGAGACATTTTGAGTTATAGCAGCTACTTGCATGGGTGATAAAGAGGAGAGGACCTGGAGACTTCTAAAAAGGCAGGCAAGGAATTCAGAGTTTGTTGCAATGAATTTGAAGTTGGCAAGGCACTCTGCAGTGAAATCAGATTTGGGGACACCCTCTGTAACGAGTTTAGAGGTAATTCAAAAGCCTCATTACATTTATAAACACAAAATCTATATCTTTGTGATTGGCAACTTACAAAAGTTACAATTTACTACTCTTAATAATGTTCTTTTACAATCTTGCCACTATTCTACTTCATAATGTGTTCTAGCTAAATATAATAAAATTTGGGTGTCAGTGCCAAAATAGAATTTCATCAAATAATTTTGATACATTTTCACTACAAGTGCAAACTGTCCTTGTGCAAGGTAAACATGTGCTAGATTTACCCACACATTAGGCATCTAAACAAAGATGTTTCCTGCTACAACTTTTTGTACCTATGTAAAAATTTCCTTTGCAATATCAAATTGACCCCTTTAGCTAGCACAATGGCTACCCCATTTGTAGCATAAACATTTCTTGGTCTCTGTGCCAACACTTTACAATACAATTCTCTAGCCTTCTCAAGATGTTGTGCCTCCACCTTTGGATCCTTCCTCTCATTGCAAAAAGCTGCAAAATAATTCCAATTTATAAGTGAAATGTCAAGATAAGAATTTTTTGCATCTGATTCACATTGTGCAACTATAATTGTTTCTTTTGATTTAAGCCAGTCATCTATTTTCAGTTCCATTTTTCCAAGCATAGATAAAGCATTTGATGAGTTTTTATCCACCTTAAGTGTATCCCCAATAAATTCTAGGCTTAGTTGGATCTCATTATGAATCTGAGCCATGGCTGTAAGATGTAGATATGCATCCACATAATTAGGAAACTTGAACAATATTAGCCTATATAAAATATTTTCTTTTTTAGTATCATGTAGCTATTCAAACAACGTAGCAATATTAAATAGTGTTGTGACTTTATCCCATGGTAGCCCAAGTGAAACACCACATTCTTCTAGTCGATGGAAGAATTCCATATCCTTAAAGAGCACACGAAAAACTACAAAATTGGCACTAGGGCTTTTATTTATGAATTCAACCCAAGTGCCATTTCCTAAAACCTCCATAAAAAGTTTGTTGAGCCAAATCTAGTTCATCACGCTCAAAATGAAGAACCCCAATGATGTTTAACAATTGAATGGGTACTACTTCTCTACTCTTCTTCATAAGAGACTTTGTTGTCTTAAGAGAATCTAAGGTTGCACTAGGGTCTTAATATTAATAACTCACCCATCTTGATAAATACATGGGTATCACATGGATCTATGCAAGTTGTCTTTCTTAAGATTTCTAAAGCCTTATTTTCTTGCCCTTGTTGAGCATATATATGGCCTACAACTTTTAATCTCTCACAGTTCTTAGGGTGGACCTCCAGAACCTTTCCAAAATTTGAGAGAGATCTCTTACGATCTCCCAGCTTCAATTGAACCTGTCTACAAAATCCTGTGGCCTCTGGCTTTCCTTAATTGATGCCATGTAGTAGTAGCTAGTGGTGTCATAATCACTTTTACTATGATAAGATCATGCAAGATTATAATATGAATAAGATTTCATGAGAGGGTGGTTAGTTGAAACAAGAGCTATCTCAGTCAACTATCCCACAAGAAAATGTTGCCTTGTGAAGAAAAAAATAGTTTACTAAATGGTTCAATGCCATTGCACAATACATGTATACTTCAAAGGCTCTACACATTTTTTTCATTCCTTCATGAACATTACCTTTTTCACTAACTGTGAGAATCCTACAAGTAAAAAATGCATAAAATTGACCATAGAGATTTATGTAGATGAAAAACATGATGCAGAGCAAGGACTCATACACAATAACCTTGATACATCCCGAACAAGGTTTCAATACACTTGATGCAAATCTCCACCCATGTTCATTCTTGACAATTTGCTCCTAAGCCTAAAATATGGAAACAACACCCTAGTGACACTCAATCATTGAAGACAACATGTAATAAGGACAACTTGGTTTATTTAGACCTATTACAACATCTTCTAGGGGTTTCCAAATGTACATGACCTAACCGAGTGATTAACACAATGATTTATGCAATTTAGGTCTTGTTGCCACTAGGTGCATTCAAGGTGATGACTCCAAACAAAGGTAAGAACACTTGTAATATGAATTCCTAGGCTTGTGCAAGCCCTAACAACATGCAACTATGATTATTCACCCCTTCATCGACATACAGTGCATAGATTATTCAATGCAACAAAGAACCTAGGGTTTTAGGATTGTCTCAAAACAAATCTGCACACATAGTCAATCATATCTTCTTCACACATGTCAATCATGAGTTGTCCTCTTGTAGGGATGTGGATAGGCATGGGACAAAGCTTTCCACCAATTTTTAGGATTTTTGGATGGTGAAAACTCTACCCATGATCAAATTTTGCTTCCTGGAAACCCTAGATAGGGTTTAGACCTGCACTCACCAAAAATGCAATATCTCGCACAAAACTTGATGAAATTCTACCAAACCAAATGCATTCAAAAGCTAGATTTTTGTTGCTAATAGATTTTTTTCCTATGTCTAGAACATTACAGATGGATCAATGTCAAAGGTTGACTATGGATCAATACCATGCATTTGATGAGAGAGTAGCCAATGAGAGGGACATGGACAAATATCCATGTCCATGTAAAGACTGTCATGGTGAGAAGGTGAGAAAAAGAAATCTGATTCTTTGACATATGATAAGATATGGGAATAATGGTATAAGCCCTTGGGATTACAATTATTATGAAGATATGATAGAATTGTAGAATGTGAGAGATGAAGAAGCAAAAAATATAGATGAAGTGGCACCAAACATAGATGAAGAGCCAATAATGTTAGATGAATCATTTGAATTTAATAGAATGTTGAATGAGGGTCTAGATGATGATTGGACCAAGTCGATGGAGGATGCTTTAAAGTCTGTGTATACTAATTTCAAGTTAAGTTGTTTGACAACAATCCTTCAAATTCTTAACTTGCAAGTAGTGCATGGTTGGACAAATGAGAATGTAGATCAGTTATTGGCATTATTAAGTTTGTTGGTACCACCTGAATCTACATTACCAACAAAACAAATTCAATGTAAAAAGTGAATCACTAAGCTAGGATTAGGGTATGAAAACATCCACACATGTGTCAATGGTTGTCTTATTTCACAATAATCTTGCAAGTGAGAGTGAATGTCTAAAATGTCATGAAGCAAGGTATAGACAAGGGTTGAAATCAGTTGTGGTTCCTAGAAACATTCTTTGCTACTTTCCAATAATCCCATGATTACTCTAAATGTATAGGTGTAGAGACATTGCTAAACTTATGCAATGGCATGCCCACAATAAGAGCACTGATGGAAAACAACATGTGCCTGATTCTAAGATGTGGATGGAATTTGATAATAGATGGCCTAATTTTTCTCAAGATCCTCATAATATAAGCTTGGGTTTGGCTCTAGATGGGGTGAACTCATTCTCAGATCAAAGTACTAAATGATGAACTTGGCTAGTTCTTTTAATAAATTATAACTTGCCTCCATGGTTAGCAACTAAACCATTTTTCTTAATGCTATCATTTATTTTACCAGGAAAGAAAAGAGTGACTTCATATAAAATCAATGCTTATCTAGAGCCATTATATGATGAGCTAATGGAATTGTGGAAAGGAATTGAAGCAATTCAATCTTTAAGGGATGTTCATTCAATCAAATTCACTTTAAGAGCTTCCTTATTGTTTACAATTCATGATCTTCCTAAATATGGCACATTGTCTGGTCTCAGTGTTCATGGATACCATGGATGTCCTACTTGCAACTTTAAGGATTTTTTGAGGCACTCAAGAAGTTTGCATAAGCGTATTTATTGTGGACATCATGCTTACCTTAATATGGATCATCCATATCATTAAAAAAACCATGTTTCAATGGTCAAGAAGAGAATCGTGAAGCACCATTGCTAATAACAAGTGATTACATTGTTGAGAATGGACAAAAAAGAATGCCATTTATTGAAAATGATAGGATTTCTAGTAGTAGATATGATCCATGAGGTGAAAGTAGTGTAAAATGGTTGTGCATATTCTATAAGTTGTCATACTTTAAGGATATAGCTATTAGGTATACTATTGACTTTATGCATACTAAGAAAAATATAGCCTATGTTATTATAGAAACTCTTTTTGGTGCTTTTGATACTATTTCATCACATGAAGACTTTTAACAACTAAAGATTTGTTGAAATCTTTGGGTTGAAAAATGTGCTGATGAAAAATATAGAAAACCTAGTGCTCCTTATGTCTGGACAAAGGGACAACATGTACAATTCTTACAATTGTTGTCTCAAACTTGCTTTCCCACTAGATATGTAAGTAGCAGTAGTAGAAGCCAAACTAACATTAATGGCTTAAGAGGCCTCAAGACCTATGACTATCATGTCATAATTGAGAATATTTTACCTATTGTGGTAAATATATCAAGTTGGGCAAAGGAGGCAAGATTGGCAGTTATAAGGTTGGGCCTCATATTAAAGAGAATGAGTTTACATATATTAGATCCTTCAAACTTTTATAGTTTGAGGGAGGAGGTTGTTGAAGTCCTTTGTCTATTGGAATGGGAATTTCTACCAACAATCCTTAACATTTCTATGGATCTTTTGATACATCTAGAATATGAACTAGAGCATTATGGCCTAGTAAGAATGAGATGGATGTATCCTATAGAATGATATATAATAGTTTTGAAAAAAAATGTTTGTACTACAACAAAACCAAAAGGCAACATGTCTAAGGGATATTCAATGCAAGAGACCATGGGATTTTGTATAGAATATACAAACGATTTAAAAAATGTCAATCGATGTGTATGGGATGATGACTGTTGGTTTTTCTTCTGAATCAGCATCAAGGTTAGCCAGTTCCTATGCACATGCAGATTCAGCCAACTAATACAGGAGGTTGCGTGAGCTCCTCCCCTTCACTTCTGGTTCTGCTGCACCAAGGGGGTATCCCTATAACTTAAGATGTAACCTTGACTAGCTCAACAACACAATGATTTAGCTTGATAGCAACAGGCAGAATACTCTCATGTATGGACCAAGATCTGCATGATAGATCACAAGGTTGGCAACATTCTTGGACATAATGTCTGGTTAGGTATGAGAGCATGCAGGGGTTTTCCTACTCCTAATCCTACAACTAACAGGTGGAAGTGATGAAATGGGTGGACATAATGTCTGGGATGCAAGACAAGGGGTTTTGGCTCATAACTACTAATCCAGGAGCAGACTGGTGCCTATCCATTGGGTAAGGAGTCAACTAGACGTATACAATAGATGGTTTGCAACTTTCACTCAAGTTTCAGGGGGTTGGACTGATGCTTGCCTTACAAACATCACCCAAGAATGGGTACCTAACTACCTCTACTTACAAATATCCCTGCTGACATGCAACCAGATTCAAAAGAAAGAGAATAACATGCAGCAAATGGAGACAAGTAGATAGACACATGCAATAAGCATTTTTCATATAACATTAACACTAAAATTGAAAATATGTGCAAAATACATTCATGTTGCAACTCATAAACTCTAAAATGGGATAAAATAGCTAAGATCATGCCCTGTTCTTCATTATTTACATAAAAATGCCTCAGGCCTTCAACAACCTTCAAATGAACAACACAACTTGCTATATACAGCAAGGAAGGTTCCCAACATTAATTACATAGTTGACCAAAAATCCCGCCAGATACACAGTATCAGAAAAATGGTGCTCAATGCATTGAATGTGGTAGGTAGAAGAGGGGACAGAAGAGGTTCTCGAGCCATGAGCCGCCAGCCGTGGTTGTACAACTTCAGTCAGGTACTGGATCCGTCCACGCCATCGCCCATACCTCTGCAACAATCGCCATTGATGGCTCAACCACCCGCGGCCTACTTGGAAACCATCCCAGCACTCAAAAAGGAAATTCCTGCCAAAACGCGTTTTACTGAAGGTTCAAGTTATGCAGGAACATTAATCCCACATGCATGGTGCGGAGGCTCCTTCAACACTTTAAAAGCATGGCCGCGACCATGATAGGTGTCGAGCGCTTTTGCTACGCTCGACACACGCTCCTTCTCCAAAAGCCCATCGCTAAGACCTAGGCCATTGGCCAACCCCACAAATCTCTCATCGATCTCAATTGTCTCGCCGATGCCTACCTTACAATCTACTCATCAGCCAGAGATAGACCATCAGGCCAGCACAAAACTCCTTTACCAATGCCCATGGTCTCGCCGATGCCTTCAAAAATCCTGATGACATCATCATCATGTCCTGATGATGTCACCATCACCTATCTACATACCGTGCAACTCTCATATCCGGATGACGTCATCGCCATATAGGCACCGGGGTGATATTAGTAAGATAACCTGATATTTCAAAATATCACCCCCCAAACAAAAGATCATGATGCACTGTAGACCGGATGATGATGATGATGACCCCTTTAACTCAAAGAACATCAGGGTGCACTGTAGCTCTACTGCAGGATCGGGATGATATCCAAACATCACCCGATATTGAAACAAGATGATCCTGATGACAAATCTAGTCGACAGAAAATCATGATGATGCTGACCACCTCAGAGAAAATATGATGCTGCTGTTGAAAAATGCTGAGGAGGGCCAACACTTAGAACATTTTTTGGATTTTTAGGGAAGGTGCCTGCATGAAAATTGTTCCAAAACTGAGAGTCAAATCAGGCACCAACAGTGGCTCTGTCTAGGGACGTGCAGGTGTAAGACTGCAGCGAGAACCCCAAATCTCTGGGATGCAAACCAATCCCTTATCCATTGGGAATAGAGTCAAATACTGCACAAACCTGCATCACCAAACACACTTGATGGCCTAAGGCCACCAAGGAAAGGAAAAACATGTATCTCCCTTTGTCAAATATCTTGTTTTCATCTGCATGCACTGGGTCAAGCTTGGAGATACTGCAAAGATCCACCCACAAACAAACCTTGTCATCTGCATATTCAACCCTCTGATTTGGCTTTTCATTGTCACCCCTATGCAGACAACCTTTAGCATCTGGCAACAAGTGGATGCAGAATGTATCAGGCAATGCATACTCACATGGTATAGAACACAGGTTATCATCACTATGCATTACAAAATGATTTCCTAGCTAGACTGAAAATAAGAAACACTCAGAGTCCACCACATAGCTAGGAAGATCAGGGCTCATTGTATCATATGCTGGCACATCAAAAGAAAAGCCTTCAAATTCACAATTGTGCACATCATGCACACAACCATCTGGTACACCAAGCTGGAAGAGATCAAGCTCTGGCAGCTCTTTACAATCAGGCACATTTTTACAATCACTTACCTGATGTATGTTGGTTTCTTTTTCATCAGGATGAGAAATAGAATCCAAGTCAAAAATAGTGTCAAGATCCTCACCATACTCAGACAGATCCTCATCACCATATGTGTCAAAAATGGGTGACCCAGGTGCATCAGTTTCATCATAATATGCCATTTGTTCATGGGCAGTAGAGCATGCATCTTCATCACCAATGGATTCCCTCTGTGGAGGAGTATCAGCCTGTATGCTTATTTCTTCTCTATCTTGAGCACAATACTCACAATTATCTCCACAGGTCCATTCCAAAAGTTGCTCATTGCTGTCCACAACCTCGTTATTGTTTTCATGGTCAGATGCCTCATCATTGCAATGGGAATTCTCACTAGTCCTTTCACTGGCACCTTCAATATTCATCTTTTCATCTTCACACGATGCCTTAATTACTTGGTCATTTGCAGCTTCACAACTATTATTCACACCAAGGCCTGGGGACAGGGATATCAACAGGTGCCCATTTCTGAATTTTTCTATATTTTTGGCAAACTTGTATGCCATCTGCATACTTGTCACCTTGAAATCCCTCAGTATTACACTAGAACCCTCCTCAAAAGCTTCAAAGAATATGCCAACACAGGCTGAAATATCAGGTCTGAAGACTTCTGGGATCTGTGAAAGGGCTACTGCAAACCTATGACTGAAATCAATACATAGCTCTTTATCTTGTTTTCTGATTTTCAGCAATTCTGCAAGAAGATCAGCAGGTTCTTTTGCAAATTCCTCTTTAAAACAGTTAGTAAGCTCATCCCAACAGGCAAAAAATCTCTTTGGAAAGCTCAAATACCAGTCTTTTGCTTTTGCATCAAAGGACCTAACAAAAAACCTCATCCACATATCCTCATCTCTAAATGAATGTTTTCCCATGAAACTGTGAAAATTTTGGATATGTGCATTCCCATCACATACACTGTGACCACCAAATCTAGGCATCTGACAGTATATCCTAGCAGGCATAGTTTCTACTTTATAATCAACCCATGACAAATCCAGTTGGTCATACAAAGGATCAAAAGGGCTGAGAAGAGGTTTAGCCTTCTGACTGGTAGACATAACAGGGTTATTGCTTTTTAACCGGGCCTACTTAGCCTCTAAGAATATCAACCTATTTTTTATCTCTTCTATTCTTTTCTCCAACATTTCACCACTGAGTATGGGATAATTCATACTTGGATTCATAAAAAAAACTTACTCTTAGACATCCTTTGTTTGCCTAAGACCTGTAACCTCCCCTGGCATCTAACCTATGTAGTAAAACAACAAATATAAAGGGGAAGTAACAAGGTACCTTTTCTCATACAGATGCAGAAATATGAACAACACATTTTTGTCACATCACATACATCCATCTTTCATGTGCATTCAAATCTTTTTGCAGAGTCGCCACCTCTCTAGAGAGGACAAAATTTTTAATAGCTGAAAGCTACTTTTCTAGGTTCATTCCACCAGCAGAGCATCATTTTGTTGGTGACTCAGATGGGTCACAAATATTATTGCTTTTATCAGTCCATCCCCAGCAGAGTCACCATTTTGTTGGTGACTCAGATGGGTCACAAATATATCACCAAGGATGACTAGATATTACTTTTGATCAATCACATCCCCAGCAGAGTCGCCATTTTGTTAGTTTTTCTTCTGAATCAGCATCAGGGTTTGCCAGTTCCTATGCACATGCAGATTCAGCCAACTAATACAAGAGGTTGCGTGAGCTCCTCCCCTTCACTTCTAGTTCTGCCGCACCAAGGGGGTATCCCTATAACTTAAGATGTAACCTTGACTAGCTCAACAACACAATGATTTAGCTTGACAGCAACAGGCAAAATACTCTCATGTATGGACCAAGATCTGTATGATAGATCACAAGGTTGGCAACATTCTTGGACATAATGTCTGGTTAGGTATGAGAGCATACAAGGGTTTTCCTACTCCTAATCCTACAACTAACAGGTGGAAGTGATGAAATGGGCGGACATAATGTCCAGGATGCAAGACAAGGGGTTTTGGCTCATAACTACTGATCTAGGAGCAAACTGGTGCCTATCCATTGGGCAAGGAGTCAACTAGACGTATACAATAGATGGTTTACAACTTTCACTCAAGTTTTAGGGGGTTGGACTGATGCTTGCCTTACAAACATCACCCAAGAATAGGTACCTAACTGCCTCTACTTACAGATATCCCTGCTGACATGCAACCAGATTCAAAAGAAAGAGAATAACATGCAGCAAATGGAGACAAGCAGATAGACACATGCAATAAGCATTTTTCATATAACATTAACACTGAAACTAAAAATATGTGCAAAATACATTCATGTTGCAACTCATAAACTCCAAAATGGGATAAAACAGCCAAGATCATGCCCTGTTCTTCATTATTTACACAAAAATGGCTCAGGCCTTCAACAACCTTCAAATGAGAAACACAACTTGCTATATACAGCAAGGAAGGTTCCCAACATTAATTACATAGTTGACCAAAAATCCCGCCAGATACATAGTATCATAAAAATGGCACTCAACGCATTGAATGCGGCAGGTAGAAGAGGGGACAGAAGAGGTTCTCGAGCCATGAGCCGCTAGCCATGGTTGTACAACTTCAGTCAGGTACTGGATCTATCCACGCCATCGCCCATACCTCTGCAACAATCACCATTGATGGCTCAACCACCCGCGGCCTACTTGGAAACCATCGCAGCACTCAAAAAGGAAATTCTTGCCAAAACATGTTTTACTAAAGGTTCAAGTTATGCAGGAACATTAATCCCACATGCATGGTGCGGAGGCTCCTTCAACACTTTAAAAGCATGGCCGCGACCATGATAGGTGTCGAGCGCTTTTGCTATGCTCGACACACGCTCCTTCTCCAAAAGCCCATCGCTAAGACCTAGGCCATTGGCCAACCCCACAAATCTCTCATCGATCTCAATTGTCTCGCCGATGCCTACCTTACAATCCGCTCCATCAGCTAGAGATAGACCATTGGGCTAGCACAAAACTCCTTTGCCGATGCCCATGGTCTCGTCGATGCCTTCAAAAATCCTGATGATGTCATCATCATGTCCTGATGATGTCACCATCACCCGTCTGCATACCGCACAACTCTCATATCCGGATGATGTCATCGCCATATAGGCGCCGGGGTGATATTAGTAAGATAACCTGATATTTCAGAATATCACCCCCCAAACAAAAGATCATGATGCACTGTAGACCGGATGATGATGATGATGACCCCTTTAACTCAAAGAACATTAGGGTGCACTGTAGCTCTACTACAGGATCGGGATGATATCCAAACATCACCTGATATTGAAACAAGATGATCCTGATGACAAATCTAGTCGACAGAAAATCATGATGATGCTGACCACCTCAGAGAAAATATGATGCTACTGTTGAAAAATGCTGAGGAGGGCCAACACTTAGAACATTTTTTGGATTTTTAGGGAAGGTACCTGCATGAAAATTGTTCCAAAACTGAGAGTCAAATCAGGGACCAACAATGACAAAGATGAAAGAGTTGCAGGTGAAGTATTAGAAGGCAATGGATGTCGCTTCAAGATATCACATCAAGAAATAAGTGTGATACATGTCTATATTCTTCAAAACACAACTTCGTTCAATAAGTGGCATAAGTAAAAAAATTACACAATAATTTATTTACTCAATTGCATTTACACATTTATATTATTAATCTTACTATTTGTATGTTAATATTCTATGTAGAAAATATGAAGAAGAGAATCAAACTTGGATGCAACATCAACCTCAAAAGTGCAAATGTCATGATTTGATTGGAGGTGATTCTTTTCCAAAATTTGAAGAATGGATTGCTAATGCAATTAGTCATGCAAAAGAAGAAGGTCAAGATGTAACAATGGAGGAAAGTGAGGTTTCATAATCTCCACATGTATGGGCTATGTGTTTTAGTGGAATGTGGGCCTATGGTAGTCATTTAAGAGTGGAAGAAAAATACAAAGGAAAGACAAATTGTGATTGTGTTGTTAGTGCTGAATTTCTTCGTGAAAATGAGAATAAATTTTATGTTGGATTCCTTCAAGAAATTCTTCAAGTGGATTTTGGTGAAAATATTCCTATATTATTAAAATGCAAGTGGATTCGATCATCTATAGTACAATTTAATGAGTATGGATTTGTATGCACAAATATAGGGCAATTTTTATCAGAGATGGATGAGCCATATGTTTCCCCTCTTCAAATTAACCAATCATTTCTAATTGATGATGTAAGAAGCCCAAGATGGTCATATGTCATTCAAACAATCTCATTCCAAACAAAAATTTATGGAAGTTGTCAATATAATGCTTAACCATGGGCAATATGTTAATTTACAAGAAACATTTCAAGATGTGGATGAAGACAATGATGGAGTGTTTGAAAAAGAGATATTGATTACCAATGAAGAGATTGGGAGAGAGAATGAGCAGCATGTCATAGATAATGATGAGGAAGAAAATCAAGCAGATGCAGACATGAGTGATCAGGATTCTAATCTTGCTAGCAATGTAGATAATTATGATGATGTTTTGTCACCTTAAGAGGTTAGTGTAGAGAAAAACTAATGTGTTATAGACATAACATAATTTAGGGGTAAACCTATTTGAACAGTCCACTCTATTATTGCATTCCTACATTAAATTATCAACCAAGGAGCATAAGCTTACATATACTGGCACTGCACTATATGTGCCTTCAAGGCTCATATTCTTCCTAAAATATCTTATCCAAACCTATTTAAGCTATTCTACTTTGCTTGTATTCACAAAAATGCAAGAACAGTAAAAATAGCTACAGAATCTAGTGGCTACGGGTACCTACAATATAAGCTGTAGATGACTATTATCAACAAGAAATTATAGAATTAACTCAAAACATTCAAAATGATAGGAGAACTAATGCTAAACTCTAGAGGACTTAAATTTGATAAATCATGCACTTGTTCATGAACCATACTACTTGTGATTTGACAATCAAAGAAATCTAAGTGACTCGTGATATATCTATAGGAAAATGAAAAGTAGATTTAACAATGAATGCATACAGGAACAAGGAAATAATTGAAGTCAGGACCAGTACCTTGAGTGCCTAGCTCAGGGGACTAACTCACTTAATTGGAAATCAAATCTAATTTAGATTATTACACATCATCATAACACATGGTTTCATTCACTTCATATCATAAAAGATCATTTTCAAATTGTCTTCAATAATGGCATTCCTTAATAAAATATGTTTGCATCTTCCAATATAGAAACTAGAGTAATAATTGAGTAACCAAAAAACAAAGTAACTAACTTGATACATAACTCATCCCTCCTAACTTATATAGAAACGGGAGAGTTTTATGTAACTACTAACTAACTTCAACCATCAATCCATTCCTAGATACTAGGATACAGGTTTGAGATCAATTTATTAATCTAAATGAATAGAGGAAGTAGAGTCCTATCCCAACAATAATTCTTATGCAACATATCTCATGAAGAACACACATAAGCTGCATTTGAAACAAGTCTTCTTCCTCTTCTACATTTATTTTTGTCCATGATGGTTCACATTCATCCTCGAGCTGCCTACACATTTGGTGTCAAACTTCACTTCATTTAATTCTCGTGTCTTCAACTTCACTACAAATGCTCATTTCCTTTCTTGCTACACAAGGGTTAATTCACAAAACATATGTATACAAATAACCTTCATAGCTAAACCATATGATTCCATCTCTATTGCATGCATACTCATATTTAAATCATTCAATTGATCATATCATCCCCATATTCCATATTATTAACATAGGTTCAAAGTCTTACAAAGTATATAAAAAGACAACATATAATGATGGTGATGTTGGTAAAGTGTCTGGAGGATCATATGGAAAAGTTCTAAAAGCATATAAAACCAACATTAAAAGAGGTCAATAATTTAGCCCATCAATTAGCTTGTCACCTAAACTTTGGTTATATGTATGGTGTAATTTATTATTGAATGTAATAAAGATCTAAGTATAGGTATGCTTATTTTATACCAATACATTTCTAAATGTAATCATCATTATTTTGCTGGTACATTGTATACAAAACCTGAGATGTTCACTACTAATTTGAAGTACATTTAAAGTTTGGTTCAATCATTCTTCTTAGTTTTCTTACTTTGGTTGAAATTAATTTTGTTTAGTTAGAATATAATTTCTTGTATGTCCTATATGTTTTCTTGATGCTAGACTTTTCTTGTATGTCCTAGATGATAGCTTTAGTTTATAATACAAATTCTAGCCTCCACATCCATTGAATATGCTTGTGTGAAGGAAATAATGATGAACATTTGTGATTTAATAATACATATAGATATCTTAACATTAGGTGAACTAAGCCTCCTCATTACAAACAAAGAAATGTTTTCTTAGATATCTTAACTAGAATTCAAGCACTAGATTAAATCTTCTTCTCTATTGATTGCTTCAAATAGATATTACAATATAACAGAAGTCTCCTCATATATGTTTCTATAAATGCCTATGATGATGATATCAAAATTTGGTCTTGGTTTCTCTTTTATAAGAGAAGCAACAAGCTTCAGACTGTTACAAAATATGGCATCTTTTCAAAATTCATGCCTCTTCGTATAAACTAAATATTAATTTTTCTTAAAACATAATTAAGAGAAAACAAAGAAAGTAGACAATATTGATTGGAAGTCCACAACACTTGCAATACACTTGTAGTTCGTTAATCAGCATAGGAGACATGTGATCATCCTGATTTGGCAAAGTCCCCCTCTCCATGATAGAGTGTTTGAAGGCTCAGTTCTTCCACTGTAACATCTTCAAGGCCCTTTTCTTTTGGAGGAGTCAAATATTCTTGCTCCCATTGGTATACTGTGTAGTCATGAGGCCATGATGCTCATTTCTCCCTTGTACATATAGCTTGTCTATTCATCAGCTCAAAGATACTTCTCCTACCCTTCAAACATAGTAAAATCACCAGGCCACTTATAATCTTGAATTTGGAGCAATTTGGCCTGGTGATCCTTCCACCTTTTATCCAACAATTCTTTAGCATCAATTACAAACTTTGTATATCCAACATCCAAAGCAATTACTCTGTCTAGAATAATGTTGAAGGTAAGAATATTGATATATTCATCCTTTTTCAAAAATTCCATGACTTTAGAAACTGTATGACCAAATTCATCCTTCCACACTTCAAAATCCTTGATCTTTTCATTCTCTATTAGCATTGATGGAATGAACTGATGTTTGAAAGTGGCAAAAGAATCAATCTTTTCTTGCATTCTTTGATTCTCACCATTCACATTATGATAGCCATCCAATATCATATTGACCATTTTCTCTGTTGGCTTTATAGCTACAGGAGCATCTTGATTCCATTGTAGAACTTTACAGAGAGTGATTAGTGTGATGTGTTGACTGTCATCTTTGATATAAGGGATCTAAAACAAAAAAATTACTTTCAACCATTCCATGGCCTGAGACAAGGAAGAATAGCATTCATGCACATCTCTCAACTTGTCCACAACCATTTTCACTCTATATTCCAAAATTTTCTCAAACACTTCAAGATTTTTCAATTTTGTCTCATTCTTTGTTTACTTGTTTTGGCTTTTTCGTTCCTCAATTTCTTTTTCCAACTTCAATTTAAAAACATTGAATTGTTCAGTAGTCAATATGGTATCACCAGTCTCTTGTGATATAGGTGTTTGAATTAGCACAATGGCTTGAATCTGAGAAGAACTCTCACCCTTCAGTTGTTTTTTTTAGGTTTACATTTTCAAGATACAATCTATTTACCTCATCATTCATCTCCATCTAAGTTCTCTCATAATCAAACAATCTTTGCCCTAGCTTTACAATAGTAGCTCATGTAAACATTATAGTATTCATAGTGAGGGTAGTTGCTTCAGGTGCTGATGTGTCCAGGAATGTCTTGACCACAATTGTTCTCCTTGTTTCTTGGACCACATCAAGTAATCTTGTTTTGTTGGTTTTCTTTTGTATTTCCCATATTGCCAAAGTCTTTGTTTTTGGATTGTATCCACAACTAGTGACACCTTCTTCATAGTCAAATTTAAAAACTAGCATGGGGTCATCTTAATTCCTGACATGGTCTAACAAAAACATTTTCTTCAACTCAAGCTTAGGAATGATCAACATGTTGCTTCTTAATACCATTTGTCCAGCCTCATCAAGACTGAGACTTATTTCATCTATTTTCATATTCTTGAAAGTTTGTGAAACAATTTGGTCATGCTAAGATTCATCAACACCCATTTTATTTATTTCCATTTGTTCTTGAAATTCTTTCATCTTCATCTTAAGCCAAAAATCTTTGAATTCGAGAGAATTAATGAAATCATCATCCTCTATAAATTTCATAGAAGCCACAATTCTTTCATCTTCTTCTAATTCAAGATCATCTTGTCCCTATTTGACCATTCTAGCCTCTAATTTGTTTGATTCTATTTCTTGGCCAACAAGTGGCTTATCTATTTCTCCTTCATCTTTCATATTTATTAGGATACTAGCCACTTCATCAGTGTCACCACCTCCTTTGCTCAATTCATATGGAACTAGTAGAGAAACATCCTCAATCCTTTGCCTTTTGGCAGGTGGTGAATCAGGGACATGACCTAGATCCTATAGTGACACTACATCTAGTGCAAACTCTTGAATCACAACTCCTGGTGGTCTTTTGACATTGAGCTTGGTAGCCTTTGAAGGCTGCTTCTCAGACTTTCTATATATTCTTTCAAAATTGTCAATTATCAAATCTATTCTTCTCAAAGGCTCCCTCTCTTCAACAAAGAATCCAACAAAATCAGGATTTTGTTTTCTCCTATCATCCTCAATCCTTTTCAAAATCTCCCATTTTCTTACCCTATTATACACTTCTTGAAAGGTGACAAGATTTCTGATCACATCCCCATCAAAATTGATTTGATGGGATATTCCCATTCTTGTGAGGATGGTTTTTCTGACAAAGTTCATGTGACCCTCTGGATCACAAACCCTCTCTACACATGGTTTCAAAGAATATTTAGCCTTCAAATAGGCTTGCAAATCCTTTAAAGTATCTGAACCAATGGATCAATCACCAAACATTGTGGAATTAGGATGAAATGTATCTTTCTTCTATTTCTTCATTACATCCTTCTCCATCCACATCATTTGCCACATGAATTCAAGGAATGTGATTCTGTCTGGCACAAATTTGGGCAACACATGGGGTGGCTGAGTACACTCATATACCCTGATTATAGTATGAACTGGAAAGAAAAACCAATCATCATAGCTATGACTATAACCCTATTCTATCCTATGGCTAAGAAGCCTTAACATTTCCCCAATCTCTTTTATCAATCTAGGAGAAAATCTAAAAAGAGAATTCATTATTCTAATTGAGAAATCATCACAAAACACAGCATAGTCAAAATTCTTACAATGGCTATCTCATTTGTAACACCAATGTTGTGTTGGAAATCTTTGTCCATTTTCATCAATCATGCTCAGATCCATTCAAATTGGGCCACTTCCTTCTATTTTGATACAAAATCAAATGACATAACAAAGAGTAGTATTTGAAATCTATAGGCTTTTTTGTTTTCCCTTATTTTCAAAAATCCATCATGTAGTTTGTTTTCAATGAATGTTACAAAATCATATTCAACATTAGCTTCTAGATTTTGAATTCTCATGGCCATCATCATTAGCCCGACATGCATTCTACCTTGGGCAGCAATACCTAACACCTGACACAAAGCAAAATATGTTCTTTTGAAATAGACAATAAAATCTTCAACAAAGAAAGGTTTAATTGCAGTGGATGGGATTTCAATTCTTCTGTTATTTGCCCCTTTCCTCATGTGTATGGGCACCTCATCCCTTCTGTGTGTTTTTCTCAAACTATTGTACTTTTGCTCACTCTTCTGTAGATCTACTTGTGTGAGGGCTTGCTTGCTCAACATGAAGTAGTCTATGATTGCATCCCTGTCCATAGCCAGTAATGGTGGCCCATTTGGTAGTCTGAATGTTTCAACAAATAGATCTAGCACCACAACCTTTGCCAAATCCAAATTCCATGGGTTTCCAACTAGTCCCTATCCATCTTTCTTTCCACAAAAATACCAAAAAAGGTTCCATCTAGAGATAGGGATTGCGGCATATTAACATCATTCCACAACGTCCTTGAACAATGTCATAGACCCCTTGTCATCTAAATTTGGTAGGATGTCCAACAATGATTATTGAAGTGATACTTTTTTAGGAGTAGGGGGTTAGTGCTCTTACTCACAGACTCATACTTTTTAGGTGCCATATTTTAGTGCCTCTACAAACTAGGGTTTTGATATTTTACTTGCTTTACTAGACTAGTTGAAAATAAAGCACAAAACAAACACCAACTTTTATGCAAAGAGTGATAGGGTAGACTTACCCAGTTGGAAAATGCCTGAGGAGAGTACATAAATCTTGAATTCACCTTCTCCAATCAACACTGAATTCACTGGAATGAAGAAATACAAAGAAATCCCAAGTTTTATCATGCCATGAAGCTAGTCATTTCACTATTAACCTGGTTCATGCCACGATATCAACAAATCTCAGCATTCAATTCTTTTCAAACATAGACTATTGATTTGATCCAATCCAATGGCTAGGTGAGTATTTTAAGACTTGCAGTCATTTCCTCAAAAATTGGAATCTTGCAGGCATCAATGATAACCATTACGAGGTAACACTAAAATCATTTCAACATTTAATTCCTTACCGCGTCACTACAAGACCAACTTAGGGAAATCACGGGACCTCTTGGATAGTTACATTCTTCACCACTTATTTCCACCCCACAAGCCTTGTACACCACCGTAGGATGGTGGGATACATGTTATCCCTTATGTCTTTTACCACGCCACCGCCAAGATTTGGCCTGACTGTCATAGGGCTGTGGGAGCCTTTGGTCTCCCATTCATTGTTTGCCACATTACCACTAGTAAAAGTTATCAGTATCATGGGGCCATGGTATGTAGCATTGGTTACTTGAACTCCTTATACAGCAACACCGAAGGCTTGACTTGAAATTGTCACGAGGGTGCGGTAACATATTATGTGCCATTTGAGTTTATACCACAACACCACAACTAAATTTTCTACATGCTGCAAGGAAGTGGTAACTGTGTATTCACATCCTCTAATTCCCACACACTTGCCAAGGCTGTTTGCATGTACTGCGGAGCTACGATAAGAGATGAAAACACATCGATGGTCAAAAATATAAATTTATTTCACATAGACCTGATATGAGATGCTCATAAATGACTCCTAGAATAATTCTAAAAGGAATATGAATCCCTAATTATGGATTTATGAAAGGAAAATGTATGGAATAGAGTGGGACTATGTGAAATTTTGAATGGTTCTAAAACACCTCATGATGAACTAGACTATGTTTTTCCTTCATCCTACTTGTGTTATGTTTTTATGAGTTCTTTTCTTGTGAATATATCCCTTAGTAAAATTTATCTGATACCTATAATTGTAAACATCTTGGTTTTTTACTACAAATTAGTTCTAATATGTAAACTAAATTCTATTTTAAGTTTTCATTTACAGTTATCAGTAGATTGGAAAGTCAATAGTTATCAACTTATGAACTTAATAATGTTTTACTAATTCAAGTTGTTGATTTATACATTTTGTTTATTTGGACTTCAAGAAATGAAAAGAAGGGCTATAAGATGTAAATTAGATGATAGTGATCATAATGTTGAAACTTCATTGATAGATTATGAGTGCCTTCATAGAGAAAAAGTGGTCAAGAATAATGAATATTTATTGAGACTTGGTTCGACAAACTGGAAAGTTGTAAATCCACTAAGTAGTATATTATTTGTTTAATAGTGTTTAATAAAATTTTATAGTCAAGAGATTTATGTATATAAGACATAATATGATATTATTTTTTATTTTATAGGCAACAAAAAGAGTGCAAAGAAAATGCAGAGAGAAAAAAAGGAAAGAAAAGATATAGTGCCACTATCTCGTAGAAGCCACCGCTTTTGTGATTCAACAAATTCAGTTGGTGAAAACAATAGTTGCAATGATGATCATGTGCAACTTGGTATAGGATATGCTAATGTGCAGCCTAAAATAGCACATGGTGATGTGCAGCCTACTATAGCACATGGTGATCATGTGTAGCTTGATATAGCACATGGTGATGTGCAACATTATGATGATCTCTTAGAACAAAGTCTGAGAGAGATTATTGAAAAACATCAGAGCATTAAAGGAACAATAGGTCTATAGATGATTTATTCAAGATTAAAGGATGTGCTTGAAGTGAAATCTGTGGAGACCAGTACTCATGATATACCTATTGATGCCACACCTGATGTGGCCAAGGAGCATGAAGTTTCAGTTAATGAAAGTCATGGAGAGAGACCACTTGCATCTATTGTGCCTTAAAGTGCACCTGTTGCATCTAGAACTTTTGATGGAACTAGTGGATCAACCAGCAATACTAATAGTGGTTTAATAGAAGATGTGGATGCTTTTTTCAAAAGACAAATATTGAGTCAAGATTTGTACAGATCTATAGAGAGGAATTCAAAACTAAGAAAATTAGAAGGCAAGAAGCCATTCTTGCTTGAGGTATCGAGAGATGGTGAGCCCATTGGGCCAAATGCTACAAAGTGGACCTCTGAGTTGGGTGCAAGATGTAGGGTCCATTTGGATGTTTGCAAATTAAGTTTTGCAGAGAAAGATCCACGATCTATGGAAAATGTTATACAAAAAATGGAAAATGCTTTTGAGACTACTAGTGGACAAATCTCTAGAAAATATTACAATCAAAAGATGAGAATTTTGATGAACAATTTTAGATACAATTGTAGAAAAACAATTATGGAGGGAAAAGAGAGGTTAGACTCCACCCTATGTCCCAAACAGTGGGAGGCATTGAAAGAAACTATGCATTCTAAAGAATATTTGGCAAAGAGTAACAAAGGCAAGAGAGCAAGAGATAATGTGAGGGCTAGATATACAATTGGCCGAGGTGGGTTCCAGGATAAAATGGACAAATTTGGAGTAAATGTATGGTTTTTTGGTTTAATTTACTAGTACCATGCAAGATTGCACCTGTTATGCAAAGCTGTGAAGCTCAGCAATCTTGCGTAACATGGGCTCAAACTCAGGCTGTGGGTGACCTATGGTGAGCTTAAGCCTCTAGATTATGGGTTGGTTCCCTTATAATTATCAAATGGGTTAATAAATTTGTAGGAAAAGTGTTGAAAAAACCTACTAAAAGCACTAAAATTGTAACTTAAAAGTGTGGTGATGCACCTAATTTGATGCAAAACTGTAACTCTAACTCACAATAAATCCTAGAAAAATCTATCCACAAAACTCACTTTGGCAACATGATCACAAAAATATTTCTAAGGGAGGCTAGAAATAACTTTGTTCTTAGAGGACAATAGGTTTCTCATAGCATGAAAGAAAACTATTCCAATTGCACAACCTAGAAGACCTGTGATTTTTACTGCTATTCAATACATGCAAGTACAAATGAGACAATGATTTTAAAGGTCTTGGTATTAAACACAATAAAATCTAATCAAATCATTGATAAAGACATCACAAATAAGAAGGTAGATACTTGATTATACTAAAAAATAAAGGAAGACTTGGATAAAAATGACAAAGAATAAAACCTATAAACTGTTGTAATCTATAAAATCTACAAAAATATGAGTTACCAACACTCTTTCTCTCTACTTTGTTCACGAGATAAAAAGGTAAGAACTAGAAAAACATAAGTTTTTCTCACAATATATAAAAATTAACCCTCAAGTGCATGAAAAAGGCACTACAGTTCAACTCAGCATTAAAAATATCTCTACAAAACTAATCCACAAGAAAGCATGAAAATCCCTAAAAATAAGGGTTATAACTGATCTATAATTTGAGATAAAATAGCTCCAAACTACCCCTCTCTATTAGTTTGACCAAGTGGTGGACCAAACTCTCCAATTTTGACCAAAAATCATGCAAAGAACTCTAAAAATGCTTAGTTAATTGCATCTCCCAATTTTGCATGACTTGGGTATGAGTAAAAGCAATGTGAACAAATAATAAAGTATTCAAGATGATTTACTTTATTATTTATTATAGACTTATCTATTTTCACCATCTTTGCATTTCTATGATAAATAATAAAGTAATTTATAGCTCATTACTTTATTATTCATTTACAATTATTTAACCATTTCTAAATCATGCAAAAGAATAATAAACTTTTTATATCTCCTTTTTGGTCTCATTGTGCAATTACATTATGCATGCAAAACACTCGCCCTGACTTGTCTAAATTTCACCCTTATGTCTCCCATGCACAATCAGGATCTCTCCCATGCAAAATAAATCCCTCATGCATTTATATTGGTTTATATGCATTACTTATTTTACATGTGAAAAGACCCTTATGTCTCCCATGTAAATTACATGCATCATGCATCACATACCTTTCAACATAAAAAAACACCTTATAACTCCTTTTGAACTTTATCTCCATTATTATTTATGTTTTGACTTTGTAAAAATCAAAAGGAAAAGAAATAAGCCCTCACAAGCCCCTATGGCATCATTAGGTTGTGATAATTGGAAGTGTTGACCACAAATCTTTGTAATGGATAACAATGATTTTAAAAAACAACAGTCAAAAAAGTAAAAGCTAGAATTAGGTTATTCTAACAAAAAGGAAGAAACAACCCTAAACATATCATTTGCACTTGTCTTTTTGACTACTACTCCTCAACACCCACCACCATAATTGTTAGGGTTTGAAGCAAAATTCATGCTTCTCTGTTGTTTTTGAGGGATTTTGATGGATTCTTTTGAAGATTTTGAGAGGAAATAGCAAGTGCTTTCATCACATATTCAACCATATTCTTACATTCTGGAAGAAAAACTAGCCTTACAGGCCATAGCTATAGAAGCTTCTTTTCTTTGACATACTTGCTTTGTTTCATTTCCTTACTATGATTTGTTTGCTTCTTGTTTTGAGGCCACCTTGGCCAACTGGTCTTGAATATTTGAGATCTTTTCTTGTGAGTAAACTCGTGGCCTACATGCATGTATCTTCACTCAGGAATAAGGTAAAGTTCCTCTTTTCATCTCTATACCATTTCTCTAATTTCTATTCATATGTAGCTTGACATGAGCTCATGAAGTTTATAAAATGAACGGCATTTTCTTGCATTATGTGAAAATCATTACAAAAACCTTGTCTAGTTTGAAAGTCATGGGATTTGCTCTAGATTTTACACTATTCTGAGTATTTTCTTCTTCTTAAAGGCTGTGACCATATATCTTGCTTTGTATTTGGGTTTTCTCCATATATAATGATAAGGGTTTGTAAAAAAAATTACTCTTAGGCAGTAGCACGAACTGGGTTTCTCTTCATTTGTATATGAAAAAAATAATGATATTCATTATTCTTTCATTTGCAAAAAAACATTAACTCTTCTATGACCTTTGTATCTGAAAGTTTCATAATGCAAATATGATATGGGTTTTCAAATTTTGTGAAGAAGAATATATTCCTAGCTGTGGTATGAGAACCAATATATATATGATATCTTCTTTTCTTCCTTTCTGTGTGAAGAGAAAATAATGCAAAAATTTACAAAATGAATACCTACTTTCATTATGGTTATTTCTTTTACCTCCAGCATGATATAAATCTACCATGCCTTTAAAACCCATAGCTGGTTATAGTGACTTATCACCAAAATGGCATACCTAACTTGGAGAAAATTGCATACCTTCATTGACTACCCTTTTAACACAAACTGCATACTCTAAGGTTTTGGCATTGTCTCTTGTTTACTACATAATGAAACATGTGATTGTAACTCCTTCTTGGTTCCTTGGTGATTCAATATCTTCTTTCAATGTTTAAAAGCCACCTTGAGGAGACTGTATGTTGTCATTATTTGCATTCTTGGAATGAAATTTATTCACAATGTAACTTTGCTCCTTTGTCTCTTGACTATCTCTTGTAATTAGTTATCATTGCTCCTTTTGCTTTTTGTATTACTTCCTATAACTTCATTGTGATGATGTGATTTAAAGAGACCTTTCTCTTACTTGTTTACAAACACTAAAGCTTGCATACTCAGTGACTTTAGTGACAGTTATGATATTACCACTGCTGCTCCGCTTGCATATTATGCATACATACTGTACTATATTTCATTTTCTAAAGATGGACAATGTAAATAGGCTTTTGTTGTTCCAGCCTTTGACTCATTCTTTTTTAGACATATTGTTCCCACCTTCTTTTGTAACTGTATGTGAAAAAGAAAAATGTCTTCTGTTGTTCCTAGATACTGCATCCTTTTGTATGTGATCATTTTGATGAAGACAACAAGGAGTAGTTTATGAAAAAATGGTGAATGCCTTCTTTTGTAACTTGAACAGATGGCTTTACTCTTGACATATGACTATGATGACATTGTATTGTTGTGGCTATGGCAAACAAAGAATATATCTCTATTGCTCCATCATCTATTCATCTATCCATAAGGCATATGACTATATGAACAAAATATAATGTCTCTGTTCTCTCACATATTAGTCATTGATACTATATGTATCCATTCATTGTGATAAAGGCAAAATGTGTGAGTACTAAAACACAACAAGTTGTTCCTATTTGCTTTTTTCGGTATATGGAAAAAATAATATATGCTCTTGTTGTTCCACATGTATGGATGCTCCTCTTCTTATCTTTGTGTATGTTAGATTTGTACTTTTGATGCATTGTGTTGCATTATTGACTATTCCACATGCTGGCTGTACCTTTTAATATGTTGTTCCAACTTGACTGCACCTTATACTTGCACTTGTGATCATACTGTGGCTTCTTTACTTCATTGTTCCACCTTCTTCTGTACCGTAACTAATGGCTTTCTCCTTGGCATATGACTATAATGGCATTACATTGTTTTCCTTGATAACACAATGAGTTCCTTGACTGTCCCACATGCTCTTAACTCCTTTCTAGTACAGATGTATGGTTCTTCATATATCCAAATAGTAATTTTACACTTCACTCAAGAAAAAAGGTGGAAAAGCACATGTTCTTGGATGTCACCCACATACACATCATACTTAAAGATAATGACTCCTTTGTTTCATTAGCTGAAGTAATATGTCTCTTGAGAAAATATTCAGGTGCCATCTCTTATAGCTACATATGAACTTATAATCTCTCTTTTCACTAGTTTTGAACTTGTTCAACTCTCACTTTCAACTTGATGTTATCATAAAAACAATATGAAATCTACCTCTTTGTAATAATTTAATGGCTATGTATGACTTTATGATTACACGCTACTCCTATACTCCATGGTTTTCTTCCTCATATTGCAAAAGTGTATAATGGCTATATGATGAATGCACCCTAAGATGACTATGTATATATCACTTGTTGACTGCAATATTGCTTTATGCTATTTACTTGAATGTTCAAGAATGAGTTGTTCTCTTGTATACTAGGCAACTAATATGGCACTTAATACATTGAATCTGTTCTGTTGTTGTCCAGTGGTTTCCTTGATGAGAACCTGAATGAGTCATTTGATTACCATGCATATTGTATCTGTTCTGCTTCTGTATTGCTGATGTTCATGCTTGAATACATAAAAATGACAATAATGTGATAGTATGACAGCTAATAGATATAATCATCATGATGTTGACAATGCCTTTTGCTCAGTTTCACATATTATTGAGCTGCCTTAAATAAGTTCACTATTCATTTGTGATTCTCATTTAATCATGTTTGAACTGATAATCATGAATGAACACTAATCTTGGGGCTCCTATAAATACTCTATGAATTACTCCTTCAATTAAAATGTTTCTATTTGCATTAAGAACATGAATTCTTATTTCAATCCCCTCTTGAAGATTTAGGGGTAACATGCTAGACTCAACCCTTGTGGGGGCCCACTTTGCACCACATGCTAAAATGTCTTCAAACCAACAATATAACTTCTTCTATACCTACGCAAGAAACACACATGTTAGATATAAAATGTACCTTTGATTCATGATGTGAAGTTACTTGCATGGATTTATCTCTTTCTGATATGGCACTTGTATCTACTCATTCTAACTTCTCTTATGCTAATAACTGATTACTGATTATTGCTGCTCCATAAGAATAGATGGTACTTTTTGTTTGACCTGTTTATGTGTATGAAAAGTTTTGAAACACAGAGCTTCTAAAAAAACTTTTTTACAGGTGTTCTAGAGTGAAAGGAGTTGGAGACCAACTCAACCTTCTCGAGATTCATCATTCATAGGCAATGACAAGTCCCTCTTCTTTTCCTATGCATTTCTTGTTCTTCAAAAGTAAAATTTACTTTTATGTTTCACTTCAATTACTCCCATGGCTTGTGTGGGACACTTTTATACATTCTTTTGAATACAATCAACTATCTCACTCTTATGTATATTTCACTTTCTGAATCAAATACATGGCATAAAACAACTAATCTTTCTTTGAAACATATGTATAAAACATGATGTATATTTTGATAGTTTATAAATACCTCTTTTACTTGCACTAAAACATAATGAATAATCAGCAACTAAAACATGAAATCCATCAATTCTCTTCATTCTTTGAATGTCTATTTTTTTTACCATAGAGGATTTCCTTTACCAAGTTGATGTAATGGCTCAGCTTGAGATGTTACATGATTTTGATAAGTGATTTTGCATTTGTCTTCTTTCAAGACACCAGACATTGACTGGATGATCCTGTATAAGCAAAAAACATTTGTACCCTCTCTAAACAACTAATGTTTAGGCCTTGCTAAATTAGATGAAAACATAATTTAGTAACATTTTTGGAAACCTCTCGGGGGTGTTTGCCTACTAAAGAAAAAAAACTAGTAGCCTTGCAAATCCGTTGGGCATATGAGTCTTTTCTGGCTTGAAACCTTGAAAACTTTTTGTAGCTCAAATTGATATAAAACTATAGTAGCAAAACAATACTAAAATTTAAACTAATCTAAACTTGTTTAGGACATGGCTAGCAAAATGTGCATGTGCACATCTTAGAAAACAAGAACCTTACCTAACCTATACTAACCTACTCTAACCAGCCAAAATAGTTGGTTAAACAAACCCATTAACTAGATTTGTAAAATAACTTCCCTTTCTGATTAAGAAATGATGTTTTGCAAGGTGTTTTTCTAATAATAAGATATAACCCATAAGGACATACCTTATAGAATGTTGCAAAACTCTCTGAAGAACAAAAACAAACCCACTCACCACCTGAACCTGGTCACAGATACTACTATTATGAGGTGAATAGATGATCTGGTTCTACTATTCAAAGTCTGTAGTCTCTTCTTTGGGTACAACAATATCCTATGTCTCCTTATTTATCTTTTTACCAGCTAAATCCCTGATTGGACTCCTTCTTGCAATGATGAACCTTTGGCTAATACTCCTGATGTCTTGATTTAGATCTACTATCCTATTTTCACTTGCAATTTCAATCTGATTTGAAAAAGTTATCTCACATGAATGAAATGAAGGAATAGTTGCCTCCTTGACCTAAACATGCTGATCACATCCTGCTAATTCACATGGCATCAAATCATTATCAATGTTAGAACATAAATCTTCTATGATACTAGAGAAAATGCTCTCATCAAACTCATAATCTTGTACTGAATCTTGATGAATTTCATCATTCTATTGCACAAAACTAGGCACTGATGTTAATTCAATCAATCATTGCTCATCTTCCAAAAGCTCCATCTACATAATTTCCTTGTCCTGAAACTAATTAGCCTTATATTGTTCAAATGAAAAAGGCAAAAATTTAGAAACCTGCTTCACCTTGTTGTCTTCATCATTTACTAGCTTAGGCTTTTGATCACTACAAGAATTTAGCAGAGTGGAAAGCTCCCTACAAGCTAAATCGTTAGGATCTTGACAATTAGATGTAGAGTTATCTTGAAAAGAATGAAAATCTTCTACTAGTTCATGTAACTACTCTTCAAAGGAAGTTGCCTTCATTTCATCCATGCTAGCTTCTTAAATACAATACAAAAAGAGCTCTATAAATAAATCAGATGTTTCATCTGCATGGAGAATGTGATCTAATTTTGTTTCATGTTTAGCCTGGTAGTTAGTCCTATGTTCATGCAAAAAAGATTCTTGGTCTCCAAAATAGGACTGTCCTTTTTCTCTTCTAGTTGAATTGAGGCCTCAACCTCATCCCTGCCCTTATGGACCAGCAGTACATCATGTTTTGCAATATCATCTAGCTATCTCAAATTAGTTTGTAATTTGGGTACTTGTATGATGTCTTCATCATCACCAACAAAAGCAGGCAAATGATCAAACAATGAAACTAAATCCTCTTCTTTATCTGGTTTATTCTCCCTCAGAACTTGGGCAATTTGTCTTTGTAATTGAAGACTTTCACCTTCCAATCTATGTATCCTACTTTCATTTATCTTGTGAACAACATTAGAAAACTTCTAAAATAAATCAAAATGTAAAGGATTTGGTGTCAAATATGAGTCAAACCCCTCTACATATGCATTATGCTCATTTTAAGTTGGGGACACAGTAAAAATAGCAGAACCTTCAGCTGTTGGATTGAAACTTGGAATTTTGATTAGCTCAAACTCTACTGCCTTTTCCTCTTCTTGATTTTGGATTGGTATGGTGGAGGTAGTTTTAATAAGATTTGACATTTTATAATCACGACAATTAGTCCAAGAAGGCTACCATGATTGTTCAAAACTTTTATGACTTAGTTCAGGTTCTTGATATGATTGATACTGAGGATTAATGGACTAGTTTTGAGTGCAAACAGGTTCCTGAGCAAAATTAGGATCTCTAAAACTAGGAATCTTGGCTTTGGGGAGGTTAAGAGGTTTACTTTGCTTGAAACTTGGAATTTCATACCTACTAACCTCATCTTGAATAGGTTGATCTGGAATGAAATGAGCTATTTGGATCTCATGTCTTTGTGTTTGAGCAACCAAAAACCTCATCTACTCCTCTTTAACAAGAACCTCCCTCTCAAACTATATCTTTTGTGCCTCCAGCTCCTGCTCATAGAGATAGGCTTGATAATCCAATTCTTCTTGTTGTTGTTCATACTCTTGCTACCTCTTGATCTCTTCTATCTACTTTGTGAAGTCTAATAATATGTCCATATCATTCATGCTATTCTTTAAATCCCTAACTCCCAAATCTTAGAGGTGATCATGAGAGTGTTTGAACTGATTTTAGACATATGGATTCTAATATGAAGTTTGACCAAGGGTGGGTGGGAGGTAATCATATTGAGTATGCTGGTTTCCTTGAAAAACCATAGAATTTGGGCTAAAACTAGCAACATGGTTGATTTGATATGGTTGATAAGATGGTGGATTAGTAGCATTTTCATGATATGATGGATGATATGACATGTTCCCATGAAAGGTAGACATGCTTATTCATTCACAAAAATTGGAAAACAAACTAAAAACCAGAATTATTTGAAATAAAACAACACCTGATCTTGTTTGAATCTTTCTCATAGGCTATAAAAATCTGATCTATTCAAACTAGAAACTCAGAGTCACCAAGTACTTGAATTGAAACCTCCAAAAAGGTTGTATTAACCACTACTCATACCAAAACAACAAAAATAATTTCTTTATTGAACTAAAAATTAGTTCAATGTCCCACCAAGCATGCCAAAAACTGTTATCGTGTAGGATTGCACCCATTATACAAAGCTATGAAGCTCAGCAATCCTATGTAACATGGGATCAAACTTAGGATGTGAGTGACCTATGGTGAGATTGAACCTCCAAATTATGGGTTGGTTCCCTTATAATTTTCAAATGGTTTAATAACTTTGCAAGAAAAGGGTTGAAAAGACCTACTAAAAGCACTAAAACTGTAACTTAAAAGTGTGGTGATGCACCGAATTTGATGGAAAATTGTAACTCTAACTCACAATAAATCTTAGAAAAATCTATCCACACAAATCACTTTGGAAATATGATCACAAAAATGTTTATAAGGGAGGCTGGAAATAACTTTATTCTTAGAGGAAAATAGGGTTCTCATAGCATGAAAGAAAACTATTCCAATTGCACACCTTAAGACCTGTGATTTTTACTACTATTTAATACAAGAAAGTACAAATGAGACAATGATTTTAAAGGTTCTAGTACTAAACACAATAAAATATCATCAAATCATTCATAAAGATAGCACAAATAAGAAGGTAGATACTTGATTCTACTAAAAAATAAAGGAACACTTGCATAAAAATGACAAAGAATAAAACTTGCAACCTATTGTAATCTATAAAATCTACAAAAAATGAGTTATAAACACTCTTTCTCTCTGCTCTGTTCAAGAGATCAAAAGGAAAGAATTGGAAAACCATAATTTTTTCTCATAATATATAAAAATGAACCCTCAAGTGCATGGAAAAGGCACTATAGTTCAACTCAGCATTAAAAATATCTCTACAAAATTGATCCATGAGCAAGCATAAAAATCCCTAAAAATAAGGGCTATAACTGATCCAATTTGAGCTAAAATAGCTCCAAACTGCCCCTCTCTATTAGTTTGACCAAGTGGTGGACTAAACTCTCTAATTTTGACCAAAAATTATGAAAAAAACTCCAAAAAAGCTCAGTTAACTCCATCTCTTGATTTTGCATGACTTGGGTATAAGTAAAAGTATTGTGAACAAATAATAAAGTATTCAAGATGATTTACTTTATTATTTATTATAGACTTGTCTATTTTCACCATCTTTACATTTCTATGATAAATAATAAAGTAATTTATAGCTCATTACTTTATTATGTATTTACAATTGTTTATCCATTTCTAAATCATGCAAAAGAATAATAAGCTTCTTATATCTCCGTTTTGGTCTCATTGTGCAATTACATTATGCATGCAAAACACTCTCCTTGACTTGTCTAAATTTCACCCTTATGTCTCCCATGCACAATCAGGATCTCTCCCATGCAAAATAAATCCCTTATGCATTTATATTGGTTTATATGCATTACTTCTTTTACATGTGAAAAGACCCTTATGACTCCCATGTAAATTACATGCATCATGCATCACATACCTTTCAACATATAAAACACCTTATAACTCCTTTTGAACTTTATATCCATGCAGATTAAGGCATAAAGCCTTACCTTTGCATCATTATTTATGTTTTGACTTTCTAAAAATCAAAAGGAAAAGAAATAAGCCCTCACAGGCCCCTATGGCATCATTAGGTTGTGATAATTGGAAGTGTTGGCCATGAATCTTTGTAATGGATAACAATGATTCTCAAAAATAATAGTAAAAAAAGTAAAAGCTCGAATTAGGTTATTTGACCAAAAAGGAAGAAACAACCCTAAACATATCATTTGCACTTATCTTTTTGACTGTTACTCCTCTACACCTGCCACCATGCTTGTTAGGGTTTGAAGCAAAATTCATGGTTCTCTATTGTTTCTGAGGGATTTTGATAGATTCTTTTGAGGATTTTGATAGGAGATAGAAAGGTAAGTACTTTTATCACATATTTGACCATATTCTTTCATTCTAGAAGCAAAACTAGCTTTATAGGTTGCAGCTATAGAAGCTTCTCTTCTTTTGACATACTTTCTTTGTTTCATTTGTTTACTATGATTTATTTGCTTCTTGCTTTGAGGCCACCATGGCCGACTGGTCTTGCATCTTTGAGAGCTTTTCATGTGAGTAAACTCGCATCCTACATGCATGTATCTTCACTCAAGAATAAGGTAAAGTTCCTCTTTTCATCTCTGCACAATTTCTCTAATTCATATGTAGCTCAACATGAGCTCAGGAAGTTTATAAAATGAAAGGCATTTTCTTGCATTATGTGAAAATCATTACAAAAACCTTATCTAGTTTGAAGGTCGTGGGCTTCGCTCTAGATTTTACACTATTCTGAGTATTTTCTTCTTCTTAGAGGCTATGGCCATATTGTTGCAAGTATGGGCCTAACCGGTGTTGTCATTGATGTCAACATACTCCTGTTGCATTGATGTCAAGGATTGGATGAGTTGTATGCTGAGGATATTGAGAAAATTAGTCCTATTAGGAACAGAGAAGAATAGTGAAGACAGTGAAGTAAAGATCCCAGCTAAGATGAAGATCAGAGGTTGTGCATCAAAGGGTTTGTATATATGTGTCTAAAGATGATCCATTATAGATTTGAGAGGTCCGCATGAAGATTACAAGAAGTTATGGTCATATGAGTAAAACTAGTTTTGGAAGATGTTCAGAGGTGACAGAGTGACACAAATAGGTCTGGTGAGATCCAAAAATGCAATATCTTGTTCTACAGATTTTGTTGAGTGTTTAGGAAGTCAATGTGACTTGACAACTCAATTGGTTAGTGGTCTAGAGGTCCACAAGCATCTATTCCAATACGACAGTGATGACAGAATGTGTTCTTGAGGTTCTAGATGAAGAAGAGAATGATTTTAGTAAGTAGAAGTAGTGTGGATGTTCTTGATGATTCAAGCAAGCTTATGGGGGTCTCTGGATTGTGTCTAGATTGTGTTGGTGGTCCACATTGAAGATGGAGCTCGTAATTGAAGAATTACTTTTAGATGATGATGTTCTTCCTAAACTTGGCCGACCAAATGATTTACACATCTTGCAGATGATCTTGAAGATGTTCTACGAAGGATGGTGTGTTCCTCAAAGAAGATTGAAGTCCCAAATATATGTGGCTAATAGTGTGCTAATTCGTATGAAGTCTTTTGTAATAAGTCAAGTTCTATTTGTTTATTTTCTCTATAAAGTATGCCGACTTTGATGATTATAACAAAGTTGATGTCTTGTATAAATAAGATTTGTGAAGTCATTTCAAAATTATCTTGGTGATGATGAGAGTTTGGTAGAGAGGAGAAGAGCAAAAGGTAGAGAAGAAGTATTGGACTTAAATGGAACTGACTCAAGCATGGTAAAGATGCTATTCTTCAGTTCAAGTATGTAATATTTATCATTTTGTAGATGGTGTGTCTCCTATAGGTAGTGGGTCTCTTGTGAGCAATGTGCTCAGGCAGTGAACCCTAATTGGCATGTGCTATTTTGTTCTTCTTATTCTTTTAACAGAGAATACAATCTTGGGTTAGTCACCCCATAGTTTTTCCCTTAACTAGGTTTTCCACGTTAAAATCTTGGTGTCATATGTGTTAATATGTTTCTGCTCTTGAATTATTGCATTGTGTTTCCATGATTGATTTATTATTATGTTACTGGATTACAAGAAGAATTTAAGTGGTTAAGAAAATAAAGTTTTGAGACAACTAACTCAACCCCCTCTCAGTTGTCTATCTTGAAACTAACAATTGGTATCAGAGCTATGTTCCTCTAAAAGAGCTTAACCACTTGAGGAGATCCAGGATGTCTTCCTACAAGAAGGATAGTCTGAGGTTTGATGGAACCAATTACACTCTTTGGAAAAGCCGCATGGAATGTCACTTGCAATGTATGGGAATGCAATATTGGATCATGGCTTCAAAGATGTATGTTCCTCTAAAGGATGGTCCAACAAGTATAGATGAAATAAAAGATACTGAAGACAATCTTTGGGCTAAAGAAGCTTTACTAAGTGCCTTATTTGATTCAGAACTGACAAATGTCATAGATTTAAAAATTGCATATGAGATTTGGGAAAAACGAGAACTTTTGCATGAAGGAGACAAATATGTTAAATGTGCCAAGCTACAGAGTCTGAAAGGAAAATTCAAAAACCTCAAGATGAATGAAGATGAACATATCACTACATTTATGCCAAAAGTAAATGAGCTTGTTTGTGGCATTAGATGTGCTAGTGGAATCTTGGATGAAGATGAGATTGTTGCCAAAGTTCTCAGATCCCTACCTCCTTCTTACAAATATAAGGTTGTTGCTATTGAAGAATTTAGATCTTTTTCAAATATCACAAGGGATCAATTGGTTACAAAATTAGTTGCATTTGAATTGGCTGATTTTAGAGATGTACCCCCGAAGATTGAATCTGCATTCAAAGCTAGTACCTCTATAAAAGGAAAATAAAAGTTTGATCTAGGAGAGAACTCCTCAAAGAAACTATCATGGTATGAAAAATAAAGAAAAGATCTGGAAGAAGATGAAGCAGAAGCTGCTCAACTTGAAACCCTTATTGCAAAAAGACTGCCAAGAGGATCTGATAAGTATGAAGGAAAATTGCCCTTTAAATGTTTCAACTGCAATAAGATTGGTCATTTTGCCTCAAGGTGTCTAGAAATATTTTCAAGGGTGAATCCAAACAGATCAAGATTCCAAAAGAAATGTTACTATGTTCATGCAGATGATGATGATGAAGGAGTAACAGATGATGAATTAGAGACAAGAAACAAATATGGAAGTGACTGGGTGTTTATTGCCATCAAGGAAGAAGATCCAATGCCCTCTGAATCTATCAATCATAAAATGATAGAAATAGCTTTGGTTGCCCAAGTTGAAGAAAAAGAGACTGGGTCATTGATAGTGGATGCTCCCACCATACGATAGGTGAAAAAAATAAGTTCATAGATTTGGAAAGATATGAAGGAGTGGTAAAATTTGGCGACAATTCTGTTGGTAGAATCAGAGGTAGAGGAACTATTTATTTTGATGGAAAGAACAAAACCAATAATGTACTGTATGTTGAAGGTATGAAGCACAATCTTCTTAGTGTTGGACAGTTGGTGGACAAAGGCTATGATCTTCAATTCCAAAATAGAAAATGTAAGATCTTTGAAAGTTCTGGAACAGAGATTGCATCCGGTACTCAAACAAAAGGTAACATCTTCCACTTGGTTGGTATTGGAAAAAAGTTGTTTATTTGTTTAAATTGATCAGAGTTGGTTTTGGCATAGGAGAATGTGCCATGTGAATTTTGATAATATCATCAAGATAAGTAACACTTAAGTTGTAAGAGATCTTCCAAGATTGGTGAAACCTACCAATAGTTTGTACAAAGAATGTTAGTTGGGGAAGCAGAACAGAGTCACATTTAAAAGTAAGGAACAATCTTCTACCAGATTGTTGGACTTAGTACATATTGATCTATGTGGACCGACAAGAATCAAGAGTCTGCAAGGTGATAGATACTTCATGTTATTAATTGATGACTACTCTCGAATGATGTGGGTGACTTTTATGAAAGAGAAATCTGAGGCTCTTGATAAATTCAAAATATTCAAAGATATGGTAGAGAATGAAACTAGATTAAACATACAATGTCTCAGGTTTGATAGAGGTGGAGAATTTGCATCCAAAGAGTTCATAGAATTCTATGAGAAACATGGGATAAAAAGATAGTTATCTACTCCAAGGACTCCATAGCAGAATTGAGTAGTGGAGAGAAAGAATTGGACCATCTAGGAAGCATCTAGAACCATGATAATGGAAGAAAATGTTCCTTAGATCTACTGGAGAGAAGTTGTAAGCACTGCTATCTATACTCTTAATTGAGTATAAATCAGAAGCAATACTGGTAAGACCCCTTATGAACTCTGGTTTGGCATCACTCCCACTATGAAGTATTTCAGAGTCTTTGGTAGCAAATGTTACATTAAAAGAGATGAAGACCTTGGAAAATTTGATGCTAGAAGTGATGAAGAAATATTCTTTGGTTGTTCTACTCAAAGCAAAGCATACTGGTGTTATAACAAGAGATTGAGAAAGATTATAGAAAGTACAAATGTGAAGGTTGATGAAGGTATTTAAAAATCCTCAAGGTTTTATGAATATGAAGAAGATGATCAAAATGATGTTTTGGTCCAAGAAGTCCAAATCCCTTCTGAAATTCCAATCTAGACTGATCTGGAGAATCAAGAAGAATAGATAAGTTTGAATGAACCTGTTCAAGAAATTCCCAAAACTCCTAGGTATGCAAGACTGAATCACTCTGAAGATCAGATCATAGGTGATAAAAGCAAAGGTGTTCAAACAAGAAGAAATATTGCTCAAGATTCAAAAAAGTATTGTCTAATTTCAAAGATTGAACCAAAAACAATGAGTGAAGCATGCAATGATGAAAGTTGGACTAAAGCAATGAAGGAAGAGCTGATGCAAATTGAGAAAAATCAGACTTGGGATCTTGTTCCCAGACCTAGAAACAAAAATGTGATTGGAACCAAATGGTTCTTCTAGAATAAACTAAATGAAGATGGTGAAGTAGTTAGAAAGAAAGCAAGATTGGTCTACAAGGGTTATTCCCAAGTAGAAGGAGTTGATTTTGAAGAGACTTTTGCTCTGGTGGCAAGAATTGAAGTAGTCAAATTATTTCTTGCTTTTGTTGCCTACAAGGATTTCAAAGTATATTAGATGGATGTCAAGTCTGCCTTCATGAATGGTGACTTGGAAGAAGAAGTATACATTGAGCAACTGGATGGATTTCAATTGTCTGATCTATTGATAACTGAGAGGGGGGGTGAATCAGTTATCCCAATTATTCCACTTTCTGAACTATCTTAACAGTTAATGCAACATTAAATCAAATAAGCAAGCATAATAAAAAATGGAGATAACACCAATACACATGACACAATGATTTTGATGTGGAAACCCTGTTAAGGGAAAAAACCACGGGGTGATTAACCCAAGATAATATTCTCTATTAGAAGAATAGAAAGAATAAAATGGCACATGCCAATTAGGGCTCACTACCTGAGCACACTGCTCACAAGAGGCTCACTGCCTACAAGAGACTCACTCTCTACAAGAAGGGAAGGTAACTCAAAGTTTGAACTGATGAGAAGCATCTACTCATGTTGAGGTCCAGTTCTGGTTTGGCTCAATAAACTGATCTGCTACACTTCATTCTTACTCTCTTTTGATGTGGCTATACTTTCACATTCCGGACTTGTCTCCCTATCTTTAGTCTCCCTTTTTCTTTTCTTCACACAACACAATACACCACACACACCTTCACATCTAAATCCATCTTGTATATATATCCACATAAGTGATTTCATCACCTTTCTAGTCAGCATCTGGAATAGTCAATATTTTCCTCAAACTCTGATCTGTCGGCTGAATCCTTGCATACCAAGTAATGCAGATCAAGGATATACTTGTAGAAGTCATCAATCATGTTAGCCAATCATAACTTATGCCTTGAGAACCTTTACCATCATCAGTAACACATCTGGAATAATGTCTGATGTTTTGTTAGTCAGTTCTTCCTCTGTCCACACTGCCAATCAGGAACCCGACACTCAAGTATTCATATCTTCTCATCCTTTCAACACCAGAAGCTAAATACTTGGATTCTATTAGTCAAGGTACTCCTCTTGACTTCTCCAAATCTGTACTTCACTAAGATACTTCTTTTGAGAGATCTGGACCTTTCTGTCAGACCTTACTGACTACTCTATTCTTGCTTACTGAACCTCAACACTTCTTCAATTTGACTTCCAGTAAAGACTCATCATGTCCTGCGGATGTGTGGGATAACCTTTGTTGCCATCAATGACAACATTCATGAGTCCATATAGTGTCTCTTGCCAACAATCTCCCCCTTTGGCATTGATGGCAACACTTAGTGAAAAATGACTGAGTGTCACACTATACTCCCCCTTGGCTGATGCTCTATTTTTATGTACATTTTCTAGAGCTCCCCCTTAGTTGTATTCCTCATTTTTCACTACTCCTCACTCCCCCTTTGACATCAATGGTAAAGGGTGGGGTCCGCACATCAAAAATTTCTCAAAAACACTTCTATACTTAGCCGCATAAGTATTTATACATGCTATACTTTACATAAACTGAAGGATATCTGCAAAAGATGTCTTCAACTAGACAAATTTTGTTGCCCAACTCTGCTTCATTCTGTTCAAAATTGCAATGTGACCACTCAACAAGAATGCATAAGCTTCTGCCTTTTTCAGATCTGTCAGATCATTTGTCCTGGCTGTAGTTTGAGCATCACTTAGGGCCTCATGCATGGCCTCCAACTTAGGGATAATTATTCCTCTAAGTTCATTCAACCTACTGATTCTATTTTTCTTTTCTTTTTTAAGGATTTTAATTTCATTCAAAACTGCAATCATTTGACATTCTTGATTTATTATGGATGTGGTAAGTGGATCAAAATTTTGAGAAAGTTTTGTTAGTTTGTCCTCCTATTCCTTCACTTTCTTCTCAATCTCCACTGTTGCTTTAGACCAGGTTATACAAAATTTGTATACATCTCCTCCATCCTTGAGAGCATTTTCCAAGCTCTTTATTCCAATACCCATAACTCTCCTATCATTTGTTATTATGCCTTGTAGCTCAGAGAATCTCTTATCCAAAAACTCTTTCCTGACCTTCTCCTCAGCTGATTTCTCTAGAGAGTTGAAATGTGTACTAATACTATTAATCAAAGATTTGAGATTACCAGATGAGGAGGCTGAGGGATCCTTCTGAAAAGATGGCATAATCTTTTCTAACACTCTGGATGCGGCTGCTATAAGCTCACAGTCTTCCATGTGAGACTTCAGGAGTTTTTCTTTGGCCTTTGCATTAGAAAAGGAAGCTATCTTCATTGTTTGTACCGAAGAAAGAGAGTCAAAATCAAATGGCCCTTTTAGCAGTTCTAGTTCATCAATCTCCATAGTCTCTTTTGTCAAGAAGTTCTTGACAGATTTTGTAGTGTCTCTTGCCAGAGACAGATTCTTCTTCTCTTCTGTAGTCACAGAACTGTCTCTTGGAGCTTTCTTTCCTTCCACAACCTTAGTACTGTTATCTTCTTTTTCCTTCACTTCTACTTCTTGGCTGATTTTCTCTTCTACTCATTCTTCTCCTTTAGATCTGGAGACTGCAGGGGAAACTAGAGGAGAGGTGTTTGCTTGTTCAAGGATTTCCTCTTCCGGAGTAGAGGAGTCCAAATCCTTATCTTTTTCTGCACCAGTGTCTGTTACTTCTTCTGCCATTTTCTCAGTAGACTCTTCCTCAACACCTGTGGCTGAGGGATCAACACCTAAGTCCTCTAAGACAGGAAGATTGAATCTTTTGAAGGCATTTTGGAGGATCTCTTTAGTTTCATTTGCCACTTTATTAGTTTCTCCAAGCATAAGTTGATTCATTCTAGCTTTACTCTGGAACTCATCCTTGCAATCTTTGAAGATCATATTCATTTGTTTCTGAGTGATTGAAGGATAGAGCTGAATAGCTATTTGCTCCTAGATCTCAAGATCTTTTGCAATGGCATTATTCTTTCTTACTTCTAACTCTTTTTCTAGGCTTTTGGGAATAAGAGATATAATTTCAATAAAAGCCTTATTATATATATCCAGATACTTAACTGCTGCTTCCTGCAAGATCTTTTGGTCAGCTTCATTATAGTCATCATAGAATTCATGCATTGGTTGAAGGTTTCCATCCACAGTAACTGATTTGATGACATCATCTAAAGACAGAGTGGGCTTTTCTACAAATTCCTCTACCTTTTCTTCTTCACCTTGACCAGTAGAAGGTTCACCAGATGTTTTCTTCTTCTACTTCTTCATTTTCTTTATCTCCTCATCTGATTCAGTCTCTTCATCATCCTTCTGACTGACATAAGACCTTGTGGCCTTTGTTTTAGTTCTTTTCTCTCCTCTGCCAGATGATTTTGCTTCCAGTTTTGATGCCCTTGAGCTCTTAGTAGTGGCAAGTGTAGATTTCTTTGATGATCTGGTCCAGGTGAAAGATTCTACAAGAGCACTTTCCTCACTTTTCTTTTCTGCCTCTTTCTTTTCTTTCTCAGCCCTTTCTCTCTTTTCTCTATTGGCATCAAGCGCCTCTTTTGATATGCCAAAGCTTTTGGCAATATTTTCAACCTCTTTTCTTTCTTTTCTCTTTATTTCCAGTTGTCTAAGTTCCACATGAACTTTTACACTCAGTTCTTCAAAGGTTCCAAATATTTCTACCTTTGGATCCTTTGGCTAGCTTAGCATGTGTTGGATATGTAGCTCCACAATTTGTTCATCAACTTCATACCCCATAGGCATGATCCAAACTATCCTTGGCTCCACTACCTCCATTAGGCATTGATCAGTGTCTACCATGAAGCATACTGTATCTTTATATTTCTCAACCAATGATTTTGGGATTCTTTCTTTGATTTGAATAGTATTTTGGAAGTTCTTAAAGTACCCCCACAGAGCTGTATTCCTTGCCTTGGCATCCCCAAGTTCATGCAAGTAATCTCTGATTTGAATTGCTACCGGTTTGTTATTTTGCCATACCCATCCATTGGATCTAGGCACCTCATTCATGAAGTAGAAAAATAAACACAATATCAGTCCACCATATTTAAAGGAGTTCTTCTTGTCCTTTTTGATCTTCTATATGTTTTCCATCAATTGACTCAAAAGGAGTTCACAGAGATCATACTTTGCATTCTTTCTCAGCATCTCATAGGCAATATACACTGTAGTTCCAGATACTAAATTCTCCCTACTGGAGTGATATATCTTATACCCTATTATCATAGATGCAAACTTGATATCCAGGTTAGTGATATCTTCAATGGTCATTACCCTCTTATCAAATTTTGATCTGGTGGCCTCAGTTACAATGTGGTTTTTGACAGATTCGAGGACAGGTATCCCCCTAGAGGAGTGTAAACTAGTTACTGCCCAAATTGCTTCCTTAGTGATCTTGCAAGGTCCGTTCAGCCATAAAGAAGTTATCATGCACCCTACTCAATACATACCAGACCCATTCATCTTCTTCAAAGTAGGGGAAATGAATGTACTAATCAAAATGTTTCTCCTGGATGCTCTTATATTGTGGTTTAAGTTCAAAAGAATCATTTGTCAATTGTTTGTGATAGATGTCTCTTAGTTTGAATTCCCCAAACTCTTCAATATTCACGTCTATGTAAACCCTAATATCTTCTGTATGCAACACACTATGCGGAACACTAGAAAATGCTCCTAGGGGATCTACTTCCAAGGATTTATATGGATGTTTCTTGAATTTGGGGCGAGGCCTATTAGAGATCTTCACAATATTTGGAGTAGCCATCATTCAAGGATTTTACAGAGATATTTTGATAACAGAAAATACCTTTTGCATTTGTAGGGTTTGCGGAGTGCACTTGAATGATCTGCTGATTGAATCAACTTCAATGGTTGGTCTTTGGGAGGTTTGACTCAGTTTGTTGCAAAGCTCTCCTTTCTTTCCTTTCAAATGCAAATGTGTAACTAACGAGTGCAAGAACCCTTTTATTTGCTAGAGAAACCCTAAATTCATACTGCAATAAATGCACAACTTAAGTTATTCCAATTGCACTGTTCTTCTTATTCTGAAGTAGATCTCTTTTCGGATCACTGTAATATGCTTAGAGTTGTCCTTGGTGATTAACAATGAGCTTTCTTACTTTCCTCAACCTTTTGATCTATCCACAGATCAAGGTATCTCAAAATTTGAATCGTACCGGATTTAACTGTGAAAGTCCTGTTCATACTGGATGACCATTAAACTAGATCAATCTTGATAGATTAAACTTTTCAAATTTTTTTACGGATCCTCCCAACCTTAACCAAGCCTTCTTTTGATGTTTCTCTAAAAGCCCTTTTGATCCATAACCTTTCAAGTGCCAATTTCAAGCACCAATTGACTGGCTGGGGGAATTATTTTTTCTTTTGTTACTCCCTTAGAGCCAAAGCCCATCTATTCAATTTTTGGAAGGAATGTCAGCACTAGATTCTAGTGCGGATCCATCCCCTACATTCTCTGTACTTCTCTTTACCCAAATATTGTTCATTTCACTCTTAACTTCATCCACATTCACTTTTCCTTTTCCTTTGTCTTGATTCTGATTATGATGCACCAGACCCCTTTTGTCTTGATTCTTGCTTCTACAGATTTTGGCAATATGACTGGATCTATTGCAATTATAGCAAACAACATTTCTTTGCATATTTGACTGATAACCTCTTAATCTACACTGATTAGCCATATGACCTACTCTATTGCATGTATAGCATCTACCATTGAATGAATTGTTCATTTGCATATTTCTACATCCATGAGATTTGTGACCATACCTTTTGCAGTTGAAGCACTGTCCAGAGAAGGATGAATTAGTTTGATTCATTTTCTTTCTGCATTGATTAGCTTTATGACCAAAGTTATTGTAGTTGTGGCAGTATCCATTGAAAGATGGATATCTTTGAGCATTGGGCTGTCTTACCGGAGGTCTTCTGGGTTTGTTCCTTGGATTTCTTGATCCAAAATTCTTCTGATCGGATCCAGAGCTTTCACCTTTCTCATATCCTAAGCCATGCTTGTCATCTACCCTCTTTTGGCTTTCAAGAAGAACTTCAAGTTGAGCAGAGCTTATCTTGAATTTCTCTTTGTAGTCATTTGTTGTTTGAAGATCCTTTTTAAGAAACCATAAATATTTGGATCCTAAATGCCAACCCCTAACCCATAAACCCTAAAACCTAAACTTGAGTGACCCTAAACTCATAAACCCTAAATAATTCCCCTAAACCTTGACCCCTAACCCCTAAACCGTAAACCTCTCTCTACCCCTAAACCCTGAAACCCTAAATAATGCCTCTAAACCCTAAACTTCTATCTCCCTATCGCTCCCTAATCTCCCTATCCCTATCACCCCTCTACCTCTCAATCTCTCTCCCTATGTCTTTGGTAATTTCCCTCAATCTCTATCTCTATTTCTCTCCTATTGGTCTCCTCTATATCTTCATATCGATCTACTCTATCTCTATCTATCCACTAAACCCTAAACCTCTAAACCTTAATGCCTAACCCCTAAACCCTAAACCCTTAAACCCCTGAACTCGTAAACCTAAGAAACCCTAAACCTCTATCTCCATATCTCTCCCCTATATTCCTATCTCTATCATCCCTCTACCTCTCAATCTCTCTCCCTATGTCTCTGGACATGTCCCTCACTCTCTATCTCCCTATCTCTCCCAATCTCTATTGGTCTCTTCTCTCTATCTCTTTCTAAACCCTAACCCCTAACCCCTAAATGCTAAACCTAAGAAACCCTAAACCCCTAAACTGTAAACCCTAAACTTGAGAAACCCTAAACCCTAAATAATTCCCCTAAACCCTAAACTTGAGAAACCCTAAACTCATAAACCCTAAAAAATGCCCCTAAACTCTCTCTCTCTCTTGGAAATGACATGGGTGATTCAAACTCTCTCCTTCTCGCTCTCTATCTCTCTGTCTATCTCTCTCAGAAATGACATGGGTGATTTAAACTCTAATGCAAGAGAGAGAGAGATAGAGAGAGAGAGTTTTGCTTTTGCAAAATGTGCTCGCATTATAATGTGGTCGCATTATAGGCTCGGTAATACCAAGCCATAATGTGAGTACGTTATAACACGCTCGCATTATGACTTGTATGGGACCAAAAAGTCATGTGGCAAATTTTTGGTCCCTCATATTTGTGCATATACCCTTGTGATGAAAATCCATGTATATATGTTTTCAAATGAATGGAAGATCAGATTTAAAAAAAAATTAATACTTATGCAAGGAACAAGTGCAAAAGTATGTATGCTTATGACCTAAAGTACTTGATTTTTTCGATTTCTTCAATGTGAAGGCCTAAAAGAAATAGTGTTGTGAAGAAATTAATAGGGTCAGCATATTAAATGCATATTATCAGTCCACCAATTTAGAAATATCTTTCACAACACACCTGTAATGCAAATATAGATAGATGCCAAGGCAAAATCTAGTGAAAATACAAGGATTTTAAACCCTGATTGTGAAATTAAGGCATGGAACTATGCAAAATGATGTATGAATGAATTCTAACCAGATTTATGATGTGAAATAGCTTAGATCAGATCTGAAAATGATTCCAAAATATTACAATGCTTAATGCAAGTGCAGTTTTAAAGAGAGATGAGTGAATATGCTAGTTTTTTGTTGAAATTGACTATGTGAAAATGCAAAATTTTGAATGTAAATGTAAAAACACATAATAATGCAACACTAGAAACAAAATTAGATTTGAATGAGTGTTTTAAAAGAATAGTAAAATCTTCAACAAGATTTTAACTACAAACCCTAGCTAGTGCAAATATTAGGTTTTATAAAAAATGCACAATTTCAAGTAAAATCTAATAATTTAAGCATGAAAATGCAATGAAAATGATTATAAAATGATGTACTACTATAATTTACATCAGATCTGATGAAAATATCATAATGTAAATGAAATGCAATGGAATTATGTCAAAATGCAAGCCTAAGTTGTCATTTTTCTTTTCAAAATTTTTAACATTTTTGTAAATTTTCAAATGCAATAAGATGAAAATTAAATGAATGAATGTAAATATGAAGTACAACACTTAGAAAGGTACAAAATTAAATAAAAACATGGGTTCACCAAAATGTTATGTAGAAAAAGTGGATATAGGGTTGATGGTTAGATCCTCCTTTCACTACGCACATTCAAGGACATTTAACCAAGATAAATCACACCTTTTGCAAGAGGATTCACCTACAAGTTGGTTGTCACTTGTAATGATAAGGAAATTTGAAATTTGTTAATTAATATATGAATTTAATGCTCAAGTATGCTCAAAACACTAATTATGTAAAATTGTAAGCAAACAGATAAATTACAACAAATGCTCTCACACAAAGATAGTTAACTGATATTAGTTATTGACCATTTTTTGAAGTTCAAAAATATGAACAGTTAGGGGTTCTATGACTAGTGCTCAAGCCCAATGTAGTATTTTCTTTAGGGGCTTCTGAACTCCTTCCAACATTGATGATCTTTGTCCGCCAGTTTTCATCTTTGGAGATGCGAAGGGCAATATGACTAGCACCCAAGCCCAAGGAAGAACATTCCTTGGGATGTTAGGACCTCTTCTGATGTTCATTATCACTATCATGGAGATTTATGCTCCTGTAAACTTAGGGGGCTTTATGACTAGTGTCCTAGTCCTGACAGTACACAAAACTACCTCTTTCTATCAAATTCAGAATCCTTATCTTTTGCAACCTTCCTTTGCAACTTCACTCCACGAAATCTGATACTTGTAACCTACAATCACAAGGAGTGTGGTTTGTAGTTGTGGTGTTTAGGAGCTTACCTTAGTCAACCCTCAGAATGGTATTCAAGCCTTCCAATGCCATTGTTTGATAAAGAGTGCGTATCCCTATAGGAGAGAGGCAAAAATAAATTGATAAATGATTGATTCAACACAAATAGATATCACCTCAAAGGTGTAGCTCACATGTAGATGAAAATCCTTTAACACATGAGAAGATGAATTCAAATCTACAATCACAAACACAACAACAATATTCTACTCTATAACAATGAATATCTTGAATGCTCTAAAATCATAAATTCACCAAAAATTCATAATCATCTTCTAGTTTTCAAATGAATCCCTAAACATGATTATATATGCATTCCTACTTTAATTTCATAATTCAAACTTAAGATGTCAATATGGGACACCTTTAATGGTCACATAACTGACATTCAAATTTGGAACTTGCCTAAAATAGGATAGGACTAGGGCATGAGAACCCAAGCCCCTGGTACCTATTTTAGGGTAGGGTTAAGTTCACAAATGCCCCTCAAGCCCCATTTGATATAGGTTTATGTTAATTTTGTTCCAGGAGTTAAATTTAACATGCAAGATGCAAAACAAGGGAATCAGGAGCTAAACTCAAGAGGTAAAAGTCCTAGGGTGACATTTTATGAAATAACAATAGACTTGCACAAACTCTATAGAATGTGCATGATCATCATTGATATAAAAATGATACTCCCTAAAGATCTTCCTGTCATCCTCTGTACTATCATCTGCATGAATGAATGCTATATGCAAAAATATAGCAACATGTGTAGAGTTGTAATATTGTGATTGCACCTCATTTTGTGGATGTAGTGTGTAGTTCCCTACAAATTCAACAACTAAAATAATAGTACTAAGTGGAAATGTGTCCTTGCATAATTTGAATTATAAGTCTAACCATCGAGCTCTATGGGTATGTCTTGCATACTCGTAACTATATCCTCTCAGAAAATAGAGATAAACTGATACACTGGAGTCTTTTCAATGACCAATTCACACCTTTTTGCTTTTGTGCCACCTTTTATACTATATGACACTATCTTATATTTTCCAAAACTTACTAGTTCATTCCTCATTGGATGTGTGTTCTCCATATGTTCACAAATTGGCAAATATTACAACCCACCACAATGGTCACACATGCTATCCAAGCATATGTTGTAGAATAATTGACCATCCACTCTTTTACATAAGATGCTCGATATGAAATCTCTTGAAGATCTAGGTGGACACTTGATATTACATTCCTACAGAACATCATTAGTATGCAAATCTACACATATATATCTATAAACATCATAATGATAAGAAAACTCAATATGTACTCTACAACAATAAGTTGTGAGTGTGTAATTTATTTTGACATAAAAAGGCTTTACCATTTCAAAATACCTTTGATTAATTTTGATTTGAGGATACATCTCTTGAAATTTCTTGAAAAATTATGTTTGAGTCACATCCAAAAAATGCTTTCGATGTGGCTAATGGTTTAGAAAACCAATTCTCCTTCTTACAACATCTCTTGCATTAGGAGATACCCTTGTGTTATTTTTCCAAAATTCTTCAATGAGGGATCTCAATGCTTCAACAACAACTTTATCTTTCCATGGGAGTCTCCCAGAGAATGCTCACAATTCATCAACATATTTGGATCCTCAACTCTTTCACTACTTCCAATGGCTCTCATTAGAGTTTTTCTACTTATTTTCAATGTTTGACTTGTCTTTGTAATGAGGAGAGTTTTCTTTTATTATTGGCTTACTATTGTCGACATAATGACACATCATGTGAAATATCTATCATTGGTGTGTGAGGTGGAATCCACACTCTCATACACACTCATTAGATTCTTTACACTTGATTTTTCACTTGAAGCATCTGATGTTCTTAGAACAAGAATCTTCATAATGGGCCTAAATTTTAGATTTCTCATCAATTCAACAAATAGTTGATATCTTCTAGTTTCATTTAACTTCTCAAACAATGATTTCCATATCTTATTGGTATTTCTTTGGAAAGTATGCTTGGGAATCTTATCCTACATGGACTTCAAAACATTCTCATCAATATCAATTAGAAACTTAGGCTTTCTATGCAAAATTCTAGGAGTCATTTTCAATGGTAAAGTTAACTCAATATTAGGAATTTCTTCAATATTTACTTGAGATGGGATAGATGGCACACCTTCAATTGGAGATGGAAAAGTTAAGAAACCTTGAAGTTGAGATGGAGAATATGGTGTACCTTCAACTTGACATGTGAGTGATGGTGTGCCTCGAACTTGAGAAGAGAATGAAGATGAACCTCCAACTTGAGAAGAGAATAAAGATGTACCTTCAACTTGACCTGTGAAAGATGGAGTGCCTCCAATTTGATAAGAGAATGATGGCATACCTTCATCTTGACCTATGAAAGATGGAGTGCCTCCAACTTTGAGATTCAATTTCCTCGCTGAAAAAATGTTTTGAATTCATTTCCTTTGTGTCACCAATTCCATCTCCCTCTTAGCTAGATTAAGTGATTTATGTTCCTCTTGAATTGGTATGTCTTCTTCTATGATTGACAATTCCATACTTTCATGAAGTCACCTTATTCATTCACTTTTATTTTCATTCTCAACTTCATGCTCTTATGGAGTTAGAGTCTTTGCTCATTTCCTCCGCATGATTTTGATTTATATATGCATCATGAATAAGACAGAAAATTAGTCCATCTTGGTACAATAGAGTAATCTCATACACAAATATCAAAATATAATCATATAATTAAAGTGAATAAATGATCATAAATTTGAAAATTTATAGTTTCCTAGGATGGTCCAACCCAAAACATAAAGATTGCACACATGTCATATACTAACAATCTTTTACAAATCAAGATTAAGATAGGATAACATTCAAATTACAAGGCAAGATGACATATATCATACAATTCTTGTACATCATGGAGTAACTAACATTCATTGTTCAAATGATATTTAAGAACATATCATAGCAATACTAAGTTTTTAGCAAATTACATCAATGGACAAGATATGGTCAACATTTACAAATGGTGGTAGGCACAATCTATAGGTTAATTTTGAACATTTTCTTAACATATCTTCTAAGACATTTTTCTTGATCTTATCTTAGGTTCTCTTTTAGTACTTTATTCCTCTATCATATTTTTGTTAAAATGGTGTATGTAGAGCAACCTCCTAGCTAGCAAAAAATGAGATACATTAAAAATGAAACACAAAGATTTTAATTAACAAAGTACTCTAGTAAGACATGATTGAGTTAATTAACAAAGTACTTACTACACTTACACATGTCATTGGTGTCTTTGATTCTTCATAAATCATAGTTAACCCTAAAATGTGCAATAAGAGGCTAGTGACAACTTGATGAAACTATGATAGTGTAGGCTTTGATAATGACAATGACTTAGGGTAGCTTATACTAATTGTGGAAGAATTCTTAGCTTTGTGAAAACCATGAACTTACTATCCACCACTTTGATGGATTTAACATGCAATATCCATAGACCTCAATACCCCATACTCTAGAATGGCTTAAAGATAAGTGATATGTAAAAGTTGCATGATCACCTTAAGAACATCATATATAGTAGTCTACCCAATGTCTCTGGACACGTCCCTCACTCTCTACCTCCCTATCTCTTAGACCCTTTATCTCTCTCTCCCAATCTCTATCGGTCCCCTCTCTCTATCTCTCTCTAAAACCCAAAACCTAAACCCCTAAACCCTAAACCCTAAACCCCTAAACTGTAACCCTTAACGCCTAACCCATAAACCCTAAACCCTAAATAATTCCTCTAAACCCTAACCCCTGAACCCTAAACTTGAGCAACCCTAAACTCATAAAATCTAAATAATGCTCCTAACCCCTAAACCCTAAACCCTAAAATTGAGAAACCTTAAACATCTCTCTCTAAACCCCTAAACCTTAAACCTGAGCACTCATAAAACTCTATCTCTCTATCTCTCCCTTATATATTCCTATCTCTATCATCTCTCTACTTTGCAATCACTCTCCATATCTTTCTCAACATCTCACTCATTCTCTCTCTCCCTATCTCTCCCCTCTGGCTCCTATATCTCTCCCTATCTAACTTCTCTCTCTCTCTCTACATATCTATATCTCCCTATCTCTTGCCTATCTCTCCTCTATCATTCCTCTATCTCCCTATCTCTCCCCTCTATCTCTCCCTCTCCCTTATTAATGAAGGAAATGGAAACAAAAAAACTCGCTCTCTCTCTCTCTCCCTATCTCCATATCCCTCCCCTCTCTCTCTCCCCTCCATCTCCACCCTCTCTCCCTCTTCCTCCCTCTCCCTCTCCCTCTCCCTTATCAACAAAGCAAATGGAAACATGAAACTAGGACATTCAAAGAGGAACGAGGATATAATTTAGGAGGATTAATTGGAAACAAGATAAAATGAAAGTCCATCGGATGGGAAGAATGATGAGAGGAGAGGTGTAAAATAGTAAAATAGGTAAAAACTGGTGGGATCTAAAGGGAAATTGGAAATGAAAAGGAAAATGAGGAAAGTTAGGAAAAGGAAAACTAGGAGGTAGATAGGTGTGTGTGTGTGTGTGTGTGTGTGTGTGTGTGTGTGTGTGTGTGTGTGTGTGTGTGTGTGTGTGTGTGTGTGTGTGTGTGTGTGAGAGAGAGAGAGAGAGAGAGAGAGAGAGAGAGAGAGAGAGAGAGAGAGAGAGAGAGAGAGAGAGAGAGAGAGAGAGAAGGGAGGGATGTAGAGAGTGAGATAGAGGGTAGGAGGTAGAGAAGGGAGGGAAGTAGAGAGTGAGAGAGAGGGTAGGAGGTAGAGAGGGGAGGGAAGTAGAGAGTGAGAGAGAGGGTAGGAGGTAAAGAAGGGAGGGAAGTAGAGAGTGAGATAGAGGGTAGGAGGTAATGAGGTGAGAGAGAGGAGAGGAGGGAAAGACCTAGAGGGAAGGGAGAGAGAATAATAGAGAGGGGTAAGGAGTGTTGATAACTGAGAGGGGGGGTGAATCAGTTATCCTAATTATTCCTCTATCTGAACTTTCTTATTAATTAATGCAGCATTGAATCAAACACAAAAAACATTACCATGAAATAAGAAACACATGACACAGTATTTTTGATGTGGAAACCCTGTTAAGGGAGAAAACCACGGGGTGATTAACCCAAAAATTATTCTCTGTTAGAAGAATAGGAAATTACAAAATGGCACTTGCCAATTAGGGCTCACTGCCCGAGCACACTGCTCACAAGAGGCTCACTGCCTACAAGAAGACACACTGTCTACAAAGTGATAAGAATCACAGTCTTGAACTGATTGGAAGCATCTGTATATGCTGGAGTTCAGTTCCGGTTAGGCTCAGTACACTGATCTACTGCACTTCATCTTTCCTCTGTTCTTTATTCTGCTATCCTTTCACATACCGGATCTTTCTTGCTACTTCTGCTTTGTTCTGGACTTGTTCACATATATCTTCGCACATTCACACCTTTCACAACTAAATCCATCCTTTATATATATCCGCACAAGTAATTTCATCACCTTTCTAGTCGGCATCCGGAACAGTTTAGTTTCTTACAAACTTTGTTCTGTCGGCTGAATCCTTGCTCACCAAGCAATGCGGATCAAGCATATACTTGTAGATATCATCAATCATGTCGGCCAAACATGATTCATGCCTTCACAACCTTTATCATCATCAGTAACACATCCGGAAAGTAGTCTGATACTCTGTCAGTCAGTTCTTCCTCTGTTTTCACTGTCTCTCAGGAATCCGGTACTCAACTATTCATATCTTTTTCCTTGTCCATCACCGGAGGCTAAATCCTTGGAATATGCCACTCAAGGTAGTCCTCTTGACTTCCCCAAATCCGCACTGCACCAAGACACTTCCTCTGAGAGATCCGGACCAATCTGTCGGACCTTGCCACATGCTCTGTTCTTGTTCACCGGACCACAACAATCTTTATTCTGACTTCCGGTAGAGACATATCATGACTTGCGGATATGTGGGATGACCTTTGTTGCCATCAATGACAACAACCATGAATCCATATAGTGTCTCTTGCCAACAATCTCCCCCTTTGGCATTGATGGCAACACTTAGTGAAAAATAACTAAGTGTTTACACTATGCTCCCCCTTTGCTGATGCTCTGTCTTTATATACAATTTCCGGAACTCCCCCTTAGTTGGATTCCTCATTTTTCACTGCTCCTCACTCCCCCTTTGACATCAATGGCAAAGGGTAGGGTCCGCACACCAAAATTTTCAAAAAATTTCTATATATAGCCGCATATTTACATACTCACATATACTGAAGAATGTCTGCAAAGGATGTCTACAGTTGAATCATTTCAGTAGCCCAACTTAGCTTCATTCTGTCCAAAATTGAAATGTGACCACTCAACAAAAATGCAAAAGCTTCTGCCCGCTTGAGATCTGTCGGATCTTTTGTTTGGGCGGTGGTCTGGGCATCACTGATGGCCTCATGCATAGTTTCCAACTTAGGGATTATAATCCTTCTAAGTTCTCCCATCCGGTTGGTGATATTCTTCCTTTCCTTCTCAAGATTCTTTATTTCATTCAAGACTGCAATAGTCTGACATTCTTGATTTATTATAGAGGAAGAGAGAGGATCAAAACTTTGAGATAAGCTTTGAAGCTTATCCTGTTCCTCTTTTATTTTCTTGTCAATTGCTGCTGTTGCCTTTGACCAGGATATAGAAAATTTGTAGATGTCACCGCCATCCTTAAGAGCATTCTCTAAGCTCTTTATTCCAATGCCCACAATCTTCCTATCTTTAGAGATTAATTCTAATATTTCTGAAAATCTCTTATCCAAAAATTCCTTCCGGACCTTTTCTTCAGCTGATTTTTCTAGAGAATCAAAATGTGTATCAACACTGCTGACTAAGGTTTTTAGATTACCGGAAGAGGAGGCTGTCGGATCTATCTGGATTGATGGCATAATCTTTACAAGTACTCCGGAAGTAGCCTCTATCAACTCACAGTCTTCCATATGAGACTTCAGGAGTTTTTCATTTGCCTTGGCATTTGCAAATGAAGCTATCTTCATTGTTTGTACTGGAGAGAGAGAGTCAAAATCGAATGGGCCTTTTAGAAGCTCCGGTTCATCAATCTCTAAAGTTTCTTTGCTCAAAAATTGTTGAACAGTTTGTGCAGTGTCTCTTGCCGGAGACAGATGTTTCTTTTCTTCTGCAGTCTTGGAACTGTCAACCTCTTTGTCTTTCACCCCTGCTTCCTTCTCCTGTAATTCCTCTTCTTCTTTGGATCCGAAGACTGTAGGGGAAACCGGAGGAGAGATGTTTGTCTGTTCGGGGCCCACTTCTTCCGGAACAGATGATTCCGGATCTGCAGTTGTTTCTGTACCTAAGTCCTCTACAACAGGAAGATTGAACCTTTTGAAGGCCTTTCAGAGGATCTCTTCTGTCTCTTGTGCCACTTTGTCAGTCTCACCAAGCATGAGTTGATTCATCCTGGCTTTACTTCTGAACTCATCTTTGCAGTCCTTGAAGATCATGTTCATTGTCTTGGGATCAATTTGAGGATATAGCTGAATAGCTATCTGCTCCCGGATCTCAAGATCTTTTGCATGAGCACTGTTCTTTCTTACTTCCAATTCCTTTTCTAGGCTTTTAGGAATAAGAGATATGATCTCAATGAAAGCCTTATTATATATGTTCAGATATTTGATGGTGGCTTCCTGCAGAGTCTTTTGGTCAACCTCACTGAAGTCATCATAAGATTCAGTCATTGGTTGAAGGTTTCCATCCACCGTGACCGACTTGATTACATTCTCTAGAGACAGAGTGGGCTTTTCAACAGATACCTCTGCCATTTCATCCTTGTCTTGGCCTGTGGAGGGTTTACCGGATCCTTTCCTCTTCTGCTTCTTTATTTCTTTTACACCCTCATCTGACTCTGTTTCCTCTTCATCCTTTTGGCTTTCATAAGCCCTTGTGGCTTTTGTCTTGGATCTTTTACCGGATGCCTGGACTTCCGGTTTTGAGCTTTTGGTTGTGGGAGGTGCAGATCTCTTTGATGATCTGGTCCGGGTGGGTGTTTCAACCGGAGCACTTTCTTTACTTTTCTCTTCTTCCTCAGCCTTCCTCCTCTTTTCCTGGCTGGCATCAAGTGCCTCTTTTGAGATGCCTAGGCCTTGAGCAATGTGCTCTACTTCTTTTCTCACCTTTCTCTTAATCTTAGGTTCCCTGAGTTCTACATGTATTTTTACACTCAGCTCCTCAAAGGTTCCAAACCTTTCTGCCTTGGGATCTTTGGGCTGACTTAGCATGTGTTGAACATGCAGCTCCACTATCTGTTCATCCACTTCATACCCCATGGGCATGATCCAGACAATCCTTGGCTCCACTGCCTCCATTAGGCACTGATCAGTGTCAACCATGAAGCACACTGAGTCTTTGTATTTTTCAACAAGAGACTGGGGAATTCTCTCTCTTGCTTGCATCATGCTCTGAAAGTTTTTGAAGTATCCCCATAGAGCTGTATTTCTTGCTTTTGCATCCCCAAGTCCATGCAAATAGTCTCTTATCTGGACTGCAATAGGTTTGTCACTCTCCCATACCCATCCACTTGATCCGGGCAGCTCATTCATGAAGTAGAAGAATAGACATACAATAAGAGTACCATACTTAAAGGAATTCTTCTTGTCCTTCTTGATTTTCTGTATATTTTCCATTAATTGGCTTAGTAGTAGTTCGCAGAGATCATATTCTGCATTCTTTCTTAGCATTTCATAGGCTGTGTATACTGCAGTTCCGGATACAGAATTCTCCCTGCTGGAGTGATAGATCTTGTATCCTATTATCATGGATGCATACTTGATATCCGGATCCGAAATATCTTCAATGGTCATTGCCCTCTTATCAAACTTTGATCCGGTGGCCTCAGTTACAATGTTGTTCTTGACAGATTTGAGGATAGGTATCCCTCCGGAAGAGTATAGACCAGTTACTGCCCTAATTGCCTCTTTTGTGATCTTGCAGGGTCTATCCAGCCATAGAAAGTTGTCATGCATCCTGCTCAGTACATACCGGACCCATTCATCTTCTTCAAAGCTAGGGAAATGAATAAATTGCTCAAATTGTTTCTTCTGGATACCCTTATACTCTGGTTTAAGCTCAAAAGCATTGTCTATCAGTTGCTTGTGATAGAGGTCTCTTAATTTGAATTCCCCAAATTCCTCAATGCTTGCATGTATGTAAACCCTAATGTCTTCAGTATGTAAAACTCCGTGAGGAACACTAGAGAAGGCTCCTAGTGGATCTACCTCCAATGATTTGTAAGGATGTTTCTTGAATGTGGGGCGAGGTCTATCAGAGATCTTAACTATATTTGGAGTAGCCATTCTTCAAGGATTTACAGTGAGATAATGAAAAATGGAGAATACCTTATGCGTCTTCGGTTGGCACGGAGTGGTTGGATTGATTTCTTTATGCAATGACTTCGGCAGGAGATCCTTGGTGTGCTTGATGAATTTTGTTGCAGAGCTCCACTTTTCGCTTCTTCTTGAGTGCAGAATGAGCAAATGACTTTTGAGAAATCCCTTATATTGCTCCGTAAACCCTAATATCTGTCTGCAATAAATGCTTCACCTGCATTATTCCGGTTTGCCCTGTCTGGATAGCTTGGAGTATCCCGGATTAGTCTTGATCAGTGAATATCATTCGGATCTTTAAATCATGAATAAATCAAGGAAACATATTACAAGAGCATCCCAAACACTCTGTCCAATCCGCAGAACAAGATAGTGCACTTCCGGATCTCTCCAGACCCTTTTGTAATCCTTTGTCATACCGGAGCATCTCCCTGAACAGGTCTTACTTGATCGACCACAGTTTCTTCATGATTCCATGCAGACCTCTGAAAACTTGACTGAAGCATCTCAAGACTCATATCTGCAAACCCTTTAATCCGCATCTTGTGCCACATCCGGCACCACTTGTTTGGCTGGGGGAACAGGATTTTCTTTGAGTCTCCCCCTGAGCCTGAGCTCACTTTTTAATTTCTGGAAGAAATATCAGCACCAGAGTCTGGTGCGGATCCAACCTCTACATTCTCTGAACTTTTCTTCACCCAAATCTTGCTCATCTGATTCCTAACTTCATCTGCATTCATCTTTTGTTTACCCTTGTCTTGATTCTGATTATACACCGGACCTCTTTTGTCCTGATTCTTGTTTCTGCAGACTTTAGCATTATGACCAGACCTATTGCAGATTTGGCAAATAACATTTCTTTGCATATTTGACTGATATCCTCTTGATCTGCATTGATTAGCCATATGACCTACTCTATTGCATGTAAAGCATCTACCTTTGAATGATTTGTTTTCTTGCATAATTCTGCATTCATGGGATTTGTGTCCATACCTTTTGCAGTTGAAGCACTGTCCGGAGAAGGATGAATTAATCTGATTCATTCTCATTCTGCACTGATTAGCTTTGTGACCAAAGTGGTTGCAGCTGTGGCAGTATCCATTGAAGGATGGATGTCTTTGAGCATTTGGCTGTCTTACCGGAGGTCTTCTAGGCCTGCTCCTTAGATTTTCTGATCCAAGATTCTTTTGACCAGATCCGGAGCTTTCTCCTTTCTCATATCCCAAACCATACTTGTCATCTGTCCTCTTTTGACTTCCAAGAAGAACTTCAAGTTGAGCAGAACTTATCTTGAATTTCTCTTTATATTCATTTGCTGTTTGAAGGTCTCTTTTGAGAGAGGTAATTTGATCCTCAAGTTTTTCTTCATTATCTTTGGCATCTTCAAGATCAGATTCAAGATGTCTGATAATCCTGTCCATCTGGTGGCATTCTTCTGATTTTTCCTTAAGAGATTGTCTCAGATTGTCTTCAGCCTTTCTTTTTTCTTCAATCTCTTGAGTAAACTTTATAGTTCCTGATTCCATTTCATGTCTTAACATAATGACTTCTTTTGATAACTTTTCACATAACTTGGTTTGCTCGGTCAATTCTTCATTTGTATTGCTTTCTTCACTTTGTCTTGCCAACTGTTGGAGCAGCTCCTTTCTCTTTTTCATAGAGAGACTTAATTTGTCTTTTAATTCCCTCATGAATTCATCAGCCTGTTTGAGTCTTTCTTTTAATTCACTGACTTCAGAATTTGACTGTTCAAGATCCTCAAGGGCAGTCTTGAGTTGCTCCCTTAAACCATATGCATCCATTTGAATTCCCAGATCTTCCTCAAGCTGTTAAGCTCTATTAGGAGGAACCTTGCTCTGATACCAATTGTTGATAACTGAGAGGGGGGGGGTGAATCAGTTATCCTAATTATTCCTCTATCTGAACTTTCTTATTAATTAATGCAGCATTGAATCAAACACAAAAAACATTACCATGAAATAAGAAACACATGACACAGTATTTTTGACGTGGAAACCCTGTTAAGGGAGAAAACCACAGGGTGATTAACCCAAAAATTATTCTCTGTTAGAAGAATAGGAAATTACAAAATGGCACTTGCCAATTAGGGCTCACTGCCCGAGCACACTGCTCACAAGAGGCTCACTGCCTACAAGAAGACACACTGTCTACAAAGTGATAAGAATCACAGTCTTGAACTGATTGGAAGCATCTGTATATGCTGGAGTTCAGTTCCGGTTAGGCTCAGTACACTGATCTGCTGCACTTCATCTTTCCTCTGTTCTTTATTCTGCTATCCTTTCACATACCGGATCTTTCTTGCTACTTCTGCTTTGTTCTGGACTTGTTCACATATATCTTCGCACATTCACACCTTTCACAACTAAATCCATCCTTTATATATATCCGCACAAGTAATTTCATCACCTTTCTAGTCGGCATCCGGAACAGTTTAGTTTCTTACAAACTTTGTTCTGTCGGCTGAATCCTTGCTCACCAAGCAATGCGGATCAAGCATATACTTGTAGATATCATCAATCATGTCGGCCAAACATGATTCATGCCTTCACAACCTTTATCATCATCAGTAACACATCCGGAAAGTAGTCTGATACTCTGTCAGTCAGTTCTTCCTCTGTTTTCACTGTCTCTCAGGAATCCGGTACTCAACTATTCATATCTTTTTCCTTGTCCATCACCGGAGGCTAAATCCTTGGAATATGCCACTCAAGGTAGTCCTCTTGACTTCCCCAAATCCGCACTGCACCAAGACACTTCCTCTGAGAGATCCGGACCAATCTGTCGGACATTGCCACATGCTCTGTTCTTGTTCACCGGACCACAACAATCTTTATTCTGACTTCCGGTAGAGACATATCATGACTTGCGGATATGTGGGATGACCTTTGTTGCCATCAATGAGAACAACCATCAATCCATATAGTGTCTCTTGCCAACAAGGAGGGAGGGAGAGATGATTTTATTTCATCATAACATTAGGGCATTATAACACACTTGCGTTATGTGAATGCACATAATGTGAGCATGTTATAATGTGCTCGTGTTATGCTTTCCTTTGGTAATCTAGCTTGGATTTGCCTTGGGTTTCCAAACCAAAGGCTTGGATTGTGTTTTGGACATTCAAAGACATGTTTTTCTATATTGTAACAAAAAATACATAATCTGGAGCATGCTCCCCATCAAGTTTGCACGTGTTTCAATGAAAAGTCAAAGAAATACTACAATAATATTAAGATCTCTCTTAGATTTCTAACCATATAATTATTTTCACATTTTGAGTATGTTAATGATTTCATATTTAATTTCTTTTGTTAGTGTACAATCCATTTTTTGTTAAAAACTAGTGTGTGGTATTTTTGACTTTTTTTTCAAAACCATTCATCAAAATTTCAAATAAATTACATTTTTAGAAACTACACTCCATTATGCACATATTCAAAAAAGTTTTGGAATTTCAATTAGTTTTCAAAAATTTTAGGGGGGAGCATGCTCAATTTTTTGTTTTTCAAGATGTGTCCACTTTAAAAATTAGTAAAAAATTAGTTATTCTTGAAAAAATTATTAGAAAAATCAGGGATAAACTACATGGTGTTAGTTAATTTCTCACCGAAGTGATTTTTGAAATATTAAAAAAAAGTTAACATTTTAGGGGGAGCACACTAGACGCTAAGTTATGTTTTTTCAATAAAATAGGACCAATTTGTGTACTCCCCCTTTTTGAACCCCTTAATCTCAACCATTTTTGAAAAAAATTAGTAGTTTAGAAACTAGATTTAGAGCACTACAACTCTTGTTTTTATTGTATTTTCAAATTTTGAGTGCAACTATCTTCAATTTCTCATCGAAGATCAATCTTTCCTGATTTTAGAAAAAAAGTGGCATGTTAAGACTGCCTTTTAGTCCCCCATCTTTGTGCACTTACCCAAAATTCTATTATACTCAGAATTTTTTTTTTGAGTCACTATTTGCAAAGATGACTTACAAGGAGGGACTCCAAAGGGGTATTGTGACATGCAACTTCATAAATATTTCCCATGTAGTAAACTACATATCCCAAATGTGTAAATGCAAATGGTTATTAATTTTAAAAAAACAAAAAATCATAATGGCAACTAAATAATTTTATTGTGGGAAATCAATAGAGTTATATTTATTTTATGTTTCATATTATTTTTTATTTCTCTGGTTGCTTATGGGTGTGATTATGTAGACACCCAAAATTGTTCCAAATTTGTCCATGTCTTGCAACACCTAGTCAAAAACATTACTTAGAAATCATGTAGCATTTTGTCATAATCCCACTTTCTAATTAATTAAATAAATTTTATTTATTTAATTAATTTCCACATCATATCCTAATCCTACTATCCAATTAATTAAATAAATCTTATTGATTTAATTAATTTCCAACTCAAATCCCAACTAATTCAAATATTTTATTTGAATTAGGTTCTCACCTCTCACCACATTTTGACACTTGTCCACCTCTCAATTCAATCATGTGTTGTAGTGCAATTTTCATTTATAATCCTTCACATGTACAACTAATGGGACCTAATTTTAGTATTTATGTACACAGTCATATATGAGCCCTATCCTTCTTTGTATACTTGTCAAATGACTACAACTCCCTTGAAGAGTGGGAATAACTAATCAATCCTAGCCATCCACATCAATCAATTAGTTTTTTAATCTCAACCATCCATTTGAACCAAGCCTTTCCTATAAATTAACCCCTTCACAAGCCATTAAGATGTATTGAGCCTCAAGTACCCTTATTCTGCCAAATTTTCTAAAGATGCATTGAGTTGGAGTATCCTTGTGCTACCGAATTATCTTTAGAGCCTTTGCATCTATCATCCATTATCATTTTCATCTTCCATCTATCATCTCAATCCTATGAAAATATTATGCTGCTGAATTGTGAGCAACCAACATATCAAATCAATCAAACAATTCATCTTGCATCTTTGAGGTATTCAATGATTTGGTTTTAGGTTATGCATTTCATTGTTTGATCATTTCCATTTGCAAATCCAATTTTTTTGATATACATTTTGGCACATCCGGTGGGACTCACTTCGCTTGATCTTTTTTGTAGGTTTTTTGAGGTAAAAATTTGCATTCATCTAACCCCTATTGTCAATTTTTGCATGTTTAATTAACTTTTTGTTGCAGATCCGCTATTTTTTGGACAAAACCCTAGGTTTTAAAGATTTCATCATATCTTCTAAACGGATACAAATTTTTATACAAGATTTTAATAGTAGTTTTTCCATGACATAAGGAAGCTACAGAAGAAAATTTGAGGGTTTATCATCATTTTTGTGGGTGTTATCATGTTTTTATGTTGTTTCATAAAATCATAATTCTAGGCGTAAATCGGCAAATTTTTTAGAAATTTTTACATTTCTAGAAATCCCTCAAAATTCTAATGGGGGTCTATGTTTTATAGATTTAATTCAGAGGTCATTTATAGTGCAGAAAAATCAGATCTTTGCCGGCTGTAGGTTTTCCATAAATCCACATTTCTAGGCATAAAATAGGGAATTTTTCTTATTTCTTTACATTTTTAGAAAGCTCACAAAAAATTAATAGGGATCCCTTATTTGATTTTTTAATTTTCAAACCAAAAATGTCTTGAAATAATCAAATCTAATTCGGCTATGTATTTAAAATTACAATTTTCCTTGCCTGATGAGCTTATTTTTTATGCCTGCATTATAATATCATTTTTTGATGTTGTAGGTGATCATAAGGAGATTTAGTAGCAGCAATATCAATCATATACAACATCTTGGAAAGTGAAAATAGTTCAGGTGCATTCATTTCTATCTTTCATCTTTTCATTTCAATCAATCTTGTTTGCAAACACATTTCAATTTGGGCATAAAATCAACAACTTGTTTGCTATCACATCAAAAATTGGGCTAAAACAAACCATTGTCTTTCATCAAAAATAGATTTGGGCTTTAAAACAAACAAGTGCTTGCATTTTATTCCACATATTAAATTTCTAAGGTTAATGAACCCCATGTGAGTGTGACCAAGTAAATGTGTATGCTCTCTCCTCTCGTCCTAACATGAACTTGGAGTTCAAATATATTTACTTGTGCTTCTTTTGTTTAGCCTTAGAGAGGCATGCCTTGGTGGGAAAATAGGTACTCACCCCAAGGGAATGACCTCAAGTGGTACTTTCATCTAGGCCACTATAAATATTAGAGGATAAGGTGAAAGCCAAGTCTAACCAGTATTAATGCTCACTATATAGTGCTAACTCGAAAGGAGGTGTACCTTTGTGTATATTAAAACTCCTAGTAGAGTTAGTTAAAGTCTTAAGTGGCTTGTTGAATGCTCGTGGGGTGCCAGTCCCTTGGATTTTCACTAGAACCTCCTTGTGATAGTGGCCTTGCCTTGACTAGGACTTGTTGAAGTGTCTTCATATGCTTGTTTAACCATCATCACATTCTTCCAAACTAAAAACTTTCTTATGTATCTTGCGTGAGTGACTCGTGTGTGTATATGCATAATCATTTGTTTCAATATTGCCACATCAAGCTCTAAACACCCAAAAACATAAAGACAAGTTATCTTACACATTCTTCCAATAACATTCAAACCCAATAACTTTCATCCCAAACATAGCCTAGTCATCATCCAACCCTTCATAGCCAAGTCATTCAAACCATCTTAAACTTATCCTAGTCACATCCCTATCCTAGCAAAATTACTTCCGCCACATCATCAAAATCCTTAAATGAGTACTTGCTAAAAAGGACTTAAGACAAATGCTTGGGTGACAACATGTTTACACTAGAGGACCCAAAAATCAAATTCCAAAGATTCCTCCAAAATCATTATCAAGGATCACAACCCCTCAACCAAGATGCCATTGAAACATTACAATTCTTCATCCAAGAAGCTCAACCCCATGCAAGCTAATCAACTCAACTGCAACACTCCATAGCCCAAGTCCAACACCTTTTAGCCACTAGTCAAGATTGATAAGTACATCAATCCTTAGCCACTCCATATCAACCTAATCCACCTACCCACCAAGTCAATACCACACCAACCTATCAACCTTCACCTCAACATTATCCAATTCCTCATGCTAACATTCCAACACACCACCAAGCCCATCCACAAAGCAATCAAGTGATATTACAAGAATAGCATGCAAGTCCAAATATCCCTTGGTACATAAATCAAGCAAGTCCAAGTACACCTTTTCAACAAGACCACCAAGCACCATTGATAGACCTAAGTCCACCTTTCCAACAAGAATCATATCCAAATTGAAGTGGCCCCTTGTACATAAATCAAAGCCCAAGTTATCCTATGCAAGACTTAATTACCTTTGACAAGGGAGATACCAATCTAGAATGGCCTTCATCTAATCACATGCCAACACATGAGCCTAAAATTCCTATCTTAACGCCTTCATGTGATCCCAATCCTAGTCCATTGGTCCATCAACCTCCATTACCTTTATCACCATGTCATTCTAATCCTTCACCAAAGGATGCAGCTGAGAGAGTTTTACAAAGGATGCTTGAAGCAAAACTCATTGAACTTCCCAAAGTCAAACCATGTGAAGAAAGTCCATATGATGAACATGATTATTGTGCATACCATAGGACCAAAGGCCATAATACAAGTAAATCCCCAATATTTGTCTCAATTTTTTAAATGGTGTATCGACATACAATAAGAGAACAATATATATCCAATCTCATTATCCCTCCACTTAATCCTAATCCTAATCCATCCAACCCTATTATCCCTCCATCCAAACAAAATCTTAATCATGATCATGAGCCTATAAACCCATTCACTCTTATTTTCCATCCATTATATTGTTCATACATGCATACACTTGCAAAGGATGTGATCCATTGGCTATTAGCTAGGAACAAATTATCCCCATGTCAAACACCCATTCATGAGCCTACCAAAGAACTTCCAAAGGTCATGTCTAATCCTATAATCCCATCATGTGGTCCACCTATCCTTGAGCCTATCCAAGAGCCCTCAATTAACATTCTTAACCCTTCAAGCCCATCATGTGACCTATAAGTCATCAAGCCTATTCAAGAGTGTCCTATTATGAATCCAAGTCAAGAGTCATCATGTTCTCATTTTGTTGACCAAGAGCCTATCCAAGAGCCTTCCACTTCCATTCAATCAACCCAAGAGGTATGTCAAAGGTTTAATCCTAAACATGTGGAAACATTAATCCCTAGTCCAACTCAAGATCAAAACACTTTCATGCAACCCATCCATAACATTTACCTTCTTTATGATCAAGATGATACCTATGAAAAAGCTATCCATGAGCACATTGATCCTATCCATAATCCTATATCTATCCATGAGCAAGATATCCAAATTTCTCCTAGTCATCCGCCATCTAGCCCTATCCATAATGAGAAAACATCCACTTGTCATAATGAGACATGTGCCTCCTAAGACCACATAAGCATAAAAGATCAAAAAAATAACTTGGATCTTAGTGAACACACTGCTAATCAAGATCCTAATTATTCTCCTTCCATATCCACCATCAACCCCATTTCAAAGCCATCATGTCCTATTGTTCTTACCACCTTCCTGCATGAGTGTTTTTCCTTAGGACAACAACAACCTTTGTCCTCCACCTCACCTTCTCCATCCAATAAAGAGCTCAAATCTAGTTCCACACATCTAGTCCCATAGTCAATAGTATCCTCCAAAACATGAACTACCAAGGCAAAGGACTAGGCCTTTATGAATAAGGTATTTTGGAGCCAAACCATGTCAAGATTCCCCCACGCTCATATGGCATTGGATACACACCCCAAGGTAAACCCTCTAAAGATGTTGGTAATTTCTCCATCCCTCCTAAGTCCACCACTTCCTATCACAAACCACATCATATACCCAACACATATGTATCCATCTCCCCTCTATCAACCTATAAATGTCAAAAGCATGTGACCATACACCTTCTACCATCCACTTTGCCACAACTTTTACCAACTCCAAATATCCCTCCATCCACCTTACCACCATTACTTCCAACACCTAACATACCTATCATCCATAAGTATCCTTACATCCCTAATCATGACTAGCAAAAGCACACATCACCTAAGCATAAAGCTTCCAATCATTCCATCCACTCCACCCACCCCATGGTATTCAAAAGAAAAATTTTTGATGCCTCTACCTATAAAGCTAAAAATCCTATCAAAAATCCTAAAGGTCTTCATACCTTAGGACATAAAGAATCAAATTCAAAGCAAAGTACATTCACAAAGCCATCCAAACCCTTACCTCCAAATGCAAAGCTCAAAAGCAAAATGGTTTGGGTTCCTAACCAAATAGCTAGCAAGTCAAATGAGGCATCCTCATCCACATCTCAAGAGTCCCAACCACCTATATCCATCCAAGAGCCTATTTCCCCCCCAAAACTTCCATTCCCTTCAAAAATCCCACAAGCAAAGCAAAAGCACTAAAAATACTAAATCTATGTGGGTTCCCAAATGCTTACATCATCCATACACTAAGCAAACATCCCCATTGCTTCCTACACCACCTTCCCATCAAAATATTCATTGTTTATCATGGTGTGTGCAACCGTTGGTCATGATTCCCTTCCATTTTGCAACATTCCCACATACCTCCATCTCCCCATCCTTCATCTACTATCCTACATATCTTCCCCATCACCTTCTTATGGTCCATGCTTTTGCATAAGTCCTACATAAATCCACACCATAATCCACTATCCCCATCCATCTATCCTTGCATGAACCTTCCATAATTCCACATCATAATCTACTATCCACCTAATCCATCTTCCATCCATGCAATCCCTTATCAACATTGATGAGCATAATGACATGGTCCATGCGAAGACATCATCCATCTCTAATGGGACACTATCACCTCTCATAGCACTAGAAACTTGAGTCCCTCCTATTCATTACCATGGTGAAAACCTGGAAAACAGGCACCATGTGTAATTGTCATCCCATCTAAAAAAAAGAAAAAAGAAAAAAAAAAAGAAAAAAAAAAGAAAAAAATCAAAATAGTAAAGAGAAATCCTTTCATCCAATGGTGAAAACTTGGTAAACATGCACCTTGGATAAGTACCATGATGAAAACTTGGCAAACAGGCATCATGTGTAGGTTGATCTTCTATGTCACTCACACTTGGGGGCACATTGTCTCATCCAACCTATCCATTTCCAAACTATCTATCCCATTATATCATTTTTCATCCTATCCTGTCCTACCATTACCATACCATCCTACCATCCTTAGCCATTACATAAACATGCCTATCCTATTGAACCCATTTATCCATCCTTCTGCCTTTTGATTTTGATGAATACATGGGGGCAAAATGTTGAAACATGTTTGGATATTTCTTGACATACCTTCTTTCCAAACCAAGTCCTATCCAATGACCATTCATCCATCCCATTCAAAGCAATCCATCATGTCCTCCTATCATCATAAGCATCATATAAAATCCAATCTTATCATCCCATTGTCATGAGCTTTGTCATGTAAAATCCTAAGCATTACCACCTAGAATGGGGTAAGTTCTTCCTATACAACATAGCCTTTGAAAATCACATCCTAGCTCCCTTATGATCCATCCACTATGGCATATCCTTATCATGAGCTTTCTATCTTATAGCTTATCCCCTTCCATTTATCATGAGCTTTCCACTATAGCCTACCTATCTATTTATCATGAGGCATGCATCCATCACTTACATAGCCTATCCTTGTATCCATTCACCTATCATGAGATTTCCCTTTTATGGCCTATCCCTTTATCCACCCATTTATCATGAGCCTTTCATCCCATTTACTATGAGCCCATCCTTTCATCCATCCTTGCACCTAGACTTAAGTTTTTCCCTTGTCATTGGTATCAAGCACAACGGCTACTCAAATTTTTAAATCCATTGGTGTTTTTCCAAAAAAATTCAAAAAACTCCTAAAAAATCAAAATATTCCCCAAAAATCCAAAAAAAATCAAAATATTCCCAAAAAAAAAACACAAAAAAAATATTCCCAAATTTAAAAAAAAAAAATCAAAATATCCCAAAAAACACAAAAAAATAAATATTCTCAAAAATCTAAAAAATTAAATATCTAATGAAAAATCCAAGTAATAAAACCAATCACATCATCTGAAACAATCCACTCCATCAACATTCAATCAAAATCAAATCATCATCATCATCAATTATTCCTATCAATAACATTCATTCATCTATTTCAATCAATCACTTCTTCCAATCATATCAATAAAATCAATCTAAGCAATGATCTTAAATCCAAGTCACATTAATCCATATCAAGTAAGCTAATCAATCAAGGAACATTATCCAATCAAATCAACAAGTTTTGATCCTAATCTTGTCATGAGCCAAATCAATCATCATTAATCATCATCAATGGGATATAGCATTCCCACATCCTTGTGTTGATCTAGGGATATAGCTTTCCCTGTAATGACAACACTATCATTATCAATCAAACAATTAATCATTGGTTTATGACTTGACAAGGGCAATACCTTGTTTGTTTTACATCCTTTGAGCACACTAAGAACACTTTCTTATGCTTAGATTGAGTGGACACTCTAATCCTCATACCATCACTATCATCATTCAAAACAATCCAATCATCAAAACAATCAACCCAGCAACAACAAACATTAAAACCAAAGCACATCAAGCCAACCATCAAAATAAATCCAATCACTTCAACAAATCAAAAGCAACTCAATCCACCACATATCATCACATCATCAACATTTCATCAATCAATCTCAATCCATAACTTGATCTTTCATCATCATCAATAAAAAAATTCAGAACTACATCTTATTTCCATCGTTAAGTGCCTTGATCCCATGGATACAAGGTATGTAGGCAATCTGGAGTACAAAGGAGGTGTCCAGATTTAGGCACAAGCAATTTTCTTTTTTCTCCTCTCAACATTTCTTCTATCATCTGTCTTCTACATCATCAATAAACCACAAATCATAACTACATCTCATTTCCATCATTAAGTGCCTTGATCCCGAGGATACAGGGTATGTAGGCAGTCTGGAGTACAAAGGAGGTGCCCAGATTCAGGCACAGATGATTTTCCTCTTTCTCCTCTCATCATTTCTTCTATCATCTATCTTCTACATCATTAATAAACAACTTCTTCTAATCAATCTATCATTCAATCAATCCATTTCCTTCAATCCAATCATCCATTCATATCAATTCAATTTACTCCAAGTCACTTCTTCCAATTCATCAAATCAATCTTCATTCATCATTTCATCATCCTCAAAATCATTCCAAACAATGATCCAAGTTCAAGTCAATCCTTAAATCCATACCAATCAAGTCAATCAATCAAGCCAAGTTATCCAAGCACAATCCATGGTCTTGATCCTAGCCTTGCTATAAGACAAATCAATCAATCAACTAGCCAACTGACTTAGCAAACAACCTTGTGTTGATCTAGGGATATAGCTTTCCCTGCCATGACAACACTCTCATCTATCATCATCAATCATCAATCAATCATTGGTTTATAGCTTGACAGGGGCAATACCTTATTTTTTTTTGAATCATTTGTACATGCATGCTTGCTTGCTTGTGTGTGTTATCTCTTTATCTTGCATTTGTATCACATCTGTAATAATTTCCAGCTAATATTCATATATTGTGTATGTTGGAATAGCTTTTTGCACTATCCTTTGCATCTAGGGTCATATCATACCTTTTGTGCATTAGGACTTCAATGCTCTAATTTTACTTCCTCATACGCTAGACAAGGGTGTATTACGCTAGGGCACAAGACACATCGCCACCTTGGTCCTTATACCTCGGTGCATAACATCTAGTGCTATATCAAACATCATGGTTGCTCACATTCATTGCAGCATAACACATCTTCATTTCTTCTATCTATCCCCTATCTTTCTTTCTTAGCCAAGCCATTTCTTTTTGAGAGCCTACTTGTGTTTGTCCAACCCACCTATCCTCTCAAGGGGGCATCATCATCCTATCCTTGCATCATCATCTTATTCTTTCCATCATCATTCTATCCTACATCATCATCATCCTATCTTTCCATCCCCCTCCCATCATTTTCCTCTATCCATACCTTAGCTTCTTTGAAATGATGCTACTTGACATAAATCTTATCATCTCAAACATCATCTCAAAGAGGGGCAAAATGTAGAGACCCAAAATTGTCCCAAATTTGTCCATATCTTGCAATACCTAGTCAAAAACATTACTTAGACATCATGTATCATTTTGTCATAATCCCACTTTCCAATTAATTAAGTAAATTTTATTTATTTAATTAAATCCCACTTTCCAATTAATTAATTAAATTTTATTTATTTAATTAATTTCGACATCATATCCTAATCCCACTATCTAATTAATTAATATTTATTTAATTAATTTCAAACTCATATCCCAACTAATTCAAATATTTTATTTGAGTTAGGTTCTCACCTCTCACCAAATTTTAACACTTGTCCACCTCTCAATTCAATCATGTGTTGTAGTACAACTTTCATTTAAAATCCTTCACATGTACAGCTAATGGGACCTAATTTTAGTATTTGTGTACATGGTCACATATGAGCCCTATCCTTCTTTGTACACTTGTCAAATGACTACAACTCCCTTGAAGAGTGGGAATAACTAATCAATCCTAGCCATCCACATCAATCAATTAACTTTTTAATCTCAACCATCCATTTGAACCAAGACTTTCATATAAATCAACCCCCTCACAAGCCATTAAGATGCATTGAGCCTCAAGTACCTTTATTCTGCCAAATTTTCTAAAGATGCATTGAGTTGGAGTATCCTTATACTATCAAAATATCTTTAGAGCCTTTGCATCTATCATCCATTATCATTTTCATCTTCCATCTATCATCTCAATCCTATGCAAATATTATGTTGCTGAATTATGAGCAACCAACATATCAAATCAATCAAACAATTCATCTTGCATCTTTGAGGTATTGAATGATTTGGGTTTAGGTTATGCATTTCATTGTTTGATAATTTCCATTTGCAAATCCATTTTTTTCGATATACAGATTGTTCAACTTGTCAGTCATTGGAAGAAATTGAAGGTGACTGCATTTGTCTATTCTAACACCTACTTAAATACACATTATTCCCTAATTTTTGTTCTCAAATTTTAATGAAGTCTACCTTTCTTTGAAAAATTATGTTTATATAGATAATTCACTCATTATAGATACCTATCGGCATGCCCATTACATAGTAAATATGATTTCTAGTAAAATATTGTGTGTTTGACTTTTTAAGACATAAGATTGGATGATAGGTCATCGACCTCCCTTATCATTATTTTATACAGCATATAGTATGACTTCAATCATAGGTCACTAACAGTGTTGTCAAACCATAGGCATGACTAAATAGAATATATTAAAATGTGATAATTCTTTAGGGAGAGGTCTTTGTCATTACAATCTAACCTCTCCACTTAAGGCATTAGGCATGCAACATTAACATCAAATTTTAATTACATGAAGTTCCATGTGTGTGTATGTGCACACACACACACATATATATTTGTGTGTATCTATATATACATATATAGTATTTTCTTTAAAAAGTTATTATTAATTAAAAATAGGTGATTTCTCTATTGTCAATAATTTTATTTTAAATTGACCTTTGAATTAAATTTAATTTCAAGCCAATAAAATTTCTAAAATTATAAGAGAAATATTCATTTGAGAAACACATTATTTATAATTTTATCCAAAATAAATTCAATGTAAGGTATGTGTATAGAAATATGTATATGTAATAAACAAATATTTAACACTTTATTCATCATGCCAACTTCAATAATAATAGTAAAATTTGCATCCCAATGGAATTTATAAATTGATTTTTAGGAGAATTCCTTGATACATTAACATATTAACAAATGACATAAATTTATACAAAGTTGGGCCCCTTACTAATAGTATGTCTAGGGTAGTTAGAGGCTTAATTGGATGATAGTCTCAGCAAGTGGCACCCTTATACACCCACATGTAATAGGTGGAAGAAAAGGGATTTTCCTTTACTATAGGTCAACCTACAAAAATTCATTGACTAAGATACCTTAAATGCTAGGGATATAACCGCCTAGAGAAACACTCGAGTAGCTAATTTGACTTACATGAAAGAAAAAAAGATTCAAGCCCTTTAAGCATTAAACACAAGCACATTATACTGATGAAAAAATTGAATGGAAACAAAAATCACCCCTTTTGATTATGCAAATTGGATCATAATTTTACTTTCATCCCTTTGGACTAGTTTATTAAAGTATACAATGATGCAGGAGCATCCGGGTGCACTGGCGATCAACATCAACCAAAAAAATTGTTGGTTTGTTTTCTTTGAATTTTGGTTTGTTTTGATCTTTTATGGTATTTCTCAACTTTGGGAACACTTCATGCTTTCAGATTTGCAAGAATTGAGTTTTCGCCAGGTGGTAGTTTCGACACTCTACAGATGGTTTTGAGAAATTTATTCACAAAGATCCATAAGAGATAGAGTAGATTCCTTTTGTTGGGGCATTCTTGGATGTAACATCTTGAATGTGCAAAAAGAATTGAATTCATATCTTTCTCTATTTGGGAGAAATTAATGTTAGAAATTTGTATTGTTAATCTCGAAGGTGTGTTGTCAGTTTAAGGAAATTTTAATATCTCATAATTCTAGAAGTTTGGATCAAAATCATTTTGCATTGAACCTTGGGATGCCATTCCAAGCCTACTCACCAATTTTCATTGAATTCTACGAAGTTTGAAGTTTTCTGCTTGCGACACCCAATTCTACACATTATTGAAGGCATAAAGTATATCTTCTTTAGTTGTTGGTGTAGTTTCACAATGCAAATGTCTATATATAATGTATTCTTTTCTGTGCATTCTTCATATGTGGTGTAAAAGAGAGAAAATTGCAATGTTTTAGATAGGGAGAGTGGTGTCTTTAAAAGAAGAGGAGGCAACATTTTATAAAGGAGACAAACATAAATTAAATAGAGGAATAAAATACATTATATGGCAAATTTGCATGCCAAAAAAAAGGAAAGTTAAAATTTAATAATAAATAAAGCAAAAGGAGAGATGATGTGTTGAGAATTTTAAAGGCCTCTCATGAGACCATACAAGCATTTTTCTTTCCAGAATATTAAAACCAAGGAAAAAAAGGTGCCATCAAATATAGGGAATGGAGTGCTTAATCTGCCCAAGAAGGATAAAAGTGTAGCAAAATAGAAATTGATGGTGGTTGCATAGAAGAGAAGATAAAGATTTGTGGTGGTAGCTACCAAAACAAAAAACAAGATGAAAGAAATTGCAATTTGCTGCTAAGAAGAAGAGTAAATACATATATAAGTTCATTGCCATATGGGTTGGAATGATGGCATAGAACAACAAAGAGAATAGAAGGGAGAACTGGAGTGCTGGAAGGAAGATTTGTATAGAAGTAGAGTGGTGAGTAGAATTTTCTATGTAGTTGAGAAGAACATTGAAGGCCATATCTATAATATTCTTGCAGATTGGCTTTGTTTGAATAAATAACATCATAATTTTGGTTGCAATCTTTTATTGTGTTAGGTAGAGTATTGCCCATGTGAATATGTGTGAATTGGTGGTGTGAGTTTGTTATTCAATTATTTGTGTTTTTGTCAAGATAGGGGTACCCTCTTGTATTAAGTGGTATTGGTGCCACAAGATCTTTAGAGTGCAGAGTATGCACCAAGATCTACAAGTGAAGAGTAGTGAAGAGTGAAGCAGTGAAGCTGTGAGAGAGAGTTCATTCTATAAGAATCATGTTGGCTGTCCTCTAGCAGAAATGAAGCTGGGTAGAAGGTGTGCAGACTTCTTCCACTAAGAGGAAGTGGGTAGAAGATGTCTTGGAGAGGTGCATCCTCTAGAATCTCATTGGGTAGAGGATAGTTGTGACAGTTTTGTTGCAAGGAGAACTTGTGATTGCTAAGAGTATTGGCTCTAAATGTTTGTGTGTACAGATTGAGAGTGTGCAACAATTGTTTGAAAACATTTCTTGGAGACATGGAGAGTGTTTGATGATGAAGAAGAAATTTTTTGAGCCACGGAAAGAGAAACAAGAGCCCATCTAAATGAGTGATTTCTTCTAAATTGTTTGCAAGTCTAGTGCAAAATGTCGCAAGGTGACAGTGGAAAATAGTAGTAGAGATAATTTTGTTGCATTGGAAATGGTTGAGAAGTTCAACTTGAAGAGGATGAAGAACCCTAAGCCATACGACATTTCTTGGTTGTAAGGAGGTCATCAAATTTAGGGAAGTGAACAAAGCATTGTAAATTTTCACATTCGAAGATACAAGGAAAAAATTGTATGTGACATAGTACGCATGGATGTTTGTCATTTTTTATTGGGGAAACCTTGGCTTTGGGATAGGGAAGCTATACATAATGGCAGTGATAACACATATAGTATAATCAAGGATGGGAAGGAATATGTTGTAAATGCATTAAGGGATAAACAAGAGGATGTGGCAAAAGAAATTGCAGTTGTATGCCCTAATGAGTGTATGAAAGAAGAGAGCAATATCAAAGTTTTAATGGGTGAGAAAGAGAAAGAGAAAAATAAAGAAGTGGTTGAAAATCCTTTGAAGGATGAAAAGAAGAAAGAAGAAGTGGTAGCAAATATGAAGAATGAGGAAGAAGAGATCCTTGTACAAAAAGATCAAGAGGGAAGAGAGGAGATTGCAACCAAGGTTGCAAAAGAGAAGAAGAAGAGTTGCAACCCTTTGGTAGAAGGGGCATTGGAAGAAGAAGATATGGGATCAACCCATACATCCCAAAATAAACGAAAACTAGAAAAGAGAAGAGAGAAGGAGAGAAAAGAGTGGAAAAAGAAAGAAAATCTAGTTGTAGCATTCCAATTTGAATGTAGAAAAGATGTGGAATGTGAAATTGTAGCAGAGAAGGACCCATGGAAGGGTATAAAATATGTGGGCGAATGATGTGGTGAAGAGAAAATTCATGAAGAAATGAAAAGAGTTAAAACATTAGGGTTTGCAGCTAGGGTATGTCTTTTGAAAGACATAGAAGAAGATGATGAAATTGATGTAACAGTAATAGAAATAGATCCTTTGGAGGATATGAAGATAGAAGTGGAAGGACAAAATTGTAGTGAAGGAGAAGGAACTTGCAGCAAATGTAGAGGAAGAAATAAAAAGTTTGGAATGCCCCAAGTTTGATAAGAAAGTGGAAGAAGAAAATGATGATCTCCTATGGAAAGAGGAGATGAAGAAAATAAATTAGATGCTTGAAGGAGATTGGATAGGAGACCATGGAGAGATGAACAATGCAACAGAAAATGAAGGTAAAGGAATTGGAACAAAAAAAAAAAGGAGGTACAATTTGATAATTTTGAGTTTGATTTGTTTCAAATGATTAATCTAGTAGAGGATAAAGGGCAAGAAGAAAAGAGTAGATTCCTAGAAGCTTTCCATTTTCGTGAGGATGTTGCAGATTTGATTACTAAAGAGGAGCATAATTTGTTTGAAGAGGAAAGTGGGAGGATAGAAGAATTTGTTAGGTTGAGGGAACACTTGAAGGATATGAATGGGGCAGCTAAGAGTGAAGAGGTAACTCATGATTTTTCTGAATTGTATGAAGAGGAATTTGATGTGGATTTATTTGTTATTAAGCTGGATAAGGAGTTGCAAAATGATGGGATGAAAACAAACGAAGATACAAATTTGTATACAACATGTTTATGTGAAAAAGAGATTGTAGAAGATGCTAGAGTTGGGAAATTTGGTACAACAGTTGATGATATAGGAATGATGATGAGAATAGATGGGGTAGATGAAAACCTCATAGAAAAAGATGAATGGATGAACATTGTAGCTAAAGATGGTGAAGGAAACACTAGAATAGTGAAGAAAAAGGTAAAGTTGTTTGCATTTTGTGATGATCTTGTTTTGCATTCATTTTTAATGTTGAGAGTTGATGAGTATAGAGAAGAGCAAATGGAAATTGTTGATTTCCATGAAGATGTAGGGGAAGATTTGTATGTATATGATACAGATTGTGATGAGTATGATGAGGGAATTTGGTGGGTCAACCCATGAAAGAGGAGAAGAGTAGTGAGTTAGTTTGGTGGAGGTGGCTAGTTAATTATGGTGGTTGAATCCCACGAAGGATGATAGGAATGGAGAGAATCATTGGAGGACAAGGAGAGTACATGGTGGATGTAAGTCCACAAGAGGAAGAAAGAAGAGAGCGCATATTTGCTGGAGGAGCGTGAAGCTTGTTCAAGTGAGATGCTGGAAAAAGAGGAAAAACAAATCATTTTTGGTTTACACATTTCAACGATGGAGTTTGTTGCATATTGCTTACAATCTGGAAGAATGGTCCTATCATTCAACTCCACATTTATGAGTGTATGTTCACACACTTCCTACCCAGTGTGTCTGATGCAGGAGCATCTGGGTGGATTGGTGATCAACATTAACCAAAAAAAATGTTGGTTTGTTTTCTTCAAGTTTTGGTTTGTTTTGATCTGTTATGGTATTTCTCAGCTTTGGGAACACTTCATACTTTTAGATTTGCAAGAATTGAGTTTTCATCAGGTGGTAGTTTCAACACTCCGTAGACAGTTTTGAGAAATTTATTCCCAAAGATCCATAAGAGATAGAGTAGATTCCTTTTGTAAGAGGATTCTTGGAGGTACTATCTTGAATGTTCAAAAAGAATCAAAATCATATCTTTCTCTATTTGGGAAAAATTAAGCCTGAAAATTTGTATTGTTAATGCCGAAGGTGTGTTGTGGGTTTACAAAAATTTCAATATCTCCTAATTCTAGAATTTTGGATCAAAATCCTTATGCATGGGACCTTGGGATGTCATTCCAAGCCTACTCACAAATTTTCATTGAATTCTAAGAAGTTTAATTTTTTTTGCCTGCGGCACCCGATTCTGTACATTGTCGAAGTCGCAAAGTGTATTTTCTTCAGTTGTTGGTGTAGTTTCACAAGGAGACAATGTAAATGTCTATATATAATGTATTATTGTCTATTCATTCTTCATATGTGGTGTAAAAGAGAGAAAATTGCAACGTTTCAGATAGGGAGAGTGGTGGCTTCAAAAGAAGAGGAGGCAACATTTTATAAAGGAGATAAACATAAATTAAATGGAGGAATAAAATACATTATATGGCAGATTTGCATGCCAAAAAAAAGGAAAGTTAAAATTGAATAATAAATAAATCAGAGGGAGAGATGATGTGTGAATAATTTCAAAGGCCTTTCATGAGGCCGTACAAGCATTTTTCTTTCTAGAATATTAAAACCAAGGAAAAAAAGGTGCCATCAAATATTGGGAATGGAGCGCTTAATCTGCCCAAAAAGGATAAAAGTGTAGAAAAATAGAAATTGATGGTGGTTGCATAATAGAGAAGTTCATAAGATTTTGGGTGGTTGCTACCAAAATAGAATACAACATGAAGAAATTGGAATTTGCTGCTAAGAAGAGTAAATACCTACAGATGTTCACTGCCATATGTGTTGGAATGATGACATAAAACAACAAAGAGAAGAGTAGGGAGAACTAGAGTGCTGGAAGGAAGATTTATGCAGAAGCAGAATGGTGAGTAGATTGTCCCGTCTAGCTGAGAAGGCTATTGAAGGCCATAGCTATAATATTCTTACATATTGACTTTGTTTTGAATGAATTACATTAGAATTTTGGTTGCAATCTATTATTGTGTTGGGCAGAGTATTGCCCATGTGAATGTGTCTGAATTTGGTGGTGTGAGTTTGTTATTCAATTGTTTGTGTTTTTGTCAAGAGGGGAGTACCCTCGTGCATTATACAATCATTGAATAACCTTATGTATTCTCATTCTTTCCCTCTCTCTTAGCTCCCTTTCCTTATTTTCTTTTCTCCTTCAAGTATGGTCTAGTTCTTGACTACCATCTCCTTCACCTTATAGTGCCCCGCAATGGAAACCTTAGAAAATAACACATCTAGGCTATGCAAAGCAGAATTATTTATTTTTTGTATAAGATAACAAGGTAATGTTAAGCCAAACAACACACATTAATAACTACAACTTGTCTTCTAAGGTCCCATGGTTGCATTACTTGATGAATTAACCAACATAATTTATCATACATGGTTAACTGATCCACAACAGTTCATTCCACATCTATTGTACTAGTGAATATACATATACATCTCCATTCATGCCACATAGATAAACAACTTGCTCAAGAATACATGTGCATGATCAACAGTCTATGCATATGGGTACATCAACATGTAGTTTTGATTACATTTGGAACATACGTTATGAATCAACTGATACATATGCAAGTACACGAGCATAAAAGCTATCTTCAAGTACAAGGTCTAAAGTCAGATGCACAAAGCATATCCTCCATGCTCACGAATAGTGACAAGGAAAAAAACCAATGGATAAAGCTCTTCCACCTAACCATGTGGAACCCTAAGGTCCACCCCTTGAGCTAGGAGTTAACATAAGGTCCCCACTACAACATACGGTCAGGTAGACAGTAGGCTATGAGACAACACATGACTCCAACATCACAAGTCACCATCACAAACAACATAACAGTACTTCCAGAGGCAACACTTAACAAAGGAGAGAGTACAACTAGGGAGTGCTAGGCTGTAGTAAGGAGAGTGTCATCGCATGGTCCTAACATGGGTTACCTAGGCAGTCTCTCTCTAGACACCGGCCCCATAGGATGATGCATGTGGAATCAACCTTCCTTTCATGATGACAAGGAAGTAAATTTGCCAATCCTAGCCTTCTCCCCTCATCCTTAGTCTGAACTAGCACTACAGGCATGAGTGAGGAAAAATCTTATTATCTTGTTAGTGTGAAAACTACCCAGCCCCTAGATTTATTATTATGTTATCACTGAATTACCAACTCCCAGTGGGTTAGCCTAGCTAGCCACTTAGCACCGGCCCCCACAATGGAAGCCACTCCCTTACCTACAACTAGAAAACCCTACTCAACAAGCATAGCAAGACATCACAACAACGAGGGTACAGGAACCATGCAAGGCATTAAACATCTTGCATAACATCATTCCTTATATCAAAAGGTATATAACAATGCAAGGCATTAACTCTCCATAACAAAATCAGAAGGGCAGAACTCCTAGACCATTGCCCATAATAACACATATTCATTACAACTCTATGATCTCCATGTCACCCTGTTCCATAACTCACCACAAAACTGGATACTAGACTAATACAATCAGTTGGATAATAATACATCCACAAGGAAGTGCATTTATTTTTCCCCTTGTCTTTTAGTCCTTACATAACTAGGGTCGACATACTTTATAGACCAACGAGATCTCAAGACATCTATCAAGACAACATATGAACTCAAGACATCCCAAGATAAGCCTCTAGAACTCTAGCCACACGGGTAGATATGGAATCGAAGACCATATGAACGGGGTTATGCCCCATAGATAGAATCAACACATTACGAGAAATCAATTATACTTATGATTTAAGTCTTACTAACTAATCCACTAAAGCAGATTGCAATTGACTAAGTTATTACAATAGTATATTAGTCATTAAAATTAGCTTGGCATTGATTGTATTCATATTAAGAAATAAATCTATATATTCACAATAAAGTAAATATTTATTAAATAATCATTTAATTAAATTTACAAGATGCAAATATCATTAACAACTATTGTCAGTGTTATAAATCAAAATGGATTAAATGATTATAATATAATTTAAATTTAATTCATACAGATAAGTTTGAGAGTTCCGATCTAATTCATAACCATATATAAAAAAAAAAGAAACAATTTTAATCTCATCTACTTAACAGTAGTTGCAATTACATAGAGATCGAATAACCTTGTCTAATTGTCATAACATTTATGAGGAATTAACACACGAACGGGTTCTAGTTCCATAAGTCATTATTATTATTATTTTCTAGAGAAGGTGATAGAGTTTAATACTACACTAAATTTCTTTAACCAAACTATTATTCCACATATCTAGTTCCCATTTATTACAATCTAATATGCCATCTCCCTCAACATGATCCAATTACAAACTGAGTTTAATAAACCTAATAATTTTATCACAATAATTTCCATTAACTTATTTAAACGAGTCACGTGACCAACATATTAGTAATAATAATAATAATAATAATATCCCACAAATCACTTGGTAACAACTATTTTTCATCTGAGAGCATTATTTAATTAACGTTACCCTTTTAAACACATCTACTAAATTTGAATAATCAAATTAATAAAATTATAAAATTGTGTCAACACAACATAAATAATACAACCACATTCCATGACTGAACAATAACCTAATAAATTTAATCCCATAATATTTCAAAAATTGACCTAATTTCAATCAAGTAATTAGTTATAATATTCAACTTATTATTGAATTGAACTAAATTTCAATACAAATTAAAAAAATCAAATAAGACTCAAAACCTAAGTTTATTCTCAACTTGAACCTCCGTTAAACCTATTAAATTTATGCATACGGAGCAATATATTTAACATCATACACGAAAAATAATTACAAAGCCTACCAAAATACATAAATTTCATATCTTCTAATGTTACTCTTCATCACCAAAACCCTAACTACCAATTAATAAGGAACCCTAATTAAAATTTATTACAGGAAACCCTATTTACGTAGGCCACAATTGGCTACTGACCCTCTGGTAGAATCCCTAACATGTCATTGACATCCACTACTCCTCTCAATCACAGAGTAGTATGTAGAGAGGCAATGGAGGAATGAGACCAGACCGATCTCTTCAAGGTGTAATTTCCTAGAAAGCAACGAGTGTCAGATATATGTGCAAGATGGATTTGGTGGGTCGACATACTGCAAAAAGGGACAGTGCCCAGCATTACCACAGTTGCTGTTTGGAATTGCTCAGAACATAATGTAGAGGCATTGGCAGAGCGCACAAACATTGGATAGCCGTAGCAAATACTAATAACAACGTTAAATGGTAAAATGCGAAGCATGATGGCATTGGTTGTCAGAGACAATACTTGCATGATGGTGTGATCGGCTCATGGATAAGACCCCAGAGAACTTGTGCAACGCAAGGCATTCTCTGACGGATGAAACCAGCTCTATCATGAGGACTTGTGACAGCATGCCAGAGGATAGAAGTGCTACGTTGCTGTTGATTGATAGGTAGTCACCAACTAATGGCGAAGACAATAGAAAGCACACCATGGGTGCTGAGGTAAGCATTGGGCTTACAATGAGCCTTCACATTTTATTTTGTCAAAGCAAACGCAAGGTTCCATGACTGAGTTCGCAAGAAGGAAAATCTAGAAACTTCTAAGCAGCTTCGACAGTTAAGAACACATGGCATCGAATGGGATTCTACCTAAAACTCAAGGCAATAGTCATGCCAAACTGAGAATTGCTAGAGTGGATAGCTAACGGCCAGTGAGTAAGGTAATACATCTAAGGTTTCATAGTGTCTAACAGCTGACCACCCTAAAGTTGCCTCCCCATTATTTCTAATTTGCAGACTTAACAATGACATTTCATTGAGCCAAGATTAGAATGTCCACAAGTATATATCAATAGAATAGGAGGTAAATCATGTCCATAGCTAGAAGCCATACTGGGAACTTAAAATGACATGATCGCTCAGCAAGATGTGTAGCAAATATCAACTGGGAAGAATCGATAGGTTGCAGCTGGCACGATGCTTCACCAAGGTGGTAGGAGACCCTCTAATGTGGTTAGCTGTAGGTTTCTATGAAGCAGGAGGTTCTTCCTCCATTACCTCGCTTCCACAGGTTCATAGAGTGGGTTTATGGCTAGGTTCAAGGACATTACAGTGATTTCATTGATAGCAGTTTAAGCATGTGTATCTCTGCATACCTTTTAACATATATAAAATTAGATAGGGCCGACATGAGTAATACTCCAGGATTCAGCGACAGCAACCAACAAGAAAAAAAAAAGTAGAGTTCTGTTTAAACACTAGTCTATGTGCCTTATCAGATGCACATGACAAAACTAAAGGGCATAATTTTGTTTGTTCAACAGAGTGTTAGGTAAGGAATTACAAACACAACAAAAGATTTCCCACATAGGGATTTAACTCAGCATTCCAGAATGCAAACAGGGGAAAGTGGACAAGATAGATTCAAGACATTCAATTGTATCTAAAGCACATGGAGGATTGTGATAGGTCTCAAACTAGAGATAGAAGGAATTTAAATACCAATTACTGAATAACTCTCATCCATGAAGGAAAACACAGTAATCCTAGTTCTATTACAATTTCACAAGAATTAAGCATATTTGCAGTGCATACCTGAAATTTTTAAGCTTTTACAAGAGTCTTATTTTCTCTCTGCATCCAATCCCTTCTTTTCTCTTCCCGAATTCTTTTTCCCTCAACACAACCAAGACTCTATCTCCTTGGATAAATGCAGAAGGCCTGCCTCTCCTTCTGACAACCCACAGTCTCAAAGCATGGGTCCATTCCTTAGGTGATTGCAAGAGACATGCCTCTCTTCTTCCAACATCCCACATTCTCGTGAGATTCTTCAATTTCACTTACCAAGGGATTCCACACCTCAAACTTGCAGATGACGGCCAAGAGACATTAATTTTTACTCATCTCCAAATATTGAACTCATAAAACCAGGCGATAACCCTAATATTTAATCTTTTAGAATATTATCCTTATTACCGTCAATTCATTTAATCAAGATGGTAATTATTTAATCATCTTACTAATGAATCTTACTTTCTTTTAATTTAATTCACTTACAACTTAGGACTTATTATTTCATTTACTTATTTAATTATTTATCCAATTTATTTATCTAATTACTATTTTTCATATTAGTTTTACCAATTATCAATAATTAAATTATTTATAATTATTAAACCACACACATAAACCCCAAGCAATGTTTATTTAATTTAAGCTTTAATTTAACCTTATTTAAATGAAGTATTCTTCATACATAATTTGACACTTAAATTGGATATACCCCAACTTACAAGGTGATACCTGACCCAAGGGAAGCCACAGGACATAATGACAAATGACGACAACAGTTTCACTGATGGTGACAATAGGGTACAACACTGAAACTCATCCTCCTTGAGGATGTTGACTAAATAGGGAACCTCATGTTAACTCGAATCCACAATTCCATTGGCTAGGGCATGCTCAGACTTAATAATTCAGGTGGAGTCGATGCCCGGTACCTGCATCCTACAACAAACAACAAGGTTGTGCATATATCCATATATAATCATGTAATCACAGACATGATGAATGGAAATTGCATTGTGGCAGGGTACTCGAACACGAGTAATGCGAAACTATTCCATTCATGTAAACACATCATCAATTAGCTACTTCCATTACCAGTTATACATCATAATCATGATCGAATAACATATTAAACTTAAAATAACATTAATCCATAATCATGTCCATCAACTGTGAAAGCACAAAGTACAAGTAATCAAGCATCATCCTAACATAGATCCATAATCAACTAGCATAATATCAAAGAGTCCATCAAGATCAAGGAGAACATAAACCATAACATAGAAGTCCAACCATCTCGAAACTGTAAACATGCACTATAAGACTATCATCTAAACCGGCACTGTCATATGAAAATAACATCTATCACAAACAAAAAGTGAGGGGCATTACACACCTCCTTATGTGACCTACACATGTACTACCATGCCCAAACTTGGCTCTTGCAGCCTCCACACACCTCCCTATGCATCCAACCCTAGAGATAGCTTAAGTATGCAACTCATTTGTACCTCATCTTGGTTGGCTCATGCCTCTCTTCTCTTATCCCTTTGTGAACTCTTTCTCTTGATTTTTACACATCCTACTATGTTTCTCCATTCAATCCTCTCCCTTTCCTCAAAGATTTTGTCCAACTCTTTATCCCTTGCTTCTAAAATCCTCTTCTCTAGTGCCTATTTTATTGTCTCAATATCTAGCACTTAAAATCCACTAACCTACCTCTTGAGAACCAAATCATCTTCATTTAATTTTGGATGCACCTCCTTTCAATTTTTTTAATAATATAGTTTAGGGTAGTTAAATTTTTCCTTATCCATTTAATTCTAACATGGAGTTCAAATCAGCCCTACTAGTAATAAATTCATGCTTCCTTTTGAATTTGTGGCCTTCCATCAACAATGCCACATCCCACCCACATTAGGCTTTAAATGATGACCTACACAAGTGTAGACATACACATTTGTACCATAAACTACCCTTCATAAATGTTGGCATAACTCAACTTCTTACTAGCACCCTCAATACTATCACAACCTCCTTGGGCTCCTTTGCAACCCACCACTCACCATGAAGCCATTTTTTTACCTCATTTTAGCTAGGAACCAACCTCTTTAATTCCCTACACTCATGCAACCATATTTTTTCTCTAGCACCTCTACTCATGTCATTCACCAAATTATGTCTTCCAACCATTTTTCATTCTTATTGTCACTCACTAACTCCATAAACAACCACCTATACACTTCACTATTGTAAAATCAACCCCCATTATTGGAATTATGAGCTCTCAACTCACTATTCAAACACTCTTCAATATGGATGTAGTGTTCCTTTACTATAGGTAACCCTACTACTCACACTAGTCACATGTAGCATCACCCAAAATGATACTCTAAACAAAGAACTATGAAAATTGATACAAATGCACTAAATGACTCTTTTGTTGCAAGTGTACCACCTCTTCACCATGGGCAATTGTTTAGTTCTTGTAACTCCACTCATATCATTCTCCTTCATATTGTTACAAGTGAGTCAAGAATCACCTTTATTATTGCTACAAGTCCTCAAACAAATGGCTAGAAGTGGTCACCTTATTAGCCCTAGTGGATTCTACACTATGGTGGTAACCTTTCCACTGGATTTAAGTTAAAAAGTATTGTGTTTGCAAGTGCAAAAACTATAGAAATGATGTTACTACATCACTTAGCCTATGTCAGCTACCTATCCTTCATGCACATCCCCTAACTTATCCCTATGTTTACACATTCCCATATACATTTTCCTTATCCATGGTATAATTACACTTATCTATGCACACTTTCCCGAACACAAGATTTCCACCTTGATCCACCTATTTTTTGTTCCAAGTCAAGTTTAGTGAAATCCCACTAAGAAATTTCTCTTAGAGGGATGACTAAACATAAATTTATGTTATTTATTACTATGTGCTACTATTTAAAGAATTTAAATGAATTCATTTAACAATATGACATCTCTAAGCATTCTAAGGCATATCATTCACTTCACCCACTTTAATTAGAGCACCAAAAGGAATCTAGATCTACATGACCATCCTTAAGAGAATCTACATGTCTAAAGAGTATTAGTTTTAGTCTTTTACACATATTTTGATGGGTTGACCTATGAGAATATGTTTTCTTGTGACATAACGTTAACCCTTCCATCGTAGTTCTAAATACTGCTAGCCCTTAGTTATAAAGAGAAGAAGAGGAAACTAAGGTGAATCAATCAAAGTGAAAATAAAAGTGTCAAATAGTGTCAAATCAAGACCATGGACAAAGGATAGATGCACAAGAATGGACTTAGTCTTGATCCACAAAGTTCACTCCACACAAAGAAAAAATAACATTCTAATCTAGATGTAAATATTAGACTGAGATTCCCTATTCTAGATCTTTTGATATTATAGATTACAAAGCATTCATCTAGATTACTCCTATGTTTTAGTGAGCTAAATACAATTATTTCTATTAAATATTTTTCATATAGTTATTGAAAATAATCATAAAACATTATCCCATTAAAAAGTACACTATTTAATTAGTCTAGATTAGTTTTACTTATGTGTATGCATGTTATTTGATTAGTTTAGACTACCTGTAAAGAAAGTTTATTTTTATTTATAGTTTTTGTGATCCCGATTGATCCCCCACAAACTAGTTTTCATTCTATTGTTTTTTCATCAAGAAATTAGGATTTTCAAATTTGATATAACCCTGATTTCCTATAATGGCCCTGTGTAATTCATTAATAAAAACAAAGATAACTTACATACAATCACAATATTTATTTTTCCTTTCATCTATAATTTTATTATTTATCATCACATAATTTTGATTGGCTAGATAATCAATTAAGATTAGCCAAACAACTCTTCTATCCTAATGGGATAGGCATTTACCCTCATAGGATAGGAAAAAGTACTTTAGCTAGAGACTTGACTCATGAGGACAAAATGAGTTCTAAGTCACACATTGAATGACAATAGTTCCCTATTGGAAGTGCATTGAGGTTACTGCCATTTAAAAGAGTATAAAGTAAAGTGACTTGAGTCTCACCTCAGAATTGATCCTAAACCCTTAGGGATCCAAACAAATCCATCCACTATATTTCTTCTAAGTACCAAATTTGTTGTTCAACATTTAGTTATTAAATAATAAAATATTTAAAGTGTTGAGTAATGAAAATTACTATATATTCCCTATATGATTAAATCTTACTAGTGGTATGGTTTAATTTATTCCAGGGAGAATCATTTTACCTTTAATCATGTTTGAATCTCAAGTAGTAATCAATTAGTTTCATCTCGTATATCAATCATCATGTCAATGAGGGTTCTGACACACCAATAGGTTAGAATGACAAAGGTTCCCCTACTTGGAAGGTGGCTATCCCAAAGAGTCTACATTAATTACATTTGCAAGGTTTACCAAAAATTCCCAATTGGAGAGTACCTTGGTTGGTCCATTCAAGGGGTTTTGTTGAAATATCAAGAGTTTCTCACATGAAATAAATGTTTAACTTAGTGTAATCAATTGATCACTATTAGTTAGTTTCAACCCTCTAATTCAACTTTATACATTTTCACAATTTCCATATCAAATTGTTAAACCTTCTAATAGTAGTTTCAAACATTAAATCAAATAAAAAACATTTAAATCCTTAAAACATGATTAAAGGTAAAATCATTCTCCCTTAAATCCTTAATTCAACTTTAAACATGTTCACAATTTCCATGTCATCTTTCTAGTTCCACCATCCCTCAGGGAATGGTATTTGTTTTGAGGTTTAGGAGACCTTCCAAATATACCTTAGCTGGTTTTGAATTTTCTTCATCAATTATTTGGGTAGCGAACACATCTAAAGATGTAAGGAAATCAATGAGATGTTTGTCATCTTCAAAAACCTAGAAAGGAGTAATATTATCTGGCACAGAAGGAGTGGGAGCCAACTCTATAGTAAACTTCTTCAAATCTGACATGGCAAGTGGTTCCAATGAGCTTGCAGCCTGTGCCAATGCATCAACAACATGATTTTATTTCCTTGGAATCAACTGGATATTAAATCCATCAAAACACTCGACGAGATCCCACACCTAATTTTTGTAGTGATTCAATCTTTTGTATGACAAGAATATTGTTTTCTCACTTGCTTAAATACCAATTTTGAATCACCAAATACCTAAATTACCTTAACTTTATTCTGAATAGCAATTAGAAGCCCATGCACTAGTGATTCATACTCTGCAACATTGTTAGTACAAGGAAACTATAGTTTGTATGCAGCTAAATAAGATTCCCCTGTAGGACTGATTAGTTCAAAACCTGCACCAGACCCTTGCTTAGATCTAGACCCGTCAAACCTCAATGTCCAAATCTGGGAATCCATCGACTTCTTCCTAAAAGAGACATCTTATAAGGCAAACTTGAAACCCATTTTTTTTTCAATACATTATTTTGAAATAATTATTTAAATGATCTAATATTGTTTAGAAAATAAATTATATTTTATAATTTTTTCTTTAAATTCTAATTTAAGCCAAGAAGTGGCCGTTACTTGGCTTATGAAAAGTTATGTTCAGTTTTAAAAAGACTAAGAAATTAGAAGAAGTGGAAGAGGAAAAGTCATTTAGGTTTTTAAAAGATCAAGAAATGTTAAGTTTTGGGATGCTATGATGAGAGAAGAAAGGGGGAGAAAGAATCGAGGAGGCAAAAGAATATGTTTCAACATCTAACAATAGAAATATATTCAATAACTAAGGTTTCTAGGTGGCATCCATCACTGATTGAAAATAATTTTTGAAGAGGAAATTATTCCTGTGGTATATTTTTCAAAGCTTATAGCTGGGGTTTAAACTTTCAGCTTCAAAAATAAAACTTATGTTGACTGTTAACTATGTTAATAGTGTGTTCTTATAGTTTGTGTAATAGATTTAAATAATTATGGGTGAATCTATCTATTTTGTTGTTGTGAGGATAATCTTTCTTGATCCATTTGTGGGATTCTTTCAGAGCTCAGTATGATAAAATGGATCATAGAAATCTATGCTTTGCGAGTTTTATTGGCATCTAAATGATAAGATAGTGAAAACTATACCTTCTTCTATTCTTATGTGATTCTTGTAATAGTATACTATGATTGTAGTTATTGAACAAGTGATCATTAATGATGGCTTCAAGATAGAACTTAGATCAATATGTAATTGACTTGACAAATGATGAATTTATCATCCTTAGATGTTATTTGGTTAAGTATGATAGAAGTTCAAGTTGCATGTTCTTATAATGAGAATGTATTATCTATTGTATGTAATTGTACTCTTGTATTTATATGCATGATGAAATTACAAAACAAATGACTGAGTTTCATCTTGAAAGAATATATTTAGATTATTATTGAAGTTAGACAACTATCAAATTGCTCTTTAAGTATGTTTAGGATAAGTGAACACGTATTTGGATATTGTATATTTTGTGTTTGTAAGTTCAAGTTTCTGAACTACGAAGACTCTGTGCTACGAGTACGTAGACAAGGCCATCATGGATGAGCCCCCAAGACTTTAGGTTAGCCCCTTAGGGCCTTAGGCTAATATATTGCTTAGTGTATGTTTATTGATGAACTTTGTGGAAACTAATGTTTTCTTTTAGTTGTGTAGTTTCAGATCTGACAATCATGTAGGATAATGGAGCAAAGAAAAGTATTTCTCATACTATGAAAGGATGATCATATGATATTCATTATAAATGTGAAATGTTATATCTCTTGATAAAATTTTAATATTCATAAATGATACACTTAGATTTGAAAATTTTCTCCTATTATTTTTTTATCATTCCTGACTAATTCAATAAATTATTGTTATTTGCTGATATTTTAATGAGTGGACATTACGAACATAGATGTCAGTTTATCCAATGTTGCATAATAAATAGGCAAAGCAGCTAATTGAGCAAGATTAAAAGAAGCCTGAAGGTAACAATAAGCCTTATGGAATCTATTGTTGAATGAACTTATCAATTCTCCTTTAGTCCTATGGATCTCCATAAAGGATTGGTAAAGATTAGCATTGGTGGTAGGCATCTAAAATTAGTTTAAGAATGCATCCTTCAAAGTTTGCCATGAATTGATTGAGGCTGAAGGAAGGTTAGCAAACCAATAATATGCTTCATCTTGCATTGAGTAGGGAAATAACCTATAGAACACATCCTCATGCTCAACTTGTAGCATATACATATTACCTTCAAAAATCTTTATGTGTTCATTAGCAGTTATTTCAAGGTCATTAGGATAGAACTTTGATCGATATTTATCAATATTCTTTGGCATGTCATGATAGTCGAAAAACTAGATAGGAGAGGGATTTGTAGCAAAGAAATCCATGTTAAGGAAGTTGACTTGAACCGTAGTTGGATTTCTTGGAATGGACCATACCCTTAGGGTCTTGGGTATTCCTTGGTCTTGCCTTGTACTTCTAAACTTGGTTAAGAACAAAATTTCCTCTCTAGCTAAACTAGATCTAATATGTCTCTACCTAGTCTCCAGCCTCACTTATCTAGAAAAGAATGGTTTATGTGATGTTCAAGTCCCTCCTACTATTGCCAATTTTGTTGATGGTCTTTTTAGCACGCAGCAGCACAGGTATGAGACGAGGGTATATCAACTCTCTTGAAAGGAATCCTATCCTAAATCTTCATAATAGGACTACCCCAAGGTTTTTATAGCTAGGTCTTAGCTCACAAGATAACTCAATGGATATGTGTTTTGTTTTTTTAGAAAAGGGGACTTACATGCAACTAAATGGTTTATGAAACTATGACAACAAAGTGTGCAACAACCCTTAAATGATGTAAACTATTTAAGCCTTAAATTACAAGCAAATGAAGAATATATGAATGTTGCTTAACACCTAACTCTAATAGATGTTTATATAGAAAATGAAAAAGGTGAAAGGGTAAATGGAGATATTGCAACCTAAGTGACAAATCACAACTAGATAATATGATGTAAATAGATAAAATACCCTCAATAAACCACCTCCTATTTAACCAGGTTAAGAAATCACAATGTTGCAGGAAATGATACAATCATCAAAGAACTGTTATAATTTTTAAATCACAACCATTCATTAAACACCAAGTTGATGGCATAGTTTAACTATTGAAATGTAATTGAACTAAACTCATTAATGGAGGTTTAGACTAATCATACAATGTAACTTACAGTTAGCAAGTACGAATGGTATGAACTAAGGAATTTATCACATATCCTAACATTTATCCATCATTAAAATTGTACATGTAGTGCCCCCTCATTGTTGGCTTGTGATAGTGGTAGTTCTGCATTGCTCTCTGTCAGTCAGAGACAGTTGTTAGTTTTTCATTGCATTGATACAGTTCTGAGACATTTGATTAGTAGGATATGATCTATGTTGATTTTGATCTTGATGGACTATGTTTGATTGATATAATTAGACATGTGTTATGAGTTTATGATGGCATTACTATTATTCTAGTTATGATGCGAATTAATATTATCATGTGTCATTTAATTTGTTGGTATTTGAATTAAGATAAAAGTTGTTATGATATTGTTTCAAGACCAGAGACGGCGTAGTACTACTCGCTTCGAGCACACTACTACGTCGTGATTCTTTGACTCTTTGTCTGTGTTGACATATATGTATTTGATCGTATACAACCAATTGTTCAGATGCAGGCTGTAGGTACCGAGCCTCGACTCCACCTAATATATCAGGTTTGAGCGGGCTCTTGCACCAATGGGTATCAGTGATGGGAGATAATGCAAGGTCTATTCCACTAGGTAGGTCCTTGTCTTCTGTTGTGGTCTCAAGTCATGTTGTGATACTTGGTCCTTGCCTATTAGGTTGGGTAATCTCATGTTGTGGTGTATAGTTGAGTTATGTTAATTATGCTCATGTGTGGTTGGAAAATACTTTAATGATTTATTATTAATTAAAAATGCTTCTTTTATGTTTATTGGATATTATTTGTTTTGGGCTTAGAACTTTGTATGACACCTTGGTTAAATTTTATAATAGTCTAGAATTAAATTATCTACTATCCAAGAGTATTTATGTTTTAAGTTGTAGCTATGGGTAGTTAGTATATTTTTGGGTTAAGAATAATTTTTGGTAAGTGAAATTAATGCCTTGAGTTGTCAATTTTGAAATTAGAAGATTTGGGATCTCTTTTTATAACAAATTTTTGAATTTCTCGGAGGAGTGGGTTGTTGGGTAATGGATGCATGTCTGCATTTATTTTATGAGTTGAACCATTTTTATATGGGAAAATTTTATTCTGAGGGGAGTTGGAAAGAAAACAAAGATATTGGGGAGAAGAACAGAGAATTTGGTTGTAGGAGTTGGAGAAATTTTGAGGTGGGACTGAATTTCGGGTATGTGATTTGTCTCTCTTTATGAATTTACAATTGTTGTAGCTTGTAAGTTATATTTTCTTGTAGCATGTTCTATGTGTGAAACTAGCATGTCTTGTGTGTGAAACTTGCATGTTCTGTAATTTAGAATTTAAATATCTTTGTGGCTTGTATTGTCTTGTGCCTGTGTAGTTGAATGTTGCTCTAACCTCTATAGATTCCTTCAAAATGTATTCTTCTAGTTTATCCTTTGTCTTAATCCTTTTGAAATCATTAGCTCAGTAACCCTGCATTGTGATTTCAATCTTGTGAAATAGATGACTCAATTTTAAGCTTTTAGCAATCTCTTATCCCATTTGTTCTTGCAATTTATCTCTGATAGAGGTGAAATGCCTAGTAAGAAGTGAATTGGCCTTTACATATATTTTTTTCCATGGCAACCTGTTAGTGCTTGCAACCACTTATTTGGTTCTCATATTATTCATATTTCCTTTTTACCTTGGATGCCTTGCTTTTATCTGTGTAACCCTGATGAAGATCTTGTGCTTCCAACACTACTTCCTCTAGAAAGTTACCCTACAAGCATGTCTAGGAATTTGACCAAATCTTGTGAAGTTTTCTTCACAATTTCCTTCAAATCTACTTAAAAAATTTCTTGTTGGTTGAAAGATACCATTTAATTCATCTTTTCCAATAGATTTAAAACTCATTTTGATGCTCTGGCTTTATTCCTTAGAAAACAATTTAACTATATGGTTTACACAAATTGTGTTACCTTAGCAATAGAAGTCTTTGATTGTATGAGTATGCTATTGTAGATTGAGAAAAAACTTAGTTTTTTCCTTTGACCGTATGGCATAGGAGAACCCCATCAGTATTCTCCTTGTGGTTAAAAATTTCTACTCTTTTTTTTCTCCATGATAGACCCAGACCGTATGGTGTTGGGAGAAATATGGAGCAACTTTGTTTTGAAGATTTACAGCCCTCTCTTGGGGATGTTGTACAGCCACTGTATAGCCTTCTCCTTGCCTTCTTTTGGATGAAATTTGTTGTTTCTTAATTCTCTTGTAAGTCTGCAATTTCTATGAATCATTGGCCTTCTTTTGGACGAAATTTGTTGTTTCTTAATTCTCTTGTAAGTCTGCAATTTCTATGAATCATTTGCCTTCTTTTGGATTAAATTTGATGTTTCTTAATTCTTTTGTAAGTTTGCAATTTTTGTGAATCATTGGCCTTCTTTTGGATGAAAATTTCAGTTTCTTAGTTCTCTTGTAAGTCTGCAATTTCTGTGAATCATTTGCCTTCTTTTGGATGAAATTTGTTGTTTCTTAATTCTCTTGTAAGTCTGCAATTTCTATGAATCATTGGCCTTCTTTTGGATGAAATTTGTTGTTTCTTAATTCTCTTGTAAGTCTGCAATTTCTGTGAATCATTGGCCTTCTTTTGGATGAAATTTGTTGTTTCTTAATTCTCTTGTAAGTCTGCAATTTATGTGAATCATTGGCCTTCTTTTGGATGAAATTTGTTGTTTCTTAATTCTCTTGTAAGTCTACAATTTCTATGAATCATTGGCCTCCTCCTTACTTTCTCTGGATCTTATTTTGTTTTAATGAAAATCATATGATTGAAATCTTGAAATTTATTTCAATTTGAGGTCATAAAAAAAAAGTTAATTGTTGTGATTGTTCTTAAATAGAAGGCTTGGAGGAGATCTTGCTTGTAGGGAAACTTCTAAATTTTGAGTGTAGTTTGGATTTATTAAGTCAATATCAGGGAGAAGATGATATTAGAAGGTTCATTTGTAATTTTTTTAACAAAAAGTGGCAAGCCACTATAATTATATATTAATAAAAAGTTACAAAAAGCTAGTTCAACAGAGCATACCGGTAGGAAAGAGCCAGCAAGAAAACCTCCAGTTATAGCTTGAAAATTACATTTTCCCACAACAGGTTTCTAATTACAAGACAAGAGGGGAGTAGAATAATACAAAAGTTGTAATCTTCAACCCCAGAACTTTTACAAAAAAAGAGGCTAAAATTTCCCTCAGAATTAATCAACTTGGAAGAGAACAAAACACATCCACTGAACTTTACATAACCATATTGTAGAAACTATTGACAAAAGATACAAAAACCAGTAAAAGGATGTAGATAGACCATCTAGCCTGCAATTGGAGCATATAGATCTTGTAACAAGACATTACCCTCTGCAGCATCTAGTTCAATTGGTGACCCTAGAGGAGGCAAAATTTGAGGATGATATTGAATTAAAAATAGAAAGGCATGGAACTTCTCCTCCACTTGATTCACCAAAGGATCACCTAATTCAGCTCTATGTGCATGGAGGGGAATGCTCAAAAGGTCCTCATTCTCAAGGTGAATGGCCAAACCAAAAGCATTGAAGGTACAGTTATGAGCAGGAGAGTGGAGGATATTGCATTTAGTAAACAGACCACTAATTAGAGCACCCATCTTAAACAAATCATAATTCTGAAAAGCATCTGAGGCACCTTGTCACAATACAAAAAATGATGAACACACTTTGTAATTAACGGTCTTACCACTAAAGCATCCTAGACCAGATCCATAATATTAGAAGCAAACATAGATAAAATCTAAGAGGGATAGAGTGACCGTGCACGAGAATCCAATAATTCATTTCCAATCACCTCCCGCACTGCTTCCTTAGAGTCTTGATTATCAATAGCAAACACAGAAGCTAAACCTTCTACATTAACACTACCCAAAAAAAGTTGTTTCCCATTTTTGCAAAGGGAAAAGGAGCCTGCGATTCAATTGGATCTCCATCAAAAAAACTTAGAAGCATTGAATAAGAAAACCATACATGAAGTGAGGTTAAATAAAATAAGGGACCTCTGATATTAATGCATAACATTATTACTAGTCCTCTCAGCACATGCAAAGTTCAACGAACTGAAGTGAAGTACTTAATATTGGATTCAGTGTAGATTTATCTGCTAAGAAAGGAAAACATACATAAACAAAATCAAAGACCACTCAATTCACACGAATAATCAACTTGAAACTATCAGAGGAAATGAGATGGAGTTAAAAGGAATGTGCGAAGCTAACAATCATATTTAGTAAGTACTAGATTCTCTTTTAATTACACTAAAGATATTGGGATATCCTTCAACATTTCCACTATCTAAAATTAAAGTATCTAACTCCAAATCGAAGGCTAAATTAGCTAGAGCATCAACCAACTAATTACCTTCTCTGTAACAATGTGAAATGATGAAATTATCAAAAAATTTCAAAATATCCTAGGCCTATTCTAAAATATAATTAATCTTCCAATTCAATGCTACTTTCTTCTTCAAGGCATTAATAATAATCAAAGAGTCTCCTTCTATATGAAGATTAGCAACCTTCAACTTTTTAGCTAATTTCAGACCTTCAGCCAAGGCCAAGGCCTCAACTAAATTATTAGTAGTAACGGAAATTTTTGAAGAAAAGGCTAAATAAAAATCTCCCAAGAATCCTCTTAAAGCCCCTCCAATAGAGGCAGGACCTGGATTACCTCTCGAAGCACCATCAAAATTAAGCTTAGTATAACCTTAAACAAGTGGCACCCAACTAATTATACTTCTATCAATTTTAGTATTAGAAGAAATACCCAAATATGGAAGAGGCTTTAAAAGTTTCCAAGATTTCAAAAGCTGATCATCCCAAGAGGAGATTTTTAAATTTGAAAAACCCTTCCTTTGTAGATTGCTCATAACCACCTCAGAAATAGACTTCTCAAGATTAGTCAATATAAAATCAAAAGTTTGAGACTCTTTCCTAAAAATTCTCTAATTTCTTTCTAACCATAAAGTCCAAATCACAATAGAAGGAGAAACTATTCAAATAGAAGAAAAAGTTGAGTCTTTATATAGAATAGGCCAGCTATGAAACAAATTCAAAATAGAATTAGGTAAAGGAGCAAACCAATTAAGCATTGAAAATAACCAATTCTAGCAAGAAGTAGGAAAAGGAAAGAGCACAAAGAGATGATCAGGATCCTCATCACAAACTCCACAAAGAACACACTTAAAAGGGACTGCTAAGCCATGTTTTGCAAGTCTCTGACTAGTTAAAATTTTCCCCTGAAGAGCCAACCAAACAAAAGCACCTACTTTAGGAAGACAAGCAAAATTCCAACAAAGAGAAAAAGGTCAGTCCAACATCTGACTTCCTTGTTTAAGAACCAAGGATCTATACCCATCATGTACAGAATAAGAACCATTATTTGCAAGAGTCCAAATTAATTCATCTACTTTGTCAGAATAACAAATCTTCCTCTTTTTAAGTTGAGAAGAGAGTAAATCTTTTTGATCTTGAGGGAAATCACATTGCTGAAAATCTTTCCAAATCACTGAGGAAAGTGGACCATCCTTTATAACTAAAAAATAATCACACACTTTACTTCCCCAATTAATCAACAGATAATTTCTAGCATGATCCAAACCATCACAAAGAGATAGTGGAGGAAAACCATTCCAAGAATCCTCCCAAAAACTAGCCTTAGAACCATTAAAGACCTTCCAAGAAAGATTGGAAAGAATAACCCTCCTGCATGAAACTAAAAAATTCCACATACTTGACCCCTTAGAAGGATTCTCAACTATGAAAATTCTTTCAGAATCTAGAGAATCCAAATACTTACACTGCATGAGTTTACACCGTTTTAATTAAGGTTTAGAGTAAAGCTTCCAAGCCAACTTAGCACCTAAAGATTTATTTTGAGATTCTAAACCATGAATTCTTGCTCCCCCTAAAGATTTAGGAATACAAACCTTATCCCAAGAAATCAAAGGAATCTTATTATTAACTTCTGAACAGCCTTTCCATAGAAAGGACCTGAGAGATTTCTGAATATCATCAATAATACCTTTGGGAATTTGCTAGATTGAAAGCATGTAAATTGGAAGGGCAGACAAGACTGACTTAAGAAGGTTAATCCTTTTAGATAAGGTAAGCCATCTACCTTTCCATAGAGCAATTTTATTATGAATTGATTTAGAAATCTTTGCCCAAAAAGATTTCCTATTAGGACCAAAAAATAATGGGATGCCCAAATATTGACTAGGTAATGATCCCAATTTGTATTTTAAAACAGAAATAATTCTAGACTAAATACTTGCTTTAGTATTAAAGAAGAAAACCTTAGACTTTTCTAAATTAACCTCCTGATTGGAAGCAGCACAATAAGTTGAAATTGTATTTTGAATACACTTAGCCTCACTAAGAGAAGGAAATCCAAACAATAAGGTATCATCTGCAAAAAGGGTGTGAGTAAAGGGAAAAGGCACCCAAGGAATCACAATACCCTTCCAATTAGAAAGCTGACATTGATAAGAAATAGCCCTACTAAAAGAATCAGCCATCAAAATAAAGAGATAAGGGGAAAGAGGATCCACTTGTCTGACACCTTGAGAAACTTGAAAAAAATCAGAAGGGCTTCCATTTAGTAAGACAACAAATCCAACTTTTGAAATACAAGACCAGATCCATTTACACCATTTCTTCGAAAAACCAAACTTCTCTAGAGCTTTCATCAAAAAAACCTAGGAAACTCTATCATAAGCTTTCTTCATATCTAATTTTAAAATCATGGCCGGGATATTAAATTCCTTAATAGAATGAAGAACTTCATGAGCTATTAAAGCTCCATCTACTGTCTCTTTTCTTGGAACAAAACCTCCTTGTTCATCAAAGATTAATTTCGGTATTAATAAAGCTAATCTCATAGTAATAATTTTGGTAAAAATCTTATATAAGGTATTACACAAAGAAATGGGTCTAAATTGGGAAAAAGAAGTAGGAGAACTAATTTTAGGAATAAGAGCTATAAAAGTAGAATTCATTTCTCTTAACATATTACTATTCTTTCTTGACTCTTCCAAAGCAAGCCAAACATCCCTACCCACAATGTCCCAACATTTCTGAAAAAATAATGGAGTAAAACCATCTAGACTCGGGGCCTTATCTGGATCTAAGGAAAAAACAACACCCCTAACTTCTTCAAGGGTAAATTCCTTTATTGACATGAGATTATCATCTCTGTCTACCAAACAAGGGATATTACTCAACAAAGATTTACATTGCTCATTTGGAAAAGGAGAATTATTGTTAGAAAGAAGAGAGGAGAAAAAGAAGATAGCCTCTTTTTGTATATCTCCAAAATCAGACAAGACATCGCCCTCCTTATTTTGAATAATCTAAATTTTATTTAAATGCCTATTCATTTTAACAGAAGCATGAAAAAATCTAGTTTTCCTATCTCCAGCCTGCAACCAAGTTTCTCGAGACTTTTGTCTCCAAAAGATCTCTTCTCTCATAAGAATTTCCTCTAAATCAAATTGCAACAATTTTTGACATTCAAACAAGTTATTATCCATTCCTTGATTAATGATTTGTTGATTAACAAACTTAAGTTTATCTAAAATAATTTCTTTTTCTTGAAAAATGTTTTTAAAGTGAGAGATATTCCAACTTCTAATTTTTTCCTTGAGCAAATGAAGTTTTTTGCAAAATTGGAACATTCTGGACCCCTTAATAAAAGGAAGAGACTCCCACCATGATTTAATAGAAGGAACAAAATTAGAATCATGAAACCACATTGCTTCCAACCTAAAGGGTTTCTTACTTCCTTGAAAAACTTCCACAAAATTAAGATTTAATTGGATAGGAAAATGATCTGACCCAGAGTGAGAAAGAATCAAAGAAGAAAAATAACACTTTTGAAAGAGCCAAGATGAGGAGAGAAATAATCTATCCAATCTCTCTGCTATCTATAAGAAGCCCTTTCTTCTATTAGACCACGTAAATTTACCATTCATGGGAATAGAGTCAATGAGACCATTATTCAAAACAAAATCAGAAAAATCTGACATGGTTTTTAAGGGAGGTGTTATCCCCCCTGATTTTTCTTCTAAGTTCAAGATAGCATTAAAATCTCCTCCAATAATCAATTTCTCATGCTGAAGATCTTGAAGAATGACACTTAAAAAATCCCAAAGCCTTTTTTAATCTATAGTAGATGTTGGGCCATAAACATTAATAATCTAGAAAGATTCTAAACCAAAGTGGATCTCCGCTAATTGACAATTTGCCGTAGTTATAACAACTTGAACATCCACTATCAATTTATTCCAAAGAAGGGCCAGACCACCTGAAGCTCTAGAATCTACCTCAGTAGAGAAATTCCATTTTTTCCATTTGCTAAAGTAGTTATTTGCTAAAGAAGAGGAAAGTTTAGTTTCTTGTAGAAGAACTAGATTGACACCTGATAAATCCAATTGATGCTTTATCAGGCATCTTTTGTTAGGGGTATTAATACCACTAACATTCCAGGTTAAGATTTTCATTGGACTCGAGGAGAGCAGCAAGCTCTCCTCACTGAAGATCTAGTTAAATTTTTTTCTAAAGTAGACTAGACTTCTGCTTGAATTTCTTCCTCTGTAACCTTGGATTTGGGTTTCCTACCCCAAGGTTTAGCAGGAGGAGAAGGAGTGTATTTCTCCTCTAGAGGAGTCTGAGAAATCAAGGAAAGAACATCACTACCATCCACAATTTCTTCTGCCATTACTTCATCAGCTATTTTATTGATGAATTCCTCCCCGACTTTCGTAATAACTTCATCAATGAATTTTTCAGCCTCCTCTAAAGGAAAAGAGTCCTTAAATTGCCTTGAGAAATGGGGTTTAGGAGAGACAAAAGAATCCTTAGTTGCTTCATTAGACTCTAAAATCAAGGAAGTCAAAATGTGAGTCGCACTAACCAAATAATTAGGGTTTGAATCAAAATTTATGACATCTTGATCTACCAATACGAGCTCCTAAGAAGAAATAGTAGCATTACTTTCCAATCCAGAAGAAGGATTAACCAAATAATTAAAAGACAACTCAATACCATCAGGCCCAAGATCAGACCCAAAATTCCCTTTTAAAATAGGAGAACCCTCATTAGGACATGCAAAACCACATCTTTTTCATTCCCAATGCCTAAAAAAGGTTCTTGTGGAATCTGGTTAGATGAAAGCATAGGACAATCGCCAATTGTTTCAGTTTCCTAAGGATTGATAAAGGAATTAGTAAGAAGGACACTTTCCAAACATTTTGATTTATTTGTATCTAAATCTGGAGAAGCAACCTTACTTTTAGTAGACAAAACATGAGATTTTTCTGAAACCCCCCATTCCACAGAATCACCCAGGTTATCAAAATTTAAGATAGTTTGAGGGTCTTCAAAAACAAGACTCTGTACCCAAGAAGTCTTAGAAGTTTTTAAAATCATAGAAGAGGGAAGAGGAAAGAAAGTGTTCATGATCACACATAACCTCACTGGAAGACTAGGGTTTTTGTAAGTCAACAAATCATGATTTACAAAAAACCCCACTCTTTCAACAATAAATTTAAGAACACCCAAATCTCTGTATTCCAAAGGTAAATTAGGAAAGCTAATCTAGAAAGGATTGCATTGGCTCGAGGATCAAAGTTAGGAATCCATTCTTGTAAATAAATACCTTTACCTTTGAAAAACCAATATTTTACTTTCAAAATGTTGTCTCTTGCCTCCTTGTTTGAAAAAATAACTATAAAAAACCCTAAACCCATGTCCAATAACCATAAATTTGTAGCTTCGCACCAATTAACATAAACCCAAGATTCCAATAAATGGGTTTCATCAGCAAAATTCCAAATCTTACCTATTAGCGCATGCTGACTTAGATCTAAGACATGAGGACAAATAAGATCTTCAGGAAGTAGAATCTCAATTTCCTTAGGATCAGCATTTACAATAGAATCCTTACCTGAAGATTTTACCTTTGGTACCCAGATTTGCTTAGGAGTTTTCAAAGATTTGAATTCTTGAAATGTCCTTCCAAACCCCCTGTGTCGTGGATTAAAGCCTGACCATCCTCGCAAATGTTGTCTTGGTAAAACGTTATCATACCCAGAATGTTCGTAAACCCTATCAATTCCAGCTAAAAAATCTGCAAAAAGACTCTCCTGAGACTGTAGTGGTCTCCTCCTCCTAACTGTAAATTTTTGCTCTAACATTGTTTAATATTTTATTTCACTAGAAGGTTCATTTGTTAGTAACGTATCATTTCAGAATTAAATTTATTTAATTAATGTTGTCTTTTTTTTGGTATATGCAAAGAAGTTTAATAAATTAAGTTGTGCTCTTTTTATTAAATATAACTCTATTATTATTATTTTTTAAATTGTTTTTTTAGAAAATTGTAATCTTAGAATATATATAATGGAAAGAAGTCACTTTTTGAGAAATAGATATCATGGTAGTTGTTTATATTAGAAATCTTAAGTGGTAAAATAATAGATGGTAATTCATGCTCATAGGAAAATACATAAGTTTGATTTGATATTATAAGTGGTTAATTGTTAGGAAATCTTATAGGTCATAGGAGTTGTTTGAAATTGTAGATGCTTAATTTATGCTTATAGTGAGAATCATAGATACTTATAGTTATTGTTTTAGAAATTGGAAAGTATTGGAAATTGGAATAGGAAAAATGTATTTATGCATAGTTAAAACAATATTTAAAAAGTATTATTCCTTGTATTTAAGTGATTGTTAGGATCTTGAAATATATTGTTCTTGGGTTATAACATAATGGTGTGTAATGTTAGGCATTGTTTTAAATTAGTTGTCAATCAAATTATTATTCTTTTTCTAGTCTCTTTTAGGTATAAAGGACTACAGTTATACAACATAAATGATGAATGGAAATTTATTAATATTGAAAGAATTTATATAGTTATAGTTGCTTCTTTTTACTAAATTGGTGGTTTTAGAATATAGAATTAGGTGTTCATATAGTTGTGCACGAAATCAAATGTGATCTAGTGACTTTAAATTATAGCATTTTAAATTAGTTACCTTTATTTATATAAAACAATGAAGTGTGCCTTGATTGTATTAGAGGAATTAAAGTGTGTTTAACTTGGGATTGTTCAGTAATGGACTTAAACTATAACTTTTCATTGATTTTGTTTTAGTTATGATGTTCATATTATGGTCCTCCATCTTCTAGTTCATTATTTCCTTGAGATTTTAAGTTACAATTTTTGATATCCTTGTGAAGTCGATATTTTGTTGTAATGGGATTTGGGCAAGTGGTCAAGTTGATTTTTCCAAGGCCTATGATGATTAAGGTTTTAATTCGGTTAATGTCTTATACTATGTCTCTTATTCATGTATGGGGGTCCTGGTATCATATTCATGGAAGAATGATGTAATTAGTCTATTACATTTCTTAGTTTGAGGCACATGTTGCTATTTTAGTGTCAAGTTATTAAAACCTTGTTCCATTTTGGATAAGGGACTTATTGGTGATATAGTGTTTTTGTGCCGACTCCAAAGGTTAGGTGTGCAATATATTTTGGTTAATTTTTTGGTTCAAATGATGTTTTGATTAAGTGGTTGTATGGATAGGGGAAATTTTTATTACAAAAATGAGAATTTGAAGTGTTGTATTGTGAAAATCAAATGTTATCAGTCCCCTTTCTCTTGTATGTTGTTTTGGACACTATTTAGGGTTGCTAGTGTAGAAAGAAGAGTGGATTCCATGGTGGGGCCGGTGCTAGTGAGAGGCCGCCTAGGTAACCCCATGGAAGTTGTAAGCAAGTGGAAACTTAATAACTTAATTAGGATGGTTGGGGTACTAAAACACATAACAAGATAAGTAAGATACCTCACCCATGCCTTGAGTGCTCTCACAAGCTAAGGATGGGATGAGAAGGCCTGGTTGGCAAGGTTGACCTCCTTATCTCCATGAGAGGACATGTCAGTTCTACATATGTCACCCTATGGGACCGATGGCTAGGGAGAGGCTGCCAGGGTAACCATAGATGGGGGCTAGTTTCTAGTGAGAGATAGCCTGGGCAACCCATGCTAGGACCATGCGATGACACTCTCCTCACTACAACTTAGCTACTTCCCTCTTTATGATTTCATTGGTACCTCTAGAGTGATGCCTTGTCTTGTTCAACTTTGTTGATATGGTCAGTTGTGTCAAGTATGTTGTCATTTGGTTATATTAGATATTATTACTTTGGCTTAGTGGAATCCTCGTTGTTATCTCCTAGCTTGGAGGGGTGGAACTCAGGGTTCCACATGGTTGGGTGGCAGAGCTATCCATTGGCCTTTTTAGAGTTTCAGTTTGAGTCCTATGCAATGATGTTCCAGTTCCAAATTGCTTCCCACCTTCAGCATTGTTGTATACTTTCTTTTGTATTCATTTGTAACCGACGTGATCGGTCTTGTAATCTTGTATTGTAACTTTGTATAATAACTATCTTGCTAATGTAAAAGTTGATCTTATCTATAGTAGCAGTATAATGGATATCACTTGTGTGGTTTTAACTTTATATTCACTGATGCAGTTATGTTTCCCTAGAGGAGTTAGAAGTGCACTTTTCTTCATGTTGTGTATTATGATATCTTTGGTTACTGTTATTGCATTTACTTGCTTCAAAACAAAAAATTATTTCTGTAAGTTTTGTACTTGAGGGTCTATCACTCTAGGGTTGTATGACGAGGCATTATAGCACACAAACTAATCTTAGATTGATATGAACCATGAATTCCAAAATAAGACCACATAGGAACACAAATTTCTAGTAGCCTACAAAACTTGCTTTGTATTGATCAAATTTAGGTAGAGTCTCAAGAATTCACAATCAAATCTTACTTATAAGAGAGAAATGATGGCCCTTTTATTGACAACGCACCATACGAAGTGTTTCATGGATGGTGGAGATTATTTCAACACCAACGGTCTAAATTTACATTACATTTAGTAAGATACAACAGTTTGTTACATTCTCATATTTGTTTTTGTCTTGACAGAAAAAGACAAAATACATCTTTAAATACATTGAATATGGACAAAATGAATACCCATTTGGCTATTTAGAAGGAAGAGTCAATTTCCAAGGCAAAAAGAAGTCAAAACAAGGTCATGTGACATATGAAAATAAGTGCAGATGTACCATGACAAGATTTCATATGCTAACTAGATCATCCTACTACTCGTCCCTATCCAAGTCAACCATGTTTTTCTTTACTTCCCTAGTACTATATGCTATGAATACCTCCAAAGCTGTATTGATATCGAAGGTTTGAGGATCTTTGACATAAATCATTCTAAATTTTACCATGGCTATTTCCCATGAAAATTTGATATACACAGTAGCCCTGGACCTTTTGTTCCTCTTAAACTCTTTGAACAACATTCTCAAGTCACTAATCCTCTCCATTTTTCCCACCTTACTAACTGGTGAGTCTCCATGTATAAGATGATTCAACTTCTCTTTGCATTCTTGAGTATCTACTAGGGTGGTATCATCTAATTTCATATTAGTAGATGCCCTTAGCATGTCATTTAGACTATAGATAAACTCTAGAGGTTCTACTTTGGTTGGCACATACATATTTCTTGCTTTGTCAAAAATCTTTCTCCTTAACCTTATCATCTCTAGCCTGGGCTCTGGCATATGCACAGTCTATTCTTAGTCAAGATATTCCCTTCCAGCAAGACTTTGTCAAGGAGGTTAATCATTGCAAACACTCAGGGAAGTATGTGAGAATAATATTCATCATAATCTACACAATCACCAACAACTTCATCCCACTCAACCTTTAGTGCACAAAAGTCTTTGTGTAATTCAGCTAATTCATCAATGACCTCACATCCCTCATCATACACTATGTGGTACCACTCTTCTATAGCTACTACAGTAGCTTTGATACTATCAAAATTCTCCAACTCTTCCTTTCAAAGGAGAGAGGGTGCAAAAACTATTCCATCTTCTGATTGAATGGGCTTTATTAAGTACCTAACACATGCCCTGAGTTCTTCATTTTGTTGTCTGAGTCACTACTTTGTCATCTCATCCTTATTTATCCTATCAAGAATGTTAGACACAAAATCTTTGATTTCATCTAAAACCTAAGATTTGGATACTTGCCCCAGGTTAAGAGTTGTAACAATGTAATCCTTAGGTCTACTATCTTCTTTGTTTGCCTACACTCGGGGCACAACTTCCTTTGCAATACAAGAACTAGAAGCATATTTGTATATCCTTGATTGAACCTTCACCTTCTTTAGCTTCCTAAGTTTCTTGATCCTTGCCAAAAAGTTATCCAAATTTAATTTAACTACATCCACCCTTGAAGGCTAATTATTCAATCTCTGTTAGAGCCACTGAGGAGCTACCAAAGAATATTTTGGGGAGACAATATGACTATCCTCTTTATTCAAAGAATTAGGATGAATTTATTTCTATGCATCAAGTCTCTACTCTATATTCTCATCCTCTTGTCCATATTTATCACCCACTTCACCTATTCTAAGAGGAGACTCTAATTGATTTATTTGTTGTAGATTTTAGTCACCACTTGTTGCGCAATGTCCAATATTGAATCATCTACTTTCTCCTAAGAAGGACTATCCTCCAGGTTCACAACTTCAATAGTGTTGGTATTAGTAGGAGGATCATTAGTTACATCTTCAATTTCTATCTCCTTGTCTAATTCAACACATTTTCTCGATCCCTGGTAGTAAGGGCACCTAAAGAGGAATTGGCATGGGTATTTGAGTTGAGTCATTGAATGGATGAGCTAGTGAATTGTTGATGACAACAAAAGAACTAGTTGTAGAAGGAGACAAATGTACCCAAGATAGGTTTGCAAATGATTCAAAACTTGATGAAGGAAGGGAAGGAGATTAGAGCATGGAGGAAATGACAAGGGGAGTGCTAAGGGTGAGGGATGGAAGGGAAAAAGAAGAAGGTGAAAGGATGGTAGAAATGGGAGTTAAGGAAGAGAAAGTGGATGAAGGTGGATGGGGAAGACTAATGGATGAAAAGATAGAAGGGGAGGATAGAGTGATAGAGATGGAAGGAATGGAAGTGGGGGCCAAACATGGAAAAGAAGAGATGAATGGAATGGTAGAAGATGTAATGGATGGAGGAAGGGAGGAAGATACAACTATCTCAAACATAAAGGGTGTGGACACTATAGGAACACTATAAGAGATATGAGGTGTGATGCTTGACATGGTAGAGGAAGAGGTAGCAACATCAGTAGTCTGAGTCGGGGCAATAGAACTAACAAGAGGTATTGTGGTAGTTGTGGAAGGAATAGTTGCACTCTACTGCTTCTTTACTTTCTTATTCTTGGAAGACTCTCCTTTTCCATTGGGTACATCCCTCTTTCTAGAATATCTAGTTTTAATTATAGGTGGATTATCTTTCTTCTACTATTTAGGAGGCTCCTTATTCACTTTAGATTTTCCTTTACCAACAAAAGAGAGATTCTCTTTTGTTGCTTCACTATCTACTTCCAAAGCGTCTCCTCTTGCAACCTCTTGCTCCACTTCTTCTTCCACCTCTATAGGTTCATCTAATTCATCATCACTAGCTCTATCTTACAGCTACTGAGTATAGGTGAGAACCACTCTTGCTTGTGTCATTACTTCCACCTAGTTTCTGACCCAATTTCTATTGAATCTGAGGGGTTGCTTCATAACCTCATCCAATGAGCTCTCTTCTACATCTACCCAATTTAGTAGAGAAATAGGTTGTCCAAAAATTGCTTCCCATGGTGTATGTTGCACCACATTGTTGCCATCCACTCGCTGATTATGAACCTCAATAATGTTGTATCTATTTATGAAATCCAAAGATAGCCTGGAATACCTTCTCCTCATGACTTCATGATCATCTAAGCAATTACCCCAAAATTCCTCAAGATGTTATTTGTGAAACAACTTTTTGCTAATATGTCTCTCAACCACTCCAAAGGGATCAAAATGACTTCTTCTCTGATAGAAATGCAAATTCAACAATTGAAGCTCAGTGTATAAATACTTAGCTGATCCAATAGTGACACAAGAAAAGAGACCTCTTCCTAAAAGTTTAGGGAATTTGATAGAGGCTTTGTGTAGATGATTTAACTTCTCAGCACAAGTATGCAATTGTTTTTTCAATTCTAGAAGCACTATCTTGTCAGTTGGATACACTGGCAACTTATAAGGTACCCTAGTGAAACCTTGAATCTTGATATAGGTAAACTTTTGAAACTGAATGTACCATCTACCATAAGTTTGTAGCATATCTGCAGCCTCTGGAAATAATCTTCTTGACATATCTCCCTATAGTATCCTAATAATGTGCATAGTATATGCATCATTAACTTTTTGTAATACACCAATGATTGAGTAATCTCCAGTTGAGGATAACACTCATACACCTTATACTCATCTTTAGCATTACCAACTTCCCCTAGTCTAGACAAGCCAAGATAAACAAAGCTTCTTTCTAACATATACACTACATAGGAGGTCCATTTGAATATCTTGGCATCATCAAATGACACAAAAGCCTCATGAATGTTATAACATAAAATTTGGGCCTAGTGAATTTTCCTATCCCCATGCAAGATTGCTTCAACATATGCAAACATCCAACCTTCAAAGGTGGAGGAAGAAGACAATCCCATAATTCTACTTAGGAGGGTGACTAAGTCTCATATCTCCTCCTTGAAATCACTCCTATAGAGTACGTGAGGAAGCTTGGATAGAGTAGCTCTTTTGTTCTTCATCCATCTATCATTTATTACCTTTCTGTAAGCCTCTTGGTCTTGATCATACATCCTCTTGTTCTCATCCTTCTTCATTATTGACAAAGTTGGGAAAGGGGGATGTCAAAAGCCTCGGCCAAAGATAGTGCACTAAAATTTTCCAATACTCTACCATCTTGAGTGACCACTATCCTTGATGGTTGGTGTTATCTATCTACACAAGCTACAATTAACTTTGGGCATTGAACTGAAGTTGGAAAGGCAATAGCCTGACCAATGCCATTATCTCTAATCTTCTAAGCCCAAGCAGTAGAGTTAGCTCCAAAGGTCCTTAATTTGATTTCCTCTATGCCGATGTGGGCAAGATTTGTATCTCGTATGTTATTCCATGCAAATGTAATTTTTCTAACAGGAGGGATTGCATTAAATTTGTACTTCATGTTTATTGCTCGGGAAGTCATTGATCTTGCAAGACAGAAACCTAATGAATAACCTTTTAAATTTTCTATCCTATTAGTCTAGACCTATGTTTTATGTTGTTGAATGGCCTAGGAATGTTAAGGAACATGCAATATTTGTGTGTATTCAATGCAAGCCTTAAATCAAGCTTCTAACCCAGAAAGTGGGGATTTATCCCCTACAGTATATATGGCCAAAGTTTTAAGTAAATAATTGATTTTTCATTCTAGAAATCATTGTTTCATGTGAGGAAACATAAAATATCATTCAATTCTACTCCTTAATGCTTTAGAGATCAAACTATGAGCTAAAACATAATGAAATAGCCTTAGTGAGCTTTTTACCCTCTACCACATATCATAGCAAATGTCAACATTAATACCAAATTGATGCACAAATTTCTTCAATTCTTGAAAAATTAAATGAATAGGAAAAATATCATGCAAATAAATTCAAGTTCATTGATTAAATCCTCTAAATGTCTTAAAATACCTTTTGAAGTCTGTTTGGAGAAAAAGCGGGCCTTTTTAGGTCAACAGGATGTGTGGGCATTTTTGGGCCAACAGGATAGCGCAAATTTTAAATCCAATAGGATTTTCTCTATTTTTGGTGCCAACAAGATATGTGCAATGGAGTTCTATTTCAGCGCTAGTGCAAAACATCACCAAATTGGCAACTTAGCACGGATTTCAAGTTCAATACGATAGTTCTATTTTTTAAGGTGTAGTAGATATATGCAGTGAAGGATTTTTCTAGTGGAAGTCTTAACCAATGCATTTAGTGTATATTTCAAGAACAACCAGATTGCATGAGTTTTGAGCATTGCTGGATATATCTGATTGAGGCTTCTTTTAGCACAAATTGGGTAGGCTAAGGTTTTAGCACAAAACATTAATAAATGCTTCAAATATTTCAAATGAGAATTTCTGAGGTAGGCAGACGGCATGGATTTTGAGGTCAACAAGATATATCCTATTAAGGAACTTTTTAGTGCAAACCAAGGTTTTAAAAGTTTTTGAAGTCAAAATTTGGTCAGTAAGCTCAAAGGGTGGATTCCATTTGTGCAAATATAAACTAGTACATTTGAAATGTTTGAAATTTCTTAGAGCAATGAACATTTCTTCCCATCTTGATGAAACCCCAACTTTGAAACCCCTAAGGAGGGTGGTGATAGAGAATTTAAGCTATGTTTTCAAACTAGGCCACTTAACCCTAAGATTTCTTATAACCTACTATGTCCATGCTTCAAGAAAAAAACACAAGTGAAATCATAACTTAAATGCTACGAAGATCATCCTATCTATAAATGTAAGGTCAAAGCCCAAAGGAGTCTGACTCACTATCCATGAAATCTTTAGTAAGAGAAATAGCAAACTCTGAGTTCTAAGTTCAATCATTGAAGAATTTGAATGGAGATGATGAAAAATGAAGGATTCAAACCATATATACCTCCTAAAACTTGAAATAAATGTACTATATGAAGACAGCTTGTGGTGTACTCTGCAAGGTTTTAACCTTTGACCAAAAAGGAAGGAATTTTTAATCTTATGGGATATGTCTAGTTGGGAGCATTTTTAGTACAAATCCAATTGGACGGGATTTTAACACTAAATGACATGTGAAAGAACTAGGTAATATTTGGTTGAACAAGATATTAGTGCAAATGCAATAAAGACCATTTTTAGTCTTATGGGATATGTCCAGTTGGGAGTATTTTTAGTGCAAATCCAATTGGATGGGATTTTAATGCTAAATGACATGTGAAAGAACTAGCTAATATCTAGTTGAACAGGATATTAGTGCAAATGCAATAAAGACCATTTTTAGTGCAAAACTGACTCAAGAGAGAAATTTTAAGACTCAGCTCACTTCAATCATTCCAACTTAACCATCACAATGGGGATAAACTTACCCAAACTTGTCCAACTTCACCCAAACACATGCAAAAGGAATCAAGTCGTCAAGACATCATCTTCTCTCAAGCAAAACTGCCAAGACTTAGACCAAGCAAAAAGTGAAACAAAAGAGGGAGGGGGTGTCCATTTGGTAAAATGGAGTGTGTGTGCAAAGCACAACAATACCATAGTTTATATGGAGTCTTTGATCTATTGACCCTTGATTGTACTCTATTTTGTATGTAGACTACAGTGTGAAGAGCTTCTCTCCAATAGATATCGAGTAGACTTGCTTCTTTCAACATTGTCCTTGCTACTTCTTGAACTGTCATATTCTTCCTTTCCACAACTCCATTCTACAAAGGAGTCCTAGGAGCTTACTAATGACTTTTTATTCCATGATCTTCATAAAAATAGTTAAACTCATTGGAGGTGAACTCACCACCTATGTTAGACCTCAGGAACTTGACCTTCATATCTATTTCATTCTCAACCATGACTTTAAATGTTTTAAACTTATCTAGAGCTTCTGATTTTTCTTTGAGAAATGTTACCCAAGTCATTCTAGAGTAATCATCAATTAACAACATGAAATACCTATCACCTTGAACACTTCATGTTCTTGTAGGTCCACATAGATATGTATGCACCAAATCCAATGGTCTTGTAGTAGAATACTCTTTGGTTTTGAAGTTCTTCCTTGTTTGCTTCTCGATCTGACATTCCTTACAAATTGCATTGATGGGCTTTGTAATTCTTAGTAGATCTCTCATGGCTTGAGTAGAGTTGATCCTTACTAGGTTATCAAAATTGATGGGACATATTCTTCTATGCCCTAGCCAACTTTCATTAATTTGAGTTATAAAGCACATACCAATAGTACCTTTGAGCTAATATTCATTTCCTTTTGTCCTTGTTCATGTAGCAACCAAAGTTCCAGAGATTTCATTTTTGATTTCACAACCACTATCCTGAAACACAATATTATATCCTCTGCTATAGATTTGTCCTACACTTAGAAGATTATGCCAGAGACCCTTAAAGAACATCATCTGTATTGCTTGCCATCAAACTGATTGAACCTTTTCAATAGATCTTAGAAGATGCATCATCTCCAAACTTAACGAAACCTCCATCAAACTTCTCAAGCTTAACAAACTTATTCTTATCACCTGTCATATTATTTGAACACCCAATATCAATTAACTTGTAGTTCTCCTCTTCTCTTGCATGAAAAGTAGTTATCAATGCTTCTTTGATATTGTCCTCTATTTCTAGAGCAATTTCCTTCATACATCTTTCATAATTAGTAGAATTAGTTCCAACATTCAAAGCAATGAACAAGGATTCATCACTTCCATCATCCAGATAATCAGACTCATTATCAAATATGCTAGCATCTTCTTTAACATAATAACTCATCTTGATTACTTCACCTTTGTTATCCTTGTATTTGTCATTTGAAATTTTAACTAGACATTTTGAAGCATAATGAACTATCTTTCAACAATTGAAACATTTGAAAGGTAACTTACCTCTATATTTTCTAGAGCCTTTTTCAATTTGCTTACAAAAGTGGCTTCTATTTTATCAAAATCATCTGAATCTGGCTCCTCATTCTTTTCTACCTTGCTAACCTTAAAAATAGTTTCTTTTCTAGAATCATCTTGACCAAATTGTCTTATCTCAAAAGTGGTTAAAGTACCAAACATTTGATCCCTAGAATAATGATCCAAATCTTGAGTTTCTTCAATAGCAGAAACTTTAGCACTATAAGTTTTTGGAAGAGTTCTTAGTACCTTCTTTACCACTTCACTTTCCTCCAGCGTCCCACCTAGACCATTGATGGAATTGACAACTTTATCCACTCTTTGTATGTATCTTGCAATGTTTTCATCCTCTGACATCCTTAGGGTTTCAAACTTGACCTTCAAATTTTGCATCTTTGCTTGCTTGACATTGTCATCTCCTTCATAGATACTATCTAGCTTCTTCCAGATCTCATGAGCAGTTTCGTAGCTCATTACCTTCACTAGTTTTGAATCAAAAAGATTGTTCAGAAGAGTATTCCTTGCTTTGCCATTGTTCTCATAGTATTCAATCTCATCTTCATCCTTTGGACCATTAGTAGGTATAGTATATTTCTTCTCAACTAACTTCCATATGCCATATTCTAATGAGACAAGAAAGATTTCCATCCTAGTATTCCAAAAAGCATAATATGTTCCATCAAACATTGGAGCCTCAATATCTTTCATGTGCACCATCCAGATCTATCCCAAGTGGTTAAGATTCTTTAAGGGAACTATCTCTGATACCAATTGTTAGTATGCATATGACAACTGAGAGGGGGGTGAACAAGTTGTACATTAAAAATTAAACCCTCAATGCTATTCCAATCTTCAACTCTTATTATGCATTAGCAAAATGTAAACATATGAAGCATCAATGTAAACACATCTAAACACATAAGAATACGAGATTTACATGAAAAACCTAAGAAGGGAAAAACCACAATGAGGATTAACTCACATATATATGAATAGAAACACCGAATACAAGTAGGCTCATTACTAAGGGCTCACTGCCAAGAAGAAAGGCTCACTACCTAGAAGGACTCACTATCCAGAAGAGAGAACAATAGATGAGAACTATTACAAAGATATTCACTATCTCGAGGCAACAGGAGAGATCCACCACTGTGACTTTATGCCATCTGCAACCTTCAGCTCACTACCTCTAGCAACTTCAAGTAAACTGAAATGTAGACACCCTCTTCTCACTGCATCTGGGAGTCATAAGCATTTAAGCTTGCACTAAACTCACTACCTTTGATTCACCTTTGTATCATCTTCTTTGCCTTGCTCCACATAACTTTATCTTACATATATACCATCCATGACTTGAAAAGATCTCAATTAGGTCAGTCCTAATAAAATGTGTGCACCTCAAATGTGCAACACTGAAATAGGTTGGCACCAAACACTTCCATAGTGGAAAGAAGTGAAGGTGGACCATGTCAAGGGTTAACTAGGACTCAAATTTGTATCACTATTCTGTTCATCACATCCAAAATCTACAAAGTACCTCTGTAAATAGTGTTAGTAGGTTAGGTCGGACAAACCTAAACTAACACAACAAGTGATTACCTCCATACCTCTCCAAGTCTAAAAACATCATGCAAACCACAAAGAACCACTCTACAACATCCACACACCCTTGCAAAATACTTTATGAAGGGGGTAAATCACAAAACACACAATAACAGATATTGAACTGGGCAACTCTTTAAATTACAAAAGCTCAATTACAATTAGAGGATGAATCCTCTACTCGCTACCACACATTACAGCTTTCCCAACCTTGAGACTCTAGAATCTTCAGCCTTCTGTAACCCTAAATCAGCTTGGGTTTCTATTTTCCCACTTATTCTGGACTCTACACTAGCCCCCTTAACTCTACTGCTGTCCAGGGTTCCCAAAATAGTCATAAATAGAACTTTTTGGCAGCCTCCAGCTAAATTTTAAAATTTGGAACTCCCTCCAAAAGTAGGTCAACTTCCGGGAAGCATAACTTTTGATCCGGGTGTCTGATTGACGAACCGTTTTAAGTGCCAGAAATCTCGCGATGTGAAATATCATGCTGGAAATTTGTAAATGGTTTTATGTCAACTTTTCGAGACATTATGAGATGTTTTAGTGCCTCATAGCTCATTCTGTAAATTTTCAGGGGCTTTTCAGAAAACAAAAAATTTAATATCTTTCAGCTCACAAATGATCTTTGCCTAATTCCTTTGCCAAAGGTCTTATATTTCCATTATGTAACTTTCTGGAAGTTTTTTTTCATTATGTTCCCAAATACAAACTTCTAAAAATAGCAGGTACACTTTCCAAAATAGGCAGGTTGCTATTTTTAGAAGTTTTGGAAAAACTGAAAGTCCTACATTATTATTCTGGATATTATGGAACCAAAAACACTAATTATGAAAAGAAATGAAAAGAACTACAATGGTTTTGAATTAACTTCTTTTTGGGTGATGCAATATTTCCCTTACACCTCTGGATGCTCCTGCATCAATATTCAACATCATCAGAATATTCTACAACACTGCCGCAACCACCTGAAACAAAGAATGTCTTCATTATGCACATCAGGATGCACTATTACTGATCTTCAACATAAACAGTAATCTTGTAGAGAAATTCAACACTCAAAGCTTCCAAGGAAGGTAGATACAAACAATTTAAGCATGTTCCCAAATCTACAAAACAAGAGACCTCAATGCAAAGAAATGCAGAGCAATCGCATTTCTCCCAGACAATCTTCTACACAAGAAAATAGTTTGTCAAACACATCTTCCACTGCGACACGATTGAGAACCTGAAATTCTTGATATAACACCTCTGAAAACCTCTAATCAACACTTCCAAACAACACAAGCATATATTCAACTATGAAGAAATGTGTAGCACAATACCAAACATACCTCTGCCACACTACACACCTTTTTATTCATTTTTTCTCAAAAGCACTTGGAAACCAAGCGAACTACTTGCTAGAGGTTGACATCAATGACAACACTAGCAAGTTTCCAACATATATATATATATATATATGAAGAGTACATAGTTAATAAATATCACACATAATTACAAAATAGTTTTCTATATACTTTATATAAATTTTCTAGTACAAGTTTGGATTCTAGCCCTCATGGTGAGTTCATAAGCTTCAATACATAAGTTAGATTAGATAGTCCCAATGAAATGCTCCCTTGCTTCACAACCAATGCAAGAACATCTTGGCCCATTAGTGATCTTGCATGACCCAAAATTATTATATTCTCTTTGATGTGTTTTCTTTAGGTGGAGCCATAATAGTGTGTTCTACTTTTATGCCAAATTGAAAACCACACATAAAATTATGCAACAAACAATTAAAGGTTAGATCGAAGGGGCTTTGATCAAACCTTATTAGTTACTACATGGTGCCTTATGGTAAGTGGTGGAGGGGTGGAGCAAGGTTTTGATTTAAGGATTTCAATCAAATCCCCTTAGATTAGATAGAAGGGGTTTTGACTATAAATATGAAGTCAACATTTTTTTTACACTTATGATTATGAAACTAGTGAGTCACCTCCTTGCATGCTCACTAAGTCTATTGCTTCTCCCCCAATGATGTTTCTAAATTTTTTCTCTTCTTTTCCCATTTTTATAATACCTTTTTAAAATTTTTAATTTAAATGAATTTTCAATTATTTTTTATTATTTTTAAAATAAATTTGTTATTATTTTTCAAAATTTCTACAATTTTTCATTATTTTTAGATAAGTTTTACATTATAGATTTTAAAAGATAATGGAATAATAAAATTGAGAAAATAATATCAATAATAAATTATAAAATGTATGAAATAAAAAATTAATAAAATTATATATATAACTAAGAAATAAATAAAATAAAAAATATGTAAAATTAATAAAATTCTAAAATGTATAATGCTAAAAATTTAATAAATAATTAAGTTAAAAAATAGTAAAGTAAATAAATGTGTGTGTCTTGCCTAATAAGGGATAGAAATTGAGAAGGATTATTAGAAAGTAAAGATATTAATTGTGTATATACCCTTGCATGAGAATGGAAATGTGTGCTTTGAAGGAGGTTTTAACACTAATAAGTATGCCACATGGAATTCCTAGTGGCACATTTTGTAGCTTTCACATTTATGATTTAAGGGAATGGAACATGTATGTGGGTGCTAGAATGTATAGCCATGATGATTGTGATACATGTGATCCTACATTTATTGAGGATCTTTGACAAAGCCTTATGAAATTGTATACATTATAAACACAAATGCAAAATGTTTTGAGATCCTTGGCATCTATTTCAATGGCTCTTGTAGACTAGTGGAGCCCTAGGCCTAATCGTGGCCCATTGCTAGAAGGATCTAATGCCCTACCTGTTGATAACTGAGAGGGGGGGTGAATCAGTTATCCTAATTATTTCTTCTTTTGAACTTTCTTATTAATCAAAGCATCATTGAATCAAACAAACAAACATTACCATGAAATGAGAAACACATGACACAGTATTTTTGACATGGAAACCCGGTTAAGGGAGAAAACCATGGGGTGATTAACCCAAAGATTATTCTCTGTTAGAAGAATAAGGAATTACAAAAATGGCACTTGCCAATTAGGGCTCACTGCCCGAGCACACTACTCACAAAGAGGCACACTGTCTACAAGGAGACACACTGTCTTCAAAAGAATGTTTATACAATACTTGAACTGATTGGAAGCATCTACATATGCTAGAGTTTAGTTCCGGTTAGGCTCAATATACTGATCTGCTACATTTCATCTTCCCTCTGCTCTTTATTGTCATGCCCACATTTTCCATGTGGTCACAACACACATCACACATGTCATAGCCACATCTGTCATGTGGTTATGACACGAAACATAAAAAAATTTCTCAAGCTTCCCTAAAAACCCCCTCGCATGCGTAAGCATGCTCAGTGGTGTTCGCTCAAGGAAAAAACACTACAGTCATCGGTGGGGTACAAGTACAATTGCGTGCAACCAAACGCAAGCAGACCAACAAGGGGGTCTTCTACGATGTCGTTAACATCACTACAAGGGTTATATTATCAAGGTTACTAAATCTAAATCTCGGTGAATTCCAGCAGCATAACGCCTTACGGCGTAAGTGGGAATTACTCAACACTAATTTACGCACGTGGTTCACTGATAGATTACCAACTTCCCACGACGCCTTGTTCTGACTAAACCGACTCGTGATCTCCCTATTGAATCATTTTTCAGCAAGGCACAGTTGTCTGTCTCCTCTCTTGCTTGCTTCGACTTAGCATTCTCAACAAGGCAGTTTGTTTGCTCTCTCTTCCCTTTTCTCTGGGTCTTAATTTTGATTGTATTTTTATCATGCTCACCTTAACTATTTCTCTGATAATTTAGTTTGTTTATATTTCGGTCTCTCTCTCTTTCAGTTTCTATTCTTTCTTTATGTTTATCCGGACCTTTCTTCATATTTTACATCAATCAGGGTTATCACTGTATCTATTATTGACATTAATCCTAACTTCCGGATGGTCCAGGTCACATAGGCTAGTATACAACTTCGCTGGACTCAGTCTCTTGTTTTTCTCCGTTCTAGGTTTCTCCTCCACGTCTGTATTAATTAAACTTGTTCCTAAGAAAATTTTGCGGAAGGGTCCATCAACTTAGTTCTCTTATCCCATATGGGAAATGCCACGCATTTTCTCCTCTATGTTTTCCAATGTTAGTTTTTCTTTTTTTTACTCTCTTACAGGTTTACTTATCTGGACGTTTACTACAGTTGAGATTAAAATGGCCTCACATGGAATGTCTGTGATGGCTTCTTAAGTTTATTTCCAGTGATCTTTTAAGCAAGGTGACGTGTAATTTTCCTCTTCATTTTCCCGGTTATTGACTCGCGTTGATAGTTGATACTTCCGAGAAACTCTTCCCGGAGTATTACAGTATATTCCTTTATGCTCTCGTTAAATTATAATTTTATTTTCTCTTATTATCGTAAATAGAAAACGGCCTCTCTGGAAGTCTTAATAATTAAATAATATAAGTATATAACATTATATTTATATGTATATATATAAGATTATATATACATATATATAAACATATATATTTAATTATATTTCTCATGGTTATATTTACTGTTGTTATTATTACTATTATTTATTACAATTACTATTATTGCAATTATTAGGTTATCTTAATAATTTACCTATCTATTATACTATTATTAGTCTTCTAATTTTTTTTTATATATATGATATAATTTTATATATATATATATATATATACAATTATATACCATTGTCAAAGTAAATAAGAGGCTTCCCTCTTTATAAAATCCTTACCATGAAATATAACATAATTTTCTTTGGTTGTTTGTTTCAACCCTTAAAAACCCTAACTGTGAATATTTTGGTGTAGGGCAGAGGACAAGGGGAGCAGCGGCGGTGGCCATGGCAGAGGGGCAGAGGTGGAGGGTCGCGGATTGGGAGTACGGGGAGGGCCACGCAGAGGGGGGTACTACCCATGGCGAGTGGCGGGAGGTGGAACGCTAGCGGGAGGTTTTTGTTTGAGGAGTCCGCGGACTCCACCGCAGACTGTGGATGTATAAAGGGGGTGTGGGGAGGGGCAGAGCCCCCACCCACATCCCACTGCGTGGGGTGTGGGTGGGGGCTCCGCCCCCCCCCAAACCCAAATATTCCGATGGGGGTGGTGGGAAGGTTCAAACCCTTCCCACCACCACTTCATAACCTTTATCACTGTGTTCTGTATAATACACAGCAAAAAAAACGCGATTCTTTTATTATTGTTTTAAATTTTAATCTCTCTGTCATTTAAATACAATAGTTATGATGAGATATATATATATATATATATATATATATATATATATATATATCACTGAAATTCAGTCAATTTCATTTTTTTTTTGTTTAAAAAAATAATCTCTGTCATATTAATACAATTTCCAGTTATCATGGTATATAGATATATATATATCTATATAAATATATAACAAATCAAAATATATATAATATATATGTTTATATATAATATATATGTTTATATATATATATATATATATATATATATATATATATATATGTTTATATATATATATACTTCAAATTTCACAAATACAGCAATTTAATCAGTTTCTCGAATTCTTATAAAATGAACACTTAAGAACTTAAATAAAGAATATATATATATACTTTTATCTCTCTTTTTTTTTTGTTTTACAGAGAACAAAACTTCTCAATAAAGATAAAATGAATGAATAAATTTACCAAGTAAATGCAAAATTCTTAAAATTACAATATGTCATAATTACAATCTCTTTCATACTAATCTCAACATGATAAAATTAAATAACTACTAATCCAAAGAACAAAGGAAATGGATTTTTAATCAGTTTAATTCTGTAATTAATAAATGTCCATTTCAACTCTTGGACAAACAGAAGTAAATACATAATAGACTTCCTCTAAACTTTACAAAATAACTGGAACCATTATTTATGAAGAAGAAACTTAATCATTTAAAACTGTATTTTTCCATTATAACAATGAACTATAAAACTGTCTTTTCAACTAGTTAAGCAAATCTATTCTTATAATTACATAAACAAGTTCAGATTTGATTGCAAATAAGTAATGATCTCTTCCTTTCAATAACACATTTAATATAGTACAACCTTTTATTTAACTTCAAACTTTCCATATGAAATTCAAGGTAAATAATTACATCATACACAATACAGGAAAATTAACTCTTTCACTACCCTTAACAAGATGAATGATAAGGATTTCCTTCTCCCAACCAACATACAAAAGAAGTTATGTAACAACTAAGTAACAGTCACACCCAATAACAAGATCAGGGAGGTTATTTCCTTCACTCCCAGGGTGACAATAAATTACAACAATATCAAGAGAGGTGCTCTCTTTTACACTCTTTACAAAAGATCATGAACTAATTCTCATGACAAAGAAGAATAAACTATTTCTTCATAAATATAACTTCTCCAAATCCAACCATAAGCTCCAAGAGGAAACCTGCGTATCAAAGACAAACAAAGAAGAAAACACCACTCATCTAGCTCTCCTCCCTTCCGTAGACCCGCAAGAGGGTCACCCCCGAGCTAGGGAGACCATACTCACACCTGGGTAACTCAAGCACTCCACTTCACAACAAGGAACAACAACAAACCCAAAGCACACAAACACCCGTGGGTAAATTACACCACACGAAAACTCAACTACAGTGAGTTTCATAAGGGGCAGGAGAGTGGACACACTCGACTCCAGAGTGTCACCCTTACAGATAATTTAACCAACACAATTTCTCTTGGCCTCAAACCAAGTTTGATCACAAATTTTCAATGAAGTCTGTATTTGACTCTCAAGTCAAAGATACAGACATAAATACATGCCCTCAAGGCTTTCAACATCCCAAAAGAAGAAACCAGGTATGCACTCGAGGAGGATCACTCCTCCCCTACCCCAAACTTGATGAGCATTTCCCCCAAGTGGGAGAAGCTCTGTCAACAACCCGACAACAGATCCCACAGAAACAAATCTAGAACACAAACATAAAACATCTTTCACACATTTTTCATACAACATTCAGATATACGAAAGAATGGTAAAACCAAACCAACCTTACAAAGCCCTTCTGGAATGAAACTGTTGTAGAGCTCCACTGAGATCTCTGCCAACCTTAGCCACCAACTCCCTCTCCCTTTCCTCTCCTCCAAGCTAACTTTCCTATTTTTGGCAATAATAATAAAACTCTCCCCCAAAATTCAACTAACTCCCTCTCATCCCAAAATTGGAAACAAATAACCCAAATCCTTTTCAGTTTAGAGGAATGGGGAGGTGACACTTGTCACCTCCTCACTCTCCCCAAAACCACTATTCTATCCTAGTGGCTTATGTCACTCACCCATCCCTAGAGTACTCCTTATCCCTCTCCTCATGTCATTTGTCTTATGCATGGGAGAAATAAAAGGAGTTAAAGGAGTAAAAGACAGGTGACCCATGCCTCTTCTTCCCTCCTTCACATGGGTGACCCCACAACACATGGGGGAATCTCACTAATGGAGAGGGTGACTTCAAGTCAATCCTTCAATAATGGATGGGTTTGTAGTCATCTCTTACCTTGGGGATTGAAGAGGGATGGGTTGGGTGTTGGTACAACCCATCATGTCCCCTCCATACCTCTAATTTTCGCCACTTAACTTCAGGGGGAAGTTAAGATGACTAGATGGAGGTTACCCAAGGGTTACCCATGCCAAATGGGCCCCTGGACCCATGGGGTATAACCCAGGGTCAACTTTAACCCATACAAGACACCCCTGGTCAAGGTAAAGCACAAGAAAAAGCCTCATAGATTTAAATAAAATAAAGAAATTCAAATTCAATCTTTTTACAACACAAATCATAAAATAGTGTCACATGAGGGTAACCTAACCCACTCGACCATACGAAAGACCACATTACAACATCACATCAAACACAGAGAGATCTTGGTTCCTCGTGGAACTAGATCGGCTTAACAGGGAATAACAAATAACAAGGTGCGGAATGATCTCCAAAATCTGTGGTTCGATTAGTAAATCCTGCACACTAAATTACAAGATCAGTATCCACATATAATCATCATAGCCGAAGCAACTTAAAAACATGCATTATCATGACATAGTTCTAATTAACATAAATGAAATCATATTACAATTTTCCATCATCACCTAATTAACTTTTCTGAAATGTAAACTTATCCAAACATCACCCAATTAAGTTTTCCGAAATCATAATAAAGTTTAATAGTTTGACAATTCCAGGAACTGCTATCCCACAAATATAAAAAGTAACAATAACAGTAATGTAAATAGTCATAACAACAGAAGTAAAAAGGGTGGTCCTCACATTTATTGTGGTTTCCTTTCACATACTCGATCTTTCTTATTACTTCTGCTCTACTCTGCACTTATTCACATATATGACATCTCTCTCCATACCTTCTCACAACAAAATCCATCCTCTATTTATATCCGCACTAGTGATTTCATTATCTTTCTAGTCGGCACCCGGAATAGTCTATCTTCTCACAAACTCTGTTCTGTCGGCTGAATCCTTGCATATCAAGTAATGCGGATCAAGCATATACTTGTAGATGTCATTAATCATGTCGGCCAAACATGATTGATGCCTTCCTAACCTTTACCATCAACAGTAGCACATCCAGAAAATAGTCTGATACTCTGTCTATCAGTTCTTTCTCTGTTCTCACTGTCTTTCAGGAATCTGGTACTCAACTATTCATATCTTCTTCCTTGTCCATTATTAGAGGCTAAATCCTTGGAATATACTACTCAAGGTAGTCCTCTTGACTTCCCCGAATCCACATTGCACCAAGACACTTCCTCTGAGAGATCCAGACCAATCTGTCAGACCTTGCCACATGCTCTGTTCTTGTTCACCGGACCACAACAATCTTTATTCAGACTTCTGGTAGAGACACATCATGACTTGCGGATATGTGGGATGACCTTTGTTGCCATCAATGACAACAACCATGAATCCATATAGTGTCTCTTGCCAACAATCTCCCCCTTTGGCATTGATGGCAACACTTAGTGAAAAAATGACTAAGTGTTTACACTATGCTCCCCCTTGGCTAATGCTCTAACTTTATATACAATTTCTGGAACTCCCCCTTAGCTGGATTCCTCATTTTTCACTGCTCCTCACTCCCCCTTTGACATCAATGGCAAAGGGTAGGGTCCGTACACCAAAATTTTCAAAAATTTACTATACATAGCCGCATATTTACATACTCACATAAACTAAAGAATGTCTGCAAAGGATGTCTTCAATTGGACCAGTTCTGTAGCCCAACTTTGCTTCATTCTATCCAAAATGGAAATGTGACCACTTAACAAAAATGCAAAGGCTTCTACCCTGTTGAGATCTGTCGGATCATTTGTTTGGGCGGTAGTCTGAGCATCACTGATGGCCTCATGCATAGTTTCTAACTTAGGGATTATAATCCTTCTAAGTTCTCCCATCTGGTTAGTTATATTCTTCCTTTCCTTCTCAAAGTTCTTTATTGCATTTGTGATTGCAATAGTTTGACATTCTTCATTTACTATGGAGGAAGAAAGAGGATCAAAACTTTGAGACAAACTTTGTAGTTTGTCCTGTTCCGCTTTTATTTTCTTATCAATTTCTACTGTTGCCTTTGACCAGGAGATACAAAATTTGTAAATGTCACCGCCATCCTTAAGAGCATTTTCTAAGCTCTTTATTCCAATACTCATATTTCTCCTATCATTAGAGATTAATCCTAGTACTTCTAAAAATCTTTTGTCCAAAAATTCCTTCCGGACCTTTTCTTCAGCTGATTTTTCTAGAGAATCAAAATGTGTATCAACACTGCTGACTAAGGTTTTGAGATTACTGGAAGAGGAGGCTGTCGAATCTATCTGGACTGATGGCATAATCTTTTCAAGCACTCCGGAAGTAGCCTCTATCAACTCACAGTCTTCCATATGAGACTTTAAGAGTTTTTTCATTTGCCTTAGCATTTGCAAATGTAGCTATCTTCATTGTCTGTACCGGAGAGATGGAGTCAAAGTTGAATGGACCTTTTAGAAGCTCCGGTTCATCAATCTCTATTGTTTCTTGGCTCAAAAACTTTTGAACAGTTTGTGCAGTGTCTCTTACCGGAGACAGATGTTTCTTCTCTTCTGCAGTTTTGTCCTTTGGAGTCTTTACATTCTTCCCACTTTCAGTTGTGGTTTTCTCTGTTGGAATCTTCTCTTTCTCTACATCCTTGGTGCTATCAACCTCTTTTTCTTTTACTACTGCTTCTTTCTCCTGTAATTTCTCTTCTTCTTGGGATTCGAAGACTGTAGGAGAAGCCAGAGAAGAGATGTTAGTCTGTTCAAGGGGCACTTCTTCCGGAGCAGATGATTCCAAGTCCATAGCTGTTTCTGCACCTAAGTCCTCTACAAAAAGAAGATTAAACCTTTTGAAGGCCTTCCGGAGGATCTCTTCTGTCTCTATGGCCACCTTGTCAGTCTCACCAAGCATGAGTTGATTCATTCTTGCTTTACTCCTGAACTCATCTTTGCAGTCTTTGAATATTATGTTCATTGTCTTGAGATCAATTTGAGGATATAGCTGAATAGTTATCTGCTCCCGGATCTCAAGATCTTTTGCCTGAGCATTATTCTTTCTTATTTCTAATTCCTTTCCTAGGCTTTTAGGAATTAGAGATATGATCTCAATGAAAGCCTTATTGTATATGTTCAGATACTTGACTGTGGCTTCCTGCAGAATCTTTTGGTCAGCCTCATTGTAGTCATCATAGAATTCAGTCATTGGTTGAAGGTTTCCATCCACCGTGACTGACTTGATTACACTCTCTAGAGACAGGGTGGGCTTTTCAACAAATACCTCTGCCATTTCTTCCTTGTCTTGGCCTATGGAGGGTTTACCAGATCCTTTCTTTTGATGCTTCTTTATTTCTTTTACTCCCTCATCTGACTAAGTTTCCTCTTCATCCTTTTGGCTTTCATAAGCTCTTGAGGCTTTTGTCTTAGATCTTTTACCGGATGCCTGGACTTCTGGTTTTGAGCTTTTGGTTCTGACAGGTGTAGATCCTTTTGATGATCTGGTCTGGGTTGAGGTTTCCACCGGAGCACTTTTCTTGCTTTTCTTTTTTGCCTCTTTCTTTTCTTCCTCAACCTTTCTTCTCTTTTCCTGGTTGGCATCAAGTGCCTCCTTTGGAATGCCTAGGCCTTGAGCAATATGCTCTACTTCTTTTCTCACTTTCCTCTTTATCTCAGGTTCCCTGAGTTCCACATGGATCTTCACACTCAGCTCCTCAAAGGTTCCGAACCTTTTTGCCTTTGGATCTTTGGGCTGACTAAGCATGTGTTGAACATGCAGTTCTACAATCTGTTTATCAACCTCATACCCCATGGGCATGATCCAGACAGTCCTTGGCTCCACTGCCTCCATTAGGCACTGATCAGTATCCACCATAAAAGCAAACTGAGTCTTTGTATTTTTCAACAAGAGACTGGGGAATTCTTTCTCTTGATTGCATCATGCTTTGGAAGTTTTTGAAGTATCCCCATAGGGCTATATTTCTTGCTTTGGCATCCCCAAGCCCATGTAAATAATCTCTTATCTGGACTGCAACAGGTTTGTCATTTTGCCATGCCCGTCCACTTGATCCGGGTAGCTCATTCATGAAGTAGAAAAATAGACATAATATAAGAGTATCATACTTAAAAGAATTCTTTTTGTCCTTCTTGATTTTCTGTATATTTTCCATTAATTGGTTTAAGAGAAGTTCATAGAGATCATAATCTACATTCTTCCTTAACATTTCATAGGCAGTATATACTGTAGTTCTGGATACAGAATTCTCCCTGCTGGAGTGATAGATCTTGTATCCTATTATCATGGATGCATACTTGATATCCAGATCAGAAATATCTTCAATGGTCATTGCCCTCTTATCAAATTTTAATCCGGTGGCCTCAGTTACAATGTTATTTTTAACAGATTTGAGGATAGGTATCCCTCCGGAAGAGTATAGACCAGTTACTGCCCTAATTGCCTCTTTTGTGATCTTGTAAGGTCTATCCAGCCATAGGAAGTTGTCATGCATCCTACTCAATACATACCGGACCCATTCATCTTCTTCAAAGTAGGGGAAATGAATGAATTGATCAAACTGTTTCTTCTGGATACCCTTATACTCTGGTTTAAGCTCAAAAGCATTGTCTATCAGTTGTTTGTGATAGAGATCTCTCAATTTGAATTCCCTGAATTCCTCAATGCTTGCATGTATGTAAACCCTAACGTCTTCTGTATGTAAAACGCCATGAGGAACACTAGAGAATGCTCCTAAGGGATCTACCTCCAATGACTTGTATGGATGTTTCTTAAATTCAGGTTGGGGCCTATCTGAGATTTTTACTATATTTGGAGTAGCCATTTCTCAAAATATTTGTAGCAAGATATCGAAAATGGAAAATACCTTATGCGTCTTCGGTTACACGGAGTGGTTGGATTGATTTTTGTATGTAATGACTTCAGCAGGAGATCTTTGGTGAGCTTGATGAATCTTCTTGCAGAGCTCCACTTTTCGCTTCTTCTTGAGTGCAGAATGAGCAAGTGATTTTATGAGAAATCCCTTATATTGCTCCACAAACCCTAATATCTGATGGCAATAAATGCTCGACCTACATTATTCCGGTTTGCCTTATCTGGATAGCTTGGAGTACCGGATTAGTCCTGATCTATGAACATCATGCGGATCTTCCAATCATGAACAAATCAAGATGACACATTACAAGAATATCCCAAACACTCTGTCCAATCCGCAGAATAAGACAATGCACTTTCGGATCTCTTCGGACCCTTTTGTAATCCTCTGTCATTCCGGAGCATCTCCCAGAATAGGTCTTACTTGATCAACTTCTTTACATCTTCATGCGGACCTCTAAAATCTTATCTGGATCATCTCAAGACATGTATCTTTAAACCCTTTACTCCACATCTTGTGCCACATCCAGCACCACTTGATTGGCTGGGGGAACAGGATTTTCTTTGAGTCTCCCCCTGAGCCAGAGCTCACTTTTTAATTGCTGGAAGAAATATCAGCACCAGAGTCTGGTGCGGATCCAACCTCTACATTCTCTAAACTTTTCTTCACCCAAATCTTGTTCATCTGATTCCTAACTTCATCCACATTCATCTTTTGTTTACCCTTGTCTTGATTCTGATTATATACCGGACCTCTTTTATCCTGATTCTTGCTTCTGCAGACTTTTGCATTATGACCAGACCTATTACAGATTTAGCAAATAACATTTCTTTGCATATTTGACTGATAACCTCTTGATATGCATTGATTAGCCATATGACCTACTCTATTGCATGCAAAGCATCTACCATTGAATGATTTGTTTATTTGCATATTTCTGCATTCATGAGACTTGTGTCCATACCTTTTGCAATTAAAGCACTATCCAGAGAAGGATGAATTAGTCTGATTCATTCTCTTCCTGCACTGAATAGCTTTGTGACCAAAGTGATTGCAGCTGTGGCAGTATCCATTGAAGGATGGATATCTTTGAGCATTGGGCTGTCTTACCGGAGGTCTTCTAGGCCTATTCCTTGGATTTTCTGATGGAAAATTCTTTTGACCAGATCCAGAGCTTTCTCCTTTCTCATATCCCAAACCATACTTGTCATCTGTCCTCTTTTGACTTCCAAGAAGTACTTCAAGTTGGGCAAAACTTATCTTGAATTTTTCTTTATATTCATTTGCTGTTTGAAGATCTCTTTTGAGAGAGACAATTTGATCCTCAAGTTTTTCTTCATTATCTTTGGCATCTTCAAGATCAGATTCAAGATGTCTGATAATCCTGTCCATCTGGTAGCATTCTTCTGATTTCTCTTTAAGAGATTGTCTTAGATTGTCTTTAGCTTTTCTTTTTTCTTCAATCTCTTGAGTAAACTTTATAGTTCCTGATTCCATTTCATGTCTTAACATAATGACTTTTTTTGATAACTTTTCACATAACTTGGTTTTCTCAGTCAATTCTTCATTTGTATTGCTTTCTTCACTTTGTCTTGCCAATTGTTGGAGCAGCTCCTTTCTCTTTTTCATAGAGAGACTTAATTTGTCCTTTAGTTCTCTCATGAATTCATCAGCCTGTTTGAGTCTTTCCTTTAATTCATTGACTTCAGAGTTTGACTGTTCAAGATCCTCAAGGGCAGTCTTGAGTTGCTCCCTTAAACCATATGCATCCATTTGAACTTCCAGATCTTCCTCAAGCTGTTAGGCTCTATTAGGAGGAACTTAGCTCTAATACCAATTGTTGATAACTGAGAGGGGGGGTGAATCAATTATCATAATTATTTCTTCTTTTGAACTTTCTTATTAATCAAAGAACCATTGAATCAAACAAACAAACATTACCATGAAATGAGAAACACATGACACAATATTTTTGACGTGGAAACCCGGTTAAGGGAGAAAACCACGGGGTGATTAACCCAAAGATTATTCTCTGTTAGAAGAATAAGGAATTACAAAAATGGCACTTGCCAATTAGGGCTCACTGCCCGAGCACACTGCTCACAAAGAGGCACACTGCCTACAAGGAGACACACTATCTACAAAAGTATGTTTATACAATACTTGAACTGATTGGAAGCATCTACATATGCTGGAGTTTAGTTCCGGTTAGGCTCAGTATACTGATTTGCTGCATTTCATCTTCCCTCTGCTCTTTATTCTGCTTTCCTTTCACATACTGGATCTTTCTTATTACTTCTGCTCTGCTCTGCACTTATTCACATATATGACATCTCTCTCCATACCTTCTCATAACAAAATCCATCCTCTATTTATATCCGCACTAGTGATTTCATTATCTTTCTAGTCGGCACCCAGAATAGTCTATCTTCTCACAAACTCTGTTCTGTCAGCTAAATCCTTGCATATCAAGTAATGCGGATCAAGCATATACTTGTAGATGTCATTAATCATGTTAGCCAAACATGATTGATGCCTTCCTAACCTTTACCATCAACAGTAGCACATCCGGAAAATAGTCTGATACTCTGTCTGTTAGTTCTTTCTCTGTTCTCACTGTCTTTCAGGAATCTGGTACTCAACTGTTCATATCTTCTTCCTTGTCCATTATCAGAGGCTAAATCCTTGGAATATACTACTCAAGGTAGTCCTCTTGACTTCCTGAAATCCGCATTGCACCAAGACACTTCCTCTGAGAGATCTGGACCAATCTGTTGGACCTTGCCACATGCTCTGTTCTTGTTCACTGGACCACAACAATCTTTATTCAGACTTCCGGTAGAGACACATCATGACTTGCGGATATGTGGGATGACCTTTGTTGCCATCAATGACAACAACCATGAATCCATATAGTGTCTCTTGCCAACACTACCATGGTGTTTTCCTTTGGTTGTGGAAAAGTAAAATGAGAAGTGATGCTTGTAGAAATAGAACAATGGAAACAAATTATTAAATGAATAGAGGAAGGGTCAATGTGGCCAAATTTGCTAGTGATTTCATAAATTTTTTGGAAGAGATTTCCAACCCAACACTATGTAGTTGGATGTTGTGGATTTTTAAACATGAAAAATATATGGATGACACTTATTTTGTTTTCATACATAAGGAAAGAGAATGTCTTACTAGATACCAACCACTCTATTAGGTAGAAGAATGCCTTTGATGTTGCTAAATCTTTGAATTATGCTTTAATGTTATCCATGGGTAGAGGGGTGTTTCTACTACATAAGGACATTAATGGGATCATGGAAAAGGTGATTCCTTTTTCAACTATTACTTAGAACACTTATATACATTATAGAGGATAACCAAGAAAGACTCAACTATGGGATTAAATTCTAAAGTCTCCTTAGATGTTAGCATTTGCAATAGTAATTGTTGAGATGATCACGTGGATGGGTTGCCCATGGATAATGTCAAAAAGCATATTGTTTATCAATAAAACCACACAATATATAATAAAGGATCAAAGAACTAATCCCTCTATTGTAAGGATATTTTACAATCTCCCCAAGATCTCTATGGTACTAGGTCTTAGTGTGACGAGAATGTTCAAACATGATATATTTGTTGTTTCATAAAGGGGGGCTATTTTGGATTCTTATTTTAGAGATTCTCTTAATGGTGAAGTGTTAAATTCAGTTTCATGGGTTTTGTCTAAGTCTAATTCTACGCTATTCTACTCTAACCACTGATAAGAAAGAGAAAAAGGGAGCAAAGCACAAAATGAGAAATTGAATTAAACAAAGAAAGGAGGTAGGAAAGAAACCCGAACAACAAGAAAACCCACTTGTTGCATATAAAGAACAACAATGAGATTACTAAAATTAATCAATAAACACAAGAGAATCACCCATACATCTACCAATTTTAACTCAGTAAAATACATGGATAATGCAATCATCTAGGGAAATGAATCATTCACATGATTATATCCATTCATGGGAGCAATTAAGAGAAATGACCATCAAATTACTTGCACAAATCATTACTCATGGACCCCTAAATAGACATACATTCAACTCAGGAATTAATGTTTACAAGAAAAATTTAATGATCTTACAATTATTAGATTCAAATACACAAGAAGAAAGAGGTTTCCACAAAATAATGCATGTAGAAGAAGTCCATTTTAAGTTGTATTTACTCTCTCTTAGCTTCTTCCCTAGAAAAATTCCTAAAATAATCCTCTTTTATATGTATCCTTCTCCTAATATAGGCTCCCTCTACATATTTATTAGTTAACAAGGCACCTATATTTTTAATGCATATCTTGACACATATCTAGCATATATGTTTTTATTGTTGAAGGGATTTTATATCAAACCCACAAAATCATGTTTTCTAATTGATATGAGAGAACAAGCCTTAGGCTAAAACATCTATGGCTAAGAACCAAGCACTAAGGGGTATTAATTCCATTAAAGTCACCTAGGGGAAGATCCTAACCTCATCCCTTATGGTGTCAAATCCTTGCACTCAACAAGAATTGAACCCTAATGGGCTTATTTAGAACCATTCAACTTCACCAATAGAGTAAAGATCTATTGACAAGAATATCTCTTTGAGATGACAAGGAACTATTTTTTTAAATTTTTAGATGCTTCCCTATGTTCTGTAGTCAATATATTTTCCAACAAGGCACTTTTCTTTCATTTCTTGGATTTTTTTATACTCATTTAATTTTCTAACTTCATATCTCCTATGTAGGCCTTTGTCTTCTTAATAGAAGACATTTATCTTTCTATTTTTTTATTTATTATTTTTTTTTGGCAAGGGCTTGCCTTTATTACTATTGAAAAATTTATTCAAAATTTTTAATTGAAGAGAATGGAAACACAAACACAAACACACATTTTCATAATTGATGTTTCTTAACTTTCATAATTTTCTTTTTTAAATGACATTAATTCAATACTACTATTTTACAAAAATTATGATGGATTATTTCTTAGTGTAGGTTTTTTATTCCTTTCCATAAGGTTTTTTCTACACATATTATTAAGCTTGCTTAGGTTAATAAAGTGAGTTTAATTAGGTGAGTAGGTTATGAGGTGTCACCTTCCTACAAGTGAGCATCCATTAGCTATCTTGGGAAGATACTTTTGCTATCTTTAGTCTGATAGATGATTGCTTCTTATTGGTTGGTGTTTCCACCTCCACCCCTCTCTCTAGTCTATTTAAACTCACTACCTAGCTTGTATTTTGTAATTTCCATGCTATTATTTTCTATTTTGTGAGAAATCTATTTAGACTATTTTGATATTATCTCTTTTGCAATCTTCTCTTTGTTCTTGCCTTTAGCTTTCTAGATTTTGGGTTGTGATTTCATAACAAAATCTAACATTATTGAATAACCACTCATGCTATATGTATAACTAGGGAACTTGCAAAGTTTAATCTCCACCTAAATAAATACTTAAATTATTATTTCTAAATAATAATGACTCAATCATTTCTAGATATATGTTCTAGACTTTAAAGTACAAGTTATACTTCTAAATTAATGTTTTCAAAGAGTTAACAATAATCAATAAACTTTTTTGTTGTTTGGCACATCCAGAATCCGAAGTAATAAATGTTATGCTGGATTTTTTCTTTTAGGTCTTTGTGAAATGTTCCTTTTCTTTTATCATTGAAACTAGATAGAACATTTCATGAAATAAAGATATGCAACATACCTTATTGCATTCCTTCTAAAGATGGATGACACCATTATGTTGCTATTTCTGTATTTTTACAATGAAGGCATTTTTATATCATCCATGAAGTCTGACATGAGATTCTCATTCTTGAACAATTTGGCAATAGTTGCATGGAGCTTCCTTCGAAGATCACCATGGATAGTGATGAAACCTTAATTTCCAACAAGATTTTAAAAAGTGATGAGCTAATTGGCTTCAAACAACCTACCCTCATTTTGTAAAATATATCCATTGAACTTTAGATCTACTGATACAACCATGCGTGCTCTCCCAAATAAATTAGTTTTGAAAACTAAACCATAAGGTCTACATTACAAATGATCTACATACTCATCTTCAATCTATCATTTATAAAATAAAAAGTACCTAAATTTTAATTCTTTATAATTTCTTAACTAATATGATTGTTGAGATTATAAAAGTCATGTATTGTATTTAATTGCTCACTAATCAACCTGCCAAACTCATTTTCATTTCAATTGTTTCAAGTATATTTATTTTAGAATGGCATCTAAATTTATAAATTTGACAAGTATAGAATGTAGATTTTATTACCTCTTCATTATTTTCAATGAATTGTCATGGTTGAAGGAATCTTAGGCCTCAATAGAAATTTATCAATTCTCTAATGAGTGGCCATCCAATAGACCCTGGTGGCAGTGATATATGCTAGTTTTTGCTGCTTCCTCCTATAACCCATAATATTTTACACACAAGAAATGTCACGTACAATATTACTCCCATCAAAACCCAAGCAATGTTACACAAGAATGAAATTTAGGCTAGAGTGCCATGTGTTTAACATCAAATCCTTCATAATCATACACTTCAGATTCTCATTTATTGTAATTTCTCTCCAAACTCACAAGATAGAATTGTAGGCTCATGGGTATCTCTAAATGTGAAACAAACTTTCCACCATAGACTCTAAACTATTGGTTAACCAATTGATGAGCCATGATATATATAGGAGACTAGGTCTAAGTCTATTGGACAACATACAAGACATCATTGGACATAAAAGGCATGATAACCTTCATTAATGTAAATTTAGGGATTGTTAGAGTGACATTATCTAAAATAAAAATATAGTCATTTATTTTATTACATTAAACTTTCTAAAATCCTATGAATTATGTAGTGCCCCTCCGTTCCCACCTTGGATGTACAGGTGAACTAATCAAGGCGCATGAATATGAAGGTAAAATAATGGGAATAATTAAGGTAAGGCTTTGACATTGTGTTCGCATTCCAATGATTAAGATGTAGATCTTACTACAATTGCTATATGTTAGAATGGATCTCATGGACTGATTCTCTTAGATTTATTTGTTATGATGGTACTTCTGAGACTTATTCAATTTCATGCACCTATATGTTCAATGTATGTTCTGTTTAGATAATGAGGTAGATTTGATTTGGTTATGGTTATGTGTTATCTAATCTAGATTGATATGATGTGGAAAGGATGATGTCGTATCACTCGCTTGTGAGTGCCTTGCGATATTGTGATTCCTTTTTCAACTAGTGTCAGCTTTTGTGTTTTTATATATGCTTGACTGTGTCATTTGTTGCAGGATGTAGGTATCAGGCATCGACTCCACCTGAATTAACAGGTCTGAGCATGCCCTAAACCCAAGGGATAAGTTGTTCCGGAGATAACTTAAGGTCCCCCATCCCAAGTCATCATCCTCGATCAGGATGCATGACATGTCTAGTTCAACTTGTCAGTTTTGTCAGTATGTCAGGTCTTGCAACTGATTGATATTTGATGGAGCCTGTTGGTTAAGTGCATGTTTGGCCCTGGCTTGTGAACATGTTTGATTTGGCTTTTAATGGCTGTCCTACTCAGTGGGTTATGTTGCATTCCTATATTTCATTATATAGTCATACTAATATTTGACCCACTTTAATATTTAATAAGGTCATATAATATTCTTATTATTATTATTAATATTTAATAAGATTAAATTGGTAATTGATAATTACCTAGTTCAAATAATTATTTAAAGTTGTTTGAATATGAATTATTTTATTACTACTATTAAATTGATTTAATTAAGGGAAGGTCACTGAACACTAGTAAACGCACTAACCAGACCCTAGAGTAGAGAGGAGATAGTCCTATCATCCAATTGATGAAGCCTAACAATTGGATCAAGAGTGTATTGATTCAGTGTTACACTATGGTTACTAATGGATTTGTGATAATATGTTATTTATGATGGATATATTTTAGCTATATATTGTACTAACACTTCTTGTTGAGTGTACATGTAGAATTATTATGTCAATGGATGATGGTGGTCATTTAGCCACTTTATGTCTTTCTATGTGATGTCTGACCTAGGCATGGGGCCCTAAGGTCTATTGGCCATGATGTTAAGAAATATTATTTTTAGTTTTATGTGATAAAATGATTATGTTCTTGTGTGGGATTTAACCTTGTAACTTTTAAAATGATTTTTAAGTGTTTTTAAGAGGTCTAAGTTGTATTTTATGTTTGGAAAATTGTCTTATGTCCAAGGTACATAGGTAAGAAGTTTATTTTTTTCATTTATAATATTTTTAAAGGTTTTTAGACCCTCCTTTAAGCCCCACTTACAAAAGTGACGAAAATGGGAAGGTGGTTGGTTGAATTAGTTGGGTGGTTGAGTTAGTTGGGTGGTTGAGTTAGTTCATGGAGTGGGGGTGACTTGCTCATTTTATGATTTTCATTCAAGGATTCTACCATTAGTGGGATATTGCGATTGAGGTATCATGTTTTCTTTATTAATTAAATATAAATATTATATGTTTTTCTTTATTGATTAAATGTAAATTTTATATGTTTTTCTTTATTGATTAAATATAAATATTATATGTTTTTCTTTATTGGTTAAATGTAAATATTGTATGTTCTAAATATTTTATGTATCCTTTATTTATTAAATGTAAAGGTTGTTTTTCTAAGGGTTGTTGCTTGTGAAATTGGAAAAGCAAACATTTCAATGTAAGAAGCATATTTTTTACCTTATTTGCATGTCATAAACCTAGATCATCATAGCATGAATTATATTTTTGATTTTTACATTAGATCTTCCTATAATTATAAGATAGTAATCGCCATATATATTGGCATTAAGGTTTGCATATAATCATATGTTATCTATATATTAGTATTAAGATTTCTATATAATCTTATAATTGCTAAATGTTGGTGTTGGATCTTAGAAACGATGGTTTTTATCTATTTTGAAAAGGGGTTACGAAGTCATCTTGCTAAGGATCTGTTAGTTTGTTCGTATCCTCTAATAGATAAACTAATGATGTTCTTTGTGTATGTAAGTATCTTTGAACCTTGTCAAACAGTTCAAGTACCTTGTCCATTAGAGTATTCCTTACTTCTGCCTTCTATTAGATCTAGATGGAAATGTTTTCCTTATGTGCAAATAAATATGGACTATGGATCATATAAAACTGCGCACTTTTGCATAGATTCTTTAGGATCCAATTCTTATAGTAGATTGTATTAAAGATTTTATTATCTCTTCATTTAGTCAATTTATATTTTGGGTGTCTTGTTCTTTGGTTGTTCAAATCTTCACAGTATTCTTGATCGACCATAATCCAAATCTAGATAACCCATTTAATACGGTGTGCATACTCCTTAAGTCTGTCAAACTCCATCCTCTAGGTGAGGCTCCATCCTTGTATAACAAAGGTGTTTCAAATTGGGTGTGGTGGTCTATGAAGTCGTCGCTTGAAGAAATGGAAATGGTGTGGCTGCTACTCAAAGGCAGAGTGGTGTTGTTTTTAAACCATCCAAAATTTGAAGGTTGATTGACCAAATCTTACCTTGAGGATAGGAATAACCTACACAAGTGCATGAACATGTATATAAACATTTATGTCATATGGATATTTGTATAGGTATCAATTATTAATTATAAATTAAATATGAATCCATGCATAGTTAAGATACACGATTTAGTAGATGAGTTTGTTGGAGTATATATATATGATATAGATATTAACTTATGAAACAAAAGAAACGTAGTTGTTATAGTTTAATATGAATGTTTATTAAACTAATCAATATGATCGCATATTTACTGTAATATGGCATTGATTCTATTTTAATGGTTTTGTTAGTAGAAATATGATATATGGGTTTGGATTACAAATGTTGAAATTAGCATTTAAGTTATAAGTATTTGTAATTAATATTATCTATGCATTGTTTAGCTTGACGGTTATATGTAATTGATGAGTGATTAATATAATAGATAGAATTAATATTAATTAACTAGACCTAGGTTTTATGAAATTTTTGGTGGAGATATAACTTGAATCCAGTTGCTAATTTGATTAAATAGAATTGCTCTAGTAAGAAGAATTTATGTTTTCAATGAGTTGATTAGTTGAAATTGCTTATTGCAAGCAAAATTTTCATGTGAGTTGGTCTATGTGTAAATTGTCAAGTTTAGGTTCCAGAGGCATAAGGTAATATGATTCGATGGCATGTATTCTATTCATAGGTGTCTTGAAATGAAGATGTTGCAAGAACATGATGTCTTTTGTCTATGTATGTGGGTCTGGGTAAACAATAATGTGAGATGTTGTGCATACTATGTTGTGAATATATTATGATGGGTTTAAATCTCCTTCAAGGAAGTGTTGGCGTCGAGTTTGTGTGTAGTATTGTAATGGGGAGATCTTGGTATTCATAATGAGAAACTCTTTTGTTCATGGTTGAGATTTGTGAGCAAGATGACCCATATCTTGCTCTGGATATGTGTTGTTATGGTTATTGTGATTGATTAACTAAAAGTTTTGGGGACAAGGAAGTAAAGGTTGGTCATTGTGATTATGTTTTGTATGCAAGAAGGTAAATGCCTTGCATTGTTTATATATACTTATCAGTATGATAGTGATTGTCTTGCTTGATGGTTAGGGTTTCTAGATGCAAGTAGGGGAGTGGCTTTCAATGTGGGGCCGGTGCCCAAAGTGGCTGTTAGGATAACCCATTGAAAGTTGTTAATTAAGTGAAAACCTAAAAAATGAACAGGGCAGAAAAGGGTAAATTACACATTAACAAGATAATTGGATTTCCTCTCCCATGCCTGTAGTGCTCGTTTAGACTAAGGATGGGTAGAGAAGGCTTGGTTGGCAAGATCAACTTCCTTGTCCTCATGAAAGGAAGGTTGATTCCGCGTGTGTCACCCTATGGGGCCGGTGCCTAGTGAGAGGCTATCAGGATAACCATAGATGGGGGCCGGCGCCTAGTGAGAGGCTATTAGGATAACCCGTGTTAGGGCCATGCGATGACACTCTCCTTACTGCAGCCTAGCATTCTGTAGTTGTACTCTCCCCAGTTGTTAAGTGTTGCCTCTAGAAGTATTGTTGTGTTGCCTCTAGAAGTGATTTTGAGTTGCTTGTGGTGTTGTCATGTCTTGTAATGGAGTCTTGTTCAGTCTTTGTTCTTGTTAGGCAATTGTCTACCTGACTGTATGATGTTTTGGGACCTTATGTTATCTCCTAGCATGGGGGGTGGACCTTAGGGTTCCACATGGTCGGGTGGATGTGCTTTATCTCCATTGGTTTCTCCTTGCCTTTGTTCGTGTGCAAGAAGGTGGTAACTCCTATAGCAGATTCAGATCGTGTACCTGTTTATGGAGACAGTTATTATGCTCATGTGCTATCCTGTGTATCAGATTATTCATAATGTATGTATTCATATGTATCCAGAAGATGCTAATGTAACGATGTAATGTTGTATTCATATGTCGGGAGAAATTGTAACTATGTACTAGATCTTGATGAATACTTATATGATGTTATGTAAATGTAAATGTTTATTGATTTAGTGCATTAGGTTTACAATGAGTTACTGATGTTAATTCATAATGTGTGTGAGATTATGTTAATTGTTTTGTCTAGTAATGCAACCATGTTATCTTAGAGGACAAGTCATTAGTTTAAATGATGTGTTAATATTACTTTGTTATTTCTATGTTTTTAAAAAAAAATTATCCTATTACATATAGCATAAATGTGTTGTTCTCTAAAGTTTCATGGCGGGGCGTTACAAATTAACTCACTAAACTTAATTTGACTCTACATATCTTACTCATTTTAGAAAAAAAGATTTTCTTTTGTTTTTTATATTTATCATTCTTAAGTTATATTATATAAATTATTGTCCTTTCTAAAAAGTTATATCTACAAAATATTTCAACAAATCTTTTCTCCATTAAAAATACTAATATAAAAAAATAAAGAATTACAAATACATATAAAATACAATTAAATTCAATAAGCTAATTAAAGGAGCTCCAACTAGATTTTTTAATTTTTAATTTTTAATATGCACCTACAAATGTAAATGTGCTCTAGATTTTTTTTTTCTAATTATTGTTTTATATTTACAAAACTCCAACAACCACAAAAATGAACTTAGAATAGAATACAATATTTAAAAAATTCAAGTTTTAGAAAAAATCAAATTTAAAGTTTTCTTAAAAATTAAAGAATTTGTAGCTTAGCTAATTTAATTTTCTTTTTCATATGCAATGTGCCACATTTTAAATTTTTTTATTATATATGATTTATAATTCTTAACTAATATATAAATAAATATTATTTATATTTTGTCAAAATTATAATTATTTATTCAGCCGCTTGGATTTGGGCCTCATTTATCCAGCCTATGTAGATGCTATTTGTGGATGTGTCAGCTTGCATCACTATTAATGGTCAACAATCTAGGGCTTTTGGGCTTCATCGATCTATCTATCAAGGATGCCCTCTTTCCCTAGCTTTTATGTTCTTGTTGCTGAAGGATTTGGTTACCTCCTAGTTCATGTGGTTTCCCAATCCCTTGTCAAGGAGGGTTCCCTTTCCAGTAGTTGATTAATGGTCATTTTTTGATGATTCTTTCCTTACTCTCATTGAAGAAAAAAAAAATGTCAAGTAGGCCATCCATTGTCTGGATATTTTTTCCAGGCTTCTAGTTTCAGCATTCAATGGAAAAAGACTTAATGTTATATAGTCAATCTTTTCTCTCCAAGCTAAACTGGCTAGCCATTTTTGGATAAAAATAGACTAGGTATGGGGAAGTCTTGTATTTTTGGGCATTCCCTACCCTTTCCAAGCCTCTTGTTTCAATCTTTGGCAATTTGTTGAAAGAATTGGAAAGAATCTCAACTACTAGATCACTAAGCTTCTTTCTTTGGTGAGTAAATTCTAAATCTTCTCTAAAGTCATGGCTTCCACTCATGTATATTATTCCTCTTGCTATATTCCCTCCAAGGATTCCTATTTGAAATGTGAAAAACTACTCAAAGACTTTATCTAGGATTCTAGTGAAGGGCACCAAGGCTTCCATCATGTTGCTTGGGAATTATGTTACCTTCCTCATGAAGTTGGTGATTTAAGCCTACTTTCTATGTACTAGCAAGGCATTTCCTTATGTGTCAAATGGACTATTAGAGCCTTAGAGGGAAATCAAGCTTGAAAATTTTTCATCAAGATTGTATTAGTTGTGATATTCCTTTAGGTTCATTATCTTGGGAAGGCCTGCATTTTAGCACTCTCCTCACCATGAGGGAACTTGTCAGGATTCAGGACACATTTGTCATCAAGAGAATTTGGAAATACTAGGAATATATTAAGCCTTGGATTATTTCAACAAGAAATGATTTCTATAGTGTCCTTTCTTTAATTAGTAGTCAATTTGGAGGTCTCTAGTCCTCTCTTATCAAGACTAACTATTGTGCCCTGCACACATACCCATTTTTACCACAAATGTGGACCCCCTCTTTTTTTGTCTTCATCAGGGTCTCCAAGTTTTAGCTCATCCCATAGAAAGTGATTTCCTACATCAAGAATGTTGCATCTTAAGGAGTTTGGTGAGAGTTCAATTTTTACATGGTTGAATGGGCTATAATAGTGTGCAATCCTTAAGGACAGACATTTTCTAACAAAGGAGACTCAATGATGTAGAGAAAATAATGTTTATTATATAAAATTAACTAGATATGTGTGATCTTCACCATCGCTTGTTATTTGAAGAAAGAACAGGTGCTATAGTAGAAGGTAAAGTGTGAGCACATGTGTCATGAAGGTGTTGAATTTTGTCACTCAAGGATCAACATTCACTAGTGGAATGGCTAAGCATTCAATGATATGCATAGAAAGGAAGTATTGATTGACTATTTTGTTGAGACTTTTTACATGTCAAAGGAGGAAGAGTGATCAGGTGGGCCTTGAGTAGACTTGTCAAAATAAACTCTTGTTGAGATAAAAAAAGAAGAGGCAAGTGGAGTAGGAAGCAACCATTTCTGTTGTGGAGTGAAGTTTTATTTCTAAAAAGAAGGAACCATAGAGATTTTAGACAATGGCGGAGGGGATGTAGATAGAGGAAAAGGTTAAAAACCTAAACCTACTTTAGAAAAGGGGCTGTTTGTTTCACAGGAACCTTAAATCCTTGTTCCATGCACCCTAAACCATTTTCATTGTATCCATTATTAGAAATAATTTTAAATCCAAGCCCATAACATGTCTCCAAATTAGACAAAGGATGAGAGGCCACATTACTAGCCTTGTTGAAATGAGAAGTGAAATCACATGTTGAAGAAGAATTAGTAGCATAATTGACATGAGAAGAAGGATTGATCCTTTTGCAAGTATATGGATCCTTGTTGAGTGGTGAGATCTCAGGGTGAGGAGGGTCAATCTCATATTTAATAGGTCTATGGAGGGTGAGATCTAAAGAGCCCCAATCATCACCAAGACATGCATTAGAAGAACAAGGTACTTTATTGTGGATAGAAGGTGATGATGGTATTTGAGAATTTATTTAAGTAGATGAAGTTGGAATAGTAGAAGAAATAAATTGTGCAAATGAAATAGAAATCCTCTTTGGGATTTTAGGTTTTTATTGTTTGATTTTCTACTCTCTAATAAAGGAGGGTGTAAAATTTAGTGAACCCCAAGTGTCACCCAAATATGCACTCAAAGGTAAACTGCTATTTTGATCATCATTGTTCTTAGTAATAGAGAATAGTGAGTTGACTTTATTTGAAGAAGGAATCAAACTACTAAGAGATTTCAAAATAGGAGGCTGATACACAACTTCTTCTTGTAAGAAACTTTCTAGATTTAGACCAGCCTCAACTATATAGAGTTTGTTGTTATAAATGAACTTCATTGTATGATGAAGAGTAGACAGGACTTACCCCATGGTATGAATCCATGGTCTACCAAGAATAAGGCTATATGAAAGAGCGTCAGACATGACATGGATAAGCATAGGTGAGGTCATAGGTCCTACCTCAACTAGTAGTATGATTGTACCAAGTGACTATATACCAACATTATTGAAGCCATGAATAGATACAGTATCAGGTTTGATAAGAGATGTATCTACACCGATTTTGCATAGAAGGTCAATGGTAAAAATATTAAGGCCTAATCTATTATCAATTAGAGTATAGTTTATTCCATTTCTATTAATTATGACCATAATTATAAGAGGATCATGTTTCTTTCAAACTTCGAGAGAAGGTAACTAATGTTGCTAAAAGATGATCTAAATTTGTCACATGAACGCAATCTAATAGAAGGTGGTACAACTACATTTTGTAGAGCCTCTTGGAACACCCCATGGTATAAAGGTAAGATTTGTATTAACATATAGAGAGATTTTAGCTAGAGTAGCATAAAGTTGCTTGATAAGATCATATTATTTGTTAGCATGTTGAGAAAGATAAGGAGCTGGAGGAAGGAAAGATTGAGAAGGTGTAAGAGAAATGAGAACAATTGGTGCTTGTTTATTTTTTTAATTTTCATGAGTGTTATATGTGTGAGAAAACATGTGGTAATGAGGTCATTGTGACACACCTCGAACAATGATCACAGGGTTAGATTGTGCTTGTGGAACATCAGAAAAAAGATGCACAACAATTTTAGGTTTCGCAAGTTCTTTTTGGGAACTGAAAAAAGTAAGTTATGTTGATTAGTTTCTAATAATCTTCTATCCATGGGGGATTGTTGTGTGGTTACACAACATGCCCCATTTTGCATTATCAAAACAAGGACCCAACTTTGCTGGCTTGTTCCCTTGTTTTTGTGCCCTGGGTGGTAAAGGTAAAACAGTGTCAGTCAGTATACATATGCCTAATCTCAGGCATATTTGTGATCTTGAAGTCTGAGCCAAATTTGAAAGTCTGAATCTATCCTTAGAAAAGCTTACCATGTGAAAGAGCTTGAAATTCTAGGCAGGTTTGCCTTTTACATAACCCTAAAATTTGTCGATATGAGGAAGTTATGACAGGTCAAAGGTCTGGTCAAACATGATGTTGAGAGGGTCATATTTGCTGTTATTCGCTAATATAATGATGATGATCCTATATCCTCCTGATTCTCCTTTGACATGATCATGATGATCACCCTATCTTTTAGAAGGGGGTGATATTCCATTCCTCAGCATGATCATATTTTAAATATCACCCGAGTGCAAATATTATGATGATCATCATCATCATCCTGATCTTTCGAGGGAGAATTACTTTGGTCACCAGGCTCATCACCTGATCTTAAATATGATCCTGTGTTGCAAATATCACCCTAGCGCTAACCTGATGATGACCTCAACTCATCCTCATGCTTCGAAGATGGAATATGATGGTGACATCATCATGATATTCGATGAGGAGGATCATCTTCCTGATGTAACCCGATATTGCATTTATCCCCTGATCTTACGAATATGACGGTGATGTCATCTTTTGCATTTTAATGAAGCCCAGATATGATGATGACATCACCATCATATTCCATTCCTCAGCAGCAGGATCATATTTCAAATCCTCCTATTTTCCTAGCGCTAACCTAATGCTGACGATGATGTCATTCTTTCCCCAATATACAGAAACGAAATATGATGGTGACATCATATATAATATGGAGGATGATCGGCCTGACTTTTGCTGTCGGCTGAGTTTAAGTTAGTCTCACCGATATCTGTGGTCTGCCCGATGAAGAATTCTCGTCGATGTGAGTTTGTCCATTGGCCATGCTTTGTGTTGTCTGCCCAATCTTATGTCTCTCGCTGATTGAAATATGATCATCGGCCTAACTTTTGATATCAGACGTGCTTTATATTTTCTCCCCGATGGGAGTAGTCTCGCTGATATGGCAGTTCATCGGCATAGTTTTAAACATCGGTCGAGTCTTGAATTTTCACTCCGATATTGGTTGTCTCCCCGATGGGTGGGCATCGATGTATGTTTTACCGTCGGCCATGTTTAATTTTGTCACCCCGATCATATGTGGTCACACCGATGTGAATATGATGCTGACCCGAGATGCAAGCGAATATACAAAAGCCAAATCCGAAATGGTTATTAAATGAGATTAAACTCTTGTATATCCGGTGCCTTGTATATAAAATTTGAAACATACAAACATAATATACAAAGCTGGAATTGAAATGGTTATTAAATAGCAATAGTTCGTTGTATCTTTCGTGATTGTATGTTTATACATACATTACGATATACATTGAAATTATACATGCAGCGGAACTGAAATAATATAAAAGGTGATTAAATCATTATATGAGTCCGGCTTGTATATTTAGACATACATTGCTAAAATATACATACAAGTGCCGGATGCCAAGTGGAGGTTAAATACAGGAAATTGCTTGTATATTTTTGTTTTTGTGCTTGTATATGTAAATTTGGAACCCGATATACAAGCCGGTAATGTACAAGGAGCAGATTCAAAGGAAAGTTAAAAGCAATTAATTCCTTGTATATTTTACGATGTATCAACAGATTTGAAGCCCGATATACAAGGAAATGGGTGGGAATGCAAAGCGATAGAAATTTAGATCACCAGAATGCATTTTTCTAGTCAATGATGGTTGACCTGAGTGTTTTTGGCGTTGTTTATGCATTTAGTGCATGATTTTCACTGATTTGGGGCGCGATTGCCTGTAGCTGCACATTTTGAGGCCTGTTTAATGAAATGTTTATTTCCTTGCTATGTTCTAAAATAGTGATGATGTACTTAATGTTTGTCTGTTTATTGTAGGAAGTCTCGGAGCTGTTTGAAGCTGAACATTGCAAAGTTGCCCATGGAGGCAACATGAACCAGAAGTGAGGAGGATATTGTCAAATATGCTATTTGCCAGCTGGAGACCGAATCAAGTTAAAGATGCTGGAATATTCTGTGCCAGCTGTACATTTGCCAACTGGCAAAGCATGTGCTTTTCATCTGGACCGTTGATTGTTATGAGAGGATCATGATCCTTGGATCATTGTAACTATTTTCTGGCATTTGTTCTATATAAGAGCCAGAGCTTATCAAATAGAGGGAGATACAAGAGAGGGAGATACATAAAGAATAGGATATTTGGAGGAATATTGATGAAATTTTGTAGAAATTACTGAAGAACGTAAGGCCCCTGAATGGAAAATAGTAACACACATCAACCACTGAGTAACGTCAGTAGATTAAGACCTAATCAACAGAGACTTGGGATCATGAATTCTCTGAATTCATCATATCTTTCAAGATGAGTAAAGGTTGTTGTGTAACTTTTATTCTATGTTTGTATATGACTAACATCATCATCAACATAAATTTGTGCTAGAAGGAGGGCATGAGTTGTTTCTCAGCAAATAATTTCTTTTCAATTGAAGTGATATCCCCTGCCTTAGTATAGCAGCTTGCCATAAGTCTTGCAATTAATCTGCAGGCCCCTTGCTTCTAATGCAACATAAATTGGCACTAGAAGGAGGGTAGAACTGGAAAAGACACCATTGCTTCAGTCATCATTCATTTTATGCAGGCCCCTCACTCCTAACGCAACATAAATTGGTGCTAGAAGGAGGGCTGAATAGGGAATTTTTGGATTTCTACAAATATTGCATAAATATTTCAGCATTTGAGTTAAATGTCTACAAATATCTCTTATCTGAGATGTTTTGGTTGCACCTTTACAAAGATCTAGCTCGAAACATCAAAGATTAGTTTGATTTTCTGAACTTTCAAGTTTTATTCTGAGATATGGTAGATCTCATTAAAATTTCAAAATACTAAAAAATTGAAAAATAGAGTCTCATTTTGATGGATGTATATGAAGGTAATTGTCAAGTTAACATTCCGTTATCTCAAGAAACTTTGAATAGGCAGCTTTATCCTCAAAGTTTATCTAACTTTGGTTTATCCAATTGTTGTAGGATACACCAGACTGTGGAACACAGCGAAATAAATTGTTTAACTTTCCTTACAAGGTTGGATTTATATTTGAAAGGACTAATATTCTTCCCAGATGTGTTCAGGGTTGAAATTTGCCAAGAAAATGAAGAAGTTCTGGAGCAGCGAAATGAGGAAATTCTAGAACAACAAGCAGAGACAACACCAGAAGTTATTAGTTGTCCAGACACTGAAGTGGATCGTTCTGAAGATTTTGAATTATATTTGTCTAGAAACATACAATGTAGTCAATTATTAGGTTTACCCATTGATGATGTCTTGATTGAAAGCTGGTGCAGATTACATGATGAAGAGCATTCAGAGAGAGATTGTTACCCTTGCTTGGTCATGTTGAAAAAGATTCTAGAAAATATAGTAGCTGAATCGGTTCCAGAAGGTAAAGAAAAGGAAACATCTTTCCTGGATTCATTTTATGGTCAGATTGATAGGAGTTCTCTACTTCCTAATACCAGTAAGGACTAGTCAGTATGCAGGTATGAATCCTGTGAAAATTCTAGAGAAGAAACCACTCATCAGGATAATATTTTTGATTCTGATCCTAATACTTTTGATAAATAAGATGAAACGTCTTTCTTGGAGTCTTTCTATGGTAAAGAGAAGTGTAAACAGATAGTAGAACAATTTAAATGCACTACTGATGATGAAGTTCCTATGATAGTAACTCAGGGAGTCATAGCAAAGAAGATAAATGCTGATTTACTGCCTAACTGGGTTGAATTGAATGGTCAAATACAGGAATGTTGCAGGTTAATGGAACCAGGCACTTTACTAGATAGAAGATGTGAATTATTTAATGAACAATTCCTGAAAGATGAAGATGTAGAAGACTTTGGAGTTGTTGTGCATGATCAGACGTCACTCCAGAAATATTTTAAAAATGAAATAGGGAAGTCTTCTTATCAGTTGAATGTCAATTCTCCTTTACAGTCAAGTGATTTAGAAATGATAAATTTCTGTATCTCAGGTTGTGATAATAAAGATACTTATTTAGATGTTGATGTGTAGGAAATTGAAGAAAATATTGGGAAGTTTCCTGAACTAGAGGATAAATTGAACATCCAGAATGAAGGGATAAAGCTGGATAAAGATGAAGAATTAATACATCAAGAGTCATACATCCTTCAATTTGAAGTGAGACCAGACACTGAGTCGAGCAATGAAAATATAGAATTAAATGGAAGATCGGCTGTCAACAAACAAGCATGTCCAATGGAACCAGAAATACACCAGGTTGTATTTCTCCTTTCCACAGTAAATGATGTTGAATACTATTTTGATTATGGAAATTTGAGAGATAGGACATGCACATGGATTAATCATGAACATGATGAGCTGCCTCAGTTGCTGATCATCAAGAGTTGTTCTATTGAATACAGTGAATTCAGAATATCAGAATATTTTTCAGAATATAAACATAAATTTGCTAGGTTGAGAACCATAACTAATACCCTAATGCTCCTGCACAATCAAAAGAAGTATGCAAATAGAGGTGTATTTGGGTCGTTTGCTGGTTTTTGTTTGCCTAGTAGTGGTTTGTATATAATTTTGTAGGTTAGTTGTTTGTACAGTCTACTTGTTTTGCTGTCTTGTTCTGTTTCTTTTGTTTCCTTTTGTAGGTTAGCCATTTGTACAGGTTGCTTTGTGTTTTGCATTGTTGAGTCTTTGTTTTGGTTGGGCAAAACTGGTGCACCTTGTTACTTAAGAACACTGCAGAAATTGTTAGAATTCAAAAGTTGGATATAAGTTTTTACATAGGTTGTAACTCATGTCAGTATAGGTACTCTTGATCAGGTCTGTGGTATCATATTCATTAGTACTACTTTTCTTGAGTCAAGGTGATCCTCACAATGACACACCTAACAGCCTTGGGTTTATTGAACATATCAGTGTAGGTGTTAAGTGAAAAATCTAAAGGTTGCCCTTGCTACCATTGCAATTCTCAACTTAATTTCAACAAGTGACCATTCCTTGTATCATGAAGCTACACTTGTTATATCTTAAGAAATTAAATTCAAAATATAAAATAAATAAAGTAATAAAATGGATTTTCTAAAATCCAGATTAAGTCATCTAAGTAATTCTACCAGGGCTATAGATGCCTGCTGGCAGTGGGGTTCTACTTAGGGGAATTGCAATGACAACCTTACCGAGGCTATGGACGCCTGCTGGCAGCAAGGCTCTATCCGATTGGCTATAAGGGATGAACCAAACTACGTAGCTTAACACCAGTCACTGACTTATTCAACTCACTTTCAAGATGAGTAAATGAATCACATGCACACAATTGATCCCTTATCACTTCATTGTTACATTGATGAACATGATACCAGTTAGAAAGGATTAGGATGCTCATGCTTAATAGGAGTTGGAAATTTATGTTTTAATTTATCCTCACCTTTTGAATTATTTGAATTTTGTTGTTTTCTTTGGTGGCAAGTTGTTGTGTCGTTACACAACACGCCCCATTTTGCATTATCAAAACAGGGACCCAACTTTGCTGGCTTGTTCCCTTGTTTTTGTGCCCTGGGCAGTAAAGGTAAAATAGTGTCAGTCAGTATGCATATGCCTAATCTCAGGCATATTTGTGATCTTGAAGTATGAGCCAAATTTGAAAGTCTGAATCTATCCCCAGAAAAGCTTACCATGTGAAAGAGATTGAAATTCTAGGTAGGTTTGCCTTTTACATCACCCTAAAATTCGTCCATATGAGGAAGTTATGACAGGTCAAAGGTCTGGTCAAACATGATGTTGAGAGGGTCATATTTGCTGTTATTCACTAATATGATGATGATGATCCTATATCCTCCTGATTCTCCTTTGACATGATCATGATGATCACCCTATCTTTTAGAAGGAGGTGATATTCCATTCCTCAGCATGATCATATTTTAAATATCACCCGAGTGCGAATATGATGATGATGATCATCATCATCCTCATCTTTCAAGGGAGAATTACTTTGGTCACCAGGCTCATCACCTGATCTTAAATATGACCCTGTGTTGCAAATATCACCCTAGCGCTAACCTGATGATGACCTCAACTCATCCTCATGCTCTGAAGATGGAATATGATGGTGACATCATCATGATATTCGATGAGGAGGATCATCTTCCTAATGTAACCCGATATTGCGTTTATCCCTTGATTTTACGAATATGACGGTGATGTCATCTTTTGCATTTTAATGAAGCCCGGATGTGATGATGACGTCACCATCATATTCCATTCCTCAACAACAGGATCATATTTCAAATCCTCCTATTTTCCTAGCGCTAACCTGATGATGACGATGATGTCATTCTTTCCCCAATATACAGAAACAAAATATGATGGTGACGTCATATATAATATGGAGGATGATCGGCCTGACTTTTGCCGTCGGCCGAGTTTAAGTTAGTCTCACCGATATCTGTGGTCTGCCCGATGAAGAATTCTCATCGATGTGAGTTTGTCCATCGGCCATGCTTTGTGTTGTCTGCCCGATCTTATTTCTCTCACCGATTGAAATATGATCATCGGCCTAACTTTTGATATCAGACATGCTTTATATTTTCTCCCCGATGGGAGTAGTATCGCCAATATGGCAGTTCATCGGCATAGTTTTAAACATCGATCGAGTCTTGAATTTTCACTCCGATATTGGTTGTCTCCCCGATGGGTGGGCATCGGTGTATGTTTTACCATCGGCCAAGTTTAATTTTGTCACCCCGATCATATGTGGTAACACCGATGCGAATATGATGCTGACCCGAGATGCAAGCGAATATACAAAAGCCGGATCGGAAATGGTTATTAAATGAGATTAAACTCTTGTATATCCGGTGCCTTGTATATAGAATTCAAAACATACAAACATAATATACAAAGCCGGAATTGAAATGGTTATTAAATAGCAATAGTTCGTTGTATCTTTCGTGATTGTATGTTTATACATACATTACAATATACATTGAAATTATACATGCAGCAGAACTGAAATAATATAAAAGGCGATTAAATCATTGTATGAGTCCGGCTTGTATATTCAGACATACATTGCTAAAATATACATACAAGCACCGGATGCCAAGTGGAGGTTAAATACAGGAAATTGCTTGTATATTTTTGTTTTTGTGCTTGTATATGCAAATTTGGAACCCGATATACAAGTCGGTAATGTACAAGGAGCGGATTCGAACGAAAGTTAAAAGCAATTAATTCCTTGTATATTTTACGATGTATCAGCAAATTTGAAGCCCGATATACAAGGAAATGGGTGGGAATGCAAAGCGATAGAAATTTAGATCACCAAAATGCATTTTTCTAGTCAACGATGATTGACCTGAGTGTTTTTGGTGTTGTTTATGCATTTAGTGCATGATTTTCACTGATTTGGGGTGCGATTGCCTGTAGCTGCACATTTTGAGACCTGTTTAATGAAATGTTTATTTTCCTACTATGTTCTAAAATAGTGATGCTATACTTAATGTTTGTCTGTTTATTGCAGGAAGTCTCGGAGCTGTTTGAAGCTGAACATTGCAAAGTTACCCATGGAGGCAACATGAACCAGAAGTGAGGAGGATATTGTCAAATATGTTGTTTGCCAGCTGGAGACCGAATCAAGTTAAAGATGTTGGAATATTCTATGCCAGCTATACATTTGCCAACTGGCAAAGCATGTGCTTTTCATCTGGACCGTTGATTGTTATGAGAGGATCATGATCCTTGGATCATTGTAACTATTTTCTGGCATTTGTTCTATATAAGAGCCAGAGCTTATCAAATAGAGGGAGATACAAGAGAGGGAGATACATAAAGAATAGGATATTTGGAGGAATATTAATGAAATTTTGCAGAAATTACTGAAGAACGTAAGGCCCCTGAATGGAAAACAGCAACACACATCAACCACTGAGTAACGTCAGTAGATTAAAACCTAATCAATAGAGACTTGGGATCATGAATTCTCTGAATTCATCGTATCTTTCAAGATGAGTAAAGGTTGTTGTGTAACTTTTATTCTATGTTTGTATATGACTAACATCATCATCAACAGGGATCTAATGTGAGTTTTAAATATCCATCCATCAATGCCACATTGCTGGAAGGAAGGGCATTTGAATGAAGAGTAGGAAAAGTGATGTTAAGAAAACTATCGATGATTATATCCTTAGTGTTATCCAAGGGGATTGAACATGCAACCAAAGGAGGAAGAAAAGATATCTTCACATCCTTAGTGATGTCCAAGAGACTTGAACATGCAACAGAAATGATAAAGAGGTCTCCACATCCTTAGTGATGTCCAAGGGGCTTGAACATGCAACCAAAGGAGGAAGAAAAGAGATAGAGGTCTCCACATCCTTAGTGATGTCTAAGGAGCTTAAACATGCTACTATAGGAGGAAGATCAATAGGATGAGACATGGAATCATTAAGCACTATGGAAGATGAGGTACAATTAGAAGTAATATGCTTAACATCTATTTGTAGGGGATCTGATATGAGGTGGGACTCTTCATCTATTAATGCTTCATCTCTAGAAGAGAGAGCATCAAAATGAAGAGAAGGTAAAGTCATGTTAAGAAATGTATAAATGATTTCATTCTCTTGATCCAAAATATCCACACAAGTAGGAGAAATTTTAGTAGAGGGTTAAAAAAAATGGAGTAACATAGGAATAGCCAAGTCACCATCACATGCTCGAAATGGAACATTATTGGTATCAAATTTTTGACCAAAAGTGGATAGTGATGTAAGAAAAGAAGAGAACATATCTATAAAGAAATAAAAAATGAGGGGGGCATACAAAAATCTAATGAACCATAGCCCATGGAGAAAGTGATGACAAGACAGATATGTTGATGACATGTTAGAAGGTAGAAGTTTTTTTTGTTTGTTTTTGTTTTCTAATCTAAAATAAAAATGTTTAAGTGTTTTGTTTTCTAAAATAAACACATAAAATAAAATGAGCTATGTAATAGAAGTGTCTAATCAATTAATCAACTAATTGAACACAACAAAGAAGGCTATACAAGTGTAGGATATGTTGGGTTCACCAAAATGTAAGATAGTGTGATGCATTAAAAGTGCGGAGATGGTGGATGGTGTTAAACTATATCAAATAAAACCCTCCTTTCACAATTAAATTCAAGGATAAAAATTGATCCAAGTTGCTATAGATGAATAAGACTCAGCTACAGGTATATGTGCTCAAGAATGATATGGAAAGATAGATTGGATTGAGAGATTTGTCAAACCCTAGATCGAATAAGCCCCAAACCCTAATTATAATGCAATTGGGTACATATAGACAAAATGATACAAGAAATCATATAGGAAGATACTCAAGGATGATCAAAAACAACTAGAAGTTGGGTTTTCTGGAAACAAAAACTTTGTGGACTATGGGGCAAGCACCCTAGTCCAATAGGGCAATTTTTCTATAGATCCAAAGCAGAGAGATGTATCAGACTATGTCCATATCTTGAATTTGGGGCCAAGACTATCAAGAAGACTATGAGGTAGGTGACCTAGTCCAATAGGGAGGAATATCAACAAATTTCTTCTAGATCTTGAATCCTTATCCTTCAAACTACTTCTCTATACCTGCACTTTTCCAACTCTTGCACCTATAACCTACAATCACAAAGAAAGGGGTTCATGTGTTGTGGTGTTTAGGATCTTGCCTTGGTGAAGCCCTGGAAGGACATTCAAGTCTTCCAACATAGTTGTAAGATAAAGTGCATGCCCAAGGAGGGTAGGGGCCAAATCCAATGATGAAATGAAATCATTAAAACACAAATTGATGTCATCTTAGAGGTGAAGGCCTCACCTAGATGAATATCTTTCAAACCATGAGGAGATGGATTGACAAAGCCAAATATGCAACAAACAAACACTATAACAACACAATTTTGCTCTGAAACATAATGAAGGCTTTGAAATCCATTTGCTCAATATCACAATTTTGCATTATCCATCTAGGTGTAAAATGAAATCATAAACTTACTTATATATGCTTTCCCACTAACATTCATAAATTAAATTGAAGAGGCTAACATAGGGAAACCATTTATTTGAGAGGGCCCAAGCCAACATGCATTTATTTTGACCCCAGCAAATCAGGCTGGACTTGGGCGTAGGAACCCAAGTCCCAAGACCCATTTTGGTCATGATTGAGGATTAGAATGGGCCCCTTAGTCCCATTTGAGATGGGTTTCAAGGAAAATTGCTCTGGGATGAGTATTTATCTTGTAAAGTGTAAACATGGGGACCTAGGAGCTAAACTAGGGGGTTAAAAGGCATAGGGAAAGTTTTTACTCCATAACATTTAGCCCCCACTTTAATGTATGTATGATCTTACGATTCGATACATGCATTAAAGTATGGTTGAAGCACCTCAAATACATCAGACACATAGAGATAAATCATACCCAAAGGTTGGAGGACTATTTCTAGCCCTCAATCTTAGGTAAGCACTAGAAAACACATGAAATTCATGCAAGACACAAAGTATACATAGAGAGAAGACATGATTAAGAATATATATATATATATATATATATATATATATGTATATATGTATGTATGTATAAGTAGTGGGGAGGGAATTCATCACTACACGGCACCATCAAAAACACACAAGACATGTATAAAACATGCAAGGCATGCCAGACACCTAGAAAATACATGCAGAAAACACACAGAGTACACAAGCACCACATAGTACGTAATTGACATACTATACATATTATACACAAAAAATATGAGTGGTGAGAAGGAGCTTATTCATAAGTTGCACCATCTCAAACACATTTTAAATAAACCTGATGGTTGAGCTAGACTACCACAACTACCAAAGACATGGTTAAGGGTGAATGACACAAGATCCAACCTGTCTCCATTGAGGACTTTGCATAAAAGGATGTGTATGAGCTCAAGAGATACACCATCTTGCCTTCCACAAAAGGTCTTTGTATAAAAGGATGCACACTAGATCAAGAGATACACCATCTCACCTTGTGATGAGAGATTTTTTCTTTAAAAGGATGTCCACTAGGTCAAGATATACACCATCCTACCTTGTGATGAGGGATTTCAAACACACCTTGGTAGTCTAAAGAGTAATCAGACAAATACCATTATATATGCCCCCACCTTAAGGTGATTGGTCCCACTTTTGAGTATCAAGCACATTAAGGTAGAGTGAAAACATGAAAGGGAACAAGAGCTTTCACAAAGCCTATGCCCCCAAAGGTGACATGTACCATGATCACCAAATATTCCCACAAACATAGTGATATTAAGTTTGCTAAGATAATCAACACAATATAAGATTTGATTATAAAATCTTACTCTAAGAAAAAGATCAAATCATGAAAGCTATGCATAAATCATATATTAGATCACATCAAAAACCAAGGCTACACTTGCAAGTTTAGAACCGAGTATAGTTGTTGGGCTATACTATAGGTATCTCAGAACTGAGTGTAGCAATAAGGTGGGACACAAAACATGTGAAAGACATATCAAAGTGCATAGAGAAGATTAGTATTGCAAAGGATTTTATACAAGATTCTTCACAACACATAACACAAAGTGATTCTACTAGTCAAGCATCAAAATCATATAACCCCATATTCATATATGGACTGGGCCCATTTTTTCTTACTTGCTATGGTCCTTATCAATATTTATGTTTTATCGTTATCAACCGACTAGTAGGGCACAAAAGAATGGAAAAAATAAAAATGAAAGAGGAAATAAAGTGCCTTAGGAACACCATGTAGGAGGATGCCCCTAAAAAAGCCCTCTATAATGCTATGCCCCCCAAGGCACAACACACAACAATAAACAAGAGGATAGAGGAGTATAGAAGAATTGAGAAACAAATAGAAGAATGTTATGACAGAGGTAGTCCCATTGTATGCTTGACCTTACAAGAAAATTAATGGTCATCCAAGGCGACTTAAACAAATATTTAACACAACACGGGGGAACACAACATGACAAATCAACATATATTTAGGAGAGGGCCACCCTTGAGAGCAACTAGAATAGGTGCTACATTGAGTGTGGCTAAAGGAGGGAGAAATATTTAGCTAATTCAATGGGATATTTCCTAGTAGGCAATCCATGTCTATCATTGCAGGATGTATCACATTAAGTTTTGGTCTTGTTGACATTGTGTTAACATTAAGTTTAGAACAATGATAAGTTTTGGTGGGATTCAAAGACCTGTATCAAATATCAGTCGTGTAGTTAATTCCAACAACTTGTAAATGTACTCTAATTCCATGTTGGTTTACACCACAAACATTGCCTATCTAGTTGCAATTTTTGTAAAGGATTTGAAATCCACAACCATAGAGAGACTCCATATTTTTAGAAGGATGGTCCTCATAAGTCTCATATTATGTATTATAAGTAAGAGTATTGTCTTTGTTTTCTACCAAGGAGACTTTGCGTTTCTTAGATGTTTCGAATGATTGCTTAGATGAGATCGATGTGACTTTTGATGTATTAGGATTAGAGTTATTAAGTTTATATTCCCCCATAAAGGAAGGAGTAAAATCTAATGAACCCCAATAGTCACTAGAAAGTGAATTCAATGGTTTAGAGTCTTGCACAACATTATCTGTTGCAAGAGGTATTGATGAATCAACTCATAAGTTCTTTAGACTCTTATGATTCTTAACTTGTTTTTGCATTTCAATATGTAAACAACTATTCAGTTCAGGATTGGCTTTGATAGTGTGAAGTTTATTTTCATAAATAAACTTTATTGATCGATGAAGGGTAGACAGAAGTTGCTCCATGGTATGGATCCATGGTCTACAAAGAATCATATTATATGAAAGCAAACTAGGGATGACATGAAAAATGACACAGAGGTGCCAACGAAAATGTTCGACACAGGTGTATATTACTCACTAACATACATTTACCTTTGTATGTTTACCCATCAGCAAAACCATCTTCATTGACCAACCAAATTCCTTTTGCACCAAAGTCTTATTTCACATCTATGTGTCCCTGACACTACTATCGCCAAGACTTCTCCCATCAGCGTAGCTCAGAATCCTTCCACCGATCACATACTTCAAACTGATGAATGCACTTTGCATTTGTTACCTATTGGAAACACATATGCTATCGGCCTCCTAAATAGGTTTCACCCCAATGCTTACAGTCACTTGATACATTCGGCTTTGTACATACAATCACTGACTTGCTGGGTTAGTTCCTCTTACCGCTCCTATCGATCACTTCCTACATATAACTCAATTTATCTGCGGAATGTATATTCCAATATACATTCAAAAACATACAACTTGAACATGCATTCACCGAATATGCCTTCGGAATACGCCTTCAAGGAATGTTGACCGTTGACTTCTTTGTATATAAACCCAATGTATGTTTCGACATACAATCACAATATGCAAACCTAAAGATGCATTCCTTCCGCATGCAGAAGACTCAACCTTTTAACTGACGTTGACCCCCTTGCATGTATCCAATGCTTTCTCTCTCCTTTGTATGCCAATGGACTTGTACATTTACAATGTACATTTGCTACATGCAAACACGATAGACAACTGTGATATACACAGGAACATGTGATAATGATATACACAAGAAATATACCTTAATATAATTGTGATATACACAGGAATTGTATATCTGATATGTTTTAGCCTTGTATATTCATAACATGCATTTTCAACATGTTTCCACACCTGATATGCTTTGCGATATATACACAGAAGATATATCTCGCATACAAAAGTGATATACACACAATTTGTATATCTATTGAAACCACGTGGATTTTCACTGTTTGACCCACTTCATGCTTAGCAATTGCACAAGAACTATCTCCCCACAAACATACAGACTTTTGGACTTTGCTAACCTAGCAAATGAGGATGCTAGGGCTTATCTAAGCATGCTGTAACCAATCTTGCAGACATGGAATGAACAAACAGAAAATGCAAAACAAGAACATAAACTAATATATACAACTTACAAAGTAATCCAACCTGTGGAATGGGCTAAGAACCCATTTCGACTCTAAAGTAGAAAATCAATTACACAGTGAATTCAAAAACCTGAAAGATAACACAAACATGATCTTCTTATTACTTTCAGAAATGCATACAGATATCTAATTTCACAGTTGCACAACTTAATTTCACAACTATTACTCTATCTAACATTTACTCTCTATATCTCTAATTGATCAGATCTAGGCTATTTAACCACTTACTATGAGTAGTACTGACTTGGTTCCCAGCGGCTGGGAGACAATTCCAAGCGGCTGGGAAAAAACAACCAACTAACAAACTCTTAACAAACTAACAACCTTGTCATGACAGATCGACAAGTGTCCTAGGAACTTGCACAGAAACCTTGATGCAAACTATTATAATAGATATTGGTCAAACAGACCTTATTACATTAAATAAAGATATGCCTAAGACATATCGAGACTTTAATCTTCTCCCTTAGGTGTATAATTGTCTTGTTAAAGGGGTGCCCCTGCACCAAAAAGGGGTAGATAATGTCATGCATCCAACCTTTAGAGGTAAAGTTATGGTACTCAGGGATTGTCTACCAACATTATCAAAGCTATGGATGTTAATCTTGTCTGGTTTAATTAACTTTTTATCAACATTGATTTTGTGTAGCAAATCAATGCCACAAACATTATGAGTCAATTAATTATCAATCATAACTTGCTTTACCAAATTTTTATTTATTATGATAGAGATTATAAGAGGATCATTTTAGTTTTTAACTTCAATTGATGATACTTCATGCTGTTGAAACAAAATATCTATTTTTGTCACATGCATAAAATCTAACAGAGTTGCTACATCATTCAGCATAATAGTAGGTGGTACAATCACCTTTTGTAAAGCTTCTTGGAGCATTGCGTGGTATGTAGGGGATGTTTCTATTAATCCCAAAGAGAGATCTTATTTGGAGTGGCACAAAGATGCTCGATAAGATCATATTCCTAACCAACATTATGAGTAAGATGAGGTGATTGAGGAAGAATAGGTTGAGAAGATGGAAGATAGACAAGAACATGTGGTTCTTGCTTACTTTTCTTTTTATTATGGATGTTTTATGTGTGAGCAATCATGTGATGCTGTGACACATTTTGAACACCTTGATTTCTTTGAGTGATTTGTCATGCATAATCTATAATGTAATCTGATGGTCTGAGTGGTTTTGGATCACCTTGAACCATAATAACCGGTTTTAAGAAAGAAGGTACATTAGGTACCCTTTGCACAATCATCTTAGGAATATTAATACATTTTTCTGCTATCCCCTTAGTGGGTGGAAGAAGTCTATTAAAGATAATTGAATTAACAATGCTTTGATTTTGATTAGGATCAATAGTCATCCCTAAAGAATTTAATTTGAGGGACCTTTTTTCATCAACCAATGCTTCATCTTTTAAAGGGGGAGCATTGGAACAAAGGGAAGGGAAAGTATTGTTTAAGGAATTGTTAATGGTTTTATCTTTAGTGGCATCCAAAGGATTTGAACATGCAACCAAAGAAGAGCTACCCAAGGTCTTCGCATTTCTTAGAGATATCCAAGGTTCTTGAACATTCATCCAAAGGAGGAAGTTCAAAGGTCTTCACTTCCTTAGTGATGTCTAAGATGTTTGAACATTCAACTAAAGGAGGAATAGGATAACTCATGGAATCATCATCATCATCATCATATATTTAGATATTAGTTCTAAGGCATTAATGGAAGAAGAACTTTCATACTCATCTTTTTCAAGGGTATTCATGGAGATGTATTCAGTTAGATCTTCTAATACTAAAGGGTATGTATTCATGAGAGCTATGAAGTTGTCAAAATTAGATACATAGTAAAGGATTTCAAATGAAGAGTATTTAAATATATCCTTATGATACATGGATTGTATATGAGTGAGAACATGAGGATTCACACTAAGGAATTTGTAAAAATTCTCAAAGTTTTTGATATATGTACATAAAGATAGCAAAGAGAAATGAGATGAAGATGCCATAATAAAATGTCTTGGAATAGAAATGCAGAATAAGATCTTTTCATTTATCAAATAAAATCAATATGAGAGACTTTTATACACCACAACACTAGTTTGAGGAAACTAGGTTTTTGAAGTTTGTTACCAGAAACAAAAACACACTAGTGTCCTTAAAAACAGGGTGATTAAAATATACAAAGTGCTGCACAAAAGGTAGTATAAACCACTTTTAAGATTTCTTGCAAAGAAATGTTAGAGAGAGGTTAAATTTCTTTTGTTGAAATACACGTTATGTAATTACAAACATGTGAAATTTTTAAAGTAAAGTATGTGTTAGGTCTCAAAAATGTAGGTTGCTAATCCTAAGAGGATGCCAGGCTCTATGTTTGGATTTGCAACATTTTTGAACTAACTTGACGAAATCAACCTTCAAGGTTCGATGATTTCCTACACTTTAGGTCCTGCTACACCTAGGTGGGTGAACCTTAAAATATTAAAGTAGTCTGAGTGTGGATGAGTGGACTAACTAGATCTATCTACAATGGCATAAGATGTAGGATGGATAAAAAAGCTGACTAATTAATTCCATGTATAATGTTTGATAAGTGATTGGCAGAAATTGTATAAGCAATATCAAGGTAAAAGGTTTTAATTTATGAGTTGAATGAGACTAGTGCCTTGTTGGGTAACAGAGTCAATTTGAAGGACCAAGACCAATAATTTCTTAATGGTAATAATTCTAGTTGTTTGGCACAGCTTTGGTTTATAGCTTGTATAAACGTGCAAGGAAATGACTGACAGACTCTTCTTGATAATCCAACCAAATAAAATCAGATATCTTATAATTCACTAGAAGGTATTTTAATCCTTACTTGAAGGAACCAAATGAAATGAATGGACAAGATTAACAGATAATATCTTACTGGAGACAGAATGGCAATCCTAATTATATGGCTCTACTTAGTAATCCCAACTTATTACTTCCAGGCTACTGTGACTAACTCAAAAGGTTTTAATTCCTCAGATGGACACCAACCAAATTAATCACACAGATACAGCAAATGTGTATTGACAGATTAAATATATACTTGATATCTTAATCTGAATAATAAGGAAATGCAGAAATGGAGACAGCCACACAATTGAATAATTTCAACAAACAACTGATACCAAAGTAGAAATACTGAATTAGAGAACTTCAAACTTCTTCTTCAAATAAAATATGCAACATAGTCATTTTGGAACATTGTATATTATGTATATATGAATATCTTCTACTGCTGATGATCATTTCAGCATAGATTGTTTGAACTTATATAGATGTTTCTACGAAGAGACATAACTCTTCAATAAGTTTTTTGGGAACTTAACAAGTATTAACAATAATTACATAAGTGTAATTAGGCTCTATTCAGCCATAAATAAACTTTAGCCAGATGATCTAGATACTCTTGATCATGGTGAGAATCAGTAAGCTCAATAGCGCTTCTGGTAATTACATCAAGAGTAACCATCTCCTCCAATTGTTTGCAGACTTCTTTGGATGCAGAGGCTTTATCTTTCAGAGCTCCTGTGGCTTTGGGTAATATAACCTGGCAATCAACAGTCCATTCTTCTTTGCTCTTTACTTCTCCATTGTCTTTAAATATCTTGGGCACTCCTGCGCCTGAGGCATCAGCTCCTTCCTTAGCATCAGCTCTAAGTTTGTCATAATAATTATGGTGCTGTTTGAGAAATGCTCTGGCATCAGAGATATCTATACTATCAGCAGCACTTCTATTTTGTAATTCAATTAATTTTTCTTGTATTCTCTTTTCAAGTCTTTGATGTTCTTTGACTGCTTTATGATTCTCTAAGTAATTATCCCAAAACTGGTTCAACCACCGCACCATGTTTGTATACCTACTCTACAGTATTGTAACAAACGCATCTATCTGAATTTGTGTGGCTTGGTCAGGGGATAATACTTGAATGCCCTGTGAGCTCTCACCTTGAGTTATTCTTTTTGTGGATTGGCCAAAAGTGCTCTTAATAGCATCCTTCAAGTAATCATTTTCTTTTGTCAATCTCTCACAGTTCAATTTATAAGCATCTCTTTCTTTGATCAACATTTGAGCCTGTGCTTTATTCAACTTTGCAACATTGATTCCAATGTCTGCAGTAATCATAGGGTCGGTTTCCCCTGCTTTCAAAGTCATAACATGGCCAAAAGTCTTTTCAGTATCTATGATGGCCGTCTTCTTATGAGGAGGGTACAATGCAAATATCATCAAGGAATTTTCATCAGTATTATATCTTGTTCCCATATACACTTCATTAACTCCTTCTGGAGTAAGCTTATACTTATCATCAGCACTATTCAGAAAGTTGTCAAAAACCAAAGCAGAATTTAAGTCCAAACCAGGAAAAATCATAACCCCTGCATCTTTGAGTAACTGTCTACCCTTGCTAGGTGTCATGTCCTACATTTCTTTATCTACTGTTTCCTTCAGCATATCTAATAACTATTTTTCGTTATCAACAGAAACATCATCTACTGACTCTCTAATTTCTTTTCCTTTGTATTTATACAGGAATGATTTAAATTCCTTTGACTGAATAAATGCATCATCTGAAATTTAAGAATCATAGGCCGTTTGGCGTGGATCTTCATCAACAGACCCCTCCTCATCATGTAGCACAACTGGAGGCTGAAATTGTTGTATTTTTCTTTTGGACATTTCCATGGTTTTATCTTGTGGCTTCTCTTGTTTAGTGAGTTCTTCATCTTCAGAGGAAACCACTTCAACTTCTACCAACTGCTTTTTCTTTTCATTTAAATCTCTGTTATATTTTTCTACCACCAAGTCGACTTCAGCTTCTTCCAAATTTCTAATGACATCATCATGTGGATAATGTATGTGCATGTATCCACTGAGATTCTATTTTCTTCTTGCAGAGTCAATGAAACCTTCAGGGTCAAACCCTTTCCTCACCTCAGTAGTCATCATGTTATAATGCATTAGTTTATCCAAAATGAGATTGTATCCTTCTTTTGAAACCACAGTAAAATCTCCAAAACACAAAGTGCTGGGCATGAATGATTGTTTATCATGTGAACTTAGATGCATCACATTCAAACAATGCATTTGCCTAATTATTTCTAAATATGCAAGTCTGTCAGGGACAGTTTTAGGCAATATGAATGGAGTATCCTCAAATCCATAAACTCTGATCATAGTGGCATCCTCAAAGTAGTACCAGTATCCCCAATTATGAGTGACAGTAAGGGGACCACCAAAATCTTTAGGTCTAAGGAACCTTTTTATTTCATTTGAAATTGAATATTCACAGGGGTGGTTGAAATACCTATACAGCACTTTTACACAATGCTCTTCAAATTGAGCATAGCTGGAGTTGGCATATCTACTATCCCAGATTCTGGTCCACATTTGCATAGGTATCTTTTCCCCTTTCTTATCTGCAGCAACAACTCGAAACTCATTTGGCCATAACCCTACTTCCTGGCCATAGTATAACACCATATGCATAAGCATTGAGTAATGCTCAAAAGAGCATGCTGGAGCATTGTTTTTTATTGCAGATAGACCAGAGTCTATTCTAGTAACAATATAGGAGGCATAATCAAATTGTCTGGCATTATGACATTGAATATCAGAGGCTATGACCATCAGAGGAATAGTCATGAATTCAGGGACCTCTGAGCCAAGGACTTGGCCTACAGAAAAATAAGTATATTGTATGTATGGTTCAAAAATGGCTACATGAAAGGGAGGGCCATCATTCTCAGTCAAGGGTATCACTTCTCCTTCAATCCTGGGCCTATGAATGGGCAACCTCCATCCATTGTAAGTTGTGTCCATTCTCCAATACTCTTTGTCCAAATCTTCAAAAATGATAGGGACAGTACACAAATCAACTAAATCAAAAACCTCACAAATGGCATTTTTTGATAAATGCACAATTGGTTCTCCCTGTGGGTTGCAGATGGCTTTCAGGTTTGAATTATAATGTCTGGCTAGTAATTGGAGGAGTTCCACATTCAGGAATACATTGGGCACAGCCAGTTTTCCCAAGTTCAAGTGCCATGGGTTTGACACAGGGGCATTCCTAAACCTTCTATTATAGTGGAATCTAAAAAGTTCATATCCCCGAATTGGGGTCCAGATATCTCCCAGGTGTTTGTGTTTATCTTCTAATTTCTCCAATTCTGCCCTGAGTTGGGTAGATCTCCTGGCCTTGGGAGTTGACTCAGGCAACTGGTCAATTAGGTCATGATTGAGTTTTCTTTCCTTTACTTTCTCCTCAGGGGTCTGTTCAGTTTTTTGTTTTTTGGGCTTACTGGTTTCTCCTTGAGACTTTCTTCCTTTTCCCTTTCCCGGAGTTTCCATTTCAGAACTTTAGCAGAAAATTGTAAATATAGGCTATGCAATGTATATGTACCTGTCATCCAGTGGCTGAAATTGGAATCCTCTGTTTTGCGCCTCAAGAATTCCTTTGTATTCTCTTCTCGGATGTTTTTTTTTTTTGCAATTATAATGCTCATATGAATTTCGTCGCCATTTGTATTAACTATCTGATCAATTCAATGTTCATCACTGTGAAGTGTCACATCGCCATAACTCTTCTTATCGGCGTGATTTTTAAAATGTCTGGGCGACCCCTAATGCTTTTATGGTGCGAACAGTCAATCGGCATGACCCCTCAACTGTATTCTCGACGCTATGTAATGTCATATCTTAAGTGGGCACGACCATCGGCATGACTTTCTTCATCGCCATGTGTTTGAGATCTCTCTGCGATGTAGCGGGTCCTACCGATATGACTAGTTCATCGGAGTGATTAACACTATCGGGATAATATAATTATGTTCCCCCGATCTTTGTTATCTCACCGATAGTCATTCTCATTCATGATCTTTATCTTGGTCAAAATGACATACACTATCGGGATAGCTTTCTAAAGATATCCCGATCTAAATCATCTCCCCGATGGCCCTTTCATATTCTTCATCGGACAGAGTATGTTAAAATGTCATCGATGCCTTTGATCACCGTGACTTGTGAATCTGTGAGACCTAATTCCCTTGTCCTGATATGCTGAGTTATCCCGATAGGTATGTGTATCACTGTGAGTCTCGCCGAAAGCTTTCTTATCGCCAAGACTTCAAGAATTGGAAACTTCTTTATGTCTTATTCCGATAGTTTATTTCTTGCCGACAGTCGTTTGCTTCGTTGTCCCCGCAAGATGTTCGGTGAAACTCTTGCCGAAATGCTTCATCGTTATGATATATACCGTCGGGGCAACTTTTAAAAGGTCATCCGATAGACATCTGTCATACCGATCGGTATGACCACTTGCCTCTGTTGCCGATGTAAGGTCATCGGTATTACTTACTCCATCAGTGACTTCCATAATTCTCTTTCCGATCTGTCTTCTCACGCCGATGGTTATTTTCAAATGATTCCTTATGTATCGGTGTAAGCCAAAACAACATCTTGCCGATGGATTGACTTTGAAGAAATTTGTCATTGCTCATCTTGTGAGATATATAAAAAATTTTATTATGGTCTTTTGGGATATTTTTTTGGGATTTATTCAAATATGATGGAGTGAGGAAATAGTAAAAATTTCAAAATTTTACTGTCCTAACAGTGGCTATGCCTGGGATGTATACTCTCTGTGAGTATAACAAGGATCCAGATCTCCTGGGGAAGTAGACCACATATTTTATTATTTTGGGGTGAGGTTTTTATGGAGCTGGGAAAAGGAAAGTAACAAATGATGGGGAACGGGAATGATTCCTAGACTATTGTGCATGGAATAAGATATTTTGAGAATTATTTTGAATGTTGTCCATGCACTGGCAACACTCAATTCTCTTTGTACATGTTTATGAAAAGAACTGCTTCAAGTATTGCCCATGTACAGGCAATTCCTGCTCCTCTCCTGACATATTCTGTACATAGTAAGAATCATCACCTCCCTTACCAGTGATAACAAAAGGACCCAACCACAGGGCTTCAAATTTTCCATGTTTTCCTTTGTCCTGACATCTTACATTCCACATCAGTACCAGATCATTTATTTCAAACTTTCTTTCTTTGGCCTTCTTGTCAAAGAGATATTTTACCTGTGATTGTAATTTAACATTCTGCCTCTGAGCAATTCTTCTTGTTTCATCAAGTTCTGCCAGTTGTTCCAACCTTTCCTCCATTAGTTCAGGAATATTCAAGTCTTCCTGGAGAATGAATTTGTATACTGGTATAAGATTTTCCAATGGTAATCTTGCTTGTGTTCCATATACCAATTCATAAGGGGATCTCCCAATTGCCCTTTTTATAGTAATCCTGTCAACCCACACTGCCATTCTTAATTTTGAATCCCAAGCCTTCTTATTTCTATCCAACATTCTCTTTATGATTTTCAACAGGCTCTTATTACTTGATTCAGCTTGTCCATTGGCCTGTGGATGGTAGGGAGCAGCATAAGAAACAGTGATACCATGTATACTGCAAAAACCTTTGAATTCATTAGATCTAAAGCACATCCCATTATCTGTAATCAATCTTACAGGAGTACCAAATTTGCATACAATGTTATCCATTAGAAAATTAATCACAACTTTACTTGTAGCCTGTTTGGTTGGGATTGCTTCCACCCATTTTGTAAAGTAATCAGTAGCCACTAAAATCCATCGGTGCCCCCCACTCGATTTCTCTGAAATTTCACCTATAAAATCAATACCCCACTGATAAAATGGAGCCTCAACCTGCATAGGTTTTAAGGGTAGTGCTCCCTGATACTTTAACTTCCCTGAGAACTTTTGGCATGCTTCACACTTTCTAGTGTACTGGTATGAATCATTAAAGACTTTAGGCCAATAGTACCCTACCCTCATGATCTAGTGGGCTGTGGTCTTTGCTGAGAAATGACCTCCGCACATGCCTTCATGCAACTCCTTCATAATATGTTTTGACTGATATTCGTCCAAGCATAATAGTAGAACCCCATCTCTGTTTTTCCAATAGAGATCCCCACTGATGAGTATATATTTTGAAGCTTGTAGTTTGAGTGTCCTTTTGTTATCATCATATCATTCAGGACACTTCATATGTTTTAGATAATATATTATATCAGTATACCATGGAGTGTGTTCAATACTGGTACTTGCATCAACATTACATATCTGGGAAGCTTCTAGATTACTTTCAGCCATCAATTTGGCAAGACCATGTCCTCTCACTAATTTAGTGATTTGGATTTCAATGTTGAATTCCTGAATCCTATTGATCCACCTACATCTCCTACCAGTTACTTCAGTTTGGATCAACACATCCTTCACTGCAGCATTAGGAACATATGCTATGATTTTAGCCCCCACCAAATATGGTCTAAAATTTTTTACTGCTTTTACCAATGCATATGCCTGTTTTTCAATAATGTCATACTTCAACTCTGCATTCTGAAGGGACTTGCTGAAGAAAGAGATAGGCTGTTCATATCCATCATTGTTTTTCTATAACAACACTGCTGCTACTGTATGATAGGAAGCAAATGAGAAAAGTTGGAAAGGTTTACCAAAGTTAGGGGATATTAAGACTGGAGCTTGCTTGATGGCCTTCTTAATGTTACCAAATGCTTCCAACGTTTCTGTTGTCCACTTCATTTCTAAGTTCTTCTTCAGCATTCTTGATATAGGACAAACAATCTCTGCAAAATTTGGTATAAATCTTCTGACAAAATTTATCTGACCAAAGAATGATTGTATAGCTTTTACATTTTTTGGAATAGGGACTTGATCAATTGCTTTTACCCTTTCAGGATCTATTTTAACTCCTTCCTTCGAGACTATATGGCCAAGCAATTTTTCTTCTGTCACTGCAAAATGGCACTTTTTAGGGTTCAATGATATTCCATATTCTAGGGCTTTGACAAATATCTGTTCTAGATGTGTGCAATGATCTTCGGCCCTTTTTGAATATGCTGTTAAGTCATCTTGATATACTATCATAATCTTATTTATCAATTCAGCAAAAGCTACATCCATCGCTCTTTGAAATGTTGCTCCAGCATTAGTTAATCCGAATGGCATTCTCAAGTATACATATGTTCCCCATGGAGTGGTGAATGTCGTTTTAAATTGTTCAAACTCCTTAACTTTTACCTGATTGTAGCCAGAGAAACCATCCATCATGGATAGCAATTCACACCCAGTAACTTTTTGCAATATTGCCTCCATATTGGGAAGAGGATAATTATCTTTGAGGGAAGATTTATTCAGGTTTCTGAAATCCACATACAGTCTAATGTCACCATTCTTTTTCCTGACAGGTACTAAGTTTGAAACCCAGGAAGAATGTCTAATAGGTTTGATTATAGCTCCATCCCTTAACTTTGTAAGTTCCTCTAGCATTTTAGGAGCCAATGTAGGATTAATCAGCCTCTGTTTCTGTCTGAATGGTTTTGCATCTGGCTTCAGTGGTATCTCATGTTGAAATAGATCCTCTCTATATGCCTTTAAATCATCATATGACCAAGCAAACACATGCTTGTACTTCCTAAGTAGATTGATGATTCTGCTTCTAATTTTCTGGTCAAGATTCCTTCCAATATATACATTCTTTGGGGTTGTCTGAGTCCCCAAATTGATTTCCTCAAGGTTCTCAGGTATCACTGGTGTGTCTTTCTTTTTATATCTATCATGCCCATCAAATGCTTTTTCTAATGCAATAAGTCCTTTGGGTATCTTATTTGTCTTCAGTTGAACCACCTCTTGGCCAAAAAGAGTTTCCTTCCCATCGTGTTCCTCCACAAATGCACTGAAATCAATTTCTTGATTTTCATAATAATCAGCACAATGTAAGAAATTGATTATATCAACATCGCTATCAAACACTTGCCAATTCTGTATATTATCAGGGATGGTAGGTCTAGTTTTAAATTCTACTTCTATGATCCCTCCTAATGTAACATCATCTCTCTTTAATGCAATGTTTGCTAAAAAGTCTGCCATAATGTTTTTAGACCTATCAACCCAGCTGATTGAAAAGGCATCAAATAATTCAACACTATCCCAAACTGCATTTCTGTACTGTCTTAATCTTTTATTTTTAGATAAATATTTTTCTCTTACTTGGGAGATGACCAGTTCAGAATCACCAAAGACAGCCAACTTTTTTATTTTGTATTTGGTGGCTATGTTTAGGTCAATGAGTAGGGCTTCATATTCAGCTACATTATTGGTGCATTCAAATGTCAATAGGAAAGAGTATTTGAATGTTTTACCTCCTAGCGAGATAAAAACTACTCCGGCCCCATTTCCTATCTTGCTGCATGCACCATCGAAATACATTTTCCACAGATCATTTTCTCCTTTCATAGATTCAATGTGTATTGGGTCAGTGTTATGCAATTCTAGGTTAGTTTCTCCAACTTTGAAAACTCCTAAATCTGTGTCACAAAAGAAATTCACCTGATGTCGGTCCATTCTTTCTATAATATTGTCATACCTTGGCTCTCTGCACAACTTGATTTCCTTGTCACCTACTGGTATGGTGGCATATGATAGATCTAATTGAACATTGCCTCCTGCCATTGCAGCCCATTGTCTTGATAGCAGCATTCCATAATACGGTGGGATATCAACCATAGTAATGTCAATGTTATATGTTGCTTCAGGATGTGAAGCAAGTTTTATCTCTACATCTTTCATAATACCAACTACTGGAATAGATCTGTTATCCATTGCATAACACTGGCCATACGTAGTATCAACCCACATCCCCAATTCTTTCATCACTGCTATAGGCATGATATTCATAGCAGCACCTAAATCAATCATACAATTCCTGACTATTCTATTTTTGATTACTAGTGTAGTATAGAATGGATCTACCTGTGAGGGATTTTTTGTAAGTGTGTCACCAAGGTATACCTTAGGCATCTTAAAATTTTCTTGATGCACATTATTTGTTGTTCTTTAAAACCCTTTATGTTTTGGATTTGGTGTATCAGAAATCATCTTGACAACTGTATTCCTATATTTATCTATTTTCATCATCTCTAAGAGTGGAACTGATATCTTCACCTGAGACACTGCCTGTGCAATGTCAAAAGAAGGGGCTATGATCTGGTCATTCTTTTCTGTTTTTGTGTTCTCTTTTTCTTGATTTTCCTTCATTTTACTTTTATCCCCCTTTTCTGGTTCTTTAGGCGATGATTTTGTATTATTCCCTTTGTTATTCTGGTCTTTTATAAATACACTTCCAGGAGTTCCTTGCCCAACATTTGTTGTTCTATTCCTTAAGTTATAAGTGTTTCGAGCTTGAGCCACTGCAGCCACTGTGAGAGCTTCTCTTTCATCCTCAGTAGGTTTTCTCCATTGACCATATGATTTGTTGTTACAACTATCTTCCTGGTCTGAGAATACCTCTTGTTCTCCCATGTTAATATGATACTTTTGGTTCCCTACATCATACTCATATCCTTCTTCTTCTGAAGAAGAATAATCTTCTGTTACCACACATGGTGTATCCTGCATCATATTGATGGTGTGATTATCCCTATTATAGTTGTATAGCATTTCCTCTTGCTGTATTGATTTAGCTACCTCACAGTATTCAGGTGAATGTGGTAAGTTACATACAAAACACCAAGGTTTATTTTCAGCCATATGTGCCATGTTTCTCTTCAAGGGATCAGGAGTATCCTTTCCATATGGTTGCTTTCTGTTATTATCTATAGGTCTTCCATCCTTCCAATTTGTATTGTAGGGCATATCATGTAGCCTAGGTCTTTCATGCCTATGCTGACCCTCTGGTTTAATCTGTTGAGCATTTGGATTCTGAAGATTTCTATGATTATCCCTTTTACTGACCATTCCTGCAGCCTTCCTATTATTTTCAATAGTTATGGCCACTTTCTGTGCTTCGGCCAAAGTTGCAGGACACCTGTTTCTGAGTTCATATCCTGTTTTGGGGTCAAATGCTTTCATATAGATACTCAGTGCTGCCTGGTCAGATAACTTGGCTCCATGTGGTACCTTATTATGTAACTTGGAAAACTTCAGGTTGAAATCAAACACTGATTCATTTTGATACTTCTGTATACTTATTAGTTCATGTAGTACAAACTCAGGAGCATATTGGTTACCATACTGATCCTCAAACTGGTTATGGAAATCAGTTATTGAATTGATTGATGCATCGAGCAAGCTATTAAACCAATCTCTGGCATCTTCAGTGAGGGACATCATAAATAACCTCATTCTAATGTCTTCCCAATCCATACCTATATCCTGTACAAAAGCATTAAAACTTTTGATATGATCTTCTGCAGATACTGCATTGTTTCCAGTAAACTTGGGAACAATATTTCTCCAAGTACTATCCATAGGATATGGACATAACTGATATCTAGTTAAATCAAATTGACTACATATATTAGCAAGGTTTTGGGGAGGGAAATTCAGAGGTGGTGGATTGGGATAGTAATTATATTGACCTGGTGGCTGATGAAATGCATATTGTTGATGTTGGTTCATGTGGAGATTCATGTGATGGTTTTGTGGCCTATAATATTGTTGGCCAGGGGGTGGGTAATTATTTGCCATATGTTGAGATGCATTATGTATGGGAGGTGGTCTAGGGTTTTGGGGAATAGTGTTTTGATGACCTCCAGAAGCATGTGGGTTTTGAACACCACCTGTATTTTGCTGAGTATTTCTTGAAATATTCCCTCTATGCGGAGGTACATATTTTGGGGGAGCTGTTTTGGCTTTATTTTTCCTCTGTTGAATTTCTTGCTGCAATAGCTCCCTCTCCTCTTGTATCTTGTACCTTTCAAGTTCCTTCCGGAGTATGAGTATTTCCTGTTTCTCTTCACTCATGTCTTGATTATTTATTTCCTGATGTTCTGGATTGTCATTCATTCCCTGATTTGAAAATTCATATCCTATCTCTTCTCCCTGATATAATGACATCTTGAAATCATGTTCAGCTTGGTTCCTATCAATATCCCTCATGACCTTTGCATCATGATCACGTTGTTCTTGAGGGGTGGGTCTGTACCTTGCCAAAATATCATCAGTTGCTCCACTAAGGTTCTCATTTGAATCATGTAGAGGTGTGAATTTGTTGTGAATTGAAATATTTTCTTCTGAATCATTCTCTTGGATGTCCAGATTATTATCTTGGTGTGAATGCTTTGAATTCACATTTCTTTTGGAAATGTTTCTGAGGGGTGGAGATGACTACAAATTTTTACCTTCCATCTTGGATCTCCTACCATCCATTTGAAATTTTTGTTATAATTGTAACTAGAGTCGCCACCTATTTACTAAATAGGAAAAGTTTATATTTTATCTGTAGGGTTCTTGTCACCAGCAGAGTTACCAAATTTTTTGAAATGACTTTATGAAAGAAAGGATTAATTTCTAAGGTCTTTTACTAAGTCCCCAGTAGAGTTGCCAATTTGTTAGGTCTTAAAAATGTAGGTTGCTAATCCTAAGAGGATGCCAGGCTCTATGTTTGGATTTGCAACGTTTTTGAACTAACTTGACGAAATCAACCTTCAAGGTTCGATGATTTCCTACACTTTAGGTCCTGCTACACCTAGGTGGGTGAACCTTAAAATATTAAAGCAGTCTGAGTGTGGATGAGTGGACTAACTAGATCTATCTACAATGGCATAGGATGTAGGATGGATAAAAAAGCTGACTAATTAATTCCATGTATAATGTTTGATAAGTGATTGGCAGAAATTGTATAAGCAATATCAAGGTAAAAGGTTTTAATTTATGAGTTGAATGAGACTAGTGCCTTGTTGGGTAATAGAGTCAATTTGAAGGACCAAGACCAATAATTTCTTAATGGTAATAATTCTAGTTGTTTGGCACAGCTTTGGTTTATAGCTTGTATAAACGTGCAAGGAAATGACTGACAGACTCTTCTTGATAATCCAACCAAATGAAATCAGATATCTTATAATTCACCAGAAGGTATTTTAATCCTTACTTGAAGGAACCAAATGAAATGAATGGACAAGATTAACAGATAATATCTTACTGGAGACAGAATGGCAATCCTAATTATATGGCTCTACTTAGTAATCCCAACTTATTACTTCCAGGCTACTGTGACTAAATCAGAAGGTTTTAATTCCTCAAATGGACACCAACCAAATTAATCACACAGATACAGCAAATGTGTATTGACAGATTAAATATATACTTGATATCTTAATCTGAATAACAAGGAAATGCAGAAATGGAGACAGCCACACAATTGAATAATTTCAACAAACAACTGATACCAAAGTAGAAATACTGAATTAGAGAACTTCAAACTTCTTCTTCAAATAAAATATGCAACATAGTCATTTTGGAACATTGTATATTATGTATATATGAATATCTTCTACTGCTGATGATCATTTCAGCATAGATTGTTTGAACTTATATAGATGTTTCTACGAAGAGACATAACTCTTCAATAAGTTTTTTGGGAACTTAACAAGTATTAACAATAATTACATAAGTGTAATTAGGCTCTATTCAGCCATAAATAAACTTTAGCCAGATGATCTAGATACTCTTGATCATGGTGAGAATCAGTAAGCTCAATAGCGCTTCTGGTAATTACATCAAGAGTAACCATCTCCTCCAATTGTTTGCAGACTTCTTTGGATGCAGAGGCTTTATCTTTCAGAGCTCCTGTGGCTTTGGGTAATATAACCTGGCAATCAACAGTCCATTCTTCTTTGCTCTTTACTTCTCCATTGTCTTTAAATATCTTGGGCACTCCTGCGCCTGAGGCATCAGCTCCTTCCTTAGCATCAGCTCTAAGTTTGTCATAATAATTATGGTGCTGTTTGAGAAATGCTCTGGCATCAGAGATATCTATACTATCAGCAGCACTTCTATTTTGTAATTCAATTAATTTTTCTTGTATTCTCTTTTCAAGTCTTTGATGTTCTTTGACTGCTTTATGATTCTCTAAGTAATTATCCCAAAACTGGTTCAACCACCGCACCATGTTTGTATACCTACTCTACAGTATTGTAACAAACGCATCTATCTGAATTTGTGTGGCTTGGTCAGGGGATAATACTTGAATGCCCTGTGAGCTCTCACCTTGAGTTATTCTTTTTGTGGATTGGCCAAAAGTGCTCTTAATAGCATCCTTCAAGTAATCATTTTCTTTTGTCAATCTCTCACAGTTCAATTTATAAGCATCTCTTTCTTTGATCAACATTTGAGCCTGTGCTTTATTCAACTTTGCAACATTGATTCCAATGTCTGCAGTAATCATAGGGTCGGTTTCCCCTGCTTTCAAAGTCATAACATGGCCAAAAGTCTTTTCAGTATCTATGATGGCCGTCTTCTTATGAGGAGGGTACAATGCAAATATCATCAAGGAATTTTCATCAGTATTATATCTTGTTCCCATATACACTTCATTAACTCCTTCTGGAGTAAGCTTATACTTATCATCAGCACTATTCAGAAAGTTGTCAAAAACCAAAGCAGAATTTAAGTCCAAACCAGGAAAAATCATAACCCCTGCATCTTTGAGTAACTGTCTACCCTTGCTAGGTGTCATGTCCTGCATTTCTTTATCTACTGTTTCCTTCAGCATATCTAATAACTATTTTTCATTATCAGCAGAAACATCATCTACTGACTCTCTAATTTCTTTTCCTTTGTATTTATACAGGAATGATTTAAATTCCTTTGACTGAATAAATGCATCATCTGAAATGAAAGAATCATAGGCCGTTTGGCGTGGATCTTCATCAGTAGACCCCTCCTCATCATGTAGCACAACTGGAGGCTGATATTGTTGTATTTTTCTTTTGGACATTTCCATGGTTTTATCTTGTGGCTTCTCTTGTTCAGTGAATTCTTCATCTTCAGAGGAAACCACTTCAACTTCTGCCAACTACTTTTTCTTTTCATTTAAATCTCTGTTATATTTTTCTACCACCAAGTCGACTTCAGCTTCTTCCAAATTTCTAATGACATCATCATGTGGATAATGTATGTGCATGTATCCACTGAGATTCTATTTTCTTCTTGCAGAGTCAATGAAACCTTTAGGGTCAAACCCTTTCCTCACCTCAGTAGTCATCATGTTATAATGCATTAGTTTATCCAAAATGAGATTGTATCCTTCTTTTGAAACCACAGTAAAATCTCCAAAACACAAAGTGCTGGGCATGAATGATTGTTTATCATGTGAACTTAGATGCATCACATTTGAACAATGCATTTGCCTAATTATTTCTAAATATGCAAGTCTGTCAGGGACAGTTTTAGGCAATATGAATGGAGTATCCTCAAATCCATAAACTCTGATCATAGTGGCATCCTCAAAGCAGTACCAGTCTCCCCAATTATGAGTGACAGTAAGGGGACCACCAAAATCTTTAGGTCTGAGGAACCTTTTTATTTCATTTGAAATTGAATATTCACAGGGGTGGTTGAAATACCTATACAGCACTTTTACACAATGCTCTTCAAATTGAGCATAGCTGGAGTTGGCATATCTACTATCCCAGATTCTGGTCCACATTTGCACAGGTATCTTTTCCCCTTTCTTATCTGTAGCAACAACTCGAAACTCATTTGGCCATAACCCTACTTACTGGCCATAGTATAACACCATATGCATAAGCATTGAGTAATGCTCAAAAGAGCATGCTGGAGCATTGTTTTTTATTGCAGATAGACCAGAGTCTATTCTAGTAACAATATAGGAGGCATAATCAAATTGTCTGGCATTATGACATTGAATATCAGAGGCTATGACCATCAGAGGAATAGTCATGAATTCAGGGACCTCTGAGTCAAGGACTTGGCCTACAGAAAAATAAGTATATTGTATGTATGGTTCAAAAATGGCTACATGAAAGGGAGAGCCATCATTCTCAGTCAAGGGTATCACTTCTCCTTCAATCCTGGGCCTACGAATGGGCAACCTCCATCCATTGTAAGTTGTGTCCATTCTCCAATACTCTTTGTCCAGATCTTCAAAAATGATAGGGACAGTACACAAATCATCTAAATCAAAAACCTCACAAATGGCATTTTTTGATAAATGCACAATTGGTTCTCTCTGTGGGTTGCAGATGGCTTTCAGGTTTGAATTATAATGTCTGGCTAGCAGTTGGAGGAGTTCCACATTCAGGAATACATTGGGCACAACCAATTTTCCCAAGTTCAAGTGCCATGGGTTTGACACAGGGGCATTCCTAAACCTTCTATTATAGTGGAATCTAAAAAGTTCATATCCCCGAATTGGGGTCTAGATATCTCCCAGGCGTTTGTGTTTATCTTCTAATTTCTCCAATTCTGCCCTGAGTTGGGCAGATCTCCTGTCCTTGGGAGTTGACCCAGGCAACTGGTCAATTAGGTCCTGATTGAGTTTTCTTTCCTTTACTTTCTCCTTAGGGGTCTGTTCAGTTTTTTATTTTTTGGGCTTACTGGTTTCTCCTTGTGACTTTCTTCCTTTTCCCTTTCCTGGATTTTCCATTTCAGAACTTTAGCAGAAAATTTTAAATACAGGTTATGCAATGTATATGTACCTGTTGTCCGGTGGCTGAAATTGGAATCCTCTGTTTTGCACCTCAAGAATTCCTCTGTATTCTCTTCTCGGACATTTTTTTTTTTTGCAATTATAATGCTCATATGAATTTCGTAGCCGTTTGTATTAACTATCTGATCAATTCAATGTTCATCACTGTGAAGTGTCACATCGCCATAACTCTTCTTATCGACGTGATTTTTAAAATGTCTGGGCGACCCCTAATGCTTTTATGGCGCGAACAGTCAATCGGCATGACCCGTCAACTGTATTCCCGACACTATGTAATGTCATATCTTAAGTGGGCGCAACCATCGGCATGACTTCCTTCATCGCCATGTGTTTGAGATCTCTCTGTGATGTAGCGGGTCCTACCAATATGACTAGTTCATCGGAGTGATTAACACTATCGGGATAATATAATTATGTTCCCCTGATCTTTGTTATCTCACCGATAGTCATTCTCATGCATGAACTTTATCTTGGTCGGAATGACATACACTATCGGGATAGCTTTCTAAAGATATCCCGATCTAAATCATCTCCCCGATGGCCCTTTCATATTCTTCATCGGATAGAGTATGTTAAAGTGTCACCGATGCCTTTTGATTGCCGTGACTTGTGAATCGGCGAGACCTAATTCCCTTGTCCCGATATGCTGAGTTATCCCGATAGGTATGTGTATCGCTGTGAGTCTCACCGAAAACTTTCTTATCGCCAAGACTTCAAGCATCGGAAACTTCTTTATGTCTTATTCTGATAGTTTATTTCTTGCCGACAGTCGTTTGCTTCGTTGTCCCCGCAAGATGTTCGGTGAAACTCTTGCCAAAATGCTTCATCAGTATGATATATACCGTCGGGACAACTTTTAAAAGGTCATCTGATAGACATCTGTCATACCGATCGGTATGACCACTTGCCTCTCTTGCCAATGTAAGGTCATCGGTATTACTTACTCCATCGGTGACTTCCATAATTCTCTTTCCGATCTGTCTTCTCACGCCGATGGTTATTTTCAAATGATTCCTTATGTATCGGTGTAAGCCAAAACAACATCTTGCCGATGGATTGACTTTGAAGAAATTTGGCATTGCTCATCTTGTGAGATATATAAAAATTTTTATTATGGTCTTTTGGGATTTTTTTTGGGATTTATTCAAATATGATGGAGTGAGGAAATAGTAAAAATTTAAAAATTTTATTGTCCTAACAGTATGAAATGATGCTAACTTTTCAAATGAGAAATGAAAATATGCTTCAAATCATTGCTATATCTGAAATGAAAGATGTTTATGACAACAAAAAAATCTGAAATAAGATTTTGACTACAAACCGTAGCTTTTGGAATTACTAAGTTATATGAAAAATGCAACATTTTAACCAAAACCCAAGCAAACGAGATCTTCAAATACAAGATATGATATGATGAAATGATGCTTTACTATAATATGGATCATATTTGATGAAAATATAAAAAAATTCAATCTTGTTATCATATGCAACACAAAATATGCAAAACTATGTCTTAATGCAAGCCTAAAATGCTTGTTTTTTTCCAAAATTTTCAAATGTATGTGAGATTTTTCAATGCAAGATGATTAATATGATATGAATGAATGCAAAGACTAATTGCTACACTCAAAAAGATGCAAGATGCTCATTGTTCTAGGTGCACCAAAATGTTATGCATGAAAAGTGGGAAGATGGTGGATAGTGTTAAAGTATATCAAATCAAACCCTCTTTTCACAATAACATTCAATGACAAAAATTGAGCCAAGTCACTATAGATGAATGAGAAATAAACTACAAGTTTTTGTGCTTAGGAATGTTATGGAAATATAGATTGGATTGAGAGATGTGTCAAACCCTAGATCGAATAAGCATCAAACCCTAATTATAATGCAATCAGGTACAGACAAATAAAATGCTATTGGAAACCATACATTAAGATACTCAAGGATGATCATAAACACACTAGAAGTTGAGTTTCTAGAAATAAAAACTTTGTAGACTATGAGGCGGGCACCCTAGTCCAATATGGTAGTTTTTCTATAGATCCTAAGCAAAGAGATGTGTCAGACTATGTCTAGATCTTGAGTTTGGCGCCAAGCATGTCAGGAGAACTATAGGGTGGGCACCCTAGTCCAAGAGGGAGGAGTATCAAAAAACTTCTTCTAGATCCCAAATCCTTATCCTTCAAACTACTTCTTTGCACTTGCACTTTTCCAACTTCAACACTCGTAACCTGCAATCACAAAGAAAGGTGGTTGGGGGTTGTGATATTTAGGAGCTTGCCTCGGTTGAGCCCAGAAGGACATTCAAGTCTTCGAACACCATTGTTAGTTAGAGTGCATGCCCAAGGAGGGCAAAGGCCAAGTCCAATGATGAAATAAAATGATTAAAACATAAATTTATGTCAACTTAGATGTTAATCCCTCACACAGATGAAGATCTTTCACACCATGAGGAGATGGATTGATGAAGCCAATTTTGCAACAAACAAACACAATAACAACACAATTCTGCTCTAAAACATAATGAAGGATTTGAAATACCTTTGTTTAATATCACAAGTTTGTATTATCTATCTAGGTGTAAAATGAAATCATAAACTCACTTATGTATGCTTTTTGGCTAACATTTTTAAGTTAAATTGAACAGGCCAAGAAAGGGAAACCTTTTCAGAGGGCCCAAGCTAACATGCATATATTTTTACCCCAGAAAATTAGGCTAGACTTGGACGAGGGAACCCAAGTCCCAAGGCCCTTTTTTGGTCATGGTTAGGGATTATAATGGGCTCCTTAGTCCCATCTAGTATGGGTTTTAGGGGAAATTGCTCTAGGATGAGTATTTATCTTGCAAAGTGTAAACACATGGATCTAGGAGCTAAACTAGGGGTAAAAAGGCATAGGGAAACTTTTTAGTCCATAACATATAGGAAAAAAAGATCTAATCAATTATGAACTAACTAGATCAATATTCCTAATCAAATATTGGAACACAAGCCACCAATGACTCTAGGCTTGGTTGCTGCCCCTAGAGAAGAGCCAAGTTGTGTTAGTGGGGGTTATGTTCCTTTGTTGTAAATATGATAGATTGATTCAATGACCTAGGCTAAATAAGTGATCGGATTGACTAAGATAACAACATATAGGTGTTATAGAATAGATGTACAAAAATATAAAGTGGATCTAGGAAGATAATAGAGAGAAGAACCTAGCACTAAAAACTAGAGTAGAATGTTGAGGACACTAGAGATGGGTTCTAGTATCCTTATGAGCATACAAAAGTTACAAGATAGATGTGCAGAAATAGAAAGAAAATATGGGAAGATAACAAAGAGTGGAACTTGGCACTAAAAACTAAAGCAGAATGTTGAATGACACTAGAGTTGGGTGCTAGTGTCCTTATGAACAGATAGGAGTTACAAGATAGATGTGTAGAAACTGGAAGTAGATCTGGGAAGACAATGGGGAGGGGAAGTTGGCATTAGAAATGGAAGCAAAATTGGCATGATACTATTGTTGAGCACTAGTTTCCTTAGGATTTTGGAAAAACTTCTGTCGGCGATCTCTTACTTAGATCCCTCTAGCTTTCTATCGCTCCTTGATGTCTGAAGCTTCCGATTGTGATCTACCTTAGTCCAACCATGTGCTGATGTTCCCACCTCCACAACAAAAATGATGATGATAGAGAGTGTGTGTTCATGATGAATAGAGGAAAAACAAATGATAAATACTGGAGTAAAGAAATACCATGAAATAGAGTTACCATGAGTGTGAAACCCTTATTGGATTGATGTCACAACATGAATCACCCACAAGGAGTTGATGGAGGAAAAAGAAGCTTCCTCAAAGACCTACAAGGGTTAGTGCATATAACACTAGTATTCACAAATAGATATTTTGTAGAGATAGAGAGAGAGAGAGAGAATGAGAGCTTGTTGATAGAGAAGTCACATTTCTTTAAATATGGGAGAGAGGGTTGTTTATATATGAATCCCAAGTGCTTTTTGAGGGACCATTTGGGTTGAGGGAAACAAGGTGCATCACTCAAGGAAACAAGACCAACATTTAAATGAAATCTTTTGGAGTAAACTGACAAGACACTAGCAGCTAGTGCTAGTGTCCTAGTGAAATTTGCTCTTGAAATGCTAGTTGTCAAGGGACTTCACCTAGTTTCTTAGAAAATTAGTAAAATATGCAAATATCAAGAAAAAAGAAACATACATGCTAAAACAAGTTCTAAACCTAGTGTGAAATTGTAAGTGATGACAATTATTGACACTACACCAACTATGGATGAAGAAAGAGTGGGTGTATAACAAACTAATGAAATACTTCTCTAATGATGAGAACAAACTAACCTACCCACTTGAGTTGACTGTGAATGCAACTATCTTGAAGTGGATAGTTGGGTTGATTCTACCCTTCCTAATATTCAACTACATTCTTAGGAGTAAGCATGATATGTGGTGACTTCCTCTTGTCAGTCTCTAGCTGGGCTAGATGTCTAATAGGACATCCTCTTGAAATAATATTCAAAATAATAACTTCAACCTCATGCTTATCCTCTAATTCTTCACCATCCTATTGGTTGTGATGTTTTATCCATTGTGAACCATTTGGAAACATGGTCACTTCCACCTCATGTATATGATGCTTATGACTTTCTCCTTTAGTAGATGCAAGCTTGGTATCAAAGCTTGAGCAGAAGTCCTCTAGTTCATTCCAAAAGAGGTCTTCTCTAAGCTCTTCTTCATTCTTTTGCATAAGAGAACTCACCTTAGCTTCATGGTAGCTCTCTGGAGGTTTTGAAGAAACTTCAAGATCTTTCCCTTGAAGCATAGGCTCTTTGTTGACATCCTATTCAAGTTGATGAGCAACCTCATGGACATCAATCTCTCTATTCCCCATAGTAGGATTGTCCTTATATTATCAAGGCCAAACCACTTGAACAATGGTTTCTTCCTTAGGGTAGATTGGAGTTTGAAATCCCACCTTTTGTTCTTTTTCATGATTTAAAACCTCATTCTCATTCTTTCCCTCAGGGACCAGCAACTCATCAAGGTCTCCAACATCCTCTTAATGCTTGAAATATTTTTCTGATGTGGGCATTGGTATGCTCTCCTCATCATCACCAACAAAGTAAGGTAATTGATCAAACAAGAGTACCAACTCCTCTATTTCATTATTATCTAGTTGTTCAATGCTCTACCATTCTGGTTCACAATAATACTCATTTTCTTCTTGCAAGAGATCTGATTCTTTGGTTTTCATAGAACATATAGGCTCAAAAATAGAATATGGTTCTTCTTTTTCCTCTAACATGTCCTTCTCTTGCTCATTGAACCAACTAGCTTGCCAAACAACCAATCCACCTTTGAAAAGTGAAATTGTGCTAGGACAAGAAGGTTGATTTGGGAGGGGGATTTAATGGGTTTTCTAGGTTTCTTAAAGGACAATGGGATTTTGAGGAGACTTGTCCTAAGGTATAATAGACTATGGTTGCACAAGTATGGACTCTTGCAAAGGATGAGATGAAATGAGGATATTGACCTAAAGGTTCAGAAGGCTCCTTTTTCTTGAAGCTTGGAACCTTGAATGTGGAAGCCTCTTCTTTCATATGCTAATCCATAATTTTAAGAGGAGTTGTTATGAAACTAGGAATGTAAAAAGAGGTTGGTTGGGCCTCTTTCCTTTGTGTTTGGTAAAAAAAACCTACCTCATCTACTCCTCCTTAGCTACAACATGTCTAGCAAAATATTCCTCTCCATACCTTTTTTGTGCCTCCATCTCCTACTGGTGAAGATAAGCTTGATAAGTGAGATCCTCTTGTTGCATGTTATAGTCCTGCTCTCTTTTAATATCATCTAATTGTCTTTGTAAGTCTAGCAAGATATCTTTGAGACTACCAATATTCAAGGTATTTCCAATACCTTCAGGATGACTAGGAGGGTAGCCATGTTTGTTGGGAGTGAAATAGTGCTTTTGAGGCTAATTATAAATATAAGTTGGCTTCCAAGAAGGATTAGTAGGGGTAGGAGAGAGGTAAACACTATGAGACTGTGGATGTCTTGCAGTAGCAGTGTCATTTGGCATAAAAATAGAAGCATTTTCAGTCTAATATGGATGATAGGGAGGCATAAAACTACATTTTCAGAAAATGGAGGGGAAGAGACATAGCTTCCATAAAATTTTGACATGCCAGAACATTCAAAAATCTATAAATTCATGGAAATATACTTAAAACAAGAGAAAACATATATGATTCTTGAGGTCTAAGTACATACCAATAGAATTGCTAGGTGATTCCAAAGCTCCAAAAAGAAAGGAAAGATCAAGAATATCACCTAAATCCTCAAGGTGTAGGACCTCTCTATTTTGGGTCAAACCTCTAGATAAAATGATAGTTCCCTGTTCTACTCTAACATTCTCAAAGGAAAAGGGATAGACAGAAAATGACTAAGATGAATTTAAAATACTTAATTTGTATCGGCTCTTGCATGCACAAAACAATCCCAAATGGCTGATATACTACACAGTACTCATGAAAATATTTGCAATGGTAATGAAAGAGAGAATGAAATCATAAGGATTTGGCCTCATCATCCACAATTAGTTAAATAAATATTCCTAATATTTATTTGATTAATTTCCCTCATCCCCTAACCTATATTAATAAAATAAAACATTTTTATTTAATTAATCTTCCCTAGCCTATGACATAAACCTAGCCTAATTGAATAAATGTCAACTATTTAATTAGCCACTCTAACCTACCTATCCCCTAGACTCAAATCAATTAAATAAATCATTATTTAATTAATTTTAACCACTAAATAACCCACTCACTAATTTTCTACAACCACATTAATTATGTTAAAGTTTTGATTAACCCATCTCCCCACACCCTTTGAATAAATAACAATTTTTTATTCAAAAGGGTCGCATGACCCTTCCACTCCACCTTTCGTTTTACATGTTAGAGCTCTTTTTAATTCAAAGATCTCATGCATGTGTATTCCAAATAAAGACATGTGTCACATGTCATCCCATTCACCAATAAAACCAAATTTTTTATTCCACCTTCTCCCATGGAAACTAATTTTTTATTCCATCTCAAGTCTTAATCTTCATTAATGCAAAGCCTTCCCAAGGTGAATTAAAAAATTCCAAAATAATCACAACCCTCCATTTTTGTTGATGAAGATCTAGCCCTCCATATCATCTCTTCATCTTCACCCTTGGATTTCAACTTTAAATCTCAACCATTGATCTCAAATCTCCTCCAAAATGCCTATAAATACAAGCATAGTCCAAGCCAATTTCATCACAAGTTTTATGCATCCTTATTATGCCAAAATCTCCCCTAAATCTCTAGCCAAATCTCTCCTAAATCTCTAGCCAAATCTCTCCTAAATCTCTTTTTACTTAAGTGTCTTAGTCTACCTTAAGTAAGAAGAGAAAAATCCTTTTGAATTAATGACATCTAGATTTATTTGAGACCTCTTTTGATTTGATCATCCTTTTCAATCATCATCAAAAGTATCCAAAGTATCCCTTGATTATCCACCCAAGATCATTATCAAAACCATCCAAAGTATCCAAAGCACCCCTTAATCGCCCATCCAAAAACATCATCCAAATTATCCAAAGTATCTTTTAATCATCCATCCAAAAATCATCCGCATATCATATCACACAATCATCCATTCATTCATCCATCTTTGGTCCAAAATTTTGAAAATCAATCTCTAAGGTCATAACCTTCACTCACGTATCATCCAAAAATCAATCCACACTTTTTCATTGTATGCCACAAACAAGGTCTCAAACTAGGAAGAATTACGAAATTGAGCCATATAGAACATATGAAATGCCAAACACTGATCAAAACAATGTCCCAATAAATCAACAACAAACATCCTATGACAACAATGCTATGATAAATCTATGGGGAACCCAACAACAACACTGATCAAGAAGTCATAGACTTTATGAAAGATGCCAACTCAATGGATTTGTTAGACCGGGTCCTAAAGTTGGATCATCATAAATACTTAGAATTCTTGATCCAAAATGGTGCTAGGGTGCCAAACCAACCTTCCACATCCGAAGCATATTCATCCAACAATGTCCCTAACACCTCATAACCTTCATCATCCAACACCTCGACATCAATGGCAATTCTTGTTGAATGACACAAGACAACTGAGGGAAGGATGAATTAGTTGTATCAAAACTTTAACTTCCTTAAACCAAAATCAATTTCACAATCACTTAACTTATTTCCTTATTCAAGTATGAACATTAAACATGAACAACATAATCAAAACATGAACACATCAACGCCATTCACACATGAACACCAGATTTTTATGTGGAAAACCCTAAAAAGGAAAAAACCACCATGAGTGTTAGCTCACAATATAATGTAGTAACAATACTAAATATTAAATGGCAGCTCACTACCAAGGGGTTCACTACCCAAAAGGATGGATCACTACCAAAATGGTGGCTCACTGTCAAGGGTTGGCTCACTACTGGGGGTGGCTCACTGCTAGGGGTGGCTCACTGCCAAAGGGTGAACTAATTTAGTAGCATCTACACCATGCTTGAGTTCAGTTCTATTGAAGTGCAATATAACTCCTTTTCTCTACTCTACTCTTACACTTCGTACTTATCTTTTCATCTTCACACCATTACCACACTCTCATGACTTCATTACATATATTTATACAATTCATTAACCTTGGAATTTACATCAAGTTCGGCATTACAATCATCAACCATTGGAATAAACTCCAAGGTCGGCATACATACATACATCAAATTAGGACTAGACCTAAAAAAACTTGCACACTAAATGAATAAAGGAGGAATACTTCACGCCTTAGCATAGACTCAATCACATATTCACATACTACCACATGCTTCTACAATTCAGGAAATTCATCCCCAAATACTATTAATCATCCAGGTCAGCCAAACTAATGCAATCATCAAGAACACTTGAACACATGCTTCCAAGATCTTCATTATAGATTGCAGGTCAAGAACACACCTTAAATGTATTTAGGGGACATCCATGAACATCATAGAATCATTTGGAAACCAACAAATCCAACATCAATAGATCTCAACGTATTTCACTTGAAGATCATATCACAAACTACTTCTTATCAGACACTGTCAAAATTTTCTAATCACTAGCTTGTCTTTCAAAGCACCAAATGACAAATCCTTTGGGATAAAGATTACTAAGGACCTTATGACCTTAATTCTAGAACTAGAAGGTAAAAATCCAATTTGCAGAGAAATGTGGAGAAAAACACTTTATCCATGTCACTCTGCAAACCTTGCCAGGCACAGTCTTCATATTGGTGAATAGAACTTTTTCTGCATAGTGATTCAGACCATGAAATTATGGATTTAGCATCTTCAAACATTTATCTAAAGCATATCCAAAGCTCATACTCTAATCTTTACTACAGAGGATATGCAAAACAAAATACTTAGATAGTGTTCTTCAATCCATCAACAAACAACAATGCCAAAAGATATATTTGACACAAATGATGACACCAATTAGCACATACTTGCAACAATCTCCCCCTTTGTCATTGATGGCAACATATGATGTGAAAAACATGTTCTACCATCAATACACAATTTTGCATCAGAACTCCCCCTTTCTTTTTATACCTTTGCACTCTTACTCCCCCTGAGTTTTTCACATGATTTCTCTTCCCCTTTGACATCAATGGAAAAGGGCTTCACATATCTTCTACTACACATACTTACATAATACTGCTATGATTAGTCTAAAACCATTCTTTACTCCTCCTGAATGTAACAGTCATCTCAAACTACTACCTTCTCACCCTGAGAGGTAGCCTTCAATATCAATCCAAAAGAAGAAATGTACTTTGGAGCACACTGGACTAATGCAACTAGTTCAACGAAGGAGGGGTAAAAACCCTTAATTTCTCCCAGAGATATTGAAATGTGTCTTTTGGAAGAGCTTTAGTGAATATATTAGGAACTTGATCTTTTGTGGACACATAGTCAAGATTTACCTCATTCTCTACAACTTTCTCCCTCAATAAGTGATACTTGATTGAAATGTGCTTTGTCATTGAGTGCATCACTAGATTCTTTGAAATATTTATGTCATTTGTATTATCACAAAGAATAGGGATTGGTCCACCAAACTCAACTCTTATATCCTTCAAGGTCTGCTTCATCTAGAGCACCTGAGTGCAACATGATATTGTAGCAATATATTTTGCTTCTAAAGTGGACAAGGAGATTGATTCTTATTTATTTATATGCTAGGATATTGCCCTATCTCCAGGGAAGAATGCACCTCCACTTGTGCTTTTCCTATCATCAGCACATCCAGCCCAATCTACATTTGTATATGCACTCAAAGAGAAATCATTGTTCTTAGGATAACACAAGCCATGATCAAGAGTGCCCTTCAAGTACGTGAATATCCTTTTTACTACCATCACATGTGATTCTCTGGGATCTAATTGAAATATCAAGACATACTGCATGCAAGATATCTAGTCTAGTAGTAGTTAGGTAAAGCAGTCTACCAATCATTGATCTATACTTGCTTTGGTCAACCTTAGGAGATTCATCATTCTTGCTTAGTTTACAACAGGTGATCATAGGAGTGCATACTAGTTTGGAGACCTCCATTCTAAACTTCTTCAATAGTTCCCTGACATATTTTGATTGAGAAATGAAAATACCTTTGTCTATCTGATTGATTTGTAGTCCAAGAAAGAAATTCATCTCACCACACATAGACATCTCAAATTCTTTTTGCATTTCATTTGCAAATTTTGTTCACATCTCTTGATTTCCACCAAATATGATATCATCTACATAGACTTCAATGTTTAGGATTTGATCTTTTCTTACCTTGATATACAGATTGCTATCTGCGGACCCTTTGCTAAAACTTACTGCAATATATACTTATCTAGTCTTGCATACCAAGCTCTAGGAGCTTGTTTCAATCCATACAAGACCTTCTTCAATTTGTATACCATGTCTTGTTTGTCTAAAAATTAGAACCCATCTGGTTGCTCTATGTAGACCTCTTCTTCCAGCTCTCCATTTAGGAAGGTAGATTTCACATCTATCTAATATACCTTGAAGTTTTTATGTGTTGCAAATGCTAAAAACATTTTGATAGCTTCCATTCTTGCCACTAGAGCATAGGTCTCTTCATAATCAATTCCTTCAACTTGAGATTAGCCTTTACATACAAGTCTTTCCTTGTTTCTTACAACTTCTCTGACTTCATTCAGTTTGTTCTGAAAAACCCACTTTGTTCTAATCACATTCTTGTTTGCAGGTCTAGGGACAAGTTCCTAAGTATTTTTCTTCTCAATTTGTTGTAGTTCTTCATTCATTGCCTTGACCCAATGATCATCATTGCATGCTTCATTTACTATTTTAGGTTTCACTTTTGATAGAAAGTAGAGATTTACTTGTTCCTCTGCAATCATGCTTCTTGTCATCACACCTTTCCTTTTGTCACCAATAATTTGATTTTTAGAATGGTCTCTCTACACATAACTTGAGGTTTTAGGAGTTAATACTGGAGCCCCAACTTGAGCTTCCTCTTCTTCTTTTGGATCTTGTTCTTAAGTCTTAACTTCCTTTTCTTTTCTTTTTCCAACCTTTTATGTATCGGCAGGTTCATCAGACTCATATCCATCTAGTTGGATGTCTTCATCTACTTTCACATTTGCACTTGTAATGATCTTTCTCAATCTTTTGTTATAGCATCAGTAAACCTTACTCTTAGTGGAGTACCCAAGGAATATGCCTTCATCACATCTAGCATCAAACTTCCCTAATTCCTCATCTCTTCTAATGTAGCATTTGCTTCCAAAAGATTTGAAGTATTTGCAAGTCAGAGCTCTACCATACCACAGTTCATAAGGTGCCTTTGTTTCTTCTACTCTAATTTGCACTCTATTCTAAATGTAGATAGTAGTATGTATTGCTTCTTTCTAGTACACTTTTGAAAGGTCTGCTTCTTTGATCATTTCTCTGGCAACTTCTTGAACAGTTCTATTCTTCCTTTCAACCACTCCATTTTGTTGAGGAGTCTGGGGAGCATACAAATATCTCCTTATTCCATGTTCTTCACAAAAAATATTGAACTCATTTGAGGTAAACTCACCACCTCTGTCAGATCTAAAGCATTTTATTCTCAAATCTAATTCATTTTCAACCATTGCTTTGAATGCCTTGAACTTATCTAAAGCTTCTACTTTTCCTCTAAGGATTGTAACCCAAGTCATTCTTAAAAAATCATCAATGAGAAGCATGAAATACCTTTCATCTTGTAGAATTCTTATTCTTGTGGGACCACATAGGTCTATATGCACCAGCTCTAGCAAATTGGTAGAGGATTGTTCTTCACTATTGAAGGTAGTCTTTGTCATCTTCCCAAATTGGCATTCTTTGCATATAACATTGGTAGGCTTCACAATCTTAGGCAGATCTCTTACAACTTGAATAGTGCTTATTCTTACTAGATTATTGAAATTAATTTGACACATTATCCTATGCCATAGCCAACTTTCATCTGATTTAGCCAACAAGCAACAATTTTCAACACCTTTCAAATGATGGACATTTCCATGTGTCTTCTTACTAGCAGCAATTAAGGTTATGGAACTATTCTGTATTTTACACCCATTATCCTTGAACATAAGATTATATCCTTTTTCACACATTTGTCCAATACTTAGTAGATTATGATTTAGTACCTTAACATAAAGAACATCATTTGTATTATGTTTTCCATCAAAAGTAATTGATCCTTTTCCACAAATCTTACCAGATACATCATCACCAAACCTAACAAGTCCTCCATCATACTTTTCAAACTTAACAAGCTTACTTTTGTCTCAAGTCATGTGGTTTGAACATCCATTGTCAATGATCCATTCATCTTCCTTTTGAGCATGAAATGCAAGCAACTCTCTTGGACTTTCTTCCTTCACACAACTTGCAAGATTAGTAGAAACAAGTTCTTCTCTAAGAGCAATAAATGAGCATTCACTACTATTTCCATCATCAAAATTAGATTCATCATTAGTTACACCTTCATCATCTCTAACATAATAACTCTTTCTTACCATCTTTCCTTTTCTTTCATTGATTTTCAAATCTCTATTAGGATATCTTGAAGCATAATGACCAATTTTACCACAATTGATGCATTTGAAAGGTAACTTACTTTTGAATTTTCCTTTACTGCCCCTCCTTATTCTGCTTGCAAATTTGGCTACAATCTCTACAAAGTCTTCATCATCTAATTCTACAACATATTTCTCTGATCTAGTAGTCTTTTCTTCTTTGCCTTTGAAATCCATCTTAGTTTTTATAGGCCCGTCAATAGAACCAAACTCTCCTATCTCAAAAGTAGATAGTTTACCAAGTAATTGATCTTTTGTAAGCTTGCCCAATTACAACAACTCTTCAATGGAAAAAACCTTGTGGCTATAAGATTTGGGAAGAGTTCTAACTATCTTATCTATAACATCCTCATCTTCTAATTCTCCACCAAGACCCTTAATGCTGCTGACAACTTCATCAATTTTTTGTAAGTAAATTGTTATGTTCTCATCTTCACCCATTCACATGGTTTCATACGTGGTATTCAAATTCTATAATTTGGCCTTCTTGATAGATGCATCACCTTCATAGATTTTATTTAATTTGTCCCAAATCACATAAGTTATTTCTAGATTAAAAACTTTTGTCATTTTAGTGTTCGACAGGGCATTTAGCAAAGCATTTTTAGCTTTGTGATTAGCCTCAAATTATTTAATCTCTTTTTCAGTATCTAGATCTTTAGCAACTGTGTATTTATCTTTAACCATTTCCCAAACATTATAACTAAGAAAAATAAGATAACTTTGAATTTGTACCTTCCAGTATGTATAGTCTTTCATGTGTGCCATCCCAGATCTACCTTAAGTTGTTAGGCTTTCTTCAAAGGAACCTCACTCTGAGACCAATTGTTGAATGGCACAAGACAAATGAGAGGGGGGTGTGAATTAGTTGTATTAAAAATTTAACTTCTTTAAACCAAAATCAATTTCACAATCACTGAACTTATTTCCTTATTTTGTTATGAATATTAAACATGAATAGTAGAATCAAAATATGAACACATCAACACCATTCACACATGAACACCAAATTTTTATGTGGAAAACCCTAAATAGGGAAAAACCATGGTGAATGTTAGCTCACAATATAATGTACTAACAATACTGAATATTAAATGGTGGCTTACTATGAAGGGGCTCACTACCCAAAAGAATGGCTCACTACCAAAATGGTTGCTCACTATCAAAGGGTGAATTGATTTAGTAGCATCTACACCATGCTTGAGTTCAGTTCCATTGAAGCACAATATAACTCCTCTACTCTAATCTTCTCTTACACTTCATACTTATCTTTTCATCTTCACACCATTACCACACTTCATGACTTCATTACATATATTTATACAATTGATTAACCTTGGAATCTACATCAAGGTCGACATTACAATCATCAACCATTGGAACAATCTCCAAGGTCAACATACATACATCAAATTAGGACTAGACCTAAACAAACTTGCAAACTAAATGAATAAAGGAGGAATACTTAATGCCTTAGCATGAACTCAATTACATCTTCACATGCTACCACACACTTCTACAATTCAAGAAATTCAACTGCAAAGAGTGTTAATCATCCAAGTCAGCTAGACTGGTGCAATCATCAAGAACACTTGAACACATGCTTCCAAGATCTTCATTACAACTTGTGGATCAAGAAAATGCCTTCAATGCATTTAGGGTACATCCACAAACATCATAGAATCATTTGGAAACTGACAAATCCAATAGCAACAGATCTCAACTTATTTCACTTGAAGATCATATCACAAATTGCTTCTTATCAGACACTATCAAACTATGCTAATCACTAACTTGCCTTTCATAGTACCAAATGACAAATCCTTTGGGATGAAAATGACTAAGGACCTTATAAGCTTATGTCCAGAACTACCAGGCAAAAATCCAATCTGTGGAGAAATGCGGAGCAAAATAGTTTCTCCCTGTCATTCTGTAAACCTTACCAGGCACAGTCTTCATACTGGTGAATAGAAATTTTTCTGCATAGTAATCCAAACTACCAAAATATGGATTTAGCATCTTCAAACATTTATCTAAATCATATCCAAATCTCATACTCTAGTCTTTACTATAGAGAATATGCAGAGAAAAATACTTAGACAGTGTTCTTCAATCCATCAACAAACAACAATGCCAGAAGATATAGTTGACACAAACCACAACAAACATGTTGACATCAATGACAACACCAATTAGCACATGCATACAACAATTCCCTCATTAACTCAACAAATTACCTTGAACATCCCTAAGAACACAACCTACACCAACACTTCCGCAATCATCCCCCAATTTGATGCAAACACAATTACGTTCGTGACAACTATTTTCCCAACCACAACATAATACATCTAACATTCCTAGAAACAACCCTTCACAACACATCTACCTTTATATACACATAGCCTTCTATTTCACAACCCCCCACATCATCTTCCATTTAAAGCACCAACCAAACAATTCAACAAAATCAATATACTCAACAACAAAAAATTCCCCAAAACATCCTCCAACAACTTATTGCCTATCAACAACATCAAACCCAAACCCCACCTCAACAACAATTACCTAACTTCCTCCAAAAACTCATCCAACAACAACAACTAAACATACCACAACCACCCACCCTTGATTTATCAAGCATTGTTCAAATATTGATCCAAAAGGTTATCGACATGCAACATAGACATAATTTAAGGAAATAATACTCATTTGAAGATATTTTCCTATATCCTTTCGATCACACTATCCCTATGCCTCCTTTCCCCAAGAACTTTGGGATACCTAAATTTGATAAATATAAAGGGAAAGGCAGCCCCCAAGAACACCTAAGGGAGTTCTACATTTCTTTCTTAGATGTCTCATATGATAACACATATCTCATAAGACTTTTCCATAGAAGCTTAGGAGGATAAGCAACCGAATGGTTCACACATCTGGCCCCAACATCAAAACATTTCATGAAATTACAATGAAATTTGTCAACTACTTCTCATAAAAATTTAAACATGAAGTGTCCATGACCAATCTTTGCAACACCAAAAAAAGAAATGGGGAATCTTTCTCCACCTTCTTGAAATAGTGGAGAACTCTCGCAAGCAAGCTCTCATGGCTAATCCCTGAAAACAATTGGTCACTATGTTTGTGACAAACCTTAATCAAGAAATGGACATTCACCTACAAATCCAATGTGCCTCTACCTTTGAAGAGGTAAGAGATACAGGAACCATGATTGAGAGAGATCTCATATCCAAGGGAGCTATCAAAATCTATCGATAAAACATTGACAACAAAAACAACAACACCACCACAAACAACAACCATGTTGAAAGAACACTAATACACTAAGAGGGGGGGTGAATTAGTGTATGTTAAAAAATATAAAATGAAACCAGTAGTCTAGAATTAAAGGCACACATAAACCACATACACAAAATGAAACATTAAATATACGTGGAAAACCCTAAAAGGGAAAAACCATGGTGAGAATGTTGCTTGACTCTACTGCTCAAATCCAACCTCATAATAAAAGATTTTATAGATGTTTTGTAGACACCAACTTATAGGTACATTGACACCCAAGACAATGTTTTGAGGCACCAACCTTTAGGTACATTGTACAACTAATTAGTACCAACCCAATACAATGAGGCACCAACCACAACAAGGCACCAACCCCTGAATCCTTACAAATTTTGATGTACAGACACTAGTTCTTCACTAACCTGAAATGTACCCTTCAATTCATATATAGTCTCATTCTCAATCCTGCACATTGTGTTTTTATTAACATAGTCTTCTCCTATCTCTATGCTCTCTGCATTCTCTATTCATTTTAGCAAAGCCTCCCCTCTTTTCAATACAATCTTCCTATGAACATTTGTATGTTTGTGCAAACTCTACACTCTATGCTTGTGAAAGAAATATGTTCAGTTCAAGTTAGTAACTTGTTCACAACAAATTCATTGTGTATAAAAACACATACTTCCAATAGTTGAACAACCATCAACTATTCAAAAACTAAATGCCAATAGTTGCAAGTCATTTAACTATCACAACAACATGCCAATAGTTGCAAGTCATTTAACTATCGCACAACTAATCAAGATTGGGCTCAAAAATATTTATTGGTGAAATGTCCCATCATCTCCACAGAATCCTCAAAAGTAAGCATCCACCATAGAGTCTGAAGATCATCCCAATTGCATCCATGTCAATATGACCATAATCCATTTCATTTCCTAACTCAAATTATCACTTATGTGGCCATGTGATCATTTGTGTAACATGGAAAACAATCATATGCCTTTATCAGAAAAAATGCAATATTATGAACTTAGGCCTATGTTGCTTTTATCGATAAATGTTGTCTTTTATAAACTTGGCCTTTATCACCCTTTGTGACTGAAATCTCCCTTTTTGAACTAGGCCACCTTCCTTCTCTATCAACAGAATATGCATTTTATGAACCATCTCTTTGAATAGTTTTGTCACCTCTATTGGCAAAAATATACTTTTCAAAACTTTAGTTCCAAAGGACCTTATTAGCAAATGTTACTTTTCCCAAGATTTGTCTTCTATGCCTTCTATTAGCTTATTAGTAAATTGTCACTTTTAATAACTATCTCTTTGAACACATTATCAGTAAAAATTCATTTTTACAAACTTTACCCTCAGTCCATTCTATCAGCAAAGATAGACTTTTCAAAACCTTGGCAACACATGCTATCGATGATTATTTGTGTTCTCTAACTTCTGTAAATTTAACCATCAATGCTTATTGGTGAAAAATGCTTTTTCAGAACCTATCTTAAATGCTATCAATAACGCTTATCAGTGAATTTGTCCATTTTCAAACCATCCCCTTTTGTTTTATCAGAGAATTCATGTATTTTCAAACCTATCCTATGATGCTAACAGGTTTGGAAGATTTCAAACTAACAAAGACTAAGTTTTAAATAACTTTGCCTTCATCGCTACCAGCTAGTTGGCAAGTTAGGCAATATGCAAACTAGCAAACATGTTCAAAAAATTGCTAAACTTCCTAACAATACTTCTAACATTGTCTCCAAGCCTCCATTAGTGAGTCAGAGAAAAACATAACTCATGAACTACAGAAAACTTAAGGTTTTCAAAAGATGCTTATTGAGCTCAAGCCTCTATCAGCGAATCGCCAAATCAGCAAACCAAAAAACTTAATAAGTCTTGAAATAACCTTTTGCCAAGACTTAACACATTTTCCCTCTTCCATGTCTTTAAAGAAACACTTCCACTATGTTTCTAGTGAATCAAGAAAGAGCAAAACTGGCAAACTTGTTGGTTTAAGAACTACTAAAATCTCCTACTGGCTATAACTTAGCTAATTTTCACCCAAACTTCACAAAAATGAAACTAGGGCTACCCATTTGGCTTTTTTTCAAGATGAAGTTTTCAAATCACACACACAACCTGAAATGGCCTCCAGTCCAATTAATCTCCTTATCTCATCAAATACTTTCATAGAGATACATGAAGATAGAGACATCATCCCTTGACATCAATGACAACAATTCAACAATCTCCCCCTTTGTCATTGATGGAAACACCTACTAAATGTAATTGATAGAAACAAAAATGCATCAACACAAATGCTCACAAATGCATGTGATCCTAAACTACACCAGTATCTTCCCATTCTCCAATAATGTGGTTCCATTGCTTGTTGTGGCATCCCTTGTGGTGTTTTGTGAAATTGCAGTATCTACATTCACCACTTCCATTGCTTCCTTTCTGTGCTAACCACTCTACTAACTACAATATTCTCCCTCTTTGACATCAATGACAAAGGGATGTATAGAATAATGGCAAATCTGTGATGTGCTCCCCTTCAGGACAATCATCCTATATGGCAATTGGGGTACCAATAATAAAGAGATACTCTAATATACTTCCCCTAGATGAATACATTCTATATTCAATTAAAAATAGAAGGAACAACTTCTAACTTCTACCTAAGCTATTCAAATGTTTCCTTTGGAAGGGGTTTTGTAAATATTTCTACCAGCTGTTCTTTTGTAGCCACATATTCCAACTTGACTTCTTATTTAGCAACTTTATCACTAAGAAAATGGTACTTAATGGATATGTACTTGGTCCTTGAATGCATAACTAGATTCTTTGAGATGTTCATTGCATTGGTATTACCACAAAGAATGTTGGCTGGTTCATTAAAATCCACCTTACTATCTTGCAGTGTTTACTTCATCCATAACACCTAAGTACAATAAGATACAACAACTATATATTCAACTTCAATTGTTGACAAAGAGACTGATTCTTGTTTCTTACTTAACCATGCTACCAATTTATCTCCTAGAAAGAATGCACCACCAATAGTGATCTTTCTATCATCCACACAACCATCCCAATCTACATCTATGTATGTAGTTAAAGTAAAATCATCACCAACAAGATACCATAGACCATAATCTAATGTACTCTTCAAGTATCTAAATATCCTCTTCACTGCTTTGACATGTGTCTCCTTAGGAGTAGCTTGAAATCTAGCTACCATGTAGAAAACATGCATGATGTCAGGCCTTGTTGCTGTGAGATGCAAGAGACTTCCAATCATGGACCTATACAAAGTTTGATCTACTAAATTAGATTCATCATCTTTGCTAATCTTATAGCTAGTGACAATAGGTGTACTAACTGGCTTGCAATCTTCCATCTTGAATTTCTTTAGAATTTCCTTCACTTACTTGGTCTGAGAAATGAAAATTCTTGTGTCTAATTGATTGAGAAGGAAAAATGCTAATTCTCCTAGCATTGACATCTTAAACTCTTTCTGCATAGCATCAAAAAACTCTCTACATTTTTTGTCACTATCTCCACCAAGTATTATATCATCAACATAGACAATAACAATCAGCATATGAATGCATTTCAAAAAACCTTGTTACAATTCCATACACAACGAATCTATTTTGAGTTCTGTAACTATCCCACCTATTTTTAAATTTGTCTTTGGGCAGGAATGACTGGCGACAGTCCAGGGGTGACCCTATGACCCAATTCCCTCCCACTACATCTAGGGATACTATTTCTTGTACGGGTTGTCATAATGAACACATGACTTTGTCCTTGGATCTTGGATCTAAGAAATGGAAGGAGGCCCTCATGGGCATTGCTCGTAGTGGTGGTTCTTGTTTGATGAGTTTTCTGGTCCTTTTTGAGTGTGAGGGTGCTAAGGCTCTCAAACTGCCAAATCAAACCATCCTAAGGGTGGTGGTGACCATGCAAAACACGCTCATAGGGAAGTTCTTTGCTTACAGACCTAACATTGACTTGGTTAGAAGATGGGTGGCTACCAAGTGGTTGTTTAAAGGGAGTGTCTCTACCAATGCCATACCAAGTAGAATGTTCCTTTTTAAGTTCACTTCTCAAGAGGATCTGCTATTGATCCTAGCTAGAGGCTTGTGGCTATACACGAAGAAAACACTTTCTCTGTGCAAATGGAAACATGGTTTTGACCCTAAAGATGATCTCAACCAATTTACTCTGGTCTAGGATAGGCTTCTGGGTCTCCCACTGGAATATCAGGATGATGAAATATTTGCTTGGATTGGTAATTCCTTCAGGGATTATGTGATAGTTGAGAAGGTCGTCAAGGCAAAGGCAACATTGGTTTATGCCAGATTATGTGTTAATGTTGATATTCTCAAAACCCTTACCACTTCCATTATTCTGGAATCTAAATATGGGAAATGGAACCCAAGCATTCTCTATGAGAACTCTAGGGTCTTTTGTTAGAACTGTATGAAATTGGGACATGTTTTTACTTGATGCCGGGCCCCCAAACACCGCCCACCCTAGAGAAAGGAGTGGGAGGATATGAATGTGATCTCAGAAGACTATCCATTTAAGGAGGATATCCTCAAACTTGTTAATTCCCCCTAGGGTTCCCTAGCTAAGAATGTTGAGGTGGAAGCGTCTATGGGGAGAGACCACTAGGGACCCTCGGAGAAGGAGTTTGAGGTGTGCACAAGGGGTGACAAGGGATTGGCATCAAATGGGGAGGCCTAAGGCTCAATGGAGTAGGTGGTTAGGGAAGATATGTGTACTAATAGCTAGATGGAATATCTTAGTCGTAGGTCTGAAGAGAGAGAGGACGGTGGGTTCTTCAAGACCTCTAGAACATAGGTGGTTGAGGCTTCTCTGAAGGAGAATGTTTAGGACATTCTTCATCTCATCCCTAAACAAAAGATAGGGGCCTTCAAGTTGGGGGCAAGCATTCTGGAGAAAAACTTCTCCCCATCCATAGGAGTAGATAGTAGTAAGAATTTAGAGGACTCAAAGGGTTGGTCCACTATGAAGAAAGTAGGAAAGGGCTCTAGTAGAAAGACTATAGATGTGGGAGGGGATATGGAAAAGGTAGGCCTTCACACATGCAAACAAGAGAGTGAGATATGGAAAGGTAAATCGCTAGTGGTAGGAAAACCACCTTGGTGGTCCCTCCTAGGTGGACCAAAAAATGAAAATAGTTCCATGGAACATCTGAGGGATAAATAGCCCTCACAAGAAGTTTCTTATTAAGAACTACATTTATGACAATAAGGTGGATATAGGAAGTTAAAATGACTAAGGAGAATTTCAATCTGGTGATAAAAAACATCTAGCTCAATGCTATCTATGCCATTAGTGGAGCCCAAGGAGCTTTGGGGGGTACTGCCACTTTGTGAAACCATAAACTCCATAGGGTGGTGGTGTCCTATTCTAGGCATTGTCTTGAAATCTCTTTCCAATGTAACTATATCCAGTGACCCTGGTCAATGTCTATGCACCAAACATGCATATTGGAAGAAAAGAGGTCTTGGATTATCTATTAGACAAGATTAAGAGCTCTAAGAAAACTCACTGGATGATTTTAGGAGACATGAACTCTCCCCTCTACCCATATGATAAAGTGGGGGGTCTGGCTGACTATTCTGATAGCATGGATAACTTGGTGGAGTTCTTAAGAAATTCTGGCCTTATGAACATAGATCTGGTGGGCCAATCCTTCACCTAGTCCAACAGAAGACAAGGGAAAAATCTTATTCAAGTTAAGTTGAACAAATTTTTAATATCTTCCAACTAGGCCATAGCCAACCTTTTAAGTCTGGTGGCTCTTCCCCGGATGGGCTTGAATCATAAACCTCTATTGCTAAATTGGCAAGAGAGGAGTATTAAAGGCCTTTTTCCTTTTAGGCTTGAGATGATGTGGGCAATCCATATAGACTTTAGATATTGTTTGATTGAGTGGTGGAAAATTCTTGTCTAGGGGTCAATGATGTATAGATTGGTTCAAAAACTTGTCAATGTCAAGAATAGAGTTAAGGGATGGAACAAATATACATTTGGGAATGTTCTTGTCAAAAAGAAGAAGATTATGGGTCAACTATTGGATGCTCAAACAAGGATAGAGCAAGGAGACTTGTTAGAGGAGTTATAGGCTCTAGATAGCTCTCTTTTTAAAGATTGTTTGTTGAAGCTAAAGGAGGAGGAGATCTATTGGAAACAAAAATCTAGGGTTCAATTGCTGAAGGAGGGGGATATAAACACATCTTTCTTGCACCAATCTATGATGTGGCGTAGGAAGAGAAGCTCTATCAATAGAATTATTGATGAGAATGGGGTAGTGGTGGAGGATGATGCAAAGATAGGGAGGTTGGCTTCCAACTACTTCGAGTTACATTTAGCTACCCATCATGTTAATGTCCCCCTAGAGGAAAGTGAGACCCTTTTGTCCTACAATAGTGTCTGAAGTGGACAGCAACCTCCTGACTAAACCAATTACAGAGGAGGAAGTTAGGGTGGTGGTCTTCTCCATGGGGGCTTTCAAATCTCTTGGTCTGGATGGATTTCCTCTGGCTTTTTTTCAAACTTCCTAGGATGTTATTGGGAAAGATGTCACTAATGTGGCCAAGGATTTCATTCAGAATGGTAGACTCCTATGGTAGTTGACCAACACATTCATAGCTCTAATACTGAAGAAAACTAATTCCACCTCCATGACAAACTTTTGACATATCAGCCTTTGCAATATGGTATATAAAATCTTCACCAAGATCCTGGTTTTTAGATTGCAACCTCTTCTAGATAAACTTAGTACTTCTAATCAGAAAGGTTTTATTCTAGGTAGGCAAATCCTTAATGTGGCCATCACCACTCATGAGATCATTCACTCTATTTCAAAAGGCAAGACCCCAGTTATGATATTTAAACTGGACATTTCCAAAGTTTATGATAGAGTCAATTAGGATTTTTTGATTAGTGTTCTTAGGAAATTTGGCTTTCAAGATCGGGTGATCAACTTGGTGAAGGAGTGCATGTCGATGGTTAGATTTTCTATTTTGGTCAATGGATCCCCCGGGGGTGTTTCCCCTTTGGTAGAGGTCTCGGGAAAGGAGACCCCCTTTGTCCTTACCTCTTCATCTTTTTTGTAGAAGTTCTTGGAAGGAATGCTTGCAAGTTTCTAGGGAAAGGGGATCTTCAGGGCATTAAACTTGCTTCTACAGCTCAGGTGTTGGTCATTCAACAGTTTGTAGATGATACTATTTTATTTGGAATTGCTTATGTGGTCAAGGTTAGGAGGTGGAAAGTTCTCCTCAATGTCTATGAAGGGGCCTCAAGGAAGAGTATCAATTTTGAAAAAAATCCACATCTATTTTCTAAACACACAGGAAGTTTTGCAACAAAAAATTACTAGAGTCTTGGGTTGCTCCAATGCAATCTTACCTACTACCTTTCTTGGTCGTCCACTCATGACCACCAAAGTTACTTTAGAGTATTGGAACTTGATTATTGAGAGAATGCAGAGGAAGCTATCTAGCTAGAAGGATCTTTATTGAGTCAAGCGGGGAAATTTCAACTCCTTAAAGCCTCTCTTCAAGGGATCCCTAATTACTTCCTTAGTTTGCTCAAAATCCCAAGATGTGTGGCTAAGAAGATAGAGCATATCCAAAAGAAATTTATTTGGTCTGGGGTGGAGGAAAAGAGGAGAACTGCACTTGTTGGCTGGGAGAAAGTTTGTACCCCTAGGAATCATGGGGGTTTGGGTTTAAGAAGAATCCATCTCATGAACATGACCCTTATGACTAAGATTAGGTGGAACTTGATCCAAGGTAATAAGGATTGGGCTGATAATATGGCTACTAAATATCTCAATGGGGATAAGGATTGCAAGTTGCTTACTAATCTTGGTCTCCCTAAAGGCTCTATCATTTGGAATGGGACCCTTAAAACTAGGAGTCTCCTTTGTAGAGGCACTAGGTGGAAAATAGGGGATGGTAGGAATGTCAATTTCTAGGAGGATAGATGGTTGAAGGATTTACCCCTTAGAGAACTAGATTATGGAAGGTTAGTTGATAAAGCTAATAGGTTTTTTGGTTGGAAAGTGGCTAATTACATTGGAGGACATGGAAGCATAAGTAGTTGGAAGAGTATTATAGATTATGTTATGGATCAAAATGACAAAGAAAACAAAGGCATGTTTACTATGAAGAGTGCCTATGGGCTATTGTTAGACCCAGGGGAGGACAAGTTGTAGGGGAAATTTTTACCTAAGTTTTTACCCAAAATTAACTTCTTTTGGTGGACTCTAATGCATAACAAAATCCTAACTCTAGACAATTTAAAGAGGAAAGGATTTTAGATGCTGAATAGGTGTCTTCTCTATGGTGAAGAGGAGTCTTCTACTCACTTCATTCTACATTCTAACTTTTCTTGGGAAGTCTGGAGTTTTATTATGTAGAGGTTGAATTCATGTTGGGTTTCCAATGATAGTGTGGTTGCTCTGGTCAGAGCCTGGAGACCTCCCTTTTGACCAACATTCCTGGTTGTCAGGGAACTTTGGTTACAAATTAAAAAATGCATACACAAAAACTAAGCATGAAACTTAGAAATCCTTGCGATGGAAAATAATTGAAGCTAAAAGATTTATGGGTTTTTGGCAAAGCACAACATGGGTTTTTTTGAATAATTTAATCTTTCTCTACTTCTATTTATGCTTTGTCTAATCGGATTTCTTTGATAGGAGGAGGGAAATAGGAATATTTTGGGGCTAGGCAAAATATGAAAACAATTATTGTTATTAGACTATTCTACAACCTAAGGTACCTGTGTATGTCCTGGATATTGCAGCACTTGACCATTTCCATTGGGAGGTGGCATGATACTAAGTGGAGGTATCTGTAAAGAGCTTGGCATTACAACTAGAGGTATCATGGCTCCATTGGTCTATTGTTGAGCAGGATATGTAGCATAAACAGGGAGTGTAGGAAATGCAATATTAGGTGTTGGAGCAGGAATCAATTGTTGACTAACTTTGACAGCTTCTGCAAAGGCTCCTACCAAGGTTGTGACATCAGGATGTGTTCTCCTAATAAACATGGAAGTCAAGGGATCTAATGTTGAGTAGTATATACTCCTAGTAGCTTCATCTATTACAGTATAAGGAGCAGCTATCTTTGAGAGCATCTTTTGGAATCTTGCATTGAAATTAGCAGTAGGTTCTCCCTCAAATCTCTTGATTGTGGCAACAAGATGATAATTCATTGAAGGATCTATAGGTATTTTGAATCTATCCTTAAAGGCTTTCTCCAAGGTGGCCCATGAACCGACTTAACCTTGACCAAGACTGATATACCAATTATATGCCTCTTCCCCTAAGGAAAATGGAAATAACCTGCATACCACATACTGATGTTCAATTCTCGCTCTACAACAAGCTTCCTTAAATGTTCTAATGTGATCATCAGCATCCTAATATGGATGATATTTAGGACAAATCTTGTCAGGATTTTTAGGTAACAGATGATATGCAGTGAAAGTTAGAGCTGACTCTATAGTAAAGAATGACATTGTGACTAGTGGAGGTTGGATTGATGGCGTGACAGGTGGTCCTGTAGGTATTTGCAACCTAATAGGGGTTATCAGAGTGTGTTCTGGTGAAGCTCCTAATGCACTAGAACCAGGAGAATGATGAATATCTATTGTTCTGGGTCTGAGTCCCTAGATAGGCAATTCCTCAAGGAGTCCACTAGATCTGGACCTGGTATTTGGCTTGAGAGCTAGGATTTCTTGAATTTAAGAAAATTTGGCTCGTTTATTGTAAAGGCCAGCTAAAAATCTTGAGCAAAGGATGTATTTATGATTAGAATCTGAGACTAACTAGATATTTATGCAATATTTGCAGAAATGCTACAAATATAAGGTGATGTGAGACTTTTGGACAACAAGCAATAGGATATTAGGTATCTTAAGCAAATTACTTCAAAGTTTTAGCAAAAAGACTTGAAAGAGAACTTATCTTTTGAAAATCACGGTGATCAACTGCAAAGCTTGAAATATTTACACTTAATTTTGAAAACTTTGTGACGGATAAGCATAAAACACACTCAAAACAACAAATCTTTGCACACGACTTCAAGTACAAAGCTGCATGAGTATTACCTTTTCTTTTGTGTCACCAAATCACCCTTAGATATTTATCATGGCCCTCCTTCTAGCATCAATTTATGTTGATGATGATTCCTAGTCATAACAACATGCATAAAAATTTGCACAACAAACCTTTATTATCTTGTAAAGTCTAATCAACTTAGGATAAGTGGATGACTCCAAGTCTCTATTGATCAGGTCATCATCATATGAGGTTACTCAAAAGGTTGATGTGACATGTTGTTTTCCATTTTCAAGGGTCTTACATTCATTAGGTGATTGATATTGTGCTGTATTCTATAAATTCACTCCACAGAGAGGTCAATTCTACTCTATTTTCAAAGATTGCTAAGATATTTGTAAGTTTAATCAATTCTTCTGATCATTGATCATTATGAACTTGCTCCTTCTTCATCACATATCTATTTAAATGATGTGTCTATAAGTGGATATTTATATGTATTTCATGGATATTTATCTAAATTTGCATGATATTTATCAATTTGACATGCTTTTATTCCAAATATGCTCTATATTTTCAATTGCCTATGAGATATCTACATATTTCATGTTTTATTTGCTTTTGATTGTATGTTATTTGCAATTATGGAGATAATCTATAATGAAATTCAAAGAAATTTAAAAGAATACTTCTACTTTTAGTTAACCTTTAGTTATTGAATCACATACACACAAGATGCATTCATGGAGAGAAGAAATCAAACCATAGGTCACCAGGTCATTCCACAGCTAGATATGGTTGATGCTAACTTCAAAGGAACTAGGAATGAAAACAATACATGTAGGCTGAAAAGCACTCCAAGGGACATGGCTAATCAATGTATATATCCTGATTTCAACCACAGATTACTCAAGATTTACAACGATTTGTAATCAAAATAGCTTCTCTTTCATTAAGTATTTATAACATGTATATTTACAATAACTTTGAAATAAGTCCTAAATTCTTTAGCAATTAGATTTCAATTAAGTTTTGAATGACTAAAAGATTGCACCCCTGTACCTTTTATAGAACAAGGTAAGGAGGCAGTTACAATTGACCAACAGTCAAGATTTATCAATTTAGATCAATAGTTGACAACTCTCCTATGACTTAGTCAACTTTTCCTTGTGGCATAGGTTTCTAGCTGGCTACCATCTGTATGATTCACTATTTATGAGTACCTCATGCATATGTTCACTTAGTGATGCATCTTCATTCATTCCTCAAGTTCTTCCTCTTCATTTTCTTCTTGCTCATCATTCTCTTCATCTTCATCACTTTCATCATCACTATCACTCTAATATATATCCTCTTGTATGTTGACCTTTACTGTTGTCCTAATATGTTCATATGCTTGTACTATTCTATCAACCTCTCCCTCATCCTAGATTCTAGCTTTTTCTATTGCATGTTTATGAGACTGGAATTTAGCCTTGAGAGCTTCTAGCTTACCTTTCGTGCTATTTATTGTCTTATTGTATGTTTCTACTTTAACTTTCATCCTCATAATTGTATTCATTACCTCTTCTATCAAGTGGGTGAGAGGGTCATCTGCTACTAACTTAAAATTATCATTTAGAGCCTTAATAGCAACGTTTGCATCCTGATTCTCAATTTTGCATTCTATCTTCTCTTCCAAGGCCTCTAGGATTTCTACTTCATATGCCATCATGCTATGTAATTTAACACTAATATCCCTAAGTTTACCACTACACTTCTTCAAGATATCACACTCAAACTTCATATCTTCATACGAAATACTTATTAGTAGGGCAATATTATTATCTAATACTTTATTGCTTATCAAAATTTGTGAATCAATTCTCTTCATTTCACTCAAAGTAGTCAGGTCCTTTTCCAATTGGAATGACCATTTTCCTATATCATTTTGCATTTTATCTACCTTCCTCTTTAGAGAGGTTCTCAATACATCTTTAGCCCTAGTGAGAGCTGAAAACATCCATTTTTCCATCACCATTGCCTCATGTTTCATCAAGTCTAATTTAGTGACCTCTTCTTGTGATATGATAGTCAATGGGACTGCAGGATCAACTGGTGCATTATCAGGGTTAATTAACCCTTTAATGAAAGAATGTAGTTGAGCAATGTGCTCCTTATGTAATTTATTTTTCTCTTTTTCCCTTTTCACCATTTGGGTTAATGAATCAATGATATCCTTCCCTTCTTGACCTTCTTGGTCCTCATTGGCAAAACCCAGATCAATAGTGGTGATTTGGAATTCTTCTAGGCTAATTTTGCCTTTTTCCTTTTCAACTATGGGAAGTGCTATCTGTGCAATTCTTTTGTCTATGGTAGGATCTCTTTTTATGGTAGATGTTCATCTGGCCTTCCTCTTTGGCTTCATCATTTTCTCAGAGAACAAGGTGGAAAAATCAAACTCTTGAATTTCAAACACTTGTTCAATACCTATTTCTTTTTCTAGCCAATGAGGCACATTACCTCCAAATTCTTGGTGGCCTTTGTCAATATCATGTTTGCCCTGTTCCCTAGTGTCTGCTTCTATCCTCAGCTGAGAAGGCACCTTTTTGATTTCATCCTCATGTATTTCTTTATGAGGGGGATCTTGTTGGAGTTCTCCTTGTTGAGGTGTTGCCTTTTGCAAAGGAGGATCTTGTGGCATTTCCACATTCTAATCCTATACTTTATCCTATACCCTCTCCTTCAGATTTTCATCTTCTTTATTTTTTTTTCATCCTATGGCATATTGACATCTTTGGATGCCTATGTATTTTTCCCTTGAGGATCACCCTGATCATGGGTCATTTCTTGTACTCCACTCGATGCACTGATATCTTCTAGCTTAGGGTCCTCCTGACCTGATTTGTCTTCTATTCTTAGGACTTCTCCCAAATCTTCCTGAGTCTTAGCAACATTAACATCTGATATGTTTTGATCACCCCCAATCTTCTATTGAACCTCTAATATTTTTGGTTCTGTAGGTGTCTCCTGCTATTGCTGACTCTAATCAGGAGCAGTGCCATCCTTCCCTCTATGTTCTGCCACTTTAGTCTTCTTAATTTCTTTAGGTGTACCTATTTCTTTACTTGGGCTTATATCACCCCTATATGTTAAGTCAATGGTTGTAGGGCTAGTCACCTGTTCAACCAAATTATCAAGCCCTATCTATTGGGCTACCCTCTCTGGGCTACCTTGTTTCATTTCTTCCATTTTCTTTACTTCCTCTAACACTGCCATCTGTGCTAATAGAGTTCCATGAGGGGTCATGTGGGTATTGGAAACTAGAGTTTCCATTTGTTGAGAGGCCACATTCTGAACCACCTCATCATCAGACAAATCTATCATATCCTCCAAAGAGAAAGGAACACCCTAACTTGTTTTAAACATTTCTCTCATTTGTTGTTCCACTTTCTCAATTTTGAATTTGATTATAGTGGGAAGAGGAACATCGTGTTGCAGTTCCTTCTTGAAGACTTCACCACTAGCTCCTCTTAATATGATGGGGTCAGCATGGATATCCCCCGTCATGGTTGTTCTTTGTTTCTTGGGTGGTGACATCAGTCTCATCCTCCTCCTCTTTGTGCTGGTCACTAGCAAATCATCACCTTCAGGTTCCTTATTTAACTGCTCCTCTTCCAAAGGGACTCCTTCTTCCACCTATTGTAGAGCCTGGCTCTCTACCTCCATCTCTATAGCTTCAACAATAGGCTTAAAAATTCTTTTGGTTTTTAGTTTTTCAATTAGAGGTTGTGCAGATGACATAGATGTCTGAGATGATGTAGATACACCTATAGCCATAGTGGAAATCCTCTCAATTATCACCCCCTTTGGTTCTTTTCCACCTTTCTTACCTTTAGGGGGAACTCTCTTTTGTTTTTCTATAGGCAATCTTTCCCCATTGGATTTTCTTTTTTCAGTGAGGAAATCATCATATTCCTCATCACACATCTCCTACCTCTTCTTCTTGGTATCAACTGTAAGGGTAACACCACTTTTCTTTAATCTAGATATCTCTTCATCTATCCAAGCCTGGGTTAGCTAGATCACCCCAGTTGTCAGCTGATCTAAAGATATATCTTCCTGTTATGTAAGATCTGGGGCTGATATGGTGTCATTATACACATTTTTGTCTTCATACCCATTGGATATGATTTTCCCATCATCCTTACGTAGCTATACTACCACTGGGATGTAGTCAAAGGTTTTGATTTGATTCAAGGTGAATCGTCGATATTTCCTTCTTCTTACCTCAGCCTCATCATCAAAATTGGTCCAGAAGTCTTCTAGATGAATTTGATGTATTGGTTTTCCTAGTATCTTGTGCATCCTGCCATAAGGATCATATGATCTGGCTGGGGAAATGGCTATAAATACATCAATTTTAAACCTTTGATGACATGCTTTATACTCTTTGAATCTGGGCACATGTACCAGCCAATGGATAGTACAAATAAAACTGGAGGTATCTTCTTCTATGCCTTGTAGGCTTCAACTATTGTGGATACCTACCTAACAAATTCCATCAAGATGACCCCATCAATGGGGTATATTGGTAACATAAGAGTCTGTCCTTTAAATCCCTCTATCTTGATGTATGAGAGAGTGGAAAATTGGATAAACCAAGCCCCATGACGATAAACAATTTCTTGAGCTTCCATGCTCAGTCTTTTAGTCTTGTCCTCCTCCATGGTTCTGACCAGATGCATGGAGAATGCATCATTTACTAGTTTGTAGTCTAGGAGGTATTCCTTCCTTTGTAGTTGGGGATAATGATCCCATATGTGTGCGTCATTAGCATCACCACTAGCCTTACCCACTATCTTGAAAGTATTTAAAGTTCCCTTTTATGCACATGAGTACACCACATATGAAGTCATGTAAAAAAAACATGTTTGTCCTCCCAGGTTCCTCATTCCCTCATCCAATGTGTCACTGATGATCTTAGCCCATAGGGGCCGGTTGTTTGCATACAAGACCATTTGGATGATCCCAAACATCTAGTTCTCAAAATTTCTAGCATGAGGCCTGCCAATCATCCTTCTCAGTAGAGTAATCATATATTGGTACTCATCATTAAAATCAAACTTGAACAGATGCATGGGTAATTTGGCTTAGGTGGCATATGTGCTACTCTTTGATCTCCATTGGTATATCCTCTTCCTTGCATTTTTCTTGTTATTGTTATACTATGTTTCCAATTTGCGCGTGTCCACACTCACTACTTTCTTCCCAACTGGCAAATTGAAAGTGGCGGTAATGCCTTTGACTAAAAAGTCTACATATATCCTCCCATGTTTCTCCACCCATCTAGTTTCAAGGTTGTAATTTTTGGCACATTCTACTACCAGCGCTGGAGCATCCATAGCATATAGAAAACTAGTTGCATGCCACATACCTGAGACATACACTCCATCTAGAATGGGATTGTCCTTATCATTATCCAACCTTGTCGACCATGTTGCCAGGTCCATATCCCCTTAGTGTGTATCACCAATACCTCCATACTTGAACTGCACCCCCTAAGGCTGGACAAACATGGGCTTGAGGAACTCTGCCTTAGACCTATTTCTTCTCAAATCTACCATGGATTCATATAATAAACATGATATGTTTTACCCTACAGTGTCCACATGTATTTCTACAACATGATGTACTTCTATCATGTATACTATGTATATTATCCCTGATTTTATCATTATACATATTATCACAAAGCCAAACCACAGTAGAAATACATACTCTACCTAAAAATATAGAAAACGACAATAGGAGGGTTTACAATTACTTACCTGACAATGCTTTGTTTTTGAATTAAATGACTAATTATGGAGGAGGGCTATAAATGCTAAAGATCACCCGTTCCGTTACGTTGAAGGATCCAATCCATTAACAAGTAGTTGTTTGAGAGTTTGAATTCTTTGGAGCTCTGTAATTTCTTAATTTATCACAAGGTAAATGAAAAAAACCTTCAAATTTTACCTTTAGAGTAGATCAATAGGACAGATTAGGGTAAAAATGTGTTTTCCTGATCGAATCTGTTGATCATTTGTAAGGAATCTGTAGATGCTGCCAAGTGTTTAATTTGCATTTGTAATTAGCAGGAATTCATCTGCCACATGTAATTGCATTTAATGTCAAAAGGGGGGATCTTCGAAAGATCAGGGGCTATTCAAAATATGACCCCTTGGATAAAATGACCCCTTTGGAAAAGATCATGGTGACATCATCGTGCTGGTGACATTATTTAATTATTATGTTTTATTGATGTCATCGTCATATTAGAGAATATGACGGACATCAGATATATACCCCTCGCGAATAAATGGAATGATGATGTCATCATCAGTGTGATTTCCTTCATTCATTAGACTTGGATGACGTCACCATCATATTGACATAGGGTGATATTTACAAAGAGGGTGATATTCATAATATGACTGATGCTAAAAATATGACCCACTGTGAGATAACTAAATTTTAATGATGGGTAGATATCAGCTCTCACTTAAATTTGGCATCTAAATATCACGCACCGAGTGATTATCAAGTGATAATCCTGTATCAAGGTGATCTTATCTAATATGATTGATGTTTGAAATATGACCCCCTCCCCTATGCAGGATATTAGGTTTGACCAAACTTTGACTCAACATAACTCTCTTCCCTTAGACAATATTGGGGTGATCTAAAAGGCAAACCTACTTGCAATTTTATGTACTTTCCAACCATGACTATAATAATGGGAACTACCAACTTTGGAAACTGACTTCATCATAGTGACAAATCCATCCTATTACAAGGTTAGATGCATGACTAATTTTACCAAACCACCCAATGCAGCAAATAAACAAGCCAAAGCAGAAAGAAAAGTTGGGTCCCTATTTTGTCAAGGCAAAATGGGGCATGTTGTGTAACCACACAACACTTACATATGGGGAATTGGCATTAAGAGTAACAATAAGGCTAAATCTGTAGCTATGCTTTGTGCTATCAAACTTGTTATTTTCTTGAACATCCTACATTTGCATGTAAAAGGGGATTTTCAGTTAATTGTTAATGTTACTTTGGGTAATGCTATTATACATTAGAATCTGGTGAACATTGTAGGTGATATTCATCTACTCCTTAATGACATGGAGTATAAGGTCTTTCATACCTATAGGGAAGGTAATGTTGTGGCAGATGCTATGGCGAACCTTAGGACTAATAGTAATGGTTGGTGGTGCTGGAGGCTTTCTTCTAGGCTACCTAGTAGAATTTAAATTCTCATTAAAAAAGATGGATGCAAACACACAGATTAAGTATTACAGACTCCTCTTCATTAGCACACTTTAGATGTGTAGGTGTGATTATTTTATTATGAGAGGTAGTAAGTCTTTAAATACATTGGGAGCCATTAGTTTTTAAATCCATAGTGGCGGGAAAAGAATTACTGCTATTCAAATTTTTTCTAAGTGGGAGTATTGAGGTGGATTAGAGGTGGCTAACTAGGAGACCTATAAGGACACTGAGGTGGCAAGTGATTGGGTGGTGGGATGAATGGATGACAGGCTGGCTCAGGAGTAATAATTTTCTTACCATCCCCTCTCCAATGATGTTCACTTTCACACATGGTGGCAGGTGCGGGTCTTTTCCAAGGAAGAGAACCAAGGTGGTAAGCACAATGCATATCTCTAGAATTATGATGTCAAATTTAATTCAGAGATCTCATGGCCTTTTAAATGATAGAATTGCAAGAAAGGATTTATTTACACTTATGTGTATCTTGTTAGGCACTTTAACATAATTTGCCTTCAACATTTCCTTTCGCTCTAGATGCTTAGTTTACAGGAATTCAAGATGGGCGGTGACACTGTCAAGATTGAGCCAACCTCACATGAGGAGTTTAGGTAGGATCCTATGGTGTGTAACATCATATAGGAGGGGGGTGTGGCCTCCTTCCTGGAAATGATGATCAGTCATGATGAAAATCTGTCCCAATAGTTTGTGGAGTCATGGGATGACAATACCGAGCAAGTCCATGTGGGGGGTATAGGATTTGAAATCTTTAAGGAATTGATAGGGCAAGCCATGGGGCTTCCTATCAAAGGAAAGAAGAATAGCTGAAATAGAAAGGTACCGGACCCTGAAAATATGGGGATTTTTTTTAAGGAAGGGGAAGCTTCTATGAAACTTCATGGTGGGCTTGAAAGAGAGAAGTTGTTGGCTCTGTGGGGGCAAATCTGCATCATGATCATGAAGTATTTCACCTTGGAGGGCCAGTTCAAGGTATTTTACCATTACCATTTCACTTTACTTAGCCATTTTAGGAATAGGTTGGAGCTTAGTTTCCCCTTTTTTCTATTGTCTTCCCTAGAGAATTCCATAAGTCTGTGAAGGAAATTCATGCCAAAAACCCTAACTACCTTCTCATCCCTATCCACCAAGGGCTCATCCTTAGGTTGTATCATTTCCATTTGGCTCTATGCCCCCTAAAACAAATCAAAGTCAACATGATGGAGGATACCCCATTGGCTCAGTCCCCTATTGCTAAGGGTAAATCCAAGAAAGATGTTGGGTCCCTCAAAATATCCTCAAAAAACCCAACAGGGGAAACAAAATTGAGGACAACCAAGGTAGTACCCTTGTTGGGACCCCTACTCTTGATTCTAAGATTAAAACCCCTAAGAAAGCTAGCTAGAAATTTGATACCCCTAACTTGGAGATGAAGAAGGAAATTTTGGTGTCAGCTAAAAGGGATCAAATAGTTGAGGAGGACGAGGGTAATCTACAGCCCGAGAAGGCTAAAATTGGGAGAGTGGAATTAAAAAGGGATGAGGGGCCCTCAAAAGTCACAGGCCTTGACTCAGGACCTAAATAGATGGAGAGTGGGGATGGGGGTGATGCTGGTAAGAATATTGCCCAAGGAGTGTGTAGGTCTAGTCATATTGTCTGTATGCCATCCACCAATCCCCAGGGCATGGACATTTCTAAGGATTCTAAGTTTGTGGAGGACACCATCGGGGAGGGAGAAGATGAAACACCCACTAAATTTGTTCATGAGGATGAAGAAGCCAGTCACTTTGCTAAATTGAACAAGCCTAGCTCAGAAGAGATGGTGGAGGAAGCCGAGGAATTTTGGGGATAGAGGAAGAAGGGTGGCTACTCACTATGTAGCAAGACTATGGAAGAGCTGACTGAGCTTAAAACTAGGATGGACAAGATGTAGAAGAAATGGCGGGTGATGACTGAATTTGCTGCCAAGGCTCTCCATCATGCAGCTTTAGTGTTTGTTGTTGTTAAATAATTCGATGGTAAGGTTAGAGATGTGGGGGTAGATATCTTGGGTGACTACAAGGCTATGGTTAACTTCTTGGCTAAGTATGGGACATCTGATAATCCCTAGTGGGTCTGCTAGGTCTCTTGTGTTTTTTATTAGTCTCATTTTTTACTATTGTTTCTGTGATGTTAATGTATTGTTTATGGCTCATTTGAGGCCTCTTTTTTCCCTAGGAGTGTCTTTGTAAAGAGTTTTGGACCATTTTCTCTAGTTGAACTAATAAAAAACAATTAGCATATGATTACTTTTAGTTTTAAAATACATATTGCTAGCAGTTATACCTTTCTTATAACCTTGATGTTGAAGATATTTGTCTAGCCTAGAGTACCAAGCCTAAGAAGCTTGTTTTAGACCATATAGTGCATTCTTCAATCTCCACACATAGTCTTTATTTTTAGTCACTTCAAATCCTTTAGGTTACTCTATATAAACTTCCTCATCCAAATAGCCATTGAGAAATGTAGTTTTCACATCCATTTGGTACACCTTGAAGTGTTTATAAACTAAAGATGCAAGAAATGTTTTAATGGCTTCAATCCTAGCCACAAGTGCAAATGTCTCATCAAAATCTATGCCCTCAACCTAAGCATAGCCCTTGTAGACTAATCTATCTTTGTTTCTAGTTATCTGCCCATCTTCATTCAGTTTATTTCTAAATATCCATTTTGTGCCTATGATATTCTTATCAGCAGGCCTTGGAACAAGTTCCCAAGTCTAATTTTTCTCTTTTTGACTAAGTTCTTCTTTCATGGCCTCAATCTAGTTTTCATTCTTATTAGCTTCTTCATAAGATTTGGGTTCTATTTTAGACAATAAAGAATAGTTTACCTGTTCTTGTTTTACTAGCTTTAACATTCTCCTTGTCATGACACTATCAAAATTATTTTCAAGAATATAATTTTTAGAATGATCTCATTTGACATACTTGGGTGGAGCCTTTGGAGTAGATTTTGGTTGTTCTTCTTCATCAGCATCACTTTTCTCTTGTTACTTTTATTTTGCAACTTCTTCTTCATAAATAAGAAATTTTGAATACAAATCATTCCTATGTGACAATTGAGAGAAGTCTTCATCCACTCTAACATTCACACTTTCAACTATCTTTTGCAACCTTTTATTGTAACTTGTAGGCTTTACTTGTAGTTGAATAATGAAGAAATATTCCCTCATTAGACCTTGTCTCAAATTTATTCAAGGTATTGTCATCTCTTTTTGTAAATCATCTATTTCCAAATATTTGAAAATGCTTCACATCTATGCAGGTCTACCTTTCCATAATTCATATGGAGTCTTATCATGATTGACACTTAACTAACCCCTGTTAAGAATGTAAACAATAATATGAACTACTTCCTTCTAGTATCTATAAGGCAATTTGGCTTCATTCAGCATTTTTCTATCCATTTCCTAGATATTTCTATTCTTTCTCTCAACAACTCCATTTAGTTGAGGCGTCCTACCTATAGAAAAATGTCTTTTAATCCCATGCTTTTCACAGTACCGATCAAACTCATTAGAAGTCAATTCTCCATCTCCATTTGATCTTAAGCATTTTATTGTTGACCTAATTTCATTCTCAAACATATTCCCCAAAATTTTAAATCTTTCAAGAGCTTGAGATTTTTCTTTAAGAAATGTTACCCATGTTATTCTTGAATAATCATCTATCAACAACATGAAATATATTTCTCCATTGATGCTTTTGGTTCTAGTTGGTCCACACAAGTCTATATGTATCAATTCAAGAGGTTTTGAGGTTGGTTCTAGCTTCCCTTCTTGACATTCTTTACAGAAGTATTTTCTAGTTTGCCAATACTAGGCATATGTTTGACTACATTTTGTTGACTTTGGCATGTTGGTTGTTTTGTCATTGATATCAAACTAGTAAAGGTCTTGTGAAGTCAGAGGATGATGACTAGATCACTCTTGCAGAGGACATCATGGCTCATGCATTGCAGAAAAAAGTAGTGACTCAGTGTTTTAGATGTTCATCATGCTTTGATGTCTCAGGAGTTGTTTTGGTTGGTTGTATGATATGTTGATAAATGAAGCTGAGTTGTTTATCATTAAATTCATATTGTTGTTGGTCATAAGTCAAAAAAAGATCTTAAAGAATAACAGAGAATGGTTCATGTTGATCATAGCTCAAAGGTACTTACAGAGATAAAGGACTTCATGATGTTTCATAAAGAAGTGTTTGTAATCAGGACATAAGGTCATTGGAGCATGTCATCTTCTCATCATCTGGAGGTTGATAGAATTTGTGTTGATGGTACAATGTTAACTCACATGTTTCTCATTGTTTCATATCATTGTTGGTTGGTGTTTGCTTATTTAGGAGTTGATGTCATGTTATTGTTATGTGATGAGTTATAATGCCATTGATGCCATTATCATGTTGGTCCTTAATGGTATAGATGTGCAAAAGAACTTGGTTGTATGGTTTATATATTGCATTCATAAGTGATTAGAATTGATATAAGAATACAAAAGTGATAAATATTTCATCTTGGTCAGAGTTATTTTAACATTCAAAGTTTTGGAGTTGAGGCTTTTTCTTGGTTGAGAGTGTGATGAAGCAGAGCAGAGATTTAAGAATGTTTCAATCATTAAATCTCTTAGAGAATTAGGGTTTTGATTACTTATGAAGACCTAATCCTAATGAGCCTCTTTAAGGTCTTTAATAATATTTAAACCCTAATCTAAATGTCATTCATCTTGTTCACTTTATCTTATAAAATGAATTTGACCTGCAATTAAAGGTTAAAACCCAATTAAGTCATGACTTAAGGGGCATCGGGTCGTTAGATTAGCCCCTCTTCCTATGGCAACTGGTGCTCTCCAATTAAGGGTTTCCATTTGAGTAGGGGTTTGTAATCAAAGGCCACAATTTAATGACATAGGAGCGCAAAGAACTCATCCAATGGTGGAAGTTTAGAAGCTACTTAAATTCCAACAATTTGCTAATGTTTTTTAGTTTGACGTGCAGTTTCTTATAAAAAGCCCCAACTTCCCTAACAAGATATATACTAACTCAGATGGCTAGGGAAATATACATAAGGCACTTAGAGATGTTTTTGTAAGGTTTTGATTAATGATTTGAGTTCTGTGGAGGCATACCTACATGCTAATATACAGAATGTCAAGGTTTTAATGAATGCCAGTGTTTTTGAGTGTGTGACTTGGTTCATGGTAATATATATAGGGTGAGATATTTTTGATCATGTAGATATTATGAGGATTGATGAAGGAAAATATAGTTGTTAATGAAATCAAACTTGAAGGAGGTTCAAGATTATACAAGGAGATGTAAGGGAGAAAAGAACTTGTAGCATGTAGACAAGTATGAATGTTGGTTTGATTAGATTCAAGATATGACTTGCAGAGGGAACATGATTTGTTTATGTAGTGGTAAGATGTCTTAATGAGTCAAGGTGTTTTTTTAATTGTCTATTTTTTGATGCAAAAAGCATGCAATGTATTCTCAGTATGATTTTATGTGTGATGAAAAGGGTTGAGTCATTTGGTGTATTGTAGAGAATCAAGGCAACCCCTTGAATTGATTTTTTCTTCCTTATGGTCACATTTTGCTAGTGATGCACACTTTTCTAGTGAGGCAGTTGTATTAGCTAGTGAGGCTTGCTTGGTCAGTGAGACCTGTTTGTATCCAGTGAGGCTTGCTTGGTTAGTGAGACCTATTTGTATCTAGTGAGGCTTGAATGTAACCAGTGAGGTTTTGGTTTTCTAGTGAGGCACAATAAAGTGGAAGAATTTCCAGTGTGGTTTTTATCCCTAGGAGGTTTTTCCACTCATTAAAATGTGTTGTGATTCATGTTGATTGTCTCTATGTGTGTGCCCTAGTGTTTTGTTCTTAAGATCCTATTCATCATCATACTTATGTAGATGTGTTTTCATTAAAGTCTCTCTCCTTTTCTATCTTATGGATTATAAGGTGAAAAAAGATTTTAAAAGTTTATAGATCACTGATTCACTACCCCGTCTTAGTGCTCCTATACTCCAACAAGTGGTATTAGAGCATAGGTTCCATATAGAAGTCTAATAGGCTTGGGTAGGTCCTGATAGTGGAGTACCATGGGAAAGTGTAAAAGAAATAGAGAAAAGAAAGATGTGAAGAAAAAGTTTGTACAACAAACCCTAGTCAATTCATGTAATGAGTTGTTGCATGAGTCTCCCCTGAATGTTGATACAAAGTGTGATAAAGAAAATGGTCTTGCAATTGAGAGTTTTGATGAAAGAAGATGATTTTTCTCTTGAGACTGATGAAGGAGACCTCTTTGTGGATGAAAATGATTGTGAACAGGAGTATGATGAACAAGAGTGTGAGGTTGATTTAGAAGGTGAACTCTTGTGTGCTCTGGATACAATCAAGCAATGTAGAAAAGAGAATAAGAGACTAGAAGACTAACTTCAACAAGAAAAAGATTCCAAAGACAAGGTATGTTCAGATTTTGCAAAAGTTTCTTTAGAACTTGAAGAGGCAAGAAATTAGATTGTAAACTTAAAGAGTCATGTTGATGAATCTGACAAATTGATTATCAGTCTAAAGACTGAAATTGAGGAAGCCAAAAGAATAATAGATGTAACAAAATCTAACCTTGAGGTGAAAAGAATTGAATATCTAAAATTAGAGGCTAAATTAGAGGTTGAAATTGTTAATCTGAGAAAATATTATGAAGGTCTCAAGGTTCTATCCAAGAAATATTGGGAGTTTGAAGAAAGCACAAACAAGTTGCATGAAATGTTGGGCAAACAAAAGCATCATAATGACACTACTAGTCTAGGTTATGAAGAAGGAGAGTGTTCAAAAGTTAGAAATGCTCCTAGGTACAAGATAGACTTAAATAAACATTTTTCTGCTCCTAAGGAAGACAAGAAGAAAGCAAAAGATAAAGTTGTTGATGTTGAAAGAGAAAGGACAAGTAGAACCTCAAGACCCCCACCTATCATGCAATACCATTCAATAAGGTACAACTACTCTCAGTTTCATGATTATTGCTATTCTTGTCATGTTTATGGTCATAGAGCTAGAGATTGTAGAACTCACTCAATAAATGGGCTTGGATGGAATAAGGATAAGTGTTCTTATAGTTTCACAAATCAAGACTATAATAATGTTTGTTATAACTGCAACAAAATTGGTCACATAGAAAGGGATTGTTGGATGCATGCAAGGAAAATGGGATGTATTAAGAATTCCTTTGAATGGTTAAATAGAAGAAACAAAATCATATGGTATAGATGTCATAGGTTTGGACATATTGCTTGATTTTGTAAGAGTGATCTAAGGAAATTAGTCAATCATCATAAGAAGATAGTTGTTAAGAAGGTTTGGAGAAGAAAACAAAATTAGGACAAGAAGGATCCTAAACTTGTGCATGTTGTACAAGACACTTCACTAGTTGCTTGAGAAGTGATATGAAGTTAGCGCGAGTTGTCCAATATCCTATATCTGACCCCCTAGGAGGTTCAGTAGGTTTGTTGATGGATATTTGTCAAAATGAGTTCGTTCTTGATTGGTTTGGTACATGAGTTTTCAAAGGTAGAATTTTGTATTTGAAATGTTCATGATGCTTAAAGAACACAAATGCCAAGGTTTATTGAGAGGATTGATCAGGCTACAAGTCATGTTTGGATCTACTTCAAGAAGTTGTATGTGGCAGTGATCTCAGATAGTTGTAACAAGACAATGATAAGTTGATGTTAATGTATAATTGTATACTTCATGACAAGATTGGATGCATTTTATGTCTTCATTTCAATGCATTCCATCCTTAATGATAGTGCAGTTTGTAAGGTGCAATTATTCCTAACTTTGTATCTTTTTTTGATGGACTAAGTCCAGGATTATCTCAGACATTGATAGGACAGTATATCTATTAATGACCTAACAATATGGTATGTTGTAAATGAACACTTCATTCTCATGTTGTTTATGGTATTGTGTTGACCAATAACTTCAATGAGCAGTGTCATGTTTAGGACAATATCTCATGCTATGTGTACATGCTTATGGTCATGGATAGTAGGGTAGTGTAGTGTCAACTTTCATTGTTAGCTCTTTAGGCACTGTGATATCAGTCTCTGATTTGCTTCCCTCTTCATTCCATACTGTATATGCCTTGATTGACATAGATGAATAAATAAGTTACATGAACTTGATGACAGTGGTAGATCAGAGAAAATATGGACAGAGGATATGGGTAGGGTACATCTTGCTCATCACATGTTTTGGTGGAGTTAGTAGTATTGAAGTCAATATTTGAGCAGAGATCATACATAGGTGTAGTTTGATATTTGAAACTACTATGTGATAGTGAAAATCTTGTTTGAACATAGTGATTGATATTGGTAATATGTTAATACATATGGAAATAAAAGTCCCTTGTGATAGTCAACAATGTTAATATGACAAGTTGTGCAAGTATGAGAGATTAGTAGGATATAGGTGTTTGCTTCATCAGTGGAGATAATCAAATTTTGTTGTGACAAGGGTGCAAATTGTCTCTGCTCCTTTCATGAAAGAAGTCTTTTATAGTTCTCAGTCTAAGAGCAAGTTGAACATTCAATGAACATTTTATACAAAAGGTGATTGAGGTAGACAAGGAGTATATCGAGACACTAAAATGCATAAAAACAAGACATTCTTAAATTCAGGAGTCAAAGATTTGTTTGTATGTCAACATTGCAAGATCAGTGATAGTCACTAAATAAAGATATGTGAATGTGTATGGGAGTTGATAGCAGTTGGTGACAGTGGTCTGTCTTGATAGTGCAATGATAGTGTTTTTCCTTATGGTTGATGAGCAGTGATCTTGAGTTATCCTAATTTTTATGATTTGTGTTTGTTGGCAGTGTAGTGATCATGCAGATGAGAAGTGTTTTCTCTATGGAGGAAGTATTTGCTCAATAGATAATTGGAGGTGTTGCTAGTATAGATGCTATTGCTTTGAGAATGACTAGAGCTTGCATACAAAAGGACATAGTGATATGGAAATTTAGGTTGCAAACAAGCTGCTAGATACCATTCTTTTAGTAAAATTGGCTATTGTATGGTGGAGTGACAATGAAATGGTTGGCTCACTGTCTTGATGTACAGTATAGAGATGGTAACCAGTCAAGTGTCTTTCCCTCTAAACATCAGTACTATATCATAGTTGATAGTGCTATTTCCTGCGTCTCATGTGTTTGACAATATATCAATTTGGAAGGCTTTTCTCCTTATAACTCTGATGGATTAAGAAGATTTGTAATGATAGTGCAGATTTGGAAAAAGAGTAAACACATTTGCTTTGATATTTTTTGGACTTGTTTAAAACTCATTCCCTCTCTTGGATAGTGATGCATGTTTTTGATAGAGGATTTGATTTGGTTGGTGCTTGCTTATTTTTCATGTCATGTCATTGTTATGTGATGAGTTATGATGCCATTGATGCCATTATCATGTTGGTCCTCAGTGGTATAGATGTGCAAAAGAACTTGGTTGAATGGTTGATACATTCCATTCATAGGTGGTCAGAGTTGATATAAGAACACAAAATTGATAAATGTTTCATCTTGGTTAGAGTTATTTCAGAATTCAAAGTTGTGGAGTTGAGGTACTTTCTTGGTTGAGAGTGTGATGAAGTAGAGAAAAGATTTAAGAATGTTTGAATGATCAAATATTTTAGAGAATTAGGGTTTTCATTACTTGTGAAGACCTAATCCTAATGAGCCTCTTTAAGGTCTTTAATAATATTTAAACTCTAATCTAAACGTCATTCATCTTGTGCACTTTATCTTATAAAATGAAGTTCACCCAGAATTAAAGGTTAAAACCCACTTTAGTCATGACTTAAGGGGCATAGGCTCATTGTTAGACCAACCCCTCTTCGTATGGCAATCGGTGCTCTCTAGTTAAGGGTTTCCATTTGAGTGGGGGTTTGAAAGCAAAGGCCACAATTTAATGACATGAGAACATGAAGAACTCATCCTATGGTGGAAGTTTAAAAGCTATTCAAATTCCAATGGTTCTCTTATGTTTTTTAGTTTGACGTGTAGTTTCTTATAAAAAGCCCTAACTTTCTTGTAACAAGATATATACTGACTTAGATGGCTAGGGAAATATATATAAGGCACTCAGAAATGTTTTTGTAAGGTTTTTATTGATGATTTGAGTTCTGTGGAGGCATACCTACATGCTGATATAAAGAATGTCAATGTTCTAATGAATGTTAGTGTTCTTGAGTGTGTGACTTGGTTGATGGTAATATATATAGGGTGAGAGCTTTCTACTCATGTAGGTATTATGAGGATTGGTGAAGGAAAACACAGCTGTTAATGAAATCAAACTTGAAGGAGGTTCAAGAGTATATAATGAGATGTAAGTGAGGAAAAAACTTGCAGCATATAGACAAGTATGAATGTTTGTTTGATCAAATTCAAGTTATGACTTACAGAGGGAACATGAGTTGTTTATGTAGTGGCAAGATGTCTTAATGAGTCAGGGTTTTTTTTTCAATGTTCTATCTTTTGATGCATAAAGCATGCAATGTATTCTCAGTAAGATTTTATTTGTGATGAAGAGGGTTAAGTCATTAAGTGTATTATAGAGAATCAGTGTGACCCCTTGAATTGAGTTTTTCTTCCTTATGGTCATATTTTTCTAGTGAGGTAGTTGTATTAGCTAGTGAGGCTTGCTTGGTCATTGAGACCTATTTGTAGTGAGTAAGGCTTGAATGTAACCAGTGAGGTTTTGATTTGCTAATGAGGCACAATAAAGTGGAAGAATTTTCAGAGTGTTTTTTATCCCTATGAGCATTTTCCACTCATCAAAATATGTGTTTTGATTCATGTTGATTATCTCTATGTGTGTGCCCTAATGTTTTGTTCTTAAGGTCCTATTCATCATCATACTTATGCATACGTGTTTTCATTGAAGTCTCTCTCATTTTCTATCCTATAGATTATAATGTGCAAAAGTATTTTTAAAGTTTATAGACCACTAATTCACCCTTGCCCCCTCTCAGTGGTCCTATACTCCAACACATTTCTCTTTCTGACCTTCACTAGATGGTAAAAGTTGTTGTGGCCCATCCTTTTGTGCCATAACCAACTCTCATCAATTTGCCCTAATAGACATCTTTCACCCTTCACCTCCTTCAAATGGTATAGGTTGTTGTTTGTTCTATTTGACTCAATAAGAAGTCTACCAAAGCTAGATTTTCTTATCTCACATCCACTGGCATGAAATAATAGGTTATACCCCTTGTCACACATTTAGCTGAAACTAAGAAAATTATGTTGTAATCCCTCTACATACAACACATATTGAGCATTAGTTTTACCATCTATGCAGAATGTCCCTTTTTCAGCTATCTTAGTAGTGGTGTTATCACCAAACTTGATAGAACCACCATTACATTTCTCAAAAATGGTGAACTTGCTCTTATCTCCAATCATATGACTAGAGCATCCACTATCTATCACCTAAGGATTTCCTTGTCCTTTAGCATGAAAATCTGTTTGAACTAACATAGACTTTTCATCCTTCTTTTCTACCCAACACCTTTTTGAACTTTTCTCCTTTTCCCCAGAATGCTTTGCTGGTTCTTTCTCCTAAGTGGGGGGTGTAGACACTTTCTTGTGACATGCAGAGGATTGTACTTTTCCTATTTTTTTATAGAAGCATGCATAGGTCTATCTTGCCTTGGAGGAGTAAATCCCTTTCTCTCTTGTCTAGAAGGGTGTATAAACACACTTCCACAAAAATTGACAATATGCCCATAGTTGTTAAAATTATAACAAATATTATTCATATCAACTAAAGGGGAAAAAAGATTTTGTCTTAAAAAATCATGCCTATCCATTCTCCTAGGTCTAATTTTGTAGTTTATTACTTTATATCCAAAATAATCACATGAAAAAAATAACCATAAAATGCATAATTGAACCTAGTTTGTCTTGCAAGTTGATCTTTGAATCTCATCTTTGGATTGTGAACTTTGATGAATCCATCATTTTCCTTTTTTAAATATTCAATTTTCTTATTCTTCCTAAATCCTTCAGGCTTCCTAGAATCAACATGTTTCTTAGACATAGAAGAGCATGATTCACCCTATTCTCCAACTATCTTTTTACAAGGAGCAACTTTCTTGACAGTCTTATCTTCTGTGTTCTTCTCAGAGATGGTATCTTTGGAACTCTTGTTTTCAACATATCCTAACCCAACCGTGTTGGAGAAGGATCTTTGATAGCCAATTATTTGATCAGCACTTTCTAAGCTCTTTTCAAACTTGAGGCTTATATTTAACTATTCATTCACCTTTTCTAATTCCTTCATCAATGAGACAACTTCAGCCTCTAATTTTTGACACTCTTCTAGTTTCTTCTTCCAATCTAAACTAGTTACCTCTTCAATTCTTTTAGACTCAGCTAAATATAGTTTCAAATCTATGACACGTTTATTAGATTCTTCAATCCTTTACTTGTATTTTCAATTTTGTTTTCTTTCATACCTTAGATCATCTGGACTAGAAATCAATTCACCTTCCAAATCAACTTCACCCTCTTCTTCCTCATTAGATTCTTCACAACAATCTTATGTAGGAGTATTTTCATCTTCTTTAATTTCAACATCCATGAAGGTAGTTTCATAATCTTCAGTTGTAGAAGAACAATTGTCTGAAGAATTAATTTCTTTGTCCACATATAGATTCATTTTCTTCTTATTAAAGTTTCTCCTTTTATATTTTGAAACTTCTTGACTCTTAGAACTATCTCCCTTTTTATTTTCACCTAAGGGACATTTGGAGGCAAAGTGACCAATCTTTCCATAGTTAAAACATTTGAAAGGTAGCTTACCTTTGTAGTTGCTAGAGCCCTTCTTCAACTTTCTGACAAAATTTGCTTCTTCTTCATTTGAACTAGTACTTTGTTCTGAATCTACTTCAATCTCCTTAGCTTCAAATGTCTTGAATGTTGCTTCTTTCTTTGTTAAGCCTATGCTTTCACTTCTCATCTCATATGCTGTGAGTGACCCAAATAAAGTTCATCCATAGAAAACTTATCTAGATCTTTTGCTTCCTCAATTATAGAGACTTAGAATCATACCTCTATGGGAGAGACCTCAGAACTTTGTTTACAACCACCTTATTTTCTCCATTCCCTTTGAGACCTCTGATAGTATTCATTACCTCATCTACTTTAAGCACGTATGCAATATTTTCATCATCTTTAGAGCATCAAATTTGCCTCGATGGGTTTGTAGTTTTGCTTTTTTGAATTTATCATTACCCTCATAGATTTTATGCATCTTATCCCATATATCTTTAGCGGATATACAATTCATTACTTTTACAAATTCTATATTGGATAGACTACATAGTATAGCATTCTTTTCTTTGACATTGTTTTCATAATCTTTCTTATCAATTGTAGTGGGAGTAGATGTTGGTGGTGTGTAGCCATCTAAACATATTTCCATGCATCAAACACAAGAGAAGTCAGGTAATTCTCCATTTTTATGCTCCAAAAATCATAATTGGATCCATCAAATAATGGTGCTTTATTTGAATAAGAGCCCTCATGTCCTACCATAGTTTTCTTGAGACCAGATCTTCCTTATGTGGTTAAAGTTTCTTTAAGGAATCGTAGGCTTTGATACCAACCATTGAAAGAACATTAATACACTAAGAGGGGGGGTGAATCATTGTATGTTAAAAAATTTAAAATGAAACTAGTAGTCAAGAATAAAAGGTACACATAAACCACATACACACAAGGAAACATCAGATATACTTGGAAAATCCTAAAAGGGAAAAACCATGGTGAGAATGTTGCTTGAGTCTATTGCTCAAATCCAACATCACAATAAAAGATTTTATAGATGTTTTGCAAGCACCAACTTATAGATACATTGACATGCAAGACAATGTTTTGAGGCACCAACCTTCAAGTACACTATACACCTAATTGAACACCAACCCAATACAAGTAGGCACCAACTCCTAAATCCTTACAAATTTTGATGTGCAAACACTAGTTCTTCACTAACCTGAAATGCACCCTTCAATTCATATGTAGTCTCATCCTCACAACTGCATTCTTTGCTTTCATTAACACGGTCTTCTCCTCTGTCTATGCTCTCTGCATTCTTTGTTCACTTTAATAGAGCCTTCGCTCTTCTCAAAATAATATTCATATGAACATTTGTATGTGTGTGTAAGCTCTACACTCTATACCTGTGAAAGAAAGATGTTTAGTTTAGTTTAGTAACCTATTCAAAACAAATTCATTGTGTATAAAAGCACCTACATCCAACAATCAAACTACCATCAACTACTTAAAAATTGAATGCTGACAGTTGTAAGTCATTTAACTATCACAACTGAATGCCAATAGTTGCAAGTCGTTAACTATTGCACAAATGATCTAGATCAAGCTCAAAAATGTTTATTGGTGAAATGTCCCATCATCCCCATGGAATCCTCAAAAGTAAGTGTCCACTGTAAAGTCTAAAGATCATCCCAATTGCATCCATGTCAGCATGACCAAAATCCATTCCATCTCCTGACTCAAACTATTGCTTATGTGGCTATGTGATCATTTGTGTGATGTGGACAACAATCATATGCCATTATTAGAAAAAGTGCAATATTACAAACCTAGGCTTATGTCACTTTTATCAACAAATATTGTCCTTTACAAATATGGCCTTTATCGCCCTTTGTGGGTGAAATCTCCCTTTTTTGAACTAGGGTACCTTCCTTCTCTATCGACAAAATATGCATTTTACAAACCATCTCTTTGAACACTTTTGTCACCTCTATCAACAAAAATATACTTTTCAAAACTTTAGTTACAAAGGCCCTTATTGGTAAATGTTACTTTTCCTGAGCTTTGTCTTTTATGCCTTCTATTGGCTTATCGGTAAATTGTCGCTTTTAAGAACTATCTCTTTGAAGACATTATCAGCAAAATGTCATTTTTATAAACTTTACCCTCTGTCCATTCTATCAAAAAAGATAGACTTTTCAAAGCCTTGGCAACACATGCTACCAGCGATTATTCATTTTCTCTAACTTCTATCAATTTAACCACAAATTCTTATTGGTGAAAGTTATTTTTTCAGAACCTGTCATAAATGCTATCAATAATGCTTATCAACAAATTTGTCTATTTTTGAACCATCCCCTATTTCTTTATTAGAGAATTCACATGTTTTCAAACCAAACCTATGATGCTGATGGGTTTGGAAGATTTCAAACTGATGAAGACTTAGTTTTAAATAACTTTGCCTTCACTGCTACTGGCTAGTTGACAAGTTAGGCAATATGTGAACTAGAAAATAAGTTCAAAAAATTGTTAACTTCCTAACAATTCTTCTAATGCTATCTCCATGCCTCTATTGGTGAGTTAGAGAAAAACATAACTCATGAACTACTAAAAACTTAAGCATTTCAAAAGATGCTTGCTGAGCTCAAGCCTCTATTAGCAAATCACCAAATCAATGAACCAACAAACTTTGTAACTCCTGAAATAACATTTTGCCAAGACTTAACACATTTTCCCTCTTCCAAGTCTTCAACAAAATAGTTTTGCTATGCTGTCAGTGAATCGAGAAAAAGAAAAAATGGTGAACTAGTTGGTTCTAGAACTACTAAAATCTCCAACTAGCTATAACTTAGCCAATTTTCACCTAAACTTCACAAAAATGAAACTGAGGATACCGATTTGTGTTTTTAACAAGATAAAGTCTTCAAATCACACACATATCTTAAAATGGCCTCCAGTCTAACTAATCTCCTTATCTCATCATATACTTTCATAGAGATACATAGAGATAGAGAGATCAACCCTTGACATCAATGACAACAATTCAACAAACCAATCATAAGGAAAACCTCACTTTTGGAGTAAGAACAAAAACACCCTTAACGACAGTATCACCAATGTTAAGAATTTCCAAAATGTACAAACTCGCACACCAACAAACCCATCAACAAGAAATAGCATCAACATTCCTAAAGGTCCACCAAGATAAACCAATACACCTAAAATAAGATTCATACCTTTAGGTGAACCAATTGAAAACATCTTGAGAAACCTTTTAAAGGATGACTTAATCCAATTAACCACCATTCAACCATATGATGGAAATCAATTTAAACCTTCCTAGTTTAATGAAAACACTTATTGTGAATACCATAGGGTAAAAGTACATAAAACATCCAGTTGCATGAGGTTGAAGAATTGTATCCAAGACCTTGTGGCTTGTGGTGATGTTACCATTGATGAACCTCCTAAAAGATCACCCATTGAAAACATAGGAGCATACAAGGATCCACTCCCTAACCATAACAAAGGAAAAGCCTCAATCTCTAATCAAACCTACAATATAGCATATGTTGTCCCTCCTCCTTTTGACTCCATTGTGTGTCGCATAGAAGAATCTCTCAATCATGTGGCAACTATTACCATATGAGCTAAAACCCCCAATTGTACCATCACTACTCATCATGGCTACATATCTATTCAAGTAGCTTCAACTAATGACCAATATACCACATCTACACCCACAAGCCACCCATCCACCAACAAATACAACCTCCTTGAACACCATGGAAAGCCCTAGTTCAAATCTCCATGCTTGAATTGATTCGCATATCACCTCTCCACAAAGAAGTCCTTAACAAAGCTGTGATGGAGACATGCATTCCCAATTAATTGAATATAAACCAATTCCAAGACATGATCAGACACCTTTCATCCCCTCATTATTTCACATTCCCTGAGAAAGATCTTCCCACCATTAGAGCATCACACAATGAAGCCCTCCATATTGAAGTCCACATCCACAAACATACCATCAAATGAGTCTTAATAGATGGTGGCTTTGGCCTAAATATTTGCACTCTCAAACTAATCAAACAATTGAGATATTCTGATGTGGTCATAGACTCAAGTGAAATTATAACAATCAAAGGATGTGATGACACTAAATGACTATCTGAAGAGACTATCAAGCTTCCAATTCAATTTGGACAAAATATATTAGAGACAAAATGTCAAGTACTTGATCTTGATCTCCCCTACAAAATATTCTTTGGTCATCCATGGATCCATGCCATGCAAGCCATTCCATCCACCTTTCACTAATGCCTTAAATTCCCATACAATGACACTAAGGTTGCCATCTATGTCGATCCCTGTCCTTTCCAATATTGTAGCTTCTTGGAAGGACATGATAAAACCTTTTTCCCATACAAGAACACCATCAAACCATCCACTTCATACATCGACCCATCCAACATTGGATCCACATCCTCACAATCACCTATCCTAGAAATCAAGATTAAATCTAATGACATAGGGTGTGGAGAATATGACCTACTCAACACATTCTATATAGGGAAAATTCCACCATCCCCTAAAGCATTTGGTAAACCTAAGACAAAATAAATTTCTATGGTAGTCATCAAATCCAAACCATCTCCAATCTTCAAGCAAAGACACTTAATGGAACAATATATCCTCAAAGATGTGTCATCATGGCTATAGAGAGATGAAGATGAAGAATATCAAGCTCCTATCATACCTATTGAGAAGTATGGAAAGGGTCTAGATATTGTCGAAAAGATGGGTTACAAAGGACAAGGTGGTGTGGGTCTTCATGAACAAGGCATTATTAAACCAATCCAAGCAACAAGGAATCCCTATCATTGAGGTTTAGGGTACAAGAAACAAGAATCTACCCCCACAAAACCTAAATATATCTTAAGTGAGGTTGCTAGAGCCTTTCTTGTAGTCAAGAACACTAACAAAGATGACCATTAAGACTCTTTCACATACTTCACGAAGTTATTCAAATCCTCCATATGCACCATCTATAGCCTCTCAACCATGCCATCACCATCTAATGACCTTCAACTTGTTTTCCTCAACTTATCGACTAGAACCAACAAGGACCTCCGATCCTAGATGTCACCCAAAATGATGAAGCAATTGTTGAATTGATGGGGGTTAGAGACCATATACCCCTGGGAGATCACAAAGTTAGCTATATCATGAAACTTAACACAACTACCTACTTTAAGGAGACCTCCACATCTCTTACTCACAAAAACATAAAAATAAAAAATACATCCCCTAGTGAAACCACTCCATGTCACTTTCAGATGATGAACAAATAAAAATAAAGGACATATATCCTAGTGAAAACCTTCCTGAGGCACAAGGAGATGAGAGAATGGACCTCTTTGAAATCCCAAAACTCTACCAAGAAAGATCTCCAATCCATGTAGTGGAATCCCAAGAGATGAATTTCTTGGTACCAAAGAATCACCAAAGATCACTTTTTGGGCCGCTTCCCTTACACCAAAGGAGCAAGAGGCCTTCTTGGCATTTTTCAAAAAAAGAAGCCACAACTTTGCATGGACATATTTTGATATGCCAGGGTTAGATCTAGCATTAGTGGTCCATCATCTTGCAATACATCCTAATGCAAAGCCCATGAAATAGAAGCTGAGAAAAATGAATCCCCAAGTAGCATTACTTGTCAAAGCCAAGCTCAAAAAACTCCTAGACATGGGATTTATCCACCCTATTAACTATCCTTAATGGGCATCAAACATTGTTCCCATAGCTAAAGTCATTGGGAGTATCCACATATGTACAGATTTCAAAGACCTCAACGAAGCATGCCCGAAGGATGACTTTCCTTTACCAAACATCAATATCATAGTCAATTTAATAGTTGGGCATGAAATGTTCACTTATGGATGAAATTTTTGGGTATAATCAAATTAGGATCATTGAAGAAGACCAACATAGGACAACATTCATATGTCCATGGGGAACCTACTGTTGGGTTGTTATGCCCAATAGCCTTAAAAAATAGGAGCTGCCTACCAAAGGGCCATGACCATGATATTCCATGACTTATTCCATAGCATCATGGAAGACTATGTCGATGATATGTTGGGAAAATCAAAAACAAGAGAAGAACACCTACAAGTGCTAGCTAAAATCTTTGACTAGCTAGAAGAATACAAAGTGCCTCTCAATCCAAAGAAGTGTGTCTTTAGAGTTACCTCAGGAAAACTCCTTCACTACATTGTATCACAATGATGCATAGAAGTGGATCCTGTAAAGGTAAAAGGAATAGTCAAAATGCCTCCACCAAAGAATCTGAAATAACTATGTAGCCTTCAAGGGAAGCTCTAATCTATTAGATGCTTCATAGGACAACTAGCTAACAAGTGTCAACCTTTCCAACATCTACTTCACAAAAATGTGGTATTTCAATAGGATACAAATTATCAAACAACCTTTGAAAACTTGAGGGAATATCTCACTACACCTCATGTTCTCATACCACCAAAGCAACCTGTTACTCTACATTTCAACAATAGAGATAGCAATATGGGCATTTTTAGCACAACATGATGATCAAGGAATGGAAAGAGCTATCTATTATATTAGCTACACATTAGTGGGATATGAGCTCAATTACATACCTATTGAAAGGGCATGCCTTGCAGTCATCTTTGTATCTCAAAAATTAAGACACTACATGAACAACCATAAAATAAAGTTCATAGCAAAGATCGATCCACTAAAATACTTATTGTCCCAATTAGTTCTTAAAGGACATATGGCTAAGTTGGTGATGATCCTTAGAGAGTTTGACATTGAGTATATAGAAAGAAAGGTTATCAAAGGATAGGTAATAGTAGACCAGATAACAGATGCACCAATCCCAACAAAACATCTTCTCATCTCAAAATTTCTAGATGAGTCCATCCTCATAGTGACACCTACAAAAGAATGGAACAGATCATACACACATTGCAGCTCGGGGGCAGGAATCCTCTTTGTCACCCCTCAAGGCAATTGCATCCCAAAATCTGACAAAATCACATTTTCTTGCACAAACAATGTAGAAGAGTATGAGGCACTTATCACAAGTCTCCAAATGTCCATCCAGTGGAAAATAGAAAAACTCATGGTCTATGGTGACTCCCAACTAGTCATAAAGTAAGTCAATAATGAGTATAAGACAACAGATGACAAGCTCCTGCTATACAAAATAATGGTAGACAACTTCAAAGAATATTTCCATGAAATCTAGCTTGACCAAGTCCCAAGGCCCAATGACAAAGTAGCAAATGCCATGGCCACTATAGGATCTTTGGTAGACGTGAAAAAAATAGCCAGCAATGTGAGTTCCTTGTTGAAGAGCTACAAGTGCCAAGCTATCATGTTCCATAATATGAATTTGTATGTGACATTGTTGGACCCTTATCCCCATGGTATCAAGACATCTACCAATATATCCATGACAACATCCTTCCACTTGACCTCTCATCTACCCAACATCAAACATTCATTTTCTAGGCCTCCCATTTCACCCTTATCGATGACACATTATACCAAAAGATTCTTGATGATACCCTTCTAGGGTGTCTCGATTCTCGAGAAGATGAAATAGCCTTACATGATGTAAATGAAGGTATTTGTAGGGCACACTCTAGTGGACCTATCCTTGCAAAGAAGATTCTAAGAATAGGGTACTATTTCCAACAATGGAGAATGATGCCAACTAGTTTTTAAAGAAATATCTTCCTTGTCCAGAATATAGAGATCTCATCCGTGCTCTATCACAATAATTACAACCCATAACGACTTCATAGCCCTTTTTATAGTGGGGGCTTGACCTTGTTAGAAAAATCCATCCACCATCATCAAATGGACATAAGTTTATTATCACAGCAACTGAATACTTCACTAAGTAGGTGGAATCCATTCCACTTACCTACACCATTGGAATATAAATAGCCAAATTCATCCTCCACTACATCATATGTCATTATGCTATCCCTCTCACCATTATCACTAACAATGAGAAACTATTTAAGAATCAACAAGTCTAAACCCTTTGTCACAAGTTCCATATCCAACACCACTCTTCCACTCCATACTACCCTCAAGGTAACAGTGAAGCCAAAGCTTCAAACAAAACCATCATAAGAATTATGAAGAAGATAATGAATGAAGCTGGCCATGACAGACAACTATAGCTTAACCCCACCCTTTGGGCTTACCAAATGAGCATTCACACCCCCACAGGAGCTAAACCATATTCCCTCATATTCAGTTATGAATCCATCCTATTCATTGAGGTTGATCTCCCCTCTCTTAGAATTTCATTATAGAATCTCATTGATGAGGAGGAGTATCAGGTTACACATCTGAATGAGCTAGAACTCCTAGATAAGAAGTGTTACAAGTATGGGCCTAATTGGTGTTGTTATTGATGTCAACATACTCCTATTGCATTGATGTCAAGGATTGGATGAGTTGTGTGCTGAGGATATTGAGAAAATTAGTCCTATCAAAAGTAGAGAAGAATAGTGAAGATAGTGAAAGCTCTATGAAGTGAAGATCCCAACTAGATGAAGATCAGAGAATATGCATCAAAGGGTTTGTAGACATGTATCTAAAGATGATCTAGTCAAGCTTTGAGAGGTCTGCATGAAGATTTGGAGAAGTTATGGCCATATGAGTAAAACTAGTTTTGGTAGCTATTCAAAGGTGACAGAGTGACACAAATAGGTTTGGTGAGATCCAGAAATGCAATATCTTGTTCTGTGGATTTGGTGGAATGGTTAGGAAGCCAATTTGAATTGACAACTCAATTGGTTCATGGTCTGGAAGTCTGCAAGCATTTATTCTAACGTGACAATGATGACAGACTATGTTCTTAAGGTTTTAGATGAAGATGCGAATGATTTCAGTAAGAAGTGGTGTGGATGTTCTTGGTGATTTAGACAAGCTTCTGGGGGTCTCTAGATTGTGTCCAATTCATGTTGGTGGTCCACATTGAAGATTGAGCTCGTAATTGAAGATTTACTCTTGAATGATGGTGTTCTCCCAAATCATTGCTGACCAGATGATTTACACATCTTACAGATGATCATGAAGATGTTTTGCGAAGCATGGCATGTTCCTCAAAGAAGTTTGAAGTCCCAAATATGTGTGGCTGACAGTGTGGTGATACACATGAAGTTCTTGTAACAAATCAAGTTATATCTTTGTAATTGCTTTGTAATAGAATATGTTGTACTGACTTTGATGATTATTCCAAAGTTGATGTCTTGTATAAATAAGAGTTGTGAAGTCATTTCAAAGTATCCCTGGTGGTGATGAGAGAGTGGTAGAGAGGAGAAGAGTGAAAAATAGAGTAGAAGTGTTGTGCTTAAATGGAACTGACTCAAGCATGGTGAAGATGCTAATCTCCAATTCAAGTATGTAATATTTATATTATTTTGTAGATAGTGTGTCTCCTGTAGGCAGTGGGCCTCTTGTGAGCAGTGTACTCAGGAAGTGAGCCCTAATTGGCAAGCGCCATTTTGTTCTTCTTATTCTTTAAATAGAGAATACAATCTTGGGTTAGTCACCCCATGGTTTTTCCCTTAACTGGGTTTTCCATGTTAAAATCTTGGTGTCATATGTGTTAATGTGTTTCTCCTCTTGAGTTATTACAATATGCTTCCAGGACTGAATCATTATTATGCTATAGAAATATAAGAAGGATTTAATTGTTTAAAGAAAAGAAAGTTTTGTGACAACTAATTCACCCCCCTCTTAGTTGTCTATCCTAATACCAACAATTGGTATCAGAGCTAAGTTCCTCTAAAAGAGCTTAATCACTCAAGGATATCCATGATGTCTTCCTACAAGAAGGATAGTCTAAGGTTTGATGGAACTAATTACACCCTTTGGAAAAGCCACATGGAATGTCACTTGCAATGTATGGGAATACAATATTGGACCATAACTTCAAAGAAGTATGTTCCTCCAAAGAATGGTTTGACAACTATAGATGAAATTAGAGATACTAAAGACAATCTTCAGGCTAAAGAAGCCTTACTAAATGCCTTATCTAATTCAAAGTTTACAAATGTTATGGATTTAAAAACTACATATGAGATTTGGTCAAACATGGAACTTCTACATGAAGGAGACAAATATGTTAGATGTGCCACGCTATAGAGTCTAAAAGGAAATTTTGAAAACTTGAAGATGAGTGAAGATGAGAACATCACTACATTTATGCCAAAAGTAAATGAGCTTGTTTGTAGCATTAGGTGTGCTAGTGGAACCTTGGATGAAGATGAGAATGTTGCCAAAGTTCTCAGATCCCTATCTCCTGCTTACAAACACAAGGTTGCTGCTATTGAAGAATTTAGATCTTTATCAAATATCACAAGAGATCAATTGGTTGGAAAATTAGCTACATTTGAATTGGCTAAGTTTGGAGATGCACCCCCTAAGACTGAATCCACATTCAAATCTAGTGCCTCTGTAAAAGGAAAACAAAGGTATGATCTAGGAGAGAACTCCTCAAAGAAACTATCATGGTATAAAAAGCAAGAAAAGATCTGGAAGAAGATGAGGTAGAAGCTACTCAACTTGAAGTCCTTATTGCAAAAAGACTACCAAGACATTCTGGTAAGTATGAAGGAAAATTGCCCTTCAAATGTTTCAACTGCAACAAGATTGGTCATTTTGCTTCAAGGTGTCTGGAATGATTTTTAAGGACTAATCCAAGTAGATCAAGATTTTAAAAGAAATGTTACTATGTTCATGAAGATGATGATGATGGTGATGATGATGAATCAGAGATGGGAAACAAATCTGGAAGTGACTGGTGTTTATTGCAATCAAGGAAGAAGATCTAATGCCCATTAAATCTGTCAATCCTAAAATGGTAGAAAGAGCTCTAGCTACGCAAGTTGAAGAAAAGGATGAATGGGTCATTGATAGTGGATGCTCCCACCATGTGATTGGTGACAAAAATAAGTTAACAGATCTAGAAAGATATGAAGGAGGATTTGTAAAATTTGGTGACAATTCTACTGGCAGAATCAAAGGCAGAGGAACTATTTTTTTGATGGAAAGAACAAAACCAGTGATATACTATATGTTAAAGGTCTGAAGCACAATCTTCTCAGTGTTGGGAAGTTGGTGGACAAAGGTTATGATCTATAATTCAAAAATGAAAAATTTAGAATCTTTGAAAGTTCTAGAACAAAGGTTGCATCGAGTACTCAAACAAAAGGTAACATCTTCCGCTTGGTTGGTACTAAAAAAGTTGTTTATTTGTTCAAATTGATCAAAGTTTGTTGTGGCATAGGAGTATGTGTCATGTGAATTTTGATAATATCATCAAGATAAGCAACACTCAGGCTGTAAGAGATCTTCCAAGACTGGTGAAACCTACTAATAGTGTGTACAAATAATGTCAATTAGGTAAGCAGAGCAGAGTCACATTCAAGAGCAAGGAACAATCTTCTACCAAATTGCTAGACTTAATACATACTGATCTATGTGGACCGGCAAGAATCAGGAGTTTGCAAGGTGATAGATATTTCATGTTACTAATTGATGATCATTCTTGGATGATGTGGGTGACTTTCCTAAAAGAGAAATCTAAAGCTCTTGAGAAATTCAAAATATTCAAGGCTATGGTAGAAAATGAAACAAAGTTAAACATAAAGTGTCTTAGGTCTAACAGAGGTGGAGAATTCACATCCGAAGAGTTCATAAAATTCCATGAGAAACATGGGATCAAAAGACAGTTATCTACTCCAAGGACTCCATAGAAGAATGGAGTAGTGGAGAGAAAGAACTAGACCATCCAGGAAGCATCTAGAACCATGATGATGGAAGCAAATGCTCCTCAGATCTACTGGAGAGAAGCTATAAGTACTGCTATCTATACTCTTAATCAAGTACAAATCAGAAGTAATACTGGTAAGACCCCTTAAGCACTCTAGTTTAGCATCACTCCTACTGTGAAGTATTTTAGAGTCTTTGGTAGTAAATGTTACATTAAAATAGATGAAGACCTTAGCAAATTTGATGCTAGAAGTGGTGAAGGAATATTCTTGGGTTATTCTATTCAAAGCAAAGCATACTGGTGTTATAACAAGAGATTGAAAAAGATTATAGAAAGTACAAATGTGAAGGTTGATGAAGGCATTGAAAAAGCCTCAAGGTTTTATGAATATGAAGAAGATGATCAGAACGATGTTTTGGTCCAAGAAGTTCAAGCCCCTTCTAAAGTTCATATCCAGACTAATCCGGAGAATCTTGAAATATAGGAAGATGAGATAAGTTTTAATGAACATGTCCAAGATATAGTAGTGCAAGAAATTCCCAAAACTCCCAAGTATGTAAGACTAAATCATTCTGAAGACCAGATCATAGGTGATAAAAGCAAAGGTGTTCGACAAGAAGAAAGATTGCTCAAGACTTAGAAAAGTATTGTCTAATTTCAAATATTGAACCAAAAATAGTAAGTGAAGCATGCAATGATGAAAGCTAGACTAAAGCAATGAAGGAAGAGTTGATGCAGATTGAGAAAAATCAAACTTGAGATCTTGTTCCCAGACCTAGAAATAAATATGTGATTGGGACCAAATGGGTCTTTTGGAATAAACTAAAAGAAGATGGTGAAGTAGTCAGAAACAAAGCCAGATTGGTCTGCAAGGGTTATTCTCAAATAGAAGGAGTTGATTTTGAAGAAACTTTGTACTCTGATGGAAAGAATTGAAGTAGTTAGATTATTTCTTGCTTTTGCTGCCTTCAAGGATTTCAAAGTATATCAGATGGATGTCAAGTCTGCCTTCTTGAATGGTGAATGGGAAGAAGAAGTATGCATTGAGCAACTAGTTGGATTTCAATTGTCTGATCATGGTGATATGCTCTACAAGTTGAAGAAAGCACTGTATGGAGTCAAACAAGCCCCAAGAGCCTAGTATGAAAGACTGGATAAACATATTTTGAAGATTGGTTTCAACAAAGGTACTGCTGACAGTAACTTGTACTTCAAGATTGATTATGAAAATATCTTGATTGTTGAAGTATTTGTTGATGATATCATTTTTGGAGGAAGAGACAGTATGTGCAAGACCTTTGGAAATCAAATGAAAAGTGAATTTGAGGTGTCTATGTTTGGGGAAATGAATTTCTTCTTGGGTCTGTAAATCACTCAAACAAAGAAAGGAATCTTCATATCATAGACCAAATATGTGAAAGAATTGTTGAAGAAATTTGGAATGGATGATTCAAAACCAATGAATACTCCCATGGCAACTAGATGTAAACTAAGTAAAGATGATGAATCTCCTAAGGTTGATCAGAAAATGTATAGGTCAATGATTGGAGGACTACTGTATCTTACTCAAACTAGACCTAACATTATGAATGCTATTGGTCTTGCTGCCAGATTCCAAGCTGATCCTAGAGAATCTCATGTCACGACAATCAAGAGAATTCTCAGATATCTAAAGGAAATAGTTCAGTATGGTTTATGGTATCCTAGGAATCATGATTTCTCTCTTCATGCATATACAGCTGTGGATTGGACAGGAGATGTGGATGACCAGAAGAGTACCAGTGGCGGTGTATTCTTTTTGGGGAAAAGATTGGTTTCTTGGCTAAGAAAGAAATAAGAGGCAATATCTTTGTCCACTGTAGAAGTAAAATATATTGGAGCAGCAGGTGCTTGTACTCAAGTATTGTGGATGAAGAAAATGCTAAGAGACATCAGAGTGGGGTATGAAGAACCTATCACAATCTTCTATGATAACTCAAGTGCAATAAATATATCAAAAAATCTAGTATTGTATTCAAAGACAAAACATATATCCATCAAGTTTCACTTTTTGAGAGAGCAAGTGAACAAGAATGAAGTCAGATTGGAGTTTGTACCCTCAAAGGATCAGATTGTAGACATTTTACTAAACCTCTACCTAAGGACACTTTTGAGTATCTCAGGGAGAAGTTAGAGATTATTACCCCTCTGATTTTGAATTAAGGTGCATTGATGTGCACCAGTCTAATGAATCTCATAGTCATATCTTGTGATTTGGATTGATGATAGGAACCTGCTACTTAGGGGGAGCAGTCTGTATGATTCTGATAGATGCAAGTATGTGCCCCTTTGCCATTGATGACAAAGAGGGAGAGAAGACATGTGAAAAATAAAAGTGGTTGTTGATCAAAGGGGGAACTATAAAGAAATATAATTCATAAGAATGATTGTTGTTGATAGAGGGAGCTATGTTAGTTAGTGAGGAGAAGTTCTTGTCTTGCCGGTTAAAACAAATTTTCATATCATATGTTGCCATGAATGACAAAAGGGGAGATTGTTGGAAGTATGGGCCTAATCGGTGTTGTCATTGATGTCAACATACTCCTATTGCATTGATGTCAAGGATTGGATGAGCTGTGTGCTGAGGATATTGACAAAATTAGTCCTATCAGAAGTAGAGAAGAATAGTGAAGATAGTGAAGCTCTATGAAATGAAGATCCTAGCTAGATGAAGATCAGATAATGCACATCAAAGGGTTTGTAGACATGTGTCTAAAGATGATCTAGTCAATATTTGAGAGGTCCACATGAAGATTTGGAGAAGTTATGACCATATGAGTAAAACTAGTTCTAGCCATTGTTCGGAGGTGATAGAGTGACACAAATAGGTCCGATGAGATCTAGAAATGCAATATCTTGTTCTGAAGATTTGGTGGAATATTTAAGAAGCCAATTTGAATTGACAACTTAATTGGTTTGTGGTCTGGAAGTCTGCAAGCATTTATTCTAATGTGACAGTGATGACAGATTATGTTCTTGAGGTTCTCGATGAAGATGCAAATGATTTTAGTAAGAAGAAGTGGTGTGGATGTTCTTGGTGATTCAGGCAAGCTTGTGGGGGTCTCTAGATTGTGTCTAGTTTGTGTTGGTGGTCTGCATTGAAGATTGAGGTCATAAATAAATATCTACTCATGGATGATGGTGTTCTTCCAAATCATGGCTGACCAGATGATTTACACATCTTGCGGATGATCTTGAAGATGTTCTATGAAGCATGGCATGTTCCTTAAAGAAGTTTGAAGTCCCAGTTATGTGTGGTGATCTGTATGAAGTTCTTGTAACAAATCAAGTTGTATCTTTGTAATTGCTCTGTAATAGAATATGTTGTGCTCACTTTGATGATCATTCTAAAGTTGATGACTTGTATAAATAAGAATTGTGAAGTCATTTCAAAGTATCCCCGGTGGTGATGAGAGAGTGGTAGAGAGGAGAAGAGTGAAAAGTAGAGCAGAAGTGTTGAGCCTAAATGGAACTGACTCAAGCATGGTGAAGATGCTAATCTTCATTTCAAGTATGTACTATTTATATTATTTTGTGGACAGTGTCTCTCCTATAGGCAGTGGGTCTCTTGTGAGCAATGTGCTCGCGTAGTGAGCCCTAATTGGCAGGTACCATTTTGTTATTCTTATTCTTTTAATAGAGAATACAATCTTGGGTTAGTCACCCTATGGTTTTTCCCTTAACTAGGTTTTCCACATTAAAATATTGGTGTCATATGTGTTAATGTGTTTTTGCTCTTGAGTTATTTCATTATGCTTCCATGATTGAATCATTATTATGCTATAGAAATATAAGAAGGATTTAATTGTTTAAAGAAAATAAAGTTTTGTGACAACTGATTCACCCTCCCTCTCAGTTCTCTGTCCTAATACCAACAAGAATTTCCTAAATTCTCTCAATAATTTGCAAGCCTATCAGAATCACCTCCAAAGAAGTTATAACAAGAAAATCAAGACCCGCTGATTTGAGATAAGCAACCTTGTCCTCATGGAAAATTAGAGAACTTTACAAGAGTGCCACAAAAAAGGCAAGTTCAAACGTAATTGGTTGGGACCCTTTGTAATAATAGTCAGCTATAGATCAGAAGCTTACCAGTATCAACACCTAATGGGTAGCCTCTAGATGAGCCAATAAAAATCATGCATCTCAGGAAATTCTATGCTTGACCCATTAGATATCCCAATCAAAAGATTAAGAAAACCAAAAAATAAACAAAACTTGAGTGCAATAAAGCCATCCAATGGTGAAAACCACTTCGTTGGTACCTTGGATAAGTAGCATGGTAAAAACTTATTTTAGCCACCATGAGTAATGGCCATTTCCACTATCTAATAAGTCGTCACCTACATAAAATCACTCTATATCATTTCCATCCCATGACTTGGTATCATAAACACCCAGCGTCAAACATCCCACCCTTCATCACCCTCCCAATAACAATTCCTGGATAACTGGATCCTTTTATGCCCTCCTTGTATGGAAAAAAATTAAAAATCCCAAAAAAGTTAGAAAATCTAGAAAACCCAAAAAAATCAAAATATCTACAAAATCCCAAAAACATTTAGAAAATACAAAACCCCCAAAACATTTAGAAAATACAAAATCCTAAAAACATTTAGAAAATACAACATCCTAAAATCATTAAAAAATCTAAAAAATACCAAAAAATCAACATCCCATCATCATCCAAACATTCCATCCCATCCTACATCATCATCACAAATTAGAACTAGATATCATCACCACCTGCATCTTAATGTGACTTGATTCCATGGATATATGGTATGTAGGTAGTCTGGAATATAAAGGAAGTATCTTGTATGCAAGTACATAAGATGCACTCATCCAACCCTACTTGGATGGTCCTTGTTCCCTGAGCTTACTGACTATACTTGTACAATACACTTACTATGTATACTATCAAAAGCATCATCCCTTTATGAAAAATCATTAGCTATTAAATCAATTTAACCACAACTCATGACATATATCTTTTTGCCCATATTTATCATAATCATCCATCAATCCCTGCATTAATGATATATCATTACTACAATAGGTAGAATCAATCAAATCCACACTTATCTTAGCAAGAGATACAATGGCTATTTATTTGGTTAGTTGATCTTTTCGGTTATTGATTTTTATCTATTGTTTTATTCAAGGATCATTTCAAAACTACCTTGACCTCAATATATCATGGTATGTGGCAAAAATACCTAGAATGGGGCATGGTCATTGCTTTTGTATGTTGGGTTTGTGGCTTGCTCTCATTACTCCAATTTAGTATATTTATCTTGTGAATTGTAGGGTTGGTTCTAGCATATTGATCTCCTATTGCATCTAAGGTTCAAAACACCTTTTGTGTACTAAGGGCTTACACAATGGATTCCCCTTGTTCTCTAGACAAGGTTGTACTATCTTGGGCATGTATGGGATCATCCTATTATTTATAGGTCTACTCCATACAAAAGATGGATATATATCATCATCTTGGTCCTTCATACCTTGGTGAAAATATCCTCTTTTCTATAATAAACCTAGGATTGTTCTAAATAAATATAAGCACAATTTCCACCCCTAATCCCTCCATCCCCCCAACACAATGCTACCCTCATCCTCCATCCATAAAACCTTGTATTATTATAAAAAGAACATCACCTTGGCTTTGCATTAATAATGACAAAGACCTTAACCATTTCATCCAACCTAACAAATCCATCCAATCCTAACTATCTAATCCTAACCATCCCATCTCATCCTAACCTAACCATTCTAAAAAGTGGATTTAATTCAATAGGTGTCAAGTGACCAAGGATACACCACCACTAGACTATCCCTCAAACTATCCACTAACCATGCATCCAACACCTCCCTCCCAATCATAATGGCTCTAAAACACATGTATCATGACCAGCATCCTCCATCATGCATACACATCATCATCATTCTAGACCATAAATCATATCGTAATAATCAACATATCACATTATCATAGCATTTTCCATATAGCATCATCCATCCCATAATGCATAAAAACAATCCATCACCCGTAAAGCCATTCCCATAACCATCACATAATCAATATCCATCATAAATCACATCACATAAAATGTTGGCAAGAGACACTATGTGGCTTCATGATTATTGTCATTGATGGCAACAAAGTCTATCCCACACATCAGTAGTACATAGTATGCCTATACCCGAAGTCAGATTGAATATTGTTTTGGTCCGGTGAACAAGAACAAAGTATGCAACAAGGTCTGACAATTAGGTTCGGATCTCTCAGATAGTGTAACTCAGTAAGTTGTAGACTTAGATAAGTCAAGAGGGGTATCATGACTACAATATTCTAGAGATTTAGCCTCCAGTGATAAAGCATGAAAAAGATATGAGCATCTGAGTGTTGGGTTCCAGATAGGTAGAGCAGACAGAGAAAGAACTAACTAACAGAGCATCAAACTTCAATCTGAATGAGTAAAAGGTGTTGATCAAGTAGTTTGGGGATTATACATTGTTGGCTGACATGATTGAAGACTTCTATGCCCATGTTTTTGATACGCATCACAATCAAGAATGGATTCTGCCGACAGATCAATCACTTGCAAATATCTTGAAGTGTTCTTGTTACTGACTAGGAAGTTGATGACAATCCTCTATGTGGATATATAGACCAGATGGATTCTAGTATGTAGTTGTGGGTGATGTGTAGTAGGGATGAAATAAAGTGTGAAGAAAAGCAGGGGTAAGTGTGAAAGAAGCAATTCAAGTCCAGTATGTGACAGAGAAACAACATTAAAACAAAGGAGGAATGAAGTGCATCTAATCAGTGTATTGTGCCTAACTGGAACTAAACTCTTGCATTCGTACATGCCTCCCATCAGTTTAAACACTTGGTTACCTTATGTAAGTTTTGTAGATAGTGAGTCTCTTGTAGGCAGTGTGCCTCTTGTGAGTAGTGTGCTCAGGCAGTGAGCCCTAATTGGCAAGTGCCATTTTGTACTCTTTCATTCTTTTAACAGAGAATACAATCTTGGGTTCGTCACCCCATGGTGTTTCCCTTAACAGGGTTTTTGACATAAAAATCCTTGTGTTATTTGTGTTGATTTTATTTTTGTTCTTCTGATCACATCTGCTTATATATTTTGATGCTGCACTAATTATTAAAGAAGAAAGGAAAATTAAAGATATTTGAGATAACTGATTCACCCCCCCTCTCAGTTATCTACCTTGTTACCAACAATTGGTATTAGAGCTAAGTTCCTCTAAACAAAGCCTAACAACTTGAGGAAGATCTGGGAATCTCAATGGATATTTATGGTATGAAGTAACAACTTCAGTCTACTCTTGATGATCTTGAACAATTCCACTCTAAAGTCAATAACTTGAGAGAAAGACTCAAACAAGCTGATGATTTCATAAATGATCTAAAAGAAAAACTGAGTATCTCTATGAAAAAGAGAAAGGAACTACTTCAAAAATTAGCCAATCAAAGTGAAGTCAATGATACTAATGAAGATCTAGATGAGAAAATTAGGCTATGTGAGAAACTATCAAAAGAAGTCATTATGGTAAGGCATGAAACAGAATCAGGGGTTATGAGATTCACCAAAGAAATTGAAGAAAAAAGGAAAATTGAAGATAATCTCAAACAATCTCTCAAGGAGAAAATAGAGGACTGCCACAAAATGGATAGAATAATTAGGCATCTTGAATTAGATCTTGAAGAAGCTAGAGACAATGAAGAACAACTTGAGAATCAGATAGACACTCTTAAACAAGATCTTCAAACAGCAAATGAATACAAAGAGAAATTCAAGATAAGCTCAGCTCAACTTGAAGTTCTTCTTGAAAGTCAAAAGAGGGTAGATGATAAGTGTGGCTTGGGATATGAGAAAGGTGAAAGCTTCAGATCCAATCAGAAGAACTTTGGATCATGAAATCAAAGAAATAGGCTTAGAAGACCTCCGGTAAGGTAACCAAATTCTCAAAGATATCCATCCTTTAATGGATATGGCTTCAATTACAACAATTTTGGTCATAAAGCAACTCAGTGCAGGAGGAGAATGCATTAGACTAATCCATCCTTCTCCGGACAATGTTTTAACTGCAAAAGCTATGGTCACAAATCTCATGAATGCAAAAATATGCAAATAAACAATTCATTCAATGGTAGATGCTTTTCATCCAATAGAATGGGACATATGGCTAATCAATGCAAATCAAGAGGATATCAATCAAATAAGCCAAGAAATGTTATCTGCTACATTTTCAATAGATTCGGTCATAATGCCAAATTTTGCAGAAGTAGAAATCAGGATAGAAATGGTTTGGTGTAACATAATCAAAAACAAGATAAGGGAAAAGGTAAAGTGAATGCAGATGAAGTTCAAAAGGAGATGAGCAAGATTTGGGTGAAGAAGAGTATAGAAAATATTTGGGATGGATCCGCACCAAAATCTAGTGTTGATATTCCTTGCAGAAACTAAAAGGGTGAGCTCTGGCTCAGGGGGAGTCACAGAGAAAAACAAACTCCCCTAGCCAATCAATTAGTGCCTAAATTTGGCACATGGAATGTTACAGATTAAAGGGTTCTCAGAAAAACATCTACATAACCTTCAGTAAAAATATGAAAGATCCACATGGAGTTTTGCATGATTTTAAATGCTCAAGTTAATCCAGTTCCGACAGCGCTCCAATAAAGCAAGATTTTCACAGATAGATCTGGTACGATTCAAAATTGAAATACATTGATTTGTGGACCTATGGTATGATTGAAGAAAATAAGATACATTGTCAATCCTCACTGACAATGATTCTAAGTTCAACATAGTGATTTGAGAAGATCTCTCTCAAAACAGGGCAACTAGATAACTTATGTTGTGCATTTATTACAAAAGGAAATTAGGGTTTGTGCAAGGATAAAAGGGTTCATTCACTCATTATTTGCACATTTGCATTTGAGAAGAAGAAAAGAAGAGCTCTGCAACCAAGTTTCGGCAACTCACTCAAAGATCAACTACAAAATTGAATTCAACCAACAATTTATTTTGGCTCCTATTTCGAACCCTAAAGTGTGAAAAGGTACTTCCGTTCTAAAAATCTCTCTTTGAATCTCTTGCAAAATGGCTACTCCAATGGTTGTCAAGATCACTGATAGGCTATGTCCTAAATTCAAGAAACATCCCTATAAATCTCTAGAAGTTGATCCTTTAGGTGCATTTTCTAGCATTTTGCATGGGGTATTGCATGTAGAAGATGTTAGGGTCTATATCCATGCCAACATCGAGGAATTTGGGGACTCAAAATTGATGGACATCTATCACAAACAGCTAATAGATGAGAGTTTTGAACTCAAACCTCAATACAAGGCCCTCCAGGATAAACACTTCAGACATTGCATACACTTTCCCTATTTTGCATAAGATAATTGGGTCTGGTATGTCCTAAGGATGCATGACAATTTCATGTGGCTAATGAGGCCCTTCAAGATAACAAAAGATGCCATCAGGGCAATGACTAGACTGCATTCTTTTGGTGGGTTACCTGCACTTAAATCTATCAAGAACTAGACAATAACTGAAGCCACCGAATCTAAGTTTAACAAAAGAACAATGACCATAGATGACATCACAGATCCGAATGTCAAGTTTGTCTTAATGATAATTGGGTACAAGATCTATCATTCTAGCAGGGAGAATTCTGTGTCTGGGACTGCAATATATGCAACATATTAGATGTTGAGGGAAAATATAGATTATGACCTATGTGATCTTCTCCTAAATCAACTATTAGGAAACCTACAGAAGATCAAAAAGGATAAGAAGAATTCCTTCAAATATGGTTGTCTAATACTTTGTCTATTCTTCTATTATATGAATGAGCTACCCGGATCAAGTGGTGTGGTTTGACAAAATGACAAATTAGTTGCAATCCAGATTAGATATTATATGTATGGACTTGGTGATGCTAAATCTCAAAACATAGCTCTCTGGGGTTACTTTAAGAACTTCCAAAGCATGATGCAAGCCAGAGTGAGAATACCTCAATCCATAGTTGAGAAATACAAGGATATAGTGTGCTTCATGGTTGACATTGATCAATGTCTAATCAAGGCAGTTGAGCCTAGAACAGTGTGGATAATGCCTATGGGATACGAGGTCAATGAGAAAATCTTGGAGCTACATATTCAACACCTGTTGAGATAGCCTAAGGACCCTGAGAAAGAAAGGTTTGGAACCTTTCAAGAAATAAGTGTAAAAATACATGTTGAGTTAAGACAACCGGAGATAAAGAGGAAAGTTATAAGCGAATTTGAGGAAATTGCCGAAAGATTTGGCATATCAAAAGAGATAGTAGATGTAAACAGAGAAAAAATGGAGAAGGCTGAGAAAGAGAAACGAGAAGCAAAGAAAGGAGTTCTTCTAGTACAAGCCTCCTCCCATACTAAATCTTCCAAGAGCTCTGCACCTGCCACTTCTAAATGATCAAGGACTACCAAACTGGAAGTCAAGACATCCAGAAAAGGAGAAAAGAGGATGAAGACCAAAGCCACAAGGTCATACACAAGTCTTAAAGATGATGAAGAAACAAAATCTGATGAGGAAATCAAGAAGATGATGAAGAAGAAAACATTAAGAGAATTCTCTGCTAATAAAAATAAATAAGAAAAGGTAGAAGAATTTGTTGAAAAGCCCACTCTTTCCATTGATGACATCATCAAGGCAGTCACTATGGATGGAAACTTGTAGCTAGTAACAAAGTTCTATGATGAATACAATGATACTGACAAGAGGATTTTGGAAAAAGCTACTATTAGGTACCTAAATATTAACAATAAAGATTTCATTGAAATTATATCATTAATTCCCAAAAGTCTAGAGAAGGTACTTGAACTGAGAAAAGAGAATGTAAAGGCAAAAGATCTAGAGATTTAGGAACAAATGATGATTCAACTTTATCCTTCTAACACTCCAAAACAAATGGACATGATTTTCAAGGATTGTAAGGATGAGTTCCGGAGTAAAGCAAGAATGAATAAACTTATGCTTGGAGAAACTGACCAAGTAGCAAGAGAAACAAAAGACATTCCCTAGAATGATTTCAAAAGATCCAATCTTCCTATTGTAGAGGAAATAGATGAAGAACCCTCTACCATGGATGTTGAAGGATTAAATGTAACCAATGAAGAATCTTTTTACAAAGATGTAGAAGGATCAAAAGAGTTAGATGAAGAGAAGTCTAAGGACTTGGATTCCTCTATTCTGGAAGAGGAAGTTCATGAAGCAATAAACACCAGTGACATCTCTCCTCTGGATCCCACTATAGACATTCCAAATTTTGAAGTTGAAGAAGAAGGAAGATAAGAGGAGAAAGTAGGTCAAGAAGAAGAGGCTAGAGGAAAAGAGGAAGAACAAGTAGAAGAGACTAATGTTAACTGCTCTGATATCCCAAAAGAAAAGAAGACTCAATCACTAGTAAGAGACACTACAGAGGTAGTGAAGAACTTCTTGAACAAAGAAATGATGGAGATAGATGAACCTGAGCTATTTCAAGGGCCACTAAATTTTGACTCTCTCTCTCTGGTCTAGACAATAAAAATAACATCTTTTGCTCAAGCCAAAGCAAAAGAAAAACTCCTGAAATCTCACATGGAAGACTGTGAATTATTGGAGATGGCATTTGGGATACTGGAGAAGATCATGCCATCACTCCAAAAGGATCCTTCGGCCTCACCATCAAGCAACCTGAAATCTTTGGTAAATTCTATTACCACTCACTTTGAATCTCTAGAAAAATAACAAAAGCAAAGGTCTAGAAGGAGTTTCTGGGAAAAAGATTCACTAAAGTACAGGGACTCATTGCTAATGATAGGAGGACCCTAAACATTGGAATAAAGAACCTTGAAACTGCTCTTAAATATGGTGGGGACATGTACAAATTTTGTCTATCTTGGTCCAAAGTGATAGAGGATATTGAAAAGAAGGTGACAGAACAAGAAGGTAAACTGCCAAGTTTATCTCAGAATTTTGATCCCCTTACTACCTCTTTAATGAATCAAGAATGCAAGGCCATTTTCATCATAAATGAAATAAAGAGGCTGAAGAAAGAAAAGAAGGATATAATAAACAAAATGAGTGAACTCAGAGGGATAATTATCCCTAAGTTAGAGGCAATGCATGAGGCCTTGATAGATGCTCAGACCATAGCCCGGACCAGTGATCCGATAAATTTAAGAAGGGCAGAAGCATATGCATTTTTGTTGAGTGGTCATATCTCCATTTTGGATAGGATGAAGTAGAGCTGGGCCATAGAATTTGTACAGTTGAAGGCCACTTTTGCGGATATACTTAAGTATATGTAAGTATAACATGTATATATACTTATGCAGCCATGTATAGATTAATTTTTGCAAACTTTTGGTATATGAATTCTACCCTTTACCATTGATGTCAAAGGGGGAGTGAGGAGTAGTGAAAAATGTGGAATATAGCTAAAGGGGGGCTCTGGTAAAATAGTGCAAAAGATAGAACATCAGCCAAGAGGGAGTTTACTGTGACACTTAGCCATTTTTCACTAAGCATTGCCATCAATGCCAAAGGGGGAGATTGTTGGCAAGAGACACTGTGTGGCTTCATGAGAGTTGTCATTGATGCCAACAAAGTCTATCCCACACATCCCCAGTACATAGTATGCCTATACCAGAAGTCAAATTGAAGATTGTTTTGGTCCAGTGAACAAGAATAGAGTATACAACAAAGTCTAACAATCAGGTCCAGATCTCTTAGATCATGTAACTCAATAAGTTGCAAACTTAGATAAGTCAATAGGGGTATCATGACTACTATATTATAGAGATTTAGCCTCCAGTGATAAAGAATGAAAAAGATATGAGCATTTGAGTGTTGGGTTCCAAATAGGCAGAGCAATCATAGAAAGAACTAACCAGCAGAGCATCAGACTTCAATCCAGATGAGTCAAAAGGTGTTGATCAAGCACTTTTGGGATTATACATTGTTGGCTGACATGATTAAAGACTTCTATGCCCATGTTTTTGATAAGCATCACAAATTAAGCATGGATTCTGCTGACAGATCAGTCACTTGCAAATATCTTGAAGTGTTCTTGTTGCCAACTAGGAAGTTGATGACAATCCTTTATGCCGATATATATACCAGATGGATTCTAGTATGTAGGTGTGGGTGATGCAAAGTAGGGATGAAATAAAGTGTGAAGAAAAGTAGGGGTAAGTGTGAAAGCAGCAATTCAAGTTTAGTATGTGACAGAGCAACAACATTAAAACAAAGGAAGAATGAAGTGCATCAAATCAGTGTATTGTGCCTAATCGAAACTAAACTCTTGCATTTGTAGATGCCTCTCATTAGTTCAAACACCTAGTTACCTTCTATAAGTTTTGTAGATAGTGAGCCTCTTATAGGTAGTGTGCCTCTTGTGAGTAGTGTGCTCAGGTAGTGAGACCTAATTGGCGAGTGTCATTTTGTACTCTTTCATTCTTTTAATAGAGAATATAATCTTGGGTTAGTCACCCCATGGTTTTTCCCTTAACAGGGTTTTCCATGTAAAAATCCTTGTGTTATGTGTGTTGATTTTATTTCTATTCTTATGATCACATCTTCTTATATGTTTTGATGCTGCACTAATTATTAAAGAAGAAAGGAAAATTAAAGATATTTGAGATAACTGATTCACCCCCCCTCTCAGTTATCTACCTTGTTTCCAACAATAAACATCATCATATGTCATAATAAATAGACATCATAATCCACATCATAATCTACATAAGCCACTATAAAACCATAACTATCCATATTTATACATCGATAATCATTCATAAACATCACATTACAACTATGCATAAACATATGTCATCATCTACATAAAACATCATAATCCATTATAACAACATCATCATAAATCATCATAACATCATAAACATAACTCATAAACTATTATGCATATCCATCACATAATACCATAAAACCATAAATAACATCCACATAAAAATGCATACAACATGATCATAACTAGAGATACATCCATAATGCATCCATAACACATAAATATTGCAGCCAAAAATGATCATCTCATATTAATATCAATATCCATGTACATATCAATAAATGGTCATGATACAAAAATATGCCTATAGGGCCAAAATATAACAACCCAAAGGAATATACAAAATTAGTGAGCTAAACTCTCTTGAACATAAGTTATAGGAGAATAGGGAGGAGAATCGTGTGGTGCTCTAGAAGTCCCTACTCCTATATCCCCTATTGGTCATGAGAGAGGTGGCCCCATTGGTGGCTGTTGGGGTGTCTGCTACTATATTAATGATTGCTGAACTGAATGATGAGACTACCCTAATCTATGAGATACAGAGGCACTTGACTGACTCCACTAACTATAGCTCAGCACCCTCTACCCCTCCAACACAACTATCTAATAGGTGCCATAATAATACTTGGCTCAGCTCCTTGCGTTGGCTAACTTTGTCTATACCTAGGTATAATCTTCCCACATTTGAGCCATCAATGTCCCTGCGACTACCCCCAACAACTAGGTAACCTACTGTTGTAACTGACCAACATGTGCCTCGGCCCACTACAACTTGTCCTCAACACCCTACCTATGTACCCTATCTATATCCTACTCTATAGTCACATATGCAAGCAAAGCCCAATCACCTCCATCACCTCCCCCTATAGCTCCTCCATCCACAAGTCCCTATAGTTGTTGCACCTTAGTTTAGGCACTGCCTCACTCTACACATACTGTATCCATCTCTACCTACTACTAGTGAACCTGATCCTCCAGGCTCACCACCTAAGCCCTTAAAGTATCTCTATCCTCCTCCACATCTCCTACCTGTTGTCATACTCACTATGTAGAATTGGAGGGACATGTACCTAAAGGATCCGCACTTGAAGAATCTACAACACCTATTGCAACTGTTGCTAACACATCAATAGCTCCTCTCTCTCAATCTCCTCTATCATACCCTCCATCATCCCTATCCCCCTCCTCCTCTACCTGATCCATAACATACTCTACATCCTCCTCCTCCTCATCTGCCCCAGGTTGATCTATAGGAATAATAAGTGATGCTAGTTGTGATTGCACCCAATATGCATCATAGGTTGGTGTAGTAGCTGCATACAGAGTACCAATCGCAATCAACTACCTATAGACCATCAAAATCAGCTATCACCATAGCCAAGTTCATCTCTGGCTACCACAGTGGCCCATCCCACTGAACATGAGAAAAAATAGATGTAACCTATGACATAGATCTACCCACAACCCAAACTGTTGAAATACCTGAGAAGGGATATAACAGTCCAAAATGTAGCCAGTCCTTCCTATGAGGTACTATGGCTATCATGTATATGGTAGATGATCATCATCATCTATTCAGTCCTCACACCCTATGTATGGTTGCCATGTCCTCGTTGTAACCTCATCTATCATCCACCTCCAAAATCATAGACTCCCCAACTGCTAGTAACGAAGGGTACCAGTATAGGCCATCACCTAGGGCTGAAACTATTGTCTAACATGCAGACACATTGGCCTTGTAACAACAATATTCTCCCATGCCCATACATGCAATAGTGTAATCCCACAACCGAGACTCACCCCCTCCTAATACACAACCATATGTATCTCTTGGTACAACTAAGCCAATAGGCATGGCCCCCAAACGTATACTATGCTATGTGTCACCATATACTCAATGCAATCTCCCCATCACACAGGGAACCCCTCAGACCATTGATCAAGCATCAAAACTCCTCCAATTAGCCCACATAGATACAAGGAAAAATCTCCCATTCTCACACCAACAGCAACATCCCAGGACATCTCTTATTGCTCCTAGTCTGTAACCACCTTCCATGGAGCAAATAGCAGTCCAAACATCACCAATCCCATCACCGCATCAAAAGTCACCCTCTCACTATGAATTAGCATCCATAGGATCATTCATAAATCCTCAATGGTGATGGTCCCCTCACATGTGGGAAAAAAAATGGTACAAGACACACTCCTCCAACTCTCCACTAGCATTGTCATCATCATATGGTGTGCCCTCAGTTGGAGCATATCTGAAACAAAACTCAACCCAACTACTCACAAGCAGATCCACTCCGCTTGCACCAATCTCTCCCTACACTCCATCACTGGAGGCCACTACTCTTGTGATTGTAAATTCTATAGCTCAACCTACATCTAAGAAATCACACCAAATTAATCCTCTTTTCACAAAACAATGTTGTGGTGCTAATCAATTGACCTCTAGCACTAAACTAGACAATGACACTATTCCATTTACCTCTGGCACTAAAACAAAAAGAATGTAGTAATCCACAGGCATCTGGTGCTAATCAAGATTATTGTGCTAGTACACAACCATTCAGTACTAATTGGGACAATTGTGCTATTCCCCTCATCTTAGATGCTAATCCACCTAGATGACTCAAAAACCCTAGAGCTTGGTGCTAAACTAGCCATTTGCACTAATCTTCTAGCCTATTGCACTAATCAAGATGATTACACTAATACCTAGGGGTCCATGCTAATTAAGACAATCACACTAAACCCCTCATAACCCCAGCACTAATCAAGATGATTGTGCCAATCTATTGCCCTTTGCTGCTAAACCTAGCATCCAGTTTATGTATACCATATGTGATAATCTAGCCTAAGGCACCAAATCACCAACCTAATATGTTGTCTAGCTGCGCCCTCACGCTAAACCCCTAACCTACCCTTTTTAAGCCCCATAAATACCCTAAAACCTAAAAAATGACAAAGTATAGTTAGTCAACATACCCATGTGCCAGCCTTTGGCAATCTCTAGTAGTCCTAAACCCACTCCGATTGATGTTGATGATGTGAAAAAGATGGTTGCGCCATCACTCTTGCTCTACTCTCTTTAATCTAGTAAGCGTAGGTGTGCAAATGTGGCATGTTGGGCCCACTTTTACCTATCTATATCTGCCATGTAATCCCTAATTCACCATTTCTTCTCCTCGAGCCACAAATCTTACCTATTTTCACCCATTTTTTCTTCTATCAACCCTATTTTCTATCTTGATCCTCTTTATCACCAACTTTGCCTGCTTTTTGAGAGTTCACCTAAAAAAATTATTTTTTTCACCTGATCTCTTAAGGGGGCATCACTCATCCATTTCCATCCTTCCCATCAACTGGGGTAAAATTCTTTGACTTGATGCCATTCCCCCTCAATCATGACGTCAAATCAAAGAGGGGCAAAATGTTGACACCTAAAAATGTCTTAACCCCACAAGCCACTTTTTTGCATCAATTACACTACTAATTATCCCTTCCTCCAATTAATTAAATAAAATAAAAAAAAATTAGTTGATTTATCCTAAGCCGTCCCTAACCATTGATCCTTAGCCATTCATCCTAAATTCATCCCTAGTAATGAATTAATTCATTTAATTTATTACTAAACCTTAAAATGCCGTCCATAATTAATTAAATAAATATTCCTAATATTTATTTGGTTAATTTTCCTCATCCCCTAACCTAGATTAATTAAATAAAGCATGCTTATTTAACTAATCTTCCATAGCCTATGACCTAAACCTAGACTAACTAAATAAATACCAATTATTTAATTAGCTACATGAACCAACATAGCCCCTAAACCCAAATTAATTAAATAAATCCTTATTTAATTAATTTTAACCACTAATTAACCCACTCACTAATTTTCTATAGCCACATTAATTAACTTAAATACTTGATTAAGTGGGTCAAACCTTGATTAACCCATCTCCCCACACCCTTTGAATAAAAAGCAATTTTATATTCAAAGGGGTCACATGACACTTCCACCCCACCTTTCCTTTTACATGTTAAAGGTCTTTTTAATGTAAATATCTTAGACATGTGTTTACCAAATGAACACATGTCATATGTCATCTCATTCACCAATAAAGACAAATTTTTTATTCCACCTTCTCCCATTGAAACTGAGTTTTTATTCCATCTCAAGTCTTACTTCCTCATTAATGCAAAGTCTTCCCAAGGTGAATTAAAATTTCCAAAATAATCACAACCCTCCATTTTTGTTGATGAAGATCTAACTCTCCATCTCATCTCTTCATCTCCACCCTCGGATTTTAAATTGAAATCTCAACCATTGATCTCAAATCCCCTCAAAATTGCCTATAAATACAAGAATAATCCAAGCCATTTCATCACATGTTTTATGCATCTTTGTTATGCCAAAATCTCTCCTAAATCTATAGCCAAATCCTTTGTGGAGTTCATAATGTGTTGAAATTTGAGAGCAATCCACATATCTTCATACATGGGTATAGCCAGGAGTGACTTGGGTGCATCCCTCCTCCATCTTATCAAGGAGTGAAGGAGATTAGAAGGCTTTGGAAGATATAAATCTCTTTTTTGAGTTCTTTTCATGTTATTTGGTCTTTTTAATATTTCCATCTTCATAGTGCATGATTGCATGAAGTTTCTCCATCACATGCTTCCTTTGGCTCCATTCCTTAACATGAAACTGGGCCCACCACAAATGATGAGTCACACCTCCCAACCAATGGTACAACCTATTATGTGGTTACACAACATGCCCCATTTTGACTTGACAAAATAGGGACCCAACTTTTTGCTACTTTGGCTTGTGTTGTTTTTTCTTCTTTCCAGCAGTCTGGTAAAAGTAAGTCATGTAGATAACCCTGTAAGGGGGTAGGTAGGTCATCATGATGAGGTCAATTTGTCAAAGTCAGTATTTAATATCATTAACCTCATAGTTGGAAAGTACATAAAATTCCATGTAGGTTTACCTTTTGGATCACCCCGAAATTCCTTCAGGGGACAAAGTTATGTTAAGTCAAAGTCCTGGTCAAACTTGATATTCTTGGGGGGGGTCATATTTCAAACATTAGTCAAATTATGTAAGATCAATCTGATATAGGTTTATCACCCAATAATCACTTGGTCCGCAAATTCTAGACGTCAATTTTATGTGATAGCTATTATTGGACCGTCAAACAACTTCATACATTTTGTGGGGGCCATATTTCTTAATATCAGTCATCTTACGAATGTCATCCTTGTCGCAAAACATCACCCAATGCCAATATGTTGATGATGTCATCCAAACCTGATGAACAAAGGAAATCACTTTAATGGTGACGTCATCATTCTTTTTACCTCACGGAGGTATATATCTAATGCTGCACCATATTCAACAATATGACTGTGACATCATCACAACACAATGCTTAAATATGGTCGCCAATATGGTGACATCACCCTGATCTTTTCCCAAGGGGGTCATTTTATTTTATGAGGGTCATGTTTTGAACATCCCCTAATCTTAAATTCATGACCCGATATACATTTGGTCAATGTTGACCACATCACCTTTTTCTTTTGCATTAGTTTTGGCATTCAAAGGTGGAAGGTCATTTTATACAAAGGTAGTGATATTTTGAATATCACCTGATCTTTCGAAGATCACCCCCCTCCCTCCTATTTCCTGACATTAAATGACCTTAAATGTGGTAGGTGGACTTCTGCTAACTGCGAATACAATTCAAACACTTGGTGTCATCCATGGATTCTCTGCAGAGGATCAATGGATTTGATCGATTTAACACTGTTTTACCCTAATCTAATCTACGGGTGAGTTTAAAGGTAACTTTCCAAGGTTATTTTCATTTACCTTGTGAAAAAACAAGAAACTACAGAGCAGAGAAGTCAAACCCTCATTCGAGCCAGCTGTGAATGGACAAGATCTTACAACATAATAGAGTGGGTGGTCATCAGCATTTGCAGCCATTTTCTGTAATCGCCCATCTAACCCAAGAGTAAAGTGTTATCATTTTTTGCATGTCCAGGTAGTATGCCCTTTCCAGTGGTTTGAATTTATGAGTATGCATTTCATGATGTAGTAAAGAAGATGAATAAAGTAGGTGTAATGCTATGAAGGTATACATAAATGTTGTAAGAATGCACATAGATATTGTATGGTAAGACCGGTCATGTTTACTGCAGGAATCCATAGCAGATGTTAGGAAGAATAGGTCTAAGGTAGAATTTCTTAAACCCATGTTTGTCCAGCCCAAGGGGGTGTAATTCAAGTATGGCATTGTTGGGGATACTCACCAAGGAGACATTAATTTGGCAGCGTGGTCCACCAAAATAGATCATGACAAATATAATACACTTCTAGATGCAGTGTATGTATCAGGGATGTGCAATGCAGCTAGATTCCCTTATGCCATGGAAACCCTAGAACTGGTAATAGAATGTGCCAAGAACTATAATCCTTAGACCCAGCGAGTGGAAAAACATGGAAGGGTATACGCTGACTTTTCCATTAAGGGCATCACATCTACTTTCAATTTGCCAGTTGGAAAGAGGGTGGTCAGTGTAGATTTGTATAAACTAGAGACAGAGTATGAAAACAATAAGAAAAATGCAAGGAAGAGGATGTACCAGTGGAGGTCTAAGAGCAACACCTACACTGCCTCTGCTAAGTTGCCCGTCCACCTGTACAAGTTCAATTTTGATGATGAGTATCAATACATGATTGCCCTGCTCAGCAGGATGATAGGTAGCCTCATGCTGGGAATTTCAAGAATTAGATGTTTGGAATCATCCAGATGGTCCTCTATACAAATAAAAAGCCATTATGGGCTAAGGTCATCAGTGATGCATTGAATGAACAAATGATGAACCTAGGAGGCTAAGAATGCTTATTCCATAGGACTTCATATGTTGTTTACTCATGTGCCTTCAAAGTAACATTTGATGCTTTGACTATAGTGGGTAAGGCTGGAGGTGATGTAGATGGTGCCCACATATGGGATCACTATCCTCAGTTATAGAGAAAGAACTACCTCCAAGATTACAAATTGGTGAATGATGCATTCTTTATGCATCTAGTCAGGACTATGGAGGAAGATAGAACTTAGAGATTGAGCATGGAGGCTCGGGAAGTTGTATACAGACATGGCACCTGGTTCATCCAGTATGCCACTTTTTCATATATAAGAATGGAAGGATTTGAAGAACCCCTTATGCTACCTAGGTACCCTACTGATGGGGTAGTCCTGATGGAATTTTTGAGACCAATATCTACCATACTGGAGGCATACAAGGCACAAAAGAAGATACCCCCAATACTATTTCCAATATCTATGGGGTGGTATATGTGCCCTGACTCATAGAGTATAAAAGATGCCATAGGGGGGCTAAAACTGATGTACCTAAAGCCATTTCCATTGCTAGATCATATGACCCCTATAGCAGGATGTAGAAAATAATGGGGAAACCTATTCATCATAAGCACCTGGAGGATTTCTAGACTGATTGTGAGGATGAGGTTGAAGTGAGAAGAAGAAAATATCAGAGGCTCACCCTAAATAAGATAAGGACATTTGACTACATCCCAGTGCCAGGACAGCTAAAGAAAGATGATGGCAGAATCATGTCAAATGAATACGAAGATAAGAAAGTGTACAATTACACCATCTCGGCCCCTGACCTAACACAACTTGAAGATATTTCCTTGGATCAATTTACAGCTGGGGTGCTATAGTTAACCCAAGCATGGGTAGATGAATAGATAAACATATTGAAGAAAATAGGTGTAGCCATTACAGTGGATGCCAGGAAGCAAAGATAGGAGATCCCTAATGAGGAGTATGATGACTTCCTTAGCGAGAAAAGAAAATCTAATGGGGAAAGGCTAGCTACCCAGAAATAGAGGAAAGAAGACTAATGATGAGCCTAAGGGGGTGATAATTGAGAGAATTGTTATACTAGTTGCAAGTGCATCCACATCAAGACAGGCATCTGCTATTGCAAGTATAAGGTTAATCAGTGTTGTCATTGATGTCAACATACTCATATTGCATTGACAAGAAGGATTGGATGAGTTGTGTGCTGAGGATATTGAGAAAATTAGTCTCAAACAGGAACAGTGAAGAACATTGATGAGAATAAGGCAAAAGTACTCAATAAGCTGATGTTCAGAGGATGCAGATTAAAGGGTTTTTAGATATGAGTCTTGAGATGATCCAGTTAAGATTTTAGAGGTCCACATGAGGATATGAAGAAGTTGTGATTGATCAAGTAGAACCGGTTTCGAGAAGTGCTCCAGAATGACAGAGTGCTACAAAGAGGTCCGGTGAGATCCAGAAGTGCATTATCCTATCTTGTGGATTGGATGGAGTGTTTGGGATGTCCTTGTGATGTGTCATCTCAATTGGTTCATGATTTGGAGATCTAGAAGCACATGTTTCAGTATGATAGTGGCGGTAGACTGTGTTCTTGAAGTTCCGGATGAGGAAGAGAAGAGATTATGGTGAGCAGAGGAAGTGCAGATGTTCCTGGTCATTCAGGCAAGCTTGTGAAGGTTCTTAGATCGTGTTGAGGTTGTGTTGTTGATCCGCATTGGTGGTAGAGCCTAGAATTGAAGATATTCTTCCAGATGAAGTTCTTGTTTAGACTAGTTGACTGGATGAGTTGTTCATCTTGCAAATGTTCTTGTGGTAGCCGACCGGATGTATTATTCATCTTGCGATTGTTCTTATGGCTAAGTGCTGACTTAGATGCTTATTCCTAAGTTGATGTCTTGTATAAATGAAGGTTTGTGAATCCATTTTGAAGTGTGTTGAGAAGCGGATGAGTGTGTTATAGCGAAAGAGTGAAAGGGCAGAGTAGGTGTGTTTTGAGCTTAAATGGAACTAATCTAGACATGGTGAAGATGTCATTCTCTAGTTCAAGGTTGTGATACTTATGATCTTGTAGACAGTGCATCTCTTTTGTAGGCAGTGTGCCTCTTTGTGAGTAGTGTGCTCGAGCAGTGAGCCCTGACTGGCATGTGCCAATTGTTTTTCTTATTCTTCTAATAGAGAATAATCCTTGGGTTAATCACCCCGTGGTTTTTCCCTTAAATGGGTTTTCCACGTCAAAAATCTTGGTGTCTAATGTGTTGATGTTTATCTGCTCTGGTGTTTATGCTTTCTACTTTCATGAATGATTAATTGATATGCTACTAACTAACAAAGAAAAATCAAGTGTTTAAAATAGAAGCAAGTTTTTGTACAACTGATTCACCCCCCTCTCAGTTGTGTGCCCTAGATCTAACAATTGGTATCAGAGCCAAGTTCCTCTGAAAGGAGCTTGACCGCTTGAGGAGATCCAAGATGTCGTCATACAAGAAGGACAATCCATAGTTCGATGGAACCAATTTCTTGCTCTAGAAAGGATGCATGAGATGTCACTTGGAGTGTATGGGAAAAGCATACTTATCCATGATCACAAAGGCTTATGTACCTCCACAAGGTGGTCTGACAACACTAAATGAAATCACAGATGCTGAAAACAATTTGTGGACCAAAGAAGCTCTTCTAAGCACATTGAATGATTCAGAGCTCTCAAATGTTATTGACCTACCAACTGCATATGAGATCTAGGTCAAACTAGAACTTCTACATGAAGGAGATGAGTATGTTAAGAATGCAAGGTTGCAAAGTCTGAAAGGGAAATTTGAAAGATTAAAGATGAGAGATGATGAAAACATCACTACCTTTATGCCAAGAGTGAATGAGCTGGTATGTGGAATCAGGAATGCTAGTGGAGTTCTAGATGAAAATGAAATTGTTTGCAAAATTCTCAGATCCCTTCCTGCTGCCTACAAAATCAAGGTTGCTGCCATTGACGAATTCAGAGCCCATGTAACTGTGACAAGAGAGCAATTGGCTGGCAAACTAGCTGCATTTGAAATGACTGAGTTTGGAGATGATCCACCCAAGACTGAATTTGCATTCAAAGCCAGTGCCTATGTGAAAGGTAAACAAAGATTTGATCCGGGAGAAAACTCTTCAAGGAAGCTATCATGGTATGATCAAGCAAGAAAAGACATGGAAGAGGAAGAAACAGAAACAACTCATCTTGAAGCTCTCATTGCTAAGAGACTGCCAAGAGGATCCAGTAAGTATGAAGGAAAATTACCCTTTAAGTGCTTCAATTGCAATAAGATTGGTCATTTTGCTTCAAGATGTCTGAAAAGATCTACAAGGTCAAATGCTAACAGACAAAGGTTCTAAAAGAACTATTATTATGTTCATGAAGAAGATGATAATGAAGGAGTAACAGATGATGAATCAAAAATAGGAAGCAAATCTGGAAATGAATGGGTGTTTATTGCCATCAAGGAAGAAAATTCAATATCCTCTGAATTTGTCAATCATAAGGTTGTGGAAAGAGCCTTGGCTGCCCAAATTGAAGAAAAGGATGATTGGGTTATTGATAGTGGATGTTTTCACCACATGATAGGTGACAAGAACAAGTTCTTAGATTTGGAAAGGTATGAAGGAGGAATGGTAAAGTTTAGTGATAATTCTGCTGGCAGAATCAGAGGCAGGGGAACTATTTCTTTTGATGGAAAGAGCAAAATCGGTAATGTACTATATGTTGAAGTACTGAAGCACAATCTTCTCAGTGTTGGTCAGTTGGTGGACAAAGGCTATGATCTCTGGTTCAAGAATGGAAGATGCAGGATCTTTGAAAGCTCCGGAACTGAGATTGCATCCGGTACTCAAACAAAAGGTAATATCTTGCATCTAGTTGGTTCTAATAAAAGTTATCTTTTTGCTCAAATTGATCAGAGTTGGTTATGGCATAGGAGAATGTGTCATGTGAATTTTGACAACATCATCAAGATAAGCAATACTCAAGCTATAAGAGATCTTCCAAAATTGGTGAAACCTACAAATAGTTTGTGCAAAGAATGTCAGCTAGGTAAATAGAGCAGAGTCTCTTTCAAAAGCAAGGATCAGTCCTCTACCAGATTATTGGAATTAGTCTATACTGATCTTTGTGGTCTGACAAGAATCAAGAGTATGCAAGGTGATAGATATTTCATGTTACTGATTGATGATCATTCCTGGATGATGTGGGTTACCTTCCTAAAAGAGAAATCAGAAGCCCTTGAGAAGTTCAAAATCTTCAAAGCTATGGTAGAAAATCAAACTGGATTGAAACTAAAATGTTTAAGGTCTGATAGAGGTGGTGAATTCACATCTGGTGAATTCATAGATTTCTGTGAGAAGCATGGTATAAAGAGACAGTTGTCTGCTCCTAGGACTCCACAGTAGAAGGGAGTAGTTGAGAGAAAGAATTGGACCATCCAAGAAGCAGCCAAGACAATGATGATGGAAGCAAGTGTTCCTCAGATGTTTTGGAGAGAAGCTGTCAGCACTGCAATCTATACCCTTAATCAAGTTCAAATTAGAAGCAATACCGGTAAGACTCCTTATGAACTTTGGTTTGGCATAACTCCCACAGTGAGATATTTTATTGTAACTCATGATAGCAAAGCATACCGGTGTTACAATAAGAGATTGAGAAAGATGATAGAAAGTACAAATGTGAAGGTTGATGAAGGAATTGAGAAGCCTTCAAGATTCTATGAATGTGATGAAGATGATCAGAATGATTCTCTGCTGCAAGGAGCTCCATCCTCCTTTAAAATTTAGATCTAGACTGATCTGGTAAATCAAGAAGAAGTTTGTCTGAATTAGCCTGATCAGGAATTAGTAGTACAAGAAACTCCCAAAGTTCCAAGGTATGTAACTCTAAATCATTCTAAAGATCAGATCATAGGTGATAAAAGTAAAGGGGTACAAACAAGGAGAAGAATTGCTCAAGATTCAAATGAATACTGTCTGATTTCAAAGATTGAACCTAAGACCATTAATGAAGCTTGTAATGATGAAAACTGGACCAAAACAATGGAGGAAGAATTGATGCAAATTGAGAAAAATCATACTTGGGATCTTGTTCCCAGACCTAGAAATAAGAATGTGATTGGAACCAAATGGGTCTTCTAGAACAAACTAAATGAAGTTGGCGAAGTAATCAGAAACAAAGCTAGATTGGTCTGCAAAGGCTACTCTCAAATAGAAGGAATTGATTTTGAAGAGACCTTTGCTCCGGTGGTAAGAATTGAAGTAGTCAGACTATTTCTTACATTTGCTGCCTTTAAAGACTTCAAGGTATATCAGATGGATGTCAAGTCTGCCTTCCTAAATGGTGACTTGGAAGAAGTGTACATTGAACAACAGGATGGATTTCAATTGTCTGATCATGATGATATGGTCTGTAAGTTGAAGAAAGCACTGTATGGTTTGAATCAAGCCCCAAGAGCATGGTATGAAAGGTTTGATAAGCATCTTGTACAGATTGGTTTCAACAAAGGTACTGCTGATAGTAACCTATACTTCCAAATAGATAAGGAAAACATCTTGATTGTTGAAGTATTTGTTGATGATATCATCTTTGGAGGAAAAGATAGCATGTGTAAAACTATTGCAAATCAAATGAAAAGTGAGTTTGAAATGTCAATTCTTGGTGAAATGAATTTCTTCTTGGGTCTGCAAATTACTCAGAAAAAGAAAGGCATCTTTATCTGTCAAACCAAATATGCAAAAGAATTGTTGAGGAAATTTGGAATGGAAGATTCAAAGCCAATGAACACCCCTATGGCAACCGGTTGTAAGTTGAGCAAAGATGATGACTCTCCTAAAACAGATCAGACCAAGTATAGATCAATGACTGGAGGACTATTGTATCTCACTCAGACTAGACCAGATATAATGCAGGCTGATCCCAGAGAATCTCATGTCATATGTCATGCCCACATTTTCCATGTGGTCACAACACACATCGCACGTGTCATAGCCACATCTGTCATGTGGTTATGACACGAGATATGAAAAATTTTTCTCACACTGTCCTAAAAACCCCCTTCGCATGCGTACGCATGCTCAACGGTGTTCACTCATGGCGAACCACTACAATTTTCGGCGGGATATAAGTACAATTGCGTGCAACCAGATGCATACAGATCAACAAGAGGTTCTGTACGACACCGCTAACGTCATTGCAAGAGTGAGATTACCAAAGTTCCTACATCTAAACCTCGACAATTTTCGGTAGCATAATGCCTTACGGCGTTAGTGGGAATTACGCTGCACTCATTTACACACGTGGTTCGCTGATAGATTAACAACTTCCCACGACGCCTTGTTCTGACTAAACCAGCTAGTGATCTCCCTATTTAGTCATTTTTCAGCCAGGCACGGTTGTCTGTCTCCTCTCTTGTTTCCTGAAACATACTCCTCCTATGACTTAGCATTTTCAACAAGGCGGTTTGATTGCTCTCTCTTCCCTTTTCACGGTTTCTTAACTTTTGATTGTATTTTTATCGCCCTTACCTTAACTATTTCTCTGTTCATTTAGTGTGTTTATATTTCGGTCTCTCTCTCTTTCGTTTTCTATGCTTTCTTTATGTGCATCCTGTCCTTTCTTCATGATTTACGTCAATCAGGGTTATCACTGCAGCTATTGTTGATATTAAACCTAACTTCAGGATGATCTAGGTCACATAGGCTGGTTTACTATTTCGCTGGACTCGGTCTCCTAATCTTCCCCGATCTAGGTTCCTCCTCTTCGTATATACTTAGTCAACTTGTTCCTAAGCAGATTTGGCAGAAGGGTCCGTCAACTTAGTTCTCTTATCCCATGTGAGAAATGTCGCGCATTTTCTCCTCTGTGTTTTCCAATGTTAGTTTTTCTTCTTTGGACTCTCTTACAGGTTTACTTATGAGGTTGTTTACTACAGTTGAGATTAAAATGGCCACATGGATTGTCAGTGGTGGCTTCTTAAGTTTATTTCCAGTGTTCTTTTAAGCAAGGTGATGTGTAATTTTCCTCTTCATTTTCCGGATGATTGATATTACGTTGATAGTTGAAACTTCTGAGAAACTCTTTCCAGAGTATCACTGAATATTCCTTTACTCTCTTTTCCATTATAATTTTATTTTCTCTTGTTTATAATTACTGTTGTTACTATTACTATTAATGACTATTAATACACTGATTGTGACTCGTATAACGTTGTAAATAGATGTAGGAGGCTCTCCACTTTATAAAACCCTGATCCTGGAAATATCACTTCTTTGGTTGTTGTGTTCAACACTTAATAAAAACTACTGTGAAAATATAATTTGTTATTTTTTTTTTTTCTATATCCATGAGACATATTTTATAACGATTTTAAACGAGGGCCCAATAAAATGGTTCATAGATTTACTCCTATGTATATTATATATATATATATATATATATCTATATATATAAATATATATATATATATATAAATATATATATATTTTAATGTCTATGTATAGGACGAAATTGGTTTAACACTATATATATATATATCTCTATGTATATATACATATATAGATATATAATAATTATTTTATTATATATATGGCTATATACATAGACATATATAGTATATATATATGCCTATATATAGAGCAATAAAAATGTATTTATTTCCAAATAAACCAATCATATGTTAGGGCCAAAGCCCTAACATTTTATTTGCTTGTGATTCCATAGCCGACGGCGGCCATGGGCGGCGGTGGCCGCAGTGACAGAGAGGGCAGAGTCGGCCGCAGCGACAGAGAAGCAGGGTCGGCCGCGGAGGGGAAGGCCTGTGCAGGCCGCGGGAGTCAAAGGGGAAGGGGGAGGATGTGGGGAGTGGCGGAGCCCCACCCACATCCCACGATGTGGGGTGTGGGTGGGGCTCCACCCCTCCCCACACCTCCATTTATATCTTAGGGCCTGCGGTGGGGATTTCTCCCCACCGCCCAATATAAACCGCGACTGTGTTTTTTTTATCCGCGGGCTTAAAACTTTGACAGACATTTCTTATGGTGCTTTTCGTTGATTTCTATCAACAATAATATATTTATATATATATATATATCAACGATAATATATTTATATATATATATATATTCATATATATATATATATCTATTTTTATATATGATATATATCATTCAATCTCATAAAAATGATAATTACTCAATTATTCATTCTAGTTTTATTTAATTTCTCTATTATTCTAAAAAAATGATAATTACTCAAAATGTGAAATATATATATATATATATATATATATAAATTTATATATATATATATTCTTATATATATATATATATAATTCATAAATTTCTCAAATTCACTACCTTATTCATTTTCTCAAATTAAACCTGTTATAATGATAATCTCATAACAATTAGATATATATATATATATATATATATCCCAATTTCACTTATTCGGTAGAAATGGTAAATATATATTCACTTATTATATGTATATATTTCCATTTTCATAAACATTTAAGATTCTTAAATTTACAAATAGAGAAATATATATACATGCTAGATTTCCTCTAATCCTTCCAAATTAACAGAATCCACTAACTATGGAGAATAACTCAAACATTTAAAACTGTCTTTTCCATTATAACATTGAACTATAAAAACTAACATTTCAACTAGTTAAGCAATTCCAAACTTTCAAACGTAAACAACTCAGTTTAAAAAAATGAACTTTTCCTTTCAGTAATACTTGAAACACAAATAAATTGCTATTGAACAAGGTTTACAAAAATCAACTTGAAAATTTAAGCACATTCAGATTACAGAATTTAAACCAGGGATACAACAACTAGCTTCCCAGATTTCCTTCTCCCAAACAACAAACAACTGATAGCTTATGACAACCAAATAAAAGTCCAGTAATACAAGATCAAGGAGGTGATTTTCTTCACTCCCAGAATAACATTAAATTACAACAATAACAAGAGAGGAACTCTCTCTTCAACTCTCATGTCAAGAAGATTATCTGCTTCTTCATAAATATCCAACCAGAAGCTCCAAGAGAAAACCTGCGTATCAAAGACAAACAAAAAAAAAGGAAAACACCACTCATCTAGCTCTCCTCCCTTCCATAGACCCGCAAGTGGGTCACCCCGAGCTAGGGAGACCATACTCGCACCTGGGTACTCAAACACTCCACTTCACAACAGAAACAATAACAATCCCAAAGCACACATACACCCGTGGGTATTTTACACAATACGGAAACTCAACTACAGTGAGTTTCATAAGGGGCAGGAGAGTGGACACACTCGACTCCAGAGTGTCACCCTGATGGATAAGTTAACCAATATAAATTTCTCTTGGTCTCAAACCAAGTGTGATCACAATTTTTGAGAAATCTGCATATGACTCTCAAGTCAAAAAAGTAGTCACAGATACATGCCCTCAAGGCTTTCAACATCCCAAAAGATGGAAACAGGTATGCACCCGAGGAGGATCTCTCCTCCCCTACCCCAAACTTGATGAGCATTTCTCCCAAGTGGGAGACGCTCTGTCAAACAACCCGACAATAACCCCACAGAAAACAAATCTAAACATAAAATTTCACACACATTTCATACACATTTCAGTTCTACAAAAACAAAGGTAAAATTCAGACCAACCTTGCAAAGCCCTCCTGGAATGAAGCTGTTGCAGAGTCCACAGAGTTCACTTCCAACCTTAGCCACCAACTCCCTCTCCCTTCTCTATCTTGCAAACTAACTTCTCTATTTTTGGTAAGGCAAAAATGAAAGTTTTCTCAAAATTCAACTAACTCTCTCTCATCCCCAAAATTTGAAAATAAATAACCCAAATTCTTTTTCTTTTAGTTTTGAGAAATGGGGAAGTGACACTTGTCACCTCCTCACCCTTCCCCAAAACCACTATTCTGTCCTAGTGGCTTATGTCACTCTCCATTCCCAAGGGTACTCCTTATTCCTCTCATGTGACTCCACTTTCTCATGGGAGAAATAAAAAAAAGAGTTAAATGGGAACAAGACAGGTGACCCATGCCTCTTTCTCCTTTCTTCACATGGGTGTCCCCATAGTACATGGGGGAATCTCACTAAAGAAGAGGTGACCTTCAATAATGGATGGCATCTCTTATCTAGGGGAATGTAGAGGGGATGGGTTGAGTGTTGGTACAACCCATCATGTCCCCTCCTACCTCCAATTTTCGCCACTTAACTTCAGGGGGAGGTTAAGTTGACTAGATGGAGGTTACTCAAGGGTTACCCATGCCAAATGGGCCCCTGGACCCATGGGGTATAACCCAGGGTCAACTTTAACCCATACAAGACACCCCTGGTCAAGGTAAAGCACAAGAAAAGGGCCTCATAATTAAATACTTAAAGAAATTTCAAATTCAATCTCTTTACAACACAAATTATAAAAATAATGTTACATGAGGGTAACCTAACCCACTCGACCATACGAAAGACCACATTACATCATGACATCAAACACAAAGAGATCTTGGTTCCTCGTGGAACCAGATCGGCTTAACAGGGAATAACAAATAACAAGGTGTGGAATGATCTCCGAAATCTGTGGTTCGATTAGTAATCCCTGCACACTCAATTACAAGATCAGTAACCACATAAAATCATCATAGCCGAAGCAACTTAAATAAAACATGCATTCTCATGACATAGTACAATTTAACATAATTAAAATCATATTACAATTTTCCATCATCACCTAATTCATTTTTCTGAAAAGTAAACTTATCCAAACATCACCCAATTAGTTTTTCTGAAAACATAATAAAGTTTAATAGTCTGACAAATTCTGGGAACTGCTATCCCACAAATATGAAAGTAACAATAACAGTACTATAAATAGTCATAACAACAGTAGTAAAAAGGGCGGTCCTCACATCCTCTCCCCCTAAGACGGTACTTCCTCCTGGAAGTCGTCAAAAAGGTGAGGATAAAGGGTCTTCAGTCTCTTTGCATCTTCCCATGTTGCAGTGACTTCGTCGTATAGGTCCCACTGGACTCTAACCTGGTCCAGCTCTCGACCTCGAAGGGCCAGCGTCCGACGAGCCAATATGCGAATTGGCTCCAACGCCAGTTGTCCGTCTGCCTCTACCTGAAGAGCACTCCAATCCAACACGTGAGATAAGTCAGAAATATATTGACGTAAAACTGATACATGAAATACATCGTGGATACGTGACAGGCTAGGTGGCAAGGCTAGATGATAGGCTACTGGTCCTATCCGCTCCAAGATTTTGAAAGGTCCTACAAATTGAGGTGCGAGCTTAGAGCCTTTTCTGTAACGGATTGGACTCTTGTGCGGCCGCACTCTCAAAAATACTCTTTCCCCCACAGAGAAGCTTCGGTCTGTCCTCTTAGCATCGGCATACTTTTTCTGCCTGTCCTGTGCTTCCTGAAGCCTCTGTCTTATCTGTTTGACTTGCAGTTCCATATTCTGAACTATCTCTGGGCCGATGACTGTTCTGTCCTCTATCCGATCCCAACTCAAAGGTGTTCTGCATGGTCTGCCATATAACGCCTGGAAAGGAGGCATACCCAACGAGCTATGATGCCCATTATTGTAGGCGAACTCAACTAGATATAGGTACTCCTCCCATCTAGACTGGTGGTCCATCACATACATGCGAAGCATGTCTTCTAACACCTGGTTAACTCTTTCTGTCTGTCCATCGGTTTCCAGATGATATGCTGAACTGAAGTTGAGCTGTGTGCCCAATGCCTGATGTAAGGCTCTCCAGAACGATGAAGTGAATACGGAGTCTCTATCAGATATAATGCGGTGAGGTACCCCATGAAGTCGAACAATCTGATCAAGAAACACCTTGGCCACTGATGGAGCATTGTATGTTGTGCATATTGGTGAAAAATGCGCCACTTTGGTCAGCTTGTCAACTGTCACCATAATAGCATCATGGCGACGTGATGACATAGGTAGACCAACGATAAAATCCATAGAAATGGTGTCCCATTTCCATTCAGGTATCTCATGAGGGTACAACAGTCCCGCTGGATGCTGATGTTCGGCCTTGACCCTTTGACATTCCAGGCAACGAGAAACAAATTCGGCAATGTCACGCCTCATCCCAGCCCAATGATAAAGTTGTCGTAAGTCAGCATGCATCTTCTTCACTCCTGGGTGTGCTGCATAGGGTGCTCTATGAGCCTCTGATAGAATTACTATACGAAGATTACCCGCACGATGTACATAGATGCACTGCCGATGTCAAAGCATACCATCAGACTCAAGGGTATATCCTGTGAATTTGCCCTCAAGGGCCTTCTGATTTAGTACTGCCTGCTGCACTTCAAGAAACCATTCGTCCTCCGGCAGATGCTGTAAGATGCGATCCTTCAAGTCCATCTTCAAGGTCAGGGTCTGGATCTCGTGGCGTCTTCGACTCAAAGCATCAGCGACCACGTTCTCCTTCCCTTTGATAAAGTGGACATCGAAGTCATATTCGCATAGGAATTCCATCCAACGCCGTTGGCGGGCGTTCAAATTAGGCTATGTAAAAATATACTGCAAACTATGATGATTCGAATGGAGTTCAAAGTGTCGACCTAAGAGAAAGTGTCTCTAGCGAACCAAGGCATGAACAACAGCTGCGAGCTCTAAGTCGTGCGTAGGATAGTTTAACTCATGTGTCTTTAGTTTCCGCAATTCGTATGCGATTGCTCGACCATCCTGCATAAGCACGGCTCCCAAACCTTCTAATGATGCATCCATGCAAACTACAAACTCCTCTGAAGGATCTGGAACTGCTAAAATAGGAGCACTAGTAAGACGCTCCTTGAGGACTCCAAAAGCCTTTTCACACTGCTCGGTCCAAGTGAAACCCTTCCCTTTTCGCTGAAGGGAAGTAATGGGATGTGCTATCCTGGAGAAACCTTCGACAAACCGACGATAATACCCGACTAACCCCATAAAGCTTCTGACCTCTGTCACGTTCATGTGTGCCGGCCACTCCTGAATTGCTCTAATTTTAGATGGATCTACGGAGATGCCATCGCCTGATAAAATGTGTCCCAAATACTGCACCTCTGTCCTGAAGAAGGCACACTTCGCCAAGTTGCCATAAAGCTGTTGCCCTCGTAATTGCTGCAAAACTTGACGCAAGTGCTCTACATGCTCCTCCTCAGTCCGTGAATAAATCAGAATGTCATCTAGGAATATGATCATGAACCGATCTAGGTATGTACGGAACACCCCGTTTATGAGACTCATGAATACTGCAGGAGCGTTCGTCAACTTGAAAGGTACCACTGTGAATTCATAATGGCCATATCTGGTTTGAAAAGCAGTTTTATGAATATCTGACTCCGTGATGCGTAATTGGTGATACCCAGATTTTAGATCGATTTTCGAGAACACTCTGGCTCCCTGCATCTGATCAAAAAGGTCGTCAATCCTAGGCAGAGGATAACGGTTCTTCACCGTCACCTTGTTCAACTGCCTGTAGTCCATGCATAGACGAAGTGACCCATCCTTCTTCTTCACGAAGATAACTGGTGCGCCCCATGGTGAAATGCTAGGTCAGATGTGTCCCTTCTCAAGTAATTCCTCTAACTGCAGTTTAAGTTCAGTGAGTTCATGGGTCGTCATCCTATAGGGTGCGCAGGATATCGGCTCTGCACCTGGCACTAAGTCGATGTGGAAGTCCACTTCTCTGCGTGGAGGCATACCAGGTAATTCTGGCGGAAATACATCGGCAAACTCTCTAAGGATAGGGTGATCATCTAAAGTAGCCTCAGGTTCATCCTCTGCTCTATCACTGACTATGATGGCAAACATCTGACATCCCTTCCGCATACAGCGCTTAAGCTGCTGAGTGGATATCATACGAACAGCCGTGGGCTTTTGAATGCCCACTATCTCAACCGACGAACCATGATCGTCTAAACAGCTAATCATTCTCTGGCGACAATCAAGCTTGGCTCTATGTGCCGCAAGCCAATCCATACCCAGAACTACTCCGTAAGACCCTAATGGCATAATCCTAAGGTCACATGTTGTGGTGAATGATCCCAATGTGATCTCACAGTCTTTAACCAAGGTATCTACTGACATCCTGGCCCCTGAGGCCAACTCAACTTCCCACCTAATGTCTTGCCTAGAAGCCACCAGCCTGCAACGCTCCACTAACGATGTAGACAAAAAGGAGTCAGTAGCTCCTGAGTCAAAAAGGATCGAGATGGGAAAGTCTCTAATCGTACCTGCTGCCTCGATGACAGAAGCCTGGAAATCGGCCTGGCGGTTATCAACCGCTGCAAACATGTGGTGAGATCTGCCCACGTCACCTACGGTCTGCTCAGACCCTCCTGATCGGGGCTGACCCCTGCAGTAAATCCCTGCGGGCACTCTCTAGCCAGATGCCCTGCCCCACCACATACATAACATGGTCCTCTAACCTGTAACTGCCCTGACTGTGTTTTGCCTGATTGTTGTTGCCCAGTCCGTCCGGTGGATCCCTGTGAGCCTCTGTAAGACTGCTGGGACCTTGCGGGTCCTGCCGATGAACCCTGCTATCTCTGATCTCTGCGTGGACCCTGCTGCTGCCATCGACGGTTCTGTCCTCCCTGTCCCCTCTGTTGAAATTTGGATTTTTGCTGCTGTTGCTGCTGCTGTGGAGGCCTAGGAGGTAATGATGAAGGATTATATCCTCCTCTCTGTGTTGTGTTTTGAGGCCTTCAAAAATTTTGCTGTTGTTGGGGATTACGTTCCTGGTACTGCGGGCGTGGATTCTGTCCTCGTCCCTGAATTTCCTCTGATATAAGGGCCTTTTCAATAGCCTCGCTCATGGTATGGGGATTTGCCATACGAACTGGTCCTGCTATCCTGTGATTTAGCCCTCTGATGAATTTGTGTATTAAGATTTTCTCGTCATGGAGGTATTTCGCGTAACGAGAAAGCTCTATAAATCGGCTCTCATACTGAGTAACGGTGAGTCCCCTCTGCTGTAAATCATGGAACTCATCGATCCTGCGCTGTCTATAATGTTCGGACAAATATCGCGCATTGAAACGCTCAATGAAGATGTCCCATGTGAGTGTATCCACGGAGAGTCAGCGCTTGCACTCCTCTGTGTGCCACCAGGTGGCTGCTGCATCCCTAAGAAGATGAACTGCCACTCGTGCTTTCGTGTTGCTCCCATATGGTCGCAATGTGAAACACCTGTCTAAGCTAATTAGCCAAGCCTCGGCCACAGCTCCCTCTGTAGCACCTGCGAAAGTGGGTGGGTTGAGCCTCAGTAGATCTCTGATGGGGTCCCCTCTGTCTCTAAGTCTCACAAGTGGCTCTTCCACACCATCCTCATATAATCCATGCTGAACCTGTTCTTGTCTCAAAAGTCTCGGAGGACTCCTGCTCCGTGCTCGGGAGGCTGACCCTACCTCCTCTACTGTTGTGTCGGGAATCTCAACGAAGGGCTCCACACGTGGCACCTCTAGTGGATCAACGCGGGGCTCCATACGTGGCTCAATACGTGACTCGGCACGTGGCTCCTCTCGCGGATCAACACGAGGCTCTATACGTGGCTCAGGAATCACTGGTGGTAACCTGTCTAACATAGTCTGTAGTGCCTGTAAAATCTGTGGCCCTATATCCAATACTGGTGTCACCTGTGGTACTAGTGGTGCTTGTGGTACAGGTGGTGCAGGTGGTGCTGCTGTAACTACGGGTGTCGCCTGTGGTACTAGTAGTGCTTGTGGTACAGGTGGTGCAGGTGGTGCTGCTGTAACTACGGGAGCCAGTCCCTCGGCTGAGGAATCGCTGTGCACCTCGACTGACGCTGTGTGGTGTGATCGCGCTCGTCGAACACGTCGGGGAGGCATCCTACAAAACAAGGTAGAAACTAATTAGTCAAAGTTGCGGAATAATAACGTGCCCAAATACGCCCAGTGTTTACAATTGTGCTCTGATACCAAATGTCATGCCCACATTTTCCATGTGGTCACAACACACATCGCACGTGTCATAGCCACATCTGTCATGTGGTTATGACACGAGATATGAAAAACATTTCTCACACTGTCCTAAAAACCCCCTTCGCATGCGTACGCATGCTCGACGGTGTTCACTCATGGCGAACCACTACAATTTTCGGCGGGATATAAGTACAATTGCGTGCAACTAGACGCATACAGATCAACAAGAGGTTCTGTACGACGCCGCTAACATCATTGCAAGAGTGAGATTACCAAAGTTCCTACATCTAAACCTCGGCAATTTTTGGTAGCATAATGCCTTACGGTGTTAATGGGAATTACGCTGCACTCATTTACGCACGTGGTTCGCTGATAGATTAACAACTTCCCACGACGCCTTGTTCTGACTAAACCGGCTAGTGATCTCCCTATTTAGTCATTTTTCAGCCAGGCACGGTTGTCTGTCTCCTCTCTTGTTTCCTGAAACATACTCCTCCTATGACTTAGCATTTTCAACAAGGCGGTTTGATTGCTCTCTCTTCCCTTTTCACGGTTTCTTAACTTTTGATTGTATTTTTATCGCCCTTACCTTAACTATTTCTCTGTTCATTTAGTGTGTTTATATTTCGGTCTCTCTCTCTCTTTCATTTTCTATGCTTTCTTTATGTGCATCCTGTCCTTTCTTCATGATTTACGTCAATCAGGGTTATCACTGCAGCTATTGTTGATATTAAACCTAACTTCAGGATGATCTAGGTCACATAGGCTGGTTTACTATTTCGCTGGACTCGGTCTCCTAATCTTCCCCGATCTAGGTTCCTCCTCTTCGTATATACTTAGTCAACTTGTTCCTAAGCAGATTTGGCAGAAGGGTCCGTCAACTTAGTTCTCTTATCCCATGTGAGAAATGTCGCGCATTTTCTCCTCTGTGTTTTCCAATGTTAGTTTTTCTTCTTCGGACTCTCTTACAGGTTTACTTATGAGGTTGTTTACTACAGTTGAGATTAAAATGGCCACATGGATTGTCAGTGGTGGCTTCTTAAGTTTATTTCCAGTGTTCTTTTAAGCAAGGTGATGTGTAATTTTCCTCTTCATTTTCTGGGTGATTGATATTACGTTGATAGTTGAAACTTCCGAGAAACTCTTTCCAGAGTATCACTGAATATTCCTTTACTCTCTTTTCCATTATAATTTTATTTTCTCTTGTTTATAATTACTGTTGTTACTATTACTATTAATGACTATTAATACACTGATTGTGACTCGTATAACGTTGTAAATAGATGTAGGAGGCTCTCCACTTTATAAAACCCTGATCCTGGAAATATCACTTCTTTGGTTGTTGTGTTCAACACTTAATAAAAACTACTGTGAAAATATAATTTGTTATTTTTTTTTTCTATATCCATGAGACATATTTTATAACGATTTTAAACGAGGGCCCAATAAAATGGTTCATAGATTTACTCCTATGTATATTATATATATATATATATATATATATATATATATATATAAATATATATATATATATAAATATATATATATTTTAATGTCTATGTATAGGACGAAATTGGTTTAACACTATATATATATATATCTCTATGTATATATACATATATAGATATATAATAATTATTTTATTATATATATGGCTATATACATAGACATATATAGTATATATATATGCCTATATATAGAGCAATAAAAATGTATTTATTTCCAAATAAACCAATCATATGTTAGGGCCAAAGCCCTAACATTTTATTTTCTTGTGATTCCATAGCCGACGGCGGCCATGGTCGGCGGTGGCCGCAGTGACAGAGAGGGCAGAGTCGGCCGCAGCGACAGAGAAGCAGGGTCGGCCGCGGAGGGGAAGGCCTGTGCAGGCCGCGGGAGTCAAAGGGGAAGGGGGGGATGTGGGGAGTGGCGGAGCCCCACCCACATCCCACGATGTGGGGTGTGGGTGGGGCTCCGCCCCTCCCCACACCTCCATTTATATCTTAGGGCCTGCAGTGGGGATTTCTCCCCACCGCCCAATATAAACCGCGACTGTGTTTTTGTTATCCGCGGGCTTAAAAACTTCGACAGACATTTCTTATGGTGCTTTTCGTTGATTTCTATCAACAATAATATATTTATATATATATATATTCATATATATATATATATATATATCTATTTTTATATATGATATATATCATTCAATCTCATAAAAATGATAATTACTCAATTATTCATTCTAGTTTTATTCAATTTCTCTATTATTCTAAAAAAATGATAATTACTCAAAATGTGAAATATATATATATATCTATATATATATATATATAAATTTATATATATATATATTCTTATATATATATATATATATATATATATATAATTCATAAATTTCTCAAATTCACTACCTTATTCATTTTCTCAAATTCAACCTGTTATAATGATAATCTCATAACAATTAGATATATATATATATATATATATATCCCAATGTCACTTATTCGGTAGAAATGGTAAATATATATTCACTTATTATATGTATATATTTCCATTTTCATAAACATTTAAGATTCTTAAATTTACAAACAGAGAAATATATATACATGCTAGATTTCCTCTAATCCTTCCAAATTAACAGAATCCACTAACTATGGAGAATAACTCAAACATTTAAAACTGTCTTTTCCATTATAACATTGAACTATAAAAACTAACATTTCAACTAGTTAAGCAATTCCAAACTTTCAAACGTAAACAACTTAGTTTAAAAAAATGAACTTTTCCTTTCAGTAATACTTGAAACACAAATAAATTGCTATTGAACAAGGTTTACAAAAATCAACTTGAAAATTTAAGCACATTCAGATTACAGAATTTAAACCAGGGATACAACAACTAGCTTCCCAGATTTCCTTCTCCCAAACAACAAACAACTGATAGCTTATGACAACCAAATAAAAGTCCAGTAATACAAGATCAAGGAGGTGATTTTCTTCACTCCCAGAATAACATTAAATTACAACAATAACAAGAGAGGAACTCTCTCTTCAACTCTCATGTCGAGAAGATTATCTGCTTCTTCATAAATATCCAACTAGAAGCTCCAAGAGAAAACCTGCGTATCAAAGACAAACAAAAAAAAAGGAAAACACCACTCATCTAGCTCTCCTCCCTTCCGTAGACCCGCAAGTGGGTCACCCCCGAGCTAGGGAGACCATACTCGTACCTGGGTACTCAAACACTCCACTTCACAACAGAAACAACAACAATCCCAAAGCACACATACACCCGTGGGTATTTTACACAATACGGAAACTCAACCACAGTGAGTTTCATAAGGGGCAGGAGAGTGGACACACTCGACTCCAGAGTGTCACCCTGACGGATAAGTTAACCAATATAAATTTCTCTTGGTCTCAAACCAAGTGTGATCACAATTTTTGAGAAATCTGCATATGACTCTCAAGTCAAAAATGCAGTCACAGATACATGCCCTCAAGGCTTTCAACATCCCAAAAGATGGAAACAGGTATGCACCCGAGGAGGATCTCTCCTCCCCTACCCCAAACTTGATGAGCATTTCTCCCAAATGGGAGACGCTCTGTCAAACAACCCGACAATAACCCCACAGAAAACAAATCTAAACACAAAATTTCACACACATTTCATACACATTTCAGTTCTACAAAAACAAAGGTAAAATTCAGACCAACCTTGCAAAGCCCTCCTGGAATGAAGCTATTGCAGAGTCCACAGAGTTCACTTCCAACCTTAGCCACCAACTCCCTCTCCCTTCTCTATCTTGCAAACTAACTTCTCTATTTTTGGTAAGGCAAAAATGAAAGTTTTCTCAAAATTCAACTAACTCTCTCTCATCCCCCAAAATTTGAAAATAAATAACCCAAATTCTTTTTCTTTTAGTTTTGAGAAATGGGGAAGTGACACTTGTCACCTCCTCACCCTTCCCCAAAACCACTATTCTGTCCTGGTGGCTTATGTCACTCTCCATTCCCAAGGGTACTCCTTATTCCTCTCATGTGACTCCACTTTCTCATGGGAGAAATAAAAAAAAGAGTTAAATGGGAACAAGACAGGTGACCCATGCCTCTTTCTCCTTTCTTCACATGGGTGTCCCCACAGTACATGGGGGAATCTCACTAAAGAAGAGGTGACCTTCAATAATGGATGGCATCTCTTATCTAGGGGAATGTAGAGGGGATGGGTTGAGTGTTGGTACAACCCATCATGTCCCCTCCTACCTCCAATTTTCGCCACTTAACTTCAGGGGGAGGTTAAGTTGACTAGATGGAGGTTACTCAAGGGTTACCCATGCCAAATGGGCCCCTGGACCCATGGGGTATAACCCAGGGTCAACTTTAACCCATACAAGACACCCCTGGTCAAGGTAAAGCACAAGAAAAGGGCCTCATAATTAAATACTTAAAGAAATTTCAAATTCAATCTCTTTACAACACAAATTATAAAAATAATGTTACATGAGGGTAACCTAACCCACTCGACCATACGAAAGACCACATTACATCATGACATCAAACACAAAGAGATCTTGGTTCCTCATGGAACCAGATCGACTTAACAGGGAATAACAAATAACAAGGTGTGGAATGATCTCCGAAATCTGTGGTTCGATTAGTAATCCCTGCACACTCAATTACAAGATCAGTAACCACATAAAATCATCATAGCCGAAGCAACTTAAATAAAACATGCATTCTCATGACATAGTACAATTTAACATAATTAAAATCATATTACAATTTTCCATCATCACCTAATTCATTTTTCTGAAAAGTAAACTTATCCAAACATCACCCAATTAGTTTTTCCGAAAACATAATAAAGTTTAATAGTCTGACAAATTCTGGGAACTGCTATCCCACAAATATGAAAGTAACAATAACAGTACTGTAAATAGTCATAACAACAGTAGTAAAAAGGGCGGTGCTCACATCATAGCAATCAAAAGAATTTTTAGATACTTGAAAGGAATAGTTGAGTATGGTCTATGGTATCCTAGAGATCAGGATTTCTCTCTTCATGCATACACAGATGTAGATTGGGTAGGAGATGTGGATGACCAGAAGAGTACAAGTGGAGGAGCATTCTTTTTGGGAAAAAGATTGGTTTCTTGGCTAAGCAAGAAACAAGAGGCAATATCCTTGTCTACAATTGAAGTAGAATACATTGCAGCATCAAGTAGTTGCACTCAGATCTTATGGATGAAGCAGATGTTAAAAGACACTAAAGTAGAATATGAGGAGCCTATCACAATTTTCTGTGATAATTCAAGTGCAATAAATATCTCTAAGAATCTGGTGTTGCATTCTAAGACCAAACACATATCTATCAAGTTTCACTTTCTGAGAGAGCAAGTGAACAGGGGAGAAGTCAGATTGGAGTATGTACCCTCCAAGGATCAGATTGTAGTTATCTTTACTAAACCTCTTCCCAAGGACTCTTTTGAGTATCTCCCAGAGAAGTTAGGGGTCATGGCCCCTTTGGTGATGAACTAGGATGCACTGATGTGCATCAGTCTGGTGGATACAACAGTTACATCTTGTGATCTGGATTGATGATGGGGAGCTGCTACTAAGGGGGAGCAGCTGGCATGATTATAATGTGTTAGAATTGCAATTATGAGCCCTTTGCCATTGATGTCAAAGGGGGAGAGAAGACATGTGAAAAACAAGTGGTTGATGATCAAAGGGGGAACAGTAAAGAAAGAGAAGACATATGAAGAATTGTTGCTGATAGGGGGAGCTGTGATAGAAAGGAGAAGATCTTGTCTTGATGGTTTTTCACATCATATGTTGCCATCAATGACAAAGGGGGAGATTGTTACAAGTATAAGGCTAATTAGAGTTTTTATTGATGTCAACATACTCATATTGCTTTGACAAGAAGGATTGGATGAGTTGTGTGCTGAGGATATTGAGAAAATTAGTCTCAAACAGGAACAGTGAAGAATAGTGATGAGAAGAAGGCAAAAGTACTCAATAAGATGATGTTCAGAGGATGCAGATTAAAGGGTTTGTAGATATGAGTCTTGAGATGATCCAGTTAAGATTTTATAGGTCTGCATGAGGATATGAAGAAGTTGTGATTGATCAAGTAGAACCGGTTTCGGGAAGTGCTCTGGAATGACAGAGTGCTACAAAGAGGTCTGGTGAGATCCGAAAGTGCATTATCCTATCTTACAGATTGGATGGAGTGTTTGGGATGTCCTTGCGATGTGTCATCTCAATTGGTTCATGATTTGGAGATCCGAAAGCACATGTTTCAGTATGACAGTGGCAGTAGACTGTGTTCTTGAAGTTCTAGATGAGGAAGAGAAGAGATTCCAGTGAGCAGAGGAAGTGCGGATGTTCCTGGTCATTCAGGCAAGCTTGTGAAGGTTCTTGGATCATGTTGAGGTTGTGTTGTTGATCTGCATTGGTGGTAGAGCCCAGAATTGAAGATATTCTTCCAGATGAAGTTATTGTTCAGACTAGCTGACCGGATGAGTTTTTCATCTTGCAAATGTTTTTGTGGTAACCGACCGGATGTATTATTCATCTTGCGATTGTTCTTATGGATGAGTGCCAACTTAGATGCTTATTCCTAAGTTGATGTCTTGTATAAATGAAGGTTTGTGAATCCATTTTGAAGTGTGTTGAGAAGTGGATGAGTGTGTTATAGCGAAAGAGTGAAAGGGCAAAGTAGGTGTGTTTCGAGCTTAAATGGAACTGATCCAGACATGGTGAAGATGTCATTCTCCAGTTCAAGGTTGTGATACTTATGATCTTGTAGATAGTGTGTCTCTTTTGTAGGCAGTGTGCCTCTTTGTGAGCAGTGTGCTCGAGCAGTGAGCCCTGACTGGCATGTGCCATTTGTTTTTCTTATTCTTCTAACAGAGAATAATCCTTGGGTTAATCACCCCGTGGTTTTTCCCTTAACCAGTTTTTCCATGTCAAAAATCTTGGTGTCTAATGTGTTGATGTTTCTCTACTTTGATGTTTATGCTTTCTGCTTTCATGAATGATTAATTGATATGTTGCTAACTAACAAAGAAAAATCAAGTGTTTAAAATAGAAGTAAGTTTTTGTACAACTAATTCACCCTCCCCCCTTCTCAGTTGTGTGCCCTAGATCTAACATCTGCCTCATCTATACTACCTCTGATGTGTAAACCAAAGACAAAAATAATCCTAAGCCCAGTTGCAGAGACTGCAAAAGTATAGGATGAGCACCAAGCCTCACAACAACAGAATATGGAAGAAGATATCCCTCTTGAGGAAGAGCCAATAAATAAAGAGCCTACAGGTGATGACCAGATGATGGTCAATAGGAAGAGGAGGGTGGCACCGCTGACATCACCACCCAAGAAACAAAGAACATCTATGTGGGGTGATGTCCGGGCCGATCCTATAGTATTAAGAGGAGCTGGTGGTGAAGTGTTTAGAAAATAGATGTACCATGATGTGCCACTTCCCAACATTATCAAGTTCAAGGCTGAGAAGGTAGAAGAACAAACAAAATAATCCTCCAAAGCAGGTCAAGGTGGTCCTTTCTCCTTGGAAGACACCATAGACCTATCAGATGATGAGGTGGTGCAAAATGTAGCTTCTCAAAGGATGGAAACCCTTGCTTCCAGTACCCGCATGACCCCACATGGTACCCCATTAGCACAGATGGTGGTATTGGAAGGGTTTAAGCAAATAGAGAGAGAAGAGAAAGAAAGTAACCTAGAAAGGGTAGCCCAACAAATTGGGCTTGACAAGTTGGTGGATCAGGTGACCAGCCCTGCTATGATAGATTTCACATATAGGGGAAATGTGAGCCCCAAAGACAAAGTAGGTGCACCTAAGGTAATATATATGGGCCAGCAACAACAAGAGATACCCGCTGAGCTAAAAATAGTTGAAGTCCAACAAAAGGGTGGAGGTGATAAGGACACATTAGGTGACGATGCCTCCCAGACTCAACATGCCACAAAAGATAAAGATAAATCAGGTCATGAGGACCTCAAGAGACAAGATGTCAGTTCATTAGGTGTGGAACAAAATGTGACCCAGGATCAACGTGATGCACCAAGACCAAACATACAAACATCCATAGATGTTAATATACCTCAAGATGAGGAACACGCTAAGGTGGATGAAACATAAAAAGAGGGAGTACAGGATCATCACATGGACACTCCACATGATCCTCCCACACATAAAGAAGCCCCTTAAGAAGAAGAGATGCAACAAGATCCCCCTCATGAGGAGCAACATGAGGAAGAAATCAGGAAATCACCTTCTCCACACAAAATGGGGACAGATACTGGAGATGAAGGTGAACATGATGATGACAAAAGACAACCAGGATCTGAGGATGAAGTGCCTTAGTGGCTTGGAAAGGAAATAGGTACGGAGCAAGCTTTTGAAATCCAAGAATTTTATGTTTTAACCTTGTTTACAGAGACCATCATGAAGCCAAAGAGGAAAGCTAGATTGACATCGGCTATTAGAAGAGATCATGCTACAGGCAGAAGGACTGCCCAAGTAGCACTTCCCACTATAGAAAAGGAGAAGGGAAAAATCACCCTGGAAGAATTCAAAATCACCACAATTGATTTGGGTTTTGCTAATGAGGACCAAGAGGGTCAGGAAGGGAAATATATCATTAATTCTTTGACCCAAAGGGTTAAGAAGGAGAAAGAGAAAAATAAACAGCATAAAGAGCACAATGTTTAGTTGCATTCATATATAAAAGGGTTGATTAACCCTGATAGTACACCAACGGATTTGGCAGTCCCATTGATTGTTATATTATAGGAGGAAGTTAATAAGATGGACTTCATGAAGCATCAGGCCATAGTCATGGATAAGTGGATGCTGTTAACCCTCACATGAGCTGAGGATGTGTTAATAACCTCTTTACAAAGGTGGAATTCTTTGAGCATTTTAAAGAGGAAAGTAGACAAAATGTAGAATGAAACTAGAAGGTCATTCCAATTAGAAAAGGCCTTAACTACTCTAAGTGAAATAAAAAGGATTGATCCTCAAATATTGATACATAATCAAGTATTAAATAATAACACTTCCCTGCTAATAGATATTTGGTATGAGGATATCAGGTTCGAATGTGATATCCTAAAGAAACGTAGTGGCAAGCTTAGGGACATGAGAATAAAGTTGTATAGCATGATGGTGCATGAAGCAGAGGTCCTTGAAGCTCTAGAAGGAAAAATAGAGGGGAAGATTGAAAACCAAGATGTAGACTTTGCTATCAAAGCCCAGCATGACAATTTCTAGCTGGTAGCTAATGATCCTCTCACCCATCTGACAAAAGAGGTGATGAACAAGATTATGAGGATAAAGGTCAGGGTGGAGACTTACAATGAAACTTTGAATAATAGAAAAGGTAAATTAGAGGCACTCAAAGATAAATTTTAGTCTCATAAGCATGCCATTACAAAAGCCAAAACCCAAGATGGTGGAGAGGTAGACAAAAAAGTACAAGCCTATGAAAATATCAGGATGGCAATGAAGGTCCATATACAGGATGACGTTCATCAAGGTGATAATGATATAGAGAGTGATGAGGAGCATGATCATGACGAAGAAGAAGAAGATAAAGAGGAGGAACCTAAAGAATGAAATAAAGATGCCTCCTCAAAGAAATATATGCATCAGGTACTTATAAGATAATGAGTCACCCAGATGGTTGCCAGCTGGCAACCTGTGCCACGAAGGAAGGTTGACTGAGTCAAATGAGGATTATATACTGTTGATCTTAATTGACAAATCATGACCATAGGTCATTTGTAAATACTCCCTCACCTTATTCTATAAAAGGTGTAGGGATGCCATATTTTGATTATTCAGAAGCTTAATTTAAATTTGATTGCTGAAATTTCAAGACTTATTTCAAAGTTGTTGTAAACATACATTTTTGCATATTGAATGAAAGAGAAGACAATTTAGTTACAAATCATCATAAATCTTGAGTAATCTATGTTTTGAAATCTTGATACATGCTTTGATTAGCTACGTCCCTTGGTGTGCTTGTAAGTGTACATGTGTTGTTTTCATTCCTTATCCTTTGAAGTTACCATCATCTATATCTAGTTGTGGAACATCCTGGTGACAATATGGTTTGATTTCTTCTCTTCATGACTATATCCTGTATGTATGTGGTTCAATGGCTAAAGATTCACCAAAATTAGAAGCATTCTTTTAAATTTCTTTCAATTTCATGACAATTCATCACCATAATTGCAAATAATAGAGAATTAAAAGAAAATAATATGAAATATACTAACATCTCATAGATAATTGGAAATACATAGCATATTTAGAGTTAAAGCATGTTGAACTAACAAATATCATGCAAATTCACATATAAATCTAGGAAATACATGCATATATCTACTTACAAACACATCATTTGAGTAAATATACTATGTAGAAGAAAGAACAAGTTCATGATGATCAATAATTAGAAGAATTGATCAAACTTGCAAATACATTAGTTATCTTTGAAATAGAGTAGCAATAACCTCTTTGTGGAGTATATTTATAGGAAATAGAATCATATTGATCATTCAAACAAGTGTAAGGCCCCTTTAAATGGAAAACAACATGTCACATCAACCTCTTATTAACACCAGACGATCATGACTCGATCAACAGAAACTTGGAGTCATCGACTTATCCTAAGTTGATCATAATTTACAAGATAATAAAGGTTTGTTGTGCAAATTTTTATGCATGTTGTTATGACTAACTATCATCATCAACATAAATTAACACTAGAAGGAGGTCCAACCAATTCATCAGTAGGTTTTGTCTAATTTGATGATAAAGACAGTAAGGTAGCATTCAAACACCATTGTATTTCAAGTCATATGCAAAGATTTGTTGTTTTAAGTATGTGCAGGGTAATCCTTTGTGAAGATTTTGAAATTAAACATAACTATTGCAAGCTTTGTGGTCATTCACTATGAATTTTTAGAGATAAGCTCTATTTCAGGAAAAACTTGCTAAAAATTTGAGGTAGTCTTCTCAAGAAACCTGATATCCAGTTGCGTGTGTCATCAAGCTTCAATATCATCTCATATTTGCATCATTTCTACAAATATTGCATAAATATCTAGTCAGTTTCAAATTCTGGCCATAAATACGACCTTTGGTAGGGAATTTCAACTGATCTTTGCAGTAATCAAGCCAATTTTCCTTAAATTTAATAAATCCTAGCTCTTAGGCCAAACACCAGGTCTAAATCTAGTGGACTCTTTGAAGAATTGCCTATCTAGGGATTTAGACCTAGAACAATAGATATTCATCATTGTCCTGGTTCTAGTGCATCAGGAGTTTCACCAGAATGTGCTCTTATAACTCCTATCAGGTTGCAAACACCTACAGGACCACTTGTCACACCTCAGGTCCAACCTCCACTTGTCACAATGTCGTTCTTTACTACAGAGTCACCTCTGACTTTCACGGCATATCATGCTTTGCCTAAGAATCCTAATAAAATTTGTCCTAAGTGTCATCCATATCAGGATGCTGATGATCACATCAAGACATTCAAGGAATCTTGTTGTAGGGCTAGAATTGAACATCAGGATGTGGTATGCAGGTTATTTCCATTTTCCTTAGGGTAAGAGGCATATAACTAGTATTTCAATCTTGGTCAGGGTTTAGTCAGTTCATGGGCTACCTTGGAGAAAGCCTTTAAGGATAGATTCAAGATACCTATAGATCCTTCCATGAATTATCATTTGTTTGCCATAATCAAGAGATTTGAAGGAGAGCCTATTGCTAACTTCAACACAAGATTCCAGAAGATGCTCTCAAAGTTAGTTGCACCTTATGTCGTAGCAGATGAGGCTGCTAGGAGCATATATTACCTAGCTTTAGATCCCCTGACTTCTATGTTTATCAGGAGAGAACATCCCGGTGTCACAACCTTGACAGGAGCTTTTGAAGAAGCTGTCAAAGTCAGTCAGTAGCTGGTTCCTGCTCCAACACCAAATATTGCCCTTCCTACACTTCCTAGTTATCCTACATATCTTGCTCAACAACAGATTAATGGAGCCATGATACCTCCAGCTGTAATGTCAAGCCCTTTAAAGATACCTCCACTTAGTATCATGCCACCTCCAAATGGAAATGGCCAAATGCTGTAATATCCAGGACATACACAAGCACCTCAGGTTGTCGAATAGTCTAATAATAATAACAATGGATCTTCCTTTTTTAAGCCTCAAACAGAGAATGTAGTAGCTAAGGTTCAAGAAGAGAAGGAAGAAATTAAAGAGATATCAGTACAGTTAAGAAAACTCACCACTGAGATTACTCATCTCAGGAGTTAGAACTTCTATTCTCAACCAAATTAGAATAGAGGATATGCTAATGATAGACATAATTATCCTGATAGGGGATATAATAACAACAATGGCAATACTAATCCCCCTAGATAGCCTAGAGTGTGGAAATCTAGGCCAAACAATGGTTCTCTGCCATCACCCGTAGATAATCAGCCTCCTAGTGAACCTAAGCAGATCACTAGAGTTAACCTTGCAGAGGCAACCCTTACAAACTGATGTAGGATACATAACACCAATGCTCATGTAGAGCTAGATTGTCGTTAGTTCTGGATTGCTGCCAGTATATTTGAAAATGAAGTGTCCAATACTTTAGGTAATCCACCTTGTGTGGAAGGAAATGAAATTGTCCCCTATGGATATGATTCTGCTTTAGTGCTAAAAAACTTCATGCATCATGCTCATCAGTAGACAATGACATCTCATCAGGATTACACCCTAGCATGTGAGGAGTCATCCATGGCCTTTGAGTCTAAATATGTGTTTCCATTTGAGTTTGAAAATGAGCCCTCAATTGAACATGAAAAGGTACATGCTTATCAATAGCAATATCATGGTAGGCATAATTACAACCTAAGGAATAACTCAAATAGACCTACTAGTCCTTTGACCACATCCTTGCCTCCAAATAATTTTAACACTCCTCCTAATCCTAAGGCAAGTAATAACCTTGGATTTCCCAAGGTTAATGCTTAATACTTAGCATCACCAAATACATCACTAAAAGATGCTAATTTGCCTCATGAGTCTGATAAGTTGCTCACTTACCTAGACACTGAAATGAAAAAGATCAAAATCAGCCTGTCATTATCAGAGTTACTTAAAACCCCTGCTATCAAGAAAGCATTCATGAAATCCTTAGATGATCCTGTGTATGAGGAAAATTGACTATGATAAACTAACAAAATCAAAAACCAATAACATAAAGAGAACCAATCTAAATAAAAGCCATTACTAATAAATCAATAAAACATGAAAGCTTTTACTGAGATTTATATTGTTCCCTTTGGATGAATGTAGATTGCTCAATAGTATTGCAAAACCATGGTTGCAACAAGCAAGTAGTGTGCTCAAAGATCAATGTCAAAAGATCGTGAAGTTTCTCAATCGATGCGATGTATGCTCAAAGTGCTATTAAGTATGCCTGAGAAGAAGTGATCGAAGAGAGCTTGTGAAGGAGATGAGGGGGGTTTATATAGGTTTCAACAGAGATCGATCAATGGTTAGGATAATTCAGAAGAATCAACGGAGGAGAACAGTTGAGGAACATGCAACGAATAAGAAGAAGGCAAGTGTCACACAAAAGTTGTTTTATTTGAGTTAAACACTTTCTTTTCTAAAGATAAGACATGCTTTTCATAAATTAGAAAGCTTTTTTCTAATTTAAGAGAAATTGATAAAAACAAGGTTGAGTGAATAGATAACTCAACTTTAGATTTGCTTTTGCATGATTTGAGAGAAATTAAATAATAAATTATTTAATTTTGTGTGCATGGAGAAGAAGACTTATTTTTAGAAGATTTGAAAAATATTTGTAGATAAGAAAGCAAATTAAATAAATAAATTTATTTAATTGTTGTGCATGATTTGGAAGAATAAATAAATTATTTGATTTATCTTATTTTTGGAGAATGAGAGAATTTAAATAAATTTGATTGATTTATCTAAATTTTGAAGAATGAATTTGATTTTATTAAATAATTAGAAATTATTTAATTCTTTGGATAAGATAGAATTTGTGATGAATTAATTAAATAATGGGATTTATTTAATTAATGGAGACTTGAGATTTGGAAAGAAGATAATGATTTAATTAAATAATATAAATTATTTAATGGAGACTTGAAATTTGAAAAAGGATAATGATTTAATTAAATAATATAAATTATTTAATGGAGACTTGAAATTTGAAAGAGGATAATGATTTAATTAAATAATATAAATTATTTAATTAATGGAAGAATAAGGTTGATTTTGCTGAAATTAATTAAATAAAGGGGTTTTATTTAATTAATGTTGAATTTTGAAGTTTTGGAAGAATTTGATGAAATTAATTAAATAATTAGATTATTTAATTAATGTTGAAACACAGGTGATGCTATAGATTAGATGAAATGCAAGTGATTCGAAGACATGGTCATTTTAGGGTGTCTACATTTTGCCCCTCTTTGATGCAATGCAGTTTACAGCGTTGCTTCAAAGAAATCGATAGTTGAAGACATGATACAATTTTTGATGCCCCAGTGTAGCTAGTTGCCCTAGCGTAGCTGGCGTAGGGTACCCCCTTGAGAGGAAAGATAGGGAAGCGACAGGAGAACTGTGTTGACACTTGACTAGAAGATTTGTTGGAGATAGGAAAGGTTGAATAGAAGAAAGTGGAGATAGAAAAGAACATAAGAGAAAGACTGTTGATTGATCTTTGCTAGAAAACTATATAAGGCCATGGAAAAATGGATGGTGTAAATGGATGAGCTTGTTGCAATGGTTTCACATTTGTTTATAAAGAGCAATCATTATTTTTGATATAGCACGTGGATAGTTCACCACCAAGGTATAAAAGACCAAGGTACAGTAATATCCGAGTGTGTGGACGTTGACTCTGCAAGCAAGCGGATTGAACTTAGATCCCTTTAGACATAATATGACCTTGTTGGAACATGTGAATAAGCCATAGTCTTGAACATAAAATAAACTTCAATACATGTAAATGCAAGAAGAATATTAATATGTAAGATGCTAGGTTGTAACACACACAAGATAAATAGAATTCTAAGAAAGATGCTAAAGATCATTCCTCAAACACAAGACACAAAAAAATAATGACTATGCCCCCAATCCATACTGCATTGTAACATACCAAGATTATAGATAAATCAAGCTAGCCTTGAATAGGTAATGGATAAAGGAACAAAAGATAAACCATAACACAAATTGACTGACTTACAAAGTAAACATACAGCCAACATATTCTCTTGCCAAAGAGGTTGCTCAGGATAGATTTGATAGGAAAGATAATAGCCTTATCGTAGGAACTCTGTGTCCATTAAAGGGTGCTATCTACCTAAAAAGACAATGTCTCACTGCAGGAAATGCCACATGTCATAGGAGACACGTGTGTTGGTCTCGACAATGGAACACTACGCAGAAGACAAGCTTGTTGATCTAGGGCTTTGGTTAAGTGGTACTTAGCTGATGTTGGCAATCGGTATACAGGATAGTAGATGACTCTAGAAGGAAGCTGCTTTGCTTCAGGTTTGTTAAGGACTTTTGCTTTGAAAAGATGCACTAGCTTGCTACTTGAGTTAGTCAAGTCGAGGCGAATGGATTTTGAAAAATGGAAGACTAGAAAGGTGAAAGTGTTTGATGGATTGAAATGGGTGGAGAATGATGAGTCATATGTGCCTGAGTATTGGATACATCCTTCGTATTCCAGACTGCCTACATACCCTGTATGCACGGGATCAAGGCACATGTATGATGGAAGATGAAAGTGATAAATATGTAGTTCTGGATAGAGTGATGAGATGGGTCAAGGTGGAAGGAGGAGATCTTATGTACCTGAGTACTAGATACTTCCTTCGTATTCCAGACTGCCTACATACCCATATCCATGGGATCAAGGTACCTTAAGAGTGAGAAGAGAAAATATGTAGTTCTGGTTGCCGTGATGATGTAGGAAAAGTGTTGAGAAGATAACAGCCTTATCATAGGAGCGATGTGTCCATTAAAGGGTGTTACTTGTGAACAATGAGAAAGAGATTGAAGTGTTTTGTGAACCACGAACAAGGAACCCCTCTTAGACCTAGGTTAAGGAAAGAGTTGCCCCCATTTTCGTAGAGGACTTTTCATGGGTGACTGATGAAGAAGACATAGAAAGCTTTGACCTAAGACAAGACAGTGTTAACTATAGACATAGATCAAGACATGGGATGATGACGAGGGACATTGACAAATTTCCAAGCTATACTAGATAGGGGGATGGAAATGCAAACAAGGTCAATGGTTTTATTATGGATGGATGGATGAAGCATGTTGTGAAATGGAAATGGAATGAATAGGACTCGATAGATGATGGATGCTGACTCTACACATAGTGCCTGTTTGCCAAGTTTTCACTATGGTACTTATCCAAGGTGCTTGTTTGCCAGGTTTTCACTAGAGGATGGATTATTTTTGTTATTTTTTGTTTTTTTGTTTTTCATTTTTTTTTTGGAATACTCTGAGGATCAGGCATATAATTTCTTGAGATGGACACTGTTAAGTGGCTCATCCAGAGGAATGCCGTCAGGTGGAGCTAAAGTATAAGCTCCTGATCCATATGCTACTATCACAATAAAGGGACCTAACCAATTAGGCTCAAACTTGCCCTTCTTTTCTTGATCTGCTTGATTTCTCTGATTCTCTTTGAGGACAAGATCACCAACTTGAAACCATCTTTCTTTGATCTTTTTGTTGTAATTACGCCGAAGGTGGTTTTGATAGACATGGAGATGATTAAGTGCGGCAAGGTGCCTTTCCTCTAGTAGTTCAATCTCAGCTAATCTGGAAGTGTGATACTCCTCTCTGTCAATCAGGTCCTGCATGGGTACTCTGAGGGATGGGATCTCAACCTCTATGGGTAGGATGGCTTCAGAGCTATAGACCAGGGCATAAGGTGTGGCACCAATTGGTGTTCTGATACTAGTGTAGTAGACTCGTAGGGCGGGATTGAGTTGCAAGTGCCAATCACGTCCAACTTCATTAATTGTCTTCTTGAGGATTTTGAGAATGGTTTTATTGGAAGCCTCAGCTTGGCCATTACTTTGTGGATAGTAGGGAGTTGAAAAGTGATGTTGGATATTGTATTGTGTGCACAAGGCATGGACATCTTGATTCTTGAATGGTCTCCCATTATCAGTGACAATGGCTTAGGGAATACCATACCGGTAAATGAGGTAGTTAAGGATAAATTTGGCTATTTTCTTACTGGTGATATAGGTCATGGGAATGGCTTCAACCCACTTTGTGAAGTACTCAGTAGTGGTAATGATGAATTTGTGACCATTGGATGAGGATTGGTGGATTTGTCCTACAAGGTTGAGACCCCATTAAAACAAAGGCCATGGAGTAGTCACATGATGTAATTCATGAGCTGGTGCGTGAATCAAATCTCCATGCTACTGGCATTGTAGACACTTCTTAGCAAACTGTGTAGCATCTTGCTCTATTGTAGGCCAATAGTACCCTATTCTGAGTATCTTCTTAGTGAGATTAGGACTGGTAGAATGTGTGCCATAGACACCTTCGTGTATGTCTCGTAAGGTGGCTTCAGCTTCTTCCACGTTAAGACATTGTAAGAGGATACCATCGAGACTCTGACGATATAGTGTATCACCCAGAATGGTGTAATGGGAGGATTGATAGATAAAGGTTTTACATTGGGTGGATGATAGGTCAGAGGGAAAGGTATTGTGATTAAGGTATTCATAGATATATTCATACCTTGGGGAATTGGGACCAACAAGTTCATAGATGATTTCAGTAATTGGAACATCGACGGCTGGTATCAACAATTGCTCGATCAAGAATTCACATTTTTGTGTATTAGCAGGCATGTCAATCAATGACCGTACAGAAGCCATAGAATCTGTAGCTTTGCTATGCTCTCTTGGAATTTTCTCAAATGTGATGCTAGAAAAATGTGGTTTGTAGGCATCCACTAGTTGCTTGTAGGGGACCAACTTTTCATCTTTTGTTTGGTACTCATCTGTGACTTGGCGAATGACTAGTTGTGAGTCTCCATATACTTGTAATTCAGTGATGTCCCATTGAATTGTTGTATTAACACCTATGAGGAGTGCTTCATACTCGGCGATGTTGTTGGTGCAAGGGAATGCAAGCCGATATGACTTTGGAATATGGTCATTTTGAGGTGTGATAAATAAGATGCCAGCCCCTGATCCATGTTGTGTGTAGGAACCATCAAAATACAACTTCCACATTATTGAGTTAGACAGCGTGAATAGATTCTCATCCAAAAAGTCTACTACCATAGGGTGTGTATCTGTCATGGGTGCTTCTGCTAGTTGATTTGCTAGTGCTTGTCCTTTGATTGCTTTACGATCTATATACTCAATGTCAAACTCACTAAGGATCATGACCCTTTTAGCTAGTCTTCCTATAAGAGCTACTTTTGCAAGTAGATACTTCAATGGATCAATTTTGGCTATAAGATTTGTGTGTTGGTTCAACATATAATGCCATAACTTTTGGGAAGCGAACACTACTGCTAAACAAGCCCTTTCCATTGGTGAATAATTGAGTTCGTATCCCACCAAGGTCCTACTGATATAATAAATTGCACGCTCTTTTCCTATTTCATCATGTTGTACTAACAAGGCCCCTAGGGCCGAAGTTGTAGTAGAGATGTATAATATCAAAGGTTTATCCGCAACTGGTGGCACCAATATAGGAGGTGTAGCTAGATACTCTTAAAGCTGATCAAATGTTGCTTGACACTTATCGTCCCATTGAAATGAAACATCCTTGCGGAGTAAGTGTTGAAATGGTTGACATTTATCTACTAGCTGTGAGATGAAACACCTGATGGATTGCAACCTTCCCTAAAGGCTCCTTAGTGCTTTAAGGTTCTTTGGTGGAGGCATCTCCACTATAGCCTTGACTTTTGTGGGGTCTACTTCGATACCTTTGTGAGATACAATGTATCCCAATAGTTTCCCTAATGTTACACTGAAGACACACTTCTTTAGATTGAGTCTTACTTGGTATTTCTCAAGCCTATCAAAGATCTGTCCTAGAACTTGTATGTGATGTACCCTAGAAGATTTAGCTAGTATGTCATCCACATAGTCCTCCATGATATCATGAAAGAGATCATGGAATATCACTATTATTGCTCTCTGATAGGTTGCTCCTGCATTCTTTAGACCAAACAACATGACACACCAACAATAATTACCCCAAGGAAAAGTAAAAGTTGTTTTATGTTGATCTTCTTCTGCTATACTTAGCTGATTATAGCCTGAGAATCCATCCATGAGAGAAAGCATTTTGTGACCTACTTTTAAGTCTACTATAATATCAATGTTTGGTAATGGAAAGTCATCTTTGGGACATGCTTTGTTAAGATCTCTAAAATCATTGCACATGCAGATGTGCCCATTGGGTTTAGAAACAGGTATAATGTTTGATACCTAGTCTAAATAATCAATGGGTCAGATGAATTTTGCATCTAATAGCTTCTATATTTCCACTTTTACCAAGAGAGCTATCTGTGGGTGTATCTTCCTTAGCTTTTGCTTGACTGGTTTAACTTTTGGATCAACTGTGAGATAGTGAACTACTAGCTTAGGGTCTAACCTTGGCATATCGGCATAGGTCCATGCAAAGTTGATGGTTCTCTGTAAGAAGAATGTGTTAAGATTCCTATGCTCTGTTTCTGATAATGATGCTGCTAGGAATGTGGTCTTTGGATTTTGCTCTATGCCAAGGTTTATCTCTGTAGAATCTTCCACTAGAAGAGCAGACTTCTCTTGATACTTAGATGGTAGGGGAAGGTCAAATCCTCCATCCTCAGGTGCCACAGTTGGGTTTTCACCTTTGGATATGTCCTTTGTTTTTAATATTTTGTGATCAGGAGGTGCCACAGTGTGGTTTTCACCTAGAGATCTTTCTTCATTTTTACTTTTGCAACTGGAGGATTTAGCATTCTCACCAAAATAAGTTGTTGGATCTAGTTCCATTACAAAACCTGCTTCATGATCACCAAGAGGGATACCCTCCCAAAGTCCCATGAACTCAACTAAAGCTTCATCATTATGAAATACATCTATAACGGGGGACCCTTGTTGGTCCCAATTGATAAGTTCAAGGTAGACAAGTGTTACATTCTAGGTGTTTGTGGTGGAGGTTAAGGATACGACAGATAGTGTAAAAATGGAGGATTATGCAAATAGGTTGGTCATATGGAGGGAAGAGTCATCAATGATATCCTCAGTAGACGTCAAATCGGTGGGAAAAGTGTTAGCTACCTCGTCGAGGATATACTCGATGTCCAAGGCACGTGGTACCTTCTTACCAAATCCTAATCCCTTCTTGTCTAGTTTCTTTGTCACAACAATGGGCTCCATAGTTCCTTGATTCTATTTCCCAAGGCCACATTTGCCTTTATAGCCCATGTTTTTTACTATCCTTAAGCCATTGCCATATTGCTTGGCTGGTATTGTGACTTGTTCTTTCTCCTTATAGAGCCAAGAAGAAATGTCCTCAATAGTTTCCTCTTCCAATAATCATCCATGTTGGAATTGGGTTAGAAATGCTGGGGAGGGATAGTTGCTTTTTTAGTTACTTTGGCAATGGGTGGTTGGCCATAAGATTTAGGGGATAAAGGCATCCGCCCTACACAACAAGATTTTGAGAGATCATAAGTGCCAAAACCTATATCACGGATGTGTGCTTTGATTTCAGGAATAGGATTAGGTTCACTTGTAGAGGCTTGTGTCAGAGTTTTAGGATCAACAAATAGTGGGGATTCAAGGGCTTTTGCATTGTTAGACACTTGGTTGCAATTCTTATAATTGCCTTGCAAGACATAGCAAAATTCAAAAGGATTGGGGTCTCCTGGGATAGTGATCTCCATACCATTGAATGGGAATTTGAGAGACTGGTGGTATGTGGAGGGAATAGCTTTCATTGCATGGATCCATGGGTGGCCTAGGATAATGTTGTAAGGTAGCTCAATGTCAAGGACTTGGCACTTGGTTTCCAACATAATGGGGCCCAATTGTATAGGCAAGTGGATAATACCTTTTGAACGGTGTTCAGCATCATCATATCCCTTGATTGTAATACTTTGATCAGTGTTGACATGATCCTCAGAGTATCCCAATTGCTTAAGTAACTTTAAAGAACAGATGTTGAGACTAGCACCACCATCTATGAGTATACGTTTGATTTTGTGCTTATGGATGAGAACCTCAATATGAAGGGCATCATTGTGACAAGGATCATGGGATGGGATATCTTTCTCAGAGAAGACCACATTGTAGGGTGAAGCAATGTTACCTACTATAGTTTGGAAATCCGTGACCACTATGTTGTTAGGAACCGAAGACTCTTGGAGGGCTTTTTCTAGCACTACTCTATGTGCAGGTGATGATCGTAGAAGGTCCAAGATAGAGATCTATGCTGGTGTTTTCCCTAGATGTTTGACAAGATTATAATTAGACTGAGCCAGAAGACTAGGTGTAGGACCACGAATGGTGACACGACCACGATGAGTTGTAATAGCGCAATCCGTAGATTTGCCTTTGATTGTGAGGGTAGACACTTGACTCTCTTCAAAATGACCTACAATGGAATCAAAGGAAGTGGAAGCATGATTGATACCTTTACCTCTATCCTGAGAAGGAGGTGGACCATGATGAGGGAATGGTTCCTTGTGCATATCGAGATCTTTGTTCATGTGCTGAGCTGGTGGATCTTCTTGTAGGGATATTTGATTGCTTACGATGAGATTTTGGATTAGGTGCTTGAGTTTCATGCACAATGTGGTTCTGTGCCCCTTGCTCCTATAGAATTCACAGTATTCATTTTCCCTATACCGTGCAGTTTTGTAAATAGGTTCCCCATACGGGAGAGCATTGAGTAAGGTGATCAGACCTTTATGTAAAATCTTTTGTAAGACTATCTCTATGGGCTCTCCCAAGGGAGTGAATTGACGCCGCGGAGGGTAATCTTGTTGAGGCCGCTCTTGTTGTCATTGCTGTTGGTTTTGATAAGGTTTCCTTTGTTGTTGCTGTTATTGTGGTGGAGCTTGACTTGGTTTGGAAAGTTGCAGTGGCGTTTGCAAAGTTTGGACATGTTTAGATTCAACCACCCCATCGTTGACCATGTTTTTGTTTTTGTTCCAATATTTGGGTTTATCACTCAATTATTGATGAGGAGCATTGTCTTTTGTTTCTTTGAAGATTTTAACCACACCCTTAGCAATGAGGGCCTTTTCGATATTAATTCCTTTGTACATGATTTCGTCGAAGGTGGTAGCACTAAGAATTTGCAAATGGAAACCTAACTCTTGGTTGAGGTTCTGCACAAATATGCTAACCAGTTGTTTCTCATGAATCTTGAAAGGGAATTTGCTAGCCATTTGTCTCCATCGTTGAAGGAAAGAAATGAAAGTTTCACCATTTTTCTATTTATTGTTGCATAGATCTATCATGGAGATCTCATGCTCTGCGTTGTAGGAGAAATGGGTGGCAAATTTCTCTGCTTGCTCCTTAAAATATTTGATACCCGTAGGCAAGTGTGAGAACCATTCTATTGCTTGACCTCCAAGACTGCAAGGAAAGAGATGCATAAGGTATGTGTTGTTATGTGAAACCTCGAAGCAAGTAAGATAGAATTCCCTGAGATGGTCTTTTGGGTCACCTTTTCCTTTGTATTTATCAAACTTAGGAATAGTAAAATTTTGAGGAAAAGGGATCATAGGTAAAGACCGATCGAAAGGATAAGGACACACTTCTTCTAAATAGAAGGTCTTCTTGGTGTGGCCAAACGTAAGATCAGACAGTTGTTGAACTTCCGTGATTTTTAGCTCCATTGTTGTGGGAGGGGTTGGAAACATCTCTTGTTGTCCTAGAAGTGGTTGTTGCTGCCCATATGGTAGAGTGTAGTGTGAACCATAAGAATTGGTATTATAAGGGTCATAAGATTGGTTGGGGTCGTATGCGTTGTATGTAGGATTCGAATTGGGTTGGAATTGGATGTTTTGATTTGGAAGAGGTGGAGGTGGCGCTAGGTAAGAATGTTGGCTTTGTGATGGTTGAAGAAAAGAATTAGGTGGAGGAGAGCTAAAGTGCGTAGGATTAGGTTACGATGGTGGCACATAGCTTTGGGAAACTTGATGTTGGGGAAGTTGAGGGTGGCTAGGTAATGTGTGAAAGAAATTTAGCGCTGATGAACATTGTGGAGAAGGGAAATAGGTAGATGTGATTTGCAATGGTTGGGGTTGATTGAGGATGAGAGTAGAAGAATGTTGTGGTTGGGGTTGCATGACTCTAGTTGGTTGAGAGACATGAAGGTTTGATGATATAGGAGGTGGCATTTGTTGAGACCCTTGTTGCATGGCTGCATAGTTGTTCCCTGGTTTGTAATTTGGTGGGAAACCTATTCGTGAAGGAGTAACCAAAATTCCACTTGCGATTGGTGTGGACATTTTAGGAGTTTGTTTTATATTTGATTGAGCTAAGGTGGCTTTCTTAGCTAGCTCCACTTGACATTGTGGAGTCTCTTGTTGATTTTTGTAGATTTCAATAGGAGTCAGAAGCGGTGAAATGACCCTCTTTCCTGTTGGGTTTTGAAAAAGGGGATTCTTATATTGTACCATTGTTTTCCCCTATGAGCCTTGTTCAGGTAAAGGCGTGGTCACTGTTGACATGGTTTGGACCACCTATATGGCACTTAAGGTGTTGTTTGTCTCCTTGAGAGTGGATAAATCAAAATCTTGAGGTAACTTGGCTCCTTGCTCTGCAAGCAAGCAAAAGAAATGATCTTGGTTCTCGCTAAGGATTTTGTCAAAGGTGGCTACAGCTCTAGGATCTCGTATGAATTCATCAAGATCTTGCCCATCTTCTTGAGAGGATTGACCCATTTCAAAGTGTTGCTCTTCTTGAGGTGGGGCTAGATCTATAGTATAACCTTGTGGGACAAAATCTGGAGGCATGCCAGTGGTATAGTGAGGTGTGCTTGTCAAAGGGACCCTACCTTCTTGAGGCATGGCTTGATCAATAGTCTATCCTTGTGGCACAAAATCTGGAGGCAAGCTGGTGGTATAGTAAGGTGTACTTACCAAAGGGACCCTACCCTCATGAGGAGTGCTAGGGTGGTCAAGGTGCGGCATGTTGGGAGAATTGGTAGATCTTTTCTTGGGTGTTCTAGGAGTAACCTTGGGAGTAATATTGAGACGACCTGATTGCGGTGTGTGAGAAGAGGATTTGTGCTTCCTAGGGACAACTTGCTTGGACTTCATAGTTTGCTGGAGCCTAGTGGTTACCATGGAATACACTAGGACAAAATGTAATGCTGAGATTTTGCTTGTGTTTGGAAAAAGACAAAATCTGATGCACAAGTAACTAGACCAAAGGCGCTATACTGTTTGACTAGAGGCGTAGGACTATGCAACCAAAAGCTTGCTACTATAATACCAAAGGTGATGGACTGAGCTACCAGAGGTGAGTTACTGCTATACAAAAGGTGAGCTAATGTGAACAAAAGCAAGCTATTGTACCACCAAGGGTGAGCTACTGTAATACCAGAGGTGCTAAAGTAGTGTCTGATGTTTTTTAAAGGCAATTTTGATAGATTTGGTTATGGTTCTGATTGGATTTATCTTTGGCAAGAGAAAACACAGCAAACAAGTGGTCAAAAAAAGACTGATACAACAGATAGTGTATGTTCGAGGCTCACAAGAAAGCCCAATGTTTCCACAGGTATAAGACAATTGCAATCAATAACAAGCACTTTTTATCCCTAGAGACAAGGTTTCATTGTAGTAGATCAGCTCACAGCTTAATACTCCATCGATAAAACTATCATTCCATAAAGGTGTCAGATATTTTATATCTTTGTGAGAGACGATAGGTAGGGATATCTCACCCTCCCCTTGGAAAAATCAAGTAGGTCACAAGAGCTTTATGGCCAAGGGAATACTATCTCTTCTCAAGGGAGCCTATGGTGAGTATCTTAAGGGCTTAAATTGATTCCCCTTGCACTGATGATTACTGTAACATTCGGAGGTAGATCGGGTAGTCTCTATCTAGAATGGTTCTTAGTAACTTTGAGTGACCAATTCCTTACGAGCAATGTGACAAGCTACTAAAAGCTTTAACCAATCCTACTAAGAGTATCAAACACTTCACTCAATGTGAAAATTATTTCCACAAAGAGCTAGTACACCTCTTTTCAGTTTGGCACCACAAGGTAAGGCTGACGTCGGTTAGGACTTAGCTTTCGCCTTATCCCTCTTATATAGTAGTTCAAAGGAAAACTCTGCTTAGGGTCATCCCTTTTGGATGAAATGCAATCCAAAAGAAGGCCCTTCTAAAGGAAGTACTGAAATGTAAGAGAAAGCACGTCAAACAAAGGTTCAATTGTCTCGTTATAAGAAAAAATAAGGTGCAACTAAATTAGGCACACACACGTTTGTAGTTGTCAATTGTCCCTTATGAAATTGAAGTGTTTGGCATTCATGCCCATTGTCCCTTACAAAATTGAGGTGTTTTTGCATACATGTCCATTGTCCCTTAAGAAAAGTAGTATGTTCCAAAGACTTAGATTGTCAAAATGATTTGTTCAATTATCCCTTAAGAAGGCAATATGTTTATAAGACTTAGTGAGATAAATCAAGATTTCTTCAATGCTCATCCTACATAAACATATTAGAAAAAACTATTTGCTCTATGCAAGTGATAAGAAGTTGTAACAAGTTAAATAGTTCCAAAAAAACCCACAAGTTAGCAAAAAATAAATCAAATTAACCAAAAGCGCTTAACTTGTTACGTGAAAAAATGAGCAATATGCAAAAAATCTAATAATAATGATTAGGTATAGTAGATTGAATATTATGATCAGATTCTATATGAAATTCTATGGAATTTTAAAAAAAAGTTTGTAAAAATTGAGTAAATTTTGCACAAGTTATGACCGTTTAAAGTTTGCTAAGAAGGGTTGACTTTGACTGAGTGTACCTGATAAATTTGATAAAATTACCTCAAAATTAATTCACCATAGAAAATTTGGGAGAACCATCTTTCCAACGCCACTAGTTTCATGAAAATATGACTCTGTATCCAAAAGATATGTTCGATTTCATGAAACTGCTAAAAATAGGGATACGGATTAGAATCTATTTTTCTCAAAATTCATACACTTCCTACAAAAAATAAGAGATACCCAGATACAATTTTGATGTTTTTGACAAAACCCAGAAACCTTTTGAGCTAAACTTACACAGATATTCCTAATTTCATGAAATTTCTAAAAATAGGCCAAAAAAAAATAAAAAAAGCATAGGCTAAAAATAAGGACACGGATTGGGATCTGTTTTTCTCAAAATTCATACACTTCTTGCAAAAATAAGAGATACCTAGATAGGATTTTGATGTTTTTGACAAAACTTAGAAATCTTTTGAGCTAAAGTTACCCCATTTGAATGATCAACGCCTATTCTCTCAAACTAGTGAATAAGAATCTTCAAATCTTCTGCATTGTGATTGCGCTTTTCTGTACCTAGCTTCAAAAAAATCAACTTTTTCTTTAAAAAAAGCAAGGTTAGTGGGTCCCACTAGGCATGCCTGAATGTGTATGAGAAAAATTGACTATGATAAACTAACAAAATTAAAAACTAATAACATAAAAAGAATCGATCTAAATAAAAGCCATTACTAATTAATCAATAAAACATGAAAGCTTTTACTGAGATTTATATTGTTCCCTTTGGATGAATGTAGATTGCTCAATAGTATTGCAAAACCATGGTTGTAACAAGCAAGTAGTGTGCTCAAAGATCAATGTCAAAAGATCGTGAAGTTGCTCAATCGATGCGATGTATGCTCAAAGTGCTATTAAGTATGCCTGAGAATAAGTGATCGAAGAGAGCTTGTGAAGGAGATGAGGGGGGTTTATATAGGTTTCAACAGAGATCGATCAACGGTCAGGATAATTCAGAAGAATCAATGGAGAAGAACAGTTGAGGAACATGCAACGAATAAGAAGGCAAGTGTCACACAAAAACTATTTTATTTGAGTTAAACACTTTCTTTTCTAAAGAAAAGACATGCTTTTCATAAATTAGAAATTTTTTTTCTAATTTAAGAAAAATTGATAAAAACAAGGTTGAGTGAATAGATAACTCAACTTTAGATTTGCTTTTGCATGATTTGAGAGAAATTAAATAATAAATTATTTAATTTTGTGTGCACGGAGAAGAAGACCTATTTTTAGAAGATTTGAAAGATATTTGTAGATAAAAAAGTAAATTAAATAAATAAATTTATTTAATTGTTGTGCATGATTTGGAAGAATAAATAAAATATTTGATTTATCTTATTTTTGGAGAATGAGAGAATTTAAATAAATTTGATTTGATTTATTTAAATTTGGAAGAATGAATTTGATTTAATTAAATAATTAGGAATTATTTAATTGTTTGGATAAGATAGAATTTGTGATGAATTAATTAAATAATAGGATTTATTTAATTAATGGAGACTTGAGATTTGGAAAGAAGATAATGATTTAATTAAATAATATAAATTATTTAATGGAGACTTGAAATTTGAAAGAGGATAATGATATAATTAAATAATATAAATTATTTAATTAATGGAAGAATAAGGTTGATTTTGCTGAAATTAATTAAATAAAGGGGATTTATTTAATTAATATTGAATTTAGAAGTTTTAGAAAAATTTGATGAAGTTAATTAAATAATTAGATTATTTAATTAATGTTGAAATGCAGGTGATGCTATAGATTAGATGAAATGCAAGTGATTCGAAGACATGGTCATTTTAGGGTGTCTATAGATCCTACTCCAAAAGAGGATAGTCATACCTCAGGTTAGTCTAGAAATAAATATCATGTTGCTAGGGATGTTAATGTTAAACACAAAGCCCCAACTATTGTTCAAGCTACAGAATGACTCTTTACAGAGACAAGAGTGAGTCACCTCCTTTTCTCCTTACTATAAGGATGTTTGGTAAGAATTTGCACAACTGCTTAGTAGACTCAAGAGCATCTACCAATGTAATGCCCCTATCCATATGCAATGCCTTAGGGTTGCATCTTGCTAAGTCATTAAATAAAGTAACCCAATTGGACAAAACAAAGGTGAGTGTGGTAGGAGAACTAACTCACATTCACATGTAGTTAGCATTAGATCCCAGAATCTAGTACTATATTGATATTTAGGTAGTTGATATACCTGATACCTATGGGATGCTTCTTAGTAAGGACTGGTCAAAAACCCTTAAAAGATACATGTCAACTGATTTTAATTATATGTGGTTGCCCTAGACAAGAATACCAAATCAAATAAGGATAGATGCTGAGCCACGCATGAAACACATGATCACAGAATATAATAAAACCAATGAGATCATGTATATGGATGTAGAACCCAGAGTTTACTCCATCAGACCCCAGACTATCAGGATAGAGGAGATCCTGATGTATGATGTTCATGATCATGATTATAACCCTTAGGATGATAAAATAATTATAGAGTATGATTGTAACCCCAAAAGTGAAGTAGAAGTTGATCATTTCAATAATTTTGAGATGCACTTGTTTAAAGAGGTGCAACGATGTCGGTTGTTAAAAATGCCTACTCATGATATTCTAATTGAAGGATGGTGTAGGCTACATGATGAGGCACATTCTGAAAAGACTTGTGATGCTTTCTTAGACATGATGGAGTTGGAACAAGCATACAGTGAGGCATCATCATCATCATCATCCGCAGTAAGTTCTGCATATAGTGATAGTGACACTAATTTTTGTTTGTCATCTACAGGAGTAGGAGAATGCACACATCATGATGAGAGTTCTATTCAGATGATAAAAGAGATACTAGTATGTAACAAGAGTAATGTTAAAAGAAATAAGAAAATCACCCTAGGAACTGATTGTTTAGTGGAATCAGACTATGAGTTATCTGATGAAGATAGGAGCAGTAATCTATCCAAGTTTGAATAGTTTTTATCAAAAGAGATTCAAAAGATGACACAATAGCAAAAATCTCCATAGGATGTCCTAATTGAGGGATGGTGCAGGTTACATGAAGCACCACATTCATAAACTACTTGTTCATTATGTCTGCATATTTTGAAAAGGCAGATGTTGCATAGTCCAGAAGATTTTCCTTCTGATAATAAAAGGAAAGAAGAAATATTAGCTTCACATAAGGTAGATAAGGTGAAGTCTGAGAAAATTGAAACATCAAAGTTAAAATGGATATCAAATGGTGCAGCTGCCAGAGCTAAAAAGAAAAGAGAAGGCCTAGACAAGCCTTTAGCTGAAGATAAGCCACGGATCCTCAGGTTTGATGGAACCAAGTGAAAACAAGGAGCTGGAGTAGGAGTAGATCTTATTGATCCATCTAGAAAATCCTACTTGGTAGCATACAGATTGTAATTCCCATGCACAAATAATGTGACATAGTATGAAGCTATGATTCATTGGATATTATTTGCACTTTGAAAGAAAGTGAAGATTCTGCATGTCTACGGAGACACAGAATTAGTAGTAAGATAGGTAAGGGGCATATATTCTTGTAATTACAATAAGTTGTCTAATTACAGACATAGGGTATGGGACTTGATAGATGATTTTGATGCTTTCAACATCACCCATGTACCTAGAGAACAAAATCATAGGACAGATGCCTTAGCTCAAGCTACCAGTACTCTGGAACCATTGTCCATATCTAGTTTAAAGATATTCTTAGTTGAATTAGTATCAGTGCCCTCTATACCAGATAATGTAACTTACCTTCAAGAATTTGATGATGATCAGCATATATTGGAATTTATTTCCAATAGGGATGTCTTTGATGCACAGATCATAGATGAAAGAAATGTAGAAGACCATATCTGGGAAGAAGAAGAAATCCTAGAGTTGCCTGGTAACAAGATTCCCAAGGGAATGATAGAGCTAGAAAGAGCATTTGATCTAGACAATATGTTGAAACAAAAAGATCTCCCCAAAGCAGATGGAGGAGATATTCATAGATCAACATTGGAAAAGATGATGAAAAAAGAAATGTCCTGATTGGGAAAGTCTATATAGAAGAAGAGCTGGAAGGGATAACTCAAGCTCTCAAAGATTACATCCTTGTCATTGCTTAGACATATGATGAGTTGAAAACTTATGATACATCAATCATCACATATAATATACCTTTGAAGCTAGATGTCAAGCCTTTTAGACAAAAACAAAGACCTATCAATGCTCTACTGGAACCCATCATTTTTTAAGAAGTTAAAAAGTTGCTCAATGCAAGGATCATATTTCTTGTGAGACATTCCACATGGGTGGAAAACTTGGTCCCAATAAGGAAGAAAAATGGTTACATTAGATTATGTGTAGACTTCAGAAACTTAAATAGAGCTTCTGATAAGGATAACTATCCTTTACCTTCTCTGGATGAGGTTTTACATATTATGAATGGTGCAAAAATGATGTCATTTCTAGATGGTTTCTCAGGTTATAACCAGGTGATGGTGGACAAAATAGATAGATTAAAGACTGCATTCACCACAAAGTGGGGAATATTCGCCTGTAGGTGCATGCCTTTTGGGTTGATTAATGCTGGAGCAACATTTCAGGGAGCGATGGACATAGCCTTTAGAGGATTGATTGGTAAATGCATAGTCATATACATGGATGACTTGACAGTTTTCTCTAAAGAGAGAGGAAATCATGTAGAAGACCTCAGGAAGGTGCTAAGGAAATGTGAACAATATGGAATATCCCTAAACCCTAAGAAATGTATATTTGGGGTAACCACAAGCAAGTTATTGGGCCACCTGATAATAGAAAATGGGATCATCATTGACCCTGAGAGGGTAGAATCAATCATGAAGATACAACTTCCCATAAGTAAGTAGGAGCTCAAATCTTACTTTGGTAAGATTAATTTTGTTAGAAAATTTATCACTGGTTTTGCAAAAATTGTCAGACCCTTGAATGCCATGCTAAAAAAGGATGCCAAAATTGAGTGGACACCTAAAGCTAGAGCATCTTTTGAAGATATTAAGAAAGCCATATCTAATGTTCTAGTTCTGATTAGTCTAGATTATACCAAGTATTTTTACATTTATTCATTTTCTTTAGAGCATAGATCTATAGTAGTGTTGACATAGAGAAATGAGACTAAAGAAGAAAAGCCTATAGCCTTCATGAGTTGTCCTTTCAGAGATGTAGAACTCAGATACATGGACATGGAAAGGCAAGCACTTGCTTTGGTTTGAGAAGTTAAGAAGTTCAGACATTACATCTTGAGAAGTAAAGTGATAGCTGTAGTACTTGATGCAGCAGTAAAAATACTTTTAATGCAAAGTGAACCAGGTGAGAAGAGAGCTAAATGGATCACTATCCGCTAAGAGTATGATATGGACATAACACCCATGAAGTTAGTAAGAGGGAAAGCATTGATCCAGATGATATAAAAAATTGATCCTAACATTATGAGCCAGTAATATGTTATTAATGCAAAGGAAGATGGAGAATGGTATTCAGACATCAGGCACATCCTGCTTACTGGAAGATGTCCTCAGGGCTACCACTCATGCTATCCTTAAGGCAGGGTATTATTGGCCCACTATTTTTAAAGATACCACTGAACACATCAAATGTTGTCATATGTGTCAGGTTGCTTTAAATAGAGAAAGATATGCTATTCAACCTTTGCAGCTAGTGATAGAGATGTGCCCATTTGCTCAATGGGGAATGGATTTCATAGGACCTATCAATCCTCCATCATCTTTAGGCCATAGGTACATTTTGACTATTACTAATTACTATACCAGGTGGACTGAAGCTGTCAGTAGTAAGACATGTAATGCTGAGGATGTAATCAAGTTTTTGGAAAGCAATATAGTAACCAGGTATGGAGTCCCTTATGCTTTGGTATGTGATAATGGGTTTGCCTTTGCTTCAAAAAGATTATCAAGTTTGGCTTTTGACTATGGGATCATCTTAAAATTTTCTTCAAATTATAATTCCCAAGGGAATGGATTAGTAAAATCCATAAACAAGAACCTATTGAACATCATAAAGAAGTTGATAGAAAAGAACCCAAGGGAATGGAACACCCTATTGAAATATGCCTTGTGGGTAGATAGAACCAGGATGAAGGTTGCATTAGGAAATTCTCCTTTTCACCTAGTATATGGGGTGGATCCCATCCTCCCTATTAACCTAAAGATCCCTACACTGTAGTTTACACAAGAATACCTAGGCATAGATAATAAACAAGAAGTCAGGTTGCTTCAGTTGATGCACCTAGAAGAAAAAAGGAGTAAAGCAATTGACCAATTTGCTAAACATCAGGCTGTTGTCAAGTGTTGGTTTGACAAAAGAGCTAGAGTCAAGGCCTTTAGAATCTCAGATTTAGTCCTGACATGGGAAAAAGCACATGAAAGGAAAGGAGATCATGGTAAGTTTGATAAACTCTGAATAGGTCCCTTTCAAATTTTAGAAATTTTAGGAGACAACACCTATAGGCTTAAGACCTTAACTAGTGAGGATGTTCCATTACTAGTTAATGGATAATTTTTCAAGCATTATTTTCAAGCCTGAAATAGTGTCATGTAGGTCATGTGTATCATAGTGTGCATATTTGTATAGTTATTTGTACAGTTTTGTGTTGTTTTTGTTTTTTTGCTTGTTGAGTTCTATTTTGGTTAGTCAAGATGATGTAGCTCATCACCCTAAGAAAATAACCAAATTGTTAAGATTCAAGTGATGGGAACAAATTTATATATAGGTTATGACTCATTTTGAGAAGTGTTGGTGATTAGGTCTGTGATATCTTTTCATCAGGGTGCCTTTTCTTGACCAAAGTGATTTATTCATAATGACTCACCTAACAGCCTTGGGTTGTTGAACACACAAGTATAGGTGTTAAGTGAAAAATCTAAAGGGATTCCCTTGCTACCAATGCAATCTCCAACCCAAATCAGCAAGTGACCATACCTTGCACACTAAGCTTACATGATGACATCATATGAATATAGAGATAAATATTGAAAATCAAAAAAGAAATAAAATTAGGCCATCTCAGTAACTCTATCAGAGCTATAGACGCCTACTGGCAGTGGGGCTCTACTTAGGGGGATTGTATAGATAACCTTGTCAGGGCTATGGATGCCTGCTGGCAGCAAGGCTCTATCTAGGTTGGCTATGAGGGATGCTCCCAAACTATGTAGCTTAACATCAATTACTCATGTTTTCAACTTACTTTCAATATGAGGATAATTAATCATTTACACACACATGATCCTTTGTTAGCATTGTTGCCATGATGAAACCTTATCATTCAAAATGATTATAATGCTTATACTTAGAAAAAGTTAGAATTCTATGTTAGAATGTGATCACATCACTTGAATAAGTGGAATTTAGTTGTTTTCTTTAGTGGCAAGTTGTTGTGTGGTTACACAACATGCCCCATTTTGACTTGACAAAATAGGGACCCAACTTTTTGCTACTTTTCCTTGTGTTATTTTTTCTTCTTTTCAGCGGTCTGGTAAAAGTAAGTCATGCAGATAACCTTGTAATGGGGTAGATAGGTCATCATGATGAGGTTAGTTTGTCAAAGTCAATATTTCATATCATTAACCTCATAGTTGGAAAGTACATAAAATTCTATACAGGTTTACCTTTTGGATCACTCTAAAATTCCTTAAAGGGAGAAAGTTATGTTAAGTCAAAGTCCTAGTCAAACTTGATATTCTTGGGGCAGTCATATTTCAAACATCAATCACATTATGTAAGATCACCCTGATATAGGTTTATCACCCAATAATCACTTGGTCTGCAAACTCTAGATGTCAATTTTACGTGATAGCTATTATTGGCTCATCAAACAACTTCATACATTTTGCGGGGGCCATATTTCTTAATATTAGTCATCTTACAAATGTCACCCTTGTCGTAAAACATCACCCAATGCCAATATGCCAATGATGTCATCCAAACTTGATGAACAAAGGAAATCACCTTGATGGTGATGTCATCATTCTTTTTACATCACAGAGGTATATATCTAATGCCCCACCATATTCAACAATATGACAGTGATGTCATCACAACACAATGCTTAAATATGGTTGCCAATATGGTGACATCACCCCAATATTTTCCCAAGGGGGTCATTTTATTTTGCAGGGGTCATGTTTTGAACATCCCCCGATCTTAAATTCATGACCTGATATACATTAGGTGAATGTTGACTACATCACTCAATTCATTTGCATTAGTTTTGCTGCTCAAAGATGGAAGGTCATTTTATACAAAGGGGGTCATATTTTGAATATCACCTGATCTTTCGAAGATCACCCCCTCCCTCCTGTTTCTTGACTTGAAATGAGCTTAAATGCGGTAGGTGGATTCCCGCCGACTGTGAATACAATTCAAACACTTGGCACCATCCATGGATTCTTTGCAGAGGATCAACAGATTTGATTGATTTAACACTGTTTTACCCTAATCTGCTCTATGAATGAGTTTAAAGGTAACTTTCTGAGGTTATTTTCATTTACCTTGTGAAAAAACAAGAAATTACAAAGCAAAGAAGTCAAACCCTCATATGAGCCACTTGTGAATGGATAAGCTCATACAATGTAATAGAGTGGGTTGTCATCAGCATTTGCAGCCATTTTCTGTAATCACCCGTCTAACCTAGGAGTAAAGCATTATCAGGTAAGTAGTTGAAAACCCTCCTGTTGTCATTTTCTACATGTCCAGGTAGTATGCGCTTTCTAGTGGTTTGAATTTATGAGTATGCATATCATGATGTAGTAAAGAAGATGAATAAAGTAGGCATAATGTTGTGAAGGTATACATAAATGTTGTAAGAATGCACATAGATATTGTATGGTAAGACTGGTCATGTTTATTGCAGGAATCCATGGCAGATATTAGGAAGAATAGGTCTGAGGCAGAATTTCTTAAACCCATGTTTTTCTAGCCTGAGGGGGTGCAATTCAACTATGGCATTGTTGGGGATACTCACCAAGGAGACACTAATTTGGTAGCATGGTCCACCAGAATAGATCATGACAAAGATAATACACTTATGGATGCAGTGTATGTATCAGGAATGTGGCATGCAATTGGATTCCCTTATGCCATGGACACCCCAAAATTGGTAATAGAATGCACCAGGAACTATAACCCTCATACCTGACGAGTGGAAAAGCATGGAAGGGTATACGCTAACTTTTCCATTAAGGGCTTCATATCTACTTTCAATTTTCTAGTTGGAAAGAGGGTGGTTAGTGTAGATTTGCATAAATTGGAGATAGAATATGAAAAAAATAAGAAAAATGCAAGGAAGATGATGTACCAATGGAGGTCTAAGAGCAGCACCTACACTGCCTTTGCTAAGTTGTCCGTCCACCTGTACAAGTTTGATTTTGATAATGAGTATCAATACATGATTGCCCTACTCAGTAGCATGACAGGCTAGTCTCATGCTAGGAATTTCAAGAATTGGATGTTTGGAATCATCCAGATGGTCCTCTATATAGATAACAAGCCATTGTGGGCTAAGGTCATTAGTGACGCATTGGATGAATAGATGATGAACCTGGGAGGCCAAGAATGCTTATTCCATATGACTTCATATGTTGTTTACTCATGTGATTTCAAAGGAACATTTGATGATTTGACTACAGTGGGTAAGGCTAGAGGTGATGTAGATGATACCCACATATGGGATCACTATCCTCAGTTACAGAGAAAGAACTACCTCCAAGATTACAAATTGGTGAATGATGCATTCTCTATGCATCTAGTCAGGACTATGGAGGAAGATAGAACCTAGAGATTGAGCATGGATGATTAGGAAGTTGTGTATAGACATGGCACCTGGTTCATCCAGTATGCCACTTTTTCATATATAAGAATGGAAGGATTTGTAGAACAACCCCTTATGCTACCTAGGTACCCTTCTGATGGGGTAGTCCTGATGGAATTTTTGAGACAAGTATCTACCATACTGGAGGCATACAAGGCATAGAAGAAGATACCCCCAATACTATTTCCAATATCTATGGGGTGGTATATGTACTCTGACTCAGAGAGTATAAAGGACACCATAGCGGGACTAAAACTGATGTACCTACAACCATTTCCATTGGCTAGATCATATGACCCCTATGGCAGGATGCAAAAAATAATGGGGAAACCTATTCATCAAAAGCACCTGGAGGATTTTTGGACTGATTGTGAGGATGAGGCTGAAGTGAGAAGAGGAAAATATCAGAGGCTCACCCTAAATTAGATAAGGACATTTGACTATATCCCAGTGCTAGCACAACTGAAGAAATATGATGGCAGGATCATGTCAAATGAATATGAAGATAAGAAAGTGTATAATGATACCATCTCAGCCCCTAACCTAACACAACCTAAAGATATTTCCTTGGATTAGTTTTACAACTAGGGTATTGCAATTAAGCCAAGCATGGGTAGATGAATAGATAAACATATTGAATAAAAGAGGTGTAGCCATTACAGTGGATGCTAGGAAGAAAAGGTAGGAGGTCCCTGATGAGGAGTATGATGACTTCCTCGGTGATAAAAGAAAATCTAATGGGGAAAGTCTACCTACCTAGAAATAGAGGAAAGGTCCCCCTAGAGGAAAGAAGACTAATGATGAGCATAAGGGGGTGATAATTGAGAGAATTACTATACCAATTGTAGGTGCATCTACATTAGGACAAGAATCCACCTCATCTGTACCACCTCTGATGGATAAACCAAAGACCAAAACAATCCTAAGGCTAGTTGTAGAGACTACAAAAGTATAGGATGAGGGCCAAGCCTTGTAACAACATAATATGGAAGAAGATATCCCTCTTGAGGAAGAGCCAGTAAATAAAGAGCCTGCAGGTGATGACCCGATGATGGTCAGTAGGAACAGGAGGGTGGTGCCACTCACATCGCCACTCAAGAAGCAAAGAACATCTATGCGGGGTGATGTCTGAGCTGATCCTATAGTATTAAGAGGAGCTGGTGGTGAAGTGTTTAGAAAAGAGATGCAACATGATGTGCCACTTCCCAACATATCAAGTTCAAGACTAAGAAGGGAAAAGAACAGACAAAAGAAGCCTCCAAAGTAGGTCAAGGTGGTCCTTTCTCCTTGGAAGACACCGTAGACCTATCAGATGATGAGGTGGTGTAAAATGTAGCTTCTCAGAGGATGGAAACCCTTGCTTCCAGTACCTGCATGACCCCACATGGGACCCCATTAGCACAGATGGTAGTATTGGAAGGGTTGAGTAAACACAGAGAAAAGAGAAAGAAAGTAGCTTAGAAAGGGAAGCCCAACAAATCAGGCTTGGCAAGTTGGTGGATCAGGTGACCATCCCTGTTGTGATAGATTTAACATACAGGGGAAATGTTAGCCCCAAAGATAAAGTAGGTGCACCTAAGGTAATAGATATGGGCCAGCAACAACAGGAGATACCCACTGAGCTAAATATAGTTGAAGTCCAACAAAAGGGTGGAGGTCATAAGGATACATCAAATGATGATCCTACCCAGACTCAATAGGCCATAGAAGATAAAGATAAATCAGGTCATGAGGACCTCAAGACACAAGATGTCAGTTCATCAAGTGTGGAACAAAATTTGACCTAGGATCAAGGTGATGCACTAGGACCAAACATACAAACATCCACAAATGTTAATATGCCTCAAGACGAGGAACATACTAAGGTGGATGAAACATAGAAAGAGGGAGTATAGGACCTAGTGTAGGATCAACACGTGGACACTCCACATGATCCTCCCCCATAGAAAGAAGCCCCTCAAGAAGAAGAGATGCAACAAGATCCCCCTCATGAGGAACAACATGAGGAAGAAATTAGGAAATCACCTTCTCGACATAGAATGGGGATAGATACCAGAGATCAAGGTGAACATGATGATGATAAAAGACAACTAGGATCTCAAGATGAAGTGCCTCAATGGCTTGAAAAGGAAATAGGTACAGAGCAAGGTTTTGAAATCCAAGAATTTGATGTTTCAACCTTATTTATAGAGACCATCATGAAGCCAAAAAGGAAAGGTAGATTGACATCGACTATCAGAAGAGATCCTGCTACAGGCTGAAGGACTGCCCAAGTAGGACTTCCCACTGTAGAAAAGGAGAAGGGCAAAATCACCCTAGAAAAATTCCAACACCATAGTTGATTTGGGTTTTGCTAATGAGGACCAAGAGGGTCAGGAAGGGAAAGATATCATTGATTCTTTGACCTAAAGGGTTAAGAAGGAGAAAGAGAAAAATAAACAGCATAAAGAGCACATTGCTTAGCTGCATTCATATATAAAAGGGTTGATTAACCCTGATAGTACACCAGCGGATCCGGTAGTCCCATTGACTATTATATCATAGGAGGAAGTTAATAAACTGGACCTCATGAAGCACCAGGCCATAGTCATGGATAAGTGGATGCTATTAGCCCTCACAGGAGCTCAGGATGTGTTGAGAACCTCTTTACAGAGTTGGAATTCTTTGAGCATTTTGAAGAGGAAAGTAGACAAAATGCAGAATGAAACTGGAAGGAGGTCATTCCAATTAGAAAAGGCCTTAACTTCTCTAAGTGAAATAAAAAGGATTCATTCTCAAATATTGATAAGTAATCAAGTATTAAATAATAACATTGCCCTACTAATAGACATTTGGTATGAGGATATTAGGTTTGAATGTGATATCTTGAAGAAATGTAGTGGCAAGCTTAGGGACATGAGCATAAAGTTGCACAGCATGATGGCACATGAAGTAGAGGTCCTTGAAGCTCTGGAAGGAAAAATAGAGGGGAAGATTGAAAACCAAGATGCAGACTTTGCTATCAAAGCCCTACATGACAATTTCAAACTGGTAGCTGATGATCCTCTCACCCACTTGATAGAAGAGGTGATGAACAAGATCATGAGGATAAAGGTCAGGGTGGAGACTTACAATGAAACTTTGAATAATAGAAAAGGTAAATTAGAGGCACTTAAAGATAAATTTTAGTCTCATAAGCATGCCAATACAAAATCCAAAACCCAAGATGGTGGAGAGGTAGACAAAATAATACAAGCCTATGAAAATATCAGGACGACAATGAAGGTCCATATACAGGATGACGTTCATTAGGATGATAATGATATAGAGAGTGATGAGGAGAATGATCATGTTGAAGAAGAAGAAGATAAAAAGGAGGAACCCAAAGAATGAAATGGAGATGCATCCTCAAAGAAACATATGCATCAGGTACTTATAAGATAATGAGTCACCCAGATGTTTGCTAGCTGGCAACATATGCCACGAAGGAAGGTTGACTAAGTCAAAGGAGGATTATATACCGTTGATCTTAATTGACAAATCATGACCATAGGTCATTTGTAAATACTCCCTCACCTTATTCTATAAAAGGTGTAGGGATGCCATATTTTGATTATTCATAAGCTTAATTTAAATTTGATTGCTGAAATATCAAGACTTATTCCAAAGTTGTTGTAAACATACATGATTTGCATACTGAATGAAAGAGAAGACAATTTGGTTACAAATCATCATAAATCTTGAGTAATCTATGTTTTGAAATCTTGATACATTCTTTGATTAGATGCATCCCTTGGAGTGCTTGTTAGTCTGCATGTGTTGTTTTCATTCCTTATCTTTTGAAGTTAGCATCATCTATATCTATCTGTGGAACATCCTGGTGACAATTTGGTTTGATTTCTTCTCTTCATGACTGTATCCTGTATGTATGTGGTTCAATGGCTAAAGATTCACCAAAATTAGAAGCATTCTTTTAAATTTCTTTCAATTTCATAACAATTCATCACCATAATTGTAAATAATAGAGAATTAAAAGCAAATAACATGAAATATGCTAACATCTTGTAGATAATTGGAAATACATAGCATATTTAGAGTTAAAGCATGTTGAATTGACAAATATCATGCAAATTCACATATAAATCTAGCAAATTCATGCATATATCTACTTACAGACACATCATTTGAGTAAATATACTATGTAGAAGAAAGAACAAGTTCATGATGATCAATAATCAGAAGAATTGATCAAACTTGCAAATACATCAGTTATCTTTGAAATAGAGTAGCAATAACCTCTCTACGGAGTATATTTATAGGAAATAGAATAATACTAATCATTCAAACAAGCATAAGGCCCCTTGAAATGGAAAACAACATGTCACATCAAGCTCTGAGTAACATCAGATGATCATGACCTGATCAACAGAGACTTGGAGTCATCGACTTATCCTAAATTGATCGTACTTTACAAGATAATAAAGGTTTGTTGTGCAAATTTTTATGCATGTTGTTATGATTAACAATCATCATCAACACAACCGAAGTAATGTGTTAGACTTGCCACCTTCTAAAGGTGCATGGTTGTGACATGTCACATCGAAGGGGTGCAATCTTTTGTTAACCAAGGAAGGGACCTACCTGTTGTGACTCATTGATACCTTGACCAACAGTGCAACAGTAAAAAGTTTTCAGGATTGACAACTTCAAAGCTTCCACAATGACTCTAAGTGGTAGCATCCCACTCCTAATATGAATCAATAGTTCTATGTCCTTTATTCTTTTGATGAGTTTGTTTAGTATTTTAATGAATCCACAACCCATTTTCAGCATTTCAACAATTTCGTGAACTTGTCAAGCTGATTACTTCTTCCCATTTCAATGATTCAACAAAGGCTCGAACCAAAAAACCATTTGTCTTTACCTTTCTACCTTTTAGAAAGTTAGCTAAAATGAGAACCTTAGAACCATTTTTGATACATTCGCAGGTTTGCGAACCCACCAAACCATTGAAACACAAAGGATGTGGGGCCTTTTTTGGCCTTTTAGTGGGTTCGTGAACCTATGAACTCATCAAATGGAAAAGCATTTAGAATCTCTTCTTAGGAAAAAAACTTATGATTTTCTTGATTATTTCTAAGGATGGGAGCACTATTGAAAATATCTTAGATCGAATATATATGATGGGCACAATATGCAATTACAAGATAAGGGGGGCACAGAACTAAGGATCAAAGGCTTTTAACGATTCTAAAGATACCCCAAGACTATTTGAGTCTGGATAACTCAAATAAGTAAACACCTCATAGAATGCATATAGGAGGGGTATTTATAGGTTTGAGAATATCATGAATGGTGGAACTAATTGGAGAGTTAACTCTCTTGATTAGATAGTGAACTGGGTTGATTACAGAGTGAACAAGCTTTGAAAGCTTATAATTGGAAGAATAATGGAGTTAGAATGAGATGGATAGGAAGATAAGAATAGCTTAGTGGGAGCTAAGAATAGAGTGATTGAGAGTTTATAATGAGTTAGAAATACATTAGCCTCAATTAGAGTTGAAGAGCCATTAAAACTAGAGAAAAAATGGAGATATTTTTTGCCCAATAGATTAGGCTTGATTAAGGTTGTCTAGTTTACTAAGGTAGATCACCCCTAGAGTATACACTTAAAATCCAAGCCCACCCCCAGTGGATCCAAAAGTCAAAGTGGGTGACCCATAGGGAATAGGTTCTATAGGTGGTTTCAGGGGCTGATATTGGACCTAGGGGCTAAAGATGACTTTAAGACCCAAAGACAAGTCATTGGACATCAAGAGAGTGGGTTTCTTAGTTCACTAGGGTAGATCACCCCTAGGACATCAACTTTGGTGATAGGATCACCCTTGAGGGATCTAAAGTCAATGTGCATGACCTAAAATTATGGAAATAGGTGTTCAAACTGATGATTGAAGATGGTCTGGGAGGTCAATTGGAGGCCTCTAGAAGGTTGAAACTATTGAAAGGGGCTTAGGGAAAGTGAATCTCCCATCTTGTGATGTAGGTAGGTCATGTCAATAGGGCTAGGAAGTGACATAAATGAATTGTGAACATAGCATAATTGGTGAAGATGCAAGATATTAGAAGGTTAGCTAGGGTACATGGGAGATACAAACAAGGTGAAGAACATCAATCCATGTGTCACCAAGAGGAAATACTACTGAGAGGTCATATTTACATGCCCGCATGTATGTGTTTAGGACTGCAACTCATCATTGGATTACCATGTAGGCTCATGCACTTTTTTAGTGCTTCCATATTTTCCCCCTCATAGATGGTAGTCTACATGAAAGCTAGGTACCGTTCCTGAACTAGGCCTTACCTATTGTCATTATCCCACAATTGTACCTAAAATAACAAGTCTTAGTTTGATATTATAATGTTCAATAATGAGCACTGAAATAGAAATGAGGAAACATATCATCGATGTGTGAGTCATAAGTATACCTAAATCACCCAACTTTATCATGGGGATCTACAAGAATGAAAGCACACAAAACAAGGGTGCAGGAGAACTAAAAGATCTAAAATTACCCTAAATGCATTCAAATTAAACTAAGCTAAGAGAAGGGGAAAGAGGGGGAATTAGAGGCAAAGAGGTCAAACAATGGCATAATCACACAAGTAAGCAATCAACAAAAAATTATTGATAAGGGGATCAAGAAGATGGTAGTTAACTTTCCTCCCACTTATAATTAGGTACAAAAATGAGAAAAAAATCTCTTGAAACTCTAGAATTTTTTGGTAATTTTCACTTGATAGAATCTGTTGTTTTCGAATTATATTGTTGCTTTTAACTAGTTTCCCTATTTTAGTCTATTTGCAACTTTTCGTTTGTTTAATTTTAGTAATTTATGTATTTTTTGAGGCTATTTGAATCATGCCAAGGCATGGGGTAGGGCCACCCCTTTTTCTAGACCAAGTCACCCAAGGGGGCTTTTTTTGACTTACTAGGTATCCCCTAAGGGATTTTCCATGGTAAACTAGGGAACCCACTCAAAAAGCTTCCACTCACTTTTATCTATTTCTTAATACTAACCTCTTGAGTTTTTCAAGCAATATATGTTTTTTTGTGATTTTCTATGTTTTGGAGATCTAATACATTGCTCTTGGTGTCTAGCAAGATGCATGAATTCAATGGAATCTAAGTCATGATCAGCTTTGGTTCATGGATGGGTATGAGTCCTTGTCTACTAGGGATCATGTTATTTTGAAGAGGATAGATTTTGACAAGGTGGCTAGAGTTCTAATTGTTCACCCTTCTTCTTGCATCTGTTGTGATATTTTGACATATTGGGATGCAGATAGAAACACCTTCAAGTTCCCTCAAGTTTCAAGGGAGTGGAATATCACCTTGTATGATGTTTACCATCTTCAACTTCCCAAGAGTGAGTCTAAGAGGGAATAATTGACTTGGGTTGCTTGAAGATCTTATGATACTAATCATTATGAACAAAATATAAAATAAATAAAATGAGAATTATACTAGCATAGTTTTAACAAATTAAACAAAATATACACGAGGAAAACCCTTTTAGGTTAAAAATCCATAAAGCATCATTTTATTAAAAAACATAAAAAAATAGTCTATTAAAAAATAGATTGAACCTACGGATCCACTCCTCTACATACTTCCACATGGTTAATAACACCTCATGTGCATAGTGATATAATTCACTATAAATCTCCAAATTCACTTACCTATCAAATGAGAGAGAACCTCCTTAAATATAGGAGAAAGGGTGGCAAAATACCTTAAGGGGTATCAGTCATACCTTTCAAAAGTAACCATTTATAAATAATTAATAATCTAATAACTATTAGATTATTAATTATTAAATGATATATGTTTTATAACCTTTTATTACAACAATATATAAATGTTATAAGGGTATTGTTGTGTGATTGCACAACATGCCCCATTTTGCCTTTGAGAAAACAGGGACCCAACTTTTCTTTCTGCTTGTGGCTTGCTTGTTTTCTGCTTTGGGCGGTTTAGTAAAATTAGTCATGCATGTAACCTTGTATGAGGGTGGATTTACCACTAGATAAGGTCTATTGATAAAATTAGCAGTTGCTATTATTAACCTCATGGCAGGAAAGTACACAAAATTTTGAGTAGGTTTATCTTTTGGATCACCCCAAAATTTGCTAAGGAAAGAAAGTTATGTTTAGCCAAAGTTTGGTCAAACCTGATATTATCCTGTGGAGGGTCATATTTCCTAATATTAGTCATATTTGATAAGATCACCTAGATATAGAATCATCAACTGACAATCACTAGGTGTGTGAGGCGTAGACTTTAAATTTAAATAAAAGTCGACACCTACCTATCAAAGAACTTTGCATATCCCATGGAGGGTCATATTTCCTAATATGAGTCAGCTTACGAATATCACTCTATGCCAACATGTCAATGATGTCATCCAATTCTAATGAGTGAAATAGATCACCCTAATGATGACATCATTGTCCCATCTGAACTAAGGGGGTTCATATATCTAATATCTGTCATATTTCTTAATATGACGATGACATCATTAAAACATAATAACTAAATGATATCGATGACATGATGATGTCATCCCAATCATTTTCCTATGAAAAAGGGGGGTCATATTTTAGATACCCCTGATCTTAATTCCAAGACCCGATATGCATCATAGTCAAATGTTGACCATATCACCTAATTCTTAGCACATAGTTATCCCGCGCAAAAGGGGGGTCATATTATCTGAGGGGGGTCATATTTTTGAATATCCCTGATCTTTTGAAGATAACCCCCTTTAACATTAAATGCAATTAAAGTGGTAGATGAACTTTTGCTGATTACCAATACAAATTGAACACTTGGCAACATCTATGAGTCCCCTATAAGTGATCAACAGATTTAATCAGGACAACACATTTTACCCTAATTTGTCTTATTGATCTATTTAAGGGTAAAATTCAAAGGTCATTTTCATTCACCTTGCATTAAATCATGAAATTACAGAGCTCTGAAGTCAAACCCTCAACAACTACCTGTCAATGGATCGGATCCTTCAACATAACAAAATAGAACCGATGATCTTGCACATTTATAGTCTTTCCCCATAATCACTCATCTAACCCAAAGGAAAGCATTATCAGGTAAGTAACTGTAAACCCTTTTGTTGTCATTTTCTATAATTTTAGGTAGATTATTTGTCTTTACTAGGGTATGATCTTATGATAATGCAAAGAAAGGTAAAATGGGGGGTAATATACAAAACATATATGATCTGATAGAAGTACATGGTGTTGTAAGAATGCATATGGACACCATAGGGTAAAATATATCATGTCTATCATAGGAATCCATGGTAGATGTCAAGAGAAATAGGTCTGAGGCTGAGTTCCTTAAGCCCATGTTTATGCAAGCAGAGGGGGTACAATTCAAATATGGGGTCATTAGTGACACACATCAAGGGGATACGGACCTAGTTGTATGGTTGACAAGGTTAGATAATGATAAGGATAATCCTATTCTGGATAGGGTGTTTATCTCAGGTTTATGGCATGTAGCTGGTTTTCCCTATGCTATGGATGCTCTAAAATTGGTAGTGCTATGTGCAATAAATTACAACCTAGAAACTAGGTAGGTAGAGAAGCATGGAAGGATATACGCTAACTTTTTAGTCAAGGGCTCACTGCCACTTTTAATTTTTTGGCAGGGAATAAGGTAGTGAATGTGGACCTGCATAAACTAGAGATAGAGTATAACAACAAGAAGAATGCCAGGAAGAAGATGTACCAATGGAGATCAAAGAGCAGCACTTATACTGCTTCAGCCAAGCTACCAGTACACTTATAAAAGTTTGACTTTGATGATGAGTACCAATATATGATTTCCCTATTGAGCAGGGTGACTGGCAAGCCTCATGCTAGAAATTTCAAGAATTGGATGTTTGGGATCACCCAGATGGTCTTATATGCAGACAACAAACCCCTATGGGCCAAAATCATTAGTGACTCACTAGACAAGGGAATGAGGAACCTAGGAGGACAAACATGTTTATTTTACATGACTTTATATGTGGTGTACTCTTGTGCATATAGAGGAACATTTGATGCTCTAAAAATAGTGGGAAAGGTTGGTGGTGATGCTAATGATGCACAGATATGGGATCATTATCCCTAATTGCAAAGAAAGGTATACCTCCAAGACTATAAACTGGTAAAAGATGCATTCTCCATGCATCTAGTTAGAACTATGGATGAATATAGAACTAAAAGGCTAAGCATGGAATCTTGAGAAATTATCTATCAACATGGAGCATGGTTTATCCATTTTGCTACTTTCTCATATATTAGGATTGAGGGGTTTGAGGGATAGCCTCTTATGTTGCCAAGATACCCTACTAATTGGGTTGTCTTGATGCAATTTGTAAGACAAGCATCTACCATAGTTGAGGCCTATAAGGCACAGAAGAGGATACCTCCAATTTTGTTTCCAATATCTATGGGCTAGTACATGTGTGCAGATTGAGAGAGCATAAAGCATATGGAAGCCCTAGTTACAAATGCTAGGATGACTCCTCATGGGACTCCATTAGCCCAGATGAGGGTTTTGTGAGAAGGAAAACTTTTGGAAGAAACAAAATAGGATAGTCCTGAAAAGGTGGTTCAATAGATAGGACTAGACAAGTTGGTTGATTAGGTTACTACTCCTGTAGCCATAGACTTAGAATATAGGGGAGATATAAGCCCAACCAAGGATGATTGTGCACACAAGGAGCCAAAAAGGACTAAAGTGGTAGAACATATAGAGAAGGATAGTATTTCTCTTGATCAAGATCAGCAACAACATGAGATAGCCATAGAACCAAAAATATCAAAGGTCCAACAGAAGAGTGGGGGTTATCAGGGCATATTAGACATTGGTGTTGCTCAGGCCCAGGGAGGTTCATCATTGCCTCAAGATAAGGAAGATCAAGGGATGTTACTCAAAGATGTTCATTTGGAACAAAGCCTAGCTACACCACACACCGAACAGAGAGATTCAGAAGAAGTCCTAGGGACAGAAGACAAATTAGGTCAGGAAGACCTCAAGCCACAAAATATCAATGTACCTATAGGTGGAGAACAAGAAATGACCCATGATCAGGATACTAATAAAGAGACAGAGGGTATGACCAAGGGTGATCAGGGTGATCCCCAGGGGCAGAATACATAAGCGTTTCAAGAGGCTGTGAACTCACAAGGTGAACACAATAAGAAAGAGGATGAAAATCCAAAGGAGGGATCACATAATGAAGCGCAAGATTAAAACATGGATATTCCACATGATCCTCCTTTGCAAAAGGCAGTCCCCCAACAAGAAGAACTCCAACAAGATCCACCTCATGATGAACTACATGAGGAAGAAATTAGGAAGGTGCCTTCTCCACCAAGGATAAAAGCTAATACTAGAGAGCCGAATACCCATGATATAAACAAAGGCCACCAAGAATCTGGAGGTGATATACCTCACTGGCTTAGAAAGGAAATACATATAGAGCAAGTGTCAGAGGTCCAAGATTTTGATGTCTCTACCCTATTTACTAAGTGGATGATGAAACCAAGGAGGAAGGCTAGGTTAATGTCTTCTATAAAAAGAGATCCTACCATAGGTAGGAGGACCACATAGATAGCCCTTCCCACAGTTGAAAAGAAAAAAGGCAAAATAAGCCTGGAGGAATTTCAGATCACAAACATTGATCTAGGTTTTGCCAATGAGGACCAAGAAGGTCAAGAAGGGAAGGATATTATTGATTCTTTAACCCAAAGGTGAAGAAGGAAAAGGAGAAAAATAAAGTACATAAGGAGCACATTGCTCAATTGCATTCTTTCATAAAAGGGTTAATTAACCTTGATCATGCACTAGTTGATCCTGTAGTCCCATTGACTATCATATCACAAGAGGAGGTTAAAAAATTGGACCTTATGAAACATGAAGCAATGGTGATGGAAAAATGGATGTTTTTGATACTCACTACGGCTGAAGATGTATTAAGGACCTCTTTGTAGAGGTGGAATTCTTTAAGTAACCTAAAGAGGAAGGTGGACAAAATGTAGAATGACACAGGAAGAAAGTCATTCCAATTGGAAAAGGACCCAAGTTCTTTGAGTGAGATGAAGAGGATTGATCCACAAATACTAATGAGTAATAGGGTATTAGATAATAATATTGCCCTACTAATAGGTATATGGTATGAAGATATCAGGTTTGAGTGTGATGTATTGAAGAAGCGCAGCAGCAAGCTTAGGGATATCAGTGTCAAGCTACATGACATGATGGCATATGAGGTAGAAACCCTAGAAGCTTTGGAAGGGAAAATAGAAGGTAAAATTGAGAATCTTGATGTAGATTTTTCTATTAAGGCTCTGCATGATAATTTCAAGTCAGTAGAAGATGATCCCCTCACCCACTTGACATAGGAAGTAATGAATAGAATCATGAGAATAAAGGTTAAAGTGGAGACATACAATGAGACATTAAATAGCAGAAAAGGTAAAATGGAAGCTCTTAAGGCTAAGTTCCAATATCATAAATATGTAATAGTAAAAGCTAAAATCCAAGATGGGGGAGAGGTTGATAAAATAGTGCAAGCATATGAATCTATCAGGACAGTAGTAAAGGTCCACATGAAAGAGAATGTTTATTAGAGTGATAGTGATAATGAAAGTGATGAAGATGAAGAGAATGATGAGCAAGAAGAAAGTGAAGAAGAAGGATATGAAGAATAAGTATAGATGCATCGCTAAGTGAACATATGCATTAGATACTTATAAATAGTGAGTCATACAGATGGTTTCCAGATGGCAACCCATTCCATGAGTGAAAAGTTGACTAAGTCATAGGAGGATTGTCAGCTGTTGATCTAAATTGATAAATCTTGACTATTAGTCAATTGTAACTACATCCTCACCTTGTTCTATAAAAGGTGCAGGGGTGCAATCTTTTATTCATTCAAAACTTAATTAAATTCTGATTTCTAAAGAATTTAGGACTTATTTCAAAGTTATTGTTAATATACATGTTTTGCATACTTAATGAAAGAGAAGCTATTTTGATTACAAATCATTGTAAATCCTAAGTAATCTGTGAGTGAAATCTAGACATATGCATTGATTAGCTATGTCCATTAGAGTACTTTTCAGTCTGCATATATTGTTTTCATTCTTTGTTCCTTTGAAGTTAGCATCAACCATACCTAGCTGTGGAACAACCTGGTGAATTATGGTTTGATTTCTTCCCTCCATGACTGTATCTTGTGTGTATGTGATTCAATAACTGAAGGTTTACTAAACTTAGAAGTATTCTTTTAAATTTCTTTAAACTTCATTACAGATCATCTCCATAATTGCAAATAACACATTATCAAAAGCAAATAAACATGAAATATGTAGATGTCTCATAGACAATTGAAACTACAGAGCATATTTTGAATGGAAGCATGTCAAATTGATAAATATCATGCAAATATAGATAAATATCCATGAGGAACACCTAAATATCTACTTGTAGACATATCATTTAAACAAATATGAAGTGTAGAAGAATGTGGAAGTTCATGATGATCAATGATTAGAAAAATTGGTCAAACTTACAAATATTACAGTGATCTTTAGAAATAGAGTAGAATTAAGCTCTCTGTGGAGTGAATCTATAGAATACAATGCCATATTGATCACCTAAGCAAATGTAAGACCCCTTGAAATGGAAAACATGTGACATCAACCTCTAAGTAACATCAGACAATCATGACTTGATCAACGGAGCCTTGGAGTTATCAACTTATCTTAAGTTGATCGTACTTTAGAAGATAATAAAGGTTTATTGTATAAATTTTTATGCATGCTGTTATGACTAACAATCATCATCAACATAAATTGCCGCTAGAAGGATGGCCATCTTCACTAACTAGTAGGTGATTTGGTGACACAAAAGAGGTAATATTGTAAAGATTTTCTATTTTGAGTCTTTTCATGCTTGTTAACTGCAAATATTTCAAAATCAAGCATAAATATTTTAAGATTTGTAGTTAATTATTGCAATCCTAGAAAGATAAGTTGTCATTGAAGTATTCTTACTAAATCTTTTAAATAATTCAGTTAAGATACATGATATCCTAATGTCCGCATCTAAAAGTGTCACATCACCCCATATTTGCATCATTTCTACAAATATTTCATAAATATCCAATCAATTTTAGATTCTAATCATAAATACATCCTTTATATGAGTGTTTTAACTGATCTTTATAGTAAACAAGCCAAATTTTTATACATTGTAGAAATCCTAGCTCTCAGGCCAAATACCAGGCCCAGATCCAGTGGACTCTTTGAAGAATTGCCTATCTGGGGACTTAGACTAGAACAATAGATATTCATCATACTCTTGGTTCTAATACATTAGAGGCTTCACTAGAACATACTTCAATTACTCCCATTGGATTGCAAACACCTACAGTACCATCGATAACACCTCTAGTACAACCTCCACTAGTCACAATGTCATTCTTTGCTATAAAGTCACCCCTGACTTTCACTACATATCATCCTTTACCTAAAAATATCATCCATATCAAGATGTTGATGATCACATTAGAACATTCAAGGAAGCCTGTTGTAGAGCGAGAATTGAACATCAGGATGTGGTATGCACATTATTTCCATTTACCTTAAGAGAAGAAGCATATAATTAGTATATCAGTCTTGGTCAAGGTTCAGTTGGTTCATGGGCTGCCTTGCAGAAAGCTTTTAAGGATAGATTCAAAATACCTATAGATCCTTCAATGAATTATCATTTGTTTTCCACAATCAAGAGATTTAAAGAACCTATTGCTAATTCAATGCAAGATTCCAAAAGATGCTCTTAAAGATAGTCACTCCCTATACTGTAGTAGTTGAAGCTACTAGGAGTATATACTACTCAGCATTAGATCCCCTGACTTCTATGTTTATCAGGAGAACACATCCTCGTGTCATAACCTTGGCCAGAGCTTTTGAGGAAGCTATAAAAGTTAGTCAACAATTGATTCCTGCTCCAACACCTAATGTGGTGTTTCCTACATTTCCTGCATTCTCAACAACAAACCAATAGAGCTATGATACCTCCAGCTCTAATGCCAAGTCCTTTACGGGTACCTCCATTTAGCATCATGCCACCTCCGAATGGAAATGGCCAGATGGTGTAGTATCCAAGACATACACAGGTACCTCAGGTTGTAGAATAGACCAATAATAATAATAATGGCTCTTCTTTTTTCAAACCCCAAACAGAGAACGTAGTAGCCAAATTTCATGAAGAAAAGGAAGAAATTAAAGAGATATCAGCACAACTGAGGAAATTGACAACTAAAATCACTTGTCTGAGGAGTCAAAATTTCTATTCCCAACCAAATTAGAATAGAGGATATAACAATGATAGATCTGGATATCTTGATAAGGGATATAATAACAATAATAATAACAACAGTGGTAACAACAATCCCCCTAGATAACTTAGAGTTGGGAACACTAGGCTAAACAATGGTTCTTTTCCATCACCCCTAGATAATCAGCCTCCTAGTGAACCTAAGCAAACCACTAGAGTGAACCTGACAAAAGTAGCCCTTACAAATTGGTGTAGGATACACAACACCAATGCTCATGCAGAGTTGAATTATCCATTGTTTAGGATAGCAACTAGTATATTCCAAGATGAAGTATCTAATACTACAGGTAATCCACCTTATTGTTGAGGAAATGAAATTGTCCCCTATGGATACAATTCTTCTCTTGTATTGGAAAGTTTCATTAATCATCCTCATCAGCAGATAATGCCATCTCATGAGAATTACACCTTAGCATGTGAAGAGTCAACTATGGTATTTGAAACAAATTATGTTTTTCCCTTTGAAGATGAAAATGAGCCATCAGTTGAACATGAAGAGGTGCATGCTTATCAGTAATAGTATCAGGGTAGACATAACTACTGAGGAATAACCCCAATTGACCTACTGGTCCTTTGACTACATCTTTGCCTCCAAATAATTTGAACACTCTTCCTAATCCTAAGGGAAGAAATAACCCTAGATTTCCTAAAGTTAATGCTCAGTACTTAGCACCACAAAATGCAGTGCCAAAAACTAGTAATCAATCCCCTGAGTCTGACAAATTGGTCACATACTTAGTAGATGAAATAAAAAAGATCAAAATTAGTTTGCCATTGTTAGAACTACTCGAAACCCTAGCTATTAAAAGGGCCTTCATGAAATATTTAGATGATCTTGCTCCAAAAGAGGACAGTCATCCCTCAAATCAATTGTGAATAAAGATCATGCAACTAAGGATATTAGTGTTAAGCACAAAATTCTAGTCACTGTCCAAGATACAGAAACTTCACACATGACTCTTTATAGAGATAATACTAAATCACCTCCTTTTCTCCTTACCATAAGGATATTATTAAGAATTTGCACAATTGCTTAGTAGATTCAGGTGCATCTACTAATGTAATGCCATTGTCAATATGTAACGCCTTAGGGTTACATCCTGCCAAGTCACTAAAGAAGGTAACATAGTTAGATAAAATAGAAGTGAGTGTTGTAGGAGAATTAACTCATATCCATATGCAGTTAGTATCAGATCTAAGAATTCAATAATACATTGATATTCAAGTAGTAGATATACTAGATACATATGGAATGTTACTCATTAGGGATTGGTCAAAAATACTCAATGGATACATGTCCACTGATTTCAGTCACATGTGGCTACCTTGGAAAGGAATTCCTAACCAAATAAGGATAGATGCTAAACCTCACATGAAACATATGATCACTGAGTACAATAAAACTAATGAGATCATATATGTAGATGTTGAACCTAGAGTTTACACCATCAGGCCCCAAACCATCAAGATAGAGGAGATCCTCATGTATGATGTTCATGTTGATGATGATAATCTTCAAGATGATAGAGTAATCATAGAGTCTAATTGTAGTTCAAAAGATGATAAAGAAGTAGATCACTTTAAGAACTTTGAAATGCACCTATCCAAAGAAATGCAACATTGCCAATTGCTAAATATGTCTACTAAATATATTCTAATTAAGGGATGGTGTAGGTTACATGATGAAACATATTCTAAAAAGACCTATGATGCTTGCTTAGATATGATGGAACTAGAACAAGCATGCAGTGAGTAGGCATCATCATTATCCATGGTAAGCTTTACAGATAATGGCAGTGATATTGATTCTTGTCTGTCATCTGCAGGAACAGAAGAAAGTACATATCATGATGAAAGTCCCATTTAGAGGATAGAAGAGATTTTGGTGTACACTGAGAGTAATTCTAAGAGTAACAAGAATATCACCCTAGGAACCGATTGTTTGGTTGAATTAGATTATGAAATATTTGATGAAGATAGAGATAGTAATTTTACCAAGTTTGAGGAATTTTTATCAAAACAAATTCAGAAAATGATTCTACAACATACTTCTCCACAAGATATTCTGATTGAAGGTTGGTGTAGGTTACATGAATTAGAGACTACTTGCTCATTATGTTTACATATTCTAGAAAAGTAGATGATGCCTTGTTCAAAAGATCTTTCTTTGAATGATAAAGAAGGAAAATAAATATTAGCTTCACATCAGTCAGATAAGGTGAAGTTTGAGAAGATTGAATCACCAAAATTGAAATGGATATCAGATGATGCAGCTACTAGAGCTAAAAAGAAAAGAGAAGGTCTAGATAAACCTTTAACTAAAGATAAACCATGGATCCTCATGTTTGATGGATCCAAATCAAAACAAGGGGCTAGAGTGGGAAAAGACCTTATTGGTCCAGCCGGCAAATCCTACTTGGCAACAAATAGATTATGATTCTCATGCACAAATAATGTGATAGAATATGAAGCTCTGATTAATAGGATATTGTTTGCATTCAAAAAGAAAGTAAAGATTCTACATGTCTATGGAGACTCAGAATTAGTAGTAAGACAAGTAAGAGGTATATACTCTTGTAATTACAAGAAGTTGTCTAATTATACACATAGGGTATGGGATTTGATAGAAGATTTTGATGCATTTAACATCAACCATGTGCCTAGAGAACAAAGCCATAGAGCAGATGCCTTGGCCCAAGCTAGGAGTACTTTAGAGCCATTATCCATATCTAGTTTGAAAAGATTTTTAGTTGAACTAGTATCAGTATCCTCTATACCAGATAACTATTGCAAGTATGAGGTTAATCAGTGTTGTCATTGATGTCAACATACTCATATTACATTGATAAGAAGGATTGGATGAGTTGTGTGTTGAGGATATTGAGAAAATTAGTCTCAATCAGGAATAGTGAAGAACGGTGATGAGAAGAAGGCAAAAGTACTTAATAGGTTGAGGATCAGAGGATGCAGATTAAAGGGTTTGTAGATATGAGTCTTGAGATGATCCAGTTAAGATTTTAGAGGTCCGCATGAAGATATGAAGAAGTTGTGATCGATCAAGTAGAAACGGTTCTGGGAGATGCTTCAGAGTGATAGAGTGTTACAAAAAGGTCTGGTGAGATCTGGAAGCGCATTGTCCTATTCTGCAGACTGGACAGAGTGTTTGGGATGTCCTTGTGATGTGTCATCTCAATTTGTTCATGGTTTGGAGGTCCAGAAGCACCTTTTTTAGTATGACAGTGGTGATAAACTGTGTTCTTGAAGTTTCAGATGAAGAAGAGAAGAGATTCCAGTAAGTAGAGGAAGTGCGGATGTACCTGGTCATTCAGGCAAGCCTGTGAGGGTTCTTGGATCATGTTGAGGTTATGTTGTCAGTCCACATTAGTGTTAGAGCTTGGAATTGGAGATACACTTCTGGATGAAGATGTTCTTGTTCAGACTAGCCGACCGGATGTGTTATTCATCTTACGAATGTTCTTGTGGATGATTGTCGACTTAGATGATTGTTCCTAAGTCAATCCCTTGTATAAATAAAGGTTTGTGAATTCATTTTGAAGTGTGTTGTGGAGTGGATGAGTGTGGTATAGAAAAAGAGTGAAAGGCAGAGCAGGTGTGTCTCAGGCTTAAATGGAACTGATCCAGACATGGTAAAGATGTCATTCTCCAGTTCAAGTTTGTGATAATTATGATCTTGTAGACAGTGTGTCTCTTGTAGGCAGTGTGCCTCCTTGTGAACAGTGTGCTCAGGTAGTGAGCCCTAATTGGCATGTGCCATTCATTTTTCTTATTCTTCTAATACAGAATAATCCTTGGGTTAATCACCCCATGGTTTTTCCCTTAACCGAGTTTTCCACGTCAAAAATCTTGGTGTCTAATGTGTTGATGTTTATCTGCTCTGGTGTTTTTTGCTTTATACTTTCATGAATGGTTAATTGATATGCTGTTAACTAACAAAGAAGAATCAAGTGTTTGAAGTAGAACCAAGTTTTTACACAACTGATTCACCCCCCCTCTCAGTTGTGTGCCATAGATCTAAGAATTGGTATTAGAGCCAAGTTCCTCTAAAAGGAGCTTAACCGCTTGAGGAGATCCAAGATGTCGTCATACAAGAAGGATAGTCCGAAGTTTGATGGAACCAATTTCTCACTCTGGAAAGGTCGCATGAAATGTCACTTGGAGTGTATGGGAAAAGCATACTTGTCCATGATCACAAAAGCATATGTACCTCCACAAGGTGGTCTGACAACTCTGAATGAAATCACAGATGCTGAAAACAATCTGTGGACTAAGGAAGCTCTTCTAAGCACATTGACTGACTCAGAGCTCTCAAATGTTATTGACCTACCAACTGCATATGAGATCTGGGTTAAACTAGAACTTTTGCATGAAGGAGATGAGTTTGTTAAGAGTGTAAGGTTGCAAAGTCTCAAAGGGAAATTTGAAAGATTGAATATGAGAGATGATGAAAATATCACTACCTTTATGCCAAGAGTAAATGAGCTGGTGTGTGGAATCAGGAATGCTGGTGGAGTTCTGGATGAAAATGAGATTGTTTGCAAAATTCTCAGATTCCTTCCTGTTGCCTACAAGATTAAGGTTGCTGCCACTGATGAATTCAGAGCCCATACAACTGTCACAAGAGAACAATTGGATGGCAAACTAGCTACATTTGAAATGACCGAGTTTGGAGATGATCACCCCAAGACTGAATGTGCATTCAAAGCCAGTGCCTATGTGAAAGGCAAACAAAGATTTGATCCGGGAGAGAACTCTTCAAGGAAGTTGTCATGGTATGATCAAGCAAGGAAAGTCATGGAAAAGGAGGAAGCAGAAACAGCTCAACTTGAAGCCCTCATTGCAAAGAGACTGCCAAGAGGATCTGGTAAGTATGAAGAAAAATTACCCTTTAAATGCTTCAACTGCAATAAGATTGGTCATTTTTCTTCAAGATGTCTAAAAAGATCTGCAAGGTCCAATTCTAACAGACAAAGGTTCCAAAAGAATTGTTACTATTCATGAAGAAGATGATAATGAAGGTGTAATAGATGATGAATCAGAAATAGGAAACAGATCCAGAAATGAATGGGTGTTTATTGCCATCAAGGAAGAAGATTCAATATCCTCTAAATTTGTCAATCATAAGGTTGTAGAAAGAGCTTTGGCTGCCCAAGTTGAAGAAAAGGATGATTGGGTTATTGATAGTGGATGTTCTCACCATATGACAGGTGACAAGAACAAGTTCTTAGATTTGGAAAGGTATGAAGGAGGAATGGTAAAGTTTGGTGATAATTCTACTAGTAGAATCAGAGGTAGGGGAACTATTTCTTTTGATGGAAAGAGCAAAACCGGTAATGTACTGTATGTTGAAGGATTGAAGCACAATCTTCTTAGTGTTGGTTAGTTGGTAGACAAAGGTTATGATCTCCAGTTCAAGAATGGAAGATACAGGATCTTTGAAATCTCCGGAACTGAGATTGCATCCGGTACTCAAACAAAATGTAATATCTTCCATCTAGTTGGTTTTGATAAAAGTTGTTTATTTGTTCAAGTTGATCAGAGTTGGTTATGGCATAGAAGGATGTGTCATGTGAATTTTGACAAGATCATCAAGATAAGCAATACTCAAGCTATAAGAGATCTTCCAAAATTGGTGAAAAATACAAATAGTTTGTGCAAAGAATGTCAGCTAGGTAAACAGAGTAGAGTCTCTTTCAAAAGCAAGGATCAGTCCTCTACCAGATTATTAGAATTAGTTCATACTGATCTATGTGGTCCAAGAAGAATCAAGAGTATGCAAGGTGATAGATATTTCATGTTACTAATTGATGATCATTCCCAGATGATGTGGGTTACCTTCCTAAAAGAGAAATCAGAAGCCATTGAGAAGTTCAAAATCTTCAAAGCTATGGTAGAGAATCAAACCGGATTAAAACTAAAATGTTTGAGGTCTGATAGAGGTGGTGAATTCACATCTGGTGAATTCATAGGCTTTTGTAAGAAGCATGGTATAAAGAGACAGCTGTCTGCTCCTAGGACTCCATAGCAGAATGGAGTAGTTGAGAGAAAGAACTGGACCATCCAGGAAAAATCCAGGACAATGATGATGGAAGAAAATGTTCCTCAGATGTTTTGGAGAGAGGCTGTTAGCACTGCAATCTATAGTCTCAATCGAGTTCAAATCAGATGCAATATCAGTAAGACTCCTTATGAACTTTGGTTTGGTATAACTCCCACTGTGAGATATTTCAGAGTATTTGGTATCAAGTGTTACATCAAAAGAGATGAAGATCTAGGAAAGTTTGATGCTAGAAGTGATGAAGGAATTTTCTTGGGTTACTCCACTCAAAGCAAAGCATACTGGTGTTACTATAAGAGATTGAGAAAGATGATAGGAAGTACAAATGTGAAGGTTGATGAAGGAATTGAGAAGCTCTCAAGGTTTTATGAATATGATGAAGATGATCAGAATGATTCTTTGGTGCAAGGAGCTTAATCCTCCTCTGAAATTTAGATTCAGACTGATCCGGTAAATCAGGAAGAAGAGGTTTGTCTGAATGAACCTAATCAAGAAACAGTAGTGCAAGAAACTCCCAAAGTTCCAAGGTATGTAACTCTAAACCATTCTGAAGATTAGATCATAGGTGACAAAAGCAAAGGGGCATAAACAAGGAGGAGAATTGCTCAAGATTCAAATGAATACTGTCTGATTTCAAAGATTAAACCTAAGACAATAAATGAAGCTTGCAATGATTTAAACTGGACCAAAGCAATGGAGGAAGAGTTGATGCAAATTGAGAAAAAACACACTTGGGATCTTGTTCCTAGACCTAGAAATAAGAATGTGATTAGAACTACACGGGTCTTCCGGAACAAACTAAATGAAGTTGGTGAAGTAATCAGAAACAAAGCCGAATTGGTCTACAAAGGCTACTCTCAAATAGAAGGAATTGATTTTGAAGAAACCTTTGCTTCGATGGCAAGAATTGAAGTAGGCAGATTATTTCTTGCATTTGCTACCTTCAAAGACTTCAAGGTATAGCAGATGGATGTCAAGTCTGCCTTCCTAAATGGTGATTTGGAAGAAGAAGTATACATTGAACAACCGGATGGATTTCAATTGTCTGATCCTGATGATATGGTCTACAAGTTGAAGAAAGCACTGTATGGATTGAAGAAAGCCCTAAGAGCATGGTATGAAAGGTTGGATAAGCATCTTGTGCAGATTGGTTTCAACAAAGGTACTGCTGATAGTAATCTATATTTCCAAATAGATAATGAAAACATCTTGATTGTTGATGATATCATCTTTGGAGGAAAAGACAGTATGTGTAAAACCTTTGCAAATCAAATGAAAAGTGAGTTTGAAATGTAAATGCTTGGTGAAATAAATTTCTTCTTGGGTCTGCAAATTACTCAGACAAAGAAAGGCATCTTTATCTCTCAGACCAAATATGTGAAAGAATTGTTGAGGAAATTCATAATGTAAGATTCAAAGCCAATGAACACTCCTATGGCAACTGGATGTAAGTTGAGCAAAGATGATGACTCTCCTAAGATAGATCAAACCAAGTACAGATTAATGATTGGAGGATTATTGTATCTCACTTAAACTAGACCAGATATAATGCAGGATGTTGGTCTTGTGGCAAGATTCCAGGATGATCCTAGAGAATCTCATGTTATGGCAATCAAGAGGATTTTTACATATCTAAAGGGGATAGTTAAGTATGGTCTATGGTACCCTAGAGATCATGATTTCTCTCTTCATGCATATACAGATGTAGATTGGGTAGGAGATGTGGATGACCAAAAGAGTACAAGTGGAGGAGCATTCTTTTTGGGAAAAAGGTTGGTTTCTTGGCTAAGCAAGAAACAAGAGGCAATATCTCTGTCTACAACTGAAGCAGAATACATTGCAGCAGCAGGTAGTTGCACTCAAATCTTATGGATGAAGAAGATGTTAAGAGACATTAAAGTGGAATATGAGGAGCCTATCACAATTTTTTGTGATAATTCAAGTGCAATAAATATTTCTAAGAATCTGGTGTTGCATTCTAAGACCAAGCACATATCTATCAAGTTTCACTTTCTAAGAGAGCAAGTGAACAAGGATGAAGTCAGATTGGAGTATGTACCCTCAAAAGATTAGATTGCAGATATTTTTACTAAAACTCTTCCCAAGGACTCTTTTGAGTATCTCCAGGAAAAGTTAGGGGTCATGGTCCATCCAGTGATGAACTAGGATGCACTCATGTGTATCAGTCCGTTGGATATCACAGTCATATCTTGTGATCTGAATTGATGATGGGGAGTTGCTACTAAGGGGGAGTAGCTGGTATGATTCTGATGTGTTAGAATTGCAAGTATGGGCCCTTTGCCATTGATGTCAAAGGGGGAGAGAATACATGTGAAAAACAAGTGGTTGATGATCAAAAGGGCAGCAATAAAGGAAGAGAAGACATGTGAAGAGTTGTTGCTGATAGGGGGAGCTGTGACAGAAAGGAGAAGTTCTTGTCTTGATGTTTTTTCACATCATATGTTGCCATCAATGACAAAGGGGGAGATTGTTGCAAGTATGAGGTTAATCAGTGTTGTCTTTGATGTCAACATACCCATATTGCATTGATAAGAAGGATTGGATGAGCTGTGTGTTGAGGATATTGAGAAAATTAGTCTCAATCAGGAACAGTTAAGAATAGTGATGAGAAGAAGGCAAAAGTACTCAATAGGTTGAGGATCAAAGGATGTAGATTAAAGGGTTTGTAGATATGAGTCTTGAGATGATATAGTTAAGATTTCAGAGGTCCACATGAAGATATGAAGAAGTTGTGATCAATCAAGTAGAACCGGTTCTGGGAGATGCTCTGGAGTGACAGAGTGTTACAAAAAATGTCTGGTGAGATCCGGAAGTGCATTGTCCTATTCTGCAGATTGGACAGAGTGTTTGGGATGTCCTTTTGATGTGTTATCTCGATTTGTTCATGGTTTGGAGGTCCAAAAGCACCTTTTTTAGTATGACAGTGGCGATAGACTGTGTTCTTGAAGTTCTAGATGAAGAAGAGAAGAGTTTCCAGTAAGTAGAGGAAGTGCGGATGTACCTGGTCATTCAGGCAAGCTTGTGAAGGTTCTTGGATCATGCTGAGGTTATGTTGTCAATCCGCATTAGTGTTAGAGCCTGGAATTGGAGATACACTTCTAGATGAAGATGTTCTTGTTCAGACTAGCCGACTGGATATGTTATTCATCTTGCGAATGTTCTTGTGGATGATTGCCGACTTAGATGATTGTTCCTAAGTTGATGCCTTGTATAAATAAAGGTTTGTGAATTCATTTCGAAGTGTATTATGGAGTGGATGAGTGTGGTATAGCGAAAGAGTGAAAGGTAGAGCAGGTGTGTCTCAGGCTTAAATGGAACTGATCTAGACATGGTAAAGATGTCATTCTCCTGTTCAAGTTTGTGATACTTATGATCTTGTAGATAGTGTGTCTCTTGTAGATAGTGTGCCTCCTTGTGAGTAGTGTGCTCGGGCAGTGAGCCCTAATTGGCATGTGCCATTCATTTTTCTTATTCTTCTAACAAAGAATAATCCTTGGGTTAATCACCCCATGGTTTTTCCCTTAACCGGGTTTTCCATGTCAAAAATCTTGGTGTCTAATGTGTTGATGTTTATCTGCTCCAGTGTTTTTTGCTTTATGCTTTCATGAATGGTTAATTGATATGCTATTAACTAAGAAAGAAGAATCAAGTGTTTGAAGTAGAAGCAAGTTTTTGCACAATTGATTCACCCCCCCTCTCAGTTGTGTGCCCTAGATCTAACAACAATGTCATTAACCTTCAAGTGTTTGAAGATGACCAACACATTTTATACTTCATATCAAATAGAGATGTGTTGGATATGCAAATCATAGATGAAAGGAATGTGGAAGATTATACTTGGGAAGATGAAGAGATCATGGATCTTCCAAGTAACAAGATTCCCAAAGGAATGATAGAATTAGAAAGAGCATTTGATTTAGATAACATGATGAAATAGAAAGATCTCCCTAAAGCAGATGGAGGAGAATATTCACCAATCAACATAGGAGAAAATGAAGAAATAAAAAATGTCTTGATTGGTAAAGTGTATACAGAGAAGAAATGACAAGAATAACCCAAGCACTTAAAGATTATATCCATGTTATCAACTGGACATATGATGAGCTGAAGACTTATGATACCTCAATCATTACTCATACTATACCATTAAAGCTAGATGCCAAGCCCTATAGACAAAAACAAAGACTTGTTAATGCTTTCTTAGAGCAGATCATTTCTAAAAAATTGAAGAAATTGCTTAATGCCAGAATCATATTCCTTGTGAGACATTCTACATGGGTGGCCAACTTGGTTCCTATGAGGAAGAAGAATGGTGACATTAGGTTATGTGTAGACTTTAGGAATTTAAATAGAGCTTCTAAAAAGGATAATTATCCTTTATCCTCATTAGATGAGGTCTTACAGATAGTAAATGGTGCAAAGATGATGTCATTTTTAGATAGTTTTTCAGGTTACAATCAAGTGATGGTAGACAAAATAGACAAATTGAAGACAACATTCACCACTAAGTGGGGTATATTTTCCTACAGGTGCATGCCCTTTGGCTTGATAAATGCTGGGGGCACTTTTTAGCGAGCAATGGATATAGCCTTTAGGGGGTTAATTGGTAAATGCATAGTCATATACATGGATGACTTGACAGCTTTCTCTAAAGAGAGGGGAAATCATGTAGAAGACCTTAGGAAGGTACTAAAGAAGTGTGAACATTATGGAATATCCATAAACCCTAAGAAATGCATATTTGGGGTAACCAAAGGGAAGTTATTAGGTCACTTGATAACAGAGAATGGGATCATTATTGACCCTGCAAGAGTAGAATCAATCATGAAGATACAACTTCTTGGAAGTAAGAAAGAGCTCAAATCTTATTTTAGTAAGATTAACTTTGTTAGAAAATTCATTACTAGTTTTGTAGATATTGTTAGACCATTGAATGCAATGCTCAAGAAAGATGCTAAAATTGAGTGGACACGTGAAGCTAGAACAGATTTTGAGGACATCAAGAGAGCTATATCTAATGCCCCTATTCTAATTAGTCTACACTGTACGAAAGATATTTACATATACTCATTTTCTTTAGAGCATACATCTATAGTAGTATTAGCATAGAGAAATGAGGCTAAAGAAGAAAGATCTATATCTCTCATGAGTTGCACTTTCATAGATACAAAGCTTAGATATATGGATGTTGAAAGTCAGGAACTTGCCTTAGTCTGAGTAGTCAAGAAGTTTAGACATTACATCTTGAGAAGTAAAGTAATTGTCGTAGTACCAGACACAGTAGTAAAGATGCTTCTAATGCAAAGTGAACTAGGTGAAAAGAAAGCTAAATGGATAATAGTCCTCCAAGAATATGATATGGATATAACACCCATGAAATTAGTAAGAGGACAAGCCCTAAGCTAGATGATATCAGAAATTGATCCCAACATCATAAGCCAACAATATGTTATAAATACAAAGAAAATTGAAGATTGGTATTCAAATATTAGGCATATTCTGATTACTGGAAGATGTCCTTAAAAATTGCAGGCCTCACAGAGGAGAGCCTTGAAGATAAGGTCACAAAAATACATGATAAAAAAAGGGATCCTTTTCAAAAGGAACTATGAAGGAATATATCTTAGATGCCTAGAAAGGCAAGAAGTAGACAAGGTGTTAACAGAATTACATAATAAGTTTGGAACCACACATGGGTCACACTTAGCTGCTACTCACACTATCCTCAGAGAAAGATATTACTAGCCTACTATTTTTAAAGATACTGTTGAACATATCAAATGTTGTCATATGTGTCAGGTTGCTACTAATAGAAAAAAATATGATGCTCAACCCTTACAACCAGTGATGGAGATGCACCCATTTGCTCAATGGGGAATGGATGTCATAGGACCCATTAATCCTCCATCATCCTTAGGGCATAGGTATGTGTTGACTATTACTGATTATTGCACCAGGTAGACTAAATCTATTAGTAGTAAGACATGCAATGCTGAGGATGTGATCAAGTTCTTGGAAAGAAACATAATAACCATGTATGGTGTTCCTTATGCTTTAGTATGTGATAATGGACCTACCTTTGCATCATTAAGATTATCAAGTTGGGCTTTTGACCATGGAATCATTTTGAATTTTTTTTCAAATTATTACCCTCAAGGGAATGGACTAGTAGAGTCTACAAATAAGAACCTGCTAAACATCATAAAGAAATTGATAGAGAAAAATCCAAGGGAGTGGAACACCCTATTAAAGTATACATTGTGGGTAGATAAAACTAGGATGAAGGCTGCATTGGGAAATTCTCCTTATCACCTAGTATATGGGGTGGATCTTATCCTCCATGTTAACTTAAAGATCCCCACATTATAGTTTGCACAAGAATATCTAGGTATAGATAACAAACAAGAAGTTAGGTTACTTCAGTTAATTCATCTAGAAGAAAAAAGAAATAGAGCAATTGATCAATTTGCTAAACATCAGTCTATTGTCAAATGCTAGTTTGATAAAAGAGCTAGAGTTAAGGCTTTTAAAATTTCAGATTTAGTCCTTGTGTGGGATAAAGCACATGAAAAGAAAGGCGATCATGGTAAATTTGATAAACTTTGGATAGGTCCTTTTCAAATTTTAGAAATCTTAGGAGATAGTACCTATAGGCTCAAGTCTTTAACCAGTGAAGATGTCCCATTACCCAGTTAATGGATAGTTCCTCAAGCATTATTTTCAAGCCTGAAACAGGGTAATCTTAGTCAAATGTATTATAATGTGCATATTGTATAGTTGTTTGTGTTGTTTTGTTTTGCTTGTTTGCTTGTTTGTTGAGTTTTGTTTTGGTTAGTCAAGATGATGCAACTTATCACCCTAAGAAACCAAACCAAGTTGCTAGGATTCAAGTGATGAGAACAAATTCCTATATAGTTTATGACTTATTTTGAGGAGTATTGGTGATTAGTTCTGTGATATCCTTTTCATCATGGTGCCTTTTATTAACTAGTGTGATTTTCACAATGACTCACCTAATAGCCTTGGGTTTGTGGAACACATAACTATAGGTGTTAAGTGAAAAATCTAAAGGGACTCCCTTGCTACCAATATAATCTCCAACCTGAGTCAGCAAGTGACCATACCTGCACATTGATCTTATATGATGATATGATATGAATAAAAGGAATCAATATTGAAAATCCAAAAGAAATAAAATTAGGCCATCTAAGTAACTCTACCGGGGCTATAGACGTCTGCTGGCAGTGGGGATCTACTTAGGAGGATTGTATAGATAACCTTGTCGGGGCTATAGATGACTGCTGGTAGTAAGGCTCTATCTAGGTTGGCTATGAGGGATGATCAGAAAGTATGTAGCTTAACACTAGTTACTCATGTTTTCAACTTACTTTCAAGATGATGATAATTAATCATTTGCACACACTTGACCCTTTGCTAGCATTGTTGCAATGGTGAAAATCATATCATTCAAAAAGGTCATAATACTTATACTTAGAAAGAGTTAAAATGCTATGTTAGAATGTGATCACATCACTTGAATCATTGAAATTTGGCTATTTTCTTCGGTGGCAAGTTGTTGTGTGATTGCACAACACGCCCCATTTTGCCTTGACAAAATAGGGACCCAACTTTTCTTTTTTCTTGTGGCTTGTTTGTTTTCTTGTTTGGGTGGTTTGGTAAAATTAGTCATGCATGTAACCTTGTAGGAGGGTGGATTTTCCACTAGATGAGGTCCATTGATAAAATCAGTAGTTTCTATTATTAACCTCATGGAAAGAAAGTACACAAAACTCTAAGTAGGTTTGTCTTTTGGATCACCCCAAAATTGTCTAAGGAAAGAAAGTTATGTTCAGTCAAAGTTTGGTCAAACTTGATATTATCCCACAGAGGGTCATATTTCCTAATATCAGTCATATTTGATAAGATCATCCAGATATAGAATCATCACCTGACAATCACTTGGTGTGAGATGTGCAGACATCAAATTTAAATAAGAGCCGACACCTACCTATCAAAGAACTTTGCATATCCCGCAGAGGGTCATATTTCCTAATATCAGTCATCTTACGAATATCACCTTCTTTGCAAATATCACCCTATGCCAATATGCTGGTGACATCATCCAATTCCAATGAGTGAAAGAAGTCACCCTGATGACGACATCATCATCCAATCTGAACCAATGGGGGTCATATATCCAATATCCATCATATTTCTTAACATGATGATGATGTCATTAAAACATAATAACTCAACGATATTGATGACATGATGATGTCATCATGATCTTTTTCCTATGAAAAGGGGGGTCATATTTTAGATACCCCTAATCTTAATTCCAAGACCTAATATGCATCATAGTCAAATGTTGACCATATCACCTGATTCTTAGCACATAGTTATCCTGTGCAAAAGGGGGGTCATATTATCTGGGGCGGTCATATTCTTGAATATCCCTAATATTTTGAAGATCACCCTCTTTAACATTAAATGAAATTAAAGCGGTAGATGAACTACCACTGATTACAAATACAAATTGAACACTTGGCAACATCTACGAGTCCCCTATAAGTGATTGACAAATTTAAACAAGATAGAACATTTTACCCCAATTTGTCTTATTGATCTATTTAAGGGTAAAATTCAAAGGTCATTTTTATTCACCTTGCAATAAATCAAGAAATTACAGAGCTCCGAAGTCAAACCCTCAATAGCTATTTGTCAATGGATCGGATCCTTCAATGTAACATAACAAAACAGGTGATCTTGCATGTTTATAGTCTTTCCCCATAATCACTCATCTAATCCAAAGGAAAGTATTATCAGGTAAGTAAATGTAAACCCTTCCATTGTCATTTTCTATAATTCTAGGTAGAGTATTTGTCTTTACTAAGGTATGATCTTATGATAATGCAAAGAAAGGTAAAATGAGGGGTAATATACAGAACATACATGATATGATAGAAGTACATGGTGTTGTAAGAATGCATATGGACACTGTAGGGTAAAATATATAATGTCTATCACAGGAATCCATGGTAGATGTCAGGAGAAATAGGTCTAAGGTTGAGTTCCTCAGGCCCATGTTTGTGCAACCAAAGGGGGTACAATTCAAATATGGGGTCATTACTGGCACACATCAAGGGGATACAAACCTAGCTATATGGTCGACAAGGTTAGATAATGATAAGGATAATCCTATTCTGGATAGGGTGTTTATCTCAGGTTTGTGGCATGTAGCTTGTTTTCACTATGTTATGGATGCTCTGGAATTGGTAGTGGAATGTGTGAGAAATTAAAACCTAGAAACCAAGTGGGTAGAGAAGGATGGAAGGATATACAGTGACTTTTCAGTTAAGGGCATCACTACCACTTTCAATTTGCCGGTAGGAAATAAGGTGGTGAATGTGGACCTATGTAAGCTAGAGACAGAGTATAACAACAACAAGAAGAATGCTAGGAAGTTGTACCAATGGAGATCAAAGAGAAGTACTTATACTGCCTCAGCCAAGCTACTAGTACACTTATACAAGTTTAACTTTGATGATGAGTACCAATATATGATTTCCCTGCTGAGTAGGGTGAGTGGTAGGCCTCATGCTAGAAATTTCAAGAATTAGATGTTTGGAATCATCCAGATGGTCTTATATGCAGACAACAAACCCCTATGGGTCAAAATCATTAGTGACTCACTGGACGAGGGAATGAGGAACCTAGGAGCAAATGTGTTTATTCTACATGACTTCATATGTGGTGTACTCTTGTGCATATAGAGGAACATTTGATGTTCTAAAAATAGTGGGCAAGGCAAGTGGTGATGCTAATGATGCACACATATGGAATCATTATCCTCAATTGCAAAGAAAGGTATACCTCCAAGACTATAAACTAGTAAATGATGCATTCTCCATGCATCTAGTCAGAACTATGGAGGAAGATAGAACTAAAAGGTTGAGCATGAAAGTTCAAGAAATTATCTATCAACATGGAGCATGGTTTATCCAATTTGCTACTTTCTCATATATTAGGATTGAGGGGTTTGAGGGATAACCTCTTATGTTGCCAAGATACCCTACTAATTGGGTTGTCTTGATGGAATTTGTTAAACAGGCATCCACCATAGTTGACGCCTATAAGGTACAGAAGAGGATACCTCCAATTTTGTTTCTAGTATCTATGGGCTGGTACATGTGCCCAGATTCAGAGAGCATAAAGCATGCTATTGGAGGATTGAAATTGATGTATTTACAACCATTTCCTCTAGCCAGATCATATGATCCTTATGGAAAGATCGAGAAGATATTGGGAAAACAGATGCATCAAAAGTGTCTAAAAGACTTTTGGACTGATTGTGAGGATGAAGCTGAGGTGAGAAGAAGGAAATATCAAAGACTCACACTAAATCAAGTCAAGACCTTTGACTGTATCCAATTGCCATCATAACTACATAAAGATGATGGGAAGATAATGTCCAATGAATATGAGGATAAAAAGGTGTATAATGACACTGTATTGGTCCCTAATCTCACACAACAAGAGGATATATCCCTAGATTGGATGATGAATGGGGAGATCCAGCTAACCCAAGCTTGGGTAGATGTAGAAATAGCCAAACTAAAGAAAAGGGGTGTTGCCCTTACTATTGATACTAAGAAGAAGAGACAAGAATTGTCTGATGAGGAATGCAATGATTTTCTCATTGAAAAGAGAAAATCTAATGGGGAGAGATTACCCATAGAAAAGCAAAAGAAGATACACCCTAAAATTAAGGAAAATAAGAATGAACCAAGCGGGGTGATTATAGAGAGGGTCGCCACTACATCAGCTCAGGCATCTACATCAGTGACATAACCGCCACCAAAAAAACCAAAAACTAAGAGAATTTTGAAGACTACTGTTGAGATTATAGAGATGCAGGTTGAAGGGAAGATCTTGCAACATGAATTGGAAGAGGGAGACCCCTTAGAAGAAGAACAATTAAATAAATAACCTAAAGATGATGACTTGCTGATAGCAAGCAAGAAGAGGAAGGGGATGCCACTGATGTCACCATCTAAGAAATAAAGAACAACCATGAGGGGAGACATCCATACTAACCCCATCATGTTGAGAGGAGAAGGTAGTGAAGTTTTTAGGAAGGAACTACAACATGATGTTACTCTTCCCATAATAATTAAATTTGAAACTGAGAAAGTTGAAGAGCAAATAAGAGAAACACTCAGGACAAGTAGGGAGCTTCCTCTCTCCTTAGATAATACAGTGGAATTGTCAGATGATGAGGTAGTCTAGGATGTGGCTACTCATCATATGGAAGCCTTGGTTGCTAACACCAGGATGACTCCTCATGGGACTCCATTAGCCTAGATGAGGGTGTTGGGAGAAGGAAAACTATTGGAAGAAACAAAACAGGATAGTTCTGAAAAGGTGGTTCAATAGATAGGACTAGACAAGTCAGTTGATTAGGTTACTAGTCTTGCAACCATAGACTTAGCATATATGGGTGATATAAGCCCAAGCAAGGATGATGGTGCACCCAAAGAGCCTAAAAGGACTAAAGTGGTAGAACATATAGAGAAGGATAGTATTGCTCTTGATAAAGATTAGCAACAATATGAGACACCCATAGACCACAAAATATTAGAGGTCCAACAGAAGAGTGGGGTTGATCAAGGCATATCAAACATTGGTGTTGCTCAGGCCCATGGAGGCTCATCATTGTATCAAGATAAAGAAGATCAAGGGATGTTATTCAAAGATGTTCATAAGGAACAAAGCCTAGCTACACTACACACAAAATAGAGAGATTTAGAAGAGGTCCCAGGGATAGAAGAGAAATTAGGTCAGGAAGACACCAAGACACAAAATATCAATGCACCTACATGTGGAGAACAAGAAATGACCCATGATCAGGATACTAATAAAGAGACAGAGGGTATGACCAAGGGTGATCAAGGTGATCCCTAGGGGTAGAATACACAATCTTTTCAATAGGCTGAGATATCATAAGGTGAACACAATAAGGAAGAGGATGAAAATCCAAAGGAGGGATCATAGAATGAAGTGCAAGATTAGAATGTGGATATTCCACATGATCCTCCTCTACAAAAGGAAGCTCCTCAACAAGAAGAACTCCAACAAGATCCCCCTTATGATGAACTACATGAGGAATAAATTAGGTTTGCACCTTCTCCACCAAGGATAAAAGATAATACTAGAGAGCTGGATACCCATGATATAAAAAAGGGTGACTAAGAATCTGGAGGTGATAGACCTCATTGGCTTGGAAAGGAAATACATATAGAGCATGTGTCAGAGGTCCAATATTTTGATGTCTCTACCCTATTTGCTGAGAGCATGATGAAACCAAGGATGAAGGCTAGGTTAACATCTGCTATAAAAGAGATCCTATCACAGGAAGGAGGACTGTACAAATAGCCCTTCCCATAGTTGAAAAAGAAAAAGGTGAAATAAGCTTGGAGGAATTTCAGATCACAAATGTTGATCTAGGTTTTGCCAATGAGGACTAGGAAGGTCAAGAAGGGATGGATATTATTGATTCTTTAACCCAAAGGGTGAAGAAGGAAAAGGAGAAAAATAAAGTACATAAGGAGCACATTGCTCAATTGCATTCTTTCATAAAAGGGTTAATTAACCCTAATCATGCACTAGCTGATCCTGCAGTCACATTGACTATCATATCACAAGAGGAGGTTACCAAATTGGACCTTATGAAACATGAAGCAATGGTGATGGAAAAATGGATGTTTTCGGCACTCACTGGGGCTAAAGATGTATTAAGGACCTCTCTGCAGAGGTGGAATTCTTTAAGTAACCTAAAGAGGAAGGTGGACAAAATACAGAATGACATGAGAAGGTCATTCTAATTAGAAAAGGACCTAAGTGCTTTCAGTGAGATGAAGAGGATTGATCCACAAATTCTAATAAGTAATAAGGTATTAGAAAATAATACTACCCTGCTAGTAGGTATATGGTATGAAGATATTAGGTTTGAGTGTGATGTATTAAAGAAGTGCAGCGGCAAGCTCATGCATATCAGTGTCAAGCTACATAGTATGATGGCATATGAGGTGGAAACCTTGGAAGCTTTGGAAGGGAAAATAGAAGGTGAAATTGAGAATCAAGATGTAGATTTTCTGCTTAAGGCTCTGCATTATAATTTCAAGTTAGTAGCAGATGACCCCCTCACCCACTTGATAGAGGAAGTAATGAATAGAATCATGAGAATAAAGGTTAAAGTGGAGACATACAATGAGACATTAAATAGCAGGAAAGGCAAAATGGAAGCTCTCAAGGATAAGTTCCAATCTCATAAACATGCAATAGTAAAAGCTAAAATCCAAGATGGGGGAGAGATTGATAAAATAGTGCAAGCATATGAATATATCAAGATAGCAGTAAAGGTCCACATGAAAGAGAATGTTTATCAGAGTGATAGTGATAATGAAAGTGATGAAGATGAAGAGAATGATGAGCAAGAAGAAAGTGAAGAAGAAGGATATGAAGAATAAGTATAGATGCATCACTAAGTGAACATATGAATGAGATACTTATAAATAGTGAGTCATACAAATGGTTTCCAGCTGCAACTTGTGCCATGAGTGAAAAGTTGACTAAGTCATAGGAGGATTGTCATCCATTGATCTAAATTGATAAATCTTGACCATTTGTCAATTGTAACCACATCCTCACCTTGTTCTATAAAAGGTGCAGGGATACAGTCTTTTATTCATTTGAAACTTAATTGAAATCTGATTGTTGAAGAATTCAGGACTTATTTCAAAGTTATTGTGAATATACATGTTTTGCATACTTAATGAAAGAGAAGTTATTTTGATGACAAATCATTGTAAATCCTGAGTAATCTATGAGTGGAATCTAGACATATGCATTGATTAGCTACATCCCTTGGAGTGCTTTTTAGTCTGCATATATTGTTTTCATTCTTTGTTCCTTTGAAGTTAGCATCAACCATACCTAGCTATGGAACAACTTGGTGAATTATGGTTTGATTTCTTCTCTCCATGATTGTATCTTGTGTGTATGTGATTCAATGACTAAAGGTTCACTAAACATAGAAGTGCTCTTTTAAATTACTTTGAATTTCATTACAGATCATATCCATAATTGCAAATAACACACTATCAAAAGAAAATAAACATGAAATATGCAAATATCTTGTAGACGATTGAAAATACAGATCATATTTTGAATGAAAGCATGTCAAATTGATAAATATCATGCAAATATAGATAAATATCCATGAGGAACACCTAAATATCTACTTGTAGACACATCATTTAAATAGATATGAACTATAGAAGAATGTGTAAGTTCATGATGATCAATGATTAGAAAAATTGGTCAAACTTACAAATATCATAGTGATCTTTGGAAATAGAGTAGAAGTAACCTCTCTGTGGAGTGAATTTATAGAATATAGTGCCATATTGATCACCTAAGTGTTGGTCATGATGTTAGTCACAAACAAACATAGAATAAAAGTACACATTAACCTTTATTCATCTTGAAAGATACTATGAATTCAAAGAATTCATGATCCCAAGTCTCCGGTGATTAGGTCTTAATCGTCTGAAGTTACTCAGAGGTCAATGTGAGTTGCTGTTTCCATTTTGGGGCCTTACGTGGAAGTTCATTGTCATGATACCACTTCTGCAAAGATTCTTATAGAGGAGTCATATTATACAGTTATTTGATGAAATGATGCAGTAATACTTCAAACTTTGCATGATATTTTCAATTGTGCATGCTTTGGGTTCAAATATGCTAAATATTTGCGATTACCTATGAGATGTCTACATATTTTGTGTTATTTGCTTAGGATTATCAGTTATTTGCAATTGTGATAGTGAAATGCTTTGAAATTGAAAGAAACTAAAAGGAATACTACAATTTAAAGTTGAACCTTTAGCTATTGATCTACATACATACTCGATACTGTCATGAAGAGAAGAAATCAAACCATATGTTCACCAGGATATTCCACAGCTAGATATAGTTGATGCAAACTTCAGAGGATGATGAATGAAAACAATACATGCAACATGATGAGCACTCCAAGGGACGCAGCAAATCAAAGCACATATCCAGAATTCAGACACAGATTACTCAAGATTTACTAAGATTTGTAATCAAAATACTCTTCTCCTTTATTAAGTATGCAAAAGACATGTACATCTACAATAGCTTTGAAATGAGCCCTGAATACTTTAGCAAACAGATTTCAATTAAGTTTCGAATCCTTACAAAAAGGCATTCCACCACCTTTTATAGAGTAAGGTGAGGAATCCACTACAAAAAGACCTACAATCTTGATTTATCAATACAAATCTACGGTCATGATTCACTTGACTTTGTCAACCTTTACAAAATGGCACAAGTTGCCAGCTGGCAACTATCTATATTATGTATGCTTATATCCCCTTCATGATGTGTCTTCATCATGCTCCTCAGCTGATTCATGTGGATCATCATCATGTGCATTGCTTCCTGAACTTTCGCTATCCTGATGATGATGATGCTGCATACGGGGCTGCATACTACTGCGGACCTGCTCATATGAATGCACAACCTGATCTATCCCTCTTCCATCTTGAGTTTTTGCTTTAATGATGGCATGCTTATGTGCTTCATATTTGTCTCTGCTGTTATCTAGCTTATTTTTCCTATCCTGTAGTGTTTATTTATATTTCTCCATCTGGACCTTGATCCTCATTATTTTATCTATCAGTTCTTTTGTCAAGTGGATAGGTGGACCATCTGTTTCTAATTGGAAATTACTACGTACAGCCTTGATGGTAGACTCTTCATCTTGATTTTCTATTTTTCCTTCCACCTTGCCTTCCAGTGTTTCCAATATCATTGCCTCTTCAACCATGAAATCACGTAGCCTCATGCTGATATCTCTCAGCTTATTATTGCATCTTTTGAGGACTCTACACTCAAACTAAGTGTCTTTATACCGGATATCTATCAATAATGTGGTATTACTATTCAATACCTACTTACAGATAAACAATTGAGGATTTATTCCCTTTATTTCTCCCAAAAGGCTCAAGACCCTTTCCAATTTATAAGACCTTTTCCCGGTCTGCATTTGCAATTTATCTACCTTGGTCTTGGAGTCACTTAATATGCTCCACCTCTTCAAAGAGGCCTTCATTATTTCTACAGCATCATCCAATGCGGATGACATCCACTTTCTTATTACAGATGCCTCATGCTTCATGAGTTCCAATTTATTTACCTCCTCCTGAGAAATGGCAGTCAATGGGACTGCATGTTCAGTTGTGGTATCATCAGGATTGGTCAGTCCTTTGATATAGGCATACAACTGAGCAATGTGCTCTTTATGTTTCTTATTCTTCTCTTTCTCTCTTTTCACCTTTTGAATTAGAGAGTCAATAATATCTTTGCCCTCCTGACCTTCTTGGTCCTCATTGGCAAAGCCCAAATCTACTGTGTTGATTTGAAATTCATCTACAGTGATTTTACCTTTTTCTTTCTCCACCGCAGGTATGGCAATTTGTGCGGTCCTTCTCCTGGTTGCCAGATCTCTTTTGATGGCCAAAGTCATTCTAGCCTTCCTCTTGGGTTTCATTATGTCTATGGAGAACAAGGTGGAGACATCAAATTCTTGAATTTCAAGTTCTTCCTCAATATTTACTTCTTTTGCTAACCATAGAGGCACCTGATCATGTTTCTCAGCATCATCATGATGTTCACCCATATCTCCTATTTCTATCAACAGATGTTGTGGAGATGGTGATTTTCTCATTTCTTCCTCTTGATGCTCGCTTGGTTGTTGATCTTGTGGCACCTCCTCCTATTGAGGAATCTCCTTCTCGAAAGGAGCATCTTCTTGGTGTGGGGAACCTTGCGGTGCATCTATATGTTGATCATGATGATCATGATCTTTCTCTATCATTATTTCATTTGTTTTTACTTCTTCCCCTTGTTGTTTATCTGCTGCACTAGATACTGGGGATTCTACCTGAGGTGCTGGCATTTGCTCTACGGCCATTATTTGCTCTTGACCTGCACTGTCAACCTCCTGTGTCTTAGCAGCAGGATCCTCTAGTGCTTCCTTCTTTTCATCAGCCTTTATTTCTTAAACCTCTACTATAGCAGGTTCTACCGATGTATCCTATGGATCTTGTTAGCCCAATTCAAGAGTATGGCCTTCTATTTCTGCCATCTCTATTTCTTCTGCTAGGTGCTCCTTATCAGGTGATCCTGCTGGCTGTTTAGGACTTGCATCTTGTTTCTCTGTCAAGTCTACCACTACAGGACTTGTCACCTCTGTAATCAATGTATCTAGCCCTATCTCTTGAGCTACCTGCTCTAGGCTCTTTTCTTTCTCTTCTTCTACTTGTTTCATTTCCTCAAGTACAGTTTGAACTAGTGGAGGCTTGTGAGGAGTCATACTTATATCAGCAGTAAGTGTTTCCATCTTCTGTGCAGCCACATCCTGCACCACCTCATCATCAGACAAATTTATTGTCTCATCAAGCGAGACATGTCCTTCTACTTGTGTCTGGGGGGTTTCTTTCATTTGTTCCTCTGCAAATTTAGTTTTGAACTTGACTATGGTAGGAAGTGGAACATTATGTTGAAGTTCCTTCGGCACTTCACTACCTGCCCCTTGTACTAGTGTAGGGGGTTGGGTTATTCCTCCTCTCATGGAGGTTCTTTTTTTCTTAGGTGTGGTGGATACCAACACCTGTGGAGCTCTCCTCTTTCTTTTTGTTATCAATGGAGCCTCTTCTTCTTCAGGCTCTTCCTCCATGAGGATATCCTCTTCTCCCAGTTTCTTTGAGGATTGACCCACTTCCAGGGTCTCAGTGATTCCAGCCTCTGCTGTCTTACTCTTCTTGGGCTTTTCTTTCTTCGAAGGGGATTCTGATTCTGATCCTGATCCTGATCCTGATCCGGCTGCCTCCTCAGCTGCAAATACTGCCCTTTCAATTATAATCCCTTTTGGTCCTTTATCCACCTTCTTGCCCCTTGGGGGTCTTTTGCTCTATTGCTGTGGTGGAGGGATTCTATCTCCCTTGGTCTTCCTCTTCTCCATTAGGAAGTCATCATATTCATCCCCAGGAATATCCTGTCCCTTCTTTTTGTTGTCCACCTTAATGGCAACACCTTTCCTTTTCAATGCCTCCACCTGCTCATCAACCCAAGCTTGAGTCAGTTGTATGGTCCTGGCAATGAATGGGTCCAAGGATATGTCCTCCTGCATGGTGAGGTTAGGTGCAGAGATGGTGTCATTGTATATCTTCTTTTGTTCATACTCATTGGCCATTGTCCTGCCATCATCCTTCTTAAATTATTGGGGAAGGGATATACAATCAAAAGTTCTAATTTGGTTCAGAGTCAACCTCTGATACCTTCTTCTCCTAGCTTCTGCCTCATCCTCACAGTCAGCCCAAAAATTCTCTAGGTGCCTCTGATGAATAGGCTTTCCTAGTATCTTCTGTATCCTGCCGTAAGGATCATATGGTCTTGTTAGTGGGAAAGGCTACAGATTCATTTTATTCAGGGTGACCATCACCTTCTTTATATTGTCAGAATCAGGGCACATATAGTTACCAATGCTGACTGGGAACAAAATTGGTGGCAGCTTCTTGGCATCCTTGTACATTTTTATCATTACAGAGCCCTACCTGATAAACTCCATTAGTACTACTTCATCAGTAGGATACCTTGGCAGCATGAAGGGATGCTCGTCAAAACCCTCAACCCTTATGTAAGAAAAGGTTGCAAACTGTATGTACCAGGCCCCATGCCTGTAGACTACTTATTGAGCTTCCATGCTCAATCTTTTTGTTCTGTCCTCTTCCATGGTCCTTACCAGATGCATAGAGAATGCATCATTGACCAATTTGTAATCTTTGAGGTAGTTGGTTCTCTGCAGCTGGGGATGATGATCCTAGATATATGGAGCATTTGTGCCTGTGAGCTTTCCATCTGTAACTAAAGCATCAAAAGTGCCTTTGTAAGCACAAGAATAAACAATGTAAGATGTCATATAAAATGCACAATTTGAACCTCCCAGGTTCATCAGCTACTTGTGCAGAGCATCACTTATTATCTGGCCCCATAGTGGCTTGATGTCTGAATACAGACACATCATGATTATCCCATACATCTAATCTCTGAAACTACCAGCATCAGGCTGGCCTGTTACCCTGTTTAGGAGTGCAATCATGTATTGGTACTCCTCACTGAAATCATACTTGAACATGTGCACAGGAAGTTTGGCTGCTGCAGGATATGTGCTGTTCTCAGCCCGCCATTGATACATGTTCTTCCTGGCTGATTTCTTGTTGGCCTCATACTCTTTTCCTAACTTCTTGAGGTCCACGCTCTTAACTTTACTACCCAGTGGCATTCCAAATGTCTGGGAGAGACCCTTGATGGAGAGGTCTGCATATATCCTCCCATGCTTCACCACTTGCCTTGTCTAAGGATTATAATTTCGGGCACATTCTATGACCAGCTCTAGAGATTCCATGGAGTATGGAAAACTGGCAGTGTTCCACATCCCTGATACAAACACTGCATCCAACACTAGACTCTTATCATTTCCATCATTCAACTTAGCGGACCAGGCCTCCAAATTGGTGCTTCCTTGATGGGTATCTGTAATTGCTCCATATTTAAACAAGACCCCCCCTGAGAAGAGAACATGGGCTTACTGAATTCCTCTTGACACTTAACAAACCGTTTGTCAGCCATGGATACCTACAATTAACAAAATCCTATCTCACAACGGGCATACACATGAATACATATCGCCATTGACTTCATAAATCACTATGTCTACTATATCACTTCAACATTACTTAATCATATGGGTGCATAAACTAGAACTTACATCATCATACCAAAATAGAACAACATGATGAGGGTTTCATTTACTTACCTGATTATGCAGATTTCTCTTTTATACCAGTAGATTGCTAGCGACGTTCTTAATTCAGCTGATGATCACTTCCTTCCTTCTGTCTGTAATCTCAAATCATGCAACAATCGCCTGTATGAGGATGCAGAAGCTGGTGCTCTGTAAAACAATTTTATCGCAAGGTAAATGTGAAAATGGTGGTTGAATTACCTTTTAACCTCACAATTAGGGTAAATTTAGGGTAAATCTGACAAATCAGATCATATTCCTTGATTATTCGTGCGAAAACGCAGGATCTCGCCAGGTGTTTTGTTGGGTTCTGGGGTCGGCAGGAACCACCTACCATGTCTGCGCGCATTAAATGATAATGGCGGCAATGGGAGTGGGGGGATATCCATATGACAGGATATCATGAGGGCAGGATGATATTCACAAATATCGAGTCGAGTTTCAATATCATCCTCCTCCACCAAATTGGAATAGTTATCGCAACAAGATTCAGGTTACAAAAGTACCCTTTGGTTATGTATGTTACCTCAGGAGGATATTTTGATGTATCGGGTGATGTTTCAAATATGATGATGACGAGACAAACTTTACTTGTCTCTCCTTCAGAATATCAAGATGACGTCATCCTAATATATCACTCTTAGTATCAGAAAGGCATCATGACGTCATCGTCATATTAGGTGAACATGATCATGTTTAGAAAATATCCTGTCGAGATGTGAATATGATGATGATGTCATCATCAAGTTGGTTCCTTCGTTTAATAGGCTTTGATGATGTCATCAGGATATTTGCTAAGGGTGATATTCCGCGTCATGAGGATATTAAGAAATATCGGGTTACATTCGAAAACATGATGCTTGCGATACAAAAGACCGCTTGACTGGAAGATTTACTACCACTTAAAGTTGACGTCCATGTATTTGAGCCGCATGACATATCGGGGGATGTTTCAAATATGATGATGACGAGGCAACATGACTGAGGTTATAAAGTATGATCTTCCTCTTGCGAATATCAGGTTTGACCAAGACTTTGACTATTCATAACTTTCACATCCTAAGGAATATCTGGGTGATTTAAAAGGCAAACCTGCATGGAATTTAATGCTCTTTCAGAATGTGAGGTCACAGACATGAAATGCAAATTTTGACAAACTGACCTCATATTGGGGACTTACCTCATCCTGACTCTGCATGTTCATGCACATGACTTACTTTTTACCAAACTGCTAAAAAGCAGACAACACAAGCCAAGCCAAAAAGTTGGGTCCCTATTTTGCCAAGTGAAAATGGGGCGTGTTGTGTAACCACACAACAACTTGCCAACAAAGAAAACAAACAAATTCCAATGATTCAAGTGATGTGATCACATTCATCTATAGTATTCTAATTCCATCTAAGTATAAGTATCATGATCTTCTGAATGATAAAATTTTATCATGATAACAATGCTAACAAAGGATCAGGTGTGGGTGCGTATGATTAATTATCCTCATCTTGAAAGCAAGTTGAAAACATAAGTAACTGGTGTTAAACTACATAGTTGGAGATCATCCCTCATAGCCAACCTGGATAGAGCCTTGCTGCCAGTAGGCGTCTATAGCCCCAGCAAGGTTATCTATACAATCTCCCTAAGTAGAGCCCCACTGCCAGCAAGCGTCTATAGCCTCGGTAGAGCTACTTAGATGGCCTAATTTTAAAATTTGTATCTGGTATCATCATGTCAGCTCATTTGTACAAGGTACAGTCACTTCTAGCTTTAGGTTGGAGATTATACTGGTAGCAAGGGAGTCCCTTTAGATTTTTCACTTAACACCTATACTTGTGTGCTCAACAAACCCAAGGCTGTTAGGTGTTTCATTGTGATTGATTCATTTTGACCAAGAAAGGTACCCTAATGGAAAAGATATCACAAACCTGATTATGAATACTTCTTAGAATGAATCACAACCTATGTCTAAATGTGATCTCATCATTTGAATCTTAACAATTTAGTTATTTTCTGGGGTGATGAAGTGCATCATCCTGACTTACCAGAACAAGGTCCCAACCAACAAAACAAAACAAGAAAAACAAACAAACTATACAAACAACTATACAAATATGCAATATGATACATATGATTGTCATTAAGTCATTCAGGCCTGGAAATAATGTTTGAGGAATTGCCCATTGACTGGCAATGGGACATCTTCACCTGTCAGGTTCTTAAGCCTATAAGTACTGTCTCCTAGTATCTCAGAAATTTGAAAGGGACCTATCCATAATCTATCAAACTTACCATGGTCACCTTTCTTTTCGTGGGCCTTATCCCACATCAGGACCAAATCAGATATCCTGAAAGCTTTAACTCTGGCTCTCTTGTCAAACCAGCATTTGACAACAGCCTGATGTTTTGCGAATTGGTCAATTGCTTGACTCCTTTTTTCTTCCAGGTGCATCAACTGAAGCAACCTAACCTCTTGCTTATTGTCTATGCCTAGGTATTCTTGGGCAAACTGCAGGGTAGGAATTTTCAACTTTACAGGGAGGATAGGATCTACCCCATATACTAGTTGGAAAGGCGAGTTTCCTAATGCATTTTTCATTCTAGTTTTGTCTACCCATAAGGCATATTTCAGAAATAAGTTCCATTCCCTGGGTTTTTCTCTATTAATTTTCTTATGATACTCAGTAGATTCTTGTTGGTGGATTCTGCTCAACCATTCCCTTGGGGATAATAGTTGGATGAAAACTTAAGTATAATCCCATGATCAAAACCCCAACTTGACAATTTAGTTGAAGTGAATACAGACCCATTATCACTTACCAAAGCATAAGGGATTCCATACCTGGTGACAATGTTGCTCTCCAGAAATTTAATGACATCATCTGCAGTGCAAGTTTTGCTGCTAATAGCTTTGGTCCATCTGGTACAATAATCAGTAATTGTTAAGACATACCTATGACCTGAGGAGGACGGTAGATTGATTGGTCCTATGAAGTCCATCCCCCACTGTGCAAATGGGCAATTTTCCATTACTGGCTGCAAAGGTTGTGCAGTGTATTTCTCTCTAGTGGCAGCAACCTGGCAAACATGACAACATTTAACATGATCAGCTGTGTCTTTAAAAATTGTAGGCCAGTAATATCCTGCTCGGAGGATTGCATGTGTTGTAGCCAATGCTGATCCATGTGCCATTCCAAACTTGTCATGTAGTTCTGTCAAGACTCTACTTGCTTCTGGTTTCTCTAAGCATCTAAGGTATATTCCTTCATAATTCTTCTTGAACAAGGTTCCTCCCTTCATCATGTATCTTTGGGATCTTATTTTCAATGTCATTCTTTGTGAAGCTTGCATTCTTGATGGGCATCTTCCAGTGATCAGGATGTGCTTGATATCTGCATACCATTCTTTATTGTCTTTCTCATTGATCACATATTGCTGACTAGTGATGTTTGGATCAATTTCAGATATCAGTTGACTCAAAGCTTGTCCTCTTACTAGCTTCATTGGTGTAATTTCTATATCATATTCTTGTAATACAGTAATCCATTTAGCTCTTTTTTCACCAGGTTCACTCTACATCAGCAGCATCTTCACTGCTGCATCTGGTACCACAGCAATCACTTTACTTCTCAGTATGTAGTGTCTGAATTTCTTTATTGCTCTGACTAATGCAAGTGCCTATCTCTCAACATCTACATATCTCAATTCAGCATCCCTGCAAGGACAGCTCATGAAAGCAATTGGTTTCTCTTCTTTCTCTTCATTTCTTTGAGTTAACACTGTTGCAGAGGTATGTTCTGAAGCAAATGAATATATGTAAAAATCTTTTGTGTAGTCTAGACTGATGAGGACAGGAGCATCTGATATAGCTTTCTTTATATCTTCAAATGTAGCTTTGGCTTCTGGTGTCCACTCAATTTGTGCATCTTTTTTCAACATGGCATTTAATGGCCTGACAATCACAGCAAAGCCTGTGATGAACTTCCTCACAAAATTTATCTTACCAAAGTAAGACTTGAGTTCCTTTTTACTTCCTGGAAGCTGTAACTTCATGATAGACTCCACCCTGTCAGGATCAATGATAATTCCATCTTCTGTGATCAGGTGGCCTAGTAACTTTCCTATTGTCACCCCAAATATGCACTTCTTAGGATTCAAAGATATTCCATACTCTTCACATTTCTTCAGTACACTTCTAAGATCAGCAACATGATTCCCCCTTTCCTTGGAGAATACTGTCAAGTCATCCATGTAGATGACTATACATTTTCCTATTAAGCCCCTGAAGGCTATATCCATTGCTCGCTAGAATGTAGCTCCAGCATTTATGAGCCCGAATGGCATATGTCTATATGCAAATATCCCCCACTTTGTGGTGAAGGCAGTTTTCAATCTGTCAATTTTATCAACCATCACTTGGTTGTATCCTGAAAAACCGTCCAAGAAGGACGTCATTTTGGCTCCATTAACAATCTGCAGAACTTCATCCAATGAGGGTAAAGGATAATTGTCCTTTTCTGATGCTCTGTTCAAATTCCTGAAATCTACACATAACCTGATATCTCCATTCTTCTTTCTAACGGGCACAAGATTTGCCACCCAAGTGGAGTGCCTCACAGGAAATATTATCCCGGCGTTTAACAATTTCTTGACTTCTTCAAGAATTATTGGTTCAAGCAAGGCATTGACTGGCCTCTGCTTTTGTCTGAAAGGTTTAGCATCTGGCTTGAGAGGTATAGTATGAGTTATGACAGAGGTGTCATATGTCTTCAGCTCATCATAAGTCCACGATATTACATGTATGTAGTCCTTGAGTGCCTGAGTTATTCCTTCTAACTCTTCTATTGTACAAACCTTACCTATCAATACATTCTTCTTATTTTCATCCTAACCAATATTTACTTGTGAGTACTGACCACCATCTACCTTAGGAAGGTCCTTCTGTTTAAGCATATTATCCCAATCAAAGGCTCTTTCTAATTTAATCATACCTTTGGGGATCCTGTTGCTAGGCAATTCTAATATCTCATCTTCCTAGACATGATCCTCCATACCATTCTCGTCTATAATCTGAGCTTCAAATATGTCCTTGTTTGAGATGAAGTCCAGAATATGCTGATCATCATCAAACACCTGGAGGTTAGTCACATTATTAGGTACTGAAGGTACTGACACTAGTTCTACTAAAAATCTCTTTAGACCAGATATAGACAGTGGCTCCAATGTACTGGCAGCTTGGGCAAGTGCATCTGCCCTATGGTTTTGTTCCCTTGGTACATGAGTGATATTAAAGGCGTCAAAATCCTCAATCAGGTCCCACACTTAATGTCTGTAGTTGGACAGCTTTCTGTAGTTACATGAGTAAATTCCTCTTACGTGCCTCACAACCAGTTCTAAATCTCCAAAGACATGCAGAATCTTTACTTTCTTCTTATGAGCAAACAGTATCCCATGAATTAGAGCCTCATACTCTGCTACATTGTTAGTGCAGGGGAACTGTAATCTGTAAGCTGCCAAATAGGATTTTCCAGTTGGATCAATCAAGTCAATTCCTACCCCAGTACCCTGCTTGGATTTGGACCCATCAAACCTCAGGATCCAAGGTTTATCTTCAGCAAGACATTTAGCTGAACTTCCTTTTTTCTTTGCAGCCCTGGCTGCTGCTCCGTCTGATATCCATTTTAACTTAGGGATATCATCATCCTCAAGTTTCTTCTTTCCCTTTTCTCGTGAGCCTGATGGCTTTTCTATTTTCTCTTTTATTTCAGTAGGAGGGTGATCTTCTGAATCTGCAGCTGCATGCCTTTTCAAAATGTGTAAACATAATGCACAAGTTGTTTCTGAGTGAGGTGCTTCGTGCAATCTACACCAATCCTTAATTAAAACCTCCTAGGGAAATTTATGTTGTCGTGTCATCTTCTCTATTTCTTTTACTAGAAATTCTTCGAACTTAGTCAGGTCACTACCTTTGTCTTCATCAGACAATTCATAATCTGGTTCCATAAAGCAATCACTCCCAGGGGTGATCTTTTCTTTCGTCACATCATTTATCTGATCAGACACCAGAACTTCTTCTGTTTCCAGGATATGATCTTCATCATGATTTGTAGACTCCTCTGTTTCTGCAGAAGACAGATAAGAATTAGTATCGTCATCATCATCAGATGTAGCATTTACCTGCGAATATGATGATGATGCCTCACTACATGTCTGTTCCAGCATCATCATATCTAAACATGCTTCACAAGTTTTTTCTGAATGTGCTTCATCGTGTAATCTGCACCATCCATCAATCAAAATATCATTAGCAGGTATATTTAACAATTGACAATGCCTTACTTGGTTAGATAGATGCATCCTGAAATCTCTGAAGTGATCTGTTTCATTCTCATTATCAGGATTATTATCATGTTGTACAACTGGTATATCCTCTTGATGATCATCATCATGATGATGATGAAGATCAAGCATCAGGATCTCTTCTATTTTGACCATTTGTGGCCTGATGCAGTAAACTCCAGGCTCTACGTCGACGTACAGGATCTCATTTGTTCTGTTGTATTCAATGATCATATGTTTCATTTTGGGCTCAGCGTCAATCCTGATCTGGTTTGGTATACCCTTCCATGGTAATCACATGTGACTAAAATCTGTGGACATATATCCATTGAACGTCTTGGACCAATCTTAGCTAAGCAATATCCCGTAAGTATCAGGTATGTCAACTACCTGAATATCAATGTAATACTAGATCCTAGGATCAGACGCTAGTTGCATGTGGATGTGAGTTAACTCTCCCACTACACTTACCTCTGTTTTGTCTAACTATGTCACCTTCTTTAGGGACTTAGCAGGATGTAGTCCTAAGGCATTACATATTGACAGGGGCATAACATTCATGGAGGCCCCTGAATCAACCAAACAGTTGTGTAGGTTCTTGCTGAACATTCTTATGGTGAGGAGGAACGGAGGTGACTCAGATTTGTCCTTATATAAGGTCATGTGGGAAGTTCCAGCAGCTTGGACTGTAGCTGACACTTTAGGCTTGATAATATTATCCTTAGCAGCATGATCTTTGCTACTGGATTGACTTGAAAGATGATTATCCTCTTTAGGAGCAGGATCATCTAGTGACTTCATAAATGCCCTTTTGATAGCAGGAGTTTTCAGTAACTTAGACAAGGACAAGCTGATCTTAATTTTCTTCATTTCATCAGCCAGATAGGTGACTAACTTGTCAGATTCATGAGGTGTATTTGTAATCTTTGATCTTGTGTTCTGAGGTGACAAGTACTGAGCATTTACCTTGGGGAATCCAGGGTTATTGCTAGCTTTAGGATCAGGAGGTGTGTTGAAATTATTTGGAGGTAGGGATGATGTCAATGGACCCGTAGGTATATTGGCATTACTCCTCAAGTTATAACTATGCTTACCAGGATATTGTTGCTGATATGCATGTATTTTCTCATGTTCTCTTGCAGGCTCATTTTCGTCCTCAAAGGGGAAAACATAATTTGTTTCAAAAGTTAAGGCAGACTCCTCACATACTTGGTTGTGACTCTAATGGGGCTGATTAGTGTACATTTCCAATACAAAAGCTGAGTCATATCCACAGGGAACAATCTCATTTCCCTCTACATGAGGTGGATTTTCAGAAGTATTAGACACTTCAGTCTGAAAGATGCTAGCAGCAATTCTAAATTGTGGACAATCTAACTCTGCATGTGCATTAGTATTATGGATCCTACACCAATTAGTAAGGGCTGCTTCAGCAAGATTGACTCTAGTAGTCTGTTTGGCTTCACCAGGAGGTTGATTGTCTAGGGGTGATGGTAATGAGCCGTTATTGGGCCTAGAGTTCCATATTCTGGGTTGTCTCTGCGGATTACTGTTATTTCCACCACTGTTATTAAAATTACTATTGTTATTATATCCTCTGTCAGGATAATTTGGTCTGTCATTGGAATAATTTCTATTCTGACTTGACTGGGAATAAAACCCTTGATTTCTCAAATGTGTCACCTCTGTGGTGAGTTTTCTCAATTGAGCAAAAATTTCTTTGATTTCCTCCTTTTCTTCTTGAGCTTTGGCCACTACATTTTCAGTCTGAGGCTTGAAGAAGGAGGACCCATGGTTATTGTTGGATAGATCAATACCCTGAAGTGTCTGAGCATGTGCAGGATATTGTAGCAATTGGCCATTTCCATTAGGAGGGGGCATGATGCTCAGTGGAGGTACTTGCAAAGGTGCAGGCATGACTGCTGGGGGTATCAATGCTCCATTAGGATATTGTGCAGGATATTGTGGAGAATATGTTGTAGGATATGATGCAGGATATTGTGACTATATGTCAGGCAAGGTAGGGAATACTATATTTCGAGTAGGAGCAGGTATCAACTGCTGATTCACTTTGATAGCTTCTTGAAAAGCTCCTGTCAATGTAGTGATCTCAGGATGTGTTCTCCTGATGAACATGGAAGTTAATGGATCTAGGGCTGAATAATAGATACTCCTGGCAGAGGCATCAGATACTACATATGGGGCAACTAACTTGGACAACATTTTTAGGAACCTAGCATTGAAATTAGCAATAGGCTCATTCTCAAATCTTTTGATTGTAGGAAACATATGGTAATTCATAGATGGATCAATAGGGATCTTGAACCTGTCAGGAAAAGCTTTCTCTAAGATAGCCCATGAACCAACAGAGCCTTGGCCAAGACTAATAAACCAATTATAAGCTTCTTCCCCTAAGGAAAAAGGAAATAACCTACACACCACATCTTGATGTTCTATTCTGGCTCTGCAGCAAGCTTCCTTAAATGTCCTGATATGATCATCAGCATCTTGATAAGGATGATATTTTGGACAAAGTTTGTCCAGATTCTTTGGTAACTCATGATATGCAGTAAAGGTCAAAGGTGACTCCGCTGCAAAGAAAGACATTGCAACCAGAGGAGGTTGAGCTGTTGGTGTAGCTGGCTGGGGTTGAACTAAAGGCACACCCTGAGACTGAACTGGAGGTGTCACAGATATCCCATAAGGTATTTGTAAACCAACAAGAGTTATAGGAGGAGGTTCTGGTGAAGCTCCTGGTGCACTGGACTCTGGAGTATGATGAATGTCTACAGTCCTAGGTCTGAAACCTCTAACAGGCAATTCTTTAAAAATTCCACTAGGTCTAGACCTGGTATTTATCGTGTGAGCCAGGACTTCTCAATTTTGAGGCAATTTGGCTGAAACTTTGCAAATATTGGCTGAATTTCACTGGATGAGGTGATATTTGCAGTCAGATGGCTGATCAGACTAGATATTTAGGAAATATTTACAAAGATAATGCAAATATGAAAGGGCATTTGGGGTATCTTGACCCTTAGCACGAGATCTTAAATTTCTAGGGCCTATATTCTTCAAAGCTTGAACAAATTTAGGTACTTTTGGCCGATATTTATGAATTCAGAATGATCTATTGTAAAGCTTGCAATATTTATGTGAGATTTGGAAATCTTTACACAGAATGAGCACATACAAGCCTTTTACAGTAAATATTTGTGTAATATTTGAAATTCACATATGATCTGAGGTTACCTTACTCCCTTCATCATCAGATCTAAAAATAATGATGATGAGCGTGGTCTTCCGGATCCAGCCCTCCTTCTAGTGCCAATTTATGTTGGTCATGATGCTAGTCACAAACAAACATAGAATAAAAGTACACATTAACCTTTATTCATCTTGAAAGATACTATGAATTCAAAGAATTCATGATCCCAAGTCTCCGGTGATTAGGTCTTAATCGTCTAAAGTTACTCAGAGGTCAATGTGAGTTGCTGTTTCCATTTTGGGGCCTTACGTGGAAGTTCATCATCATGATACCACTTCTACAAAGATTCTTATAGAGGAGTCATATTATACAGTTATTTGATGAAATGATCTAGTAATACTTCAAACTTTGCATGATATTTTCAATTGTACATGCTTTGGGTTTAAATATGCTAAATATTTGCGTTTACCTACGAGATGTCTGCATATTTTGTGTTATTTGCTTAGGATTATCAGTTATTTGCAATTGTGATAGTGAAATGCTTTGAAATTGAAAGAAACTAAAAGGAATACTACAATTTAAAGTTGAACCTTTAGCTATTGATCTACATACATACTCGATACTGTCATGAGGAGAAGAAATCAAACCATATGTTCACCAAAATATTCCACAGCTAGATATAGTTGATGCAAACTTCAGAGGATGATGAATGAAAACAATACATGCAACATGATGAGCACTCCAAGGGACGCAGCAAATCAAAGCACATATCCAGAATTTAGACATAGATTACTCAAGATTTACTAAGATTTGTAATCAAAATACTCTTCTCCTTTATTAAGTATGCAAAAGACATGTACATATACAATAGCTTTGAAATGAGCCCTGAATACTTCAGCAAACAGATTTCAATTAAGTTTTGAATCTTTACAAAAAGGCATTCCACCACCTTTTATAGAGTAAGGTGAGGAATCCGCTACAAAAAGATCTACAATCTTGATTTATCAATACAATCTACGGTCATGATTCACTTGACTTTGTCAACTTTTACAAAATGGCACAAGTTGCCAGCTGGCAACTATCTATATTATTTATGCTTATATCCCCTTCATGATGTGTCTTCATCATGCTCCTCAGCTGATTCATGTGGATCATCATCATGTGCGTCGCTTCTTGAACTTTCGCTATCCTGATGATGATGATGCTGCATATGGGGCTGCATACTAATTGTTGATGATGATGTTAGTCATATACAAACATAGAATAAAAGTTACACAACAACCTTTACTCATCTTGAAAGATACGATGAATTCAGAGAATTCATGATCCCAAGTCTCCGTTGATTAGGTCTTAATCTACTGACATTACTCAGTGGTTGATGTGTGTTGCTGTTTTCCATTCAGGGGCCTTACGTTCTTCAGTAATTTCTGCAAAATTTCATCAATATTCCTCCAAATATCCTATTCTTTATGTCTGCCCTGTACAAATCTTTAACAATTCTACCTCTGCACTTATGGATTCACTCAAATAATGTGCCTACAGGCTGATATTTACATGATTTATACCAGTATTTATGATTCTTTGCATGATATTTTCAATACTACATGCATTTAACTCAAATATGCTAAGGATTTTCGATTATCTACGAGATGCCAGCATATTTCTCTGTTCTGCTTGTTATTTATCATGATTTGTAGTTATGGTGATGAATTTATGAAATTAAAAAGAGGAAAAGGGTTAAAGAATGAGATTCCCAATACTACTTGACTGAGATAACTGATCCACATACAAGCTCCCATACATGCAATGAAAAGAAGGAAACTAGAATCATACTTCACCAGGACATTCCACAAATCCACATGATCTAGTGCAAATCTTCAAAGGAAAAGTTGATAACAACATGTAATGAAATGAAAGCGCTTCTAGTTGAACACAGCATTCACCAGTACATATCCAGAAATCAACATGAAGATTACGTAAAATTTACAATCAGGATGTAATCTGAAACTTCATATCCATTCAGTATGCTCAAGAACAGGTACATTTACAGTGATTTGAAGAAAGAACCTTGACATTTCAACAATTCAATCCTCATTAGTCTCAGTAATCCGATCTCCTATTTGATTCTATAGTAATTGGCCTTATTGTGCTAGATGTTCCAATGTATCTCTCTCCCTTTTTTCGACAAGCTCTTGCTCTTATATAGAACAAATGCCAGAAAATAGTTACAACGATCCAAGGATCAGGATCCTCCCAGAACAATCGATGGTCCAGATGAATAGCACGTGCTTTACCAGTTGGCAAATGTATAACTGGCACAGAATATTCCAACATCTTTGATTTGATTCGGTCTCCAGTTGGCAAACAGCATATTTGACAATATCCTCCTCACTTCTGGTTCATGTTGCCTCCATGTGCAACTTTGCAATGTTCAGCTTCAAACAGCTCCGAGACTTCCTGCAATAAACATACAAGCATTAAGCCCAGCATCATTTGATAAACAACAGGAATTTAAACATTTTATTAAACAGGCCTCAAAATGTGCAGCTAGAGGCAATCGGGCCCCAAATCAGTGGAAATTATGCATTAAATGTATAAACACTGTCAAAAACACTCAGGTCAACCATCGTTGACTAGAAAAATGCATTCTGGTGATCTAAATTTCTATCGCTTTGCATTCCTGGCCATTTCCTTGTATATCGGGCTTCAAATCTGCTGATACATCGTAAAATATAAAAGGAATTAATTGCTTTTAACTTTCCTTCGAATCCGCTCCTTGTACATTACCGACTTGTATATCAAGTTCCAAATTTGCATATACAAGCGCAAAACATACAAGGAATTAATCGCCTTTTATATGATTTCAATTCCGCCGTTGTACAAGTTCAATGTATATCGCAATGTATGTCTAAACATACAATCACGAAAGATACAACGAACTTTCCCTATTTAATAACCATTTCAATTCCGGCCTTGTATATTATGTATTGTATGTTTCGAACCCTTGATACAAGGCACCGAATATACAAGCATTTAATCCCATTTAACAAACCCTTCACGTCCGGCCTGCATATCCGCTTGCATCTCGGGTCAGCATCATATTTGCATCGGTGTGACCACATATGATCGGGATGACAAAATTAAACTTCACCGATAGCTAACCCTATGCCGATAGCCACTTTCATCGGGCAGACTACAACATCGGGGAGAAAATCTAAGACTCGGCTGATAGTTAAAACTATGCCGAAGAACTACCATATCGGCGAGACTACTCCCATCGGGGAGACAATACAAAGCGTGGCCAATAGCAAAAGCTAGGCCGATCACCCTCCATATTATATATGATGTCACCGTCATGTTTAGCTTCTGTATATTGGGAAAAGAATGATATGATCATCATCATCATGTCGAAGGAAAATAGGAGGATTTGAAATATGATCCTGCTGCTGAGAGTATCACCCCCCCTTAAAAGATAGGGTGATCATCATGATCATGCAAAAGGAGATCAGGAGGATATGATGATGTCATCATCATATTAGCGAATATCAGCAAATATGACCCTCCCTTGAAAGATCAGGATGATGACCCTCCGATAGGACTTTGACATGCGCATGCAAATATGCAGATGGTGGATTTTCTAAGGAGGGTGATATTATAATATCATGATGCTCGTTGTTATGAAATATGACCCTCCTAAAATCATGTTTGACTAGACCTTTAACTTGTCATAACTTTCTCATATGGACGAATTTTAGGATGATGTAAAAGGCAAACCTACCTAGAATTTCAAGCTCTTTCACATGGTAAGCTTTCTGAGGATAGATTCAGACTTTCAAATTTGGCTCAGACTTCAAGATCACAAATATGCCTGAGATTAGGCATATGCATACTGACTGACACTATTTTACCTTTACTGCCTAGGGCACAAAAACAAGGGAACAAGCCAGCAAAGTTGGGTCCCTGTTTTGATAATGCAAAATGGGGCGTGTTGTGTAACCACACAACACTACTGTAGACCTGCTCATATGAATGCACAACCTGATCTATCCTTCTGCCATCTTGAGTTTTTGCTTTAATGATGGCATGCGTATGTGCTTCATATTTGTCTCTGCTGTTATCCAGCTTATTTTTCCTATCCTGTAGTGTTTCTTTATATTTCTCCATCTGGACCTTAATCCTCATTATTTTATCTATCAGTTCTTCTGTCAAGTGGATAGGTGGACCATCTGTTTCTAATTGGAAATTACTGTTTATAGCCTTGATGGCAGACTCTTCATCTTGATTTTCTATTTTTCCTTCCATCTTGCATTCCAGTGTTTCCAATATCATTGCCTCTTCAGCCATTAAATCACGTAGCCTCATGCTGATATCTCTCAGCTTATTATTGCATCTTTTGAGGACTCTGCACTCAAACTGAGTGTCTTTATACCAGATATCTATCATAGTGCGGTATTACTATTCAATACCTGCTTACTGATAAGCAATTGAGGATTTATCCCCTTTATTTCCCCCAAAAGGCTCAAGACCCTTTCCAATTTATAAGACCTTTTCCCGGTCTGCATTTGCAATTTATCTACCTTGGTCTTGGAGTCACTTAATATGCTCCACCTCTTCAAAGAGGCCTTCATTATTTCTACAGCATCATCCAACATGGATGACATCCACTTTCTTATTACAGACGCCTCATGCTTCATGAGGTCTAATTTATTTACCTCCTCCTGAGAAATGGCAGTCAATGGGACTGCATGTTTAGTTGTGGTATCATCAGGATTGGTTAGTCCTTTGATATAGGCATGCAACTGAGCAATGTGCTCTTTATGTTGCTTATTCTTGTCTTTCTCTCTTTTCACCTTTTGAATTAGAGAGTCAATAATATCTTTGCCCTCCTGACCTTCTTGGTCCTCATTGGCAAAGCCTAAATCTACTGTGCTGATTTGAAATTCATCTACAGTGATTTTACCTTTTTCTTTCTCCACTGTAGGTATGGCAATTTGTGCGATCCTTCTCTCGGTTGCCGGATCTCTTTTGATGGCTGAAGTCATTCTAGCCTTCCTCTTGGGTTTCATTATGTTCGCAGAGAACAAGGTGGAGACATCAAATTCTTGAATTTCAAGTTCTTCCTCAATATTTACTTCTTTTGCTAACCATAGAGGCACCTGATCATGTTTCTCAGCATCATCATGATGTTCACCCATATCTCCCATTTCTATCAACAGATGTGGTGGAGATGGTGATTTTCTCATTTCTTCCTCTTGATGCTCACTTGGTTGTTGATCTTGTGGCACCTCCTCCTGTTGAGGAATCTCCTTCTCCGGAGGAGCATCTTCTTGGTCTGGGGAACCTTGCGGTGCATCTATATGTTGATCATGATGATCATGATCTTTCTCTATCATTATTTCATCTGTTTTTACTTCTTCCCCTTGTTGTTTATCTGCTGCACTAGATACTGGGGATTCTACCTGAGGTGCTGGCATTTGCTCTGCGGCCATTATTTGCTCCTGACCTGCACTGTCAACCTCTTGTGTCTTAGCAGTAGGATCCTCTAGTGCTTCCTTCTTTTCATCAGCCTTTATTTCTTGAACCTCTACTATAGCAAGTTCTACCGATGTATCCTGTGGATCTTGTTGGCCCAATTCAAGAGTATGGCCTTCTGTTTCCGCCATCTCTATTTCTTCTGCTAGGTACTCCTTATCAGGTGATCCTGCTGGCTGTTTAGGACTTGCATCCTATTTCTCTCTCAAGTCTACCACTACAGGACTTGTCACCTCTGTAATTAATGTATCTAGCCCTATCTCTTGAGCTACCTACTCTGGGCTCTTTTCTTCCTCTTCTTCTGCTTGTTTCATTTCCTCAAGTACAGTTTGAACTGGTGGAGGCTTGTGAGGAGTCATACTTATATCAGCAGCAAGTGTTTCCATCTTCTATGTAGCCACATCCTGCACCACCTCATCATCAGACAAATTTATTATCTCATCAAGCAAGACATGTCCTTCTGCTTGTGTCTGGGAGGTTTCTTTCATTTGTTCCTCTGCAATTTCAGTTTTGAACTTGACTATGGTAGGAAGTGGAACATTATGTTGAAGTTCTTTCGGCACTTCACTACCTACCCCTTGTACTAGTGTAGGGGGTTGGGTTATTCCTCCTCTCATGGAGGTTCTTTGTTTCTTAGGTGTGGTGGACACCAACACTTGTGGAGCTCTCCTCTTTCTTTTTATTATCAATGGAGCCTCTTCTTCTTCAGGCTCTTCCTCCATGAGGATATCCTCTTCTCCTAGTTTCTTTGAGGATTGACCCACTTCTAGGGTCTCAGTGATTCCAGCCTCTGCTATCTTACTCTTCTTGGGCTTTTCTTTCTTCAGAGGGGATTCTGATTCTGATCCTCATCCTGATCCTGATCCGGCTGCCTCCTCAGCTGCAAATACTGCCCTTTCAATTATAATCCCTTTTGGTCCTTTATCCACCTTCTTGCCCCTTGGGGGTCTTTTGCTCTATTGCTGTGGTGGAGGGATTCTATCTCCCTTGGTCTTCCTCTTCTCCATCAGGAAGTCATCATATTCATCCCCAGGAATATCCTGTCCCTTCTTTTTGTTGTCCACCGTAATGGCAACACCTTTCTTTTTCAATGCCTCTACCTGCTTATCAACCCAAGCTTGAGTCAGTTGTATGGTCCTGGCAATGAATGGGTCCAAGGATATGTCCTCCTGCATGGTGAGGTCAGGTGCATAGATGGTGTCATTGTATATCTTCTTTTGTTCATACTCATCTGCCATTGTCCTGCCATCATCCTTCTTCAATTGTTGGGGAAGGGAGATACAATCAAAAGTTCTAATACCTTCTTCTCCTGGCTTCTGCCTCATCTTCACAGTCAGCCCAAAAATCCTCTAGGTGCCTCTAATGAATAGGCTTTCCTAGTATCTTCTGTATCCTGCCGTAAGGATCATATGGTCTTGTTAGTGGGAAAGGCTACAGATTCATTTTATTCAGGGTGACCATCACCTTCTTTATATTGTCAGAATCAGGGCACATATAGTTACCAATGTTGACTGGGAACAAAATTGGTGGCAGCTTCTTGGCATCCTTGTATATTTTTATCATTACAGAGCCCTACCTGATAAACACCATTAGTACTACTGCATCAGTAGGATACCTTGGTAGCATGAAGGGATGCTCGTCAAAACCCTCAACCCTTATGTAAGAAAAGGTTGCAAACTGTATGTACCAGGCCCCATGCCTGTAGACTACTTCTTGAGCTTCCATGCTCAATCTTTTTGTTCTGTCCTCTTCCATGGTCCTTTCCAGATGCATAGAGAATGCATCATTGACCAGTTTGTAATCTTTGAGGTAGTTGGTTCTCTACAGCTGGGGATGATGATCCCAGATATATGCAGCATTTGTGCCTGTGAGCTTTCCATCTGTAACTAAAGCATCAAAAGTGCCTTTGTAAGAACAAGAATAAACAATGTAAGATGTCATATAAAATGCACAATTTGAACCTCCCAGGTTCATCAGCTACTCGTGCAGAGCATCACTTATTATCTGGCCCCATAGTGGCTTGATGTCTGAATATAGACACATCATGATTATCCCATACATCCAATCTCTGAAACTACCAGCATCAGGCTGGCCTGTTACCCTGTTTAGGAGTGCAATCATGTATTGGTACTCCTCACTGAAATCATACTTGAACATGTGCACAGGAAGTTTGGCTGCTGCAGGATATGTGATGTTCTCAGCCCGCCATTGATACATGTTCTTCCTGGCTGATTTCTTGTTGGCCTCATACTCTTTTCCTAACTTCTTGAGGTCCACGCTCTTAACTTTACTGCCCAGTGGCAGTCCAAATGTCTAGGAGAGACACTTGATGGAGAGGTTTGCATATATCCTCCCATGCTTCACCACTTGCCTTGTCTGAGGATTATAATTCCGAGCACATTCTATGACCAGCTCTGGAGATTTCATGGAGTATGGAAAACTGGCAGCGTTCCACATCACTGATACAAACATTGCATCCAACACTAGACTATTATCATTTCCATCATTCAGCTTACCTGACCAGGCCTCCAAATTGGTGCTTCCTTGATGGGTATCTGTAATTGCTCCATATTTAAACAAGGACCCCCCTGAGAAGAGAACATGGGCTTACTAAATTCCTCTTGACACTTAACAAACCGTTTGTCAGCCATGGATACCTGCAATTAACAAAATCCTATCTCACAACGGGCATACACATGCATGCATATCGCCATTGACTTCATAAATCACTATGTCTACTATATCACTTCAACATTACTTAATCATATGGGTACATAAACCAGAACTTACATCATCATACTAGAACAGAACAACATGATGAGGGTTTCATTTACTTACCTAATTATGCAGATTTCTCTTTTATACCAGTAGATTGCTAGCGACGTTCTTAATTCAGCTGATGATCACTTCCTTCCTTCTGTCTGTAATCTCAAATCGTGCAACAATCGCCTGTATGAGGATGCGGAAGTTGGTGCTCTGTAAAACAATTTTATCGCAAGGTAAATGTGAAAATGGCGGTTGAATTACCTTTTAACCTTGCAATTAGGGTAAATTTAGGGCAACTCTGACAAATCAGATCATATTCGTTGATTATTCGTGTGAAAACACAGGATCTCGCCAGGTGTTTTGTTGGGTTCTAGGGTCGGCGGGAACCACCTACCATGTCTGCGCGCATTAAATGATAATGGTGGCAACGAGAGTGGGGGGATATCCATATGACAGGATATCATGAGGGCAGGATGATATTCGTAAATATCGGGTTGAGTTTCAATATCATCCTCCTCCACCAAATTGGAATAGTTATCGCGACAAGATTCAGGTGACAAAAGTACCCTTTGGTTATGTATGTTACCTCAGGAGGATATTTCAATGTATTGGGTGATGTTTCAAATATGATGATGACGAGACAAACTTTACTTGTCTCTCCTTCAGAATATCGGGATGACGTCATCCTGATATATCACTCTTAGTATCGGAAAGGCATCATGACGTCATCGTCATATTAGGCAAACATGATCATGTTTAGAAAATATCTTGTCGAGATGTGAATGTGATGATGATGTCATCGTCAAGTTGGTTCCTTCGTTTAATAGGCTTTGATGATGTCATCAGGATATTTGCTAAGGGTGATATTCCGCGTCATGAGGATATTAAGAAATATCGGGTTACATTCGAAAACATGACGCTTGCGATACAAAAGACCGCTTGACCGGAAGATTTACTACCACTTAAAGTTGACGTCCGGGTATTTGAGCCGCATGACATATCAGGGGATGTTTCAAATATGATGATGATGAGACAACATGACTGAGGTTATAAAGTATGATCTTCCTCTTGCGAATATCAGGTTTGACCAAGACTTTGACTATTCATAACTTTCACATCCTGAGGAATATCTGGGTGATGTAAAAGGCAAACCTGCATGGAATTCAATGCTCTTTCAGAATATGAGGTCACAGACGTGAAATGTGAATTTTGAAAAACCAACCTCATATTGGGGACTTACCTCATCCTGACTCTGCATGATCATGCACATGACTTACTTTTTACCAAACCGCCAAAAACCAGACAACACAAGCCAAGCCGAAAAGTTGGGTCCCTGTTTTGCCAAGTCAAAATGGGGCGTGTTGTGTAACCACACAACACTAAGCAAATGTAAGACCCCTTGAAATGGAAAACAACATGTCACATCAACCTCTGAGTAATGTTAGATGATCAAGACCTAATCAATAGAGCCTTGGAGTCATCAACTTATCTTAAGCTGATCGTACTTTACAAGATAATAAAGGTTTGTTGTGCAAATTTTTTTGCACATTGTTATGACTAACAATCATCAACTAGTATGAGGGTTGCTCCTCCATGAGATCATTCAGGTGTCTAGCTTAGCTTTGTTCCTATAAACACTAAAAAGTGCATGAGCCTACCTAATGATCCAATGATGAGTTGTAATCCTAAACACATACATGTAAGCATTTAAATACAATCCCTTAGTATTGTTCTTCTTGGAAACATGTCGTTGAAGTTTCTTCTCCTCATTCTTTCTCCCCTTATACCCTATCTAACTATTCAAGGCCTTGTTTCTTCTTCACTACACCTTTGTTGATATGGCCTACTAGCATTGTAGTATAGGAATTCACCTTCCCTAAACCTATTTCACATGTTTAAACTCTCTAGAGGCATATAATTGACCTCCCAAACATATTCCAACCCGTAAAGTTAACTTGTCTTCTCCCCTTTATTAGTCATCCCTTTGAATTGTAGATCTCCTGGGGGAGATCTTGAATCTCCCAGGGATCTCCCATGGATGACTCAACTAGTAAACTATGGGATACACTCATATGCATCAGTTTGGTTAGTTTCAAATTCCAAATTGTATCTCTAGCCTCCCAAGGTCATTCTCAGCCCTTTAAATAACTCACAAGACCTCTCCTTTCTAGGTCACCCCCTTTTAGTTCCATATCTCCCATGGGTGACCCTTAGGTTACCCTGAATCTCCCCTAGGTAACCCTATCATATTTTAATGCACGTATTTCTCTTTAGTTCACCCCCTAAAAGCTCACTTTTTGCTCCAATTTGCATGCAAATTTAACCCTAACCAAGCCTAGTCTATTCTTAGATCATTCTTCAATCCCAATTATTGATAATTAGCTTGCATTAATCTATACTTATCTTCCTTTCTTCTCATGCTAACTTCCTTTCTTCATTTAGTTATAAGATTTCACACATTCATCACTCCCAAATCAACCCAGTTCCCTATCCAATCAAGCTTGTTAAGTCTTTAATCAAAGGAGTTAACTTTTGAATCAATCCCACCTCTTGTGAGATCTTCAAAACTATAAATACTCTCTCCTATGTGTAATATGGGAGGAAAATTCTTTATTGCATCCATTTGAAAAGCTTTTCTTTTTCTCTCCACTAGCATCTTGATATTCATTGCAATAGTTGTGTGCCTTTTCTTTCATGTTTAGGATAGTTTTCCAAGCTTTCTAAATCTTCTATAGCATCGATATGCTCTCAATTTTTCTCAAGACATAGCTATTGTGCTCACATAGTGCATACATAGAGCTCATAGCTCTCCAAGCTCTTTCTCAATCTCAATTTTAGATTTCAAAGCTCAAGTCATTTTAAATCAATTACTCCCTTTGTCCCTATCACCAAGAGGAAGAACCCACTAGTGTAGTTTCCTTTCATTGCATTAGATTGATTGTTATTTTCTTTAATAGATTAAATTTACTTACTTCATTGGATTAGTTTGTTATTTTCTTTTTAAAATCTATCTTGAAAACCATAAAAACATAGTTAGATTTGAATTAAGAAAAGTCATCCTAGGTTTGCACTCATATTTCAATTCAAAGTAATTAGATCATCTTCTGAAATAAAAAAGAACCAAAAAATTTGCTTTGCATTCATTTAGGTTGCATACAACAAAATCCAAAAAAACATTAGCAAAGACAAAAATCAAAATCTGAGTACAAATCCCTCGATTTCATCATGAGGTCAACTTGAAAATGCCTTGATACCATCATAATGTCAACAATCTAGTGAAGTCACAGAAAACCTTTAATCACATCACAAAGTTTAGATTAAATAAAAAGTAAACTCTTGGTCAAATATAGTAAACTCTCTCTCATCCAAGCATACAAATGCGCCAAATAGTTAGAGGTGACTGGGTTAGAGCAATCCTTGAGAAAATAGAGTCAATACATCCTAGACAACAAACACCTCAAATGGTAGAAGAGAATGAATATTCTCTTAAGATTATACAAAATGTAGAAATCATATGCCATATCATACAAGAATAAGAAAACAACATAGAACACCTAAGAATCATTAATGAACACAATTGACACCCTTCTAGGTGTTGGAACTTAAGGAATCCAAATAGGAGATTGACAACTAGTGACCCTTTAGGTCGTAGGGTTATCTCTACAATCACGATATTAGAAGAACAAGCATTGACACATATTAGGCCCTAGTATAGGCCAACTATTCTCAATGACATTTTTCTTTCACATAAACAAAATCACCCCAAGTTATGCCTCCACTCAACTAGATTTTTCCACAAGAGCAATAGTGACTTGGAGGTCGTCATCAATAAGGAGAGGGTTTATGTGTTGTGTCAAGGCTGAATCATTTTATTTTTTGCTTGAGTCATGTTTTGAGGAGTACATATTTTTGTGAACCCAATGTCAAGAGAGAAATCTTTTTAAGCTTAGCTTTCTCACTTTTCCATCATTGCTACCTTCCACCATTTTCATCTTCTTCCTCACTCTCACCATCTCCATCATTCAGTCCATTTATTTTGTGGTGTCTAAGGCAGCCCCAAATATGACAAAATCAAGAGTTCAAATAAAGGAATTGTTCCTTCAATGGAACTAGAAACACCATCTTTTGATAGATAAGTGCCTTCCAAGTCTTTGGCACCTATAACAAACTGCTTCAACTAAAAGGAAGCTAGGCGTGCAAAAATCGCTTCCTACACTAATCTAAGGAGGAGACATGAGTGTAAATTTGTTTTAATCTTTATAGTTACAACAATCTTAACCCACTAACAGAGATATTGTAGCAAACACATACACAAGAATGTAAGATAGAAGAAGAGAGAGACAAGATATACATGGGGAAAACCCTTACGGGTGAAAAACCCCACACTCCAAACAATAGCTCAAATGTATTCCGTAAACAATGAAGGTTACAACATAGTCACAGAGCCAATGCTCTTGTAGGATTCTTTGACACTCATATCTAGAGACAATCTGGTAGCATAATAGTACCTATCAATCACATAATACATCTCCTCTACAAAGCACCTATTTATAAAGAAAAATAAGGCAAAAATGGCTCATCTTGGGATGGGCATCCAACATGGCCTCATGGCCCAAAATCCACACCTATAGACACTTGTCCAACATTGTAAGATGCTCCTGACACTTGTCAAGTGACCCCATCCCAAAGAGGTCACCTATTCCCAATTTGGGTAATGACAGATGCTCTTACAACTCTTACACCTGTCATTGAATCCATCATACTGACATATCTTACAGCTATAAGAGAATCTATCATAAACATGCTATAAATAGCATATTCTCTTACAACATGTCATAACCCTCCTTGGGGTACCCAAAGATACCTTTTTCAAAGATGCTTCTTGACACATGTCTTCACCTGTCATAGAATCTTCCATTTTCAACTCTTACATGTCATAGATTTGTCATAGGAATGTGTCATAACTATTTCGGTCAATATTCCCTTACACACTATACAAGATGTCGGCACATGTCAAAATATTCCTACCACTAAGTGGGAAGCCTATCTCCTCATGTGAGGACAAATTTACACTTGGTCATCTTCCATGTAGGATGACAACATGGGATTTGCATCCTAATTACACAATAGGCAATAAATAAATAAATACAATGAAATAACACAAGGAATTACCAATGTTGAGACACCTTAATTCCCAACATTCTCCCACTTGTCAAACACCTTGTAAGAGACAATCGAATTAACTAGATTTAATTGCTATAGGCCAAGAGGCCCATAGACTCTGAACACCATATGAACTTCTTTGTGCCCACTAGTTTCATTAATGCATCCACAACATTCTTTAAAGTGTCTACCTTCTCCAAATTCACCTTCCCATCTTCTACCATGTCTCACACAAAGTGAAACTATACATCAATATGCTTTGTTCTGGCATGGAAAGTTGGATTCTTTGCTAGGCAAATCACACTCTAACTGTCACAACAAATCATAATATGTATTGCATCAACACCAATATCTAAACACAATCTCTTAAGCCAAATGGCTTCCTTGCAAGCATGAGTTTCTACCATATACTAAGCTTCTATTGTGGACAAAGCAACCATAGGTTGTCACTTACTCATCCAACTAATTGTAGTACCAAACATTGTGAACACATATGCACTAGTGGATCTCCTACTATCAATGTCACCTGCCCAATCAAAATACACAAATCCATGAATACAAACAAAATGTGGTTCTATAACATTACCATGATAACATATGGAATACTCAAAAGTACCCCTCAAATATCTGAACACTCTCTTAAATGCATCGCAATGTACTTGTCCAGGATTAGCCATAAATTGACTAAGGACTCCCACTGCTTGGGCAATGTCTGGTCTTGTGCAGACCATAGCATACATTAGACTACCAACATCACTAGCATAAGGTATCCTACTCATGTCATCCACCTCAGTAGGAGATTTTGGAAAATTGTTAACAGACAACTTTGTCCCCAAGGAAATAGGAACACACAATGGTCTACAATCTACCATGCTGAACCTATCCAACACGGTCTTCACATATTTACTCTAGCTTAACCAAAGTTTTCTATTAGCTCTGTCTCTTCTAATTTCCATTCCCATAATGTACCTGGCTGCCCCTAGATTTTTCATCTCAAACTATGCTAACAACTGAGACTTTAGATTTGAAACTATATTCTTACCATTCCCAATCAACAACATATCATCAACATACAATGCAATAATGAGAATGCAATCATTGTAAAACTTATAATACACACAATGATCTAATTTTGATCTCAAAAATCTAAACGAAAACATAAAGGCATCAAACTTCAAGTACTGGTTCAAACCATACAAAGACTTTTTCAACTTGCAAACCAAATTTTCTTTACCTTTCTCTATGTAATGCTCTGGCCGTGACATGTAAATCTCTTCCTCCAAATCACCATGAAGGAATGTTGTCTTCACATCCATCTAGTCCACCTCTAAGTCATAAGCTATTGCAAGAGATAACAGGAACCGAATAGATGTCAGCTTTGCAATGGGAGAGAAAATTTCACCATAATCAATTCCCTCCACTTGTGAATACCCCTTCATAACCAGTCTGGCCTTGTACTTTTCAACACTGCCATCTGTACTAAATTTCTTCTGGAACACCCATTTGCATCCAATAGGTTTCCATCCTTCAAGAAAAGGCACCAAGTCCCATGTTTTATTCTTTTCCAAAGTGGTGTAGGAGCACCCCTACAAGATAGGACATAAGTCTATTTTTAGTATGTTTGACTTCATGATGTAATAAGGTCCATTGGACCAATGCGTATGTATTAGATCAACCTAGGAGAATGTGCAGGTAGTTAGGAGTTTGTTGTCAGGCTGTCTGAGCTGTCTCCTCCCAGCCGCTTGGAAGCTCCCAGCTGCTGGGAATCGAGTTGGTAGTACTCGTAGGAGATTGCTATATATATCTTAGATCAGTTAGGGTTTATGGCATGATGAGTAAGAGATCGAGTTAAGGTTGTAGAGGGTAGTTACAGAGCAATTCAGACAAGGAAGACATTGTTGTTTCCAGCATTGCAGAAGTAGGATATTTGTGATACATTTAGACTATGAAACTTGTATGCATTTTTATTAGTGAAAGCAAAAGGTCTCATCAATTGCATTTATTTGGTTTATAAGCTGTCTATACATTGATTTCTTTTCGGTTACAAGTGAATGGATTCATTCAACCCTTCCACCAGTTGATTCTCTGAATTGGTGGAAAGGTCATGTATGTTAGTTTAGCTTGCATTTTGTTTTTCTGTTTATACATTTCATGTTTGGGAGATCAGTTGGTAGCATGCTATGAATCATCCTAGCATCCTCATGTGCTAGGGTTAGGAGGATAAATTTCTAAGTTTTGATCAGAAGGTGATCCGGCCTGATCATCATGTTTTCTGTGTGAAATTGTGAGGTTTTGTGAGTTTGTATGCAGTTAACAGATATACAGTATCTACATGCGACATTACAGACTGTGTGCATCGCATCGATATCTGTGTGTATATTGCTATCCAGATTGGGTCATGAAACTTACGAAAATTGCATGTTTTGAATGCATCAGGATGATATAAGTCGGATATATACTTCTTGTGTATATCGTCATCAGGATCATCTTTCGTGTGTGTCCATCATCCACATATCGCTATCGTATGCGGGAGTCAAAGTCACTTTTTGGCTAAGGACAGGAGGAGGATCTTATAGTTCGTCATCAGGATATTAGAATATCACTCGACATTTCCTATCATGCTACAGAATATGTAAGTGTCTTATATCCGGGTGACATCATCATCAGGTGCATGTGACATCATCGTCATCAGGATATTTGCAAATATCACCCGATGAAGATTTATCCTGCTGATGTTAACAGTTTCGGCATCGGCAGGAGTAATAGTGTCGGAGAGACTTTTTTCCGCTTGGCCGATAGGAGAAGTGTTGCCGATAGGCAACTTGACCGATGAAGAGAGATATCAGGTTGATATCGGACATCGGGGAAGTGCTTTTGAGTCAGGTTGATAAGTCAAGTCTGGCCGATTGGTATATGACCGATAAAACTATCGGGGTGACATTAGTTGTCGGGGTAAGTCAGTATCCCTTGGCCGATGAACAATATCCTGCCGATAGGCGAAAAATTGGATGATACATATCGGTGTGAAGTGGAAGATCAGCGTGACCCTTTCCATTAGTGGTTTTCTTGCCGATAAGGAAGTGAATAGTGGTCAGCAGGAGGATATTTTGTGCTCACCTGAAATATGATGATGCTGACAGGCTTATAGGCATACATGCTGTATGTCAAGATTTTAACATGATAGTGGATTAATGGTTTTTCCATCCTGTTTGTAAGCTTTTGCTGCGTGGCTCTACATCATAGTGGTATCAGAGAAAAGGATGGATCTTCTGGAAGAGATCAGAGTATAACAAGATGTCAGATGAAGAAGGAACATCAGAGATTCCGGCAAGGATGACCAACGCTGAGTTGGCAGCCTTGGTAAAGAAGCAGATTGCTGAGAGCAAGGCCGTGAAGGCCCAGAATCAGGAATTGAAGGATGAGTTAGAGAAGTTGAGGAGCAGAGTAGGTTCTGGTAAAGAAGAAGATAGGGAAGAAGAAGAGATCCCTAGTTGGAACGAGGAGGCCGTTCCTGCAGACCAAAGGCCACTATTAAACGCCCTCAAAGCCATGGAAAGGAGAACCATGGATGTGAAACTGGATTTGCCAATGTTTACAGGAAAGATGGAACCTGATTCAGTGATGGAGTGGATAGACTCCTTGAACAATTTCTTTGAAATAGAGGAGATACCAGAACACCAGAGAGTGAAAATAGCCCAGTCAAAGATGAAAGAAGCTGCATTGACATGGTGGAATTTTGTCCAAGATGACAGAGTATAGGAAGGAAAGCATAGAGTCACTACATGGAAGAAGATGATGGCATTAGTAAAGGAAGCCTATATCCCATTGGATTACAGTATCCAATTACACAAGAGGAAACAAAACTTGAAGCAGAAGGAGCTAGATGTTAGCTCATATATAGAGGAATTCATGAAACTTTGTGTGAAGACAAAGGTAAAAGAAAGTGAGGAAGAGAAGGTAGCCAGATACCTTAATGGATTGAGGTTCAACATTCAGGAAGATTTGAATCTGCATAATCCAATTACAGTTTAGAAATGTTTTCAGTTGGCATTGAAAGTGGAAGAGAAGTTAAAGAGGAAACAGGAACAACATAATAGAGGAAGAGGAAAACAACAAAGAGGTGGAAGAGGTCCTTTCAGAGGTAGAGGACATGGACATGGATATCAGGGAGAATCCAGTCATGACAATAGTAAGGGAAACAATAGTCAGAACCAGAGGGAAAGTTACAGTCAGCAAGGAAACTTCAGAGGTAGAAGACCTTTCAGAGGAAGATCCTAGGGTAGAGGATCCATCAAATGTTATAACTATAACAAAGAAGGCCATATAGCCAGCAGATGTCCAGAAAAGGCCACAAGCTCAACAGGAGAAAGGAGAGCAAATCTAATCCAAGAACCTGATAGTCAAAGTATGACAGGCTCTAATGCTTTTCAGAGTGTGAATGCTCTTGATAATTATGGATATCCAGAGAGTGGGGAATCTCTAATGATGAGAAGAACAATGACTACCATGAAGGTACCTGACAAAGAACCCCCTCAAAGAAAGTCTCTTTTCAGAACCATTTGCAAAGCAGGAGGTAAGGTATGTAAAGTTTTAATTGATTCTGGTTCTACTGAGAATTTTGTATCTGAAGAAATGGTCACAAAGCTTAAGCTTAGGAGATTACCTCACCCATCCCCATACAAAGTCCCATGGCTTACCCAAGGTCAGTAGATAGTTGTAGAAGAATAGGCTTGGGTAGAATTTCAGATTGGAGCATACAAAGACAGGTTGTTGTTTGACATTACCAAGATGGATGCTTGCAATCTTTTATTTGGTAGACCATGGCAATATGATTTGAAGGCACGCCATGATGGTGTTAGAAACACCTATACAATCACTAAAGATGGTAAGGTGATAGAGTTACTACCATTGACAGAGAAGGAGGAGAAATCCAAAGGAAAAGAGGTGAAGGTAATGCTGATGGAAGGGAAACAGTTCATGAAAGAAGTAGCAGCAGAAGGTACAGTTGCATATGCCCTAATTCCATGTATGAGGGTGAATAAAGAACAACAGCAAGAAGTCAAGGAAGAGAAGAAGCAGAGGTTCGTAGACCCAGCTATCCAAGAGCTATTGGATAAGTATAAAGGTATCATCTCAGATGGAATGCCAAGATCCCTACCACCTGTAAGGGATATTAGTCACTGCATAGACCTAATTCCAGGATCGACACTTCCAAACAAGGCAGCATATAAGCTAACTCCAGAACAGAATGTAGAAGTAGCTAGACAAATTGAGGAATTGCTGGATACAGGTTTGATTGGGAAAAGTTTAAGTCCATGTGCAGTACCAGCTGTACTAACACCAAAGAAAGAAGGCACTTGGAGGCTTTGCACAGATTCCAGAGCTATTAACAAGATCACAATCAGGTATAGGTTTCCGATCCCTAGGATAGAGGATTTACTTGACTGTTTGGGAGGTGCTAAGTATTTTACAAAAATAGATTTGAAGAGTGGGTATCATCAGATCAGGATTAGGCCAGGAGATGAATGGAAAATAGCATTCAAAACTAATGAAGGGTTATATGAGTGGAAAGTTATGCCTTTTGGTTTGTCTAATGCACCTAGTACTTTTATGAGATTGATGAATGAGGTTTTGAGAGAATTCATTGGTAAGTTTGTCATAGTATATCTAGATGACATTCTGATTTTCAGCAACACAAAAGAAGAACATCTCAGACATATAGATTTGGTCCTGAAGAGGTTACATGAAGAGTAGCTGATGATAAATTTAGACAAGTGTTTATTCATGCAAGAGGAGATCACATATTTGGGTTTTGTCATTTCACAAGGAAAGCTGCAAATGGATAAGGAGAAGGTAAGTGCCATATTGTCTTGGCCAACTCCAAGGACTCCAAATGATGTCAAAAGTTTCCATGGGTTAGCAACCTTCTACAGAAAGTTTATAAGAGGGTTTAGTCATATTTGTGCACCCATGCTTGATACCATCAAAGGAGGATAGAAGTGCAGATTTGTTTGGACTCAGAGAGCAGATGATTCTTTTGAAACATTGAAGAAGAAGGTGGCATAGCAGCCAGTCCTTGCACTTCCAGACTTTAACAAAATCTTTTAGGTGGAATGTGATGCCAGTCACATGGCCATTGGAGCAGTACTCAGCCAAGAAGGTAGACCAATTGCATTTTTCAGTGAGAAGCTCAATGATGCTAAAAAGAGGTATTCATCATATGATTTGGAAATGTATGCTTTAGTCCAGTCACTCAAGAAATGGAGGCATTACTTGATGCCAAAGGAATTCATAGTATTCACAGATAACTAGGCTCTGAGTTTCATAAACAGCCAGGAAAAGCTGAACCACAGACACATGAAATGGGTAGAAACCTTACAAGCTTTTACTTTTACACTGAAGCATAAGAAAGGAGTCAAGAATAAAGTTGCAGATGCCTTGAGCAGGAGAGTTCTAACAGTCAACCAGATTCAGTTGGAGAGTGTTGGCATTGATTCATTAAAGACCATGTATAAGGCTGATGAAAATTTTGGCGAGATATATCAGGTATGTACTTCTTTTGGAGAGAAATATCATGCTGAATTCTCTGAATTTTTTATCTAGGATGGATTGTTGTTCAAAGGTGGACAGTTGTGTATTCCAAGGTGTTCTATGAGGTTAAACATCATTAAGGAGAAACATTGTGGAGCTATGGCAGGTCATTTTGGTCTAGATAAAACTCTTGATCTTGTCCGAAGACATTACTTTTGGCCTAGGTTACAATCAGATGTTAGAAAGTTTGTAGAGACATGTGTGATATGTCAGAAAGCAAAAGGCAGGTCAACTAATGCAGGTTTATATCAGCCATTACCCATTCCTTCCAGACCATGGGAAAGCATAAGTATGGATTTTATCTTGGGTTTACCTAGGACAAGGAAAGGGTTTGACAATGTTTTTGTTGTAGTGGACCGATTCAGCAAAATGGCACATTTCTTGCCATGCAAAATCACTGTTGATGCTTCATACATTGCAGATTTATTTTTCAAGGAAATTGTCAAGATCCATGGATTGCCATTGAGCATAGTGTCAGATAGGGATGTGAAGTTTATTGGTCACTTCTGGAGAACTCTTTGGAAGAAACTTGGAACAAATTTATCTTTTTCCTCTGCATATCATCCTCAAACGGATGGACAGACTGAAGTAGTGAATCATTCCTTAGGAAATCTGCTTAGATGTTTGACAAAATAGCATGGAGAAAAGTGGGATAATATTCTATCTCAAGCTGAATTTTCCTATAATGATACTGTCAATAGGAGTACAGGGAAATCACCTTTTCAGATGTGTATAGTATGCATCCAAGAGGAATTTTGGAATTGAGAGATCTACCTACAGTAGACCCTGTTAGTGCAGAAGGAGAAGCTTTTGCAGAAGCCATAAAAGAGGTTCATGATCAAGTAAAAACCCACCTGCAGAAAACCACCTTGAAGTATAAGGAATATGCTAATAAAAAGAAGAAGGATGTCCAGTTTGATGTTGGAGATTTGGTATGGGTTCATTTGAAGAAGGACAGACTTCCCAAGGGCAAATATACTAAACTCATGCAGAGAAAAGTTGGACCATGTCAGATTTTGAACAAGCATGGACAGAATGCTTATGAGATACAACTCCCTCCCGATCTTGGTTTGTCCCCTATATTCAATGTATGTGATTTAACTCCATACAAGTCTAATCTAGATGAAGACCAGGAACTCCTATAGGATATAGTCATTGATGACATTCCAAAGCATTATCTACCTCAGTTGCAGAAGGTTTTGGACACCCGAGTGGTCCAACAGACCCAGAACAAATGATATTTGGAGTATCTAGTGTCTTGGCAGGGAAAACCTAATTCAGAAGTAGTATGGATGACTGAAGAGCAGATCCAGAAACATGGTGTAGATCTACATACTCTCATCTCAAGTGGACTTGAGATTTCTTCTTCTGGGGAGTATGTGTTGGATCTAGGGCATACAACTGAGAGGGGGGGGGGTGAATCAGTTGTATAAAACTTCTTCTTCTTTCAAACACTTGATTCTTTGTTGTTTAGTTAGCAGCATATCAAATAATCATCCATGAAAGCATAATACATAAACACAAGAGCAGATAAGCATCAACACATTGAACACCAAGATTTTGACGTGGAAAACCCGGTTAAGGGAAAAACCACGGGGTGATTAACCCAAGAATTATTCTCTGTTAGAAGAATAAAGAAAAAATGAATGGCACATGCCAATGAGGGCTCACTGCCCGAGCACACTGCTCACAAAGAGGCCCACTGCCTACAAGGAGACACACTATCTACAAAGTGATAAAAATCACAGTCTTGAACTGGAGAATGACATCTTTACCATGTCCGAATTAGTTCCAATTAAGCTCAAAAACCTCTGCTCTGTCTTTCGCACCTTTCTTCGCTATGCCACACTCACACACTCATCACTCCTTTGAAATGAACTCACAAACCGTTATTTATACAAGGCATCGACTTAGGAACAAACATCTAAGTCGGCAAACAACCACGAGAGTATCCGCAAGATGAATAACACATCCGGTCGGCCACCACAAGAACATTCACAGGATGAACAGCTCATCCGGTCGGCTAAACAGAGCAAGAACTTCTTCCAGAAGAATACCTTCAATTCCGGGCTCTACTGTCAATGCGGATCAGCAACACATCCTCAACACGATCCAGAAAACTTCACAAGCCTGCCTGAAAGACCGGATACATCCGCACGTCCTATACTTGCTGGAATCTTTTATCTTCCTCATCCGGAACATCAAGAACACAGTCTGTCGCCACTGTAGAAGGTGCTTCCGGACCTTCAAATCATACATTATCAATGCGGACCAACAACACAACCTCAACATGATCCAAGAACCTTCAGAAGCCTGTCTGAATGACTAGGTACGTCCGCATTTCCTTTACTTACTGAAATCTCTTATCCTTCTTATCTGGAACTTCGAGAACACAGTCTGTTGCCACTGTCATAATGCAAGAGGTACTTCCGGACCTCCAAATCATACACAACTCGAGATGGCACATCACAAGGACATCCCAAACACTCTTTCCAATCCGCAGATTAGAATTGTACAATTCCGGACCTCACCGGACCTTTCTGTGATCCTCTGTCACCTCTAAGCACTTACCGGAACCGATTCCACATAGACAGCCATAACTTCTACATGTCTTTATGCAGACCTCTGAAAACTTGACTGAAGCATCTCAAGACTCATATCTGCAAACCCTTTAATCCGCATCCTTCGGTTCTCAACCTATCCAATATATTTGCCTTCTTCTTATCACTGTTCTTCACTGTTCCTGACTGAGGCTAATTTTCTCAATATCCTCAACACACAGCTCATCCAATCCTTCTTGTCAATGTAATATGATTATGTTGACATCAATGACAACACTGGTTCACCTCATACTTGCAACAATCTCCCCCTTTGTCATTGATGGCAACATATGATGTGAAAAACCATCAAGACAAGGACTTCTCCTTTCTGTCACAGCTCCCCCTATCAACAACAACTTTTCACATGTCTTCTCTTCCTTTATTTCTCCCCCTTTGATCATTAACCACTTGTTTTTCACATGTCTTCTCTCCCCCTTTGACATCAATGGCAAAGGGCTCATACTTGCAATTCTAGTACATCAGAATCATACCAGCTGCTCCCCCTTAGTAGCAGCTCCCCATCATCAATCCGGATCACAAGATATAACTATGATATCCACCGGACTGATGCACATCAGTGCATCTTAGTTCATCACCGGAGGGGCCATGACCCCTAACTTCTCCCGGAGATATTCAAAAGAGTCCTTGGGAAGAGGTTTTGTAAAGATATCTGCAATCTGATCCTTGGAGGGAACATACTCCAATCTGACTTCTTCCTTGTTTACTTGTTCTCTCGAAAAGTGAAATTTTATAGATATGTGCTTAGTCTTAGAATGCAATACCGGATTCTTGGAGATATTGATTGCACTTGAATTATCACAGAAAATTGTGATAGGCTCCTCATATTCAACTTTGATGTCTCTTAGCATCTGCTTCATCCATAAGATTTGAGTGCAACTACCTGCTGCTGCAATGTATTCTGCTTCAGTTGTAGACAGAGATATTGCATCTTGTTTCTTGCTTAGCCAAGAAACCAATCTTTTCCCCAAAAAGAATGCTCCACCACTAGTGCTCTTCCGGTCATCCACATCTCCTGCCCAATCTACATCTATGTAAGCATGAAGAGAGAAGTCCGGATCTCTAGGGTACCATAGACCATACTCCACTATTCCTTTCAAGTACCTAAAAATTCTTTTGATTGCCCTAACATGAGATTCTCTAGGATCAGCCTGGAATCTTGCCACAAGACCAACAGCCTGCATTATATCTGGTCTAGTTTGAGTGAGGTACAACAATCCACCAATCATTGATCTATACTTTATCTGATCTGCCTTTGGAGAGTCATCATCTTTGCTTAACTTACATCCGGTTGACATAGGAGTGTTCATAGGCTTTGAGTCTTCCATACCAAATTTCTTTAACAATTCTTTCACATATTTGGTCTGAGAAATGAAGATCCCTTCTTTTGTTTGAGTAATTTGCAGACCCAAGAAGAAATTCATTTCACCAAGCATAGACATTTCAAACTCACTTTTCATCTGATTTGCAAAAGTTTTGCACATACTATCTCTTCCTCCAAAAATGATATCATCCACAAATACTTCAACAATTAAAATATTTTCATGATCAATTTTGAAATATAAGTTACTGTCAGCAGTACCTTTGTTGAATCCAATCTGCACAAGGTGCTTATCCAACCTTTCATACCATGCTCTTGGGGCTTGCTTCAATCCATACAAGGCTTTCTTCAACTTGCAGACCATATCATCATTATCAGACAATTGAAAACCATCCGGTTGTTCAATGTAGACTTCTTCTTCCAGATCACCATTTAGGAAGGCAGACTTGACATCCATCTGATATACCTTGAAGTCTTTGAAGGCAGCAAATGCAAGAAGTAATCTGACTGCTTCAATTCTTGCCACTGGGGCAAAAGTCTCTTCAAAGTCAATTCCTTCTATTTGAGAGTAGCCTTTGCAGACCAATCTAGCTTTGTTTCTGATTACTTCACCGGCTTCATTTAGTTTGTTCCGGAAGACCCACTTGGTTCCAATTACATTCCTGTCTCTAGGTCTGGGAACAAGATCCCAAGTATGATTTTTCTCAATTTGCATCAATTCATCTTCCATTGCTTTGGTCCAGTTTTCATCATTGCAGGCTTCATTTATTGTTTTAGGTTCAATCTTTGAAATCAGACAACATTCATTCTGATTTTGAGCAACATTCCTTCTAGTTTGTACACCTTTGCTTCTGTCACCTATGATTTGATCTTCAGAGTGGTTCAGTTTTACATACCTTGGAATTTTGGGAGTATCCTGCACTACTGCTTCTTGATCAGGCTCATTCAGACCTATCTCTTCTTCCTGATTTACCGGATCAGGCTGACTCTGTCTCACTGGAGAGGATTGAGGTCCTTGAATACTGTCTTGGTCATCTTCATCAAACTCATAAAATCTTGAAGGCTTCTCAATTCCTTCATCAACCTTTACATTGGTGCTTTCTATCATTTTCCTCAATCTCTTATTGTAACACTGGTATGCTTTGCTTTGAGTGGAGTAACCCAAGAAAATTCCTTCATCACTTCTAGCATCAAACTTTCCTAGATCTTCATCTCTTTTAATATAACACTTGCTACCAAATACTCTGAAATATTTCACAGTAGGAGTGATGCCAAACCAGAGTTCATAGGGGGTCTTACCGGTGTTGTTTTTGATTTGAACTCGATTGAGAGTGTAGACTGCAGTGCTGATAGCTTCCTTCCAAAACATTTGAGGAACATTTGCTTCCAACATCATTGTCCTGGCAGCTTCCTGGATGGTCCGGTTCTTTCTCTCAACTACTCCATTCTGCTGTGGAGTCTTAGGAGCAGACAACTGTCTCCTTATACCCTGCTTCTCACAAAAGTCAATGAACTCACCAGATGTAAATTCACCACCTCTATCAGACCTTAGACACTTTAGTTTCAATCCGGTTTGATTCTCTACCATAGCTTTGAAGATTTTGAACTTCTCAAATGCTTCTGATTTTTCTTTTAGAAAGGTAACCCACATCATCCTGGAATGATCATCATTAACAACATGAAATATCTATCACCTTGCAGACTCTTGATTCTTGTCGGACCACAGAGATCAGTATGTACTAATTCCAACAATCCGGTAGAAGACTGATCTTTGCTTTTGAAAGAGACTCTGCTTTGTTTACCTAGCTGGCATTCTTTGCACAAACTATTTGTAGGTTTCATCAATTTTGGAAGATCTCTTACAGCCTGAGTATTGCTTATCTTGATGATGTTATCAAAATTTACATGACACATTCTTCTATGCCATAACCAACTCTGATCAATTTGAGCAAACAAACAACTTTTGTTTGAACCAACCAGATGAAAGATATTACCTTTTGTCTGAGCACCGGATGCAATTTCAGTTCCGGAGCTTGTAAAGATTCTGCATTTTCCATTCTTGAACCGGAGATCATAACCCTTGTCCACTAACTGACCAACACTGAGAAGATTGTGCTTTAATCCTTCAACATATAGTACGTTACCTGTTTTGCTTCTTCCATCAAAGGAGATAGTTCCCCTGCCTCTGATTCTGCCAGCTGAATTGTCACCAAACTTTACCATTCCTCCTTCATACCTTTCCAAATTCAGGAACTTATTCTTGTCACCAGTCATATGGTGAGAGCATCCACTGTCAATAACCCAATCATCCTTTTCTTCCACTTGAGCAGCCAAGGCTTTTTCAACAACTTTGTGATTGACAGATTCAGAGAGTATTGAATCTTCTTCCTTGATGGCTATAAACACCCACTCATTTCCAGATTTGCTTCCTAGTTCTGATTCATCATCTGTTACTCCTTCATTGTCATCTTCTTCATGAACATAATAGCAATTCTTTTGAAACCTTTGTCTGTGAGTATTAGATCTTGCAGATCTCTCCGGACATCTTGAAGCAAAATGACCAATCTTATTGCAGTTGAAACACTTAAAGGGTAGTTTTCCTTCATACTTACCGGATCCTCTTGGCAGTCTCTTTGCAATGAGGGCTTCAAGTTGAGCTGTTTCTGCTTCTTCTTCTTCCATGTCTCTTCTTGCTTGATCATACCATGACATTTTCCTTGATGAGTTTTCACCCGGATCAAATCTCTGTTTGCCTTTTACATAGGCACTGGCTTTGAAAGCAGATTCAGTCTTGGGAGGATCATCTCCAAACTCGGTCATTTCAAATGCAGCTAGTTTGCCAGCCAGTTGTTCTCTTGTGATAGTTGTGTGGGCTCTGAATTCATCAATGGCAGCAACCTTGATTTTGTAGGCAGCAGGAAGGGATCTTAAGATTTTGCAGACAATCTCATTTTCATCTAAAGTTCCACCAGCATTTCTGATTCCACATACCAGCTCATTCACTCTTGGCATAAAGGTGGTGATGTTTTCATCATCTCTCATTTTCAATCTTTCAAATTTCCCTTTCAGACTTTGCAATCTTGCACTTTTGACAAACTCATCTCCTTCATACAGAAGTTCCAGTTTAGTCAGGATCTCATATGCAGTTGGTAGGTCAATAACATTCGAGAGATCTGAGTCATTCAATGCGCTTAGAAGAGCTTCCTTGGTCCGTAGATTGTTTTCAGCTTCTGTGATTTCATTCAGAGTTGTCAGACCACCTTGTGGAGGTACATATGGTTTTGAAACCATAGCCAGGTATGCTTTTCCCATACATTCCAGGTGACATTTCATGCGACCTTTCCAGAGAGTGAAGTTGGTTCCATCGAACTTCGGACTATCCTTCTTGTATGACGACATCCTGGATCACCTCAAGCGGTTAAGCTCCTATCAGAGGAACTTGGCTCTGATACCAATTGTTGGATCTAGGGCATACAACTGAGAGGGGGGGGGGGTGAATCAGTTGTATAAAACTTCTTCTTCTTTCAAACACTTGATTCTTTGTTGTTTAGTTAGCAGCATATCAAATAATCATCCATGAAAGCATAATACATAAACACAAGAGCAGATAAGCATCAACACATTGAACACCAAGATTTTGACGTGGAAAACCCGGTTAAGGGAAAAACCACGGGGTGATTAACCCAAGTATTATTCTCTGTTAGAAGAATAAAGAAAAAATGAATGGCACATGCCAATGAGGGCTCACTGCCCGAGCACACTGCTCACAAAGAGGCCCACTGCCTACAAGGAGACACACTGTCTACAAAGTGATAAAAATCATAGTCTTGAACTGGAGAATGACATCTTTACCATGTCCGGATCAGTTCCAATTAAGCTCAAAAACCTCTGCTCTGTCTTTCGCACCTTTCTTCGCTATGCCACACTCACACACTCATCACTCCTTTGAAATGAACTCACAAACCGTTATTTATACAAGGCATTGACTTAGGAACAAACATCTAAGTCGGCAAACAACCACGAGAGTATCCGCAAGATGAATAACACATCCGGTCGGCCACCACAAGAACATTCGCAGGATGAACAGCTCATCCGGTCGGCTAAACAGAGCAAGAACTTCTTCCAGAAGAATACCTTCAATTCCGGGCTCTACTATCAATGCGGATCAGCAACACATCCTCAACACGATCCAGAAAACTTCACAAGCCTGCCTGAAAGACCGGATACATCCGCACGTCCTATACTTGCTGGAATCTTTTGTCTTCCTCATCCAGAACTTCAAGAACACAGTCTGTCGCCACTGTAGAAGGTGCTTCCGGACCTTCAAATCATACATTATCAATGCGGACCAACAACACAACCTCAACATGATCCAAGAACCTTCAGAAGCCTGTCTGAATGACTAGGTATGTCCGCATTTCCTTTACTTACTGAAATCTCTTATCCTTCTTATCTGGAACTTCAAGAACACAGTCTGTTGCCACTGTCATAATGCAAGAGGTACTTCCAGACCTCCAAATCATACACAACTCGAGATGGCACATCACAAGGACATCCCAAACACTCTTTCCAATCCACAGATTAGAATTGTACAATTTCGGACCTCACCGGACCTTTCTGTGATCCTCTGTCACCTCTAAGCACTTACCGGAACCGATTCCACACAGACAGCCATAACTTCTACATGTCTTTATGCGGACCTCTGAAAACTTGACTGAAGCATCTCAAGACTCATATCTGCAAACCCTTTAATCCGCATCCTCCGGTTCTCAACCTATCCAATATATTTGCCTTCTTCTTATCACTGTTCTTCACTGTTCCTGACTGAGGCTAATTTTCTCAATATCCTCAACACATAGCTCATCCAATCCTTCTTGTCAATGTAATATGATTATGTTGACATCAATGACAACACTGGTTCACCTCATACTTGCAACAGTATGGTGTAGGAGCACCCCTACAAGATAGGACATAAGTCTATTTTTAGTATGTTTGACTTCATGATGTAATAAGGTCCATTGGACCAATGCGTATGTATTAGATCAACCTAGGAGAATGTGTAGGTAGTTAGGAGTTTGTTGTCGGGCTGTCTGAGCTGTCTCCTCCTAGCCGCTTGGAAGCTCCCAGCTACTGGGAATCGAGTTGGTAGTACTCGTAGGGGATTGCTATATATATCTTAGATCAGTTAGGGTTTATGGCATGATGAGTAAGAGATCAAGTTGAGGTTGTAGAGGGTAGTTACAGAGCAATTCAGATAGGGAAGACATTGTTGTTTCTAGCATTGCAGAAGTAGGATATTTGTGATACATTTAGACTGTGAAACTTGTATGCATTTTTATTAGTGAAAGCAAAAGGTCTCATCAATTGCATTTATCTGGTTTATAAGCTGTCTGTACATTGATTTCTTTTCGGTTACAAGTGAATGGATTCATTCAACCCTTCCAACGGTTGATTCTCTGAATCAGTGGAAAGGTCATGTATGTTAGTTTAGCTTGGATTTTGTTTTTCTGTTTATGCATTTCATGTTTGGGAGATCAATTGGTAGCATGCTATGAATCATCCTAGCATCCTCATGTGCTAGGGTTAGGAGGATAAATTTCTAAGTTTTGATCAGAAGGTGATCCAGCCCGATCATCATGTTTTCTGTGTGAAATTGTGAGGTTTTGTGAGTTTGTATGCAGTTAACGGATATACAGTATCTGCATGCGACATTACAGACTGTGTGCATCGCATCGATATCTGTGTGTATATCGCTATCTGGATTGGGTCATGAAACTTATGAAAATTGCATGTTTTGAATGCATCAGGATGATATAAGTCAGATATATACTTCCTGTGTATATCATCATCAGGATCATCTTTGATGTGTATCCATCATCCACATATCACTATCGTATGCAGGAGTCAAAGTCACTTTTTGGCTAAGGACAGGAGGAGGATCTTATAGTTCGTCATCAGGATATTAGAATATCACCCGACATTTCCTATCATGCTGCGGAATATGTAAGTGTCTTATATCCGGGTGACATCATCATCAATTGCATGTGACGTCATCGTCATCAGGATATTTGCAAATATCACCTGATGAAGATTTATCCTGCTGACGTTAAGAGTTTCAGCATCGGCAGGAGTAATAGTGTTAGAGAGACTTTTTTCCGCTTGGCTGATAGGAGAAGTGTTGCCGATAGGCAACTTGACTGATGAAGAGAGATATCGTGTTGATATCAGACATCGGGGAAGTGCTTTTGAGTCAGGCCGATAAGTCAAGTCTTGTCGATCAGTATATGACCGATAAAACTATCGGGGTGACATTAGTCATCGGGGTAAGTCAGTATCCCTTGGCCGATGAACAATATCCTGCCGATAGGCGAAAAAGTGGATGATACATATTGATGTGAAGTGGAAGATCGGTGTGACCCTTTCCATTAGGTGCCGATAGTGGTTTTCTTGCCGATAAGGAAGTGAACAATGGTTAGCAGGAGGATATTTTGTGCTTGCCCAAAATATGATGATGTTGACAGGCTTATAGGCATACATGTTGTATGTCAAGATTTTAACATGATAGTGGATTAATGGTTTTTCCATCCTGTTTGTAAGCTTTTGCTATGTGGCTCTGCATCACAAAGAAGCCATCTCGTCTTCCATGGCCTCCTTCCAAGAACCTACATCTTTCATGCCCATAGCCTCTGTCACAGTTCTAGGCTCATCAATGTTAGTAAGAAAGGCAAAAGCACAACTAGAATCAAGCAATGAATAAACCTATCAAGTTGCTTCATTGTTTGTGTAGACCTCCTCAATGGTTGAGGTTGAGGTTTTGCTTCTTCTAAGATTTCAGAGCTGCTAGAACTCTCCTCATCATTAGGTCTCATAGGGTCTGTCAATTCAATCTTCTTAGGGGTAGAAGAAAATTGAACCACATCTTCTTTCTTTTCTGTTTGTTTTGGCTGTAAAACAATGGAAGAAGGTATTAGCTCTCTAAAGATAACATTTCTTCTATACAACACTTTTAAGACATAGGATCCCAAAGCTTGTATCCTTTCACTCTAACACCATAGCCAATGAAGATACACTTAATAGCCTTATTTTCCAATTTAGACCATTTCTCCCTAGCCACATGTGCATATGCCTCACAACCAAAAACATGAAGATGTCTAATTGAAGGCTTCTTACCAGACCACACCTCCATGGGTGTCTTACCAAGAAGAGCTGATGTAGGAGATTTGTTTACCGGATAGCAAATAGTGGCTACAGCTTCAGACCAAAACTTTTGTTCAAGGCTTGCTCCACTAAGCATACTCCTAGCCCTCCCCATCAGTGTCATGTTCATCCTCTTTGCAACTCCATTTTGTTGCGGGGTGTATGGAGTTGTCGTGTGTCTTTCAATCCCTTTCTCTTTACAAAACTTATCAAACTCTGCCAAACAAAACTCACCAGCGTTATTAGTTCTCAAACACTTAATCTTTTTGCTAGTTTGATTTTCAGTAAAATCTTTAAACTCTTTAAACTGACTAAAGACTTTAGTCTTGCTTTTAATAAAATAAACCCATGTCCTACTATAATCATCTATGAAAGATACAAAGTATATAGATTTAGAAATTGAAGGAACATTAACTAGACCAAACACATCAAAATGAATAAGATCCAATACACTAGAAGACTTGTGAGAACTAGAGTAAAAATGAACACAGTTTTGTTTTCCATATACACAATGTTCACAAAAGTCAAACTCGAGATTACAATCATTTAACCCCTCACCAAGGTTTTTATTTTTTAGGGTTCACAAACCCTTCTCACCAATGTGGCCATTTCTCAAATGCCATAACATAGGCTTTTCAATAGGAAGTTTAACTTTTAAAGCATGTGCACTACCATTAGAATGTGTTATAATAGATTTCTTCACTACTTGTTTAGATGGTTGTGATGAAGTGACTGTAGCTCTTTTCTTCGAGTCAGAAGAAATATTGCACTATGAAGTGCATGCCTCCAGCTAAAATAGAGTACCTCTCTGAGTACCCTTCACAAGAACCATAGATCATCTAATCATCTTGCATCCATCCTTCAAAAAGACAACCTGCACACCTGTATCATTCAACATACTTATAGAAAGCAGGTTTTGTGTAAGGCTTGGGATGTGCATAACCCTAATGATCCCCTTCACTCATCGATTAGGGAATCAGATTGAGACTCTTCCATGACCAACAATCTTTAGATAAGAATCATCACCTAGGTACACTCTTCCACCATCAAACTCTTCATACTTCATGAACGAGCTTCAATGTGAGGTCATGTAGAATTATGCACTAGAATCAATCAACCACACATCATCAGATGCATGGGTGTCTAGGGCTATGATGAAGGCATCACCATCATCTTGAGACTTGTTAGAATCTGAATCTAGGACATTCTTCTTCTTCTTTTTCTTTTCTCCCTTGCACTCCTTATGAAAATGTCTAGTTTTGCCATAGTTCCAACAGAGATCCTTGGACTTTTCAGGAGATTTGGATCTGCCCTTCTTAGCTTTCTTATCCTTTTTCCCTTTCTCCTTGGGTCTTCCACAAACCGCAAGAGCCTCTTTGGCTACCTCAGAAGACTTTCTCTGTATCTCTTCAAATAACAACAAAGATACCACATCATCCATTTTGAATGTGGATGTGGTGCTCCCAATAGCCATCACAGGATGATCCCATGAGTCTAGAAAAGAACAAAACAAGGTCATAAGATGATCCTCCTCCTCCATCTTCACACTAACAGATGTCAATTGTGCAACTAACATGCTGAAAGCATTCAGATGATCTGCAACCAATCCACCATCCTCTATCCTCAGAGAATACAACTTCTTTCTCAGAAGAAGTTAGTTCACCAGGGATTTGGCCTGATAAACATCACCCAACTTCTTCTAAAGGTCTTTTGTGCTCTTCTCCTCATGGACATTTAACAGGATAGAATCAGCTAGACTGAGTCTTATGAGACCCTTAGCCTTTCGATCTTTGAGATCCCAATCTTCTTGTGCCATTGCAATTGGTTTTACACCGGATATGGTTTTGCATAGGTTACGATCAACAAGCATGTCCTCCATCTTAAGTTTCCATAACTCAAAATTAATGCCATTGAATTTCTCCATCTCTAATCTTCTAGATGTGTCTGCCATCTCTTTCTTGCAATAGGATTTTAGAATGCTCTATACAAAATTGCCACTCAACCTAAGAGTAGCTCAAAAAACCCCTACCCAACAACTAGGACCAAAGCTGATCAAGCTTTGATACCAACTGAAAGGAAGCTAGGTGTGCAGAAATCACTTCTTGCACTAATCTAATGAGGAGAGGTGAGTGCAAATTCATTTTAATCTTTACAGTTACAACAATGTTAACCCACTAACAAAGATATTGTAGTAAACACATACACAAGAATGTAAGATAAAAGAAGAGAGAGACAAGATATACGTGGGGAAAACCATTACGGGTGAAAAACCTCACACTCCAAAACATAACTCAAATGTATTCTATAAACAATTAAGGTTACAATACAGTCACAGAGCCAATGCTCTTGCAGGAGTCTTCGACACTCATATCTAAAGACAATCTGGAAGCATAATAGTACCTATCAATCACATAATACATCTCTTCTCCAAACCACTTGTTTATAAAGAAAATATAAGGCAAAAATGACTCTATCTTGGAATGGGCATCCAACATGGCAACATGGCCCAAAACCAATGCCTATGAACACTTGTCCAACATTGTAAGATGTTTTTGACACTTGTCAAGTCATCCCATCCCAAAGAGGTTGCCTATTCCCAATTTGGGTAATGACAGATGCTCTTACGACTCTTACACCCGTCATAGAATCTGTCATACTGACATATCTTATAGCTGTAAGAGAATCTATCATAAATAGGATATAAATAGCATATTCTCTTACAACATGTCATAACCCTCTTTAGGGCACCCAAATATTCATTTTTCAAGGATGTTTCTCAACACAAGTCTTCACCTATCATAGAATCTTCCATTTCCAACTCTTACATGTCATAGATTTGTCATAGGAATATGTCATAACCGTTTTGGTCAATATTCCCTTACACACTATACAAGATGCCGACACATGGAAAAATATTCCTACCACTAAGTGGGATACCTATCTCCTTATGTGAGGACAACTTTACAATTGGTCATCTTCCATGTAGGATGACAAATCATTGTGCCAACTCCCACAAGATGACAACATAGGATTTGCATCATAATTACACAATAGGCAATAAATAAATAAATACAATGAAGTAATACAAGGAATTACCAATGTTGAGACACCTTAATTCCCAACATTAACCATGAAGACTCTAAATACAAAAATAATAGGAGAAAACCTCATTTTTCTCTCACATTCAACAATCCCACATGGGAACATGGAACAATCATCCAACTAGCTTACTCTAGAGCACCTCAAATGCTTGTGCAATCAAAAATCCACCTAGTGGATCAATCTTTAACTAGTGACATGGCAACACACCTAGATAATGATGTAGCATGCTTAGAAAAGCACTTGCAAGAGGCTAGGGAGGCCCATGAAGCCCTACATGTTTCTTGCCAAGAAGAACAAAGAGAAAACACTTCAAGAGAACAAGTGGTTGTAATAAATCTTAGAAACCCACAAAGTGGTTAGGTACAAAGAATAAGGACAACTATTCCAATAGATCTCATAACAATGTTGTTCTAAGGGATCAAGACCATAGAGATAGAGAAATCTCCACAGAATAAGAGAATCAAGTTGAATGAAAATTTGCACACTCATGAGAACCAAAAAACTAGGGGGCATCTCAAAAGCCCCCTTATTTGAGCTTATATTCATGCAATAGAATTAATGATACATTTCCAAGTGGAGCTCATCCAACATAGAACTATCAATCCACTTACACCATCATACCAAGATATCAAGGAGAAATCTAACGAAATTTGTAAATAGGTTTGATACTCTCAACCCTACAATCTTAGAATGTGCTCTTAGGGACTTACTTAGTATAAACAAAAGAACCTCTAGAACACACAATCTATAGCATGATACTACCAAGACCTCTTCTAGACCTACCAAAGTTCAAAGACAAAGGAGATCCTAATTCATACATCAAGGCATATACCATAGCTATAAGAGAACTCCTCCCTTGGGATGGAGATGTGATGAGAATCTTCCCAAAGATACTTGAAGGGATTGCATTAGATTTATAATATTGCTTGCCTAAAGCTTCAATACAATGCTTCTGCCAACTCATATGTGAGTTTGTCATGGATTTTAAAGTGAACAAACATATTAAGATTAGAATATGTGAATTTCTTGATAATGAAACAAGATGTGAGTGAATCAGTAGCAGATTTCATCACATGTTGGTGACAAGTTCTCTATTTATCAACTAGTGGCCCAAACATGGACCAAAGAGAACTATGTGACCTCTTCTTCAATTCCCTTAAAAGAGACACCCAAGCAGAAGTCCAAAAACTACCTTACAAATCTTATGATGAAGTACTAGAGAGTGCGTTGTGAATCGACCAAGCTGCCATTGGTAGTGGGTAAAAAACTCATTGTTCAAATAGAAGGCTATGATAAAAATGGAAACACCAAGCCTCTACCATTAAAATACTATAGAATAATAGAAGTGTAACCATAGATGGGGTGATAGATCAATTAGCCTATTGCGACCTATAAAATTTTACTCCCAAACATGTATTATTTTTGCCCCAAAATCCAAAATTCCCAATTTATTCCTTTACAATTAAAATCCCTCATATATATCCAATCAAAGAGATCTTTTATAGGGGTTTTTAGTCCAAATTTCTTATATGTATAATTTCTTTGTTTTTCCCTTTAAAAAATGAACATTCAAGGCCTTAGTCAGCAAATCAGGAAAAGTTCAAATAGGTGAACTAGTTCTAAAGTTTGTCTTTTTCCAAATTCGTTGATTCACTAAAAAGGTGATGGTAAGGCAACAGAAGAGGTAAGAAAGAAAGTGAAAGTTGGTTCTTTTATTGACAAGTCATGAAGTTTGTGAACCCACTAGTTCACCAATCAAAGAGATCATTGACTGAGGAAAAGTGAAAGGGTTGTGGAAGCTTAAAATTTCTAAGGAAAGAACATGAAAAGTGAAGATAAGCTTTGTTAGTGATAGGATTGGTTTGCAAACTTGTTAGTTCACTGATGGAAGGTTTTGCCGATGACAAATTCACTGATAGAAGGTATACGAAACAAGGGTAGCAACAAGCTAAAAATTGTTGATAAAGGCAAAATGATAAAACAAAGGTGATGGAGACAAGTCTAGTTCACAAAAATCAAATTTCACTTACTAAAGGAAGAAGAGAAGACTCAGACAAGCCAAGTTTGAGAAAATGAAGATTTGTCAATAATGCACAAAAGAGGCCAAAAATAAAGGTTGAGTGCTGAATAAAAGGAAGGTGTCTCCCATGGTTCAAAAAAGTTAAAGTTTGTTGACAAAGGAAGAATGAAGTGGCAAGCAAGAAGTTTGTAAAGAACAAAAAAGGCTGATAAGGAAAAAAAAGGATGCACATTATGTAGAATGGTACAGTAAAAAATTAGATGGCTTAAAAGGAGAAATTGGACAACACTTTTGAAGTGTTGTAAATTCTTGAAAAGGGGTAATTTGATAAAATCTTGCCATGATTGTAGGATTTGTATAGGCTGATTTGTACCCAGAAATTTATGATTCTACACTAGAACAGTGCCATGTAGGTGGTTGACATAGTAATATTATTCAATGGGCAAGTACATTTGAAAGACAAATTGGATATGTCAGAGGTTGCAGGTGTCAGGAAAAGGGTTCAAACCTTCTCTTTTTATTGTTCCAGGTATAGTAAGAGTGCAAGCAATCTTCTTCTGACATGTTCAGTATTGTTAGGGAATGGGCAAGCTTCAAAACATGCAGATTTCCTAACATTCTAGTGGGCTCAATTTAATGTGGCATGGGTATACTCATAGACTGAATGCAATGTTGGAAAAGGGGTACATTGTATTGTAATACTATATATGCATATGTTTTAGATGCAAAAGGGGTTGCTTGGTTAGTCGGGCAATTTTCTCAGTAGGTTTTGAGCTCCAAAACATAGAATGGAAAATCTTATTTTGTATTCTTTGTTCAACATGAAACAACTATAAAATGTATGTAATATACCTTGAAAATATTTGTATCAAATCCCTATTTTTCACCACTCTTGTGGATGTTCTTTCTAGTAAACTGTCATCATAGTTAGGGTTTTCTCTTGCCACATTTCATGGTATGAATGTAAGTATTGATTTGAATGAATTTGACAGTTTTTAATTCATTTCCAAGTCTTTGTAAATGATCTTTTCAATATTACATAAGGAAGAATATGGAATGCGTTGGATTAATAAGTATTTTTAGTGATTTGGTATTGATTTTTGTGCATTTAATTTCTTAAATAGGCAACTATACATTTCTTTGCAGTTGTTTTTCCTCTGTTAAAACATTTGACTCTACAGCCCAATGGATAGGCACCAATCTAAGTAGTCTTAGATCACCCTATCTCTAAAAAAAAATACATCTATCCTTTGGACACAGTAGTAGTTTTATGCATCCTCAGTGTGTAGGATTACCTTTATCAGCTATATAGGCATCATGTAACAACTAGATGTTCTTAGCTTAGTGACAAATTTTAGGGCTAAGAAGGTGATTTGGGTTTGGTTGATCATATTTTTAGTTGTTCATCTGGTTTGGTGTTAATACTTGCTTAAGTATAACCCTTGGAATACCCCTATAGAGTTTAAGCTGAGATCAAAGAGTAGAGGAGTCTACCCACTCCTATCAGTTGGCCAAAGTCACCCATTACTTATTGATAAACCTCTTTCTATCACCCTAATGACAATCCCTATCCTAGGTGATTTAGAAATATTTTAGAGTTTTGTGTTGCAGTAATTTTTGGAACCAACATTTTGGCATCATTGTTGGGGACAAAGTCACTTTAGCCATTGCCAGGTCAAGGCAACTAGAAGTATTTTTACACCTCTGTAATAGTCAGTTTGTAGTTGTACATGTGTTTCTGTAAGTTTGGTAGCTCGTCAACTCACACCAACATTTTGGCATTATTGCCAGGGACATAGTGCTTTGGTTCAAATTTAAACTGTTGGTAATAGTAAATCAATTTAGTTCTAGTTGTTGTGAAATTGAAATACAATGTTTGTTCTGTTAGAGTAATAGGTTAATTACTTAATTAATTTAATCATATTGATTAATTAATTAAGTCACCTTTACTTTATTTCACTTAAGCTAAACTTAGGAACTTTAATAATTTATTATTAATCCTAGGGTTCTCACTTTTAATGTTTCAGTCTCCTTTTATAAGGATTGATCTTATTGTAATTATTAGTTCTTGTTAATGCATATTTTGCTTCAGGGTTGCAGAGCACCATTATTGTGCCTATTGATCTCCTTTATGTGATAGATTATTTTCTTGCAGGTGTTCATTGGGATCTATGAGGTTGGTTTGTCAACTTTAACATGGTATCAGAGCCAGGTTTATTTTAATCAGTTTGTCAATTTTATGGCTTGTGTTGGATATCCTAGAAATATTGCCTATTGGAAATGTTTTGTTTTCTTTGATAAGCTTTTGTTATTGGCATAAATCTATTTGCATGTTTTGATCTCTAATCATCTAAGGAGATGAGATTCTACTATCAACATAAATCTAATTGCAAATATTGTGGAAGAAATCAACATGAAAAAGAGATGTGTCCTCAATATATATTTAATTACACCAACACCCCCCATAAGTGCAACTTAGGGAGAAATGAAAGACATGCAACTAATGCAAGAATGGGTTCTATTTTATTTGATCGGCTTCTGTTATTAGCATAAATCTATTTGCTTGCTTTGATCTCTAATCATCTAAGGAGATGGGATTCTACCATCAGCATAAATCTAATTACAGATATTATGGGAGTAATCAACATGAGAAAGAGATGTGTCCTCATTTCTCACATCATCTTTTTGAATTGCTTGCTTCGATTGCTTCTCCTCCTGCCTATTGCTACTTCATAGTTCAATGTTGCATCATCATTGGCTTATAGTGATTCTATGCAGTAGGTCAATATTTGTCTTCTTGATACACCTCATTGGGATTGCTATCTTGCAGAAATATCATCTCTGTTTGTGGAGTCTCATGTTGCTGATTTGGAGGACACATTTGAGAGTTTATCTCTCTTGTTTGATGCTATCTCAGGTGGCTTTGCATCACCACCTTCATCTTCTATGTTTCTAGATGTAGTTCATATCATATCCTCTCCTGGTTCTTCTCTAATTGGGTAGACAATTTCTATTTTGGAGAAGACATATTTTCCCAGTATGAGGTCACTTGAGTTGCATACAGAGGCACACATTTCCATATGGATTCCCTATTCATCCAAGATGTTGGAATGGATTCTACATTCAACAGTGGATCTGTTTCTTCTGAAAGTGAGAAATGTTGTTTGTAGGCAATGGATTAGATTTTGTCTTTAAGATCTTTTCTTTGGTTCTAGAGCTTCTTCTTGGAGGGGATTCATATTCTCTTTTCACTCTCTTATGGGGGGAATTCATGATTGTACTTTTGTGATGGATTCAGTTCTTGGGTGGTATTAGTATTAGTCGTTCTTTCATCACATGTTCATGTACTTGTTTTTTCTCTATTTTGGAGAGGGGTTTTTCCCATAGGGTTTTTCTCCACCTTATGTGAGATTCTTGTTGTTCATGGGTACCTAACATGGCCTTGTAGCCCATTCCTTGCTTTCATACATTTAGTCCTTAGTTTTTTTAGCTTCTCCCTAAGTTTATCTTAGGGGGGGTGTTAGAGTAATAGGTTAATTACTTAATTAATTTAATCATATTGATTAATTAATTAAGTCACATTTACTTTATTTCACTTAAGATAAACTTATGCACTTTAATAATTTATTATTAATCCTAGGGTTCCCACTTTTTTTAAGGTTTCGATCTCCTTTTATAAGGATTGATCTTATTATAATTATTAATTCTTGTTAATACATATTTTGCTTCAAGATTGCAGAGCACCATTATCATGCCTCTTGATCTCCTTTATGTGATAGGTTCTTTGCTTGTAGGTGTTCATTGGAATCTGTGAGGTTGGTTTATCAACTTTAACATGTTCAATTTTCTTCCCTGCAGAGGAAGTGGTGACTCTATTTTAATAACCCAAAAAACAATTAAAGTTTGAAGAGAAAACAGATTCACAATGAATAGAGGAGGAAACTGGGAGCATCCTGGACATGAGGAATCCTCTAGAAATATAGGAAATAGGAGTAGATATAGCGTATGAAGACCTAATATCGTACGTCCAAGGAATACCCAAAACAACGTGTTTTTCAACCTCAGGAGCCAATACAATTATACTTCTAAGGACTCTATAGATAACATGTTCAAAACAAACAAAAGAACAAATAGAAACAAATATGATGTTAGAAGAAATGAGAATATTATTGGTAGAGGAAGTAGAGATAGATCTCATGATCCATATTTGAGGATGTTTGGGAATGCCATTGAGAATGAAGAGATGTATCAAGGTACAAGGCATCCTAATTCCCCCACTAGATCATTCGGAGATCAACATGAAAATATGCCTAATGAGAGTAATCAGTAGCATCATCCTAATGATGAGAAGAGATAAAGTAGAATCCAAGATGAACTAGACTTGCTTGATCATCTTAGAAATAGACAATGGAAAGTACATGCCTTGCTTGATCAACAACAAGCTCAATTGCCTAGCAGGCCCAACAAAACTAGAATGCACACCAATAGGGCCTAAATCAAAATGTAAATCAACAACGTACACCTCCATAACAAAGCAATCAACAAAATAATCAGAGACAGCAATAGAAACATCAAATGGGACAAAATGGCATAAATTAGGTCCATGCTCAAAATATCAACATTCAGCCGCCAATGAACTAGGATAATCAATAGCATGGCTACTTTCATAATGTTCAACATGCATAGCAAAGACAAGCATAGAGGTTTCTTCCACAGAGAGCCACTGGGAGCTAAAAGGTATAAACAACTCAATTTCTTTGGCATACCTGACTTTACTAATCTAGTTCCAACTGAGATTAGGTGGAAGATTCTTAGGTTTCAGGGTAACAATGTTGTCACAGGTGAGGAACATATTAGGCATTTTATTAATGTCATTGATGAATATGAAATTAAGGATGAAGATGTTATGATGAAATTATTTGTACATTCATTAGAACAGGGTGCTAAAGAATGGTATAAAGCCCTCCCTGATAATAGTATTGACTCTTGGGAGGAGTTCATGAGAGTATTTAAATTCCAATACGGGGATAGGATGGATCCCAAGTTTGCTATCCTTGAACTTATTGCCATCAAGAAAGCAATAAAGGAAATAGTATCTGATTTCAAAAGTTGCTTCATCATGATAATGATAAAGGTACCTCCTCATATGAGACCCAATGAATCTATGTGCTTAGTTTTATATTGTGGTTCCTTTGATTCAAAAATAGGTTATTGTTTGAGGGATAAGAGTTTGCAAACATTAAGAGAGGCCAATGCTACAACCATAAATATAGAAAGTAATATGAGAGCTTCATGGCAGCATATCAAAAGGTCTAATATCAAATTGTCCCATCTAGATAAGATATCTTTCAACAAACCTCTTGTTGGGACCTGAAATTTGCATACCAATTTTTGCAAAAATTTTAGGCCCCCATAATGAAAAACTCAGCTTCAACACTCAGAAACACCTGCACAATATGCTCAAGTGGCCTACTTTGAAGCATTATAATTCGGAGCCTGTTCATTTTATTACAAAATCACTTTGCTAGCATGCTTACCCATCATATGTGAATGCACATGTCTGATTTCAACTTCCTATGACAAGATTTGACTAAGTTTTGAGGAATCAAGTTGAGGGGTTCTGGTAAAGTTTGTTGTCTGCACAGTGTAAAATCAGCCCCGGAGGCTAACTTTGGAGGCTAGTATATAATAGCTGGATGATGTTCATGATAAACCAATTGATGTTGTTGATTCACCTTATCAAAATCTACTTCTATGTCCGGTTTGAAGGCTCCAACACATCATTTGCTATTTTTTCAAAATGAAAAGCAAATGCATTTAGCCCTGATTTCATAGTTTCACCTCTAGAGAGGTCAACTTTGGCCCTAAATATTTTGTGATCAGAGATGATTGATGAAAAAATATCTTGCACATGCACTCATCAAGCCTAAATGAACCAAACTCTCTAGTTACAACTTCGCAGGAGGAGATTTAACGGTCTTTTAAAATTGCAAGTTGGTGAGCTCAAATCAGATTTTGACAGGTGCAGTTTTCAAGTGGTTCACTTTGGAAACTGATATCTAGCAATTGGGTCATGTTCATGACAAACCAATTGGTGTCTTGAATTCTTCCCATATTAATGTGCCTTCATGCCAATTCTCAAGATCCCAGCACTTCATTTGATATTTTTTCAGAATCAAATCCAAATGGGTTTTACACAGTTCTGTGACTGCGTTCCCAGGTAGCTTCAAAGAGGTCAACTTTGGCACCTGATATTTTACGAAGGAAGAGGAATGATGAAAAATCCTTTTGTACACATGTTCATTTAAGGTAAATGAACTAATCTCCAGAAGGCCAGATCCTCAAAATCAGCTTTGATATTTTTTCAAAGAGGCAAGTTGGCAAGTTTTAGTTGAGTTTAAACAGGCATAAAAAGATGCTGAGTGGGCTACTTTGATTGCGAGAAGCTTTTAATCCTAATAACTTCATGCCGATCTGTTTGACGACCATTCTCCCCTATAATAATTCAACATGTTGGTGCATTTTTGTGGCTCCGGGAGAAGTTTCGATCGGTTTTCCAAGGCAATTTCAGACGCCATTTAACTTGTTTTGCTCACAATACAAAATGCCAGAAAGTAAATTTTGATGACAACCCATTTCAAAAATTTTACTTCAAAAGTAGATTGGAGTAGCTTCAAATAAATTCATGACAAGAAACTTGTTACAAAACAAAATTTTTTTTTAGTCGGGCCCACATGGGACCCGACTTGCCCACATAAGTAATACTTATGGAATGATGCAAAGAGAAGCTTTAATTGCATTCGAGGCCTGGATTTGTCTTGTAATTTCTATTTTATAGAAGCTGATATTGGTAGTTGTCTTTGCAAACATAAGCCTTGGGAAAGTTGTTGAGTATAATGAGTTATGTCACAACCACAAACTGACAATTTCCTTTATCAAAGTAGACATCCACGAGCTGTTTGGAAGTGTGTTTTGTGACTTTGGACTTGAATTTACTGTATTTGATGTTGTTGACATTGGAGAGGAATCACTCTTGGCAAAGCAATCAATGGAGCATTCTGTATCTGGAGTAGCTGCAAAGCAAGGGCAAATAGACTATATGCACAACCCCAATTTTCCACATTTAAGAGAGGCTAAATCAAAAATGGAGGAAGTAGTAGTTCAATAATCTGGAAGTGATAGAAGTTATACCTTTAGCAAAGATGCTTATGATGATGAATGTGAAAAGTTATTGTCTGAAGATGACAGTGAATCCAATTTGGAGTCTCCTAAAGATGCAGAGATAGTAGAAATGATTGATGATTTTTTATTGGATGAAAGTAAGGCTGCTGATGCTCAAGAAACACTAGAGACAAAATTAGTTTTTGCAGTTATCTGAGCCATTAAATGGGATAGATTTAGAAGTTGCTATTGAGAATAGAAACAAAACAAAGGTCTTATAATTCTTTCAAAATTATGAAGTGGATGAAAGATGAATGTATTCTAGCATATAAGGAAATATTTTTGGTATCTGGGAATGAAAAAGAGGTCACCGATGTAATGAATACACTCAATATCATTTTAAGGAAATGAAAGGTTCTTTGCACACCTGTGGATAAGCAAAATCCATAGCCTTCAGAGGATAGTAAATTTGTGAAGATAGAATGGATGAAAGAGATGGCAGGAATGCACAAAATAGATTAGTTGAAACAACTTCCAGACAAATCCCATTCGTAGGGTATAAAGCTCCATCAAAAGCAAAATGAAAGGAAATCTTTTATTAGATAACTATTTGACATGAATTGGAAGATGTTTATGCAAAATATAAATCTATATACATAGCTTGTGAACTATTTGGCGAGTCTAAAATACTCAAAGAAATATGGTCTCATATGCCACTACATGACTTCGGGACACTCAAAAAATGGGTTTATTGAAAATGCACTAGAAACTCTCAAGCAAATGCATATGGCAGATGTAAAACTAGAACCCATAACCCTTGCCAGAATCCTCGCTGCCTGTGCCAAAACCAATAAGCCCAAAAATAATGAAAATTAAAGAAAAGAACCCTAAATGTCATTGGCAAGAACAACCTAATCGGAATAAAGTTTTCAAGTCTCCCCGACCTCGTATGTCACACCAATAGAGGAAAGGATGAAAAAATCCATTGGGAAAACATGCACAATCGGAGCGAGATTTTTAACTCACATAGAACTCGTATGTCACACCGATGGAGGTTTTATCAGTGGAAATGGCATATTGATATGAAATATTTTGAAGCTCCTGATATAGTTATGTCACACCAATAAAAGTATGTTGGAGCCCCGTGAGAAATAAAAAATAGTTATCAAAGGAAAAAAAAAAAAATTAGTGGTGCAGTGTAGTTAATAAAGTAAAACCATAATAGAACAAAATGAATATTTTCATTGTATCAGTTGAGAACATTTTCAAGAGGTCAAATATTTTTCTGAGGGTTAAGAAGACATCAAATCTAAAGAATAATTTGCAGTAAAGTATTTTTCACCAAGGGGGTAAAGACGGGGTGATAATTATTTTGTCAAATAATGGTGAAAACATAAGAAATATGATCAAAGAAAATATTTTGGAGCTTCTATGATGAAATGACTTTATAAAAAATAAAAAGCTCCATGAAAGTACAAAATAAAGTTGTATTTGGGGATGTGGTTAATAATATAAAAAAACAAAGGTAAAATATTCTCATTAAAGGTGTGAAATATTTTCACCAAGACCAAAAATTATTGAATATGGCATCATTTTGTGGGAGATTAAAAGGTGTTTTCCATATTAAGTGAAAAGAAAGTGAAAATAACTATTATTGCAAAACACATTGCAAACATATTTTCACTTATTATTAAAATTATCCTGCACAGGAATACAAAGCTCAAAAAGGTTGAAATTAATTTAATCAAACTAAAGATAGTTGATTAAATAAAAGGATGCATCAGATGAAAGTTGAAGGGTTGTAACCCTAAAATATGAATGTAAATATGCCAAATAAAATCAAGTAAGAAATAATCATTAGTAGATTAGAAAAACATCATGATCAGAAGTAGGAGTTAGATAACTAGAGGGATTGACCAGTAACCAAAATAAAACATTATGCTCTATATTATAAAATCATTTAAAATTGTATAATGGAGAAAAATGCATAAATTGATGATTTAATATTGGTGTCTATTGTTTGTTGAGCTGAACAATTATTTGGTTGTCTCCACATTGTTATTTCTTTGTTATTTGAACTTGAGTTTCCAAGTTGATAGTTCAGTTTCATCGAGACACACTTGTTGTTTTCGTGTATTTGAATTAATTGGTTTCCGTTAAAGAATTAAAATACTTTTGATTGATTATAGTAACTTGGTAGTAACATTTGGATCAGTAAAAAGAGCCCTATAATTGACAAGATTACCATATTGTCTCCAACTCGATATTATTCAAATTGAGCATCTACTTCAATTGTCAATACACACTTGTTGTCATGGTGTGATTCTATTGATTGGTTCCTTCAAGCAAGGATTAAAAATCCTTTCAATAAGTCACAGTAACCTAGTAGGATCAAGTGGATCAATAACTAGAGTCTATCTATCACATTCTTGCACGTTTATACAAGGTATAAACAAACACAAGTGCCAAACAATCAGAATTGTAACCAATAAGTAAATCATATATCATATACACCTTGACTCCATTAGCCCAATAGAAATAGGCACTGGTCATACCACTTCCACTCTAGGATTCCATAAAATCTTATTCAAACAATTACATCTCAGATCTTAGTATTGGGAGTAGAAGTAGTTTGCAAGCTTTTATCTATTCCACACTTTATGCCATTGTGAGTAGATACCTAAATTCATTTGAGTCATGCATTCCTTTTATCTATTTCAACTTTCAAGGTTCACTCACCTAGGTTTAGAAGAGCCTGAAGTGCAGGGAGTCATCAACCATTTAGGTTAACTCCACTAGTTGGTTCAAAAACGTTGCAAGTCTGATCATAGAGCCTGGCATCCTCTTAGGGTTTTTAACCTGCATTTTTGAGACCCAACACCTCTCACTACTGACGACAAATTGGACATACTCACATGGGGGTTATGAAAGATTTGTCCTATAAAGTTTCTTGAAATGACAAAGTGTTGCCACCTTAGGGTGATACAATGCATTTTAATGAAAGTTAGAGATTGCATAATAGGCCTTATAATACTAATTGGTCTAAGAGACCACAACAAAATGACAAACAAGCTACCCCTAGGCATGTAAGTTTCAAACAACTTGAAATAGACACCCCTTGTCCTTTAAGAAAGGATCAAGTTAACTTTCAAGATGAGTCTTTATGGTGCTAGGCTCACTTCCTTCCCCATGATCTAGCAAAGTATGTGGTGGCTCATTCATTGAACATCGAAGAAGAATTTCCAAATGAAGAGGGTGCAGCTAAGTATTATGAAGAAGAAATAAATTAGTTTGATGCAAAAGATTATGAGCAGATGGGTCAAGGTGCTAATTGTAACAACTATGAAGAAGATGATCATATTTTCCAATATGGTTATGATGAAAATCCAAAGAAGTATCAATTGCCAACTGATGATTTTGGGCACTTAAGGGACCTTATGTAGAAGAAATATGAGTAGGCCAAGCATTTAAAAGAGGACATGAAAGCCTTGACTGATGCAATCATTTTGCAAGTTGAAGGAAGCTATCAACTGAGAAATAGGACTGTCCCTATGCATAATGCCCCTACCAAGGAATCAAAAGAGCATAGATCGAATGGGGATAGGGACAAATGTAAGGGGAACGTGGAGCAGAAAAGTAGTAGTGCTCCAAAGAGGAATGTTCCAAAAAAGAAAGTTTCAACACAGTCTCCAATAGCAAAAATGAAATATGTGTAGAAGAATCCAACACCAATAGTGGAGCCAGTTACTACACACATTCTAGGGGTTAATTATCCAAAAGGCGGTTAGAAACATGACCAGCCTCAGGCACAAAAGGAACCAAAAAAGAAGAAGACAAAGGAAAAAGGTAAGGATATTTCATTCGATCAAGTAATACTTTATATCCCTTCTGTAGGTAATGTTACTATTTCATGTGATACTCCTTTGCCCAATTATAACCCTATTGATATGGCTCAAGTCTTTAGCCAAATCAAAATTTTTGTGTCAATAGTGGAAATCCTTAGAATCTGTGAACATAGAGATAGGGCATAGTAATTTATCACTATTGTAGATGAACAAAAACAACTTGTTGTTGTTCCCAGTGGTAGTGATGAGGGCATAGGTCATGATGAAATAGTTGAGGTTTATTTAGGGTCATCTATGGTTAACATCAGGATGGGAGTAGACCCTTTTTACACAACATTGATCATAAATGGTTGGTTGTTACACAATTTTATGCTTGATTTAGGGGCATCTAGAAATGACATGCCACTTGAAATCATGAATGATTTGGGGTTGAAGGTGTCCAAGTATTTTGGAAAATGCTTTGCCATGGATTCCAGGGAAGTTAATGCAATAGGTCTGGTTAAAAATGTTGAAGTCAAACTTGTTGCTTACCTAAATAATTCCTATTTGGTTGATATAAATTTTGTGGATTACCTTGCCAAGTGGGATATACTGTTATCAAGAAAATTGGTAGCATCTATGGGTGAAATTATTTAGATGGACCTTTCATATGCCACTTTTCTAGTCTAGGGTGTGGAGGTGAAGTTATATAGGGACAAGAAGGTGGAAGACTAAAACATAGAGGATAGATAGAAAATAGAGGAAGATCATACCAATTTCTTTGACACTGATATAGACCATTTTATGGGATATTGTAGTGATGATAATCCTTGCCTGAATGTTTTACCTTTTGATCCTATCAATTCTATTTGTGATACATTTAATTTATGGACATTGTATTTTGATGGTGTGTGCTCAAGAGAAGGATCGAGTGCTTGGATTGTTCTGATATCCCCAAATGGTGAACAATTTGGTATGTCTTTTAGACTTGATTTTCAGTGCACTAACAACATAGCTGAGTATGAAGCATTTTTGTTAGGTTTAAATGTTGGTCACAAGCATAAAATCAAGTGCTTGAAGATTTATGGTGACTCAGATCTAGTTGTACAACAAATTAGAAATAAGTTTGCTGCCAAGGATTAAAGGTTAAGGGCATATAGGAACATTGTATGTGATGTTTGATTCCATTGGCATTAAATGGGTTGATAGAACTAAAAATGAGGAGGCATATTCCCTAGCTATAGCTGTATCAAAATGTGATCCTCAAATGACTTTTCCTCATGGCCATCATGTTGTGAAAGTGCTTACAAGGCTAACAATCCCTAATAACATATACAGTTGGCAAGTATTTAATGATAGTAATCTAATTTTTTGTTTCCTAAATCACATGGATGAGTTTGAGAGTCGATTGATTGGCTAGAAGCCTATGACAGAGATGGAAAATGGCAAGAAAACATTGTTTGGTAGTGAGGTAGTGTAGTTGAAGACAAATAACATTCCCAAGGGATTGGTGGCACTAGAGAGAATGTTTGCCAATGCAGACTGTTAGAAGAGTAAAGGTAAACCTGTTGATGAGGATAGTGTTGAAGGTGTTAACCTTGGAACTAAGGAATCACCTAAGACGGTTTACATAGGTAAGAAATTGAAATCTCATGAAAATAAAATGTTGATTTCTTTATTAAAAAAATTTAGAAATTATTTTTCTTGGTCTTATGATGAGCTAAAAGCTTATATGGAGGATTTATTTCAGCATATTACCCCCCTTCAACCTGATGCAAAACTGTTTAGGTGAAAACAAAGGCCTACAAACCCCACTATAGCTCCCAAAATGTAGAAAGAATTGTTAAAAAAGAAAAAGGGAGGTATTATTTAACCAATCAGACATTTTGAGTGTGTATCTAATCTTGTACTAGTAAGGAAAAAGAATGGGGAGATTAGACTATGTGTGGATTTTAGAAATCTAAACATCAAATTCCTTAAGGATAATTATCCTCTTCTGAGCATGGATCATCTTCTGCAGAGGGTTGTTGGTTCAAAGCTGATGTCTATGATGGATGGGTTGTCAAGATACAATCAAGTGTTGGTCAAGGAGTCAGAATAGTACAAGACATCATTCACCACTCCTTGGGGAAGATATGTTTATCTAAGAATGCCATGTGGATTGAAAAATGTAGGATCAATGTTTCAAAGGGCAATAGATTTGGCTTTTGTAGGCCTTATTGATGAGATCATAGTTGTATACCAAGATGATCTTACTACATATTCAAAGGATAGGAAATATCATTGCAAGCATTTGTAAATCATTTTTGACAGATGTTTGGAGTATGGGATCTCTTTAAATCCCAAGAAATGCCAATTTAGAGTAGAGAAAAGACGGTTGTTGGGACATATTGTGTCAAGGGATGGGGTTAGAATTGATCCTAAAAGAATTAAAGCCATTGAACTTATCCCTCAGCCCAAAACATTCATGGTTGTCTAGTCTTGCTTTGGGTGGATTAACTCTGTGAGGCAGTTTGTTCCTAACTTTGCTGAGAAAACCAAAGGAATTTCCAAAATGATTAAGAAGGGACAGTCCATCACATGGGAAAAGGAACTAGCTGAAGCTTTTCTTCACATAAAAGAGGCTCTCAAGAATGTACCAGTGCTGGTAGGTCTAGATTATTCCAATCCCTTACATCTCCTCTCTTTTGCTTCATTCTATACTATTGTTGTTGTATTGTTGCAAAAGAATAAGGATGGATTTGAGCAGCCAATAGGATTTTTTAGCAAGTCACTACAAGCTACTGAGTTAAATTATTCCATTATAGAGAAGCATGCCTATGCATTGGTCAAGGCCACAAAAAATTTGAGATCTTATTTCATAGGTGACAAGATCATAGCATACATATCACACACAACAGTAAAGGACATATTCGTGTAGCAAGAAGCTTCAGGTAAAAGGTGTAGATGGATCAACATGATCCAAGAATATGACATGGATATATAGGTCACAAAGATGGTTAGAGGAAAAGGCTTAGCCAAGCTAATGGGTAATTCTAATCTTGAAGCAACAAAAGTAAATGAAACAGAGGAAGATGATGCAGCTCCTCATTGCTCATTAGCTAATAATGCATGGTATAAGGATGTTTTATTCTATCTTGAAAACATGGATTGTCCACCTTGTATGGATAAAAATTAGAAAAGGACTCTCAAGATAAAATCTCAAAGGTATGTTATGTTCCAAAATGAGCTCATGTTGAGAAATCATGAAGGAATATTGCTCAAATGTTTGAATCAAGAGCAAGCTGAAGCTGTGATGAATGAGTGTCACCATGGTGTTTGTGGGGGACACTTCAAAGCTAAAACTACTACCCATAAAATCCATAGGGCGGGGTATTGGTGGCCTACATTATTCAAAGATGTGGCACAAAAGATAAGGAAATGTGATGCTTGCCAATGATTTTCTGACAAGATAAAATTTGATGGAGCATTACCCCTTTTGCCTCTTGTTGTTGATGCACCTTTTTCAATAGTGGGGAATTGATTTTATTGGGGAAATACAGGAGAAGTCTAGAAATAGATTTAAGTGGATTCTTATGGCCATTGATTACTTCACCAAGTTGGTAGAAATAATTCCCACTCATAATGCAACTTCCAAAGTGGTTATTGATTTCATAGTTAGCAATATAATCACTAGATTTGTAGTGCCAGCTAGGATTTTGGCAGATAATGCCATGTGTTTTAGGTCTCAAGAAATGCTGGACATGTGTTCTAATTTTTGTATATATCTTGTGCATTCATCCTCTTACCTCCCGCAAAGTAATAGATAGGCTGTATTTAGTAATAAAAGATTGAAGAAGATCTTAAAAAGGATGTTGGATCAGAATAAGAAAAGATGGAATGATAAATTGAAATATGCTCTATGAAATGACAAGATAACCTTTAAAAGATCAATTGGAAGGAGCCCATTTGAGCTGGTGTATGGAGTAGAGCTAAAGATGTCAATCAACATGGAACTACTAGTCTAGCAACTACTGCATGATATAGAAGAGGATTAGTATGATGCTATGTCCCAAAGGATATTACATCTGACTAAATTAGAAGAATAGAGAATAGTTGCACATGATAAAATGTTGAATCATATGAAAAAAATGAAGATTTTATTTTATAAGAATGCAGTATCAAGAGATTTCTAGGTTGGTAACTTTTTGCTTCTTTGAGATGCAAAATTTGAAGATAAGGGGAAACATAGAAAATTTGATTGATTATGGCTTGGACCATATGAGGTAGCTAAGAAATTGGAGCTCAATGTTTTCCATTTGATGACTCTAAAAGGATTGCTCTTAGAGATGTCCATTCACAGTTAAGATCTGAAGCATTACTGTTCATAGGTAATGCTTCCACTAAATTTTGGATATAGTCAATAGTCTTTTGTGCTCTAATGTTTATGATTGTATTTTGTCATGTTTATAAGACTTTGGTGTAAATATGTTTGTGTTTCTCCCTTTTTGTGTGTTTTGTGCCTGTTTGGTCTGCCTGTAGATCTAGATTCTCATTGTGCCATATTTGTTGTACATCCCAACCAGAGCCACTATTGGAACCTATAAAATGTTTCTCCCAAACATGTATTATGTTTGCCCCAAACTATGAAATTCCCAATTTGTGCCTTTACAATTGAGATCCCTCATATATATCTGATCAGAGAGATCTTTTATAGGGTTTTTAGTCGAAAATTCTTCTATGTATAATGTCTTTGTTTTTCCCTTTGAAAAAATGAACATTTAAGGCCTTAGTCAGCAAATCAAAGAAAGTTCAAACTGGTGAACTAGTTTTCAAGTTCATGTTTTTCCTAATTCGTCGATAAGGTGATAGTAAGGCAATAGGAGAGGTAAGAAAAGAAAGTGAAAGGTGCTTTTTTTATTGGAAAGTTATGAAGTTCTTGAGCCCATCGATTCGCCGACCAGTAGGTTCATCAATCAAAGAGATCACCGACTGAGGAAAAGTTAAGGGGTCATGGAAGCTTAAAATTTCTAAGGAAAGAATAAGAAAAGTGAAGATAAGCTTTGTCACTAATAGGCTTGGTTTGCAAACTTGTTAGTTCACCGATGGAAGGTTTTACCAATGACAAATTCACCGATAGAAGGTAAACAAAACAAGGGTAGTGACACTGAAGTGAAAATTGTCGATAAAGGCAAAAGGATAAAACAAAGGTGATGGAGACAAGTCTAGTTCGTGAAAATAAAATTTGCTGACTAAAGGAAGAAGAGAAGACTTAGACAAGCCAAGTTCAAGAAAATGAAGATTTTCTGATAAGGCACAAAAGAGGTTGAAAATAAAGATTTAAGTGCCAAATAAAAGGAAGATGTCTCCCATGGTTCAAAAAAGTTATTGTTTGCCGACAAAGAAAGAATGAACTGGAAAGCAAGAAGTTTGTAAAAAAGGAAAAAGGCTAGCAAGGAAAATAAGGATGCCCAGTATGCAGAAAGGTATAGTTAGAAATTAGATGGGTTAAAAGGGAAAATTGCACAACACTTTTGAATTGTTGTAAAGGCTTTAAAAGGGGTAATTTTCTAAAAGCTTTCATGATTGCAGGATTTGTACAAGATGATTTGTACCCAGAAATTTATAATTTTGCTGAACAATCCCATGTAGGTGGTTGACATATTAAAATTCTTCAATGCATCGGTACATTTGGAAGAAAAATTAGGTATGTTAGAGGTTGCAGGTGTCAAGAAAAGGGTTCAAACCTTCTCTATTTATTGTTTTAGGTATAGTAAGAGTGCAAGCAATCTTCTTCTAACATGTTCAATATTGTCAGAGAATGAGCAAGCTTCAAAACGTGCAAATTTCCTAACATTGTAGTGGGGTGAATTTAATGTGGCATGGGTATACTCATTAACTTAATGTAGTGTTGGAAAAGGGGTACATTGTATTTTAATGCTATATATGCATATCTTTTAGATGCCAAAGTGATTGGTTGGTCAGTTTGGTAATTTTCTTAGCAAGTTTTAAGCTCCAGAAGGTAGAATACAAAAGGTTATTTTGTAGTCTTTGTTCAACATGAAAAAGCTATGAAATGTATGTAATATAATTTGAAAATATTTTTATCAAATCCTTGTTTTTCTCCACTACTGTGGATGTTCTTTCTAGCAACCTGTTATCGTAGTCAAGGTTTTCTCTTGCCACATTTCATGGTATGAATGTAAGCATTGATTTGAATGAATGTGATAGTTCTTAATTCATTTCTAGGTCTTTTTAAATGATCTTATCAATATTACATAAGGAAGAATATGGTATGGTGTTGGATTAATAAGTATTCTTAGTGATTTGGTATTGATTTTTTGTGCATTTGATTTTTCAAATAGGAAACTATACATTTCTTTTCTGTTGTTTTTCCTCTATTGAACATTTGACTCTATATCCCAATGGATAGACACCAATCTGAGTAGCCTTAGATCACCCAATCTCCAAAACAAAACAATACATCTATCCTTTAGATAGAGTAGTATTCTTATGCATTCTTAGTGTGTAGGATTGCCTTTATCAACTATATAGCAGTGATGTAACGACCAACTATTCCTAGCATAGTGAGAAATTTGGGGGCTAAGAAGGTGATTTGGGTTTGGTTGTTCATATTTTTAGTTGTTCATATGGTTTGATGTTGATACCTACTTAGGTATACCCCTTGGAATATCCCTCTAGAGTTTAAGTTGAGCTCAAAGAGAAGAGTAGTCTATCCAATCCTATGATTTGGCCAAAAACATCCATTACTTGTTGATAAACCTCTTTCTATCACCCTGATGATAATCCCTAGCCTAGGAAATTTAGACATGTTTTAGAGTTTTATGTTGTGGTCATTTTGGGACCCAACACACCCATAGACAAGAAGATAAGGGACTACTATAATGGAAGGAATTATTTCCCTCCTAACATTAGTGTAGTGGAATGGCCTCGCAAAAATAATTATTATCAAAGGGAAAACTAACAAAAATCCTCGAAGAAAACATCCCTATACAATTAGGACCAAAGGGAGAAACAATAATGTTAGGGCTCTAGTAGAAATAATACATGATGAGGAAGGTATTCACTCACCAATTTAACTAGAACAACAATCTTATAGAAAGGCAGTCTCAGCTATGGAACCTACACCACCCCCAATTGGACCTTATTATTTGGTTGAAGATCTTAAGAAAACCTATGTGCATATCCCTTCTATAGATCTCCTTAGAAATTCACCTTCACATCAGATGACCCTCTAATAATAAATTGGATTAAATTACCTTTATAGAATCACTCCATCATCTGATGAACAAATCAACCAAGTAGATCTCAACATGAACCCACCAAATGTAGATTTTCAAGAACTAAGTTTCTTCTTTGATCTAAAGTAAATGCCCTCAAAAGTAGATTTAACAAACAAAGTGTTGATACGATTGTTAGTCATATTAACAATGATAAAAAATCTCAAAACAAACATTTATCTTCTTGAAGAATACGATTAATTCAAGACAAATTAATGATTCCAAATCTCCGTTGATCAGAACATGATCTTTTGATAATCTCCCAATGGTTTGATTTTAATTGCTATTAATCCATGTTGGGGTCTTACGCATGAAATTTGAAGTAATTTGTATCTAGATGTGTAAATATTCACATTATTTCATCTATTCTATATGAATCTCAAAAAATGATGTTAAATCTTACAATCTCTAAGAAGAATATGCACATATTCTTTTTAAGTTTGATCAATTCTTCTGATCTTCATTCTGATTAAGATCATTCATGATGATTTATATAACTTTGATTAGTTCTTCTGAATTTAGTTAAATTTGAACTAATATTGGCTTAATTCTACTTCTGCACCTTAAATTCTTCTAAATAATGTGGCTACAAGCTGATATTTCCATGATTCTTATCATTATTTCCATTTATTTGCATGATATTTTCAATTTTACATGTGATTTGTTCAAATATGCATAGGATATTCATGTATCTACGGATTTTTGCATATTTATGGTGTTCTACCTATCATGTATCAATATTTGCAGTTTGATGATGATCAATTGAAATTTAAAAAAAAATGAAATGAAATCCTAAAATTATTAAAAGTGAGTGAATCTTTGACTATTGATCCATATGAAAAATTTAACATTTAATGAAAAGAGACCTGGATGTTCCACAACTAGACATAGTTGATGCTAATCTTCAAGGGGAAAGGATGACAACAATATTTACCAATTGACATGTACTCCAAGGGATGCAACAAATCACAATTAAATATAAAGATGACATCCATGCAATATTACTCAGAATTTATGATTAATTAGGAACTTAGATCTCTATTTCATTCAACATTCAAAATGTATGCATATATACAATTAGTCTCAAGAAAGAACCATGTAGCTCAACCATTCTCTCTTGATTAAGCTCCTAATAATTGTACAAATGGAAATCTACCTTATTTTATCAAACAAGGAGGGAATGCGATTACAAAAGATCTCATGATCCAATAGTCAGGATTAAATGTGGCACATGATTGCTAGTTGGCAATCAATCTAGTGGAGTATAGCTAGCATGTGGGAAAATTCTAGAATCATTGACTTAGTCAATGTGACCTCTTCATTCTACATTCTCATCTGATTCTCCATCTGATGATGACTCTTCTTTCGTTATCCTACATCCAATTCCCTGAATAAGTGCATATGCCTGAATAGCCTAGTTTATTTCTGCTCTATCCTACACTTTAGCTTTTGTAGCTACTTGCCCATGTGATTTCAATTGTTCTTGTAGTGATATCCACCTATTGGTTTTGTTATCTAGTTCTTTATTATATTCATCAATTTTATACCTCATTAGCATGGCATGATCAATTGTATCTCCTAAAAAGTGCTGAATAGGATCATCAAAAACTGAAGCAAATATATCTCTCAAGGCTTTTATTGCAAACTCCTCATTTTGGTTCTTGATCTTGCCTTCTACTTCTCCTTCTAAAATTTTCAAAATTTCTAGCTCTTTAGACATGAGCTGGTGTGCCTTTATGCTTATGTCAGTCATCTTGTCATTGTACCTCTTCAATATGTTGACCTAGAACCTCATGTCCTCAAACCAAATGTCTAACTTTGATAATGTTTGAGTTGTTAGGACATTATTTTTCATAAGGGTACCTACATCTTCCCTTCTCATATGTTTTAATGTAGTCACATCTTGACTACTTCTTACTAATCTCTTTCCAACCTCTTTCTTCTGGTCATTTGCTTTTTCTTTATGTTGCTTAGCATTTACCAATTTGATAAGGATATCCTTATTACTTTGTCTCCTTCAACCAAGAACTTATTGAACAAGTCATTCATGACATGTGCCTCATGTTTCATCGCATCTATTCTAGTGATCTCTTAAGACACCAATTTTAGTGATGTGGAAGCTGATATGGGCACATTTGTTGGTGCTACCAAACCCTTAATAAATGACTGCATTTGAGCAATTTGCTCCTTGTATTCCTTATTCTTAGCTTTTTCTTTAGCTATCTTGGCAAGCAAGGCATCTATACTCTCTTAAGCCTCTTGACCTTCCTATTCTACAGTTGCAAAACCTAGTTCTTGTTGGAAGTATGAGGTTAACCAGTGTTGTCATTGATGTCAACATACTCATATTGCATTGATAAGAAGGATTGGATGAGCTGTGTGCTGAGGTTATTGAGGAAATCTGTCTCAATCAGGAACAGTGAAGAACAGTGACGAGAAGAAGACAAAAGTACTCAATAGGTTAAGGATCAAAGGATACAGATTAAAGGGTTTGTAGATATGAATCTTGAGATGATCCAGTTAAGATTTCAGAGGTCCGCATGAAGATATGAAGAAGTTGTGATTGATCAAGTAGAACTAGTTCTGGGAGATGCTCAAGAGTGACAGAATGTTACAAAAAGGTCCGGTGAGATCTGAAAGTACATTTTCCTATTCTGCGGATTGGACAGAGTGTTTGGGATGTCCTTGTGATGTGTCATCTTGATTGGTTCATGGTTTGGAGGTCCGGAAGCACCTTTCTTAGTATGACAGTCGGTAGACTATGTTCTTAAAGTTTTGAATGAAGAAGAGAAGAGATTCTAATAAGTAGAGGAAGTGCAGATGTACCTGGTCATTCAGGCAAGCCTGTGAAGGTTCTTGGATCATGTTTAGGTTGTGTTGTTGGTCTATATTAGTGGTAGAGCCCAGAATTGGAGATATTCTTTCGAATGGAGATGTTCTTGTTGGCCGACTGGATGAGTTCTTCTGGATGAAGATGTTCTTGTTTAGACTGGCTGACCGGATGAGTTACTTATCTTGCGAATGTTCTTGTGGTTGATTGCTGACTTAGATGGTTGTTCCTAAGTTGATTCTTTGTATAAATAAAGGTTTGTGAATTCATTTTGAAGTGTGTCGTGGAGCAGATGAGTGTGGTATAGCGAAAGAGTGAAAGGTAGAGCAGGTGTGTCTTGAGCTTAAATGGAACTGATCCAGACATGGTAAAGATGTCATTCTCCAGTTCAAGTTTGTGATACTTATGATCCTGTAGACAGTGTGTCTCTTGTAGGCAGTGTGCCTCCTTGTGAGTAGTGTGCTTAGGCAGTGAGCCCTAATTGGCATGTGCCATTCATTTTTCTTATTCTTCTAACAGAGAATAATCCGTGGGTTAATCACCCCATGGTTTTTCCCTTAACCAGGTTTTCCACGTCAAAAATCTTGGTGTCTAATATGTTGATGTTTATTTGCTCCAGTGTTTATGCTTTATGCTTTCATGAATGGTTAATTGATATGCTGTTAACTAACAAAGAAGATTCAAGTGTTTGAAGTAGAAGCAATTTTTGTACAACTGATTCACCCCCCCTCTCAGTTGTGTGCCCTAGATCTAACAATTGGTATAAGAGCCAAGTTCCTTTGAAAGGAGCTTAATCACTTGAGGAGATCCAGGATGTTGTCATACAAGAAGGATAGTCTGAAGTTTGATGGAACCAACTTCTTGCTCTTGAAAGGTCACATGAAATGTCACTTGGAGTGTATGGGAAAAGCATACTTGTCCATGGTCACAAAAGCATATGTACCTCCACAGGGTGGTCCGACAACTTTGAATGAAATCACAGATGCTGAAAACAATCTGCGGACCAAAGAAACTCTTCTAAGCACATTGACCGACTCAGAACTCTCAAATGTTATTGACCTACCAACTGTATATGAGATCTGGGTTAAACTGGAACTTCTGCATGAAGGAGATGAGTTTGTTAAGAGTGCAAGGTTGCAAAGTCTCAAAGGGAAATTTGAAAGATTGAAGATGAGAGATGATGAAAATATCACTACTTTTATGCCAAGAGTAAATGAGTTGGTGTGTGGAATCAGGAATGCTGGTGGAGTTCTGGATGAAAATGAGATTGTCTACAAAATTCTCAGATCCCTTCCTGCTACCTACAAAATTAAGGTTGCTGCCATTGATGAATTTAGAGCCCATACAACTGTCACAAGAGAGCAATTGGCTGGCAAACTGGCTACATTTGAAATGACTGAGTTTGGAGATGATCACCCCAAGACAGAGTCTGCATTCAAAGCCAGTGCCTATGTGAAAGGCAAACAAAGATTTGATCCAGGAGAAAACTCTTCAAGGAAGCTATCATGGTATGATCAAGCAAGGAAAGACATGGAAGAGGAAGAAGCAGAAACAGCTCAACTTGAAGCCCTCATTGCAAAGATACTGCCAAGAGGATCCGGTAAGTATGAAGGAAAATTACCCTTTAAGTGCTTCAACTGCAATAAGATTGGTCATTTTGCTTCAAGATGTCTGGAAAGATCTGCAAGGTCAAATTCTAATAGACAAAGGTTCCAAAAGAACTGTTATTATGTTCATGAAGAAGATGATAATGAAGGTGTAACAGATGATGAATCAAAAATAGGAAATAGATCAGGAAATGAATGGGTGTTTATTGCCATCAAGGAAGAAGATCCAATATCATCTGAATCTATCATTCATAAGGTTGAGGGAAGAGCTTTGGCTGCCCAAGTTGATGAAAAGGATGATTGAGTTATTGACAGTGGATGTTCTCACCACATGACAGGTGACAAGAACAAGTTCTTAGATTTGGAAAGGTATCAAGGAGGAATGGTAAAGTTTGGTGATAATTCTGCTGGTAGAATCAAAGGTAGGGGAACTATTTCTTTTGATGGAAAGAGCAAAACTAGTAATGTATAGTATGTTGAAGGATTGAAGCACAATCTTCTCAGTGTTGGTCAGTTGATGGACAAAGGTTATGATCTCTGGTTCAAGAATGGAAGATGCAGGATCTTTGAAAGCTCCAGAACTAAGATTGCATCTGGTACTCAAACAAAAGGTAATATTTTCTATCTAGTTGGTTCAAATAAAAGTTATTTGTTTGTTTGTTCAAGTTGATCAGAGTTGGTTATGGCATAGAAGGATGTGTCATGTGAATTTTGATAACATCATCAAGATAAGAAATACTTAGGCTGTAAGAGATCTTCCAAAAGTGGTGAAACCTACAAATAGTTTGTACAAAGAATGTCAACTAGGTAATCGGAGTAGTCTCTTTCAAAAGAAAGGATCAGTCCTCTACCAGATTATTGGAATTAGTTCATACTAATCTATGTGGTCTGACAAGAATCAAGAGTATGCAAGGTGATAGATATTTCATGTTACTGATTGATGACTATTCCCAGATGATGTGGGTTACCTTTCTAAAAGAGAAATCAGAAGCCTTTGAGAAGTTCAAAATCCTCAAAGCTATGGTAGAGAATCAAACTGGTTTGAAACTGAAATGTCTGAGGTCTGATAGAGGTGGAGAATTCACATCCGGTGAATTCATAGACTTTTGTGAGAAGCATGGTATAAAGAGACAGTTGTCTGCTCCTAGGACTCCACAGCAGAATGGAGTAGTTGAGAGAAAGAACTAGACCATCTAGGAAGCATCCAGGATAATGATGATGGAAACAAATGTTCCTCAAATGTTTTGGAGAGAAGCTGTCAGCACTGCAGTCTATACTCTCAATCGAGTTCAAATCAGAAGCAATACCGGTAAGACTCCTTATGAACTTTGGTTTGGTATAACTCCCACTGTGAGATATTTCAGAGTATTTGGTAGCAAGTGTTAACATCAAAAGAGATGAAGATCTAGGAAAGTTTGATGCTAGAAGTGATGAAGGAATTTTCTTGGGTTACTCCACTCAAAGCAAAGCATACTAGTGTTACAATAAGAGATTGAGAAAGATGATAGAAAGTACAAATGTGAAGGTTGATGAAGGAATTGAGAAGGCCTCAAGGTTTTATGAATATGATGAAGATGATCAGAATGATTCTCTGGTGCAAGGAGCTTAATCCTCCTCTGAAATTCAGAGGAGGACTGATCTGGTAAATCAGGAAGAAGAGGTTTGTCTGAATGAGCCTAATCAAGAAACAATAGTGCAAGAAACTCCCAAAGTTCTAAGGTATGTAACTTTAAACCATTCTGAAGATCAGATTATAGGTGAGAAAAGCAAAGGGGTACAAACAAGGAGGAGAATTGCTCAAAATTCAAATGAATACTGTCTAATTTCAAAGATTGAACCTAAGACAATTAATGAAGCTTGCAATGATGAAAACTGGACCAAAGTAATGGAGGAAGAGTTGATGCAAATTGAGAAAAATCATACTTGGGATCTTGTTCCCAGACCTAGAAATAAGAATGTGACTGGAACCAAATGGGTCTTCTGGAACAAACTAAATGAAGTGGGTGAAGTAATCAGAAACAAAGCCAGATTGGTCTGCAAAGGCTACTCTCAAATAGAAGGAATTGATTTTGAAGAAACCTTTGCTCCAGTGGCAAGAATTGAAGCAGTCAGATTATTTCTTGCATTTGCTGCCTTCAAAGACTTCAAGGTATATTAGATGGATGTCAAGTCTACCTTCCTAAATGGTGATTTGGAAGAAGAAGTATACATTGAACAACCGGATGGATTTCAATTGTCTGATCATGATGATATGGTCTGCAAGTTGAAGAAAGCACTGTATGGATTGAAGCAAGCCCCAAGAGCATGGTATGAAAGGTTGGATAAGCATCTTGTGCAGATTAGTTTCAACAAAGGTACTACTGATAGTAATCTATATTTCCAAAAGATAATGAAAACATCTTGATTGTTGAAGTATTTGTTGATGATATCATTGTTGGAGGAAGAGACAGTATGTGTAAAACCTTTGCAAATCAAATGAAAAGTGAGTTTGAAATGTCAATGCTTGGTGAAATGAATTTCTTCTTGGGTCTACAAATTACTCAGACAAAGAAAGGCATCTTTATCTCTCAAACCAAGTATGTGAAAGAATTGTTAAGGAAATTTGGAATGGAAGATTCAAAGCCAATGAACACTCCTATGGAAACTGGTTGTAAGTTGAGCAAAGATGATGACTCTCCTAAGACAGATCAGACCAAGAACAGATCAATGATTGGAGGATTATTGTAGCTCACTCAAACTAGACCAGATATAATGTAGGCTATTTGTCTTGTGGCAAGATTCCAGAATGATCCTAGAGAATCTCATGTTATGGCAATCAAGAGGATTTTTAGATATCTAAAGGGGACAGTTGAGTATGGTCTATAGTATCCTAGAGATCATGATTTCTCTCTTCATGCATATACAGATGCAGATTGGGTAGGAGATGTGGATGACCGGAAGAGCACCAGTGGTGGAGCTTTCTTTTTGGGAAAAAAGTTGGTTTCTTGGCTAAGCAAGAAACAAGAGGCAATATCTCTGTCTACAACTAAAACATAATACATTGCAGCAGTAGGTAGTTGCACTCAAATCTTATGGATGAAGCAGATGTTAAGAGACATTAAAGTAGAATATGAGGAGCCTATCACAATTTTCTGTGATAATTCAAGTGCAATAAATATTTCTAAGAATCCGATGTTGCTTTCTAAGACCAAGCACATATCTATCAAGTTTCACTTTTTGAGAGAGCAAGTGAACAAGGATGAAGTTAGATTGGAGTATGTACCATCCAAGGATCAAATTGCAGATATCTTTACTAAACCTCTTCCCAAGGACTCTTTTGAGTATCTCAGGGAGAAGTTAGGGGTCATGGCCCCTCCGGTGATGAACTAGGATGCACTGATGTGCATCAATCTGGTGGATATCACAGTCATATCTTGTGATTCAGATTGATGATGGGGAGCTACTACTGAGGGGGAGCAGCTGGTATGATTCTGATGTGTTAGAATTGCAAGTATGAGCCCTTTTCCATTGATGTTAAAGGGGGAGAGAAGACATGTGAAAAACAAGTGGTTGATGATCAAAGGGGGAGTAGTAAAGGAAGAGAAGACATGTGAAGAGTTGTTGCTGATAGGGGGAGCTGTGACAAAAAGGAGAAGTTCTTGTCTTGATGGTTTTTCACATCATATGTTGCCATCAATGACAAAGGGGGAGATTGTTGCAAGTATGAGGTTAACCAGTGTTGTCATTGATGTCAACATACTCATATTGCATTGATAAGAAGGATTGGATGAGCTGTGTGCTGAGGTTATTGAGGAAATCTATCTCAATCAGGAATAGTGATGAGAAGAAGGCAAAAGTACTCAATAGGTTGAGGATCAGAGGATGCAGATTAAAGGGTTTGTAGATATGAGTCTTGAGATGATCCAATTAAGATTTTAGAGGTCTGCATGAAGATATGAAGAAGTTGTGATTGATCAAGTAGAACCAGTTCTAGGAGATGCTCCGGAGTGACAGAATGTTACAAAAAGGTCCAGTGAGATCTGGAAGTACATTGTCCTATTCTGTGGATTGGACAGAGTGTTTGGGATGTCCTTGTGATGTGTCATCTCAATTGGTTCATGGTTTGGAGGTCTGGAAGCACCTTTCTCAGTATGACAGTGGTAGTAGACTGTGTTCTTAAAGTTTCAGATGAAGAAGAGAAGAGATTCTAATAAGTAGAGGAAGTGTTGATGTACCTGGTCATTCAAGCAAACCTGTGAAGGTTCTTGGATCATGTTGAGGTTGTGTTGTTGTTCTGCATTAGTGGTAGAGCCCAGAATTGGAGATATTCTTCCAGATGGAGATGTTGTTGTTAGCCGACTAGATGAGTTCTTCCGGATGAAGATGTTCTTGTTCAAACTGGCTAACCGGATGAGTTACTTATCTTGCGAATGTTCTTGTGGTTGATTGCCGACTTAGATGATTGTTCCTAAGTTGATGCTTTATATAAATAAAGGTTTGTGAATTCATTTTAAAGTGTGTCATGGTGCGGATGAGTGTGGTATAGTGAAAGAGTGAAAGGCAGGGCAGGTGTGTCTCAGGCTTAAATGGAACCGATCCAAACATGGTAAAGATATCATTCTCCAGTTCAAGTTTGTGATACTTATGATCCTGTAGATAATGTGTCTCTTGTAGGTAGTGTGCCTCCTTGTGAGCAGTGTGCTCAGGTAGTGAGCCCTAATCGGCATGTGCCATTCATTTTTCTTATTCTTCTAACAGAGAATAATCCTTGGGTTAATCACCCCATGGTTTTTCCCTTAACCGGGTTTTCCACGTCAAAAATCTTGGTGTCTAATGTGTTGATGTTTATCTTCTCCGGTGTTTATGCTTTATGCTTTCATGAATGGTTAATTGATATGCTATTAACTAACAAAGAAGATTCAAGTGTTTGAAGTAGAAGCAAGTTTTGTACAACTGATTCACCCCCCCTCTCAGTTGTGTGCCCTAGATCTAACAGTTCTAATGTAGTTATTTGGAACTCATCAGCCTTAATCTCTTCCTTTACCTTATTTGCAATAGGCACAGCTACTTGAGCTATCCTCCTTGTAATGGGGTCTCTCTTTATTGCTAAAGTAGACCTAGCTCTTCACTTTGGTTTTTCTACATCTACTAAAAACATCATGTTGGTCAGTCTTCTCAATGTGAACATCATGTACTTCTACACTTTTATCTTATTGTTCCCCATCAATGGGAACCTCTTTCTTTCCTTGTTCTTGATCATCTTGTTATGCAATATCCTTAGATGTCTTATCCTAATCTTTAGACACATCATTATCAGGTTCCTCATTCACTGGCATTTCTATCTAAACATTCTCATCCAGTTTCTTTGCATGAATGTGCATATCATGAGATGTCATCACATTTTGATTTTGCAATTGCTACTCATTTTGAGGAGGGGTATCCACACTTGGTTCTTCTTGGCTAGGATCCTGTACATCTTGATGAACCTCTTGGTTTTCACCATCTACTATCTTTTCTATTTTACTTTCATCATTTTTGCTCAGTGGACCTTCTCTTCTAGATGTTTTCATTTCTGTATCTTTAGGATCTTGATATTTGGATATGACCATATGACCTATTTGTCTAGATGTCTCTACTTGTTGTTCTTTGTCTAATACCTCAGCTTGTCTTTTATTAACATCATGTACATCATGTTGAACAAGCACTTCAGTGTGTACCTCTATATCCATGGCCAAATTATCTTTAGTCTACATATGCCATATGGATTTATCTTTCTCTTCATCTTCACCTACCTCATATGATAAATGTATCACTATTGGCCTATTGACTTTGTGAATCAATCCATCTAATCCTATGTTCCTTTCCACCATCTTTGGATTTTCTTCTTCTTCTTCTTCACTTCCGATCACCTTTTGCACTTGAGACATTCCCAGGGGTGTCATTGTAGTATTTCTAACCAAGGTTTCCATGGGAGTGGAAGCTACATCCTTTGTCACCTCATCATCTATGAGGGCAATTATCTCATCAAGAGGTAGAGAAGGAACATACATTTTCTTCTACTCTCCAAGTCTCTCCTCTTGTGCCAATTTTGTTTTGAACTTAACAATTGTTGGGATGGGGGCATCATATTGATAGTCTTTTTGTACTACACCCTCATCCTGACTCTTTGGCATTATTGATTTTGCATCCTTCTCTGATGCAGATGGTTGTGTATGAACATTTGTTCCATAGGGGTGAGACCCTCATCTCCTTGTTCTTTGAGTAGGACATTAGGTTAGGTGCTAGTGGACCCTCTCATTGTATTTTGTTGTCCTCTCTTTTGCCTTGGGACATTATCCCCTAGTAGTATATCATGATTTTTCCTTTTCTTCTCCAAAGGCACTTCATCTTCCTCATCTTCCAAGTCATCATAGTTGACTCCAAGCTACTCTATGTCTGTATGCTACTCTTCTAGCATTTTAAATGTTGTAACAGTAGAGGCTAAAGCTTGCTTCTTTTGATCTGATGGCCTTGGAGTTATCCAGATGCCACTATGAGTGCTTCTCTTAGCTTCCTTGGATGAAGCTCCTTAAACTTTCTTCTCGAGGCCTTGCCTCTTATCCTCTAGGAAGTCATCATATTTAGCCTTAGGCAATTCTTGTCTCTTCCTCTTTTTATCTATTGTTATGGCCACTCCTTTGGACTTCAAATTGTCAACCTGCTAATCCACCCATGCCTTGGTCAATGTCATGACCCTTGTTGATATGAGGTCTAGAGAGCTTACCTCTGGATGACTCCAATTTGATGGGGATACAGTCTCATTGTATATCCTTTTATCCTCATATTCCTTTGAAATTTGCATTCATTCATCTTGATGCAGTTGTGAAGGTACGGGAATACAGTCCAATGTGTGGATCTACATTAGTGTCAATATCTAGTAGCTCCTCCTCCTCACTTCCACATCATCCAAGCAATGTACCTAGTAATCTTCTAGATGTACCTGATGCACAGGCCTCTTCCCTATATGTTTCTCCATTCTCTGGTAGGGATCATATTGTCTAGACAGTGGAAAAGTTTGTAAGTTCAACATCTACAAGCCTCCATCTACTTCTTTTGTTGACTCAATGTCAAGGCACATGTACCATCCAATGTAAAGAGGGAAATTGAAATTTGGCTTCTTATTTCTCTTTGCAAATGCCTCATTTAAGGGCACTTTATGTCTAGTCATCTCCATGAGAATGACTTTATATGTGGGATATCTTGGCAACATCAAGGGTTTCCCACTGAATCCTTCTATCCTTATATATGTAAAGGCTAGGAACTAGATAAACCAAGTTCCATGCTTAACTATGACCTCTTGAGCCTCAATGCTCATCCTTTTGGCTCTCTCATCTTCCATCAAGTGAACTAGATGCATGAAAAAACAATCATTCACTCATTTGTAATTCTACATGGAAGACTTCCTCTCCAACTATGGATAATGACCCTATATGTTTACATCCCCAGGGTTTCTTCCAAAACATCCTACTACCTGTAAGCCATCAAAAGTACCCTTGGCTGTACAAGCATAAACCACATATGATAACATATGGAACAGGTTTGCATTACCCCAAGATTCTTCATCCCTAAATCCAGACTGTCACTAATAAATGATGCCCACTATATATATGGTCTTAACCATTTGTATGAGCCCATTTATCCATGGCTCAAAGTTGCTAGCATGAAGCCTTCCTCTCATTCGACTCAACATGACCATCATGCATTGTACCTCCAAAGAGAAATCAAATTTATAAAGGTTGACTAGAAACTTTGCTGCTGCCTTATAGGTGCTATCTTGAGCTCTCCAGCAGGAAAACATTATCTTTCTGTAGTCTACATTTTTACTCTTGTACTAATTTTCTAAGTACTCCAAATCTATCTTATACAAATTAGTGATTTTTGGTAGGTGGAAAGCCATTGTAATCCCTGCAACTGAGAAGTTTGCATAAACATGGCCATACTTCTCCACCCTTCTGATACCTCTGTTATAATTATTAGAACATGCTGCTACTAGCTTGATGGCCTCTACTACGTACAGAAATCCACCAGCTTGCCACATTCTAGAGTTGTAAACATTTATTAGCATAGGGTTTCCACCACCCTTGACTAATTTAGCTGTCCATGCTTGTAGACTAGTAGTCCTAGCGTGGGTATCTCTAATTTGTCCAAATCTAAATCTAGAACTGCTAGGCTGCGGGAACATAGGATTCATGAACACCATCTCGCTTCTATTCTTTTGAGCTTCCATGATATCCTACAATTATGGATATGGATGTCTTAACATAATTTGTAGTCTCTAAATTTAAATAGTTAATTCTTAAATATCATGATGTTGAATAGTTTACAGAAGATGAACATACACATCATCATACATTATTTACCCTAAGTGAGTATTGTTTACCTTTTACTATGCAGAAATGACAAAATGATGGTTTTAACATTACATTCCTAATTTGTACACTTAAACCTAATTAGCTGATGTTTGGATATGCTATTCACTATGCAATCACCCCTTTTACCATTCACCATTCAAATGTCTACACCATTCCATTCTAGATGAAGATATCTATAATGGCCAACATGAAACTCTAGAGCTCTATAATTTCTCTTTTTGAATGCTTTGTGAATGTTAAAACAATCAAAATTCACCCTTTAAATGTTAAAATCTAGAGATTAAGGCATAATTAATGTTGAATTACTCATGTTCGTGGAAATCGACATCCAGTCCTTAGGATTGTAATAGGTGGTGGTACATGATTTAAGTTTTCAAATGACCATCTACCTTTCTATGACATTTATTGCAAATTATGCATTGTGCACATGCATATACATGATGTCATCATATCAATCAATGTTGACCAATGGTGAATATCAGGTCTCTAAGTTCAAAAGGCAATTTCCCTTTGATCGATGAATATCAAGACATTACAAAATGTCCAAATGAGAAAAGTCAACATGTGCCACATGGTACCATGTGATTGGTCCATGGAAACCTACAATTTTGGTAGTAGGGACAAGGATGCTGATATTGAGAAATATTTAGATGTTAGGGAATGTGATGTTTTAGAATTCTTAATATCTAGATGATGTCATCATATTTTATTATTTCTATGAGGCAAGATCAGATGATGTCATCAGGATATTGACATATGTCATGACATTGAGTTAGTATCTGGACATTAAGTTTTCTCGTTATATTATATCAAGTTGGGATATTAACAAATGTTTGCATATTGAGATTGAATGTACATACTTGTGAATATGCATGTACTTGATGGTTTACTACATTGTGGGTTAAAGTTTGACATGCACACATTTATGAATGTCTGCATATTGAGTTCTCTTTAGTAATTTCACAATTAGGACATTAAGTTAATGTCTAGATGTTAGGGAATGTGATGATATCCCTAAGACTGTTTGACTAAACTTTGACTGGGCATAACTTCCTAGTCTTAGGGAAGTTTGGGGTGCTTCAAAAAGAAAACCTACTTAGAACTTTGTGCTCTTTCACTTGGAAGGATTTATGATGACAAATTCTAACCTTGAAATTTTGAACTTGATCTCAAGGTTCAAGCATGCACAGGATAGGATCCTAACATTAATTTTCTACAGGTTTTTATCATACCACCCAAAAAACAAAGGGAAACAAGCAAGCCAAGTAAAAGCAAAAAATTGGGTCCCTATTTTGCTAGGGCAAAATGGGGCATGTTATGTAACCACACAACAACTTGCCACTAAAGAAAATAGCTAAAATTCCAATAATTTAAGAGATGAAGACAAATTAAGACATAATGTTCTAACTCTTATCACACATCAGCATCCTGATCTTTCTGAATGATATCATAGTCATCAACATAACAATACAATGAGAAGGAATTAGGTGTGTGCATGTGATTCATTTCCTTCATCTTGAAGACAAGCTGAAAACACCGATAACTAAGGTTAAGCTACATAGTTAGATTTAACCCTTAGAACCAACCTTGGATAGAGCCTTGCTTCCAATATGCATCCATAGCCCTGACAAGGTTATCTTTGCAATTCTCCCAAGTAAAGACCCACTGCAAAATAGGCTTCCATAGCCCTAGTAGAGTTACTTGGATGACCTAAGTATTTCTTTCTTTGATTTTCAATATATTCTTTTCCTTTTTTGAATTTTTATAAGATGTAATCATATAAGCTCATTTGCAAGGTGTGGGCACTTGCTTGCTTAGGCTAAGAATTGCAATGGTAGCAAGGGAAAACCTTTATATTTTTCACTTAACCCAGATACTAGTATCTTAAACAAATCCAAGGTTTTTAGGTGTAATTTGTGAGGATCTCCTTGAACATAAGAGTTACCATTAATGAATGTAATATCACAGACGTGATCAAGGTACCTAACCTGACAGGAGTTACAACCTCTATAGGAATTTGTATTCCTTTATTGAATTCTAACAATTTCACTAATTTTTTGAAGTGGAAAGGGTGTTCTATCTTGCCTAACCAAAATAGGTACTCAACAACACACAAATAAAACAAAGCGCACACAAAAAACTATATAAGAAGCTATACAAAATATACATATAATACATGATTTTGACCTGACCTGCCTAAGCTTGGAAATAGTGTTTGAGGAACTATCAATTGACTTCCATTCGAACATCCTCACCTGCTAAAGTCTTCATCTTATAGGTGTTGTTTCCTAAAATCTTTGATATTTGGAAGGGGCCTATCCACAGTTTATCAAACTTTCTATGATCACCCTTCTTCTTATGGGCTTTATCCCATGATAAGACCAAGTTTTAAGATCCTAAAAGCCTTTACTTTAGCTCTTTTGTCAAACCAGTGTTTGATGATAGCCTGATGTTTGGAAAATTATAAATTGCCTTATCTCATTTTTCTTCTAAGTGCATCAATTGTAACAATCTAACCTCTTGTTTATTGTCAATGCCTAGATACTCTTTGGCAAACTGTAATGTTGGGATTTTTAGGTTGATAGGGAGGATGGGATCCACCCCATAAACTAGCTAATAGGGTGAGTTGCCCAAGGTAGTCTTGACTCTTGTCATGTCTACCCATAGGGCATACTTAAGAAAAGTATTCCATTCCCTAGGCTTCTTTTCAATTAGCTTCTTGATGATATCACTAGTAGAAAAACATACATAAATGACTAAATAAACTACCAAAAAATGGTCATGTGATTAGTAGTTTGGTCACGTGACCATTGGTAGTTTATTGCCAGACATTTATCTCATGACCAAATTTATGACCAAACAAATTTTAGTCATTAATTCGGTAGTATAAATAGTCATTAATTTTGTAGTATATTTAGTCATCAATTTGGTAGTATATTTAGTCATCAATTTTGTAGTATATTTAGTAACGTAAGCATTGGTAGTTTATTCCCAGTCATTTATCTCATGACCAAATTTATGACTAAACAAATTTTAGTCATTAATTTGGTAGTATATTTAGTCATTAATTTGGTAGTATATTTAGTCATCAATTTGGTAGTATATTTAGTCATCAATTGGTAGTATATTTAGTTTGATATTTGATAATTTAAACATAAAACACAGAAATACACATCAATTGCACAAAATAAGACAACAATTGAGAAGGCAAAATCACTAAATTGTATTAAAAGAAAGGTGTTCTTACATCTTGCACAAGTAGGAAATATATATCTTTCTTGAAAAATGATTAGAAATAGAGTATTACAATGTTTACTTTCAATCAAAAGACTGAAAATCTGAGTTACAATGCACATAAATGACAAGAAAGAAACTTCTCCAAGTTTACAATACTTTGCCAAAAAGTGAAAAGAACTAACTCAAAATGATAGAAGGTATGCCCTTTGGCCTACAAGCCTTTCAAAACCCTTATCAATATGTTACAATAGATAAGTGACATGTGTCACATATTGAAAAGTCAAAAAGCCATTGGATGCCTAACTGCTACTTCCTCTTATTTTGCTATTAAAAAAAGGCACATACAAATTTATGAGCTAGTTGTAAGAAAAAATAAAAAATCAGACTTAGCCTCTACTTAAAGCATAATATCTAACTCTTCAAGGGTTCTCTAATTCAAAATTTGTACCCTCCAAACTGGTAGACTCATTTTCAAACATTTTTTAGATTACCAGTGAAAATGTGGCCAACAAACGTGAGATTTTCTCTATTAATATGAAAGATCATTCATCTATGGAATAAGGTTATAGGTGTTAGATTAATTCATAGTTATTATTAACTAGGTCTTTAGGTAGCTCGATCAGACAACTCTAATTTAAAGATAATTTTTAGTGAACACATTATATCTGGGAAAATTCTTTTGAATCTAAGATGAGACTTGCAACTATTGAAAAGTAATATTTTTTTGGAACTAGTTCCTTAGAAGTGTTGGCAAAGTAAGGAGAATAGTGGGACCTTTGATTTATGAGGAATCTTAACCTAGAAGCTTGAAGATGTAGAAATTCTAGCTTATTGCGAATTTGAGGGTTATTTTCTATAAGCTTTCTCAGCTTTAGAAACATTGATTTCTATGTGGATGTTGTATCCCCATGTTGAGAAAGCTTCTCATTTTCCTTACATAGAGCCAACTCATGTTTACAAGTTAGAATCAATATGAAAAAGAGAAACAATGGGATAACATGAAAAAGCAATAAAAACAAACATAAAACAAAGCACTACCTGATGTTTTCCAAAGGTATTAACTATGTGAGCTCTTTGTAAACACCATCATAGACATGTTCAAATACTTTGAGATCCTTTCTAAGTATTTCCACAGATTTCATAGTCTTTCCTAAGAAAGTAGAAAACTACTTTGAAAATATGACCTAAAACTCAGTGCTACATTATTTATATACAGCTGAGTAATGTATAACCTTAAACTCATAATTATTAAAATGATCATCTACAACATTCACAAAATATGAAAAGACTAAAAAATAAACAAACACAATCCATCAACATTCTTGAATCTGAACCATGAAGAGTTTGAGCATTTATAGAACATGCATTCATGTGTGACATGTAGGACACACACATGTGCATGTAGCCACAATCACACCGACATGCATGCACACCCATATGAATATATACACCACTATGCATTAGCCATGCATGGGTTTTAATTTGATAGTCATATGGCTGTGTATGATTTTTTAAAATCAAATAAAATCATATTTTTAAAGGTTATATCAAATGAATGGGAGAATTTTTTGCATACCATAAATTCTAAAGGAGTAAAGTAAATATATATTTAGTCCATGATTCTTCTTCTTTAACCCCCCATCCTCTCTCACACATACTCTCATAGAGAGATGTGTATGTGGAAGCATATACAAGGCATGTGAACTGTTTGACAAATCCCTGAATGAAATGTGGTCTCATGGACTGCAATGATTGCAGGATATGCACAAACTGGATTTGTTGACCGAAAGGCTTTAGAAACTTTTTAAAAAATGCAATTGGATATGTATACATAGAGAGAGAGAGAGAGAGAGAGAGAGAGAGAGAGAGAGAGAGAGAGAGATGTGGAAGCATAGACAAGGCACGTGAACTATTTGACAAAATCCTTGAAAGACGTGTGGTCTCATGGACTACAATGATCACAAGATATGCACAAAATGGATTTGTTATATTTAGAAATTTTCAAGCAGAGGCAATTAGTAGTTGTAAAGTCAAATTCAAAAACCTTTGCCAATGTCCCCCCTACCTATACCAAAATGGGAGCTTTCGAACAGGGTATGGACATCCATTAAAGCATAATGGTAAGGGGATCTTTGTCAAATATTACGGTTGGAAATGCTCTGGTAGACATGTATGCAAAATGAGGAATAATAGACAAAGCACGTGAACTATTTGATGAAATGCTTCAAAAAGATGTCATCTGATGGAATATAATGATTGCAGGATATGTACAAAATGGATTTTCTAGAAGCACTCCAGAACACATCCTAACATTGTAAGCCTTTCTTGTGTTATAGGTACATGCAACCATGAAGGTTTACTAATATATGCTTGTAGAAGAAAATAAAATTTTCCTATGTTCAATCTAGCCTAATCAATTTAATGCGAGGTCATCAGTTTGGGGACAGGTATGGGTACACACATATATATATTATAGTCATTTTGAGTATTATTGTATTATTTCTATATCTATGTACATTATATACAATACAATAATACTTAATATAACAATATATCTTTATACACAATAGAATAGTACTCAATTTGTGCATAGGCAAGGAGGATGCTGGTAAAGGTTAAGGAGTTGGTCTTTGCACCCGCCAGTTGCATTTGCTTCAGCAATCAAGGTATTCTATGAGACTACATTTCTTTTAGGCATCTTGTGAAATAGTTGAAATGCATGCATGGCTACCAAGGCACTTGTAACTACAACATATGAAAACAATTCCCCTTCCATTATGCTTTGATGGATGTCCCTTCATTATTACTGGAGATCTGACACTGTACACATTATTATAGTGCAAGCCTATTTTTCAAATTGCTTCATTTAGCATCACCAATAATCTCCACAAGAAAATTGTCCCTATTTAAAATGATGTAAATGGTTCACATCTCTCACAACAATTTGTCTTACAACAATCTTGGAGATAAGTTTTGTAGTGTGGCAATCAACACATACTTGAAGGTTCTTAGCAACTCTAATAGTTATGGGGCATGTTTAAACTAAATTCAATTGCTAACTTTTCACTATGATGGCAGTCTGTAGAGAAATCATTATTTTTCCTCCTCTTCCACAACATCAAGTAAATGTCTTGAATCTAGAAAATACCCTATTGCCTTCATCTTCCAAGCCAATTTCTCCAACAACTTTGCATAGATCTCCTATGTCTATAGATGTGATTTGTCTCCTACATGAAAAATGTGTACCATTTTATGGCCTTAAATCCAACTACATCCAAGGATCAATTTCACTCAACTTGGGACACAATTTGCAACAAATATAACCAAAAATAATACAATAAAAGAAAAACAAGATAACATAATGAATAGGAAAATTTAGACAACAATAATACATTCAGCAGATATGGTATAATTGCGATCCAAACAAACTGTACAAGGCTCGCTATCTTCACTGGCAATATCCATTGCTTCCAATCCATATTCCTTATATGTAAGTATGTGGAAAACAATTATTTTTTGACAGTTCCATGATAGTGGAATTATAATCTCTAAGAAATCAATTGTGCTAAGCTTCTTTAATACAACATCCCTAGCAATTATGTTAAAAAACTAAAAAGAAACCTATAGTCTAGGAAACAACAAAATTTAGAAGATTGCTATTTACATTCTTTAGTAATAGCTTTGAGATTAAGAATGTCATCTATAGATTAGTCATACACCTTTTCACTCCCTACTTCTTAATAAGAACTCAAAGCCAATTTGTTTTGCATGCACAAACATGAGTTCTTTATAAACATAGTACAAACAAGACATAAGTAAAAGTGCACTAAATGAAAAGGAATCATACTTTATAATTCTTAAACTATTTGTTTCCAAGAATAATCCATCCTAAAGTAATAGTCAGACAACCAAGTCTCTACCATCATAAATAAACCATTAGCCACTGATTCTAAGTTCCTAACTAATATCTTGATAATTGAGTAAGTTTTATTTAGACTTCACATAGCACCACAGAGATAAGAGTACACAAAAACTAGGATGTGCATTTTTCACTAAAAACACCTTTTATGTAGATGGACTAGAGTATGCCTCCCCCAAAATAGTATAGGATATCATATAGCTAGGAATCCCCTCTCATGCACATTGTCAACAGGTCATAGAACAAACCAATACCAAGACTAACTATTTATAAGGCTCTACTTTCAAGGTCAATACCAAGTTCCAGAGGGAAGAAAAACCATTTAAGTTATAGTCATGTTTGCATCAAGACATCTCGCAGTATCCACTCAACTGAAGTTTTCAACATCTTTGTTTTAGCAGTACCCAATTTCCTCAAGTTTTTAACTTGTTTATTTCAAGATATCCTACAACATCTGCTCTCCTTACAATTGTAATGGGATGGTGTCAATCTATACAAAGAGCACATGCTCATATTATACTTCTGATTAGTTCAAAACTTCATAAGAAGGTAAGGGAAGTTTTTAAGGTCACTTCCAAGCAAGAAACAATTTGGTGTATGAGATGCCCCTTATGCAAGCATTCCACAAGTGGATTGTGTTTCCATTTACCTTGTATATTGTTCAAACAGGTGTACAAACCTAATCCACATCCAAATTCAAAACTGTGACCTCCACTATAGAGTACAAAGGCCTTTACCATCAAGACAACTTAGGCTATATGCAAGTGTTATCAAATAGTTAGCAAAAGCTATCCAAGAGCATATACCCTGTCCACCTTCAACTATTCAGAAAGTATAAATTTCCCATGTGTTAAAAACTATTATCAAGAATTGCAATAAAAGAATTTATATAGCATAATTACATATAAACTACAACATAATTTCATACAACTCTATTATACAATACCTTTGCCCACAAGAGGATAGCCAATCCTTTTTTCTTTTTCTGTTTAGACTAACCATCCAGCTATCCCCAAAATACAAAATATGGTAAGAGTTTTTTTTAAGACTTCCATAGTTTTGTAGATAACCCATGGTACTACAAATTCATTGACATTTCCAATTGGACTGGATAGATTTGTCCAATTCAGTCTAAATGTTTCAATTGCATAGAAATTTTACCAATTTGTTTTGAAAATTCTAGATTCCAAAGGGTTGTAGCTCAGTTGGTTGGGCACAATTGGGGAGGTTGATGGTATGTTCCTTGATTACACTATCCACCAAGGTTATCAATGGTCCTTGGTTATGTTCTCTTGACTAATGTCACCTTGTATTTTCATTTGCTATGATTTTTGCTATGATTTCTACTATTACTCATCTCAATCTCACAGGATTATGTTGAAGGAGGCACAGCACATTCTGCTTACCACACACAACCCTCTTGAAGACTATTCTACATATCTTCACTTATTGCAGACTTGCATTCTCAAGAACATGCTTTCACAAGGGAAAATAGTGCACTCTTTCATCGGTTACAGGCAATTCACATTTTCTACATGCACAATTTTTCATAATAAGCTTATTTACATGTATGTAAAGTGCAGAAGTTTGGAGGATGCTCAAAAAGTCATTGATCACATTTCCTAGCATACTCCTGGCATGTGCCAAAATAGGAGCTTTGGAATAGGGAATGGGCATGCATCAAAGCATAATGGAAGGGGGGATTTTTTTAGACATTATAGTTCAAAATTCTCTGGTAGACATGTAAGAAAAATGTGGTAGCATACACAAGGCACACAAATTGTTTGATAGAATGCCTCAAAGAGATGTCATACCATGGAATGCAATGATTGTAGGATATGCACAAAATGGATTTGTTGACAAATCTTTAGAAACATTCAAACAAATGCAATTGGTAGGTGTAAATCCAAATTGCACAACCTTTGCTAGCATCTTCCCTGCATGTGCCAAAATGGGAGCTTTGGAACTAGGTATGGACATCCATCAAAGCATAAAGGATAGAGTTATTTTGATAGATGTTATAATTGCAACTACTCTAGTAGACATGTATGCAAAATGTGGAACCATAGACAAGGCACATGAACTATTTGACAGAATGCCTCAAAGAAATGTGGTCTCATGGAATGCCATGATTGCAGGATATGCACAAAATGGATTTGTTGAAAAGGCTATAGAAAATTTCAAGCAAATGTAATTAGCAGGTGTAAAGCCAAATTCTACAACCTTTGCCGGTATCCTCCCTACCTGTACCAAACTGGGAGCTTTGGAATAGGGTGTTGACATCCATCAAAGCATAAAAGATAGAGGAATTATGTTAGATGTTGTAGTTGCAACTGCCATGGTAGACATGTATGCAAAATGTGGAAGCATAGACAAGGCACATGAAGTGTTTGACATAATGTCTCAAAGAGATGTGGTCTCCTAGATTGCAATGATTGCAGGATATACACAAAATGGATTTATTGAAAAGGCTTTAGAAACATTCAAGCAAATGCAATTGGCAGGTGTTAAGCCAAATTCCACAACCTTTGCCAGCATCCTCCCTACCTATGCCAAAATGGGAGCTTTGGAATAGGGTATAGACATCCATGAAAGCATAATTAAAGGGGGCATTTTATCAGATATTATAGTTGGAAATGCTTTGATAGACATGTATTCAAAATGTGGAAGTGTAGACAAGGCATGTGAACTATTTGATAGAATGCCTAAAAGAGATGTCATCTCATGGAATGTAATGATTGCAAGATATGAAAAAATGGATTTGTTGAAAAGGCATTAGAAACTTTCAAGCAAATGCAATTGGTAGAAGTAAAGCTGAATTCCACAACCTTTGCCAGCATTCTTCCTACTTGTGCCAAAACATGTGCTTTTGAACAGGGTATGGACATCCATCACAGCATAAAGGATAGAAAAATTATGTCAAATGTTGTTGTTGCAACTGCCCTGGTAGACATATATGCAAAATGTGGAAGCATAGACAAAGAACATGAACTGTTTAGTAGAATGACTCAAAGATATGTGGTCTAATGGAATGCCATGATTGCAAGATATGCACAAAATGGATTTTTCTAGGATGCTCTTAAAGTCTTTGAATTAATGAAGCACTCTAGAACATATCTTGAAATTGTAAGCTTTTCTTGTGTTCTATGTGTATGCAACCATCCAGGTTTAGTGGATGAGGGTTATACATACTTCAATCACATGAGTAACTCTTATTGCATTACACCTACTATTGATCATTATGTGTGCATGGTTGACCTCCTTGCTCATGCTAGTTATCTTAAGGACACCCTAAACTTTATCATTAAGATGCTAGTTAGATATGTGGATGTGTTTTCTTGGTTCCTGTAGATCACATATGAATATAGGCTTAGGAGTATTTACAACAATAGTGCTTTCTAATTTGGATCCTAAAAATGTTACACAACTTATATTCTTATCTCGAACATCTATCCAGAAGTGGGCAGGTGTGGTGAGATAAGGAGATTGATGAAAGATAGAGTAATTTAAAAAATCCCTAGATGCAATTGATTGAAAGGCATAAAATAGTACATGACCACATCCATAGACAAAGGAGACCTATGCAAAGTTAGAGAAATTGGCTTGGAATATGAAGGTGGCAAGGTATTTTCTAGATTCAAGAATTTACTTAATGTTGTGGAAGGATGGGAAAAAGAATTATTTCTCTGCCACCATGGTGAAAAGTTGAAAATTGCATTTGGTTTGTTAAACATGCCCCATGGAACAACTATTAGAGTTGTTAAGAACCTTCGAGATGTGCTGATTTCCACACGGCAACAAAATTTATCTCCAAGATTGTCACAAGAGAAATTATTGTGAGATGTGAACCCTTTCCATCATTTTAAATAGGGAAAATGTCCTTGTGGAGATTATTGATGATACTAACTGAAGCAATCTAAAAAAAAGGCTTACACTATAATAATGTGCACCATGTTAGATTTCAAACTGGTAGGTGTAAAGCCCAACTCCTCAACCTTTCCCAGCATCATCCTTGCCTATGCACAAATTGAAGCTTTGGATGAGGATATGGACATCCATCAAAGCATAATTGGAAGTGGATTTTGGTCAGATGTTTAGTTGCAAGTGCCACTTCAGATCATGAAAGCCTTCACCAAGACTTATGTACAAATTCTCTCATGAATGATTTCAAAATGTAATCAAATTTTTGTAGCTTATAATGTGTGGATAAGAATTGATGTTCCTTATAGTTTCCTATGCCATTACTTAAAAGGAATCTAGATCTACACATTCATCTTAGATACATTTGCACAGTTGAAGCCTATTGTTTTAAATCCTTTACACAAGTTTTACATGGGTTAACCTATGATAACATGCCTCCTAGCAACATAACGACAATCCTCTCAAGGGGTTCTTAAATACCACTAATCTAGGTAATTTATGCTGAGTTGTGTACATAAAATAGATTGCATCCCTCAAACAAATGTGGTCTCATGGACTGCAACGATTGCATGATATGTACAAAATAGATTTGTTGATAAGGCATTAAAAACTTTCAAGCAAATGCAATTAAATATACATATATATAGAGAGAGATGTATGTGGAAGCATAGACAAGGCATGTGAACTGTTTGACAAAATCCTTAAAAGAAATGTGGTCTAATAGACTGCAATGATTGCATGATATGCACAAAATGGATTTGTTGAAAATGCTTTAGAAAATTTCATGCAAATGAAATTGGTAGGTATAAAGCCAAATTCCACAACCTTTGACAGCATCCTCTCTACCTATATCAAAATGGTAAGCTTTGGAACAGTGTATGGACATCCATCAAGGCATAATAGAAGGTAGATTTTTGTCAGATATTATAGTTGGAAATGTTCTGACAGACATTTATGAAAAATTTGGAAGCACAGACAAGGCACACAAACTGTTTGATAGAATGTCTCAAAGAGATGTCATCTCATGGAATGTAATGATTTCAAGATTGCACAAAATGGATTTGTTGAATAGGCATTAGAGACTTTCAAGCAAATGCAATTGTCAGCTATAAATCCAAATTCTACAACCTTTGCCAGTATCCTCCCTACCTGTGCCCAAATGGGAGCTTTGGAATAGGGTATGGACATCCTTTAAAGCATAATGGTAGGGGGCTTTTGTAAGATATTATAGGTTGAAATGCTCTCATAGACATGTATGCAAAATATGGAATCATAGACAAAAAAATGTAAACTGTTTGATAGAATTCCTCAAAGAGATGTCATCTCATCAAATGCAATGATTGCAGGATATGCACAAAATGGATTTTGCAAGGACACTCTCAAAATCTTTGAATTAATTAAGCACTCTGGAACATATCCTAACATTGTAAGCTTTTATTGTATTCTAGGTGCATGTAACCATGCAGGTTTAGTGAGTGAGAGTTGTACATACTTCAATCACATTTGTAACCCTTATTGCAATACACCTACAATTGATCATTATGTTTGCATGGTTGACCTCCTTGCTTGTGCTGGCTATATTGAAGACACCCTAAACTTTATCATTGAGATACATGTTAAATTTGTACTAGTTGTATGGATGTGTTTTATTGGTGCCTGTAGATCACATATGAATATAGGCTTAGGAGTATTTACAACAACACTACTTTTTGATTTGGATCCTAAAAATGTTGCACAACTTATGTTCTTCTCTCAAGCATCTATCCAGATGTGGGCAGGTGTGGTGAGGTAAGGAGATTGATGAAAGATAGAGGAATTAAAAAAATCCCCGGATGTAGTTGGATTGAAGGGCATAAAATGGTACATGCTTTTTGTGTAGGAGACTGTGTTGGATTCTAGGACAACACTGAGAAGGGGGGAGTAAATTAGTGTTGTGTAAACTTTTAACTTTTCACAACTTTTAATTTACACAACAAAGAGAGAGAGGAAGACATCAATTAACTATCAAACACATATATACAAGTATGAATTAACATAAGATATGAGACCAAGACACAAAAGATTATATGAGAGGAAAGTCCTCCTGGGGTAGAAAAACATCTCAAAATGCCTAACTAGCTTATTCAAACCTCATTAGTTACAACAATGTCTCATTGACCATTCAAGTCTCATTGACTACAAAGAGGTTTCACTGACCAACAAAGCCTCACTGGCACATAAACCCACCATCAAAACAATACTGCAAGGTATGCAAGAAATGATTGCAATACAATCTAATTTGCACCATTACATAACCTGTCTTCTCTGAATTTGCATATCTATTTTTAGTCACACTCAATCCAATCTGAATGTCAGTCTCTTTACCAATTCACAACCAATTCTCTTGAAAAACAATCAATTGCATATTGTCTTCATGGTTCAATCTAAAAGTTTATTGCATGATGTCTTCAACCTTGTTTGATTCATTCCTGCAAAAATCATGATCTCATACATCACATGATTCATCTGTATAATATTTTCAACACTACATATTAATCCACATCACAACACAATATCATCTTATCATCTGATTATATTTGTAAACTCTTCATCTCTCTACTCATATTCTTCTTTCTGTCAAAACATGATCTTACGTTCACAATATCCTGACTCATCTGTATTTCTTTTTTTAAAATTCAGAAAAAACATTTTCAATCCTACATTTCTGATCTTCAAAAATCCAATGATACAATGCACCTGCAATCAAAAAATACATAAAAAGAAGAATCCTTTCTTATTCCTCCTTTTTGAAAAACTATTCATCTTCTGCATCATACCTTTCATCTCCTTCTTCTCTTCATGACCATATACTTTCACCTACAAAATAAAATCATTCAATTCTTCTTCAAAGCCCTTCACATTCCTCTTCCATCTGATAAAAATTTATCTCCTTTCCTCTACAAAGGTCCATCATTCCAATATGAAAATCTTCTTTGTATTTTGTCAATCTCTCTTGCTATTTTAAAACACCAAAAAATCTGCATTTAAATAAAAAAAAAACTCCTTACAAAATGGCTTAATTTGATGTCATAAAGGAATGACATATAAGCGACCATCAAAAATGGAAGTTAAAAACGAATGTTTCTAAAATTAAAAAGAAACCATTTATCACCTTTTTTGAGCTTCATAAGGATTTAAAAAACAATATAAATTTCCCACTTTAAACAAAGGATATTTAATGGCTTTATGGAAATTGAGCTCTCCAAAGTCATTCAATGGCTTTTCAAAAATAATTTAAAGAACTTCAAAAACTTTTTGGCACCTATGAGACTGCACAAGTGATTGTTATGCAGATTGGCAGTGTTTAGTAGAATAGGTAATGGACCAGTTAAACTCATGACATAAATACCCTCTACTAGGTCACATTAAGTGACCTAACCTGTGATAGTAGGTCACCTTCACTTTATAAAACAAAGTACAAATTACATAGCTCGAGTACAGGATGAAGTAAATAGAAGTTTAGACTTAAAGATTTTAACCTTTAATAAAAACTTGGGTCTTTAAACAAAATTCAATGTTGGTAGAGATGTATGCAAAAATCATTGAGACTATCACCAAACCAGAGTAAAATTCTAAACCTCTTAATACTGCCATACCTACTGCCCTCAACTTACAAACAACATGAGAATGACAACTCAACTTCAACTCATTCAGAATTTAACCAGCAATCTCATCAACCTTTGAAATGAAGCAATAAAAAATTCAAGACCTCCTGATTAGTGACCTTCAAATGTTCCATATGAGCAACTCCTTTTGACATTAACATGATCAAATAATGAGAAGACCATGCAAGATACTTATGTCATATGAATAAACTCTTGATGCAACACATTATAAGTACATCAACATCCATGATGAACAACCATAGATGTTCAACAACAGGATCTCTCAACTAACAAGATCAAACAAGAAACTCAACAACAAGATGCTAATAATCATGACATCTAAACCTTGTCTTTCTTACCTTGCTAATCATTATCACCATGACACTTTACCTTTTATCTTGAACAACACTGAACATATTGCTGCCCCTATGAACATGCATTGTGATCAAATACAAACCCAAGATCCTGTCATAAACAAGATGATCAAATATGAACCAATATAAACACCAAACATGAGTATCCATCCTAAGACAACATGAAGATATCCTAATCAAATCAAACCATGAATATGATCATGAACAACTCCTGTCAAAACCAACACATTGTAAACCTATAATACCTTTTTGGCATCAATGACAATCAATCTCCATCAATTTGACCCTTTGTCATTGATGGCAAAACTATATGATGCAATTTTTTCTGCCCCCCCTTTTGACATCAGATGACAAAGGATAAATTGACTCCCCCTGTCTTATCTTTGATCACTTTTAAATACCTTGGTGCTCTTAATATGAAAGTATTTGCTGATCTGATATTCATTGTCATCTGTCATTGCTAATACAAAACACAATTTTGATTACACTAGATGAAATAAAAGTTACCACTAACAATGTCATAGTTTGAAGGACTTCAACTTGCAAATATCTTTTTGAAGCATATTAATGAGGAAGACAATCAAAGAAACATGTCAAATTATCCCATTAAGAACTCTTTCAAATAATCATGACTACCATCTCTAATCCACAATCTTCTTTTGACACTATCTCCAATCCACTTGAAAGCTCAAATTCTCATGCAACAAGCATATAACAAGCCATGTAGACAATACTTTGAAACAACTCTTCAATTTGATCTGAACTACATACATTCCAAAGCATAGATCATTATTGAGATCCTCTGATCTCATCTTTTAACAAGATGAAGACTGACATATATGAACTTGACTCATGATTACATAATGACCACTCCAAAGATGATCTTTCTAAGACTTCCAAGATGGACAATCATCCTGCAACCAATTTACTTCTACACACACATCTTGACATGATAAAGAATGAAGATCATCTTCCTATTCCTGTACAAGATGCCTTTTTGCAACACAATGTCAAATCTAATATATATATATATATATATATATATATATATATATATATATATATATATATATATATATATATATATATATATACAAAACCACATCTAAAACATACTTCAATCAACAAGACTTGTTGCCTCTTGAATTTATCAAACAAATCAGCCCATCAAGTTCTTCCTGCAAGAGCACTTTTTGGGGATAATTGATAGGACATGAACAACTCCCCCTCACTTTATGCTATCTATTATGCAACTAATGATGTAACTTGTGCAAGATGCACAAGTTTAGGATTTTTCTTCTCATGACTTTGTTTCTGCTTCCACACTTTTACAGGATCTTTCTTCCTCCAAAATTTTCAACCTCTTTCCATTTCCAACCTATCAAATTAGGAGATGCTTTTCTGCAACTATGTGCTTTGTGACCAAAAGAGTTGCACATATAACAAATTATATTGTAATCATAATCAAATGAACGATAATACCTTTTTGACATCCCTTGAGCATTTATGTTATGCTTCCATGCAGGATCATATCTTCTATTCATTTTGCAGTTTCTTTGTGTGTGACCAACATTATTGCACTTGTAACATACAAGGTTGGTATTCCTTTTGCAATCAACTACTTTGTTTCCAAAGTGATTACAAATATAACAATATCCATTAAATGAATAATTATACTTGTACATAAAAGATTGTCTTGCTGGAGCAGCCCTTCTTGAATTTCTCTTTTGATTGTTCATTTTACCTTTAGGAGAAGTTAGATCAATTTTTCTTCTAAGAGTCTCTTTGTCTTTGGAACACTCTCATTTTCATATTCTAAACCAATTATGCTCTTATGATGCTTCTATTTGCCCAACATCTCATGCAACTTATTTGTGCTTTCTTCAAATTCTTAAGCTTTTCTCAGACTGACAATTTTAACCTCTAATTTTAGATTTTCAATCTTTTAACCTCAAGATCAAATTTTGATATATCAGCTATCCTCTTAGCTTCCTTAATTTTAGTCTTTAGTCTGATAATCAATTTTTTTGAATCATCAATTTGTGTCCTTAAACTCACAATCTGACTTCTTGCCTCTTCAAGTTCAGAGAGTGCTTTGTCTTTGAAGTCTTTCTTGTTGTAGCTGCAATTGTAATTTTTGATTCTCCTTTTTATGTTTCCCGAGTTCACTTAGAGCACATATGAGATCTCCTTCTATATCAACTTTAAACTCTTGTTCATCATCACTTATAATGTGATCTTCTTCTTCAAAAACAAATTGGACCTTAACTCCTTCATGCGAATGTCTTCTATCATTGTCACTTTTCTCACACACCAAGCTGACGTCTTCTTCAGGTGCATCATCTTGATAAATTCTTTTCAACTCCTTCCACATCTCCTAAGCTATTTCACAATGTATAACTTGACAAGAGATTTCATTAGATAATCTAGATAAAATAGCCTTCTTTGTAGTGTCATTGTATTCATAAACCTCTTTATTACTTGTATCATCAGGTGATAGAGAGAAAATAAAATAACCATTCTCAACAGACATCCATACACCATATCCTAATGAAAATAGATAGGCTTGCATCCTAAAACACCAAATAGAGAAGTCTAAACCATCAAAGAAGGGAACATCTGAAAACTTATCCTCTAATTTAATACCTGACTCAACTTTTGAGACATTTCTATCAACTGATTTTATATCAATATCAGAATTTGATACAGACTGTACCCTTTGATCAGAATGAGACTTGACATTTCTCATGTTCTTATTTATTTTGTACTTACCCATGGTACTCCACTAACAAGACCTACTTGAGCCTATTAGACTTCATAAAAGGGAACCTATGCTTTGATACCACTTGTTGGAGTCCAGGACAACACTGATAGGGGGGGTGAATAAGTGTTGTGTAAACTTTTAACTTTTCACAACTTTTCATTTACAAGACAAAGAGAGAGAGGAAGACATCAATTAACTGTCAGACACATTTATACAAGTATGAATTAACACAAGATATGAGACCAAGACACAAAAGATTATACGAGAGGAAAACCCTTCTGGGGTAGAAAAACCTCTCAAAAATGCCTCACTAGCTTATTCAAACCTCACTGGTTACAAGGCTTACTGACCATTCAAGTCTCATTGACTACAAAGAGGTCTCGCTGATAAACAAAGCCTCACTAGCACATAAACATGTTGATGGGTGTTTTAGCACACAATAACGTAGGTATGATTGATGGTATCACACCTCCCTTGAAAAAGGTATCCTATCCAAGATAGGACTGCCCCAAGGATAATATATCTAGGTCTTAGCTTGCATGGAATAACTTCAATGGAATGTCTAGTTGTGCCAACAAGGGGTCTTACATGAAATACTAGGTTTATGGAAGATGGCAGCAGTGTATATGCAAAAATGCTAGTGGTTCAGATTGTAAAGTCTAAAATTTTCCAGCAGATGGGCAATGAAATGCTTCTTATAACTTAACCTAACAAACTTGATATAAATAAAATCCAAAAGGAAAAGGAGAGAGAAGGGATAAGAGATAATAGTGACAGTCACAATGGGGTAAAATGTTGTAGATAGACAATTTCTTTCAATAAACCATTCCTTGTTTCAACAGGATAGGAAACCCACAATGTTGCAAGAAATGATGCAATCTTCAAAGGACCCTTATGATTTTCAAATTGCATTCACTCATTAAACACCCAGACAATGGCACAGCTTAATTAGTAGAATGCAACTGAACTATATTCAATGACAGAGCCCGGGCTAACTATACACAACAACTTACCATCGACAAGCACTAATAGTATGGACCAAAGCATTCATCAGATATCTTAACATTTACCCATCATTGTAAAAGCACAACTAATTAAATTCAGATTGATACGGACCATGAAAATCAAAGAAGATAACACAAGAATAAAAATTCCCAGCAACCTGTAAAACTTGCTTTGTATTGATCACAATTTGGTAGAGTCTCAGCAATTTAGTATGTAATCTTACTTACAAATGAGAGAAAAGGATGACCCTTTTATAGATAAGGCACCATATCGAGTTTTTCAATGGACGGTGGAGATTAACTCAACACCAATGGTCTAGATTACATGGTATTTAATGAAGTACAATAGTTTGTTACATTTTTGAATTTGCATTTGTCTTGTAGGAAAAAAGACAAAATGGATACCCATTTGGTTGTACATGATGAAAAGTCAAATTTCAAGGCCTAATGAAGCCAAAATAGAGTCACATGACACTTGAAAACTTATGTTGATGTGAATTCATGGGATTACAAATGCTGAGTTGACCAAGGGGAATATGTGGCACATTCTTGGATGAAGACATATCCAATTGGATGCTTGCTGGATCATCATTGCATGACTGGACTGCTAGGACAGCTATATGCATGTCTTGGACATTGGACTGAACTGTAGGAATAGAAATGAAAGAAGCATAATCTTCAATGTCTTCTAGCTCCTAAGGCCTATCCCCATCATCTTGGACATCATACTAATCTTCTCTTATAGGTGCAGCAGCAATTTGGTTGATAAAATGAAGTCTCTATATTTCTAGGTCAGCACTACATATGTGTGTGTACATCCTTCCAAGACGGCTCCGACAAGCTCCTATTTCCTCCAAGACCTGCAATTCACAATGTAAAGCATCAATTTCATCTTAACAAGTCATTTGTCATCATTTTGAATCGAAACATGTCCATTTGTAGTCATGGATCAGTCAAAAAACAACTCAAACTTAATGTTACTTCCTTATAATCCTCTTCACAAATCTGATGATTTTTGCATGATTTTCTGCATTTTTTACCATTTTCGAATACCCATTTGGCCAATATATTGATCTAGTAAGTTTTTACAATCATTAGGATCCATTTGGAAACTGTTATTTCATGTTTTTCTATCCTTTTCTACAAAAAGTAGGATTTTTGGGGGTCACCGACCTTTTATGTGTAGTAGCATTAATTGTCATAAAACGTACCAAAAAATCCACATAAACTTGGTAAAAGGTTCATCATGATGCAACAACTAGTTGTGCAATTCAAACCCATCAAGAAAATCCCATTTACACTTTGAAAAACCTAATTTTTTTCCCAAAATACCAAAAACATTAATTTTAGGGGTCACTGACTTAGCGCTAATTTTGCTTCCAACTGACCTAGTGGGGATTTTGACTTCATCCGAACTTAGTACGGATTTTGGGTTCATCTAAGATTAGCATGGATTTTGGGCCTAACCGACTAAAATGATGCTTCATGAGGTCAGTCGGTTCTAGTTTAGCGCAGGTTAATTGGGTCTGTTTTTAGCGCAAAGTTTGTTAGCGGGGTTTTTCAAAGTGACCGACCTGCATGAGTTTTAGCACCGACTAACCTATATGACTTAAGTTGGTGGAAGGTTATTTCAATGCAAGTCAGTAGAAGGTAATTTTAGTGTAGAGGTTGGTAGGAGGCAGTTTTAGCGCAAAGGTCAGTTGGGGTCATTTTTAGTGCAAAGGTTAGTTGGGGTCATTTTTAGCACTAGATTTGGAAAGGTCTAGGGTGAAAGTATATTTCAAAATATATATAACTATAAGGGTGAATTTATTATACTTTAAATATTTTTAAATATACTTTCAAGATGTTTGAGATAGGTTCCAGATCGATAGGATTTCATATGCAGATTCTAGAATTTTGTGGTTCTACCAGATTTCTGACAGCCATTTTTTAGGATTTTCAGGGTTTTAGACTTAGCCAAATCAGGGCTCCCGGATCATGTGACATGATGAAAGTATATGAACCCCATAATGAAATCTTGTGGAACTTGACATGATTTTGCAACTCTAAGACCTGGGAACTAGGAATTTCAACATGACACATCTTGCAGAAGTAATTTCAAGGGTAATATCCAATGACATAGGATTTATGAGCAAAGTGCAATAACACCCAATTTTAGCCCAAAAGGCAACAAATGGAAATATTTTAAGCACAAGACCACTCAAGACATTTCAAAATCAATTGTGAAAGACATCAAATGACTCAAATCATGCAAAGTACTCAAATTTGGAACAAATCATGCACTCTAAGCACAAATTCACTTTCTCATCATCATAAGTAACAAAGTTTGAGACTCCAAGACAAACCAACAAAGGGGGTCTCCCTTTGGCAAAATGGGGCGTGTGTGCAAGGCACAACAAATGGTTACTCTACTAGAAAATGTTCTAGAGTATTTCTAACATAAACCTAAGTTTCGAGCCTAGAATCTTTCTATTTCCCACATGCTAGACAAGAAAACATGATATCCTATCAAAGAATCAAAGACCACTAACTAGTGTGACCATCCACATCCTGAAAACCTAAGTGTGTACAATTTCTTTCATTCCCATCCTTTAGCAACTAAGTTCATCCAAGATCTTTCATGCTAAGCTACAAAGTTGGGATTATTTTGCCACCAACAAAATGCTCTGATGTTGAGATATGATGAAACTTCAAGTAGTAATCCTCCTGCATTGATTTCCTTCTTGATAATGCCTTTGATGATCTCTGATGCTAATAATATTGAGAAATAGTCTTCATGTGAGAGTCTTCAAATGATAATATTGATACTTTGTAGTGGGTCTGGTGTTGAGAAACACCTTTATTTTTACCTAGTAGGCTAGAAGTACTCACTACCACCTACCGCTCTCATCTGGATCCGCAGAATTGGTGTTGGTGGTAAAATTGGGGACCTAAACTTTTCACTTACACAAGATCACCCAGACTCACCTAGCTACCTTAGGATTATTTAAAGTGTGAGATATATATGGTTAGAAAATACTTCAGGAGCACCAAATAACGAATCTTTTCCAATGAATAGACATCATACCCCCTGGTACAATAGCAGAACCCATAGTAAGACCCAAGCAGAAACCTTGGTTTCTCAAAGAAATATTCCAAATTACTTACCCAACAAAGAAACACTTGCAGGTCTGCACAACTGCCACCATATTTGAGAAATTGAGAATCCAAGCAAAGCAAGCGTGGAAGCAAAAAGCAAAGCAAACAAGAAACTAACCAAAGAAAAATAGGTAGAAAGAAACAACTAACAACTAAAAACTAAAGAAAAGACAAAGCAGAAACTAAACTAGAAAAGTAGACTACTAACTAAAACCTAACTAGAAACAAGCAGGACCATGTACAAAGCTTTGGACAACAAATATTTACACTCCCTCATGACTTATTTCTCAGGACATGCAATAGTAATAGGGTGCAGGTCAATGTCTTGAATCTGGCAAATTCATCTTTATACTCTGAAAAGTGAGGTAGAGGCATGCTAGGTTCATGTTTAGGGTACCAGTCATGTAGGTTTAGTAGTTGGGGTAGCTCATTAGGTCCACGATCAATCCAAATGCAAGTTGTTTCACCTAAATCACCATAGTCAAATTGATAACCATTGAAATTGAGGGGAGAAAGGGAAGATACAACCTAATTTACAGTACCATCAGTTGGACATGTAAGTTCATCACCTTGCTACATTGTACCAAGTACCTTCTCATCTTCAAGAGGTCTCAACTCGTGTTTGTCCATATCCTATTCTAAAACACTGAATGCTATAGTAACTTCCCAAGAAAACAAGAATTTTGGACAACTTTCTTTAGAATGTGGATCATCTGGATGAACTCTGCATGAATCAGTCAAGGAAAAATTTGTCATATGCAGTGAATTCCCATGCAGCAGCATATCTTTGCTCATTATTGACACCAACTCAATGATGTGATCAAGTGACTATTTTGAAAAATCTTCCAAGCCGTCACTCTACATGACTGTTTGATTTTTATTCTTAGATTGCAGACTTATACTTTCATTTCTTATCATTGGATCAGCATCAACCATGTGGATATCTTCTTCATTGCATGTGTAAATAGGAGCATCATGGGGAACATGTGTTATACTTGAATCTACTTCATTAAAATCAGTCACATGCTCTAATAAAACTTCTTCTACACCAATCAACAATATTTCTATTTGAATTAAGGGCTGGCATTGGGTTGGCAATTTACTGTCTATAGCAGCAACAAGGTCTCTTTTTTCTTGCATAGCTAGATTTATGTTGTTAATGCTGCCTTGAAGTGATGCATCATCATCTTCTTCTTCATTTGACTTAGCTAAAAACCTTGTGGGAGTAACTACAGTGATATGATATGACTGATCTTTGTATTTCACTATGCTAATATACTCAGAAGCTTGATCATTTTTCATCTAACAATTAGATTGTGGCTCAAGCGTGTCAATTGGAACAATTTTCTACATTGCTATCCATGACTGTTCTTCATTTGGAGGACTGATTTCTTCTTGTTCTTGTACATATCTGATCTGATCATACTGCTATCCCAACCCAGAATTATCAACAACCTAAAATGAATTGTTGTTCTCCATATTTGCAGTAGTAAATTCATCCTTAGGACTTGATATCTGTGAATCATTTGGATGCTAATTTGCATCTTCAACATGATTGTTCATCAAATCTGATTTATCATCTACCTTGTCCACATCTTTAGTAGCAGAAATCTAATCTTGCATCTTGGTGTGTTCATTGTCTTGTGACTACAAACTAAGTTTTAACCAAGCTAGGATAGCATATCCTTCAAATGAGTTGTCTGACTGAGAAAGATATTTTAAACATTCATGGAACTCATATTCATTAGTTGTGTGACCTACAAACCACATACATTGTCTGCCATCATCATCTGGACATGTATTTTGAATAGATTCAATTTTTTCTATATGCAAGCTGCCCTTTTGACATGGACTCACAACTCCTGCAGGCTCAACACATTGATTGCCTTCAACTGAGACATGGCCACATGCATATGCACCCATCCAAGCTACAACTCCTTGTGAGGTCTTACTCTAAATATGGCTATCATACCCACACCCTATTTTAGGGTTATAAACTTCAAAAATATGAAGCAATCCCTTCAAATGCAGATCCAATCTTTGGAAGAAAGTCAAACAATCAATCTTGTCATGCAATTCTCTATGATGTATAGTGCAGACTTGAGGTGAACTAAAATCAAACAATGTTAGAGAAGGATACTTCACCCTAATCTGATTATCCAATACTTCTTTGAAAAGTGGGATGTTCACTTGAAATTTCTCTTCATGATATGATTGTTGTGCTAGTGTTCTAAAGAATGAAGGAGTCTCATGACTGAAACCCCTCTGTGTGTCCATTGGAACATAATTTCTTATACATGCACTTCATTTCAGCATGTGCAATGAACTAAAAAAAGATGAAAACCTGCATAAAATCATTAGATATCTTAACAATTACCCATTATTGCAAAAGCACAACTAATTAAATATAGATTGATATGAACCATGAAAACCAAAGAGGATAACACAAGAACACAAATTCCCAGCAACCTGCAAAACTTGCTTTACATTGATCACAATTTGGCAGAGTCTCAGCAATTCAGTATTTAATCTTACTCACAAATGAAAGAAAAGGATGGCCCTTTTATAGACAAGGCACCATACTGAGTTTTTCAATGGACGGTGCAGATTAACTCAACACCAATGATCTAGATTACATGGTATTTAATGAAGTATAGCAGTTTGTTTTATTTTCAAATTTGCATTTGTCTTGTAGGAAAAAGTCAAAATACATCTTGCAAATACATTGAATCTAGACAAAATGGATACTCATTTGGTTGTACATGATGAAAAGTCAATTTTCAAGGCCTAATGAAGCCAAAATAGTGTCACATGACACTTGAAAACTTGAGCTGATGTGAATTCATGGGATTCCAAGTGTTGAGTGGACCAAGGGGAGTATGTGGCACATTCTTGGATGAAGACATATCCAATTGGATGCTTTCTGGATCATCATTGCATGATTGGACTACTGGGACAACTATATGTATGTCCTGGACATTGGACTGAACTACAGGAACAACAATGAAAGAAGCATGATCTTCAATGTCTTCTAGCTCCTAAGGCTTATCCCCATCATCTTGGACATCATACTGATCTTCTCTTATAGGTGCAATAGTAATTTGGTTGATAAAATGAAGTATCTGCATTTCTAGGTCAGCACTGCATATGTGTGTGTACATCCTTCCAAGATGGCTCTGACAAGCTCCTGTGTCCTCCAAGACCTGCAATTCACAATGCAAGCCATCAATTTCATCTTAACAAGTCATTTTTCATCATTTTGAATTAAAACATGTCCATTTGCAGTCATGGATCAATAAAAAAATAGCTCAAACTTAATGTTACTTCCTTATAGTCCTCTTCACAAATCTAGTTATTTTTGGATGATTTTCTACATTTTTTAGCATTTTTGAGTACCCATTTGGCCAATATATTCATCTAGGAAGGTTTTGTAGTCATTACAATCCATTTCAGAACTTTTTTTTCATGTTTTTCTAGCCTTTTCTATAAAAAGTGGGATTCTTGGGGGTCACCGATCTTTTATGTGTAGTAGCATGTCATGCCCACATTTCACATGTGGTCACAACACACTAACACGCATGTCATGTCCACATGCGACATGTGGTCATGATACGAACTGTCAAAAAATTTCTCTTACCACTTGAAAAGTTTCCCCTCGCACGCGTAAGCGTGCTTGGTTTTGTATGTTTAAGTCACCAACGTCACTGTTGATAATGGATTAGACCTCTTGCAGGTGTAGGTTGGTATCTTTCACTATGCTAATGGTGGTTCAATTTGCATAGTTTAAGTTTTCCTCAGTAGGTGGTTGACCTTTGACTGGTTTTCTTGATTTATTCAATGTTCACTCGCATCTCTCTTTTTTTTCATTCCATCGTTTAATCATTTAGTTATCTATTCATATTAATAAATTATCTCGTTTTCATTCTACCATTTGTTTGTAATTTAACTTTGATTTCAAAATTTCTAACACAGTTTGATCCGTTGAATATTAAATATTGAAAGTCGAAAATATATATATTTATTATTTTTTTTTCTTCAAATATATATATATTTGTTATAATCTCCCCTTTCACAATGGAACAATGATTAATTAATACATTAACATTTAAATTACATTAGAATGATTATATATATATATAATCATTCATACCATCATATAAATATATTAACTTAATTTCTCTCTCATAAGTGAATGATACCACCAATTACAACTAATACTTCAAATTTTAAATTATATATATATATATATACTAACAAATAATTTAACTCCTTCTGTAAGTGGAATCCAACTTGTGACCACATCTAAATACAACTAATATAAATATAAATATAATTTCTTTTCTTCTAAATTAAATACTACTCATAGCAACCAATGTTTATTGAAAAACTTCTTATAACATCTAGGATTATCCAACCCTAAACTTATTGTTGTTTTCTTTTAAGCTTTTGGATGCAAGGAAAAGGTGAAATAGCGGTGGTAGCCAAGGAAATCATGAATCGAGCATAGGGTGAAGATTGAAGGTGGCCGCAGTGGCCAATGGTGAGGGGGAATGAGGTCAGCAGTCATGGAAGGCAGAGGTGGAAGGCTCGGAGAGGCCACAGAGGGTGTGGTCAGAGGTCGCAGTGGGGAGAAATAGGCCATAGGGGGGAAGTCTTGGTGGAAGGTGTTTGTGGTGGGAGGGAGGTCGTGGATCAGCTGTAGTGCTATGGAAGCTGGGGGGGTGTAGGGAGGGGCGAAGCCCCACCCACATCCCATAACATGGGGTGTGGGTGGGGCTCTGCCCCTCCCCACACCCACTTGGTTGAAGATTCGATGGTGGTGGGGAAGGTTCAAACCCTTCCCCTCCCACCATTCTTTGTAACTGTTTTTAATATTGTGTATTTACCACAGCAAGGCTACAACAAGAAATTAATATGATATTCTTTTCAATTTTGTAAATATTTCGCAGGATAGGAATTTATAAAACAAACTCAATTTTATCATTCATATTCAAAATAACTAAATATCTCAGAATGAAATATATATATATATATGTTTTATATTTTAATATCAATTTGTTTAACAAGTATTTGCTGAGGCAAACTAATGAAATAACAATGATATTACATTCCACACAGACTAGATTTCCAATTACAATTCATGTATTATACAGAGAAATTTTGTTCTTGAGATCCATTAGATAGAAGTTTCCTTTTAAAGCCCAAAATTGCAAATTCAAATGTTTTCTTGTAAATTCAGAAGCATTTAACATAGAAAGGAAACAGGGTTAGATTAACTGGCATACCTTTACGATAATTTCAAATGCATGATTATAATACAAATAAATTCATCTAATTCCATATCAACAAAACTACAACTTCAAGTCACCCACTAATTTAGACAATTCCCTCAAGTCCTGGAATGAAGTATTTGATACAAATTTACTTAAATATACAACTATTTCTCAACTTAACGGGTAAATATTTCAAGGAATATAAGCATTTCTAATAGTTTTTCCATCTGCTTTTCTCACAAATAGTAAAGAGCATATACAATAGAATTCATATTCTACCTTAATATTTAAGGGAAAAATTGACTCTCTTCTCCGATTTACAAGTCATACAACACAAGGGAGAATAAATCTCCTCTAAAACATTCACCCAGGATGGGTCTTAAGAGAAACATGCTCTCCTTTCAAGTAAAGGAGAAGAACCACATTCTCAAGACAAGGGTAGGACTCTTCTGATCTTTACCACGTGCTCCAAGATATACCTATAAGACAACAAGAAGAAACACCAACCAACTAGCTCTCCTCCCTACCTTAGACCCGCAAGAGAGTCACCCCTGAGCTAGGGAGACCATCCACATACCGAGGTAAATTAGACCCAAACACTTCATAACATTGAACAACAAGAAACAAAGCAATTAGCACACACACTCCCATGGTTTACTCACAATAAAAAGACTCAGCTTAGGTGAGTCCAGGGAGGGTAGGGAAGTAGACATCTCTCACTCAAGGTGTCATTCTTTCACATTTATCACATTTTATCTGAAGGCCTTAAGCCAACAAATCACTCTTCGTCAAGGTCTCAAGCCTTCTAATTAAATCAAATTACCAGGGATATCCCAATAGGCTCTCAAAGCCTTAAAGCCCTCTTGGCTAAAAAAATACCAAGATGCCCTCAAGGCATTTCATATATCAAGAAACAAGATGACACCCGAGGAGGTTCACACCTTCCCTTCCCTATACAAGATGAGCATTGCCTTCCAACTGGAAGGAGCTCTTTCAACACCCAACACAAACCCTAAAAATAATAGAAACACATAGAAGACATTTGCAAAACTCATTCATCAAGCAAGAACAAAACATACATATCAAGCAACAGATCATACAAGAGAGTAGTCTTGTTCACCAACCTTCCAAAGCCCAATTATGGAATGAAATTTGATGAAGAACTCCACTCTTAGCCTCCTCCTCCAAGTTCCCCTTCTTTCCACCATAATCCAACCCCCCCTTACTCTCCTCTCTCTTTTAAAACTAATTCCCTCTAATTTCCTAATTTCCCAAGTGGCATTAAACAACTAATCCACAACTCATCCATTATCCTAGTGGTCTTAAAACAATTAACCCCACTCAAGAGGTCCCCCATTATAGCCCACATATAGAAATAAAATGCAGTAAGTAAAATATAAATAAAAAGGGGAGTGGGAGACACACCACCCTTAATAAGGGGAACCCCACCAAAAGAGTGGCACAAAGAGACAAGCACTCCATTATTAGGGGATCATGGAATTGTCCCATGACTTGGAAGTGGGCCTGAGTGTGGATTCCACTCATCCCATTGTCCCCATGCTTCCAAATTCGTCACTTAACTTAACTGTGAAGTTTAACTGACCATATGGAGGTTAACCCAAGGTTGTCCTAGTCAAAATGGTCCCTAGACCCATGGGGTATAACCCAGGGTTGATTTCTACCTAGCTAGGACTCCTAGAGTCAAATAAAACACAAGAAAAGTGGTCTAAAAGAAATAAAGTTTAAACAAGATTCAAAACATCATTTCTTACAACACATTTCACAATATAAGTAAATCAGAAGATAACCCTAATTCCCTTGACCTCATGCAACATTAACACATTACAACATTACAACATTTCTCCAAACACAAGGTTGATCTTAGTTCCTCGTGGAACTAGATCGGCTCACAAGGGATACAACATAGGGTATGGGATGATCTCCTATATTTGTGGTTCTGTTAGTATTTCCTGCACACTCAAACTCGAAGTTAATATCACATAAGGATATCATAGCCAAAGCAATTTAAATACATGCATACCTAAACATTCTACCATATAATCATATTGAACTCATATTAAAGATCCTTTTCTAATATTATCCATTCACCATTCTCTTGAAGGCAACATTTAACTATCATTGCACAATTGTTTTCTTAACATTCAATTAGGTTTAATAACCAAAATTCTAGGATCAATAGTCCTTCAACATAAAAGTAATAGCAATAGTACTACAAACAGTCTCATGAATAGAAGTGAAAAGGGTAGGCCTCACATCCTCCCCCCCTAAAACTGTACTTCCTCCTAGAAGTCGTCAAAGAGGTGAGGGTAAAAAGGTCTTCAGTCCTGTTGCATCTTCCCATGTTGCAGTGAACTCATCATACAAGCCCTACTGAACCCTATCCAACTCTCATCCTTGAAGGCCTAGCGCTTGAAGTTTTAGCTAATGTTTATTTCACTTGGATGGAGATACTAATCATGTATCTAGATATGTAGACATCGGTTATTGGAACCAACTGGAATTGTTCATAATGAGGCATGGTAAATGAAAAGGATTATGGTGCACTTATTATTTATCTTAACTGTTTAAGGTTGGTGTAATTCCTAGAGATAGATTTTATGGATGTATGTGCAGAAATCAAACAGTTAGTCAACAATACTATAGAAGTCCAAGTTATATTCCACCTTAACTCCCATGTTATCCCAAAAAAATTGACCTATATTAAGTGTTGATTCAAGGAGTCAATTTTGTTCATTTTGATGTGAACAAATGTGAAGTTTGTTTAAAATAGATTCATAGTCGTTCTCTCTTGGTAAGGTAGATGTTGTATGATAGGTGTCCCAAATCAACACTTTAAATATGCCCTAACCTATGAGAGGAAGGATTAGGGAATCTGTCCAAATTTATATAGGGTTATGATTTACTTATACTAAGATTTGTCATAGTATTTAAAGACTCCAATGACTAGATAATTATCAAAATGCATATGCTTGTTAATCAAGGTCGACTGACAAATTCAAGACTATTAATCTACCCATTGCAACATCCCAAGGTAATCAACGAAACCCCACATTATGATTAGATCGTTCATCATTTACCAGGATAAATTACTTGAATTATAAATTGCATGATAATGAAGCTTTTCAAATGTAAAAGAAGCACTAACCAATTCTACTATCCATCTTTTCTATTCTTAGGTTGTAACAATTTTTCTCTTTAGTGAGAAGAAAATAAGTAACTTGAAATAAGTAACTTGAAATAAATTAAAATAAGTAATTTTCCTTGCATACCTACATGCATTCTTTCTGAATGAGTCAAATTCTTAGAATCTATATATCTAATTATATCCACATCAATGACTAACTTTTACTCAAGAGGAATTTGAGAATGCAACCACTAACATGCATGAAAATCCACTACTAAATGTTGAAATCTCTACTTGCCAATGTTATAGACTTTAAAACAGCAAAATGCCCCTTCATATGACACAACCTTTAAAAAAAATAGTAAATTGCTCCTTAAAATAAGATACATCCTTTAATAGAATAAAATAAATCTCAGAATCAGATTTGATTGTTGACTTTGCTTAGCAACAAATTTTCATACCGCAGAAAATATTACAACAGGTTTTGATATTTAAGTAAGTTTTATTGCACTAGACAAAGTAAGTACAAAAGTTACATTTACAATAAGAAACTCATCAAGTTGTAAAGTATGATAACTCAGTATTATCAAGGCATAATCTTATTCACAAAAACACACTGTATTGACCAGCATAAGGAATTTCATGTTCATTTATCACACATGTAAAAGGAATTTCACACATAGTACAACCTGTTTATATAGAACATCAAATCGATACATCAATTATAGATCTTACATCTAAACACATGATTTCATTCATCCACATTATAGGTATTAACTTCACAAGGTTCACATAAGGGTTTAGGGGAAGTCATAGTCTCATCTTAAAACCAAGTAATCAATAACCAGTGCCAAGTAACCAAAGATCCAAGAACCAGGTAGAATGATGGTCTCAAGAACACATGCCTGGGGGCCTCGCCATACATTCCTAAAATGGCCTACCTCTTGTTTGTATAAGGGGTTTAGCCTCCAAGAGATAGCCAATCATAAGAACAAGATCACTAGGAAGGTAAGTGGATAATAACTAGCCCATACTAGTCCACACCTACCCCCATCCTCATAAGTCTCCCGCGTCTGCTTCCCTATATACACTCTACTAGAGGTCGCTCCATCGACATGGCGAGAAGAACATCACAACACCAGACCAACACTTGCAAACAAAAATAAACTAGCTTAGCCACCACAAATAATAGATATACCAAAATAAAGGAGTTCAAAATCCAACAATAAAATAAATAAATGTGTGCCAATCCAACAATAAATCAACCATAACCACAAGGGTTACATGAAAAATAGAGAAATCGAAGATTTGTGGCTAAGCTACTTTTAGACAAGATTAAATAACATGGTTGGTCCACACAAGCAGGATGCAAAAAGGTCTTCAAACAACCAAAAGAAAATGATCGTAATCCATGAAAGTGCACATCACATCACTATGTAACTAACATTAAGTCACCAATAAGGAAGGACGGAAACACGATCGCTACACATGTTATGCAAACACAACCAATGCAATAACATCATGTAGGTAAGTATTATTAATGCACCTTCATGTACTCTTACGTGGAATCGTGCCCTTCTCAAAGGTAGCACATCATTTTTATAGAACATCGTGGCCTTCTCAAAGGTAGCACGTCATTAGTATAGAACATCGTGCCCTTCTCAAAGGTACACGTCATCATAATGTAATGTCTCTAGGATGCCATGCATCCACTCAAATAGATACCAAAGGTAATATTATATCTGCACCAAGTAGCATGGCCTCGAGCAATTCACATGCCCATACCAAACCATAATCAAGATCCCAAGTCCAATGTCAACAGTATAGTCAAGGAAATATATAGCATGATAGGATAGCACGATGGGCCTCGCAAGGGTCCATTTACTAAGGGGAAGTAGGGGGTACTCTGGCATAGGAAGGTATGGTTGGTTGGGTAATCCCAAACCAATACCACAACATGTCACCATAGCTTCCTAAGTTCTTCCTCTCCACTACCTCTCTCCACAAATTAAAGGTCTCCAACTCCAATATTGGACCTTACAGGGTAACATACAAACAACCATACAAGCACGAGTCCATCATACTTGTAGTTTTACACTTAACCCATGGATGGATACCTAGTATCACAAACTCATGAGTACACTAGGCATGTATGGGATAATCACAACACATAGTATTCACATTCTTCTAGTTCTTACATCCACAAGGTAACACATAACATAATTTTCCTCTACCATTCATTACTTATTGACGAGAAAACAACTTACAAACACAAGGTCACATAATTATTTACCATAATGATTTATAAGAGGTCTACCCAACATCATTTAAAATTCATCTTTATCCGGTATAAGAAGAATCTAACTATAGCTTAGCATTTAAAGACAAGGCAATACACCACATCAAGTATACCTATATACTAGCATTTGCATAATAAAACATCATTGAAACAAAACAACACTATTTCAACTCACAAGGTGGTGTCTCTCAACACCTCACGCATCAAGGAGTTTTCTAAAATAAACATAAAATACTACATATGAATTATGAACCATACATATATTTATCTGCTAACAAGCTTGTAAAGAGAATGTATATCATAAGGAGAAACTAATTAAAAGCTTAAGTCAATAATTTAGTAATTTACCAAAAGATGCCAAACATTATCCCCACACAAGGTATGTGCAACTTGATATCTAATTTACAGAAGGAAAATTATAAAATGCAAAATTCTCATTAAGGAAGTACTTTACAATGTTCAACAAGCACACCATATACCCATGTATCTTCTTGAGAACATAAATTATTTCTTAACAATTCTAAGCATAAGTCACATTTACTCCTATCTCTTTCATAACCTTAATGAAGGCACAACAGGAGACTTTCTGTTCCCATGATGCTAACCTCTAAACCCAATCACTCATAATGCATACTAAAGAACCAAAACCACACTTTACAACAAGAACACAAAGGCAAGAAAGGGCCCAATACAACCTTCTCATACTAGACCAACCTACTTAATAGAAGGATCAACAAGAGGAAACACAACCATCTCTAAATCACGAGCGGAAGACTTCAATAATCATGTGGTGAAGCCATCACGATGACAACACATGAGGATGGTAATCCTCCAAGGCGAAGGTTAGTTGCCAAACCACAACCTCGCTCTCACAGCTACAAGAAGTAGAAACAAGGGTCAAACCTCACTCAACCCACTCCATGTCGGCCCAACAACACGCAAACCTAGAGATCCCAATGTTGAAACATGGGCTATGATACCAAATGTCATGCCCACATTTCACATGCGGTCACAACATGCTAACACACATGTTATGTCCACATGCGACATGTGGTCATGATACGAACTGTCAAAAATTTTCTCTTACCACTTGAAAAGTTTCCCCTTGCACGCGTAAGCGTGCTTGGTTTCGTATGTTTAAGTCACCAACGTCACTGTTGATAATGGATTAGTCCTCTCGCAGGTGTAGGTTGGTATCTTTCACTATGCTAATGGCGGTTAAATTTGCATCGTTTAAGTTTTCCTCGGTAGGTGGTTGACCTTTGACTGGTTTTCTCGGTTTATTCAATGTTGGCTCGCACATCTCTCTTTTTTTTCATTCCATCATTTAATCATTTAGTTATCTATTCATATTAATAAATTATCTCATTTTCATTCTACCATTTGGTTGTAATTTAACTTTGAGTTCAAAATTTCTAACACAGTTCAATCTGTTGAATATTAAATATTGAAAGTCGAAAATAAATTTCATCATCATTCTTTGAATAGATATTTAAATATATAAATATTTAAATTTTTTTTTTCTTCAAATATATATATATTTGTTATAATCTCCCCTTTCACAATGGAACAACAATTAATTAATACATTAACATTTAAATTACATTACAATTATTTATTCATATATATATAAATATATATAAAATCATTCATACCATCATATAAATATATTAACTTAATTTCTCTCTCATAAGTGAATGATACCACCAATTACAACTAATACTTCAAATTTTAAATTATATATATATACTAACAAATAATTTAACTCCTTCTGTAAGTGGAATCCAACTTGTGACCACATCTAAATACAACTAATATAAATATAAATATAATTTCTTTTCTTCTAAATTAAATACTACTCATAGAAACCAATGTTTATTATAAAATTTCTTATAACATCTAGGGTTATCCAAGCCTAAACTTATTGTTGTTTTGTTTCAAGATTTTGGATGCAGGGAAAAGGAGAAACAATGGCGGCGGTGAAGGAAATTGTGAATCCGGCGTAGGGCGAAGATTGAAGGTGGCCGCAGCGGCTAGTGGTGAGAGGGAATGAGGTAGGTAGTCATGGAAGGCAGAGGTGGAAGGCTTGGAGAGGCCGCAGAGGGCGTGGTCAGAGGTCACGGTGGGGAGAAATAGGCCAGAGGGGGGAAGTCTTGGCGGAAGGTGTTTGCGGTGGGAGGGAGGCCGTGGATCGGCCCCAGCACTGTGGAAGTTGGGGGGGTGTGGGGAGGGGCGGAGCCCCACCCACATCCCATAACGTGGGGTGTGGGTGGGGCTCTGCCCCTCCCCACACCCACTTGGTTGAAGATTCGATGGTGGTGGGGAAGGTTCAAACCCTTCCCCTCCCACCATTCTTTGTAACTATTTTTAATACTGTGTATTTACCACAGCAGGGCTACAACAAGAAATTAATATGATATTCTTTTCAATTTTGTAAAAACAATAAAACATTTATATATATATATATCTGTATATATATATATCTCAGGATAGGAATTTATAAAACAAACTCAATTTTATCAATCATATTCAAAATAACTAAATATCTCAGAATGAAATATAAATATATATAATATATATATATATATGTTTTATATTTTAATATCAATTTGTTTAACAAGTATTTGCTGAGGCAAACTAATGAAATAACAATAATATTACATTCCACACAGACTAGATTTCCAATTACAATTCATGTATTATACAGAGAAATTTTGTTCTTAAGATCCATTAGATAGAAGTTTCCTTTTAAAGCCCAAAATTGCAAATTCAAATGTTTTCTTGTAAATTCAGAAGCATTTAACATAGAAAGGAAATAGGGTTAGATTAACTGGCATACCTTTATGATAATTTCAAATGCATGATTATAATACAAATAAATTCATCTAATTCCATATCAACAAAACTACAACTTTAGGTCACCCACTAATTTAGACAATTCCCCCAAGTCCTAGAATGAAGTATTTGATACAAATTTACTTAAATATACAACTATTTCTCAACTTAACAGATTAATATTTCAAGGAATATAAGAATTTCTAACAATTTTTCCATCTACTTTTCTCACAAATAGTAAAGAGGATATACAACAGAATTCATATTCTACCTTAATATTTAAGGGAAAAATTGACTCTCTCTCTTCTCCCATTTACAATTCTTACAACACAAGGGAGAATAACTCTCCTCTAAAACATTCACCCAGGATGGGTCTTAAGAGAAACATGCTCTCCTTTCAAGTAAAGGAGAAGAACCACATTCTCAAGACAAGGGTAGGACTCTTCCGATCTTTACCACATGCTCCAAGATATACCTGTAAGACAACAAGAAGAAACACCAACCAACTAGCTCTCCTCCCTACCTTAGACCCGCAAGAGGGTCACCCCCAAGCTAGGGAGACCATCCACATACCCAGGTAAATTAGACCCAAACACTTCACAACATTGAACAACAAGAAACAAAGCAATTACCACACACACTCCCACGGTTTACTCACAATACAAAGACTCAGCTTAGGTGAGTTCAGGGAGGGTAGGGAAGTAGACATCTCTCACTCAAGGTGTCATTCTTTCACATTTATCACATTTTATCTCAAGGCCTTAAGCCAACAAATCACTCTTCCTCAAGGTCTCAAGCCTTCTAATTAAATCAAATTACCAGGGATATCCCAATAGGCTCTCAAAGCCTTAAAGCCCTCTTAGCTAAAAAAATACCAAGATGCCCTCAAGGCATTTCATATATCAAGAAACAAGATGACACCTGAGGAGGTTCACACCTTCCCTTCCCTAAACAAGATGAGCATTGCTTTCCAACTAGAAGGAGCTCTTTCAACACCCAACACAAACCCCAAAAATAATAGAAACACATAGAAGACATTTGTAGAACTCATTCATGAAGCAAGAACAAAACATACATATCAAGCAATAGATCATACAAGAGAGTAGTCTTGTTCACCAACCTTCCAAAGCCCAATTATGAAATGAAATTTGATAAAGAGCTCCACTCTTAGCCTCCTCCTCCAAGTTCCCCTTCTTTCCACCATAATCCAACCCCCCTTACTCTCCTCCTCCTCTCTCTTTTAAAACTAATTCCCTCTAATTTCCTAATTTCCCAAGTGGCACTAAACAACTAATCCACAACTCATCCATTATCCTAGTGGTCTTAAAAGAATTAACCCCACTCAAGAGGTCCCCCATTATAGCCCACATGTAGAAATAAAATACAATAAGTAAAATATAAATAAAAAGGGGAGTGGTAGACACACCACCCTTAATAAGGGGAACCCCACCAAAAGTGTGGCACAAAGAGACAAGCACTCCATTAGTAGGGGATCATGGAATTGTCCCATGACTTGGAAGTGGGCCTGAGTGTGGATTCCACTCATCCCATTGTCCCCATGCTTCCAAATTCGTCACTTAACTTCACTGTGAAGTTTAAGTGACCATATGGAGGTTAACCCAAGGTTGTCCTAGTCAAAAAGGTCCCTAGACCCATGGCGTATATCCCAGGGTTGATTTTTACCTAGCTAGGACTCCCAGAGTCAAATAAAACACAAGATTCAAAACATCATTTCTTACAACACATTTCACAATATAAGTAAATCAAAAGATAACCCTAATTCCCTTGACCTCATGCAACATTAACACATTACAACATTACAACATTTCTCCAAACATGAGGTTGATCTTAGTTCCTCGTGGAACTAGATCAGCTCACAAGGGATACAACACAGGGTATGGGATGATCTCCTGTATTTGTGGTTCCATTAGTATTACCTGCACACTCAAACTCGAAGTTAATATCACATAAGGATATCATAGCCGAAGTAATTCAAATACATGCATACCCAAACATTCTACCATATAATCATATTGAACTCATATTAAAGATCCTTTTCTAATATTATCCATTCACCATTCTCCTGAAGGCAACATTTAACTATCATTGCACAATTGTTTTCTTAACATTCAATTAGGTTTAATAACCAAAATTCCAGGATCAATAGTCCTTCAACATAAAAGTAATAGCAATAGTACTGCAAACAGTCTCATGAACAGAAGTGAAAAGGGTAGGCCTCACATAGTATTAATTATTGTAAAACATGCCAAAAAATTCACACAAACTTAGTAAAATGTTCATTATGATGTGACAACTAGTTGTGCAATTCAAACCCATCAAGAAAATCCTATTTGTACTTTGAAAAACCTAATTTTTGGCCCAAAATTCCAAAAAGTGCTAATTTTGGGGGTCACTGACTTAGCCCTGATTTTGCTTCCAACTTACCTAGCGGGGATTTTGACTTCATCTGACCTTAGCGTGGATTTGGGGTTCATCCAACCTTAGTGTGGATTTTGGGTCCAACTGACTAAAATGATGCTTCATGAGGTTAGTTGGTTCCATTTTTAGTGCGGGTCCATTGGGTCCGTTTTTAGTGCAAAGTTTGTTGGTGGGGTTTTTCAAAGTGACTGACCTACGCGAGTTTTAGCACCGACTGACCTGCGCAACTTAAGTTGGTGGAAGGCCATTTCAGCGCAATTCGGTAGAAGGTAATTTTAGCGTAGAGGTCGGTAGGATGTAGTTTTAGCACAAAGGTCAGATGGGGTCATTTTTAGCGCAAAGGTTAGTTGGGGTCATTTTTAGCACTAGATTTGGAAAGGTCTAGGGTGAAAGTATATTTAAAAAATATATTTATGTATAAGGGTGAATTTCTTATACTTTAAATATTTTTAAATATACTTTCAGGATGTTTGAGATAGGTTCCAGATCCATAGGATTTCATATTCAGATTCTAGAATTTTGTGGTTCTACTAGATTTTAGACAGCCATTTTTTAAGATTTTTAGGGTTTCAGACTTAGCCAAATCAGGGCTCCAGGATCATGCGACAAGATTGAAGTATATGAACCCCATAATGAAATCTTATGGAACTTGACATGATTTTGTAGCTCTAAGACCTGGAAACTAGGAATTTCAACATGACACATCTTGCAGAAGCAATTTCAAGGGTAATATCCAATGACATAGGATTTATGAGCAAAGTGCAGTAACACCCAATTTTAGTGCAAAAGGCAACAAATGACAGTCTTTTAAGCACAAGACCACTCAAGACATTTCCAAGTTAATCATGAAAGACATCAAATGACTCCATTCATGCAAAGTACTCAAATCAAGAACAAATCAGGCACTCTAAGCACAAATTCACCTTCTCATCATCATAAGTAAAAAAGCTCAAGACTCCAAGCCAAGCCAACAAAGGGGGTCTCCATTTGGCAAAATAGGGCATGTGTGCAAGGCACAACAAAACCCACCATCAAAACAATACTGCAAGGTGTGCAAGAAATGATTGCAATACAATCTGATTTGAACCATTACATAACCTGTCTTCTTTGAATTTGCATCTCCCTTTTTAGTCACACTTAGTCCAATCTGAATGTTAGTCTCTTTACTAATTCACAACCAATTCTCTTGAAACACAATCAACTGGTTATTGTCTTCATGGTTCAATTTGAAAGTTTATTGCATGATGTCTTCAACCTTGTTTGATTCATTCTTGCAAAAATCATGATCTCATACATCACATGATTCATCTATATAATATTTTCAACAATGCATATTAATCCACATCACAACATAGTATCATCTTATCATCTGATTATATTTGCAAACTCTTCATCTGACTGCTCATATTCTTTTCTCTGTTAAAACATGATCTTACATTCAAAATATCCTGACTCGTCTGTATTTCTTTTTCAAAAATTCACAAAAACATTTTTAGTCCTACATCTCTGATCTTCAAAAATCTAATGACAGAATGCACCTAAAATAAAAAATGCATAAAAAGAAGAATCCTTTTTTCTTCCTCCTTTTTGAAAAACTATTCATCTTCTGCATCATAAATTTCATCTCCTTCTCTACATGACGATACATTTTCACCTGCAAAACAAAATCATTCAATTCTTCTTCAAAGCCCTTCACATTCCTCTTCCATCTAATAAAAAATTATCTCGTTTCCTCTACAAAGGTCCATCATTCCAATATGAAAACATTCTCTATATTTTGTTAATCTCTCTTGCTATTTTAAAACACCAAAAAATCTGCCTTTAAAAAAAACAAAAACTCCTTATAAAATAGCTTGATTTGATGTCATAAAGGAATGACATATAAGCGACCATTAAAAATGGGAGTTAAAAAAGAAAATTTCTAAAATTAAAAAGAAACCAATTATCACCTTTTTTGGGCTTCATAAGGATTTTAAAAATAATATAAATTTCCCACTTTAAATAAAGGATATTTGATGGCTTTATGTAAATCGAACTCTCCATAGTCATTCGATGGCTTTTCAAAAACAATTTAAAGAACTTCAAAAAAATTTTGGCACCTATGAGACTGCTCAAGTGATTGCTATGTAGATCGGTGGTGTTTAGTAGAATAGGTAATGGGCCAGTTAAACTCATGACATAGATACCCTCTATTAGGTCACATTAAGTGACCCAACCTTTGATAGCAGGTCACCTTCACTTTATAAAATAAAGTGCAACTTACATAGTCCAAGTAGAGGATGAAGTAAATAGAAGTTTAGACTTAAATATTTTAACCTCTAATTAAAGCTTGGGTCTTTAAACAAAATTCAATGTTGACAGAAATGTATGCAAAAATCATTGAGACTGTCACCAAATTAGAGTAAACTTCTAAAACTCTTAATACTCCCATACCTACTACCTTCAACTTACAAACAACATGAGAATGACAACTCAACTTCAACTCATTCTGAATTTAACCAACAATCTCATCAACCTTTGAAATGAAAAACTTAGGACCTCCTAATTAGTGACCTTCAAATGTTCCATATGAGCAACTCCTTTTGACATTAACATGATCAGAGAATGAGAAGACCATGCAAGATACTTATGTCATATGAATAAACTCTTGATTTAACTTGTTAAAGTACATCAACATCCATGATGAACAACCGTAAATGTTCAACAACAAGATCTCTCAACTAACAAGATCAAACAAGAAACTCAACAACAAGATGACAAGAATCATGACAACATCTAAACCTTGTCTTTCTTACCTTGTTGATCATTATCACCATGACACTTTACCTTTTATCTTGAACAACACTAAACATCTTGCTACCCCTATGAGCATGCATTGTGATCAAATATGAACCCAAGATCCTATCATAAACAAGATGATCAAATATGAACCAATATAAACACCAAACATGATTATCCATCATGAGACAACATGAAGATATCCTGATCAAATCAAATCATGAAGATGATCATGAACAACTCCTATCAAAACCAACACATTGTAAACCTGCAAGACCTTTTTAACATTAATGACAATCAATCTCCATCACACTATACCTATAATATGGCTTAGAAATGCCAGAACTAGTGACTCCTTATTTTTTAGAAGAAAAACCTAGTTCTACTTGTTTTACACTTTAAAGATTTTTATAAGATCACCTGAAGAAGATAAAATAGGAGTTGTAACCCTTAAAACTAGAGATTAAACTAGGCCCCAAGGTGTAGTAGTTGTATATTTATGGAATATATGGTGGTCGGCCCAACATGGAGTTATGTAAAGAGTTGGCAATATTCAATAGTTTAAGCGAGATTTATTTTGCAAGTAAATTCTTATAGAGTTTAGCTGGGAAAGAACTTGAATGAGGTTATTATTCTAGTATAATTTATGGTAGAACTTGTTGAAGAGTAAATTCATAAGGGCTTTGTCTGAGAAGGTTAACTCTATAGTGAAACTGTGCTGAGAATTTAGAAGGTAGGGAAAATTGTGATCAGAATCATAAACATATGAAGGAGTCTCTAAGACAAGCTAACATGAACTATCGGAGTAACCTAAGTGTTTGGGTGGGACTCTATTTCGGGTCTCTCTAAAACTTTGATATTGAATACACTGGGTTATTAACTATATTGGTGGGACTCAGCATTTCAGCAGGACCCCAAAATGTGTCTCTCCGATATCCCAATGTTGACGTGAACTATTTGACATAATTCCTCAAAGAGATGTCATCTCATGGAATGCAATGATTATAGGATATACACAAACTGAATTTTGCAAGGATGCTCTCAAAATATTTGAATTAATTATGCACTCTTGAACATATCCTAACATTGTAAGCTTTGCTTGTATTCTAGGTGCATGCAACCATGCAAGTTTAGTGGATGAGAAATGTACATACTTCAATCACATTTGTAACCCTTATTGCATTATGTGTGCATGGTTGACCTCCTTGCCCATGTTGGCTATCTTGAAGACACCCTAAACTTTATCATTGAGATACCTGTTAAGTTTGTGTTGGTTGTATGGTTATGTTTTCTTAGTTCCTGTAGATCACATATGAATATAGGCTTAGGAGTATTTACAGCAACATTGTTTTTTGATTTGGATCCTAAAAATGCTACACAACTTATGTTCTTCTCTCAAACATCTATCCAGAAGTGGGCAGGTGTGGTGAGGTAAGGAGATTGATGAAAGATAGAGGAATTAAAAAAAACCCCGAATGTAGTTGGATTGAAGGGCATAAAATGGTTGTCAAAATAGAGACACCTATTAAATCTATGTTGGTTATTGAAATAGAGATACCAGAGATGCCACGATAGGAAAAATCAGGAGTTGTTGATCTGAAGCTCCACTGGAAGAGACCCTTAGTAATACACTCCATCGCACCTCTCCCCTGAACCTCCACATAGACATGAAACATTAGTGTTTACTATGTACCAAAATTTTAATTAAATTTTAACCATTTTAATATTTTGGTTTTGGCACTCATAGTTTATCGTTTGATCAGCGTGACACAATTTGGTGTCACGCTGATATGCCCTTGTCTGCTTGATACAATGTACTCAGCAAGTCTTATATTAATAATATAATATTATATTACAATATATTTATAATATTATATTATATTAGAATATTATAATTATATAATATTATAATATAAATATTATATTATATTAGAATATAATAATTATATATCATTATAATATAATATATATTATATTATATAATCATCTGGTAAAGGGCTAGATCTTTAGGTAGATAGGAGAGGTCACATGGAGGGGGTAGAGATAGCCCCTAGACATTTTATGTGGGTCAAATTTGTTTTCAGACAGTCAGAAAGTGCAATTGAACACCTTAGTAGATGTTGGCAACGTGGCGAGTAATGATTTTTTTGGTAGGTCGGGGGTAGACAGTCACTTCTCGGAGGCATGCAGATCATTAGTGGGCATGTTGTGTCATGGCTAGTGTGCTGAGATAGATTGAAGAGCCAAGATAATCTAGCTCCACTCATGGGAAACATCTGAGGTTTCTCTCCCTTTATTACTCTAGTCTAAGCAGACATTTATTGCCTTACCTTGTATTGTCTTTACATTCATGGATTATGATCAAATTGGAAAGAAAAAAGAATAGAGAAGTAATAGTCATTTATTTAATCATTTTTATTTGTCTGACCAATTATTTAGTTGTGTTTTTTGCTTGATGACCAAATTAGTCATTTATTTAGTCATTTATTTGGTCATTTATTTAGTCATTTCAACTAGTGACCAAATTAGTCATTTATAGCTATGTTACAAAAAATTTTGGTCACATGACTAAAAGTTTGGTCATGTGACTAAAAGTTTTAGTCACTTGGTCATTTATTTCCATATTTCTACTACTATATTTAACAAGTTTTTATTAGTTGATTTAGCTAGGCCATTGCCCTGGGGGTAGTAATTTGATGAAAATTTTAAAAATATCCCATGATCAAATGCCCAACTTGAAAGTTTAAGAGATGCAAAAGCAGGACCATTGTCACAGACTAGAGAATATGGACTTTCATAGCTAGTGATGATGTTGCTTTCCAAAAATTTGATCACATCATCTGAGGTGCATGTCCTGCTGCTAATGGCTTCAGTCCATCCAGTGTAGTAATCTGTAATGGTCAACACATACATGTGTCCTACTAAGGATGGAGGATTGATGGGTCTGATGAAATCCATACCCCATTATGCAAATGGGTGCATCTCCATCATAGGTTATAGTGGTTGAACTACATACTTTTCTTTATTTGAAGCAGTTTGACATGTGTGATAGAATTTGATGTGCTCAGTTGTATCCTTGAAAATAGTGGGCCAATAAGACCCAACCCTCAAGATGGTATGTGTGGTAGCCAAATGTGATCCATGGGTTATACCAAACTTATCATGAAACTCAAGAACATTGGCAACTTCTTGTTTGTCTAAACACCTGAGGTATATCCCATCATAATTCTTTTTGAATAAGACTCCCCCTTTAATCATGTATTTTTGTGCCTTGATCCTCAAATCTCTCCTCTAGGATGCTTTCATATTAGGTGGACATCTCCTTGTGATCAGGACATGCCTGATGTTAGAATACTAGTAATCATGCACTTCTGCATCTATTGTATACTATGTTGGAGTACAAGACCACTGAGAGGGGGGTGAGTCAGTGGTTGATAATATTTAACACCTTTTGTACCTTTAATTCACTTAGAAAAAAAATGAAAGAGACTTGAGGAATTTACCAAACACATATACACATGTATAATGATGAGCATAATGTTCAGGATCTTGATCAAACATAAGACATGAGGGCACAAGCATAGAGACAATCAACATAGACCATAACACATGATTTATGAGTGGAAAAACCTCATAGGGATAAAAAAGCACTTGGGAAAAATTGCTTCACTAGATTAATAAAATCCCACTGATCACAAAGCCTCATTGGCTATAATGCCTCACTGGCAACAATGTTCTAGTAGCACCAACTCCAAAATCAACAGGAGCACCCACTCCCTGACATAGCCTCACTGGCAAATATAGCTACCTCATTGGAAAAATGTACAATCTCATAATAACACAAAAATTATAGAGGGTTTCTCTGTTTTAATACAATTCACTGATCTTGCATATCCCCTTGCAATCACACTCAACTCAATTTGCATTTCCTTCTTAGTATCTTTGCACAATCAACTACATATTGTCTTCATATTGGACATGATTCACTTTGTAAATTTACTACATAATGTCTTCATCCTGTGATTTCTTCACTGCTACAAAAACATCTCATACATCTCTCAATTCTCAAACAAAATATTCACCTTTTTAATCATCTAATTCACCTACATTTTCTCTTCAAAAACCTCACCAAAAATTGTCTTCAATACTGCATATATCGGTCCTCAAATCAATATCATATGCACCTGTAATAAAATAATCATTAAAAATAAAATGACCTTTCATTTTCCTCTTCTCTACATATATCTTCACCCATTTCAAGAATAAAAACCATAAATGGCTTCCATCACATCACATTAAAAATCTTCTATAAATTTTTAATCAATTTGTACTATCAAGAAATAATAAATCATTTTCATCTTTGAACCCACTCACCCATCTGCATGAATACCAAAAGAAGAAATAATAAAATCCTTAATCACCACTCTTAAAAAGAATTTAATTTACCACTGAAATATTTGCCCTCTTTGGAAATAACAAATAGACTCCACCTTTTTGTCTTCAATGCTTGAGAGTGGAGTATAAAATTAGAAATAAATCTTCTTAAAAAGAAGCTTTTAAATATCCAAGAGATTCTACCTTTTAAGTGGCTAAAAATAGCCTTCAAAAATCACTTTTCAAATAGTCACACATAGATGACATTCTAATGCACGTCAATGTGCATGCTCGAGGGAGAGGAGCCTAAGTTTAAACATTGGCCATTGATTTCCATTTGTACGCCCTTTGCAATTTTAAACATGGCCTTTGATTTTCTTTTTGGCACCCCACGCCCATGTGGAGACTGACTGAAGTGGTGAAGATAGGTGGAGGGGCCCATAGGGATATGTCTTAAGACCCCTTCGATGGGTCACTTTAAGTGACATGACCTATATTAGGAGGTCAAACAAAAATTAAAACAAAAAGTGTAGAGGGGTCATGATGGGCAGAGATAGGTTCTTTGCAAATAAGAATAAACACATATAAGATAGGGTCTTGGCATCTTGAAATCTCTTATAGGAAGATAAGATTAAATACATATATGACTGTGAAGCATGAACATGCTCCTACATAACATGTAATATTCTAAGATCATGTTTCTTCTCTCTCTCTCTTGTCTTGAACAACAATATTGATGCAACATGTGAAGCATGTCTAACCCGAAGAGAATGATATTTGCATTGGAACCAAGTGAACAACCTATGAACAACATGACTACATGGAGTAATACTTTGTCAACCTTCTTGTGTATTTGCAACCTTGTATCATCACCATGCACTTCATGACCTTTGACATCAATGACAAATAATACCAATGCAACAAACTCCCCCTTTGGCATTAATGCCAACAACTTCCTTGTGACAAACAAGTTCTCCCCCTTTGACAACAATGAAAAAGGGTACCTCCAAAATAGATGGTTCTATTCATACAAGTGTAGTACACTGCAAAACATTACTCAACTCATCAACAAACAACTAACTACTATTCAAGCAAGATCCCCCTAAATTAGATGGACAAATGTGTAGGATGATTCTAATAAAAAGAACAAGAGAGCATTGCAGATTGTCAAATAACATGATTGATCAGCAATGAACACTAAGATATATTGTCAAATGTCAAATACACTTTCTTAACTTCATTCCACTATTGTATAACCTCTTTCAAAACACTTATTCTAATTGTATTGCCCTATTTATTAACTATTATATCCTTGTATGAATTTGACAATAACATGTAGATAACAATGTATGACACTGAGATCTCTCTGTGATAGGTCAGTTAACATTAAGTGAGTCTGAAACAAAAACAACTTCTCCCTAAAGTTTTGCACTAATGCCACTGATACTTGACAATAATTTCAAAACTAATGCAAATTGTCAAGATGACTAGTGAATTTGCAAACTCACTGTAAGTGAAGCATTAAACTCCTTGGCAACACAAATATCTTTGATTTGAAAAATACTAAAAAATAGAAATAAGTATAATTGATTTGAAAGAGTAAAGCAACAATATGGGGTGAGCAATTTACCCAGATTAGCACCACAAGTTGTTTGACACTATGAGAAGATCAACACAATACTAGCATCAAGTTTATGAATTCATGTTGCAAGAGAAAAATACCAAGATACTCCATTCTTCACATTCATATAAGTACAATAGCAACTGTCAAAGCAAATATGCAATGTATGTGCATTGAATATCCACCTGTATGATAAAGACATCACTGTAAAGGCAATGACACCATTAACTATGTCCTCTTACTATCAAATGAAGCATGATTGTACATGACTATTCTTGACATGTGCATTTACTTATTACTGTCCAAGATCACTACACTATCCAAACAAATGTTCACTCCTTTTCAAAACTATACTATCACATTCTAATACTATAAGATTATATCTATTGTCAAGACAACATATTACTATTAACAATGAACAAACAGAGAACACCTCAATACCCATTGTTGTCAAACTAGTTAAGACACTGTCTAGCAGATCAAGAGCATTGACACCATCATCCTGAAGAATGAATGCACTGTTTAATGGCACCTAAGACTTAATGATTCTTCCACACATAGTTTAAGAGAGACACCTCTATTGTTTCCAAAAAAAATGAACAACACTAATCCATGTCATCACCATGAGATGAAGGACACTAACCACTAAAAGAATCCTTATGATACATATGTTAAATGATGGGAAATGATACTTGAAAAGAGTAGAAATCTACTTTCTAATTCAGATCACACTCACTGCATAATCAAACTACTTCCTTTGAAATAATGGATAAGTCAATGAAGATCACTGTCTTGAGAACTCCACTTTGTTGTATAACACTTTAGCATTATATGAGCACACACTGATTCACTATAGCAAGGTCATCAAACTTGCAATTCAAGTCTTATAAAGTGTGACAAAAATAAAACATGAACTCACTCTGTCTTGACAACTTGATTTGACCATTTAAACATGTAATTACTACTAACCTCCTTGCATCTCAATACAATTCACTTGAATCATATTTTACACTTCAACCACCACCGTGTCCCTATTTACTATATCAAAGCTCCTGTTGTTCTTCTATCACTTCTAGAACTTCTTGGGGTAAGGGATATAACATTGGATGATTCCCCCTAACTTCATGATGTATCTCATGCAATAGATGATGTGACTTGTGCAAGATGCACAAGTTTCGTAGCCTCCATGTTTTTCTCAATTTTGTTTCTCCAAACCTATATGGGTCCTTTCTTTTTCTTGCTTAGTGCATCTACATTTTTATTTTTAGATGATGCTTTCAACTTACTTCTACACTGCTTAACTTTATGTCCCAATTTATGGCACTTAAAGCACGTGATATTGTAACCAATTAGAGGAGTAAAGGAATCATATCTTCTTGTCATCCCAAAAGTACTTCTATGATCATATCTTCCATATATCCAATAGTTTTTTGCTAGATGACGAACATTATCACAATTATAGCATACATTATTATAGTCCTGATTTGACAAACTAAAAGAAGTCTTATCCTTACTCCATCAAAACCATTTCTTGATTAAGTTCTACAATCTCTAGCTCTCTGACCATTAACATGAAAAGAATAGCAATAACTATGAAACTGAGAATAGTTGTACCTTATTGAATGGTATTGCTTGAACAATGGAGATTTTGAGGTTCTACTTGTCCTTCTACCTTCATCAACACATTTATCTTCTATCTTATCTATAGGAGCAGCAGCATGATGACCCAAATCTATCTTCTTCCTTGGTGTAATCCTAACTTTAGAAGTCTTCCCTTCTTCATATCCTAGGCCAGTAGTGTCCTTATGATGCTTTTGCTTGCTTAACATGTCATTTAAGCATTTAGTACTCTTTTCAAATTGTAGATTTTTGTGTAGCTTAGAAGATACTTTTTCCAATTCCTTTCTCTAAGAAACTATTTCTAACTCTAGTTTTAGACATTCATTAGTTTTGACTTCAAGACCAAATTTTGTAAAACCAACTACTCTTTTGGCTTCTTCAACTTTAGTCTTTAGGTTGATAATCAATTTGTCAGATTCATCAACTTGACTCTTTAAGTCTACAATCAGATTTCTTGCATCTTCAAGTTCTAAAGAAACTTTTACAAAATCTAAACATACCTTTTCCTTTAAATCTTTTTCTTGTTGAAGTTTGTCTTCTAGTCTCTTATTCTCTTTTTCAAGTTGCTTGATTATATCTAGAGCACACAAAAGTTCACGTTAAAAATCAACCTCACACTCATGTTCATCATATTCCTATCTATAGTTATCTTCACCCACAAAGAGATCTTCTTCATGTGAATGTCTCCATTCATTTTCACTTTTCTCAAACACCAAGTTGTCCTCTCCTTCAAGTGCATCACTTTGATGGATTCTAATCAACTCCTTCCACACATCCTGAGATGTTTCATAGTGCATAACTTTACAAGAAACTTCATCAGATAATCCAGATAGAATAGCCTTCTTTGCTATATGATTGCATTCATAAGCCTCTTTGTTACTTGTAGTATTATGTGATTGAGAGGAAATAAAATACCCATTCTCAATTGACATCCACGTACCATACCCTAAAGAAGATAGATAGGATTGCATTCTAATCTACCAAATAGAGAAATTTGAATCATCAAGGAAAGAAACTCTAGAAAAATCTTCCTCTAACTTAATACCTGACTCAACTTGTGTGACATTTCTATCAAACGATTGTAGATCAACATTTGAGTTTGGTATAGATGGCACCTTTTGATCAGTATGAGGCTTGGCATTTTTTTTTTCTTATTTCTTTTACACTTTCCCATAGTACTCCACTAATAGGACCTACCCAAGTTGATTAAACTTTGAAAAATGAACCCAAGGCTCTCATACTACTTGTTGGAGTACAGGACCACTAAGAGGGGGGGTGAATTAGTGGTGTATAATATTCAACACTATTTGCACCTTTAATTTCACTTAGAAAAAAATGAAAGAGACTTGAGGAATTTACAAAACACATATACACATGTATAATGATGTGCATAATGTTCAGGATCTTGATCAAACATAGGACATGAGGGCACAAACATAGAGACAATCAACAAAGACCATAACACATGATTTATGAGTGGAAAAACCTCATAGGGATAAAAAACCACTCAGGAAAAATTGCCTCACTAGCTTAATAAAATCCCACTAATCACAAAGCCTCACTAGCTATAATGCCTCACTAGCAACGATGTATCTAGGAGCACCAACTCCTTATGGAGTACCAACTCCATTATCAACAGGAGCACCCACTCCCTTACACAGCCTCACTGGCAAATAGAGCTACCTCACTGGTAAAATGTACAATCTTAGAATAACACAAAGACTACAAAGGGTTTCTCTATTTCAATACAAATCACTGCACTTGCATATCCCCTTGCAATCACACTCAACTCAATCTACATGTCCTTCTTAGTATCTCTACACAATCAACTACATATTGTCTTCATATTGGACATGATTCACTTTGTAAATTTGCTGCATAATGTCTTCATCTTGTGCTTGATTCACCCCTGCAAAGACATATCATACATCTCTTAATTCTCAGACAAAATATTCAACTTTTTAATCACCTGATTCACGTGCATTTTCTCTTCAAAAACCTCACCAAAAATTATCTTCAATGCTGCATATATCAGTCCTCAAATCAATTTCATAATGCATCTGCAATAAAATAATCATTAAAAATAAAACAACCTTTCATTTTCCTTTTCTTTGCATATATCTTCACCCATCTCAAGAATAAAAACCATAAATGGCTTCCATCACATCACATTAGAAATCTTCAATAAATTTTTAATCAATCTGCCCTATCAAGAAATAATAAATCATTTTCATCTTCAGATGCACTCACCCATATGCATGAAGACCAAAAGAAGAAATAATAAATCCTTAATCACCACTCTCAAAAAGAATTTAATTCACCACTCAAATATCTTCCCTCTTTAGAAAAAAAATAGACTCCACCTTTTTGTCTTCAATGCTCAAGAGTGGAGTATAAAATTAGAAATAAATTGTTTTGATACTCACAACACACCCCATTTTACCCTTTAGAAAAATGAGGACCCCTGATGTGGCTGTTGTTGTTTGCTTGTGTGTGGTCTTGCTTGGTGGTAAAAGGGAAAATGGAGGTAGTTGTTACAAAAGTGTTGAAATTAAAAATACCTCAGGTCAAGAAGAGAAACTAAAGGTGTCAAAGAATTCTTTGTAAAAAGTGATCAAGGGTTGCTTTTTGAACCAACTTAAAATTCTTGATATTTTGTGAGATATGAGAGTTTCAATAAAATACACTATTACGAAAGTTTGTATGTCGTATACAAATTAGTTTGTATATAAAGTTTTGTATATTTAGGTTTGTATGTTTTTGATTGCATGCATATCTTTAATACTCAAACCATTTGTATACAAACCAGACCTGATAGATGTTCAAAAGTTGAGTGAGGTAAGTGATAAATCCAAATTTACATGTTTGTTGCTATGTATGTCCAATATAAATGCAATTAATATACAAAGTGTCTAAAATACATGACCAAACCCGAAAAAGTATATAACTTAGTTTATAAAATCCAATAGCTCACGTTTAGTTGTTTCGTGTTTGTATGTATCAACTTTGCATATTAAATATACATACAAATGTGGATCTCAGTCGATAATTAAAAGGAGTTCAACAGTGGTGGGACCAGTGGGTCATTATCAATGAAGTTTATGATAGGAAAAAAGGGCTTAAGTATTGATACATACAAGGGCTAGAATGGAAGATCAAATAAATAATGATGCATAATACAATAGGGTTCCGTGTTTTGTATGTATACTATATACATAATGATATACAAAGGAGGAATACAAGAGATAAGACCGAAGTAACAAAAGAATAAAACAATCGAATATTCGATAAAGTCCATGGCTTGTATAATTGGTTGTATATCGAGAGATGCAAAGAGAGATACAAATAGAGTAAAAGGTAAAACCCGATGACAATTTTAAGAGAGGTATCCTTTGTATGTAAGAAATTTTTATGTATGCAAACCCGGATATACAAAAAAATGCATTATTAGAACATATAAGGAAATTAAAATAGAATAGATATATCTTTTGGTTCTGCACTTGTATGATAGATTGTATCTATTATATACATTATAAAATGCAAAAGGGAAATACAAGGTCAGATACAAAGTAAAGTGCAAAATTGTTTAAATACCATTCCATGTTTAAGTTTGTATGTTGAAAGCAATACACAAAAAGGATATACAAAGGCCAAGATGCAAAAGGCAGGGAATTAATGAGTGCAATGTTTGAAATACAAAATTGAAATGTACAAGTAAACTTAAGTGCTGCATTAAATACAACATTTACTACAAAACTAACAATGAAAATGAGGAAATTTAAACATAATATGGTTAAGTAAAGTTTGTTTTCACTTGCATAGTTGCATTTTTGAAAGTTAAAATTGCACAGGAATGGGATTACCACGCAGACGGAGTGAAGATTCAATAGTTGAATAGAGTTTCATAACGGCAACGGTGCACCTAAAATGGTAAATCCGGTCAACATCAATAAAGTTAAGTTGGTTGCGAAAACATGTATGTACTTTAAAATGCTGTTACAATGGAGTGAATGAAAATATTGATTAGTTATGGGTAATTTCATATGAAAATCCAAATGAATGGTAAATTATTGTAGCTGATTAGGGAAATTAATCAACTATGTTGGATAAGCATGAAATTGAAAATAGGGAAAAGACAAAAGAGTTAGGGTAAATGTAAAAGGGTAGAAAATTCATGGTAAAACCCTAGGAAGGACAAGTAAAATGAGAGGTTAAATATGTAAGTTTTTAAATAGAATGGCTCTGAAGAAAAAGTGGGTGGACACAGTGGATGAAGATAAGATAAAGGTAAAAAAGAAAAGAAAGCTGAGAAAAGAAATTGAAAAGGAAGCATTACCAATCCGGGGATACCCGTCTCTAATCAGTACAAGTGGAGTTGCAACATATACAAATATAGGTTGCTATGATGAAGAGGATGTCCTGCAGAAAATTACATTGTCAGATGCTAGTCCTGATATGAAATGCATCTGGGAGTAGGGGTTATATAAAGCTATAGGATTCCCGTTAGCATTAGAGGCTAAGGATCTAGTTTTGGAATGCATAAGTAGATACGACACAAACACCAGAAGGGTAATTCATGAAGGGAGGGTGATTGCTGATTTATCTCCAGAGGGAATAGCTAGGACATTTGTCTTGGAAATTGACGATAAAATGCTGGATATAGATATAGATCAATACATAGATGATTTTAATACAAATGAAAAAGAATGCAAGAGTACAATTTTGTACAGTTGGTATAATACATAAAAAAAATAATGTTGTAGAAAGGGTACCAAGAAACCTCCATAAAGTAGATTTCAAGGAGAAAATACATTTGATGATCACAATGCTGAGTAGACTGGTAGGGTTAAGAGATGCAATTGAGTGTGAACCATGGATGTTCATTGTTATCTGAGGTTGGGAAAATTCATTGGACTAAGGCTATTAGCACTACCATATGGAAATAGGCCATGTTAACAAAGCAAAAATTGATGCCTTTTTATTGCTCAACTCATGTATTATATTCATGTGCAGCTAATGTTCAACCTTGCATAGCTGGGATTGATAGAATTGGGACCTTCGAAAATGGTCTAGACTACGAGTTAGTTTATAATCACTATCTAGATTTATAGGAGGATAATGCATTAAAGATGTTTTCTCTTGTAAATGATGTGTTTGTTGCAAGTATGAGGTTAACCAGTGTTGTCATTGATGTCAACATACTCATATTGCATTGGTAAGAAGGTTTGGATGAGCTGTGTGTTGAGGATATTAAGAAAAGTAGTCTCATTCAAGAACAGTGAAGAACAGTGATAAGAAGAAGGCAAATGTACTCAATAGGTTGAGAATCAGAGGATGCGGATTAAAGGGTTTGTAGATATGAGTCTTGAGATGATCTAGTTAAGATTTTAGAGGTCCGCATGAAGATCTGAAGAATTTGTGATTGGTCAAGTAGAATCAGTTCCGGGAGCTGTTCCGGAGTGATAGAGTGTTACAAAAAGGTCTGGTGAGATCCGGAGGAGCATTGTTAGACTTTGCGGATTGGAAGGAGTGTTTAGGATGTCCTTGTGATGTTTCATCTTGGTTTGTACAATGTTTGGAGGTCTGGAAGCACCTTCTTCAGTATGATAGTGGCGACAGACTGTGTTCTTGAAGTTCCAGATGAAGAGGAGAAGAGATTCCAGTGAGTAGAGGAAGTGCGGGTGTACCTAGTTAATCAGGCAAGCTCGTGAAGGTTCTTGGATCATGTTGAGGTTATGTTGTCAGTCTGCATTGGTGGTAGAGCCCAAAATTGAAGATATTCTTCTGGATGAAGTTGTTGCTTAGACTAGCTGACCAGATGAGTTGTTCATCTTGCGAATGTTCTTGTGGTGGCCGACCGGATGTATTAATAATCTTGTAGATGTCCTTATGGTTGATTTCCGACTTAGATGATTGTTCCTAACTTGATGTCTTTTATAAATAAAGGTTTGTGAGTTCATTTCAAAGTGTGTTGAGCAGCGGATGAGAGTGGTATAGCGAAAGAGCAAAGGGCAGAGTAGAAGTATCTCAAGCTTAAATGGAACTGATCCAGACATGGTAAAGATGTCAATCTCCAGTTCAAGTTTGTGATTCTTATCACTTTGTAGATAGTGTGTCTCTTGTAGGCAGCGTGCCTCTTTGTGAGTAGTGTGCTTGGGCAGTGAGCCCTAATTGGCATGTGTCATTCTTTTTCTTATTCTTCTAACAGAGAATAATCCTTGGGTTAATCACCCCATGGTTTTTCCCTTAACTGGGTTTTCCACGTCAAAATCTTGGTGTCTAATGTGTTGATGATTATCTGCTCTTGTGTTTATGCATTATGCTTTCATGAATGATTAACTGATATGCTATTAACTAACAAAGAAGAATCAAGTGTTCAAAATAGAAGCAAGTCTTTGCACAACTGATTCACCCCCCCTCTCAGTTGTGTGCCCTAGATCTAATAGTGTTTTACACAAATATGGTGAGAGTTTTGACTGAAGATAAGGATAGGAGGTTGTTTGAAGAAGCAACAAATACTATAGGTTTACACAGTTCATGGTACATATAATTTCCTAACTTCACATATATCAGAACTAAAGGTTTTGATGGGAAGCCATTCATACTACCTCGATATCCTTCAAATAAGTTAATTGTGTTGGAGTTTTCCAGGCAAAATTTGAATGCATTCTGGATATACAAATGGAAGTGGGGTAGAGGAAATATCAAACTCCTCTAAGCTATTGGAAGGTATTCCTATTACAATGAGGAAGTAGCTAGTTATGCAAAGTAAGAACTGAGATATTATGGTTTTGAAGAGTTTGACCTAGCTAGGCACTTTGATCCTTTTCATAGGATTCAAATGCATAATGATTCTAAGTATAAGCATCAGGTACATATTGAAGATTATTGGTCTGATTGTGAGAAAGAAAGGAACGTAAGAAAGAGAGCTCATGAGAGTTTAACTATGGAGCAAATGAGGACAATGGATGAGATTAATGTTCCCCTAGAAATTGAAGATGACAAGTTGGTGTTACACCACAGTTATGAAAATATAAGATTGCTCCCTATTAATGAGCTAGATTGGTCACAACCATGGGCGACATCTTTGAATGTTGTGTCAAACCTAATTATATTATTCTCTAAAACATGGTTGAAGGATCAAATAGAGGAACTTAAGGCTAATGGTGTTGAGCCTACATTTCAAGAAAAAGGTAAGAAAAGAGGAAAAGAGAAACACGATAAATTACAATGTTTTTATGAGAAGAAAAGAAAGATTGTGGAAGCTAAAATCATTGAGAAGGATAAGAATGTAACTTTAATGGATCCTTACACCTTAGGTATCACAGTTGTAGTAGCCTCAAGAACATTTTTCGAGGTAGGATCATCAAGTCATGGCATCAGTATAGAACAGACCCAGACAATTAGGATGCTAGCAGGACAAAAAGTAATGAAGGCTATAGTAATTGAATCTTCAATAGGAAATACATCAATACAAGATGAAGTTATAGGCATTCCTTAGGTTGAAACTAAGTTGAAGGGTATACCTACTGAATCCACACCAGAAGAAAGAAGACAGGGCTATAGAAAGATTAAACATGAATTAACCGAGGAGAAGCTGCAAGAGTCAAAAGCCTGGGAAATCAAGGGAGTAAGTGAAATGGTGAATGTGGAAAGTAATAGAAGTTATGAAGAAAGTATAGAGGTAGAGAAGATAACTAGGGTAGAATATGAAAATAAGGAATAAATGGATAAAGGTTATGATGTAATAGAAGAACATAATACCCAAGTATATATAAGGAAGGCACAAGCCTTGGGGCTAAAAGGAGAAAATGTACAGGGAGAGATGGAAATAATAGATCCTTTTGGTACATTGGTATCACCAGACATAATAGAGGAGGTGCAAGTTGTTGCATAGAAAATAGAAGAATCAAATGAAGAAAGAAAAGAAAAAGGTATAGAGAAAACAGAGGAGTCAATACAATCAGAGAAAACAAACACAACTGAAGAGATACTGAGTCAAAATAAGGAAATGATAAAGGAAATAGTGTTGCCAAAGGATTCTGGCATTGATGTTTTAGATGTTCTCAATATGTATAATGAACAAAGTGAGCAAGAAGAAAATACAGAAGAAGAAAAGAACACAAAGAGAAAAAGAGAAAAGGAAAAGATTGTAAAAAGACTAGACAAATATATAGATCAACTTTCACAAACAGATCAAACATACTTGCCTGAAATTGTACAAGGATAGGCTGAAATAATGAAAGAGACAAAAGAGATACCAAGTAGTCCTAAGAAAGACATAGAAAATATTGCTGTGGAAGATGGGGAGCACAAAGAACAAAAGGAGGTTCCAAGAGGAGAAGAAGAAGGAAAAGAAAATGAAGAAGAAAAGGTACAACAACAAGATAATATACCATTAGTCTTAGATCAGTAGCTTCCACCATAGCAATCACCACAACAAGAACATATAGAAATAGAGAAACCTCAAGAAGAGGTAATTAATGAAGAAAAGAAAATAGAAGTAAGTATAGAAGCGCCAGCTTGGATAGGTGCAGAAGAGTGGAGAGAAAAAGTAGAGGTACAAGTAGTGCCTATTGATATTAAAAGTTTATTGGGAGGTAATCCAATAAAGGAGAAAAGTAAAGCAAGGATTATGTCAGTAATAAAGAGAACTCTTGAGCTAGTAATACCTCAAAAGGAGAAAATTAAAGGAGAAATGAGTATGGATAATTATGAATTGATTAACATGGATTTGGGATATGTGACAAGAGAACAACACATTGCCGAATGGTAGGATATGAATAAGGTCATCATTGAAATGATCAGAAGGGATAAAGATATGTATGATTATTTGAAAGGACACATTGTCCAGTTACAACAATTTATCCAAGGTATGTTTGATCCTAGCTCTAGTATGCTAGAGTTACCTACAGAATTGACAATCTTGTCTAAAGATCAAATAAATGAGAAGGAAAATAAAAGAACAGAAGCAAATATTTTTGAAAAGTGGCTCAAGGACTTTATACAAAAAGGAGAGGATGTAGTAAAATAGGTAGTAGCAGGTTGGGACATGGCTCTGATAGGAAAAAATAAATGTAATGTTCTAATACATCTATGTTAGTTCACATTAGAGAAGTCCAAAATAGAATCAAAGAAGCTTGAGGAGATGAATGAAAGAGTAGAAGAGTTAATAAATGAGGGACTCATTACTCCTCGGATGGCTAATTAGTTACCACAAATAGGGTTAGGGTTGAAGTTTGAGGAAGCCATTATAAAAATTTGTATTGTGAATACTAGAGACTTAGAAGAGGTTGCTGATGATATAGTGAGGGTTCATATGAAGATAATAGAAAAACTAATTAGGCATGAATGCCAAGAAGTACCTGCATATGGATTAACAAGGGCAATGATAGAGTACAAAGCCATCTACTCACCATGTTTGGAGAACCCAGCAACACACTTAAGTACAACAATGATTGATTCAATCATGGACATAAATGCTAAAATAAAAAAGTATCAAAAGAGAGTAAAAGGTTTATCAAAGCAAGAGAAAATATTGAAAGAAGGAATTGAATTGCAAGAATATACATGGGCCAAGAATCAAGAGGGTGATCACAATTTCATTATGGGTGTGATAGGCAATTTTGTAGAGTACCTAAAGGAATAGGGATGTGATAAAAGAATATCACAAATAATAATTTATGCAAATTCTCAAGTTCTTTTGTTACCATCACCAATTGGAAGTCAACAAGAAGAGAAAGTCAGCACGGGTATCTTTTGTTTTTTGAAAAGATTCTAATGGCATCTTTATACCAAGGAATGATACCATTGAAGATATTTTGGGAATGGTTGGGAAATGATTCCTACCATTGATTTGTAGTGTTTGAATGTAGACTATTGGATTAACTTTGTAACTGTATTAGGAGAAAGGCTTCAAAATCTATATAAGAGCCTTTGCTACATGTATTTTAGTACACAAGGATTTTGAATTTTTAGTTTAAGGCAATAATTGTCAAGTTTTATTGCAATAGAGAGGACATTTCTTTTAGTTTTAAGAAGGAGGTCACCTATGTCTACATTAAGGAGTGCATGGAATGTCCTGTCTCCTTTATGTATCTATCAAAGAGTTTGTAAGTTTTCTGGTAATTTGATCAATGCAACAAAAGTCATTATTACATTGTAAATTTTGTATGACTTTATACTTTGAATAAAGGTAAACTCAGAATTCTGCATCTATTACAGAGTGTTTTATGATTCATAATTTTACTTGATGCATTGTTCTTTGAAAGATTGAAATCTCTTATGTATATTCATGAAAATGCTGAGGATTTTACATTTACAGATTTGATTATGTTGAATTGTTCAAATCACTATATTCTTTAATATGTGGATAATAGAGCATTTAGATCATGTCTAGAACATTATTTCTAATTCTAGTCTTTCTAACTTTTCTCCAACATTTCATAAATAATTAGTTGAAACACAGTTATCTAAAGGAAATTGTGAAAGATCCTATAAAATACAAGGAAATGTTAATGATGTTTAATGATTTTCATAAAGTTTGAAATATCAAGTCTATTTTTATGGAATTCATATAAAGTTTGACTTGAAAGTTATAAATAGTTGCAAAGGATCAATGATTTGAGAGATATTTTGAGATATTTGCATATAATAAGTGATAATAGCCAGTAACACATCCTTAGATTTAGTAAGGCCCCTTGAATATAACAGCTTAACAATGAACTATTGGTTTATCCCACGAGGTCAAGAACTGACCATCCAGAAACTTGAGATTGAGAATTACTAGTTAATTCTTCATATCTTCCATGACAGCTAAAGTTCTTCTATGAATTTTAACTATGTTGTGAGTGTGTAAAAACTCTCATCAACAATAATTTGGAAATAGAAGGAGGGCTTGATTGGAATTGTCGTAAGATTTGTGCAAAGCTAGCTCATAATAGTGGTTGAGTGACTAGGTCTAGGTCTAATTCAAGTGATATTTTTGTACAATTACCTGACAAAAGATAGAATAAGTGTCCTTTGATCTAGAATCCTAGAATATCACATGTAGGAAGTTCATCATAAACTCCTCCTGGATCACCTTTTAACATACATAATATAGTGAGCCCTGACAGTTCTTCATTTAGATCATTAAATCTCAGTTCAGGACTACCTAGAAGTCCAAGTCCTCCTAGAGGTCGTAGTCTGCCTTTGAATCCAAGTCCCCCTAAAGTTCCAAGTCCACCTTGAGGTCCTACCATGGCATATTTTAACACCAATTCTCCAATATCATTTGTTGAATATCATGAAATGCCAAAAAATATTGAGAAGATCTGTCCTAAATATCAATTGAATCAAGATCTGGAAGATCATATTAGAATATTCAAGGAATCTCGCTTTAGAGAAAGATTAGAACATCAAGATGTGGTGTGTAGGTTGTTCCCTTACACCTTCAATGAACATGCTTCTAATTGGTATGTCAACTTATTGAATGTTTATATCACTACTTGGGAACTGATGGAGGAGGCATTCTTGTCTAGGTTTAGGGGACTAGTGGAGCCTTCTACCTTGTATGACAAATTGGTAGCAATTAAAAGAAATGAGAGAGAGCTCATAGACAATTTCAATGATAGGTTCTAGAAAGATTTCTCTAAATTAGTTGTTCCTTATACTATAACTCTTGAGGCCATACTGGCAATGTATTACGCTGCTTTATATCCATTGACTACAATATTTGTCAAGAGAAAAGTCGATATTGATACTTTATCAAAATCTTACAAAGAAGTAGCCACTATAAATCAAGAGATGAGACAAACAACGTATAATCCTTTTTTTGAATGTAGAAAACCCTAGGATTCAGAATCAAGCACAACCATGGAATGGAGTTCCAATGCATCATACTCCATTATTAAATCCAATTCCTACGTATAAACCAGTGTATAACCCTTCTCCCATTCAGGCTATAGTTCCTTATACTACTAATAATACTAGTAACAATCAAACTAATGGTCAGTGTTTCTTCCGGCCTCCTCAAGATACATTTATAGCTAAAGCACAAGATGATAAAGAGGAAATAAAGGAAATTACTGCACATTTAAGGAGACTAACCACTGAGATGACACAATTGAGAAATGAAAACTTCTTTATAGAAATACTTAGGGACAAAGTTAAAACTAGAACCAGAATTATAGTCATGGTCAAGGTCCAAATCAAAATCAGAATCATAACCAAGGATAGAATCATAATTAGGGATAGGGGATGCAAAATAGGGGATACAGTGGAGATAATAAAGCTTGGGGTCATAACAATGGAAATTAGAATCAACCTAAACCATCTAGGACATGGAACATGGGACCAAATAATGGTACTTTGGCCTCTCCATTTGAGAATCCAGACATTCAAGAGTTGAAATAGCCAGTGAGGGTCCAAATGGCTAATGTAGCATTAAAAAATTGGTGCAGGATTCATAATATGAATGCACATGTTGACCTTGATTGTCCTCAATTTCATCTCACTGCCAACATTTATAATGTTGAAGTACAAGCTCCTACATCTGAGTTTATCATTCCCAAAGGGAATGAAATAGTACCTTCAGGATTTGAGTTTGCTTTAGTCTTAGAAAGTTTTACCTTCGCAACTAGGGAAGAAGAGAATCAAATAATAGAGAATGAGCCTTATTATTGTGAGAGTTGGCATCCAGAGTTAGCCCTAGTGTTGGATGCTTTTCAGTTTCCTTTCAAAACTAAAAATGAGGTATTATGTGAACCAGAAGAGGTGTAGGCTTTTCAACAATCTAACAAGAATCACACTTATAATTTGAGAAGCAACACTATGTTGGCAAGAGACAAAGTGTAGCTTCATAAGTGTTGTCATTGATGGCAACAAAGTTCATCCCACCCATCTGCAGGACATGGTGTGCCTATACCAAAAGTCAAATTGAAGAGTATTGTGGTCTGGTAAGCAAGAACAGAGCATGTGGCAAGGTCTGACAGACAGGTCCGGATCTCTTAGAAGAAGTATCTTAGTAAAGTACAGACTTGGGGAAGTCAAGAGGTGTACCTTGACTGATACATTCTAAAGATTGAGCCTCCAGTGATGGAAGAGTAAAGAGATATGAGCATCTAAGTATTGAGCTACTGTTTGGCAGAGTAAACTATGAAAGACCTGACCGGTAGAACATCAGACGTTAATCTGGATGAGATATTGATGGTGATCAAGTATTTTGAGGTATCATTCATGATTGGCTGACATGAATGATGACTTCTATAAGCATCTCCTTGATATGCATCACTTGTAAGCAAGGATTCAGCTGATAGATTAGAGTTTAGGAAAATATTGACTATTCTAGATGCCGACTAGAGAGGTGTTGAAATCATTGGTGCAAATATATATATACCAGATGGATTTGATGTAAATTTTTTGTTGTGTGAAAGTGTGTGGTGCAAAGAAAAGAAGAGGAGAAGATTAACATCAGTAATACAAGTCTGGTATGTGACAGGATAGCAGTACCAAAGAAGAAGAAGAATGAAGTGCAATAGATCAGTGTATTGAGCCTAACCGAAACTGAATCTCAGCATATATAGATGCTTCTCATCAGTTCAAGTATCTTGTTACTTTATTTGTATCTTGTAGGTAGTAAGCCTCTTGTGAGTAGTGTTCTTGGGCAGTGAGCCCTAATTGGCATGTGTCATCTTGTACTATCTTATTCTTTTAATAGAGAATACATCTTGGGTTAATCACCACGTGGTTTTTTCCCTTAACAGGGTTTTCCACGTCAAAATCATTGTGTCATGTGTTATTTCTATTTCATGGTTATGTTTGGTTATATGATTTGATGCTGCATTAATTATCAAGAAAGATCAAAAAGTTAAAGTATTTAAGATAACTGATTCACCCCCTCTCTTAGTTATCAACAATTGGTATCAGAGCCAAGTTCCTCCAAACAGAGCCTAACAACTTGAGGAAGATTTGGGAATTCCAATGGATGTGTATGGTATGAAGGAACAACTTTAGTCTGCCCTAGATGATATTGAGCAATCTCACTCTGAAGTCAACAACTTGAAGGAAAGACTCAAACAGGCTGATGATTTCATAAATGAGCTAAAAGAGAAACTAAGTATCTCTATGAAAAAGAGAAAAGATATACTTCAACAATTGGTAAGTTAACATGAAGAAAATGACACAAATGAAGATCTAAAGGAGAAAACCAAGTTATGTGAAAAGCTATCAAAAGAGGTCATTATGGTAAGACATGAAATGGAATCAGGAGTTATGAAATTCACCCAAGAAATTGAAGAGAAAAGAAAAACTGAAGATGATCTAAGACAATCTCTCAAGGAGAAGTTAGAAGACTGCCACAAAATGGATAGAATAATTAGGCATCTAGAATCTGATCTTGAAGAAGCTAGAGACAATCAAGAACAACTTGAGAATCAGATTGACACTCTTAAAAGGTATCTTCAAACAGAAAATGAATACAAAGAGAAATTCAAGATAAGCTCTGCTCAACTTGAAGTTCTTCTTCAAAGCCAAAAGAGGGTAGATGACAAGCAAGGCTTGGGGTATGAAAAAGGTGAATGCTCCGGATCCGGTTAAAAGAATTCCAAATTAGAAAATCCAAGAAACAGGCCTAGAAAACATCTGGTAAGATAACCTAATGCTCAAAGATATCCATCTTTCAATGGGTACTGCCACAACTATAATAACTTTGGTCATAAAGCAAATTAGTGTAGAAGAAGAAAGAATTAGACTAACCCATCCTTCTTTGGATAGTGTTTCAATTGCAAAAGGTATGGTCACAAATCTCATGAGTGTAGAAATATGCAAATGAATAATTCATTTAATGGTAGATACTTTGCATGCAATAGAATGGGACATATGGCTAATCAATGTAGATCAAGAGGATATCAGTCAAATATACAAAAAAATGTTGTTTGCTACAATTACAATAGATCCGGTCATATTACCAAATTCTACAGAAGTAAGAATTAGGACAAAAGGGGTCTAGTGCATCATAATCAAAACCAAGACAAAGGAAAAGGAAAAGTGAATGCGGATGAAATTCAAAGAGAGATGAACAAGATTTGGGTGAAGAGGAGTACAAAAAATGTTGGGGATGGATCCACACTAGAATCTGGTGCTGATATTCCTTCTGGAAACTGAATAGATGAGCTCTGACTCAGGGGCAGTCACAAAGGAAAACTATTTCCCCTAGCCAGTCAATTGGTGCCTGAAATTGACATGTGGCAAGTGGTAGATTAAAAGGCATCTTAGACAAACATCTAAATAAGTTTTGGTAAAGATATGAAAGATTCGTAAGAAGTTTAGAAGAGGCTAATCTTCTAAAGATTGATCCAGTTTTACAGTCATCCTGTAAGAAGCAGTCTTTACAGTTAGATCTAGTATGATTCAAAATTGAGGAATCCTCATTTGTGGATAGATTAAATGATTGAGGAAAGAAAGATAGATTTTCAATAATAACCAAGAATAATTCAAAGCATATCTCAGTGATCCAGAAAAAGATCTTTCTTAGAACAAGGAGAACAAGGCAACTGGAATGACTTGAGTTGTACATTTATTACAATGTGAAATTAGGGTTTTGCTCAGTGATAAAAGGGTTCGTTTGCTCTTCATTTGCACATTTGCATTAGTGAAATAGACAAGAAGAGCTTTGCAATCAAGATTGCCTCATCTCTCTCAAGGATCAATCACAGAATCCAAATTAGCTAGTGATCTCTTCAACTCATTCTGTGAACCCTAAAAGGCGTACGAGGTATTTTTTGCTCTTTTTCTGAATCTTTAAAGATGACTACTCTAAATGTTGTGAAGATTTCTGATAGGTCGCACCCTAAATTTAAGAAACATCCCTACAAGTCTCTAGAAGTGGATCCTTTAGGTGCGTTTTCTAGCATTCCGCATGGGTTTTGCATGTTGAAGATGTTAGGGCAAACATTCATGCAAACATTGAAGAGTTTGGACAATCCAAGCTGTTAGATATCTATCACAATCAGTTAATAGATGACTCTTCTAATCTCAAACCTCAGTATAAGGCTATCCAAGATAAACATTTTGCACAGTACATTCATTTCCCCTATTTTGCAGAAGATGAATGAGTGTGGTATGTTCTAAGTAGAATGCATGATAACTTTATATGGTTGATGAGGCCGTTCAAGATAACCAAGGATGCCATTAGGGTAGTAACCGGATTACACTCAACCGGTGGGATGCCTACTCTCAAATCTGTCAAAAACCAAATTGTAAGTGAGGCTACTAGATCAAAATTTGATAAAAGAGCTATGACTATTGAGGACATCACAAATCCAGATATCAAGTTTGCATCAATGATAATTGGCTATAAGATATATCACTCCAATAGGGAGAATTCAGTATCTGGAACTGCTGTATATACTGCTTATGAAATGTTAAGTAAGAATGCTGACTATGATCTCTATGAGCTTCTTCTGAACCAACTTTTGGAAAATCTATAGAAGATAAAGAAGGACAAGAAGAACTCCTTCAAATATGGTGTCTTGATACTCTATTTGTTCTTCTATTATATGAATGAGCTACCCGGATCTAGTGGCTGGATATGGCAAAATGATAGACTGGCTGCCATACAAATTAAGGATTACTTGCATGGACTTGGTGATGCCAAGGCACAAAACACAACACTCTGGGGGTATTTCAAGAATTTTTAGAACATGATGCAAGCCAAAGAAAGAATTCCTCAATCGCTAGTTGAAAAGTACAAGGATACAATATTCTTTATGGTAGAAACTGATCAATGCCTAATGGAGGCAGTAGAACCAAGATCAGTATGGATCGTGCCAATGGGGTATGTAATGGATGAGAAAATTGTAGAGTTGCATGTTCAGCACATGCTAAGTCAAGCCAAAGATCCCAAGGTAGAAAGGTTTGGAACCTTTGAAGAATTGAGTGTAAAGATTCATGTGGAGCTCAGACAACTGGAGATGAAGAGAAAAGTAAGAAAAGAAGTAGAGAATGTTGCCAAAAGGTATGGTATCTCAAAAGAGGCACTTGATGCAAATAGAGAGAAGATAGAAAGGATAGAGAGAGAAAAGGAAGAAGCAGAAAAAGAAAGTACTCCGGTAGAAGCCCCCTCCCGGACCGGATCCTCTAAGAGCTTTGCATCTGCCACTGCTAAGAGCTCAAAGGCATCAAAACTGGAAGCAAAATCATCTGGTAGCGGAGAAAAGAGAACCAAGACAAAGGCTACAAGATCATACACAAACCTCAAAGATGATGAAGAGATAGAGACAGATGAGGAAATAAAGAAAATGAAGAGAAAAAGAAAACTTCTGGTACCGATCAAGACAAGGAAGAGAAGGCAGAGGAATTTGTTGAAAAGCCTACTCTGTCCTTCGATGATGTAGTCAAAGCAATTATTGTGGATGGGAACTTGCAACCAATAACAAAATTATATGATGCGTATAATGATGCTGATAAAAAGATCCTGGAGGAAGCCATAGTTAAGTACTTGAACATATACAATAAAGCATTTATTGAAATTATCTCTCTGATTCCCAAAAGTTTAGAGAAGGAACTTGAAATGAGAAAGGAAAATGACAAGGCTAAGGACTTAGAGATTAGAGAACAGATAGCTATTTAGCTCTATCCTTCAATCACTCTGAAACAAATGGATATGATCTTCAAAGATTGCAAAGATGAGTTCTTGAGTAAGGCTAGAATGAATCAGCTCATGCTCAGAGAAACTGATAAAGTGGCAAAAGAAATAGAAGAAATTCTCCAGAATGCCTATAAAAGATTCAATATTCCTGTTGTAGAGGATTTAAGTGATGAACCCTCTTCCATGGATGATAAAGAAGAATATACTGAAACAATGAGAGAAGAGGCAAATGAGATAGGTGTAGAGAAAACTAAGGACTTAGATTCCTCTATTCCAGAAGAAGTCCAAGAAGAAGAAAATATCTCTCATCCAGATTCTGGATCTAAAGGAGAAGAAAGATTAGAGGAAAAAGAAGATGATAACAATAAGGCTGCAGAAGGGGAGAAAATTCTGTCTCCGACAAGAGACACAGTAGAAGAAGTAAAAGATTTCTTAACCAAAGAAATGATGGAATTTGATGAACCGGAACTTCTTCAAGGATTGTTCAATTTTGACTCCCTCTCCCTAGTTCAAATCATGAAGCTAGCATCCTTTACTTCAGCAAAGGCAAAAGAAAAACTTTTGAAATCTTACATAGAAGATTGTGAGATAATTAAGATTGCATCTGGTGCATTAAAGAAAATCATGCCATCCTTTCAAAGGATTCTTCAGCCTCCACATCTGGTAACTTAAAATCTCTTGTCAATTCAATTAGCACACATTTTGATTCTTTGGAGAAGTCAGCTAAAGGAAGGGTGCGGAAGGAGTTTTTGGGAAAAATATTCTCTAAAGTGCAGGGTCTAATAAAAAATGATAGGAGAGTTATGGATATTGGAATAAAGATCTTAGAAAATTCTCTCAAAGATGGCAGAGATATCTATAAATTTTGTTTATCCTAGCTTAAAGTGACCAAGGATATTGACAAGAAAGTAAAAGAGAAAGAGGATAAACTACTAAGTTTGTCTCAAAGTTTTGATCCTCTCTCCTCTTCCATAGTAAATCAAGAGTGTCAGACTATTGTAGTCACAAATGCAATAAAGAAACTTGAGAAGGAAAGGAAGAACATAATAAGCCAAATGGGTGAACTTAGAGGGATCATTATCCCCAAGTTAGAGGCTATGCATGAAGCTCTAACTGATGCTCAAACCACAGCCCAGATCAATGATTCGACAAATCCCAAGAAGGTAGAAGATTTTGCATTACTGTTGAGTGGACACATCTCAATTTTGGATAGGATGAAGCAGAGTTGGGCGACAGAAGTTGTACAGTTGAAAAATACTTTTGTAAACATACTTAAGTATATGTAAGTACAACTTGTATATATATATATATATACTTATGTGGATATGAATAGACAATTTTTGGAAATTTTGGTGTGCGGACCCTACCCTTTTCCATTGATGTCAAAGGGAGAGTGAGGAGCAATGAAAAATGTGGAATCTAGCTAAGGGGGAGCTTTAGTAAAGTGTACATTAGAACGGAGCATCAGCCAAGCGGGAGTGCAGTGTGACACTCAGTCATTTTTCACTAAATGTTGTCATCAATGCCAAAGGGGGAGATTGTTGGCAAGAGACACAATGTAGCTTTATAAGTGTTATCATTGATGGCAACAAAGTTCATCCCACCCATCCACAGGACATGGTGTGCCTATACCAGAAGTTAGATTGAAGAGTGTTGTGGTCCGGTAAGCAAGAATAGAGCATGTGGCAACGTCTGATAGATAGGTCTGGATCTCTCAGAAGAAGTATCTTAGTAAAGTGTAGACTTGGGGAAGTCAAGAGGTGTACCTTGACTAATACATTCCAAAGATTGAACCTCTGATGATGGAAGAGTAAAGAGATATGAGCATCTAAGTATTGAGCTATTGTTTGGTAGAGTAGACTATGAAAGACCTGACTGGCAAAACATCAGACCTTAATCTGGATGAGATATTGATGGTGATCAAGTATATTGAGGTATCATTCATGATTGGATAACATGATTGATGACTTCTATAAGCATCTCCTTGATACGCATCACTTGTAAGCAAGGATTCAGCTGACAAATCAGAGTTTAGGAAAATATTGACTATTCTGGATGCCAACTAGAAAGGTGTTGAAATCATTAGTGTGGATATATATATACCAGATGGATTTGATGTAAAGTTGTTGTTGTGTGAAAGTGTGTGGTGTGAAGAAAAGTAGAGGAGAAGATTAATAGTAGTAATATAGGTCCAGTATGTGACAAGACAGCAGTACCAAAGAAGAAGAAGAATGAAGTGCAGTAGATCAGTGTATTGAGCCTAACCGGAACTAAATCTCAGCATTTATAGATGCTTCTCATCAGTTCAAGTATCTTGTTACTTTATTTGTATCTTGTAGGTAGTAAGCCTCTTGTGAGCAGTGTGCTCAGGTAGTGAGCCCTAATTGGCATGTGCCATCTTGTACTATCTTATTCTTTTAACAGAGAATACATCTTGGGTTAATCAGCCTATGGTTTTTTCCCTTAACAGGGTTTTCCACGTCAAAATCATTGTGTCATGTGTTATTTCTATTTCATGGTTATGTTTGGTTATATGATTTGATGCTGCATTAATTATCAAGAAAGATTAGAAAGTTGAAGTAGTTAAGATAACTGATTCACCCCCCCTCTCAGTTATCAACACACTAAGCCTAGAGGTCCTTTCACTACCTCCACTCCTCCTAACAATTTCAATAATCCTCCAAATTAGAATGCTAGTAATAACCCTGCAATCTTAAAAGCTAATCATTATGGGACAAGTGGGATAGTAGCACCAAAGGTTCAAGTAGGGAAAATAGAGTCTATTGAAACAGTAAAGTTAATGAACTATTTGTCTGAGGAGATAAAAAAGATCAAGGATAGTGTACCTCTATATGTATTATTAAGAAGTCTAGGGGTACGGACTGTCTTTATGAAATCCTTAGATGAATATGTATCAAAGGAAACCTCTATTGACATAGATGTTCATAGCAAAGAGGTACAATCTAAAGATAAAGGCAAGAAAACTAAACAACCCTCAAATACTAATGTTGTCATGTATGCAGAAAAGAAGGAAGCTCCTTCTTTTTCATTAACCATTAGAATGTTGGGAAAGAATATACACAATTCTATGGTGGAATCAGGAGCCTCAGCTAATGTAATGCCATTAAAAATATGGAAAGCCTTATGGTTGACTCCCACCAAATCTACCAAGGTTGTTACTCAATTGGACAAAACCAAACTTAATGTGATAGGTGAATTGATGCACATTCAAATGTAGTTAGCCTCTAATCCAAGGGTAAGCCAGTTTATTGATATCTAGGTCATAGATATACTAGTTAATTATGGCATGCTACTTGTAGAAACCTAAAAATGTCTTCTACGATCAAACCGACTCCCGACATCCATAAACATACCAAATTCCCTTCTAATCATTTAATTAAATTTTTATTTAATTAATTACCCCTTTCATTTTCCAAATTCACATCATAGTATCCCCAAAATTGAATTAATTTCATTAATTCAATAGTCCAAACCTTAGCCAATTGTTTTAATAAATATGCAATATTTATTAAATCAATTTTCTCCTTTTCACTAAACCCTATTAATTAGTTAAAACCATGTTAACTAATTAATTCAGCCTATTAATTAACCTATCCCTATCATAGACAATTAAATAGCTATTATTTAATTGCCTACTCTAGCCTACCTCATTCTAGCCCTAGGATTAATTAAATAAAACCTATGTTTAATTAATCCTCATCTCTCATTTGGGTGGTCAAACCTTGTTTAATACCCTTCCCCACATCCTCCAAATAAAAAAATTGAATTAAATCCACATAAGTCAATTTTCTATTTAAAAACATCCCACCTCACATTTAATTTTCCTTACAAACCCATACTCATTTATTTCCTCTCTTCCCCAAATGAATTTTTAATTCATTTACATTCCCCCATATGAATCTTTAATTCCAAAATAATCCTTCACCCCCATGCTCATTTAATAACTCTTTTTCCCAAAATAATAAAAGATTCACTTTTATTCCTAGCCCTCCATTCATTCAAGATTGAATCTAGGCCCTCCACATCACTTCTATCCTCCACCATTGATCTTCCAAATCAATCTCCACCCTTGGATCAAAATCCCTTCCAAAAATCTATAAATAGGACCTCTCTCCATCCATTTTCAAGATCCAAGTTTATGCAAAGTTATTATGCCAAAATCTCTCTTGAAATAGAATAGTGAGTTGCAAATTAGAGTAGCATTTCACATTTAAATCTATTGTCTAGGGATTATCTTTGTCTTAGGAGTTCTTGGGTGCATGCTCCTACTTCCCTTGATGAGATTGGGTTTTGCATGTGAGGTATAACTTCTTGTGTTTATTGCATTTTGTTTAGTATTTCTACCTTATTTGCTTATCTAATCTACATTGGCACACCCAGTGGGACCCACAAGGTCTAATTCTAATCAATCTTTTGTGAGTTTTTGTGTGAGTTACATGTTTTGTAGGTGCAGCACCATCCACCCCTCGAAGTGGCACTATCTTTGGATGATATTGGCACTATATTTTGTTTTAGCACCATCCCTACAGAGCATTTTTTTCTCATTGAATGTATTAACCTCCACTCACATGTCTCCTTTCTAATCATCTTCTTGTTGCTTCTTGTGCTTTAACTACTCTCTATTTTGTAGGAATATTAAAAAATACAAGGGGAAGTTATGCCAAAAATTTCATAAAATCCTAAACATGCATTTTGGCTTCTCTTTTGTTTTGTTTTTCGTTTATTTAGACTAACAATGCTAATGGGACATCTTGTGGGTGTAGCATAACACTCTGTTTCATAAAGAGGTCTCTATTTTGCAGGTCAGACGCACTCAGACTCGTATCAATGCTATCTCCTAGATTGGCACCATCAATGACTATGAATGAACCTCAGGACAATTTGCACAACGACGCTTTACTAGTCTTAGTTTAGTGCTATTGTCTTAATTAGCACATATTGTATATTGTATTAGCACTATTTGTTTTATCAACACCTTCTTTGTCATATTGTAGCGCGATCTTCTATTTTGGCACCTTAAGGGTCCTATATTGGTGCTATATGTTTAATTAGCACTGTTTGCATAGTTTGTTAGTTTTCCAATTTTTTTTCAGTGTCGCCATTGTCTATCATAATTAGCACCATTTGACCTTTGTAATAGTGCTTTTTTCTGGGACTGATGTTTGTTCTCTGTGCAGGGACTGACAACTTATGTGCAGGTCCTTGCCATCATTTTGAGGATACTAATAGTTTTTGGAGGGTTCCTTCGATTTTTGTTTTAAAAACACTTCAATTTGGAAACTAAAATGAACCCTTGCATGTTAGATTAGACAAACACTTTGATTTGGTGCCAGAAAATTAAACAAAATCAAACAAATCTCTCTGTGTGTGTGCCCAACATTTAATTTTGGTGTTCTAAAATTTACAACTTGTGTGCCAACAACAATCCAAACACTTCAATTTGGGCTTTAAAAAGAACCACAAATTGCATCAATTGAAAGCATTGAGTTAAAAAGAACAACTTGCATCTTTCACGCATATAATCAAGAAAATCATTCTAAATTGTGTGAAGTGTTTTGTGATCTTTTGCTTGTGGTGTGAAAAAGAGTATGCTTTTCCCTCGCATCATTTTTGGTGACCTTGGGAATCAAAATCTTCTCACAAAAACTTGCATTAATCACACCCAACTTAATCCAAATATCTAAAATGAACCATGTTTAGTGTGATGCAATCATAGATAATACATATGCTCTCCCCTCGCATCTTTGTATGAACTTGGGGATCAAAAGTATTTTTATGATTGTATTTCTTTTGTAATCCTTAGAGGGCCTGCCACCCCACTTCGAAAGGTGGGAACGACCCAAGTGACATCAAGCTAAAGCCAAGCTCTTCCAAGCCGCTATATAAAATAAGGTGTTTGGGATGAAAGTCTCAAGCAATAGGTGTTGTTGTGTTATACCGACAGCCAACCTCCCCTAAAACCCTCCAAGGTGTAACCCTTGGAGGCTGGGAGACTCCATAATGGAGAGTAGCACTGCCGCATGTATAACCACCTAAACGAATGCCCTTACTATGAACCATTGTTTAGCAAGCCAAAATCCTTCTATTTGTTGATGCAGAAGGGAAACCTTTGAAGCAACCCCAATTCATGCGGTTCTTAGCCAAGGTAGCAGGGACAATATAAAGGTTTGGTGAGGGACAAGCCTTATAAGAAACCTAGATCTTGGTATGCGTGAGAAGTGTGTGCAATTGTAAGGAGGAGCCGATGCTACCAAGATCCTGGAGATACCTTCTTTGAATAGGCGCAGCTAGGAGATTCAACAAATACTGTCACATCCTCACCTTAGGTTGTTTAAAGTGCTTGTTAAATAAAATCACACATATTTTTTTCAAAACAAAGCAAAATCTTGATTATTGTGTGATTATTGTGCTTGAATTGTTTGCAACAACATTGCCAAGAGACAAACCAAATCATTTGATCACATTCCAAATAGAGAAAATCCAAAAAATTTGGCATAAAAAATCTATCTTTTAGGACCTTAACAAACACTGTCTTGTTTTAGCGCCATATCTGTCTGGTTGTAGTGCCATTTCACCCATGGATTGGTGCTATTTTTAAATTGACTTTCCTGAAACAGAGACCTATTTAGTTATGATCTTCACTATCTGCTCTCCCATAATCCATATCCACCTCCCAAAAATCTGACAATAGTCTATCCATTTTCTTCAAAAATTTTCCAAAATCACACCTTCTCTTTGACCTTAGAGGATCAATCACCACCATTGTTGGACCCCTTTGCTACATCATAATCAGTCCAAATCCATATCTATCCATCCCCCTTCAATCTTTTTGCATATCTCCTTGGACCAAAACAAATCATTTTAAAAGATCCAAAATCCAAATCAAAACACCAATCAACAAATCATCAACCAAAGCTTGTCATCCTTTTGAGCCAAAGTTAGATCTAGATCTCATCATTAACATCACATTTTCCTTGAAAATTCATTAGTCTGCCTTTCAAGAAAAACAAATCACCCCTCTTTGTGTAGGGTCATTAGCCTACCCCAAACAAAGAAAATCATCCATTTGTGTCAAACACAAAAATCTAGATCTTGCCTAAAGCTCAACTTGTTGACCATCAAGTCATTCCAAAAATATCATCCTCATCATCCTAATCAATCAAAACCCCTTTTAATAAAAAAAAACATCATCATCCTCCATCTTGGTCCAAAATTTATGCAAAAAATCAATATCGTCCATTCATATCACCCTTAGGATAAAATCCTTAGAAAGACATATCGATCTTCCACCACATCCTCTCTTCTACTCCATCCCCACTACCACATCCATCCTTCGGTCCAATACAATCAATCAGATTCTCTAAGGTCTCTATCCCCATCTCACTCTACTTCTAGAAATCAACTCCATATACATGCATGCCCATCACAAGATCACAAAGTAAAAAGAATCAAGAAATGGCAGAACATTGACAATTTAGCATGCCTAAAACCAACAACAGCAACATACCCATCTATCAAACACACAACCCACCTACCTACTCTTACCTCCCCCCATATGGCCCTAATGAAAATCCTTTTCATTACTTACAACAAATACAACCATCACCACCCCCACCACCACCAACACAAAACGTCCCCACCATTTCCCAAGATGATCTAGATGTCTTGAGCTTTACACAAGACACCGACAACATGGACCTACTTGATAAAATCTTAAGGGCGGACCCAAGTAGACATCTTAATCATCTTCTCAAAATTGGTGCTAAACTTCCCCCCATCACGACATCATCAGAACCATCCACCTCTACAATCATTCCTACCCCATCAAATACCCAAGCATCTACATCACATACCCAACCCACTGCCTCTCAAACATCAACACCTACTGTATCTACCATCTCCACAAGCTCAACAACCACCACATCTACAATTCCCACAAATACCACCATCCCTACCATCTCCCAACCCGTCATCACCTCCACTACCACAACTACCATAAATCCTTTCACTTCACAAATCACCATGGACATACAAGGCAACATCACCCAAGCAAGCACACCCACAAGTGTGCCCCCACCCAACCCTCAAACCATTGCATACCTATGACAATTATTCTCACAACCACCTCACAATACATCCAACCCATCTAACATCCACTTATCTAACATCAATCCATCCAATGTCACGTATCCACATAATCCCATAACATCATCAAATCAACATAATCCCAATCCCCAAATACCACCACATATTCTCCAACAACTCCACGCATATCAACGACACCAAGCACACATCAACCCAAACACAAACCCACAATATCAAAACCTTGGCCAAACACATCTCCAACATCAAATCCCACCCCATCCCCAACATCTCACCAATCAACAAACCTACACACCCCAACCACCACAACCATGGATCTCACAACTGTCCTACAAGGCTTAATCCAAAAGGTAGATGACCTACAAACTAGGGGCAAATGAAAACACTATTCCTTTGAGGATATTTGCCCCTACCCATTTGATCGGACATTGTACATGCCCCTTTCCCCAAAAACTTTGAAACACCAAAATTTGACAAATACAAGGGAAAGGGAGACCCTAGGGACCACCTTAGGGAGTTCTACATTGCTTTCCTAGAAGTCTCTAATAACGACACATATCTTATGAGACTCTTCTCAAGAAGCCTTGGTGGTCAAGCCACTGAATGGTTCGCACATCTTCCCCCAGGCATTAGGACTTTCCCTGAGATTGCAGAAAAATGTGTAAACCATTTCTCCTACAACTTCAAGCATGAAATGTCTATGACAAACCTTTGCAACACCAAACAAAAGAATGGATAAGCCTTTGCCTCTTTCTTCCAAAGATGGAGAAGCTTAGCAAGCAAACTCCCATGGCCAATTCTGGAAAAACAACTCATCAGCATGTTTGTGACCAACCTCAACCAGAAATTAGGGTTTCATTTGCAAATTCTTTGTACATCTACCTTTGAAGAGGTCATCGACAAAGGTACCACTATCGAATGGGCCCTCATTCCCAAGGGCTCCATCAAACTGTATGACCACAAATCCAACAACAACTACAAATCCAATAACAACACCCCCAATACAATCAACGCCAACATGCAATCAAATGATAAATCATGCTATTAGGGGAAGAACAAGAACAATCTGAATGATGGAGTCATGGATGTGAAAGCCATCCAAAATATACAAAACCAAACACCTACGCATACATATGCAACAAATGTAAATAACAAGAGGGGTCAAACTAAACCATGCAAACCTCATAGACAATTTACACCCTTAGGGGAACCCATCGAAGACATCCTTGACATATGTCTCAAACAAAATTTGATCACACTCCCACCCATTAGACCCTGTCAAGAGAATGAACTAAAAGTAGCGTGGTACAATAAGAATGACTACTATGAATACCACTGCATTGCAGATCATAAAACAACTGACTGCATGCAACTAAAACATTGCATCCAAGACCTTGTAGAACAAAATCTAGTCAGCCTCGATCATAGTGCGCAACCATCACCAAACGCCAACCTCAAAGCTTACAAGGATCCCCTACCTAACCATAATAAAGCCTCCTCATCCAACCAAGCATACAACATCACCCCACCACATGCATCCTATGACTCTATTGTAGGTTGGATAGAACCATCATCCCACCATGTCAACATAGTCACCATTCGGGCGCAAGCACCTGATTGCACTGTTACAACCCGCTGTGGCCGCGTATCCATCTGCATAGTCCCTCCCACTGATCAAACACTTGCATCCACATCAGATCCCCTACCTCCTTGTCCAACTACACATCCATCACCTACCCATCAGTATAACCTCCTAGAGCATCTAGGAAAGACACCTGCACAAATCTCCATACTTGAGTTGCTCTGTACATCACCCCTTCATAAGGACATCCTTGACAAAGCACTTTTGTAGACTCAAGTCCTTGCCAACTTGAATGTAACTCAATTCCAAGCCATGGTAGGACACATCGCTGTACCCCACCATCTCACCTTTTTAGAAAAGGACCTACCTGCCTCTGAACACATACATAATGACGCCCTACACATCGAAGTCTGTATCCACAAGCACACCATTAAAAGAGTCTTAATAGATGGTGGATCTGGCCTCAACATATGCACTCTAAAACTACTAAAACACTTGGGGTACTCTAATGTGGTTGTCGACACCAGCGAGTGCATCATGATTAAAGGCTATGATGATACTGAATGCCTCTTTGAAGGAACTATCAAGCTTCCCATTCAAGTGGAACAAAAAATATTTGAAACAAAATGTCAGGTTCTTGATCTCAACCTCCCCTACAACATCCTTCTTAGCAGACCATGGATTCATGCCATGCAAGCTGTCCCATCCACCTTCCATCAATGCCTCAAATTCCCTCACAATGGCACAGAAGTCACTGTCTATGCCGACCCCCGTCCCTTCCAATACTGTAGTTTTTTGGAAGGCCACAACCAAACCTTCTTCCCATACAATAAAGCTACCACTAAAGCCAATCCAACATCATCCACCTCATATATGGATCCCGCAAACATTGCCACCACTTCATCCCAAGCACCTCCACCACTCGAGGTCCAGATCAAGCTAACTGACATGGGATGTGGGGAATATGACCTACACAGCACCTTTTGTGTGGGCACATTACCCAATCCTAAGAAATTTGGCAGCCCAAAAATAGAGGTAGCCAACACAGTCATCATCAAGTGCAAACCCTTGCCCATCTTTGAGAAAAAACACCTTTTGGATAAGGATGTACTTGAAGATATCTCATCTTGGCTATACAAGGATGAAGAACCTAAGTAAGTAGCCCCCAAAATCCCAACAAAAATTTATGGCAAAGGCTTTAAAATTGTCAAAAGCATGGGCTATAAAGGACAAGGCAGTATTGACCTTCATGAATAGGGGATCGTCGAACCACTGCAAGCAACAAAGAATCCCTATACTCAAGGATTAGGGTACGGTCAACCACAACGCATCCTCACAACCGATGAATGTATCTTAGCCGAGGTCACTACGGTATCGTTAGACGTCGACAATGTTAATGAAACAGGCCTTCAAGACTCCTTTAGTGACTTTGCCGACTTCTTCAACTCATCCATTTGTACCATCTACTTAGTCACCACTCTCGCTTCATCATCCAATGACTTACCACTAGTTTATCCTGACCTCATTGATTGGGACCAACAGGGACCTCCTATCTTTGACATCACACCTAACGATGAGGCCATCGCTGAAATGATGGGGGTAAGAGATCACTTCCCTTTGGGAGATCACAGAGCCAGATACATCATGGAGCTCAATCCGGATGCCTATTTCAGGGAGACAACCCCTACTTCCAGTCATAAAAACATAAAAATAAAAAATGGATCTGATGGTGAAAACTGTTCCACGGTAGTATCAAATCCTACAAAAATAAAAGCAAAAGACATATCTCCTGGTGAAAACCTCCACGAGGTGCTAGGAGATGGAAGCATGGGCCTTCCCGAGGTAGACAAAGTATATCCAGACAGATCACCCATCTTGGTAGAACCAGCTTAGGAAATGAATCTTGGGACAAAGGAAGAGCCAAAAATCACATAGAGAGAAGAATCTCTCAGCATACAGGAATAGGAGAACTTCTTATCCTTCTTCACACATAGAAATTGCAATTTTGTGTGGACCTATGCAGACATGCTAGGGGTAGATCCTGCCTTGGTTGTTCATCATCTTGCAGTACGTCGTGATGCGAAACCAGTCAAGCAGAAGCTCAGAAAAATGAACCCTCAGGTGGTTCTCTTAGTCAAGGCAGAACTAAAAAAGTTACTAGATGTTGGGTTCATTTGCCCATGTGATTATCCTAAATGGGTTTCAAACCTAGTACCAGTTGCTAAACTGGATGGCTGAATCCACTGTTGTACTGATTTCAGAGATCTCAACAAGGCCTACCCAAAAGATGACTTCCCATTACCAAACATTGACATGATAGTGGATCTCACGGCAGGACATGAAATGTTATCCCTCATGGATGGTTTCTCAGGATATAACCAAATAAAAATTATCGAAGAGGATTAGCACAAAATAGCCTTCATATGCCCATGGGGAACATACTACTGGGTGGTAATGCCATTTGGCCTGAAGAATGTAGGAGCTACCTATCAAAGAGCTATGACCATCATCTTTCATGGCCTTTTTCACCACATCATGGAAGACTACGTTAATGACTTACTAGGAAAATCATAGACAAGAGAAGAACATCTGGATGTATTGCCCAAGATCTTTGATAGGTTAGAGAAATACAATGTCTATTTGAACCCTGAGAAGTGCGTCTTTAGCGTCACCTCATGTAAACTTCTGGGATACATAGTCTGAAGAAGAGGAATCAAATTTGATCCTGCAAAGGTTAAGGCCATCACCGAAATGCCACCTCCAAAAACACTAAAACACCTAAGAAGTCTACAAGGAAAACTCTAGTCTATCCGACGATTCATTGCCCAACTTGCTGATAAGTGCCAACCATTCTAGCATCTACTCTAAAAAGACATAGCTTTTGTATGGAACACTCAGTGTCAGGATGCCTTTGACCAACTAAAAGAATACCTACCTAATCCTCCTATGCTAACTCCACCAAGGCAAGGCAAACCCCTCCTGCTTTACATCTCCACAACAGAGACAGCTATCAGAGCCTTGCTAGCACAACTTGATGAACATGGGAAAGAAAGAGCCATCTACTACATCAGCCGCACCTTGATCTCATATGAGCTCAACTACACACAAATCGAATGAGCATGTCTAGCCCTCATCTTTACTTCACAAAAGTTGAGACACTACATGCTCAATCACAAGACCAAGCTCATCACCAAGATCAACCCACTGAAGTACTTGCTAAATAGAGCTACTCTTACTGGCAGAATGGCTAAATGGGTCATGATTCTCACAGAGTTTGACATAGAATACACTGAGAGAAAGGCCATTAAAGGATAAGTTATAGAAGATCAGTTGGCTGAAGCACTTATTCTGGTAGAACATCCTAAAATAGTGGAGTTTCCTGACGAAGCTATCTTGACAATCACACCAGCCATAGACACATGGAAGATGTATTTTGATGGATCATACACTCACAGAGGCTCGGGGGTAGGTGTCCTATTTGTTACCCCTCAAGGTCACACAATCCCTAAATCCTTCAAGATCACATTTCCATGTACCAACAATGTAGCAGAGTATGACGCCCTTATCACAGGTCTCTGAATGGCCATCCAGTGGAAAATTGAAAAGCTAATTGTGTATTGTGACTCTCAACTAGTCATCAGGCAGGTAAATAATGAATACAAAACCAAGGATGATAAGCTCCTTCCCTATAAGAAGATGGTTGATGATTTCAAAGACTACTTCGATGACATCCACTTCAAGAAAATCCCAAGACTCAACAACAAAGTAGCAAATGCCATGGCAACCATCGGATCTTTGGTTGACATGAAAAAGGACAACAACAAATATGAGTTCCTGATTGAAGAGCTCCCCATCCTAGCATATGATGTTCCTCAATCCAAACTAGTGTGTGAAATCATTGGTCCCTTATCCCCGTGGTATCAAGACACCTACCTATACCTTCATGATAACATCCTCCCCCTAACCTATCCACATCACAGAGAAAATCATTCATCCGTCGAGCCTCCCTCTTTATCCTTGTAGGCGACACCCTGTACAAAAGGAGTCTTGATGGCACTCTTCTACGATGTTTAGACTCTAGGGAAGCCAAAGTAGCCTTGGAAGAAGTACACATAGGCATTTGTGGGGTGCATTCAAGTGGACCCACTCTTTCTAAAAAGATCCTCAGGACTAGATATTATTGGCCAACAATGGAACAAGATTCCTATAGATTTATCAAGAAATGCCTCCCATGTCAACAGCATGGCGATCTCATCCATGCACCAGCACAGGAGCTACAACTAATCACAATGCCATGGCCTTTCTCACAGTGGGGACTCGACCTCATAGGGAAAATACATCTCCCATCCTCCAATGGCCATAAGTTCATAATCACTACTACCGAATACTTCACAAAGTGGGTGGAAGCAATTCCACTTACCTTCACCACTGGCACCAAAATCTCCAAATTCATCCTCCACTACATTATCTGTTGCTATGGTATCCCTCATTCCATTGTCACTGATAATGGAAATCCATTCAAGAACCAAGAAGTTCACACCCTATGCGAAAAATTTGACATCAAACACCACTTCTCCACACTGTATTACCCTCAAGGAAACGGTCAAGTAGAGGCTTCTAATAAAACCATCCTCCACATTCTCAAGAAGACAGTTAATGAAACTGGCCATGATTGGCACCTCCAACTCAACCCTGCCCTATGGGCATACCACACTAGCATCCGTACTCTCACAGGAGCCACTCCATTCTCACTAGTATTCAGATCTGAAGCCATTTTACCTATCGAGGTCAAGCTCCCATCTCTACGAGTATCCCTGCAAAACATAATCTCTAATGAGGAATACAAGGTCACAAGGTTGCATCAACTAGAACTACTGGATGAGAAATGCCTAAATGCGTTGAACCACCTACAGGCATATCAGAACTACCTCCAAAGAAGCTACAACAAGAGGATCAAAACTCAAAAATTTGAAGTAGGCAACCTTGTCCTTATGGAAAATCAGAAGAACCTACAAGAATGTCCTAAGCAAGGAAAGTTTGAACCCAATTGGCTAGGACCTTATGTCGTCACAGCCGATTATGGGTCAGAAGCATATCAACTTGCATCACCTGAGGGCCAGCCTCTTGATGAGCTGATGAACATCCTGCATCTCAAGAAATTTTATGCATAACCCATCTAGTACCCCAAGTCAAAAAATAAAAAAATAAATAAAAAAATAAAAAAATTAGAAAATCAAGAAAAATTAGAGTGTAATAAAAACTTCCAATGGTGAAAATCACTTCGGTGACGCCTTGGATAAGTACCATGGTGAAAACCTATTCCAGGCGCCATGCATAGTGGCTAGTTCTACCATCTAATAAGCCCTCTTTCTGTCACACCACTCCATATCTCATGCATCCCATGGCTTGGAATTCCAAAACATCAAGTCCTATCGCCCAACCCACACTATCCCATCCCAAAGCCAACTCATGGAATAGGGACCCCTGTAAGCTCCCCTTTGTACATGCAAAATCAAAAAAATCCAAAAATAATGTAAAATCGAAAAATCCAAAAACAATACAAAATCAAAAAATCCAAAAATAGTAGAAAAACACAGAAAATCCAAAACAATCACCCCATACATTGATCTTGCTACAAATCACAATCATCAAGACACACATCCCCACCATCACAACCATCCCAACCTTTTCCCACATCATCAAGTCATACCAGAACTACATATCCATTTCGCCCACATCTTGAAAGTACCTTGATCCCATGGATACAGGGTATGTAGGTAGTCTGGAATACGAAGGACGTTTCTAGTACTCAGGTACATAAGATGCACCCATCCAACCCGTTTGGATGGTCCCCATTCACCGAGCTTTCTGGATCTAATAAATGATACACAAGCTATGTATATGCTTGAAACAAGGTCCCTAGCACAAAAATCATCAATCAACATACCAACCATACTCTTACATCTGGCTAGACTATTCTTTTGCCCATCTTCCAAAAATTTTCCAATCAACATCAACTGATCTGCATCCTAGGATATATCTTTCCTACAATGGACAAAAATCTATCATTCTATCATCACGTCTCTTGGCAAAAGCACACAAAGGTTATTTGTATCTTTCTGTTGGTCTTTTTTATTATTATTGATTTTTATCTTTTTGTCTCGCTCTAAGTCATTTTCAAAGCTACCTTGATCACATTATATCATGGTAAGTAGCAGATAGCACCTGGAGTAGACATAGTCATTGTTTCTGTATGCTGTGCTTGTGGGTTGGTTTCATTACTCCAAGAATAGTATTCATATCTTGAAGTCTGGGTCAGTTCTAGCATGATGTGTCCCATTTACATATATAGGCATCAAAACCTTATATGTATTATTTGCACTCATCGCTATGAGTCCCGTTCCCAAGCTAGGCAAGATTATACTACCTTGGGCATGCATGAAATCAACCTATTATTTGTGGGTCTAGTCCATGCAATCATAGGATGTACATCATCACCTAGGTCATTTCATACCTTTGTGAACTGTATCCTACAATGCTACAGTAAACTAGGCAATGCTCTCAATTAATCTTTTGTAACTACTGTTACTAGCTCAAAATCATCATCCTAATCACTCATTCAACATTATCATTTGGGCCTAGATTTCATAATCACCTACCCTATCCCCCCCATCTAAAATTCCCCCAACCAATGCCCACCTAACACACCCTGAACCAAAATAAATCTCCCCTCAATGACGCGGTATCTTATGACATAACAATCCTCCCGTCTCCCCACCCCCATCCTCTAAAAAAACACTCACATACCCCATCCATACATCCCTATCCTCTCCCCACCTGATCCCCTCTCCCACAGCCTTACCACTCAGGGTCAAAGAAAGAACTTCATGTGTATCAGGACCTGATCATCCCACCTATCGCCTAGCATGCATCTCACGTATTGCCTAACTACATATCATAATCAGTTAATCCCATATCATTTAGGTTCATTTTAATCCATTTAAAATTGCATATCATTTAGGTTCATTTTAATCCATTTAAAATTGCATATCATTCAGGTTCATTTTTAATTCTTTTGCATATCATTTAGGTTCATTATAAATCCCTTTGCATATCATTTTTAGGTTCATTTTAATCCATTTTAAATTGCATGTCATTTAGGTTCATTTTAATCAATCTAAAATTGAATCATTCAGGTTCATTTTAATCCATTTAAAATTGCATATCATTTAGGTTCATTTTAATCCATTTAAAATTGCATATCATTTAGGTTCATTTTAATCCATTTAAATTTCATGTCATTTAGGTTCATTTTAAATCCTTTTGCATATCATTTAGGTTCATTTTAATCAGTTTAAAATGTAGGTCATTTAGGTTCATTCTAAATCATTTAAGTTAAATTACATATCATTTCATTAAGGATCACCATTAATAGCTGATAGTTTGCATAATAATTAGGTTCATTCTAGAATCATTTAGTTGCACATTATACATCACATTGCATATCATCTCATAACCATTTAGTTACATTACATCATCACAATCATCAATACATCACATTGTTGCATCCATAATAAATATTACATTGAACATTCACTTGCATTATACATCATATAGTCCATAAAATCACAATAAATCCATCATTAATGCATCCATAAAATCAAAAACATAATTGCATATAAAATCCATCTTATAAAATCCATAAACAAATACTACATCCATCACATAGGCATCATCATAACAAAACATCATAATCATAAGCATCATAAACCATCAAAAAGCATCGCATCATATATAATCACCGCATAAAAATGTACATCATTCATATATGCATCAAAAAATATAGTGTCCTGATACAATGCCTCTAAGGGCTAACATGATATAACTATCACATGGAGGATCCTCTCTCTGAGGGAGTGGGAGACTCTGACCCTGGTCGAGGCTGTGATCCTCTCGGTGGCTGTGGTTGTGCCTACACCTGTGGAACTTGCTGGGGCACGTGTGAGGGAGGAGGCATCGTCTGCTAAATGGACTAAATAGATCTTGATCTATGTGATCTTAATGCCCTCGATCCACTGACCTGGCTATAACTCAGTGCTCGCTTCTCTGCTAGCATGGCCGCATAATACAGGCCCCTATAGTACTCCATCCACCTACTGCTCTTTGTCAACTCCCCCTGTACCTGGCTCAACTGTCCCTGCAGCTGATACGACTGTGACTGTGCCTAGGACAACTGTGTCTACATCACCACCAACACTGGGGCAAGTCCACCACCCAAAGCCTGTAGACTACCTAATGCAATCTCTGCCTACTGTGCCCTGCCAAGCACTGTATCCCGCTCTTTGGTCAACACCTCTATGTCACCCCGAGCCTGGGCTAGTTGTGCCTATAAATTTGCCACCTATCCATCTGCCCCATCTAATAAGGCCAATGCCCCCCACAACTACACTAACTCTGCATCACAACCCTCTAATGCCTCCTGCAAACTTGCCACCTATGCTCTCAGGGTCTCCATCTCCTCCTCCTCATACCGTCATCACTAACGAGGTGTGAGCCTCTCAACCTTGGCCTCTCCAGCTGTCCATGAGGGACCTGCCTACTGCCCTACAAAACTGTGGCTATTAAGAAGAAGGTAAGAGTGATCAAAGTTTTTTCAGACTTTGAGTTAGTGGTCAAATTGGTTAGAAAATTGTATCCGTGTAATTACAAGAAAATGGTTAGTTATAGGCATAGGATATGTGAATTAATTGAATCTTTTGATGCCTTTAACATTGAACATATTCCTAGAGAATTGAATCAAACACCAAATGCATTAGCAGTTGCTGCTAGCACAACAGAGCCTTTAACACTGTCATGTTTAAAGAGATTTTCTATTGAATTGGTGAATGTCCCAAGTATATCGGATAATGTTACTCATTTTCAAGTATTTGAAGGAGATCAACAAATTGTAGACTTTTTCACTTGTAATGAGGTATTTGAAACTTAGATCATTGATGAACAAGGAAGACCTGATGTATCTTGGGATGAAGAAGACATAGTAAACCTGAAAAGTAATTTCTTACTTAAGGGGGTAATATAATTGGAGAAGATCTTTGATTTTGATGGGGTAGTCAGACAGAAAGATCTACCCAAAACTGAAGGGGGCAAATGTGATCCCTTTAACTTGGGAATGGAACAAAGTCCACAAAATGTGTTGATTTGAAAGGCTTGTTCTGAAGAATTAAGAAAAGAAATTGTTGAGGTTTTAAAGGAGTATAAGCATGTAATAGCTTGGACATATGAAGATTTAAAGACTTATGATACATCCATTATAACTCATGTAATAACTTTGAGACCAGGGGTGAAACCATTTAGACAAAATCGAGACCAGTGAATGCTATTTTGGAACCTCTAATATTTGAAGAAGTCAAAAAGTTGTTGTCTGCAAGAATAATTTTCCCAATGAGACATTCAACATGGGTATCAAATTTAGTACCTGTAAGGAAGAAAAATGGAGACATTAGATTGTGTGTAGACTTTAGAAACCTGAATAAAGCCTCTGAAAAGGATAATTACCCATTGCCTCCAATAGATGAAGTACTACAAGAAGTAAATGGAGCTAAGATGATGTCCCTTTTAGATGGATTTTCAGGGTATAACAAGGTTTTAGTCAACAAAGAGGATAGTTTGAAAACTACATTTACTTGCAAATGGGGTAACTATGGATATAGAATAATGCCTTTTGGTTTAATTAATGCAGGTGCCACTTTTTGGCGAGCCATGGATACTGCATTTCATGGATTGTCAGGTAAGTGTATTGTCATTTATATGGATGATTTAACTGTATTTTCTAAAGATGCATCCACTCATGCAGAGGCTTTGAGGAGAGTGCTCAGAAGGTATGAAAGGTATGGAATTTCTCTCAATCCAAAGAAATGTTCATTTGGTGTGATAGAACAAAAATTGTTAGAACATATCATTTCTGAAAATGGGATATCCATTGACCGTGATAGAGTAGAAGGAATTAAAAAGTTGCAATTGCCTAATAGTAAAATAGAGCTAAAGTCTTTCTTTGGTAAAATTAACTTTGTTAGGAAATTTGTTACAGGATTTGTAGAGATTGTGCAGCCATTAAATGCAATGCTAAAAAAAGACACAAAAATAGAATGGACACTTGTAGCTAAGGCCATATTTGAAGATATTAAAGAGGCCATATCTGATGCTCTAGTTTTAGCTAGTCTAAATTATACCAAACTATTTTACATTTACTCGTTTGCATCCACACATTCAGTTGCAGCTGCTTTGACACAAAAGGGAGAAGAAAATGAAGAAAAACCCATCACTTTCATGAGTGCTCCTTTGAAAGATGCATAGTTGAAATATTTAGATATAGAAAGATAGGTGTTTACATTAGTAAGGGCAGTGAAAAAGTTTAGGCATTACATCTTGTGAAGCCAAGTTAAAGCTATAGTACTGGATGTAGCGGTGAAAATGTTATTGATGCAAAATGAACATGGAGAGAAAAGAGCCAAGTGGATCATAGTATTGCAAGAGTTTGATATGGAGATTATTGCAATGAAGTTAGTTAGAGGTCAGGCATTAGTACAGACAATAGCCAATACTAACCCAAATTTGGTGAAACAACAATATGTATTAAATGCTAATGATGCATCAAGTTGGTATGATGATTTAAACACATTCTTGATATCTAGAAAATATTCAAAAAAGATGAAGTCTTCTCAGAGGAGAGCCTTGAAGATAAAAGCACAAAGATATATGGTACGAAGAGGTCTTTTGTTCAAAAAGAATCATGAAGGCATTTATTTGAGGTGTTTGAACAGAGTTGAAGCAGATAAAGTGTTACTAGAACTACATGATAAATATGGAATAGCTCGTACTTCCCATTTAGCTACTACTCATAAGATTTTAAGAGCTGGTTACTATTAGCCAAAAATGTTTAAGGATACAAAAAACCATATTTGAAGTTGTCACACCTATCAAACTATAGCAGACAAAGGGAAGAATCAGGCCAATCCACTACAACATGTTATTGAGTCTAGGCCATTTGCATAGTGGGGCCTAGATTTCATTGGTGTCATCAATCCTCCATCATCTGTTGGGCATAAGTTTATATTGGCAGTGACACACTATTGTACTAGGTGGACTAAGGCAACATGTTGTAAGTTCTCCACTATTGAGGTGGTCATCAAATTTCTTGAAGAGAACATCACAAGGTTTGGAGCTCCTTATTCTCTGGTATGTGATAATGGCCCTGCATTTTCTTCCTTAAAAATTTCCAAATGGGCTTTAGAATATGGGATAGTTCTAAAGTTTTTCTCAAATTATTATCCTCAAGGCAATGGCTTAGCTAAGTCTACTAACAAAATTCTGTTAGACATCATCAAGAAATTAATTGTTAAAATCCAAAAGAATGGAATACACTACTGAAGTATGCATTGTGGGTAGATAGGACGAAGGTTAAGATAGCCTTAGGTAATGCACCCTATCACTTAGTCTATGGGACTGAACCCATACTTTCAGTGAACTTAAGAATACCTACCTAGAAGTTTGCTAATGAATATTTAGGCTTTGATGATCATAGAGAGGTTAGGCTGGTCCAGATGTTACAATTGGATGAGAAAAGAGATCAAGCTATAGATAGATTTGCAAACCATCAGGAAGTAGTCAAAAGGTGGTTTGATAAGAGAGCAAGAGTTAAAACATTCAGAATATCAGATCTGGTATTGTGTTGGATAAAGCACATGAAAAGAAAGGGAACTATGGGAAGTTTGATAAATTGTAGTTAGGTCCACAATAGGTTGCAGAAATAATAGGGGATAATACTTTTAGGCTCAAAACATTAACTGGAGAAGATGTGCCATTACCTATTAATGGTCAACACTATTGATGATTGTTTTTATATATTCATAACAAAAGTTAAAATTCACAAAATGAACCTAACTGTCTTGAAAGATATGAAGGAATCAATTAAGATTACTTAATCCCACGTTTCTGTATGGTCAGGTCTTGAACTTGTGGATAATTTAGTAGGTCAATGTGAAGCTATAATATGCAAGGGGTCTTACTTGATTTAAGGTGATTCTACTGAAAATTGTCATTTCCCATGTGTAAATATCTCAAAATAACTCTCAATTCAATGATCCTTTGCAACTATGTATAACTTTCAAGTCAAACTTTACATGAACTTTACAGAAATAGACTTGATTATTCAAACTTTATGAAAAATCATAAAAAATATTTAGTATTTCCATGTGTTTAATAGGATTTTTAACAACTTCCTTTAGATAACTGTGTTTCGGCTAATTATTTAAAGATTGTTTTTTGAAAAGTTAGAAAGAAAAAAAAGTTAGAAAACTAGATTTCTTCCTCATACAACTTTCTATTACTCATGCATATAAATCTTTTTATGCTGATCAATTCAAAGAAAATAAATCCTCATACATAAATCCTAAGCATTTTCATGAATTCACATACAAAACTGCAATCTTCAAGGAAAAAAATATGTTCGAGAATACCTGAATCAATTCACACTGAGAAGATAGACGCAGAAAATTGATGTTTGTATTTACTAACATAAGATAGTCATTTCAAATTTGTAATGTTTATGACTTCAAATCCTTTGAATTACTAGTAGTAAACACTTATAGACACTTTCATCTATACATCAAGGAGACTAGACATTCTACGCACTCCTCAATGCAGACCACAGGTGAATTTCTATTGTTAGCTATGCTCAAGGCACTATCCTTTAGTCACCTCTCTTGCATACTCTGTTCACTTTTGAAACCTCCATGTATTCCTATGTATCTTTACAAAGTAAAGGGGTTCAATATATACATTTGATTATCCCTAATACAATTACAAAACCTCATCAATCAATGGTCTATATATCAACTACAACATCAATAGTGGAAAATAAATCCTGCCAAAAATCTTTGAGAAGCATACTCTATACTGAGCGTAAAGATGCCCTTTGGAATCCTAAAACTTCAAAGATTTCCTCCACTCGACAATCTTAGCATTGGTCCTTCCCCTCCAATTTACTTTGCCTTTGTATTTTCCCACCATTGTGCCCCTATAATACCATGCTTGTATATTCCCCTCTTGTATCCTTTGTAAATTTTGCCTTTTCCTGTGTAGACTTCACTGGTGCAGGAGCACCCCTACAAGACAGAATATAGGTTCATTGTCCGTATGACAGGACATCAGTCTATTTTTAGCATGTTTGACTTCTTAATGTAATAAGGTCCATTGGACCAATGCATATGTATTAGATCAGCCTAGGAGAGTGTGCAGGCAGTTAGAGCTCATGATTAGGTAGTATGAGCGGTCCTCTCCCAGCTGCTTGGAAGCTCCCAGCCGCTGGGAATCGAGTTGGTAGTACTCGTAGGATATTGCTATAAATAACTTAGATCAGTTAGGGTTTGAGAGGACACGGTTAGAGAGAGAGTAGAAGAGAGTAGTAGTTATGTTATGTTGTACCGGTGATTGAGTGAAATCCAGAGATCAGTCCAGACATTGTGAAACATTGTTGTAGAAACAGGACATTTGTGTTTCATCTAAATAAGATCTCATCAATTGCATTATCTGGTTTATCAGCTGTGTATGTTTTGATTTCTGTTCTGATTACAGGTTAATGGATTCTTTCAACCCTTCCACCGATTGATTCTGTGAATCGGTGGAATGGTCATGAATGTTAGTTTAGGTTGTATTTTAGTTTTCTGTTTATGCATTTCATTGTGTGGGAGATCGATTGGTAGCATGCTATAAATCAACCTAGCATCCTCATGTGCTAGGGTTTAGGAAGATAAACTGTTAAGTTTTGATCTGAAGGTGATCCGACCCGATCATCATGTTTTCTTTGTAAAATTGTGCGGTTCTGTGAGTTTGTATGCAGCTGACAGATATACAGGGGTCGGCATGTGCTTTGTCCAGACAGAGTGAATCGTATCGTCATCTGTGAGTATATCGCTATCCGGATCAGGTTATGAAGCTGACGAAGACTGTATGTTTTGAATGCATCAGGATGATATAGGTTGGATATATACTCAGTGTGTATATCATCGTCAGGATCATCTTTCGTGTGTATCCATCGTCCGCATATCACTATCGCATGCAGGAGTAAAGTTCACTTTTTGGCTTAGGACCGGAAAGGTCATCATCAGGATATTGAAAGATCACCGGATATTCATTATCATGTTGTGGAGGATATAAGTGTCTTATATCCTGTTGACATCATCATCGGGTGCAAGTGACGTCATCGTCATCAGGATATTGCGAATATCACCCTATGCAAGTTTATCCTGCTGTCGCTAAGTGTTTTAGCATCGGCGTAAGTCATCGGCATAAAGTTTGGTTAACATCATCAGGATGTTTCAATATGACCGAATAAGTCATATCCTGATGCTGTTGTTTGAGTAGTCGGATATTGGGGTGACGTAAGCCTCGAAGGTAAGGTGCTTGAAGTTGCCGTCATCAGGATATATGGGAGGAACCAGATATTTTATATCCTGCTGATGAAGATGATGTCGAACATCATGATGATGAAGATAGAGTTTGGCGGTAAGATGAATAGTGAACATCAGGAGGATGTTTGTGCTTGCCAAATATGATGATGCTGCTGATAGCCGAAAGGCGAAAGGCGATAAGGAAGTGAACAGTAGTTAGCAGGAGGATATTTCATTCCTCTTTGAAATATGATGATGCTGTCTGTGTTAGCAAGAAATATCATGATGATGATAAGCCGATAGGTATTACATACTACATGTCCAGGATTTTAACATGTTGGTTGTGTTAATGACTCCCCCTTCCCATTTGTAAGCTTCTGTTGCGTTTCCTCTGCATCATAGTGGTATCAGAGCAAAGGAAGGATCTTCTGGAAAAGATCAGGATATAGCAGGATGTCAGATGAAGAAGGAACATCAGAGATTTCAGCAAGGATGACCAACGTTGAGTTGGCAGTTCTGGTAAAGAAACAGATTGCAGAGAGCAAGGCCGTGAAGGCTCAGAATCAGGAATTGAAGGATGAGTTAGAGAAGTTGAGGAACAGAGTAGGTTCTGGTAGAGAAGAAGATAGGGAAGAAGAAGAGATCCCTAGTTGGAACGAGGAGGTCGTTCCTGCAGACCAGAGACCACTGTTGAACGCCCTCAAGGCCATGGAGAGGAGAACCATGGATGTGAAACTGGATTTGCCAGTGTTTACAGGAAAGATGGAACCTGATTCAGTGATGGAGTGGATAGACTCCTTGAACAATTTCTTTGAAACAGAGGAGATACCAGAACAACAGAGGGTGAAAATAACCCAGTCAAAAATGAAAGAAGCTGCCTTGACATGGTGGAATTTCATCCAAGATGATAGAGTACAGGAAGGAAAGCGTAGAGTCTCTACATGGAAGAAGAAGATGGCATTAGTAAAGGAAGCTTATGTCCCATTGGATTACAGTATCCAATTACACAAGAGGAAGCAAAACCTGAAGCAGAAGGAGCTAGATGTCAGCTCATATACAGAAGAATTCATGAAACTTTGTATGAAAACAAAGGTAAAGGAAAGTGAAGAAGAGAAGGTAGCCAGATACCTTAATGGATTGAGGTTCAACATTCAGGAAGATTTAAGTCTGCATAATCCAGATACAGTTTGGCATTGAAAGTGGAAGAGAAGTTAAAGAGAAAACAAGAACAACACAATAGAGGAAGAGGAAGACAACAAAGGGGTGGAAGAGGTCCTTTTAGAGGCAGAGGACATGGACATGGATATCAAGGAGAACCCAGTCATGACAATAGTAAGGGAAACAATAGTTAGAACCAGGGGGAAAATTATAGTCAGCAAGGAAACTTCAGGGGTAGAAGACCTTTCAGAGGAAGATCCCAGGGCAGAGGATCCATCAGATGTTATAACTGTAACAAAGAAGGCCATATAGCCAGCAGATGTCCAGAAAAGGCCCCAAGCTCAACAGGAGAAAGGAGAACAAATCTGATCCAAGAACCTGATAATCAAAGTATGACAGGCTCTAATGCTTTTCAGAGTGTGAATGCTCCTGATAATTATGGATACCCAGAAAGTGGAGAGTCTCTAATGATGAGAAGAACAGTGACTACCATGAAGGTACCTGACAAGGAATCCCCTCAAAGAAAGTCTCTTTTCAGGACTATTTGCAAAGCAGGAGGTAAGGCATGTAAAGTTTTGATTGATTCTGGTTCTACTGAAAATTTTGTGTCTGAAGAAATGGTGACAAAGCTTAAGCTTAGGAGATTGCCTCACCCATCCCCATACAAAGTCTCATGGCTTACCCAAGGTCAGCAGACAACTGTAGAAGAGCAGGCTTGGGTAGAATTTCAGATTGGAGCATATAAGGATAAGTTGTTGTTTGACATTACCACGATGGATGCTTGCAATCTTTTATTTGGTAGACCATGGCAGTATGATTTGAAGGCACAACATGATGGTGTTAGAAACATCTATACAATCACTAAAGATGGTAAGGATATAAAGTTACTACCATTGACGGAGAAGGAGGAGAAATCTAAAGGAAAAGAGGTGAAGGTAATGCTGATGGAAGGTAAATAGTTCATGAAAGAATAGCAGCAGAAGGTGCAGTTGCATATGCCCTAATCCCATGTATGAGGGTGAATAAAGAACAGCAGCAAGAAGTCAAGAAAGAGAAAAAGCAAAGGTTCATAGACCCAGCTATCCAAGAGCTATTGGATAAGTACAAAGGTATCATCTCAGAGGGAATGCCAAGATCCCTACCACCTGTCAGGGATATTAGTCACTGCATAGACTTAATTCCAGGGTCAACACTTCCAAACAAAGCAGCCTATAAGCTAACTCCAGAATAGAATGCAGAAGTAGCCAGACAAATTGAAGAGTTATTGGATTCAGGTCTGATTGGGAAAAGTTTAAGTCCATGTGCAGTACCAGCTGTACTAGGACCAAAGAAGGAAGGTACTTGGAGGCTTTGCACAGATTCCAGAGCTATTAACAAGATCACAATCAAGTATAGGTTTCCAATCCCTAGGATAGAGGATTTACTTGACTGTTTGGGAGGTGCTAAGTATTTTATAAAAATAGATTTGAAGAGTGGATATCATCAAATCAGGATTAGATCAGGAGATGAATGGAAAACAATATTCAAAACTAATGAAGGGTTATATGAGTGGAAGGTTATGCCTTTTGGTTTATCTAATGCACCTAGTACTTTTATGAGGTTGATGAATGAGGTTTTGAAAGAGTTCATTGGTAAGTTTGTCATAGTATATCTAGATGACATTCTGATTTTCAGCAACACACAAGAAGAACATCTCAGACATATAGATTTGGTTCTTAAGAGGTTACATGAAGAGCAGCTGATGATAAATTTAGACAAGTGTTTGTTCATGCAAGAGGAGATCACATATTTGGGTTTTGTCATTTCACAAGGAAAGTTACAAATGGATAAGGAGAAGGTAAGTGCCATATTGTCTTGGCCAACCCCAAAGACTATGAATGATGTCAGAAGTTTCCATGGGTTAGCCACCTTCTACAGGAAGTTTATAAGAGGGTTTAGTCATATTTGTGCACCCATGCTTGATACCATCAAAGGAGGACAGAAGTGCAGATTTGTTTGGACTCAAGGAGCAGATGATTCTTTTGAAACATTGAAGAAGAAGGCGGCACAGCAGCCAGTCCTTGCACTTCCAGACTTTAACAAAATCTTTCAGGTGGAATGTGATGCCAGTCACATGGCCATTGGAGCAGTACTCAGCCAAGAAGGTAGACCTATTGCATTTTTCAGTGAGAAGCTCAATGATGCTAAAAAGAGGTATTCCTCATATGATTTGGAAATGTATGCTTTAGTCCAGTCACTCAAGAAATGGAGGCATTACTTGATGCCAAAGGAATTCATAGTATTCACAGATAACCAGGCTCTGAGTTTCATAAACAGCCAGGAAAAGCTAAACCACAGACACATGAAATGGGTAGAAACCTTACAAGCGTTTACTTTTACATTGAAGCATAAGAAAGGAGTCAAGAATAAAGTTGCAGATGCTTTGAGCAGGAGAGTTCTAACAGTCAACCAGATTCAGTTAGAAAGTGTTGGCATTGATTCACTAAAGACCATGTATGAGATTGATGAAGATTTTGGGGAGATATATCATGTATGTACTTCTTTTGGAGAGAAATATCATGCTGAATTCTTTGAATTTTTTATTCAGGATGGATTGTTGTTCAAAGGTGGACAGTTATGTATTCCATGGTGTTCTATGAGGTTAAACATCATTAAGGAGAAACATTGTGGAGCTATGGCAGGTCATTTTGGTCTAGATAAGACTCTTGATCTGGTCCGAAGACATTACTTTTGGCCTAAGTTACAATCAGATGTCAGAAAGTTTGTAGAGACATGTGTGATATGTCAGAAAGCTAAAGGCAGGTCGACTAATGCAGGTTTATATCAGCCCTTACCTATTCCTTCCAGACCATGGGAAAGCATCAGTATGGATTTTGTCTTGGGTTTACCAAGGACAAGGAAAGGGTTTGACAGTGTTTTTGTTGTAGTGGATAGATTCAGCAAAATGGCACATTTCTTGCCATGCAAAACCACTGCTGATGCTTCATACATTGCAGATTTGTTTTTCAGGGAGATTGTCAGAATACATGGATTGCCATTGAGCATAGTGTCAGATAGGGATGTGAAGTTTATTGGTCACTTCTGGAGAACTCTTTGGAAGAAACTTGGAACAAATTTGTCTTTTTCCTCTGCATATCATCCTCAAACGGATGGATAGACTGAAGTAGTGAACCGTTCCTTGGGAAATTTGCTTAGATGTTTGACAAAACAACATGGAGAAAAGTGGGATAATATTCTATCTCAAGCTGAATTTTCCTATAATGATACTGTCAATAGGAGCACAGGGAAATCACCTTTCCAGATAGTTTATGGTATGCATCCAAGAGGAATTTTGGAATTGAGAAATCTACCTACAGTAGACCCTGTTAGTGTAGAAGGAGAAGCTTTTGCAGAAGCCATAAAAGAGGTTCATGATCAAGTCAAGACCCAACTGCAGCAAACCACCTTGAAGTATAAGGAATATGCTGATAAAAAGAAGAAGGATGTTCAGTTTGATGTTGGAGATTTGGTATGGGTTCATTTGAAGAAGCACAGACTTCCTAAGGGAAAATATACTAAACTCATGCAGAGAAAAGTTGGACCATGTCAGATCTTGCACAAGCATGGACAGAATGCTTATGAGATACAACTCCCCCCTGATCTTGGTTTGTCCCCTATATTCAATGTATGTGATTTAACTCCCTACAAGTCTAATCCAGATGCAGACCAGGAACTCCTACAGGATACAGTCAATGATGACATTCCCAAGCATGATCCTCCACAGTTGCAGAAGGTTTTGGACACCAGAGTGGTCAAACAGACCTGGAACAAATAGTACTTGGAGTATCTAGTCTCTTGGAAGGGAAAACCTAATTCTGAAGCAGTCTGGATGACTGAAGAGCAGATCCAGAAACATGGTGCAGATCTTCATACTCTAATCTCAAGTGGACTTGAGATTTCTTCTTCTGGGGAGTATGGTGCAGGAGCACTCCTACAAGACAGAATATAGGTTCATTGTCCGCATGACAGGACATCAGTCTATTTTTAGCATGTTTGACTTCTTAATGTAATCAGGTCCATTGGACCAATGCATATGTATTAGATCAGCCTAGGAGAGTGTGCAGGCAGTTAGAGCTCGTGATTAGGTAGTATGAGCGGTCCTCTCCCAGCCGCTTGGAAGCTCCCAGCCGCTGGGAATCGAGTTGGTAGTACTCGTAGGATATTGCTATAAATAACTCAGATCAGTTAGGGTTTGAGAGGACACAGTTAGAGAGAGAGTAGAAGAGAGTAGTAGTTATGTTATGTTGTACCGGTGATTGAGTGAAATCCAGAGATCAGTCCAGACATTGTGAAACATTGTTGTAGAAATAGGACATTTGTGTTTCATCTAAATAAGATCTCATCAATTGCATTATCTGGTTTATCAGCTATGTATGTTTTGATTTCTGTTCTGATTACAGGTTAATGGATTCTTTCAACCCTTCCACCGGTTGATTCTATGAATTGGTGGAATGGTCATGCATGTTAGTTTAGGTTGTATTTTAGTTTTCCGTTTATGCATTTCATTGTGTGGGAGATCAATTGGTAGCATGCTATAAATCAACCTAGCATCCTCATGTGCTAGGGTTTAGGAAGATAAACTGTTAAGTTTTGATCTGAAGGTGATCCAACCCGATCATCATGTTTTCTTTGTAAAATTGTGCGGTTCTGTGAGTTTGTATGCAGCTGACGGATATACAGGGGTCAGCATGTGCTTTGTCCAGACGGAGTGAATCGTATCGTCATCTGTGAGTATATCGCTATCCGGATCGGGTTATGAAGCTGACGAAGACTGTATGTTTTGAATGCATCAGGATGATATAGGTTGGATATATACTCAGTGTGTATATCATCGTTAGGATCATCTTTCGTGTGTATCCATCGTCTGCATATCACTATCGCATGCAGGAGTAAAGTTCACTTTTTGGCTAAGGACCGGAAAGGTCATCATCAGGATATTGAAAGATCACAGGATATTCATTATCATGTTGTGGAGGATATAAGTGTCTTATATCCTGTTGACATCATCATCGGGTGCAAGTGACATCATCGTCATCAGGATATTGCGAATATCACCCTATGCAAGTTTATCCTACTGTCGCTAAGTGTTTTGGCATCGGCGTAAGTCATCGGCATAAAGTTTGGTTAACATCATCAGGATGTTTCAATATGACTGGATAAGTCATATCCTGATGCTGTTGTTTGAGTAGTCGGATATCGGGGTGACGTAAGCCTTGAAGGTAAGGTGCTTGAAGTTGCCGTCATCAGGATATATGGGAGGAACCAGATATTTTATATCCTGCTGATGCAGATGATGTCAAACATCATGATGATGAAGATAGAGTTTGGCGGTAAGATGAACAGTGAACATCAGGAGGATGTTTACGCTTGCCAAATATGATGATGCTGCTGATAGCTGAAAGGCGAAAGGCGATAAGGAAGTGAACAGTAGTTAGCAGGAGGATATTTCATGCCTCTTTGAAATATGATGATGCTGTCTATGTTAGCAAGAAATATCATGATGATGATAAGCCGATAGGTATTACATACTGCATGTCCAGGATTTTAACATGTTGGTTGTGTTAATGACTCCCCCTTCCCATTTGTAAGCTTCTGTTGCGTTTCCTCTACATCATTCACCTTCTGAGATACCATCGCCACTTTGTCATTTTCCATATACCTGCATACCTGCCAATAGATATAAGTTTATAAAATTGATTTTAAAATTCATGTCAATTTTGTCAATTTATAACTCTTTTGAATGTTAGATTGGCATTAATTATAGCAATTAATGCACCAAAAGCTTGGCCTTCTACTTCAGTATTTGCATTTTTAAACCCTTTTTTACGATTAGTTTAATTGTGCATACATCCCCTTTTCTTTGTATGTTCCTTTTGTATGTCCTCTTTGTATATTTTAACATACAAACATATATGCAAACAACCACGACTAACATTTTTTATCTTTTTCCCTTTTGTGTCCGTACTTGTATCTTCCACTTTGCATATCACTCTTGTATATTTTCTGGTATGAGCGTATATACAAACAACCCTATGCAAACCTCCTTTCATTACCCTTTATCTCTTTCGTTGTTTTTAATTTCTTTGTATCTCAGATTATGTATATCATAAACATACAAGTATTTAAACATTCAAAGACTTTTCTATATTGAACTTCCTTTTGACATCCGGCTTGTATCTTTAACTTGTATCTTTCACTTTGTATATTGCTTGTCTATCAAAGATATACATTATTATTATATAAACCCGACATGCGAATGGTGGAGTCCACATTACTTTCCCCTTGTATCTCTGCGATATAACAATACTTGTATCAAAACCCTTAGATACAAAGCCCAATACATACAAACTCCTTTGTATCACCTCTTCGGACTTATCCTTTTTATAAACCATAGTTTACTAACTTTTTGGCTCCGCGATGTATATAAAGTGCAATGCATCTTTTGATACATGTTAAGGTGTGATACATCATTTATATCAAATTTTAATCTTTCCTAAATTTTTCATTGTATGTATATTGAAATGTAGAACCCAAAACATACATACAAGGCATGAAACATACAACAATAAAACCTCCTTTCATAATTTTTTGGTTCCACAACATGCATATAGCTTTGCATATCATCTTGTATGTTTCCCTTTGCTAAACATACAAACCTAAAATATATCTGATGGACTTAACTAATTATTTATTTAAACTTTAAACTCTATCGTGTCTGACTTGTATGTAAAGATAAAATGTTATCAAAATACGTACAAGTATCCAAATATACCAAAACCTAACAATTCTCTTTTACGCAACTCATTCAACAACACAATATACAAACAACCTTGTATATGCATCATACAAACCCTCCCATAGTACATTTTACCAAAAACATACATATCTTGCAAAATAATGGGAATTTCAAAATGGTTCAAAAAGCAACCCTCACTCATTTTTGACAAGGAATTCACCCATATTCTGCTCTGGTACTTAATGTTATTTTTTCTTTATTTTCAATAGGGTTTGTACCTTTTACTTCCTTTTCCTTTTTACCACCAAGCAGACCCACGCACACACAAACAAAAGCAAAGCCACAACATGGGTCCTCATTTTGCTAAGGAGTAAAATGGGGCGTGTTGTGAGCATCACAACTAGAAACCAAATAAAACAATCAAATTAAAACCATTAAAGAAAACTAAATGAAATAAATTCATAACTTCAAACTATCTTTTCTGCAAGTAATCATTAAACTTGAGACCTAATGTCTTCAATAAGGTGCATGAATTTTCCCTTCAGTTTAAGTGGGTGCACGTGATTAATAATCCTCATCTTGAAAATTAGTTGAAGAAACCAGTGATTGATATTAGACTACGTAGTTGATGTCATTCCCTCATAGCCAACCAGATAGAGCCTTGTTTCCAGCAGGTGTCTATAGCCCCAACAAGATTATCGTTACAATTCTCCTTAGTAGAGCCCCACTACCAACAAGCATCTATAGCCTTGGTAGAGTTACTTAGATGACTTAATCTGGATTTTTAGAAAAATCCATTTTATTATTTTATTTATTTTATATTTTGTATTTGATAGAGATTCTATAAGATATTACCGTTGTAACTTCATGATGCAAGGAGTGATCACTTGCTAAAATTAAGCTGAGAATTGCAATGGTAGCAAGAGTGACCTCTAATTTTTCACCTAATATCTACACTAGTAGATTCAACAAACCCAAAGAATTAAGGTGTGTCATTGTGAGAAACTTCCCTTGAATACTCAACCCACAGTTATTGAATACAAAATTTCACAAGTCAAACAACCTTCTGCATTCATGACAGTCACAACAAGTTATGCATAAATTTCAAATAATTAACTTAAATGTTCTAAATTTTCTATTGTTTTCAGTGGTTGTCAGTCTGCTCCTACCTACCCTAAATCAAAATAAAGATCCCAACACATAGGAAAACAACAAAGAAAACAAAACAAATGGACTGTACAAACAACTAACTACAAAAGGAAACAACACAAAGCAAGACAAGAAAACAAAGAAAAGAAATAAAACAACTAGAACCAAAAACACTCATATTTAAATGACTTTTCAGAATATGTAGGAACATCAGGGCATTAGTTATAGTTCTCAACTTAGCAAATTTATCTTTGAATTCTAAAAAATACTCATTTATTCTACCCTCACTATATTTAACAAAATAATCTCTAATTATCAGCAATTGAGGTAGCCCATCACGTTCATGATTAATCCATATGAATGTCTTATCCTTTGAATTTCCATAATCAAAACAATTTTTTACATCATTTACTGAGGAAAGGAAATAAACAACCTGATGTATTTCTGGCTCTACTGGACCTGCTTGTTCATTGCCACCCAGTCCTTTATTTAACTTTGGATTTTCATCAGTCCACTCAATGTTCTATCCTACTTCCACCTTAGTGACATGTGACTCCTGATGTATTACTTTTTTATCTATATTTAATATCAACTCTTCATCTTGCAAGCTTGTCTAATTTTTAAATTCCAGCAACACCTCAATGTCGTCTGTAATTTTCTGCACATTAGCACATGAATGAGAACCATCATAATCTGACATATCTAAATTTATCATTTCTAGATTATTTGGCTGTGAATGTGAAACAACATTTGATTCATGAAAATACTTCCCTATTTTACTTTCAAAATAATGCTGGAGTGATGCCTGATTATGCACAACAATAGTATAGTCCTTTGTATCTTCCATTTTCAAGAATTGTTCCTCAAATAATTCAGTCCTATCATTCAGCAAAGTATCTGGTTCCATTATCTTGCAACAATCTTGGATTTGGTCATTCAATTTAAAGCCATCAAATAATAAATCAATATTTACTTCTTTTCCTATGATTCCTTTATTTGCTGATACAAAAACTTCTTTAATTTTAGTGCACTTTAATTCTGTCAATACTCATTTACATTTCTTTGCCCAATCATTTTCATTAAAACTTTTCAAATCAGATCTAGAGATTTTTTCTTCACAAGTATTCCTTAGTAATTCAATATATTTATCAAATGTATCAAGATTAACTTCACTTTTCTTTTTCTTTTCATTAAATCCTCCTTGTTTATCATCTAATAACTGAAAATGAGGTGCACTTTCTTCTTTGTATTTTTCAAGATATGTATACCTATCATTAGATTTATTCACATTTGAACCCTGACAAAAAAATAGATTATTTTTCTTACCATCACATGATTCCAAAAAAGAGATTTTACTACCCTTTATTTCCAACATTGGTTCAATCTTTGCATTATCTGAACAATTAATGATTGCTGATATTGCATCCTCCTGCTGCTCCATAATCCCCTCATTTTCCTATCAACCTTCAGCCCTATACACATCTGAGAAAGAGATTAGTCCTTTTAAAGCCAAATCTAACTTCGTAAGAAAAGTCAGACAATTAATTTCACCATGCTCTATGGACTTATGTATCCTACACCTTCCAAATAAACCAAAGATAAATTGTTAGGATAAATCCTCTTGTTTAAAGTTTTCTAAAAGACGGGAATATTAACCTGGAACTTGTCTTCGTATGAATCCATTGAAAATGGCACTTTGTTTTCAACTTTTTAGATTTTAAAATTTTATGAGATCTAACATATCTCATAATAAAACATTAAAACTCAAAAAATTAGAATAGTCCTTTGAAGTTTGAGTAGTACCTTTGCAAAAAAAAAATTTGAAATTCTTTCAAACGGAAGATATTTGCAAACAAAATGCTCAAATTTCCAAGAACTAAAATGATCCTCTTGTCTAGCCTACACAAAATCCACCTTAAATCTATCAGGCCCTCCTTCTAGGGCCAAAAACTATTGATGATTATTTTTACACATTCATAACAAAAGTTAAAATTCACAAAATGAACCTAACTATCTTGAAAGATATGAAGGAATCAATTAAGATTACTTAATCCAAAGTTTCTGTATGGTCAAGTCTTCACCTTGTGGATAATTCAGTAGGTCGATGTGAAGCTGTAATATGCAAGGGGCTTTACCTGATTTAAGGTGATGCTATTGACAATTGTCATTTCCCATGTGCAAATATCTCAAAATAACTCTCAATTCAAAGATCCTTTGCAACTATTTATAACTTTCAAGTCAAACTTTACATGAACTTTACAAAAACAAACTTTATTATTCAAACTTTATGAAAAATCATCAAAAATCTTTAGTATTTCCATGTGTTTAATAGGATTTTTAACAACTTCCTTTAGATAACTGCATTTCAGCTAATTAGTTAAAGATTGTTTTTCAAAAAGTTAGAAAGAAAAAAAAAGTTAGAAAACTAGATTTCATCCACATACAGCTTTCTATTACTCATGCATATAAATATGTTTATGCTAATCAATTCAAAGCAAATAAATCCTCATACATAAATCCTAAGCATTTTCATGAATTTACATATAGAATTGCAATCTTCAAGGAAAAAAAATATGTTTGAGAATGGTACAGGAGCTCCCCAGTTTAGTCATTTTGTTGGCTATTTATTTGTCTTCATGTTATTTTGGTTATCCCTAAGGCTTTGAAAGCCATTTTCATACTTTGTAATAAGGACTTAGTCCATTTTATTTGACTAGTCCTCTAGATTGTTTGATAAGACCTATTTTCTAGGATTTCTCTTTTAGAAACTTGGAGTTTTTTAACAAAATAAGATTTTCCCATCATTTCACTGCCTCTCATAGTAGTTGTATGGATAGAATGGGAAGTGCAAAGGTTGGAAACTTCCTATAAACTTCATTTTTGTCTAAACATGCCATATATGAATGGAGAGGAGGAGTCTTTTAAGGAAAAAACTGTATTTTTCTATTTTTTTGTTGAAACAACCTTCTTGTGCGGCCTGGTACAGATAGCAGGAGATCTATGGTTTGGGAAATGGTGTTGTAGGTTGAATCACCTTTCATTTACATTCACTTAGAGCTTTTGAAATGTTTTTATTGCTTTGTTTGATTCCATTGTTTGCAAACTAGTTTTTTAACCCTCCACAGCTAGGGTTTGGACAAAATGCTCCATTCTTCCTCTGTCCTCTGAAGGTGGTCACCCATTTCTTGGTGGGATGGGGGAAGAAAAAGTAATTTTTATGTTTTTGATGTTTGTATGGTGGTTCTCCTTCCTCCATGGTGGTTGGTATGCTGCTATCTAGTAAAAAAGACAGTGACTAGTTAGTTTTGAAAAGGCAGAAGACAGGAAAGTGCAAGAATAGTCATAGATTGATCAAATGGTGGTTGATCTCTATGTTTTGGAAGAAGGTAGACCTGCACAAGAGCCCTACTAATCTAGGCAAAGGATCCTTGATACACATCTTTTCCATAACCTCAAACTAGATTGTTCTCTAGAAGAAAAGAAGACAGTTTGCTGACAGAAATACAGTATGCTATTCCTGCACATGGGGTACAGTACGGTCTGCAAATTTGATGAATGATATATGTTCAATACAGGTATTTGGATTGTGTATTCAAAGGTAAAGGTCATTTGGAGTCAAGGAGAGTTAGGATTGGTTTGTCTATTCCCATATACTACAAGGTTCAAACATTCTTGAAATGTTGTTTCTCTATGACAGTCATAAAATAGTCATTGTCTCTATCAGAGTAAGTACAGTAGTATGTACTGTGTCAATGATCTCCTATCCTTGGTAGGTATATGTTGGGAAGATCCTTGGTGATAGAGGAGTGGATGCAGTTTAGTTGTTCATAACAATCGCAAGGAATAAGCTTTCTTGGCACTGTCAAAAGACAGTCATATAGAGGTTTGCTGTCCACTATTTTGTTAGGAGTGGAATGTTAGTTTCTTGGTCAGTGACCTAGTTCCATGCATGTCATAGGTAAGTGTATGCTAATGGATGTTGTTTTTCATGTTGGTAAAGGTATTGGTAGTAGGTGTTGAGCTCTTAAAGGTGGGTTGTGCTTCTAAGTTGGGTTGAGCTGTGACTCCCCAAAGTGAGTGGTGAGTAGCCTGAGTGGATGACATTAGAAAGTAAACCTAGGCTAAGTTGATTCCCAGAGTAGCCTTGTGTAGGCTTGTAAACACAAACACCTTTGTAAACCTCTTGGAGAAAGTTGAGTGACTTAAGTTCATTGAGCGAACTTCAATACCTTTACCTTTACCTCTGCATCATATTGGTATCAGAGCCAGGCTAGGAGCCCCAACCACCTGTAGTGTGGCTTAAGGAGGGGTGTTGGAAGTAAGCCACACCTAGACTAATGATGGGCTGGCCACAAGGGGCCAGTAGCTCAATGGTAGAGCACTCTAATAGCAAATGGAAGGTCCTAGGTTCGATTCCTAGTTGGTCCATATGAGCTATAGCTCAATAATTAGTATCAGAGCCAATATTCTGAATGGAAGCAAGTGTATGTCAGAAGAGGAAATTGAAACAGAGGCTAATACAATGCCTCCCAAGACAATGAGTGAAGATGCCATCAAGAAGTTGGTGGAAGAAATGGTTGAAGCAAGATTGCAAGAAGAGAAGAAGTCTAAGGGCAAGACCAAAGAAGAGGGAAGTTCTTCTAACACAAATGAAGAGATAGAGGCAGAAAAGGATCCTCTGGAGCAAGATATGTCTGTAGATTAGAAAGCCTTCTTGAATGCAGTTAAGGGTGCCCATGGAGACAGTGGTGATCCCAAGATGGATGTGCCTACTTTTCATGGCAAGTTGGATGGAGATGTTCTCACCAACTGGGTAGAAGCTATGTGCAACTTCTTTGATTACAAGGAGTTCAATGACAACCAAAAGGTCAAGTTTGCCAAGACAAGGCTAAGAGGTTCTACACTTGTATGGTGGAACTATATGTAGAGTGAGAGGAAGAAGATTGGGAAGAGTCCCATCACTAAATGGAGCAGAATGGTATCTATGCTCAGAAGCAAGTTCATGCCACCAAACTATGAGATTCAAATCATAAGGAGGTTTTAGAATTTGAGACAAAAAGACATGGATGTGGCTGCCTACATAGAAGAATTTCATAGACTCAGTATGAGGGCCAATCATAATGAAGATGAAAAAGGGATGGTGGCTAGGTATCTGAATGGACTGAAATACAATCTGCAAGATGAGATAAGCTTGGTGTTACCAAAGACAGTGGATGAATGTTTTTTATTGGCCTCTAGAGCAGTGGAAAAGCTGAGAAGGAAGGGTGAACAAAGTTCCAGAGGTAGAGGTGGTAGAAACCAAAGAGGTAGAGGTAATTTTGGCCGTGGACAGTTCAACAAAACTAAAAATAATAGTCAGCAAGAAACACAATCAGCAACAAAGCATAGAGGAGGTTTTAGAGGTTGGTAGAAGTCATAATGGCAGAGGCAGAAATGGTGGAGGAGGTAGAGGACCAGGAGTCTTCACTGGAAGATGTTATGGCTGCAACCAAGTTGGCCATACAATGAACAAATGCCCAGGGAAAGCCAACAACTCTCATGATAGTGGGAAGAGAAACCAGTTAGTGAAAGATGATGACTGTGAAAGTGTGAATTCACCAATGGGAAGTGCTGCACCTATTCTAGATGGAGAGAGTATGATGATTAAAAGGTCTATGTTGAAGATGCCATGGAAGCAAGAGCCCCCTCAGAGAAAGAATCTTTTCAGAACCCAAGGCCTAGCCTATGTGAAACTTTGCAAAATCATAGTGGATTCAGGGTCTACTAAGAATGTGGTATCCACTGAGATGGTTGAGAAGTGTAAGTTGAAGAGGCTGCCTCATATCAGTCCTCACAAGATCTCTTGGTTGAACAAGAACCAAAGTTTCATGGTGGAGGAACAAACTTGGGTTGAATTTGCAATTGGTGACTACAAGGACAAAGCGCTATGTGAAATCATCCCTATGGATGCATGTCACCTGCTTCTTGGCTATCCATGGCAGTATGATGTTAAAGCTCAGCATGATGGTGAGAAGAACACTTATGTCATCACTAAGAATGGAAGAGCATTCAAAATGGATCCTTTGTTGGAGCAGCCCAGGGGAAAGGAAAATAATAGTAGTGTCATGTTGGTGAATGGCAAGGAGTTCCTAAACCTCTTGAAGGAGAATGACAACTAGGGGTATGCTTTGGTCATGAAGCCCGAGAGTGGATCAGATCAACAAGATCAAAAATAGAAGGAGATTCCATTGGAAGTACAACAACTTCTGGATAAGTATCAAGACCTTGTGGTAGAGGAAGTTCCCAACTCCTTACCACCCATGAGGGATATTAGTCATCAAATTGACTTAATACCCGGTGCTACATTGCCTAACAAGGCTGCATATAAGCTGACTCCACAGCAAAATGAAGAAGTGGCAAGGCAAATTCAAGATCTCCTGGAGAAAGGGCTGATTAGGAAGAGTCTAAGTCCTTGTGCAGTTCCAAGTGTACTTGCCCCTAAGAAGGATGGAAAGTGGAGGCTATGCATAGATTCCAGGGCCATAAACAAGATCACCATAAGGTACAGATTCCCAATGCCAAGGATTGAAGATCTCTTGGATTATCTGGGATGATCGTGCTATTACTCAAAGATTGATTTGAAATCTAGATATCATCAAATCCAGATCAGACAGGGAGATGAATGGAAGACTACTTTCAAGACCAATGAAGGTCTTTATGAATGGCTTGTTATGCCATTTGGTCTTAGTAATTCACCAAGTACATTTATGCTCCTGATGAATGAGGTATTAGTTGAATTCATTGGTAAATTTGTTATTGTTTATCTTGATTACATACTAATCTTCAGCAGGACAAGGGAAGACCATGTGAAGCATGTTGGTCAGGTGTTGGAGAAGCTGCATGAGCACAAGTTAATGATCAACTTAGACAAATGTGAGTTCATGAAAACTAAACTTGTATACCTAGGATTTGTCATTTCTAATGGCCGTTTGAAGATGGATCCTTCTAAGGTTGAGGCTATTCTCAGTTGGCCTACCCCAAAAATAGTGGGAGATATGAGAAGTTTCCATGGATTGGTGACTTTATATAGGAAGTTTATTAGAGGTTTCAGTCACATTAGTGCTCCCATCCTCAACACCATCAAGGGTGGAGTCAAATGTAGATTCTAGTGGACAAAAGAAGCTAATGATAGTTTTGAGTTGTTGAAAACAAAGGTGGTTGAGTTACCTACCTTAGTACTCCCTAATTTTGATAAGGTGTTTATTGTTGAGTGTGATGCAAGTTAGCAAGCTATTGGTGTTGTTCTCAGCCAAGAAGGACATCCAGTGGCATTCTTTTCAGAAAAGTTGAATGAAGCCAAGCAAAGGTATTCTACCTATGACTTAGAACTCTATGCAATGGTGCAAGCTCTTAAGAAATAGAGACATTATTTGCTGCCCAAAGAATTTATTGTGTTTACTGATAATCATGCATTAATCTTTCTTCACAGTCAAGAAAAATTGAACCATAGACATGTTAAATGGATGGAACAGCTACAAGTTTATACCTTCACAATTAAGCACAAAAGAGGTGTCTCTAATAAGGTGGTTGATGCATTGAGTAGGAGGTTACTTCTTATTCATGAAATTCAATTAGAAAGCATGGGTATTGACTGTTTAAAGGAGTTGTATAAAGAAGATTCTGATTTCAAAGAGGCTTATGATGTTTGTGTGAACTTGGCTAACACATTCCATGGAGAGTATGCAGATTTTGTTTTGCAGGAAGGCCTCTTGTTTAAGGGAAATTTGTTGTGTCCCTAAGTGCTCTATGTAGGACAACATCATCAAGGAGAAGCATAATGGTTCATTAGGAGGACATTTTGGCTTAGACAAGACACTAGAACAAGTCACAAGGTTCTATTTTTGGCCAAAGGTGCAATCAAATGTGAGAAAATATGTAGCTAGTTGTGCAATCTGTCAAAGAGCCAAAGGTGTGTCTTCAAATGTAAGTCTATACGAGCCCCTTCCCATTCCCAACAAACCTTGGGAAAGTATCAGCATGGATTTTGTGCTTGGGTTACCCAGGATAGCCAGAGGGGTGGATAGTATGTTTGTTATTGTTGATAGGTTCAGCAAGATGGCTCATTTTGTGCCATGTAAATGCATAAATGATGCATTTCATGTTGCAGGTCTATTTTTCAGAGAGGTAGTAAGGATACATGGTTTACCATTGTCCATTGTAACTGACAGAGACTCTAAGTTTGTAGGTCACTTCTGGAGGACCTTGTGGAAGAAGCTGGACACACAGTTGTCCTTTTCATTAGCCTACCATCCACAAATTGATGGTTAGACTAAGGTGGTTAATATATCACTTGGAAACCTTCTAAGGTGCCTTACAAAGCAGCATGGTTTGGCATGTGACTTGGTTATCAGTTAGGCTGAATATGCCTACAATGATTCAAGGAATAGGAGCACTGGTAAAAGTCCTTTTGAGATAGTTTATGGCTTTCATCCAAGATGGCCACTTGAGCTGAAGGATCTCTAAGGTTGGGATAGAAGGAGTGCACTTGGTGAAGAATTTGCTGCCTCCATGAAAATAGTCCATGATCAAGTCAAGTTGCAACTAGAAAAATCAGTCACAAAGTACAAGGAAAAGGCAAATTTAAAGAAAAGAGAAGTACAGTTCAAGGTTGGTGACTTAGTCATGGCATATCTGAGGCAAGAAAGGTTGCCAAAGGGTCAGCGAACTAAACTCCTGATGAAGAAGATTGGGCCATGCAGAATAGTGCACAAATTTAGTCCAAATGCATATGAGATTGAGCTACCAGATGGCCTTGGTATCTCTCCAATTTTCAATGTTTGTGATCTTTTTCCTTTTAAACCTCCATTGCCTAATGAAAGTGGATCAGATGTGGTGGCTGAAGATGCTAATTGGATCAAGGATTTGCCTCCAAGCAAACCTTTACAGTTGGAGTGCATTCTAGATTCCAAAGTTATCAAGAAGACTCAGAGAGGTGTCTATAAGGACTACTTGGTGAAATGGAAGGATCTCCCTGACTCAAAGGCCACCTGGATGACTGAAGTAGATATCTTGAAGCATGGCATGACACTTCAATAGTTGGCAATTCAAGGGACTTGATTTCTTTCTACAGGGGGAGTATGGTGTAGGAGCTCCCTAGTTTAGTCATTTTGTTGGCTATTTATTTGTCTTCCTGTTATTTTGGTTATCCCTAAAGCTTTAAAAGCCATTTTCACACTTTGTAATAAGGACTTAGTCCATTTTATTTGACTAGTCCACTAGAGTGTTTGATAAGACCTATTTTCTAGGATTTCTCTTTTAGAAACTTGGAGTTTTTTAAGAAAATAAGCTTTTCCCATCGTTTCATTGCCTCTCATGGTAGTTGTACGGATAGAATGGGAAGTGTAAAGGTTGGAAACTTCCTATAAACTTCATTTTTGTTTAAACATGCCATATATGAATGGAGAGGAGGAGTCTTTTAAGGATAAAATTATATTTTTCTATTTTTTTGTTGAAACAACCTTCTTGTATGGCCTAGTACAGACAACAGGAGATCTATGGTCTGGGAAATGGTGTTGTAGGTTAAATCACCTTTCATTTACATTCACTTAGAGATTTTTAAACATTTTTATTGCTTTGTTTGATTCCATTGTTTGCAAACTGGTTTTTTAACCCTCCACAACTAGGGTTTGGACAAAATGCTCCATTCTTCCTCTATCCTCTGAAGGTGGTCGCCCATTTCTTGGTGGGATGGAGGAAGAAAAAGTAGTTTTTATGTTTTTGATGTTTGTATGGTGGTTCTCCTTCATCCATGGTGGTTGGTATGCTGCTATCTAGTCAAAAAGATTGTGACTAGTTAGTTTTGAAAAGGCAGAAGACAGGAAAGTGCAAGAACAATCATAGATTGACCAAATGGTGGTTGATCTCTGTGTTTTGGAAGAAGGTAGACCTACACAAGAGCCCTACTGATCCAGGAAAAGGATCCTTGATACACATCTTTCCCATAACCTCAAACTAGATTATTCTCTAGAAGAAAAGAAGACAGTTTGCTGACAGAAATACAGTCTGTTGTTCCTACACGTGGGGTACATTACAGTCTACAAATTTGATGAATGATATATGTTCAATACAGATATTTGGATTGCGTATTCAAACGTAAAGGTCATTTGGAGTCAAGGAGAGTTAGGATTGGTTTGTCTATTCCCATATACTATAAGGTTCAAACATTCTTGAAATGTTGTTTCTCTATGATAGTCATAAAACAATCATTGTCTCTATCAGAGTAAGTATAGTAGTATGTACTGTGTCAGTGATCTCTTGTCCTTGGTAGGTATATGTTGGGAAGATCCTTGGTGATAGAGGAGTGGATGCAGTTTAGTTATTCATAACAATCACAAGGAATAAGCTTTCTTGGCACTGTCAAAAGATAGTCATATAGAGGTTTGCTGTCCACTGTTTTGTTAGGAGTGGAATGTTAGTTTCTTGGTCAGTGACCTAGTTCCATGCATGTAATAGGTAAGTGTATGCTAATGGATGTTGTTGTTCATGTTGGTAGAGGTATTGGTAGTAGGTTTTGAGCTCTTGAAGGTGGGTTGTGCTTCTAAGTTGGGTTGAGCTGTGACTCCCCAAAGTGAGTGGTGAGTAGCCTGAGTGGATGACATTAGAAGGTGAACCTAGGCTAAGTTGATTCCCGGAGTAGCCTTGTGTAGGCTTGTAAACACAAACACCTTTGTAAAACTCTTGGAGAAAGTTGAGTGACTTAAGTTCATTGAGTGAACTTCAATATCTTTACCTTTACCTCTGCATCAGAGAATACCTGAATCAATTCACACTTAGAAGATAGATGCAAAAAATTGATGTTTGTATTTACTAACATAAGACAATCATTTCAAATTTACAATGTTTGTGACTTCAAATCCTTTGAATTACCAGTAGTAAAAACTTATAGACACTTTCATAGATACATCAAGGAGACCAGACATTCTGCACACTCCTCAATGCAGACCATAGGCAAATTTCTACTGTTAGCTATGCTCAAGACACTATGGTTTAGTCACCTCTCTTGCATACTCTGTTCACTTTTGAAACCTCCATGTATTCTTATGTATCTTTACAAAGTAAAGGGGTTCAATATATACATTTGATTATCCCCAATACAATTACAAAACCTTGTTAATCAATGGTCTATATCTCAACAACAACATCAATAGTGGAAAATAAATCCTGCCAAAAATATTTGAGAAGCATATTCTATACTGAGCATAAAGATGCCCTTTGGAATCCTAAAACTTCAAAGATTTCCTCCACTCGACGATCTTAGCATTGGTCCTTCCCCTCCAATTTACTTTGCCTTTGTATTTTACCACCATTGTGCCCCTATAATACCATGCTTGTATATTCCCCCCTTGTATCCTTTGTAAGTTTTGCCTTTTCCTGTGTAGACTTCACCTTCTGAGATGCCATCGCCACTTTGTCACTTTCCATATACCTGCATACCTACGAATAGACATAAGTTTATAAAATGGATTTTAAATTTCACATCAATTTCATCAATTTATACCTCTTTTGAATGTTAGATTGGCATTAATTACAACAATTAATGCTCCAAAAGCTCGGCCTTCTACTTCAGTATTTGCATTTTTAAACCCTTTTTTACTGTTAGTTTAATTGTCTATACATCCCCTTTTCTTTGTATGTTCCTTTTGTATGTTTTCTTTGCATATTTTAACATACAAACATATATACAAACAACCATGACTAATGTTCTTTACCTTTTTCCCTTTTGTGTCCATACTTGTATCTTTTGCTTTGCATATCTCTCTTGTATATTTTTTGGTATGAGCGTATATACAAACAACCCTATGCAAACCTCCTTTCATTGCCCTTTATCTCTTTTGATACTTTTAATTTCTTTGTATCTTGGATTATGTATATCATAAACATACAAGCATTTAAACATTCAAAGACTTTTCTATATTAAACTTCCTTTTGACATCCGACTTGTATCTTTTGCTTTGCATATCAGCTTGTATATCGAAGATATACATTGTTATTATACAAACCTGACATGCAAACGGTGGAGCCCACATTACTTTCCCCTGGTATCTCTATGATACAACAATACTTGTATCAAAACCCTTAGATACAAAGCCCAATACATGCAAACTCCTTTGTATCACCTCTTTGGACTTATCCTGTTTATAAACCATAGTTTACTTACTTTTTGGCTCTGCGATGTATATAAAATGCAATGCATCTTTCAATACACATTAAGGTGTGATACATCATTTATATCGGATTTTAATCTTTCTTGAATTCTGCATTGTATCTATATTGAAATGTATAACCCGAAACATACATACAAGGCACGAAACATACAATAATAAAACCTCCTTTCATAATCTTTTTGGTTCCGTGACATGCATATAGCTTTGTATATCATCTTTTATGTTTCCATTTGCCAAACATACAAACCTAAAATATATCTAACGAACTTAACTGATTATTTATTTAAACTTTGAACTCTATCAGGTCTGACTTGTATGTAAAGATAAAATGTTATCAAAATGCATACAAGTATCAAAATATACCAAAACCCGACAATTCTCTTTTATGCAACTCATTCAATAACACAACATACAAATGACCTTGTATATGCATCATACAAACCCTTTCATAGTACATTTTACCAAAAACATACATATCTTGCAAAATAGTTGGAAATTCAAAATGGTTCAAAAAGTAACCCTCACTCATTTTTGACAAGGAATTCACCCATATTCTGCTCTGGTACTTAATGTTATTATTTTTAATTTTCAATAGTGTTTGTTTTTTCACTTCCTTTTCCTTTTTACCACCAAGCAGACCCACACACACAAATAAAAGCAAAGCCACAGCAGGGGTCCTCATTTTGCTATGGAGTAAAATGGGGCATGTTGTGAGCATCACAACAAACACCTAAAACATTATTTTCAAGCTTAGAAAATGAATCAATCCTATTGTGTATCATACTATAAAAATTGTATAGGGTGTGGGTTTCTAGGTTGTTGGGTGTTCTGTTTTCGGAGTTTGTCTATGTTTAGTTTTTGTTTTTGTCTAGTTGTTGTTTTGGTTGGGTTGTTTATTTTGTTTCCTTGGCAGGGATGTTTGTTTTGATTTAAGGTATGCAGGAGTAGATTAACAACCATTGAAAATGACAGAAAATTTGGAAAATTTAGGTTAACCATTTGAAACATGTGCATAACTTGTTAGGAATTTCATGAAGGTAAGGTGTTGTTTGTCTTGTGAATGATTTTATTCAATAACTGTGAGTTGAGTATTTAATGAGGGATTCTCACAATGACACACCTAAAATCCTTGGGTTTGTTGAACATACCAGTGTAGGTGTTAAGTGAAAAATCAGAAGTCACCCTTGCTACCATTGCAATTCTCAGCTTAAATTTAGCAAGCGACCACACCTTGCATCATGAACTTACAATGATAATATCTTATGAATTTATATGCCATATAGAATTTAATATAAAAAAAAGAGAAAGAAGGATTATACTGAAAATCCAATTTAAGCGATTTAAGTAATTCTACTGATGCTATGGATGCCTGCTGGCAGTGGGCCTCTACTTAGGAGGATTGCAATGATAACCTTACCGAGGCTATGAATGCCAGCTGGTAGTAAGGCTCTATTTGTTTGGCTTTAAGGGATGAAATCAACTATGTAGTTTAACACCAATCACTTGTGTATTCAAGTCATCTTCAAGATGAGGATTATTAATCACATGCACACATTTAAACTCTATTGAGGATTCATGCACCTTATTGAATAGATTTAGTCCAAATTGAATACTGGTTCACTTATAAGGAAGTTGGCAGTTATGAATTTATTTCATTTTGTTTTCTTTAATAGTTTGAATTTAGTTGTTTTATTTGGTTGCAAGTTATTGTGATGCTCACAACATGCCCCATTTTACCCTTTAGCAAAATGATGACCCCTACTATGGTTGTTGTTGTTTGCTTGTGTGTGGTCTTGCTTGGTGGTAAAAGGGAAAATGGAGGTAGTTGTTACAAAAGTGTTGAAATTCAAAATACCTCAAGTCAGGAAGAGAAACTAAAGGTGTCAGTGAATTCTTTGTAAAAAATGATCAAGGATTTCTTTTTGAACCAACTTAAAATTCCTAATATTTTGTGAGATATGAGGGTTTCAGTAAAATACACTATTATGAAAGTTTGTATGTTGTATACAAATTAGTTTATATATGAAGTTTTGTATATTTCAACTTGTATCTTGTTGATTGCATGCATATCTTTAATAATCAAACCCGCTGTATACAAATTGGACCCAATAGATGTTCAAAAGTCTAGTGAGGTAAGTGATAAATTTGAATTTGCATGTCTGTTGGTTTGTATGTCCAATATAAATGTAGTTAATATAAAATACATGACCGAACCCGAAAAAGTATATAACTCTATTTATAAAAGCCGATGGCTCACTTTCAGTTGTTTCATGTTTGTATGTATCAACTTTGCATATTAAATATACTTACAAATGCGGATCTCATGCAATAATTAAAAGGAGTTCAACAGTGGTGGGACCCATGGGTCATTATCAATAAAGGTTACAATAGGTGAAAAGGGCTTAAGTATTGATACATACAAGGGCTGGACCCAAAGATCTAATAAATAATGATGCATAATAAAAGGGGGTTATGTGCTTTGTATGTATGCAATATACATAATGATATACAAAGGAGGAATACAAGAGGTACGCACGAAGTAACAAAAGAATAAAATAATTGAATATTCGATAAAGTCCGTGGCTTGTATAATTGGTTGTATATTGAGAGATACAAAAAGAGATATAAAGAGAGATACAAATAGGGTAAAAGGTAAAACCTGATGACAATTTTAAGAGAGCTATCTTTTGTATATATGCAAACCTGGATATACAAAAAAGTGCATTATCAGAACAGATAAGGAAATTGAAAAAGAATAGATATATCTTTCGGTTCCACACTTGTATGATAGATTGTATCTATTATATAAATTGTAAAATGCAAAAGGGAAATACAAGGTCAGACACAAAGTAAAGTGAAAAACTAATTAAATACCATTGCATGTTTAAGTTTGTATGTTGAAAGTAATATATAAAAGGGATATACAAAGGCCAAGATGCAAAAGGTAGGGAATTAACAGGTGAAATGTTTGAAATACAAAATTGAAATGAAGAAGTAAACTTAAGTGTTGCATTAAATACAACATTCAATGGAAAACTAACAATGAAAATGAGGAAATTTAAACATAATAAGGTTAAGTAAAGTTTGTTTTCACTTGCATAGTTGCATTTTTGAAAGCTAAAATTGTAGAGGAATGGGATTACTACACAAACAAAGTGAAGATTCAACAGTTGAACAGAGTTTCATAATGGTAATGGCACAGCTAAAATGAGAAATCTGTTCAACATCAATAGAGTTAAGTTGGTCATGAAAATAGGTATGTACTTTAAAACGCCGTTACAATGCAGTGAACAAAAATGTTGATTAGTTATGAGTAATTTCATATGAAAATGCAAATGAATGGTAAATTACTGTAGCTAATTAGGGAAATTAGTCAACTATGTTGGATAAGCATGAAATCTAAAATAGGGAAATGACAAAAGAGTTAGGGTAAATGTAAAAAGGTAGAAAATTCATGGTAAAACCCTAGGAAGGAGAAGTAAAACAAGAGGTTAAATATGCAAGTTTTTAAACAGGATGGCTCCAAAGCAAAAGAGGATGGACATAGTAGATGAAGACAAGATAAAGGTAAGAAAGGAAAGAAAGCTAAGAAAAGAAACCAAAAAGGAAACATTACCAGTCCAGGGATACCCATCTCTGATCAGCACAAGTGGAGTTGTGATGGATACAAATATAGGTTGCTATGATGTAGAGGATGTCTTGTAGAAAATTATATCATCAGATGCTAGTCCTGATATGAAATGCATCTCAGAGAAGGGGCTATATAAAGCTACAAGGTTCCCATTAGCATTAGAGGCTAAGGATCTAGTTCTGGAATGCATAAGTAGATACGACACAAACAGCAGAAGGGTAATTCAAGAAGGGAGGTTCATTACTGATTTATCTATAGAGGGAATAGCCAAGACATTTGGCTTGGAAATTGAAGATAAAATGTTGGATATAGATATAGATCAATACAAAGATGATTTTAATACAAATGAAAGAGAATGCAAGAGTACAATTTTCTATAGCTGGTATAATACAGAAAACAAATGTAAGGCTGTAGCAAGGGTACCAAGAAACCTCCATAGAATAGATTTCAAGGAGGAAATACATTTGGTGATCAAAATGTTGAGTAGACTGGTAGGGTTAAGAGATGCAATTAAGTGTAAACCATGGATGTTCACTGTTATCCAATATATGAGAGAAGCAAAAAAGGAGGATGAGAAAATTCATTAGGCTAAGGCTATCAGCACTGCTATATGGAAACAAGCCATGTTTAGAAAGCAAAATTTGATGCCTTTTTATTTGTCATCTTATGTATTATATTCATGTGCAGCTAATGTTCAACCTTGCATAGCTGGGATTGATAGAATTGGGACCTTAGGAAATGGTCCAGACCAAGACTTAGTTTATAATCACTATCTAGATTTATAGGAGAATAATGCATTAAAGAAGTTTGCTCTAGTAAATAATGTGTTTGACACATATATGGTGAGAGTTTTGACTAGAGATAAGGATACAAGGCTGTTTGAAGAAGTAGGAAATACTATAGGTTTACTTCATTCATGGTACATAAAATTTCCTAACTTCACATATATCAGAATTGAAGGTTTTCATGGGAAGCCATTCATGTTACCTTAGTATCCTTTAGATAAGCTAATTGTGTTGGAGTTTTCTAAGAAAAATTTGAATGCATTTAGGATATACAAAAGGAAGTGGGGTAGAGGAAATATCAAACTCCCTTGGGCTATTGGAAGGTATTCCTATTACAGTGAGGAAGTAGCTAGTTATGTAGAGCAAGAGCTGAGATATTATGGTTTTGAAAAGTTTGAGCTAGCTAGGCACTTTGATCATTTTCATATGATTCAAATGCATAATGATTCTAAGTATAAGCATCAGGTACATATTGAAGATTATTGGTTTGATTGCGAGAATGAAAGGGAAGTAAGAAAGAGAGCTCATCAGAGGTTAACTATGGAGCAAATGAGGACAATGGGGGAGCTTAATGTACCCTTAGAAATTGAAGATGACAAGTTGGTGTTACACCACAGTTATGAAAGTATAAGATTGCTCCCTATTAATGAGCCAGATTGGTCACAACCATGGGTGACATCTTTGGATGTTGTGTCAAAGCTAGTTATATTATTCTCTAAAACATGGTTGAAGGATTGAATAGAGGAACTTAAGGCTAATGGTGTTGAGCCTACATTTTAGTGAAAAGGTAAGAAAAGAGGAAGAGAGAAACAAGATAAATTACAATGTTTTTAGGAGAAGAAAAGAAAAATTTTGGAAGCTAAAATCATTGAGAAGGATAAGAATGCAACTTTAATGGATCCTTACACGTTAGTTATCACAATAGCAGTAGCCTGAGGAACATTTATAGAGGTAGGATCATCAAGTCATGGCATCAGTATAGAACAGACCCAGATAGCTGGGATACTAGTAGGACAAAAAGTTATGAAGGCTATAGTAATTAAATCTTCAATAGGAAATACACCAATACAAGATGAAGTTATAGGTGCTCCTCAGGTGAAAACTAAGCTAAATGGTATACCTAATGAATCCACACCATAAGAAAGAAGATAGGGCTATAGAAAGGTTAAATAGGAATTAACCGAGGAGAAGCTGCAAGAGTCAAAAGCCTGGGAAATCAAGGGAGTAAGTGAAATGGCGAATATGGAAAGTGATAGCAATTATGAAGAAAGTACAGAGGTAGAGGACATAACCAGGGTAGAGCATAAAAATAAGGAATAAATGGATAAAGGTTTTGATGTAATGGAAGAACATAATACCCAAGTGTATATAAGGAAGGCACAAGGCTTGGGGCCAAAAGGAGAAAATGTAAGGGAGAGATGGAAACAATAGATCTTTTTGGTACATTGGTATCACCAAACATAATAGAGGAGGTGCAAGTTGTTGCGCCACAAATAGAAGAATCAGGAAAAGAAGAAAGAAAAGAAAAAGGTATAGAGAAAATAGAGGAGTCAATACAATCAGAGAAAACAAACACAACTAAAGAGATACCAAGTCAAAATAAGGAAATGATAAAGGAAATAGTGTTGGTAAAGGATTTTGGCATTGATGTTTTAGATGATCTCAATATGTATAATGAACAAAGTGAGCAAGAAGAAAATGTAGAAGAAGAAAAGAACATAGAGAGCAAAAAAGAAAAGGAAAAGACTGTAGAAAGACTAGACAAATATACAGATCAACTTTCACAGACAGATCAAACACACTTGCCTGAAATTGTACAAGGATGGGCTAAAATAATGAAAGAGACAACAAAGGTACTAGGTAGTCCTTAGAAAAACATAGAAAATATTTTTGTGGAAGAGAGGGATCACAAAGAACAAAAGGAGGATCCAAGAGGAGAAGAAGAAGGAAAAGAAAATGAAGAAGAAAATGCACAACATTAAGATAATATGCCATCAGTCTTAGATCAGCAGCTTCCACCACAACAATCACCATAGCAAAAACATATAGAAATAGAAAAACCTCAAGAAGAGGTCATTAATCAAGAAAAGAAAATAGAAGCAAGTATTGAAGTGCCAGCTTGGATAGGTGCAGAAGTGCAGAGAGAAAAGGTAGAGGTACAAGTAGTACCTATTGATATTAAAAGTTTATTCGAAGGTAATCCAAAAAAGGAGAAAAGGAAAACAAGGATTATGTCAGCAATAAAGAGAAATCCTTTAGGATCTAGAACTCTTGAGCTAGCAATACCTCAAAAGGAGAAAATTAAAGGAGAAATTAGTATGGATGATTATGAATTGATTAACATGGATCTAGGACATGTGACAAGAGAACAACACATTACCGAATGGTAGGATATGAATAATGTCACCATTGAAATGATGAGAAGGGATAAAGATAAGTATGATTATTTGAAAGGACACATTGTCCAGTTACAACAATTTATCCAAGGTATGTTTGATCCTAGCTCTAGTATGCCATACCTATAGAATTGGCAATCTTGTCTAAAGATCAAATAAGTGAGATGGAAAATAAAAGAATAGAAGCAAATATTTTTGAAAAGTGGATCAAGGAGTTTATACAAAAAGGAGAGGATGTAGTGAAACAGGAAGTGGCAGGTTGGGACATGGCTCTGATAGGAAAAAATAAATGTAATGTTCTCATACATTAGTATTAGTTCAAATTAGAGAAGTGCATAGTAGAATCAAAGCAGCTTGAGGAGATGAATGAAAAAGTAGAAGAGTTAATAAATGAAGGAGTCATTACTCCTCAAATGGCTAATCAGTTACCACAAATACGGTTAGGGTTGAAGTTTGAAGAAGACATTATCAAAAATTGTATTGTGAGTACTAGACTTAGAAGAGGTTGCTGATGATATAGTGAGGGTTCGTATGAAGATAATAGAAAAACTCATTGGGCATGAATACCAAGAAGTACCAGCATATGTATTAACAAGGGAAATGATAGAGTTCAAAACCATCTATTCACCATGTTTGGAGAACCCAGCAGCACACTTAAGTACAACAATGATTGATTCAATCATGGAGATAAATTCTAAAATCGAAAAGTATTAGAAGAGAGTAAAAGGATTATCAAAGCAAGAGAAAAGATTGAAAGAAGGAATTGAATTGCAAGAATATACATGGGCCAATAGTCAAGAGGGTGATCATACTTTCATTATGGGTGTGATAGGCAATTTTGTAGAATACCTGAAGGAATAGGAGCATGATAAAACAATACCACAAATAATGATACATGCAAATGCTCGAGTTCTTTTGTTACCATCACCAATTGGAGGTCAACAAGAAGAGAAAGTCAGCATGGGTATCTTTTATTTTTCAAAAAGATTCTAATGGCATCTTTATGCCAAGGAAAGATACCATTGAAGATATTTTGGGAACAGCTGGAAAAAGATTCCTACCATTGATTTGTAGTGTTTAAATGTAGACCATTGGGTTAACTTTGTAACTGTAGTAGGAGAGAAGCTTCAAAATCTATATAAGAGGCTTTGCTACATGTATTTTAGTACACAGGGATTTTGAACTTTTAGTTTAAGGTTGTAATTGTTAAGTTTTATTGCAATAGAGAGGACATTTCTTTTAGTTTTAAGGAGGTCTAGTGCAGGAGCACCTTCTCTATGGTGCAGGAGTCAATTTTTGTTTTTGTTTTCAATAAGGCTTTTTAAGCCACATCATGTTTGTAATAAGGTTTTTTTGTCAATTTGGTCACTAGACCTATGTAGACCATGTTTTGGTCAAGTTGGATGTAATAACACAATGAAAACATGTTGTTTCCTTGTGAGAGGAGAAACCCAATGGCTAACTATCTTTCAAATTAGTTTGCACAGTTGGGAGGAATGTTAACTGATGTTTTCAAGCCTCTATAGGTGAAGAAGCAGGATGTAATGACAGGAAGGAATGCATGAATGAAGATTTGGATTCTTGATGTGTTGAAACATTATTCTTTGTAAGTAATTCTCTGTAATAGTCTTTCTGTACAGTCTGTATGATTAGTTGATCATTTGAAACTAATTGGAGATGTTCAGGCATTGAAGTAGTTTCCATTTGATAGTAGTCTGGTGTCTTAAAGTGTTGTAGTTTGTGAGATCTTGTTTCTTTTGCAAAGACTGGTTTAAAAACCTAGAAACTAGGGTTCTGTGAATAAATGGACTATATCTCCTCTGTCCACTAAAATTAAGATTCTCATGTTTAGTGTCAAGGAGGAATATAGTGTAAATTTTGTGCTTTCTATGGTTTTGGTCAAACACCCAAGGATCCAAGGAGGTTGGGCATGAGTTGACTAGGCATCTCTATGTGACTAGTCTTTGAAATGATAGGCAAAGTGTTGTGAGTGGAGTGACTGAATTGATGGTTGATATAGTGTTTGCAGAGGATTGTAGACCTTTCCATTCTGTCAAGTTTTGTCTCTGTATACTAGTTTGATGTATGTGAGTTGTAGAGTTATAGAGTTGCCATCAGCGTAACATAGCCCCTCAGGGAAACTTGTGGAAGTTATACCGATCAAAGTGTTGGGCTAATAGGAGGTGTATCGGCGAAGAATGAAGGAAGTCTCGCCAAAGAGCATACATCGACATATTAGGAGACCTTGGTCAAGGCTTTTCTTATAGTGGTTTGTCTCGCTAACGAATGCGATTCAAAGGAGTCATTGGGGTGATCAGTGTCTCAGTGGAATAGTCTTTGGGTTGGCCAATGGTATGTGTCACACCAAAGAGTTGAGGGATGGTCAATGTGATGTCAAACATATTGATACATTAGCCAAAGTTCACAAGGGGTCACCGATGGTCTAAGCCTGGCTGATAAGGTCATCACTAACCAGCATCAAAACTACCATCAAGTTATCGGTAGGAGGTAAGAAGACACCTTCGATGGTAGAAGTCTCTCCAAAGACAAGGTGAAACTAGGCTATCGGGGAGAGTTGAGGGATTGGGCAGAGAAGTCGTAAGGTGGCCAACGAGATATGTTTGGCTGACAAGAGTAGGTTGCCAAGACATAGGTCACACTCACGCTGATCAATTTTGTTTGATAAGTTGAATGCTTCCTCTGTACGCTCTACATCATATTGGTATTAGAGCCAATATTTGAATTGGAATAGTATATCTTAGACGAGGAGAAAGAAACTGAGGCTAGCACAATGCCTCCCAAGTCTATGAGCCAGGGAGCCATCAAGAAGATGGTAGAGGAGATGCTTGAAGCAAGTTTGAAAGAAGAGAGGTCCAAGGGTAAGAGTAAAGAGGATGGAAGTACTTCTGATACATAAGAAGAAGAAGAGGTAGAGGAGAGCCCTCAAGAACAAGGTATGTCTATAGACCAAAAGGCATTCTTGAATTCACTCAAAGGTGCTCAGGGAGATAGTGGCGATCCAAAGATGGATGTTCCTACATTCAATGGGAAACTAGATGGAGATGCCCTCATGCATTGGATTGAAGCTATGTGCAATTATTTTAACTTCAAGGAGTATAGTGACAACAAGAAAGTCAAGTTTGCTAAGACAAGATTGAGAGGTTCTGCCTTAGTTTGGTGGAACTATATGCAATGTGAAAGAGAGAAAGTTGGAAAGAACCCTATCACCAAATGGAGTAGAATGGTGGCCATGCTAAGAGATAAGTTCATGCCATCTAATTATGAGTTACAAACCATCAGGATGTTTAATCATTTTAGACAAAAGGATATGGATGTGGCTACATATACTAAAGAATTTCATAGATTGAGCATGAGAGCCAATCACAGGGAGGAGGAGAAAGAGATGGTGGCCAGATATCTCGATGGTTTGAGGTATAACATACAAGATGAATTCAGTATGGTTGTTCCTAAACTAGTGGATGAGTGTTTTCAATTAGCCTCTAGGGCAGAGGAGAAGTTGAAAAGAAAGAGTGATCAAAACACTAGAGGAAGAGGTGGCAGAAATAATTTGGGAAGAGGCAGTTTTGGTAGAGGACAGTCAAGTAGAAATGAAAACCCAAGTCAACAAGAGTCTCATTCTGATGTAGACCATAGAGGTGGTGGTTTTAGAGGTTGGAGAAGACCAAATGGCAGAGGTAGAAGTGGTGGTGTAGGTAGAGGACCTAGAGTTTTCACTGCTAGATGCTATGGCTGCAATCAAGTAGGCCATACTATGAGTAAATGCCTTGAGAAGGCAACTAGTTCCCATGATGGTGGAAGAAGGAATTAGTTGTTGAAAGATGAGGATTGCCAAAGTGTGAATTCACCCATTGGTAGTGCTGCACTAGTCCTTGAAGGAGAGAACATGATGATCAAGAGGACCTTGATGAAGATGATGTTGAAACAAGAGCCCCCACAAAGGAAGACTCTCTTCAGAACCCAAGGCATAGCATATGGCAAGCTTTGTAAAATCATTGTTGATTTAGGTTCTACTGAGAATTTAGTGTCTACTGAAATGGTAGAGAAGTGAAAGTTGAAAAGGCTTCCCCATGTTAGTCCTCATAAGATCTCTTGGTTGAATAAGAATCAAAATTACATGGTAGAAGAACAAACGTGGGTTGAGTTTGAGATAGGTGATTATAAGGACAAGATACTATGCGAGATTATTCCTATGGATGCTTGTCACCTTCTTCTTAGATGTCCATGGTAGTATGATGTGAAGGCACAACATGATGGTGAGAAGAACACATACCTCATCACCAAGAATGGAAGGAAGTTCAAGATGGATCATATGCAAGAGCAGATTGGAGAGAAGAGTAATGACACCAATGTCATGATGGTTAGTGGCAAAGAGTTCTTACACCTCATGAAGGAGAAGGATACCCAAGGGTATGCCTTGGTAATGAAGCCTAAAGATGAATCAGGTCAACAAGACAAAAAGCAGAAAGAGATTCCAGTGGAAGTACAACAATTGTTGGATAAGTACCAAGATCTTGTGGTAGAGGATACTCCTAACTCCTTACAACCCATGAGAGATATAAGTCATCAAATTGACTTGATCCTAGGTGCCACATTGCCCAATAAGGCTGCCTATAAATTGACACCACAACAAAATTAAGAGGTGAGTAGACAAATTCAATATCTCTTAGAGAAAGGACTAATTAGAAAGAGTATTAGTCCATGTACAGTCCCTAGTGTACTTTCTCCAAAAAAAGATGGGAAGTGGAGACTATGTAAGGATTCAAGGGCCATAAATAAGATCACAATAAGGTATAGATTTCCTATACCAAGGATTGAGGATCTTTTGGACTATCTTGGAGGGTCATGTTATTATTCAAAGATTGATTTGAAATCTGGTTATCATCAAATCAAAATTAGGCAGGGAGATGAGTGGAAGACTGCCTTCAAGACAAATGAAGGTCTCTATGAGTGGCTTGTCATGCCATTCATCTTTAGCAATGCCCCAAGCACATTCATGTGTTTGATGAATGAGGTACTTGTTGAATTCATTGGCAAATTTGCAATTGATTATCTTGATGACATACTTGTTTTCAGCAGGACAAATGAAGAACATGTGAAGCATCTTGGACAAGTGATGAAGAAGTTGCATGAGAATAAGTTGATGATCAACTTGGATAAGTGTGAGTTCATGAAAACTAAACTTGTGTGCCTAGGTTTTGTGATTTTTCATGGTTGTTTGAAGATGGACCCCACAAAGGTTGAGGCCATTCTCAATTGGCCTACTCCTCAGACAGTTGGAGATGTTAAAAGCTTCCATGGCTTGGCAAATTTTTATAGGAAGTTCATTAGAGGATTTAGTCACATAAGTGCTCCTATTCTCAACACCATCCAGGGTGGCATGAAATGCAAATTTCAATGGAAAAAGTAAGTTGATGATAGCTTTGAATTGTTGAAGAAGAAAGTGGTTGAATTGCCTACATTGGTGCTCCCTAATTTTGATGAAGTTTTTGTAGTGGAATGTGATGCAAGTCAGAAAGAAATAGGTGTTGTTCTTAGTCAAGATGGACATCCAGTGGCCTTTTTTTTAGAGAAGTTAAATGAGGCTAAACAAAGGTACTCTACCTATGACCTAAAACTTTATGCAATGGTGCAAGCTCTCAAAAAGTGGAGACACTATTTGCTGCCCAAATAATTCATTGTTTTTACTGATAACCATGCTCTCAACTTCCTAAATAGTTAGGAGAAGTTGAATCATAGGCATGTTAAGTGGATGGAACAATTGTAGGCCTATACCTTCACTATTAAGCATAAAAAGGGTGTTGCCAACAAAGTGGCTGATGCTCTAAGTAGAAGGATGTTGGTCATACAAGAAGTACAGATGTAAAGCATGGAGATAGATTGTTTGAACGAGTTATACAAGGAGGATACAAATTTCAAGGCTGCTTATGAATTTTGTGCTAGTTTGGCTAACACTTTTCATGGTGAATATTCATATTTTGTGTTGCAAGAAGGTCTCTTATTCAAGGCAAGTTTACTATGTGTTCCTAAATGTTCAATGAGGGATAACAACATCAAAGAGAAGCACAATGGAATCCTAGGAGGACACTTTGGGTTGGACAAGACTTTGGAACAACTCACCAAATTCTACTATTGACCAAAAGTACAATAAGATGTTAGGAGATATGTTGCAAGTTGTACCATATGTCAAAAGGCCAAAGGTATGTCTTCTAATGTTGGTTTGTACCAACCCCTTCCTATTCCCAACAGGCCTTGGGAGAGCATTAGTATGGATTTTATACTTGGTCTTCCTAAGACAACAAGGGGTGTGGACAGTGTTTTTGTCATTGTGGATAGATTTAGTAAGGTGGCTCATTTTGTGCCATGTAAATGTACAAATTATGCATCTCACATTGCTAGTCTCTTTTTCAAAGAAGTGGTCAGAATCCATGGTTTGCCCCTTTCAATTGTCACTGATAGAGACTCCAAGTTTGTTGGTCATTTTTGGAGGACCTTATGGAGAAAATTGGGAACACGATTGTCTTTCTCATCAGCCTACCATCCCCAAAATGATGGTCAGACTAAGGTTGTTAATAGGTCCCTCAGAAACCTTCTAAGATGCCTTACCAAGTAGCATGGGTTGGCATCGGACTTGGTGATCAATCAAGATGAGTATGCTTACAATGATTCAGTGAATAGAAGCACTGGGAAGAGTCCATTTAAAATTGTTTATGGTTTCCATCCAAGAGGACCACTTGAACTCAAAGACCTACAAGGTTGGGATAAGAGGAGTGCTCTAGGAGAAGATTTTTCTGCCACCATGAAGGCAGTTCATGATCAAGTCAAAGTTTAGTTGGAAAAGACAGTCTCCAAATATAAGGATAGGGCAGATCTCAAAAGAAGAGATGTACAATTCAAGCTGGTAGATTTGGTGATGGCCTATCTAAAGAAGGAAAGGTTGCCTAAAATACAACCAACCAAACTTCTGATGAAGAAAATAGGACCATGCAAGGTAGTGCATAAGTTTGGTCCAAATGCTTATGAAATAGAACTGCCATCCGGTCTTGGTATTTCTCCCATATTCAATGTTTCAGGCCTATTTCCATTCAGACCTCCATTGAATGCTGAAGATGGATCAGATGTTGTGATTGAAGATGAATATTGGGTTAGAGATCTACCTCCAAGTAAGCCTTTACAGTTGGAATGCATCTTAGATTCCAATATTGTTTAAAAGACAAGGAATGGTGTGTACAAGGAGTACTTGGTCAAGTGGCAGGATCTTCCTGATTTAGAAGCTACATGGATGAGTGAGGCAGACATTTTGAAGCATGGGAAGACACTCCAACAGTTGGCAACTTAAGGGACTTGAGTTTTTTTGCAGGGGGAGTATGGTGTAGGAGCACCTTCTCTATGGTGCAAGAGTCATGTTTTGTTTTTGTTTTCAATAAGGCCTTTTAAGCCACATCATGTTTATAATAAGGTGTTTTTGTCAATTGGGTCACTAGACCTATGTAGACCATGTTTTGGTCAAGTTGGATGTAATAACACAATGAAAACTTGTAGTTTTCTTGTGAGAGGAGAAACCCAATGGCCAACTGTCATTCAAATTAGTTTGCACAGTTGGGAGGAATGTTAACTGATGTTTTCAAGCCTCTATAGGTGAAGAAGCAAGATGTAATGATAGGAAGGAATGCATGAATGTAGATTTGGATTCTTGATGTGTTGAAACATTGTTCTTTCTAAGTAATTCTCTGTAATAGTCTTTCTGTACAGTCTGTATGGTTAGTTGATGATCTGAAACTAATTGGAGATGTTCAGGCATTGAAGTAGTTTCCATTTGATAGTAGTCTGGTGTCTTAAAGTGTTTTAGTTTGTGAGATCTTGTTACTTTTGCAAAGACTAGTCTGAAAACCTAGAAACTAGGGTTCTGTGAATAAATGGACTGTATCTCCTCTGTCCACTAAAATCAAGATTCTCATGTTCAGTGTGATGGAGGAATACAGTGTAAATTTTGTGCTTTCTATGGTTTTGGTCAAACACCCAAGGATCCAAGGAGGTTGGGCATGAGTTGACTAGGCATCTCTATGTGACTAGTCTTTGAAATGATAGGCAAAGTGCTATGAGTGGAGTGACCAAATTGATGGTTGATCTAGTGTTTGTAGAGGATTGTAGACCCTTTCTGTTCTGTCAAGTTTTGTCTCTATATACTGGTTTGATGTTTGTGACTTGTAGAGTTACAGAGTTGCCATCAGCATAACATAGGCCCTCAGGGAAACTCATGGAAGTTATACCAATCAAAGTGTTGGGCTAATAGGAGGTGTATTGGTGAAGAATAAAGGAAGTCTTGCCAAAGAACATACATCAGTGTATTAGGAGACCTTCATCAAGGCTTCACCAATAGTGGTCTATCTCACCAACAAATACAGTTTGAAGGAGCCATCGGGGTGATCGGTGTGTCAGCGGAATAGTCTTTGGGTTGGCCGATGGTATGTGTCACACTGAAGAGTCGAGGGATGGTCAATGTGATGTCAAATGTATTGGTACATCAACCAAAGTTCACAAGGGGTCACCAATGATCTAAGTCTAGCTGATAAGGTCATGACTGATTGGCATCGAAACCACCATCAGGTTATTAGCAGAAGGTAAGAAGACACTGCTAATGGTAGAAGTCTCTCCGAAGACAAGGTGAAACTAGACTATCAGGGAGAGTTGAGGGATCAGGCAGAGAAGTCGCAAGGTGGCCAACGGGATATGTTTGGCTGAGAAGAGTAGGTCGCCAAGACATAGGTCACACTCATGCTAATCAGTTTTGTTTGATAAGTTGAATGCTTCCCCTGTGCAGTCTACATCAAGGTCACTATGTCTGCATTAAGTAGTGTGTGGAATGTCCTATCTCCTTTATGTATCTGTCAAAGAATTTGTAAGTTTTCTGGTAATTTGATCAATGCAATAGAAGTCATTATTCCATTGTTGAATTTTGTATGGCTTTATACTTTGAATAAAGGTAAACTCAGAATTCTACATCTATTATAGAGTGTTTTCTGATTTAGACTTTTACTTGATGTATTGTTCTTTGAAAGATTGCAATCTCTTATGTATATTCATGAAAATTCTTAGGATTTTACATTTGCAGATTTGATTGTGTTGAATTGTTCAAATTACTATATTCTTTAATACGTGGATAGTAGAGCATTTAGATCCTATTTGGAATGTTATTTCTAATTCTATCCTTTCTAACTTTTCTCCAACAATTGATAAATAATTAGCTGAAACATAGTTATTTAAAGGAAATCGTGAAAGATCCTGTAAAATACAAGGAAATGTTAATGATCTTTAATGATTTTCGTACATTTTGAAATATCAAGTCTATTTATGTGGAATTCATATAAAGTTTGACTTGAAAGTTATAAATAGTTGCAAAGGATAAATGATTTGAGAGATATTTTGAGATAATTGTATATAATAAGTGATAATAGACAGTAACACATCCTTAGATTCAATAAGGCCCCTTGAATATAATAGCTTCACAATGAATTGTTGGTTTATCCCATGCAGTCAAGAACTGACCATCCAAAAACTTGAGATTGAGAATTACTAGTTAATTCTACATATCTTCCAAGACAACTAAAGTTCTTCTTTGAATTTTAACTGTGTTGTGAGTGTGTAAAAACTCTCATCAACATAAATATTCTTAAAAAGAAGATTTTAAATCTCTAAGAGATTCTTCCTTGTAAGTGGCTAAAAATAGCCTTCTAAAATCACTTTTCAAATAGTCACACATAGATGATGTTCTAATGCACATCAATGTGCATGCTCGAGGGAGAGAAATCTAAGTTTAAACATTTGTCATTGATACCCATTTGTGCACCCTTTTTAATTTTAAACATGGCCTTTGATTTTCTTTTTGGCACCCCAAGCCTGTGTTGAGACCAACTGAAGAGGTGAAGATAGTTGGAGGGGCCAGTAGGGATATGTCTTAAGACCCCTTTGATGGGTCACTTTAAGTGACATGACCTGTATTAGTAGGTCAAAGAAAAATTAAAACAAAAACTATAGAGGGGTCATGATGGGTAGAGATAGGTTCTTTGTAAATAAGAATAAACACATATAAGATAGGGTATTGGCATCTTGAAATCTCTGATAGGTAGATGAGATTAAACACATATATGACTATGAAGCATGAACATGGTCTTGCATAACATTTAATATCCTAAGATCGTGTTTCTTCTCTTACTCTTGTCTTGAACATTGATGCAACATGTGAAGCACATCTGACCCCAAGAGAATGATCTCTGCATTGGAACCAAGTGAATAACCTGTGAACAACATGACTACATGAAGCAACACTTTGTCAACATTCTTGTGTATTTCCAACCTTGTATCATCACCATGCACTTCATGACGTTTGACATTCAACATGACCTTTTGTATCACTGACAAATAATGCCAATGCAACATACTGTTGGCTTGTCAAATGGGGATCTATTTGAGAAATCATTTGACACTAGGCTTGTCCTCTAACTAATTTCATTGGTGTTATATCCATATCATACTCTTGTAGTATGGTAATCTATTTGGCCCTCTTTTCCCCTGGTTCACTTTGCATGAGGAGCATCTTCACAACAGAATCAGGTACTACTGCAATGACTTTACTTCTCAGGATGTAATGTTTGAATTTCTTCACAACTCTAACTAAGGCAAGATCTTATCTCTCTACATCCATGTACCTAAGCTCAACATCTCTGAATGGTGAACTCTTGAATGCAATTGGTTTTTCCTATTTTGCCTCACTCCTTTGAGTTAAAACAACTGCACATGTGTGTTCTGATGCAAAAGAGTATATATAGAAATCTCTGATGTAGTCTGGACTAATCAGTACTAGTGTATCTATAATGGCCTTCTTTATATCTTCAAAAGCTGCTTTTACCTCTGAAGTCCATTTGATCTTAGCATCCTTTTTTAGCATGGCATTAAGAGTTCTTATTATCTCTACAAACCCAGTAATAAACTTCCTGATGAAGTTAATCATACCAAAGTAAGATTTCATCTCTTTCTTGCTTCCTGGAAGTTGTAATTTCATAATCAAATCTACTCTAGGAGGATCAACGGTTATCCCATTCTCAGATATGACATGACCAAGTAACTTTCCCATGGTCACCCCAAAAATGCATTTCTTTGGGTTCAAGGATATGCCATACTGTTCACATTTCTTTAATACATTCTTGAGGTCCTCTATGTGATCACCTCTATGCTTTCAAAATACTATCAAGTCATCCATATATATCACTATGCATTAGACTACTAGTCCTCTGAATGCTATATCTGTAGCTCGCAGAAAGGTTTCTCCAGTATTGATTAAGCCAAAGGGCATCTGCCTATAAGTGAAGATACCCCACTTAGTAGTGAAAGCTGTTTTCAATCTATCTATCTTATCAACCATTACCTAGTTGTAATTTGCAAAACTGTCCAAAAAGGACATCATTTGTGCACTATTCACCATATGGAGAACTTCATCTAGAGAAGGAAAAGGATAATTATGCTTCTCTAATGCTCTATTTAAATTCCTAAAGTCTACATAGAGGCATATGTCTCCATGTTTATTTCTGACAGGAACCAGATTAGAAACCCAAGTTGAATGCCTAACTAGAAATATGATCCTTGCTGCAAGCAACTTCTTAACTTCTTCAAAAATAAGAGGTTCCAACAACGCATTGACTAGTCTCTATTTCTTCCTGAATGGCTTGGCATCAGGCTTTAGGGGAATTGTGTGAGTTTAATGGATGTGTCATAGGTCTTTAACTCATTATATGTCCATGATATGACGTGAACGTGATCTTTTAAGGCTTGGGTTATCCTTGCTCTTTCTTATTTAGTACATACTTTACCTGTCAAGACATTCCTTGTATCTTCTCCCTGTCCTATGTTGACAGGTGCATATTCTCCTCCATCTGTCCTAGGGAGATCCTTCTACTTGATCATATTATCTAGATCAAATTCTCTTTCAAGTTCACTCATACCTTTAGGGATCTTGTTGCTAGGCATATTGATTATCTCTTCTTTATCCTAGATATAGTCCTCTAGATTCTTCTCATCTATTATCTGAGCCTCAAATATGTCCCTATTAGCAATAAAGTCTAAAATGTGTTGAACATCATCAAATACTTCAAAGTTAGTGATGCTATTAGGAATAGATGGTATTGACACTAGCTCGACTGAAAACCTCTTCATCCTAGATATGGACAAAGGTTCCAGTGTACTAGAAGCCTGTGCTAGTGCATCAGCATGATGATTAAGCTCTCTTGGAACGTGCATGATGTTAAAGGAATCAAAATTTTCTGTCAAGTCTCAGAACATGTGTCTATAACTAGATAGCCTCTTGTAATTGTAGGCATAGATGTCTCTCACTTGTTTTACTACCAATTCTGAGTCTCCAAAGACAAGCAAAATTTTCACTCTCTTCTTTAAAGTAAACAACAGGCCATGGATCAGAGTGTCATATTCAGCCACATTGTTTATACATGGAAATTGCAGACTATATGCTACTAGGAATGATTTCCCTTATGGATTAATGAAGTCCACTCCTACTCTAGCTCCCTGTTTTCACTTGGAGCCATCAAATCTCAAGGTCCATGGTTTGTCTTCTATCAATAGTTTATCTATACCTTCCTTTTTTCTTTTAACATGTCCAGCTGCTCCTACAGATATCCATTTGATCATCTTTGGTTCATCTTTCATGACATCTAGATGTTTCTATGGAATTATAACATCCTTCTTCTATTTCTTCTTAACATCATCTCTTTGAACATCTTCTCTTTTTATTAACTTGATGTCATCATATCCCTTGTTAGGAGATATTACAACTCTTCTTTCTATTTCTTCAAGAACATCCTTGACTTTATTCAATTTGTCACCTTAGTACAATCATTCTCCTCTGCTTAGTATGTACAGACATAGGGCACAAGTTATCTCTGAATGAGGAACTTCATGTAGCCTACACCATCCTTCAAATAATACTTGACTAAGTGTAATTCCCTGCAAAATATGCCTCTGAATTTTTTTGGATAGAAACTCCTCAAACTATGTCAAATGACTTCCCCTGTCTTCATCTGACAACTCATAATCAAACTCAACAAGACAATTTGTCCCTAGTGTGATTGTGTTTATCTTATTTCTAGAATACACATCATCACATACCAAAACTTATTCTATATTAAGCATCGGGACGTTTACCTGGAGTACTTCTTGTTCATATTCCTCTTCATCTGAAGAAAACAATGTATGATTAGGATCATCAGCATTAAGGAATTTACTTACCTCTACCACTAATAATTTGTTTTATATGCATATTCTCTCTAATTAAATCATATCCATACATGCTTCACATGCATTTTCTAAGTGTGCATCTTCGTGCAGTCTACATCATCTAATCATCAGGATATTGTCTATGTATGTTCCTGTCAATTGACACTTCTGAGCTTCCTAAGATAGATACCTCTCAAATTCAAGGAAGTGATCTACCTCATCTCCATTAGTTGAGCTATAATCAAATTCTATATTTAATCCTACCTCTAGGGCAATTTCCTCCTTGTCACTATATTCATGCATATGACATGACGCCATCAACACTTCCTCTATTCTTACTGACTAAGGTCTTAATGCATATACCCCTGACTCAACATCCACATATAATATCTCATTATTTTGATTATAATAAGTTATCATATGTTTCATTCTAGGTTCAACTTCAATTTTGAGCTGATTAGGGATGCCTTTCCATGGCAACCACATATGGGAGAAATCCATAGTTATGTAACCATTTAAAGTCTTGCAGTAGTCCCTACTAAGGATCATGCCATATGTATCAGGTATGTCAACAACCTGAATGTCTATGTAGTATTGTATTCTTGGATCTGATACAAGCTGCATGTGAATATGTGTTAATTCTCCTACTACATTGACCTTAGACTTGTCTAATTGTGTTACTTTTTTGGGTGATTTTGTAGGATGTGGACCTAATGTTTGACAAATAGACAAGGGCATAACATTGGTAGAGGCACCTGAATATACCAGGTAGTTGCGTAGGTTCTTACCAAAGATCCTAAGTGTGAGTAGGAAAGGGGGTGACTCATATTTTTCTTTGTATAGGGTCATCTGTACTCCATCTGTAGTATGAACTAAAGCTTGCACTTTTGGTTTGGCAGCATTATCCCTAGGTGTAGGGTCTCTAGTAGGAATATGACTAGGAACATGACTAGGACTATCTTCTCTAGCTACATGTTCATCTAGTGACTTTAGAAAGGCTTTCTTAATGACAAGAGTTTTTAATAACTTTGATAAAGATAGACTGATATTTATTTTCTTTATCTCCTTAGCAAGATAAGCAACAAGTTTGTCATATTCAAGTAATTGGTTCATACCTTTTTCTACTACTCTCTGTGATGTAAATTACTACATATGCATCTTTGGAGGTCCTTGATTATTACTGGCCTTAGGATTTGGAGGTGTGTTGAAATTGTTAGGAGGAATAGAAGTGGTCAGAGGACTAGCAAGGTGATTTGCATTACTCCTTAGGTTGTAATTATGTCCTCTTTGATATTGTTAAAATGCATGGACTTCTTTAGTTTCCTGCTCGAGCTCATTCTCATCCTCAAAGGGAAAAACATAATTTACTTCAAAGGCCATGGTTGACTCCTCACATGCCAGGGTATAATTTTCATGCATTACAGTCATCTACTGATGCTGATGATAATCAAAACTCTCAAGTACCATAGTTAACTCATATCCAAGAGGTACTATCTGATTACCTTTAGGGAATGATGCATCCCTGTAGTATTTCACACTTCAGCTTGGAATATGCTGGGTACAATTTTGAACTATGGACAATCCAACTCGACATGTGCATTTGTATTGTGCATCCTACACTAGTTATTGAGTGCAGCCTCTGCCAAATTGACCCTAGTGGTTTTCTTAGGTTTAGTAGGGGGATGGTTATCTAAAGGTGATGGTAATGAATCATTATTTGGTTTGGTGTTCTAGACTCTTGGCGGCCTAAGTGTAGTATTATTGTTATTACTGTTGAAGTTTCTCTCATTATTATAACCACGATCAAGATATTTGGATCTTTTATTCTTGTTACCATATCCTCTATCTGGATATCCCCTATTTTGTTGGTTTTGTGAATTGGATTAAGCATAGAAGTTTTGAGTTCTCAGATGAGTGATTTCAGTAGTCAGCTTTCTTAGTTGAGTGGATATCTCTTTAATGTCATCCTTTTCTTCCTACTCTTTTTCCACTACCATGTCTTGATGTGGTTGGAAGAAAGAATTGCCATTAGTATTATGTGCAACATTTTGAGGTGCATGTCCGAGATGTGATATGATCTAACCATTTCCCTGAGGAGGCATAATGCTAAGTGGAGGCACTTACAAAGGATTAGAAATTATAGCAGGGGGAATTAGGGCTACACTAGCTTATGTTTTACTAGGAAATGCATGATATCCTAAGTTAGGTGTAAGACCCAATGTCAAATGTAAGTTAACCTTGACATCTTCTTCAAAGGCACCTGACAAAGATAGGTGTTGCCACAATAATGGGTTACACTTTTTGGGACATCCTATTTTTTGCTGAAATCACATAGTTTTAGAAAATATAATTATTTAAGCCTTAAAAGGTTCCATTTAAAGGATTTTATTTGAAGAGGGCTTGATCAAACCCCATTAGATTCAAATCCCCTTGTATAGAACCTCGCTAGTTTTAAACCATACCTATAATGGAGTCTCCTCTACATCTATCAAAATGCTAATAAAAAACCACTTTTGATTTACCTTTTGGGAGATCAAATGAATTCATTTAAAATTTATGTTTTTTAAGTATGTAGTGTTAGATCTAGGGCACACAACTAAGAGGGGGGGTGAATCAGTTGTATAAAAACTTCACTTCTACTTCAAACACTTGATTCTTCTTGTTAGTTAACAGCATATCAATTAATCATTCATGAAAGCACAAAGCATAAACACTGGAGTAGATAATCATCAACACATTTGACACCAAGATTTTTGACATGGAAAACCTGGTTAAGGGAAAAACCATGGGGTGATTAACCCAAGGATTATTCTATGTTAGAAGAATAAGAAAAATGAATGGCACATGCCAAATAGGGCTCACTACCTAAGCACACTGCTCACAAGGAGGCACACTGCCTACAAGAGACACACCTTCTACAAGATCATAAGTATCACAACCTTGAACTGGAGAATGACATCTTCACCATGTCTGGATCAGTTCCATTTAAGCTCGAGACACACCTGCTCTACCTTACGCTCTTTCACTATTCCACACTCATCTGCTCCACAACACACTTTGAAATAAATTCACAAACCTTTATTTATACAAGACATCGACTTAGGAACAATCATCTAAGTCAACAATCAACCATAAGAACATTCATAAGATGAATAACACATCCGGTTGGCCACCACAAAGAACATTTGCAAGATGAACAACTCATCCGATTGGCTAGTCTAAACAAGAACTTCATCTAGAAGAATATCTTCAATTCCGAGCTCTACCACCAATGTAGACCAATAAAACAAACTCAACATGATCCAAGATCCTTCACTAGCTTGTCTGAATGACTAGGTACATCCGCACTTCCTCTACTCACTGGAATCTCTTCTCTTCCTTATCTGAAACTTTAATAACACAGTTTATCGCCACTGTCATATTGCGAGAGGTGCTTCCAGACCTCCAAACCACATACCAATAAAGATGACACATCACAAGGACATTCCAAACACTCAGTCCAATCCGCAAGATAGGATAATGCACTTCCAGATCTCATCGGACCTCTTTGTAGCACTCTGTCACTCCGGAGCATCTCCCAGAACTGGTTCTACTTGATCAATCACAACTTCAAATCTTCATACGGACCTCTAAAAACTTAACTGGATCATCTCAAGAGTCATATCTACAAACCCTTTAATCCACATCCTCTAATCCTCAACCTATTGAGTACTTTCTTCTTCTCATCACTATTCTTCACTATTCCTAATTGAGACTAATTTTCTCAATATCCTCAGCACATAGCTCATCCAATCCTACTTGTCAATGTAATATGAGTATGTTGACATCAATGACAACACTGATTGACCTCATACTTGCAACAATCTCCCCCTTTGTCATTGATGGCAACATATGATGCGAAAAACCATCAAGACAAGATCTTCTCCTTTCTATCATAGCTCCCCCTATCAGCAACAACTCTTCACATGTCTTCTCTTCCTTTACTGCTCCCCCTTTCATCATCAACCACTTGTTTTTCACATTCTTCCTTTACTACTCCCCCTTTGATCATGAACCACTTGTTTTTCACATGTCTTCTCTCCCCCTTTAACATCAATAGCAAAGGGCTCATACTTGCAATTCTAATACATTAGAATCATACCAGCTGCTCCCCCTTAGTAGCAGCTCCCCATCATCAATCTAGATCACAAGATATGACTATGATATCCATCGGACTGATGCACATCAGTGCATCCTAGTTCATCACTAGAGGGGCCATGACCCCTAACTTCTCCTGGAGATACTCAAAAGAGTTCTTGGGAAGAGGTTTAGTAAACATATCTGCAATTTGATCCTTGGAGGGTACATACTCCAATTTGACTTCACCCTTGTTCACTTGCTCTCTCAGAAAGTGAAACTTCATAGATATGCGCTTGGTCTTAGAATGCAACATCGGATTCTTAGAAATATTTATTGCACTTGAATTATCATAGAAAATTGTGATAGGCTCCTCATATTCTACTTTAATGTCTTTTAACATCTGCTTCATCCATAAGATCTGAGTGCAACTACTTGCTGCTGCAATGTATTTTGCTTCAGTTGTAGACAAAGATATTGCCTCTTATTTCTTGCTTGGCCAAGAAACCAACCTTTTTCCCAAAAAGAATGCTCCTCCACTTGTACTGTTTCGGTCATCCACATCTCCTACCCAATCTGCATCTGTGTATGCATGAAAAGAGAAATCCTAATCTCTAGGATACCATAGACCATACTCAACTATTCCTTTCAAGTACCTAAAAATTCTTTTGATTGCCATGACATGAGATTCTCTAGGATCAGCCTGAAATCTTGCCACAAGACCAACAGCCTTGATTATATCTAGTCTAGTCTGAGTGAGATATAATAGTCCTCCAATCATGGATCTGTACTTGGTCTGATCTGTTTTAGGAGAGTCATCATCTTTGCTCAACTTACATTCAGTTGCCATAGGAGTGTTCATTGGCTTTGAATCTTCCATTCCAAATTTCCTCAACAATTCTTTTGCATATTTGGTTTGACAAATAAAGATACCTTTCTTTGTCTGAGTAATTTGCAGACCCAAGAAGAAATTCATTTCACCAAGCATTGACATTTCAAATTCACTTTTCATTTGATTTGCAAAAGTTTTACACATACTGTCTTTTCCTCCAAAGATGATATCATCAACAAATACTTCAACGATCAAGATGTTTTCCTTATCTATTTGGAAGTATAGGTTACTATTAGCAGTACCTTTGTTGAAACCAATCTACACAAGATGCTTATCCAACCTTTCATACCATGCTCTTGGGGCTTGCTCCAAACCATACAGTGCTTTCTTCAACTTGTAGACCATATCATCATGATCAGACAATTGAAATCCATCTGGTTGTTCAATATACACTTCTTCTTCCAAATCACCATTTAGGAAGGCAGACTTGACATCCATCTGATATACCTTGAAGTCTTTGAAGGCAGTAAATGCAAGAAATAATCTCACTGCTTCAATTCTTGCCACTGGAGCAAAGGTCTCTTCAAAATCAATTCCTTCTATTTGAGAGTAGCCTTTGTAGACCAATCTAGCTTTGTTTCTGATTACTTCACCAACTTCATTTAGTTTTTTCTGGAAGACCCATTTGGTTCCAATCACATTCTTGTTTCTAGGTCTGGGAACAAGATCCCAAGTATGATTTTTCTCAATTTCCATCAATTCTTCCTCCATTGCTTTGGTCCAGTTTTCATCATTGCAAGCTTCATTAATAGTCTTAGGTTCAATCTTTGAAATCTGACAGTATTCATTTGAATCTTGAGCAATTCTTCTCCTTGTTTGTACCCCTTTACTTTTATCACCTATGATCTGATCTTTAGAATGATTTAGAGTTACATACCTTGGAACTTTGTGAGTTTCTTGTACTACTATTTCTTGATTAGGGTCATTCAAACAAAATTCTTCTTCCTAATTTACCGGATCAGTCTGAGTTTGAATTTCAGAGGAGGGTTGAGCTCCTTGCACCAGAGAATCATTCTGATCATCTTCATCACATTCATAAAACCTTGAGGGCTTCTCAATTCCTTCATCAACCTTCACATTTGTACTTTCCATCATCTTTTTCAATCTCTTATTGTAACACCAGTATGCTTTGCTTTGAGTGGAGTAACCCAAGAAAATTCTTTCATCACTTCTAGCATCAAACTTTCCTAGATCTTCATCTCTTTTGATGTAACACTTGCTACCAAATACTCTGAAATATCTCACAGTGGGAGTTATACCAAACCAAAGTTCATAAGGAGTCTTACTGGTATTGCTTCTGATTTGAACTTGGTTAAGAGTGTAGACTGCAGTGCTGACAGCTTCTCTCCAAAACATCTAAGGAACATTTGCTTCCATCATCATTATCTTGGATGCTTCCTGGATGGTCCGGTTCTTTCTCTCAACTACTCCATTTTGCTGTGGAGTCCTAGGAGCAGACAACTATCTCCTTATACCATGCTTCTCACAAAAGTCTATGAATTCACCGGATGTGAATTCACCACCTCTATCAGACCTCAGACATTTCAGTTTCAGTCCGGTTTGATTCTCTACCATAGCTTTGAAGATTTTGAACTTCTCAAGGGCTTCTGATTTCTCTTTTAGGAAAGTAACCCACATCATCTGGGAATGATCATCAATCAGTAACATGAAATATCTATCACCTTGCATACTCTTGATTCTTGTTGGACCACATAGATCAGTATGAACTAATTCCAATAATCTGGTGGAGGACTAATCCTTGCTTTGGAAAGAGACTCTACTCTGTTTACCTAGCTGACATTCTTTGCATAAACTATTTGTAGGTTTCACCAATTTTGGAAGATCTCTTACAGCCTGAGTATTGCTTATCTTGATGATGTTATCAAAATTCACATGACACATTCTTCTATGCCATAACCAACTCTGATCAACTTGAACAAACAGACAACTTTTATTAGAACCAACTAAATGGAAGATATTACCTTTTGTTTGAGTACTAGATGCATTCTCAGTTCTGGAGCTTTCAAAGATCCTGCATCTTCCATTCTTGAACTGGAGATCATAGCCTTTGTCTACCAGCTGACCAACACTGAGAAGATTGTGCTTCAATCCTTCAACATATAGTACATTACCGGTTTTGCTCTTTCCATCAAAAGAAATTGTTCCCCTACCTCTGATTCTACCAGTAGAATTATCACCAAATTTTACCATTCCTCCTTCATACTTTTCCAAATCTAAGAACTTATTCTTGTCACCTATCATATGGTGAGAACATCCACTGTCAATAACCCAATCATTCTTTTCTTCAATTTGTGCAGCCAAAGCTCTTTCCACAACCTTATGATTGACAGATTCAGAGGATATTGGATTTTCCTCCTTGATGGCAATAAACACCCATTCATTTTCGGATCTGTTTCCTATCTCTAATTCATCATCTGTTACACCTTCATTATCATCTTCTTCATGAACATAATAATAGTTCTTTTGGAACCTTTGTCTGTTAGAATTTGATCTTGCAGTTCTTTCCAGACATCCTGAGGCAAAATGACCAATCTTATTGCAGTTGAAGCATTTAAAAGGTAACTTTCCTTCATAGTTACCGGATCCTCTTGGCAATCTCTTTGCAATGAGGGCTTCAAGATGAGTTGTTTCTACTTCTTCCTCTTCCATGTCTTTTCTTGCTTGATCATACCATGACAGCTTCCTTGAAGAGTTTTCTCCCGGATCAAATCTTTGTTTGCCTTTCACATAGGCACTGGCTTTGAATGCAGATTCAGTCTTGGGGGGATCATCTCCAAACTCAGTCATTTCAAATGCAGCCAGCTTTCCAGTCAATTGCTCTCTTGTGACAGTTGTATGGGCTCTGAATTCATCAATGGTAGCAAGCTTGATTTTGTAGGCAGTAGGAAGGGATCTGAGAATTTTGCAAACAATTTCATTTTCATCCAGAACTCCACTAGCATTCCTAATTCCACATACCAGCTCATTCACTCTTGGCATAAAGGTAGTGATGTTTTCATCATCTCTCATCTTCAATCTTTCAAATTTCCCTTTCAGACTTTGCAACCTTGCACTCTTAACAAACTCATCTCCTTCATGCAAAAGTTCCAGTTTGACCCAGATCTCATATGCAGTTGGTAGGTCAATAACATTTGAGAGCTCTGAATCATTCAATATGCTTAGAAGAGCTTCTTTGATCCGTAGATTATTTTCAACATCTGTGATTTCATTCAGTGTTGTCAGACCACCCTGTGGAGGTACATATGCTTTTGTGATCATGGACAAGTATGCTTTTCCCATACATTCCAAGTGACATCTCATGCAACCTTTCTAGAGTGATAAATTGGTTCCATTGAACTTCAGACTATCCTTCTTGTATGACAACATCCTAGATCTCCTCAAGCGGTTAAGCTCCTTTCAGAGGGACTTGGCTTTGATACCAATTGTTAGATCTAGGGCACACAACTGAGAGGGGGGCGAATCAGTTGTATAAAAACTTCACTTCTACTTCAAACACTTGATTCTTCTTGTTAGTTAACAGCATATCAATTAATCATTCATGAAAGCACAAAGCATAAACACTAGAGCAGATAATCATCAACACATTTGACACAAAGATTTTTGACGTGGAAAACTTGGTTAAGGGAAAAACCATAAGGTGATTAACCCAAGGATTATTCTCGGTTAGAAGAATAAAAAAAATGAATGGCACATGCCAAATAGGGAGCACACTGCTCACAAGGAGGCACACTACCTACAAGAGACACACTGTCTACAAGATCATAAGTATCACAACCTTGAACTGGAGAATGACATCTTCACCATGTCTGGATCAGTTACATTTAAGCTTGAGACACACCTGCTCTGCCTTTCGCTCTTTCACTATTCCACACTCATCTGCTCCACAACACACTTTGAAATGTATTCAAAAACCTTTATTTATACAAGACATTGACTTAGGAACAATCATCTAAGTTGGCAATCAACCATAAGAACATTCGCAAGATGAATAACACATCTGGTCAGCCACCACAAAGAACATTTGCAAGATGAACAACTCATCCGGTTGGCTAGTTTGAACAAGAACTTCATGTGGAAGAATATCTTCAATTTTGGGCTCTACCACCAATGCAGACCAATAAAACAAGCTCAACATGATCCAAGATCCTTCACTAGCTTGTCTGAATGACCAGGTACATCCACACTTCCTCTACTCACTGGAATCTCTTCTCTTCCTTATCTGGAACTTCAAGAACATAGTTTATCGCCACTGTCATACTGCAAGAGGTGCTTCTGGACCTCCAAACCATGTACCAATAGAGATGACACATCACAAGGACATCTCAAACACTTTGTCCAATCCGCAAGATAGGATAATGCACTTCCGGATCTCACCGGACCTCTTTGTAACACTTTGTCACTCTGGAGCATCTCCCGGAACCGGTTCTACTTGATCAATCACAACTTCTTCAAATCTTCATGCAGACCTCTGAAAACTTAACTGGATCATCTCAAGAGTCATATCTACAAACCCTTTAATCTGCATCCTCTGATCCTCAACCTATTGAGTACTTTCTTCTTCTCATCACTATTCTTCACTGTTCCTGATTGAGACTAATTTTCTCAATATCCTCAGCACACAGCTCATCCAATCCTTCTTGTCAATGCAATATGAGTATGTTGACATCAATGACAACACTGATTAACCTCATACTTGCAACATGTAGTCCTTATTATAAGCTTCCCAAAAAGTATAATTTTAAATATATTTGATTTGATTATTATATTTATTTTTTATTTCTTGTGAATGTAGGTTTTTCACTGAACATCAATTTCTTTGTTCTACACATATGGAAAGTTAGTAAATTAGTGAAATTTTTTTTGAAAAATATCTATGCCCAAAGTATTGATGTCCTTGTTTCAACAAAAAAAATGAATTTCAATACATACAGAAAAATTTATGTTTTACGGAATATGCCTATGTCTAAATTATAATTGGTTTGACTTCAAAACATAACTAAAAAAAATATTCAACAAAACATTATGAAACCAAATGCATGCCCTATATATTGGTATTACCAATCTAAATTCAAAAGAATCAAAATTTTATCCTTTGTAGAAACATAACTACAGAACACACATCACTTTAAAAAATCTTGTTTACTATTAAAAACTAGTTATTAAAGGATACACAAAAAATTTACAATTTAACTCCAAATTTTTTAATATATATATATTTAGAATCTACATACAAAATCTCACAAATCACTAGTTTGCATCATCTTCAAATTCCTAATGGTTTAGTAGCTATAGGTGTCAGAAAGTGAAGATTTAGTTCAAAATGTTGATTTCAATGTCAAGTTTGGCCAAAAAGTGTAACCCATTATTGTGGGATGACCCAGACATGACTGCAGGATGTGCTCTTCTAATGATCATTGATGTTAGGGGATCTAGAGTTGAGTAATACACTAACCTAGCTGCCTCATCATAAATATTGTAAGGAGTTGTTAGTTTGGAATACATCTTAAATCTAGCATTGAAATTGGAGATCAACTCTCCTTCATCCCTTTTAATTGTTGCAAAGACATGATACATAGTGGTTGTGTCTATAGGTATCTTGAATCTGGTCTGGAAAGATTTCTCTAGTGCATCCCAAGAATCAATGGAGGTTTGAGGAAGACTAACAAACTAGCTATATGCTTCTTCTCCTAATGAATAAGGAAACAACCTACATACAGCATCCTCATGTTGTATTCTTGCCCTAAAATAGGCCTCCTTAAAGGTCCAAATATGATGATCCACATTTTGATATGGATGATACTTTGAACAAATCTTGTCCAAATTTTTAGGCAAATCATTATATGCAACAAAGTGAAGTGGTGACTCGATAGAAAAGAAAGATATCACAACTTGTACTGGAGGTACTATTGGAGCTACTAGAGGATTAATGACAATAGGTCTAGGTTGAGTAGGTCTAGGCTGACTAGCAAAATGTGGTGTAGGTCTAATTACAAGTGATTCCTTTGGAGGTCTAGTAGATGTTGACCTTGTGTTAGGTCGACGAGCCAATTCTTAAAAGATTAGGGTAGGACATAGATATTTGGATAGGATCTTTGTATAGATGTGAATAATTCCTATGTAGAAGTGGATATTTATGGATGAATGCCTCATATGACAAGGTATTTGCAAAGTATTTGTAGAGAATGCAAATATCGACTCAAACTTTGGAAATCTACACAACTATCTATAAATATTAGGGTGAATGTCCATAGGAACATGATATTTATGATTAGATTCCTCAAACTATCAAAGGTTAAGGGAATCTTTGCGAAAATACACTGGACTTGGAGTATTATTGAGAAATTTGAAAATATTTCCCCATAGGAATGTGGGCAAATATGTCAAGATGGCAAATCCTCAAATCAAGTTGATTTGGCCCTCCTTCTAGAACCAAAAACTATTGATACGATTGTTAGTCATATTAACAATGATAAAAATTCACAAAACAAACCTTTATCTTCTTGAAGAATATGATTAATTGAAGATGAATTAATGATTCCAAGTCTCCATTAATCATAACATGATCTTCTGATAATCTTTCAGTGGTTTGATGTGAATTGTTGTTAATCCATGTTGGGGCCTTACGTATGAAATTTTAAGTAATTTGTATCCAGATGTGTAAATATTTACATTATTTGACCTATTTTGTATGAATCTCAACAAATGATGTTAAATCTTACAATCTCTAACTAGAATATGCACATATTCATTTTAAGTTTGATCAATTCTTTTGATCTTCACTCTAATTAAGATCATTCATGATGATTTATATAACTTTGATTAGTTCTTCTAAATTAAGTTAAATTTGAACTAATCTTGGCTTAATTCTGCTTCTACACCTTAAATTATTCTAAATAATGTGCCTACAAGATGATATTTCCATGATTCTTATCATTATTTCCATTTATTTGCATGATATTTTCAATCTTACATGCAATTTGTTCAAATATGCATAGGATATTCATGTATCTACAGATGTCTACATATTTATGGTGTTCTGCTTATCATGTATCAATATTTGCATTTTGATGATGATCAATTGAAATTTAAAAGAAATTGAAATGAAATCCTAAAATTATTAAAATTAAGTGAGTTTTTGACTATTGATCCATATGCACAATTTAACATTTCATGAGAAGAGATAATATCAAATAATGCTTTGCCTAGATGTTCCACAACTAGACACAATTGATGCTAATCTTCAGAGGGAAAGGATGACAACAATATTCACCAATTGACATGCACTCCAAGGGATGAAGCAAATCACAATGAAATATCAAGATGACATCCACACAAGATTACTTAGAATTTATGATTAATTGGTAATCTAGATCTCTATTTCATTGAACATTCAAAATGTATGCATATATAAAATCAATCTCAAGAATGAACCATGTAGCTCAATAAATCTCTCAATTAAGCTCCTAATAATTGTACAAATGGAAATCCACCTCCTTCTATAGAACAAGGAGAAGATGTGGTTACAAAAGATCTCATGATCCAATGGTCAAGATTAAACGTGGCACATGATTGTTAGTTGACAATCAATCTGGTGGTGTACAACTGGCATGGAAGAATATTCTAGAATTGTTGACTTAGTCAATGTGACCTCTTCATTCTACATTCCCATCTAATTCTCCATATGATGATGATTCTTCTTCCTTTATCCTACATCTAATTCCCTAAATAAGTGCATATGCCTAAATAACCTAGTTTATTTCTACTCTATCCTGCACTTTAACTTTTGTAGTTGCATGCCTATGTGATTTCAACTATTCTTTAAATGATATCTACCTATCGGTTCTGTTATCTAGTGCTTTATTATATTGATCAATTTTATACCTCATCAGCATAGCATGGTCAATTGTATCTCCTGAAAAGTGTTGAATAGGATCATCCAAAAATGAAGCAAAATTATCTCTGAAGGCTTTTATTGCAAACTCCTCATCTTGGTTCTCAATCTTTCCTTCTACTTCTCCTTCTAGAATTTCAAAAATCTCTAGCTCTTTAGACATAAGCCAATGTACCTTTGTGCTTATGTCAATCACCTTGGCATTGCACCTCTTCAATATGTTGACCTCTCATGCCCTCAAACCAAATGTCTAACTTTGGTAACATTTGAGCTGTCAAGACATTCTTCTTCATAAGGGTACCTACATCTGCCCTTCTCATATCTTTTAATGTAGTCACATCTTGACTACTAACTGATCTCTTTCCAACCTCTTTCTTTAGGTCATCTGCTTTTTGCTTTATGTTTCTTAGAATTTCCCAATTTGATAGGGATATCCTTATTACTTTGTCTCCTTCAATGAAGAACTTATTTAACCAGTCATTCATGACATGTGCCTGATGTTTCATGGCATCTAATCTGGTGATCTCCTCTTGAGACACTAATGTCAATTATGTGGAATCTGATATGGCCACATTTGTTGGTGCTACCAACCCCTTAATAAATGACTACATCTAAGCAATTTGCTGCTTATATTCTTTATTCTTAGCCTTTTCTTTGGATGTCCTAGTAAGCAAGGCATCTATACTCTCTTTACCCTCTTGACCTTCCTATTCTGCATTTGCAAAACCTAGGTCTAATGTGGTTATTTGGAACTCATCAGCCTTAATTTCTCCCTTTGCCTTATTCATAAAAGGCATAGCTACTTGAGATATCCTCCTTCCTGTAATGGGGTGTCTTTGTATTGTTGAAGTAGCCCTACCTCTTCACTTTGGTTTTGCTACCTCTACTGAAAACAATGAAGAAATATCAAAATTGGAAGAATTAATAATGGGATGATGATTTACGTCATGTCTGAGCCAATGTGGCACACTAGATCCAAACCCTTGTTGGTTAGTCTGCTCAATGTGAGCATCATGTACTTATAATTTTTATCTTGTTGTTCCCCATCTATGGGAACCTCTTTATTTCCTTGTTGTTGATCATCTTGTTGTGTAGCATTCTTAGATTCTTATCTTGATCTATAGACACATCCTTATTAGGTTCCTCATTCACTAGCACTTTTGTTTGAACATCCTCATCATATTTGTTTGCATTAATGTGCATATCCTGAGATGTCATCACATTTTGATTCTACACTTACTTCTCATTTTAAGGAGGAGGGGTATCCACACTTGGTTCTTTCTATCTAATATCTTGTACATCCTGATCAACCTCTTGGTTTTCACCATCTACTATCTTTTCTATTTTATTTTCATCATTTTTCTTAGTGGACCTTCTTTTGGGATGTTTTCATTTCTGTATCTTTAGGATCTTGAGATCTGAATATGACCATATGACTTGTTTATCTAGATGTCCCTATCTATTATTCTTTCTTTGATACCCCAGCTTATCTTTTATTAGCATCATGTACATCATGCTAAGCAAGCACTTCATTATGTACCTCTGTGTCCATTGCTAAATTATCTTTAGTCTGCATATGCTCTATGACTTTATCTTTCTCTTCATCTTCACCTCCCTCATATGATAAATCTATCACTACGAGGCTGGTGATTGTACCAATCAATCCATCTAAGCCTATGTTCCTTGCCACCATCTCTAGATTTGCTTCTTCTTCTTCACTTCTGGTGGTCTTCTGCACTTGAGGCATTCCCAGGGGTGTCATTGTAGTATTTATAACCAAGGTTTCCATAGGACTGCTGCCATGACCTTTGTCACCTCATCATCTATGAGGTCAATTGTCTCATCAAGACGCAAAGAAGGATCATGCATTTTCTTCTTCTCTCCTAGTCTCTCCTCTTGTGCCAATTTTGTTTTGAACTTAACAATTGTTGGGATGGGGACATCATGTTGATAGTCTTTTTGTACTGTACCCTCATCCTGACTCTGGCATCAGTGATTTTGCATCCTTGTCTGATGTAGATGGTTGTGATATGAACATTTGGTCCATAGGGGGAGCCCCTCATCTCCTTGTTCTTTGAGTAGGACATTAGGTTGGGTGCTAGTCGATCCTCTCATTGTATTTCCTTTTCCTCTCTTTTGCCTTGGGAGATTAGCCCTTGCTAGTATATCATGATTTTTCCTTTTCTTCTCCAAAGGCACTTCATCTTTGTCATCTTCCAAGTCATGATAGTTGATTCCAACCTGCTCTATGTTCGTATGATGCTCTTTTGGCATTTTAGATGTTGTAGCAGTAGAGACTGAAGCTTTCTTCTTTTGAGGTGAAGGCCTTGGAGTTATCTAGATGCCTCTATCAATGCTTCTCTTAGCTTCCTTAAACAAAGCCCCTAGAACTTTCTTCTCCATGCCTTGCCTCTTATCCTCTAGAAAGTTGTCATATTTGTCCTCAGGCAATTCTTGCCTCTTCCTCTTATCTATTGTTATGGCCACTCCTTTGCCCTTCAAATTGGCAACATGCTAATCCACCCACGCCTTGGTCAATGTCATGACCCTTACTGATATGAGGTCTAGAGATGTTACCTCTGGCTAACTCCAATCTGGTGGGAATACAATCTCATTGTATATCTTTTTATCCTCATATTCATTTGAAATTCTTGTTCTATCATCTTGATATAGCTGTGGAGGAATGGGAATACAATCTAATGTGTGGATCTGCTTCAGTGTCAATATCTGGTAGCTCCTCCTCCTTACTCCCACATCATCCAGGCAATCTACCCAATAATCTTCTAGATGTACCTGATGCACATGCCTCTTGCTTATATGTTTCTCCATTCTTCGGTAGGGATCATATTGTCTACCCAGTGGAAAAGGCTACAATTTAAGCATCTACAAGCCTTCCTCTACTTCTTTTGTTGACTCAATGTCAAGGCACATATACCATCTAATGTAAAGAGGGAAATTGACATTTGGATTCTTATTTCTTATTGTAAATGCCTCAAATAAGGGCACTATATGTCTAGTCATCTCCATGAGAATGACTTTATCTATGGGATATTGTGGCAACATCAGGGGTTGCTCACTGAATCCTTCCATCATTATGTATGTAAAGGATAGGAACTGGATAAACCAAGTTCCATTCTTAACTATGAACTCTTGAGCCTCAATGCTCATCCTTTTGTCTTTGTCATCTTCTATCAAGTGAACTAGATGCATGACAAAACAATCATTCACTCATTTGTAATTATCCATGGAAAACTTCCTCTCCAACTATGGATAATGACCCCATATGTTTACATCACTAGGGTTTCTTCGAACAAATCCCACTGTCTCTAAGCCATCAAAAGTACCCTTGGCTGCACAAGCATAAACCACATATGATGACATATGGAACAAGTTTGCCTTACCCTAAATTTTTTCCATCCTTGCATTCAGACTATCATTGATGAGTTATACCCACTATATCTGTGTATCTATGGTCTCAACCATCCTTATGAGCCCATACATCCATGGCTCAAAGTTCCTAATATGAAGCCTTCCTCTCATTTGGATCAACATGACCATCATGTGTTGTACCTCCAAAGAGAAATAAAACTTATAAAAGTTGACTGGCAACTTTGCTATTGCCTTATAGGTGGTATCCTGAGCTCTCCAGTAGGAAAACATTATCTTTCTACAGTCTACATTTTTACTCTTGTATTGATTTTCTAAGGTCTCAAGATCTATCTTATACAAATTAGGGCTTGTTTGTAGGTGGAAAGTTGCTTTAATTCATGCAACTGAGAAGTCCACATAAACATGGCCATGCTTCTCTACCCTTCTAGTATCTCTTTTATAATTATCAACACATGCTCTTACTAGCTTGATGGTGTCTGCTATGTATGGAAATCCACCAACATGCCACATTCTAGAGTTGTAAATGTTTATTAGCATAGGATTTCCACCACCCTTGACTGATTTAGTTGTCCATGCTTCTAGACTGGTATTCCTAGTGTGGGTGTCTCCAATTTCTCCAAATCTGAATCCAAAACCACTAGGTTGTGGGAACATAGAAGTCATGAACTCTGTCTTTCTTCTGTACTTTTGAGCTTCCATGATATCCTACAATTACGGATATGTATGTCTTAACCTAACTTGCAGTCTCTAAGTTTAAATAGTTATTTCTTAAATATCATGATGTTCAACAATTTATAGAATATGAACATACACATCATCATATAGGAGTTACCCTAAATGAGTATTGTTTATCTTTTACTATGCAGAAGCAATAAAATGAGGGTTTTAACATTACCTACCTGATTTGCATGCTTAAACCTAATTAGTTGATGTCTGGATATGTTATTCACTACACAATCACCCCTTTTATCATTCACCATTGAAATGTCTGCACCATTCCATTCTAGATGAAGATCTCTGTAATGACCATCATGAAATTCTGGAGCTCTATAATTTCTCTTTTTGAATGCTTTGTGAATGTTAAAACAATAAAAATTCACCCTTTAAATGTTAAAATTGAGAGATTAGGGCATAATTAATGTTGAATTACTCATGTTCATGAATATTAGCATATGGTCCTTAGGATCGTAATAGGTGGTAGTACATGATTTGAATTTTCAAATAGCCATCTACATTTTTGTAGTATTTATTATAAATTATGGATCCTTACCGAATATCTAGATGTTTAAACAATGTGCATACCTTTCAGAATGTGCACATGCGTATGTATGATGTCATCACACCAGTCAATGTTGACCAAGGGTGAATATCAGGTCTCTAACATCAAAAGGCAATTTTTCTTTGATCATTGAATATCAAGACATTACAAAATGTCCATATGAGAAAAGTCAACACATGCCACATGGAACTATGTGATTGGTCCATAGAAACCTACAATTTTGGCAGTGGGGACAGGGATGTGGATATTGAGAAATATCCAAATACTAGGGAGTGTGATAGTTTTGAATTCTCAATATCTAGATGACATCACCATCTTTGGTTATTTCTGTGAGGCGAGATTGGATGATGTCATCAAGATATTGACGAATGCCAGGACATTGAGTTAATATCCAAACATTATGTTTTATCATTATATTATATCAAGTCACGATTTTAACAAATGTCCACATATTGAGATTGAATGTGCATACTTGTGAATATGCATGCACTTGACGATTTACTACATCACTGGCTAAAGTTTGATGTGTGCACATTTGTGAATGTTTGCATATTGAGTTTTCTTTAGTAATATCATGATCAAGACATTAAGTTAATGTCTGAATGTTAGGGAATGTGATGATATCCCTAATATTGTTTGACTAAACTTTTACCGGGCAAAACTTCCTAGTCTTAGGGAATTTTGGGGTACTTCAAAAAGCAAACCTGCTTAGAATTTTGTGCTCTATCACTTGGAAGGATTTATGATGACAAATTCTAACCTTGAAAATTTTAACTAGATCTCAAGGTCTAGACATGCACAAGATAGGATCCTGACATTCATTTGCTACTAGTTTTTACGATATCTCCCAAAAACAAAGGGAAACAAGTAAGCCAAGAAAAAGCAAAAAGTTGGGTCCCTATTTTGTTGGGGAAAAATGGGGCATGTTGTGTAACCAAAAAATAGAAAGGAGACCCAACTCTCTACCTACAAGTGTGGATTTATGACACTTGTATAAAGAGAACTTTAATTTATGATGGGGCAATGGTAAACATAGTCCCATTTTCCCTCCTTAAAAGGATGGGATATGGTCACACATACATCATGGCATACCACAACATGTTCAAAGAATTTGGTAATCTAAAAGCAACCACAATAGGGAAAATCATGCTACTAGTCTCTTTAGGATCAAATGTGGTCCCTATTATGTTCTATTTCATTAAAAATGACATTGGATATAACTTAATTTTAGGGAGAACTTGGATTCATAGAATGAAGGTTGTGCCTTCCACCATATTCCAAGAAGTACGGTTCTTACATTTGGGAAAATTCTATGTTGTAAAAGGTGATCTAAAACCATTTAACATGATCAAGGTAGACAACTAAAAATAAAATAGGCATCCGCATTGACTATGAATTGCCTATGAATAAAATTTCCATGTGCAGTTCTACTCCACAAGCCTTACGAATGAAAAGGACTAAACCTCATGAAACAATAATCAATGTAGAGGTTAAAACCTTTGAAAAAAAAGAACCAATGAAACAAAGAGAAACAATTTCAAAAGATATTACCACCAAAATCATGAATTTATTGGAAACCTTGGATGGTCCTATGCAATTACCCATGAATATTTATACAATCAACATATTCTTAGATGTGGAGGATGAAAAAACTAGACAACCTTTTCTGATAAAACAAAGCATGGGAGAAATTCACCTCATAAAATACCCTAGATCCAATAAACAATTACCAACAACAAGATTAAAATTGAGAGAAGAAAGTACATGTGATTTTCAAATCCCAAAGAGGACTCATTGGAAAATTATACACCCTCAATTCCACTAAAGGACACTTCATCAAGTGAATCATATGAACCTTTTACACAAGGAAAAAGTGATTCCTATACATCGTTATCTCCCTTGGAGGATTACACATCTTGGACACCTCCTTCATTCATAGAGGATGAAGAACATGATCAAGCCTATTTAGTAGATAATGAATCCACCAATGCTCTAGAAGCATCCTTGAGAGATTTTGTAGCTCCTAGCTTACATGAGCTCCCTTCTACCTCTACTTCAGTATAATCCAATGATACTTGAGAACCACCATAGGTTCAACTTCAAATAATTGAAATATTCCCTGATGAAGATGAGGTTAGAAAGGGACAATTCCTAAAACAATGAATTATTTTATAACTATAGGGGTAGAAAAACTTACAATTATTGAACTTCTCCAAAAATACATGGACTATTCTATGGATTTGCAACCAGAGCTGGACAAAAAGTCCAATATAAGCTTTATTCCCACACACAAACAAAGGGAACCTCAAACCTCTTTTGAACTCTTCTAGTTCTTACAAAGTATTCAAGAATGAGTAGAGGTAAAGGTCTACATGCAAGATGAATTTGACGTACTTATGGAATTACTCAATTGTGACAGAGTCTTATTTTGGACCCCTTCCCATCAACAAGCTTATCAGACCCTATCCAGTCTTATAACATCACAAGAAAATGTTGAAACATCCCAAGGACAAGAATAACCAATTGAGCCTTAAAGGGAAGGAGAAATAGTCCTTAGAAGAGGAAGTACAAAGAACAAGAAACATAAAAGAAAATGAAAGTTTAGTGAAGATTGGAAAGGACCTTATATAATCAAGAAAGTTGTCATGATAAAAAAAACACTTACCTTTTGTACACTATGGAAGTGTTGTGCCTTGCACACATGCCCCATTTTGTCAAATGGAGACCCCCTTTTTTGCTTTGGCTTGGAGTCTCATCTTTCTTCTTTATGACAATGAGAAGGTGAATTTATGCTTAGAATGCAGGATTTGATTCAAATTTGAGTATTTCACATGTTTGAAGTTATTTGATGTCTTTCATGATTGATTTGAAGGTTTCTTGAGTGGGGTTTGTGCTTAATAAGTAGTCACTTGTTGTGTTTTGCATTGAAACTAGGTGTTACTACATTTTGCTCAAAAATCCTGTCACTAGATGTTGTCCTTAAAACTACTTTTACAGGATGCATCTTGTTGAAATTCCTAGTTTCTAGACCTTAGATTTGCAAAATCACATCAAATTCCACAATGTTTCACTAAGGGGTCCATATACTTTCACTCTGATACATGTTCCTGGCACCCTAATTTGGCTAAGTCTAAAATCTTGAAAACCCTAAAAAATGGCTGAGTTTGAAATCTAGTGGAACCTCATAAATCTAGAATTTGCATATTAAATCCTATGGATCTAGAACCTATCTCAAACATCTTGACAATATATTTCAAAATATTTAAAGTATAGGAAATTTAATATCTAAACTGTCACCCTAGGCAATTTAAAAAATTGGCACTAAGAATGCCTCCTACTGCCTTTTGTGCTAATATCTAGTGCCACTAGATATTAGTGCTAGACCTTCCTTTACACACTTAGAACTAAAATGGGCTTCTACCAATTTGCACTAAAAATCACTTCTACTACCTTTGTTAGTGGGACCTTAAACTAGTGCTAGGTCAATGGAACCTCAAATCAGCTCTAGCGTTAGAAATCTTCCTCACCGCCTTGTGCTAAAAATCACCTTCATTGCCTTAAGTCGGTAGATCCCAAAATCTATGCTAGGTTAATAGAAACTTAAATCAGCACTAGTGCTAAAAATAGCTTGTACTACCTTGTGCTAAAAGGAGAATCTACTGCACTTGTGTAGTAGCACCTAAAATCAATGCTAAGTGCAGGACACAAAATCAACATTTTTTACCAATTTGCCTTGAAAAACTCATTTTTTGGCATGAAACTTAGGTTTTATTGGTGAATTTGAATTGCATATCTATTTATCACATCATGATGAATTTTTTAGCGTAATAGGGTGGATTATGGGCACATTTTACATCAATTAATGCCACTGCACCTGAATATGTAGTACCCCCCCAAAATCCTATTTTTTTGTAAAAAGGGCTATTAAAACATAAAATAAAAGCCTCCAAATGGATGTTAATGGCCACAAAAACTTCCTAGATCATTATATTGGCCAAATGGTTACTTGAAAATGATCAAAAACTCAAAAAATCATGTGAAAATCACTAAATTTGTGGAGATGAGCATAAGGAAGCAACATTGACAATGAGTTGTCCTAGACTGATCCATTGCTACAAATGGACATATTTTGATTCAAATTGATGGAAAATGACTTGTTTAAGATGAAATTGATTCTTGAATTTGTGAAATGTAGGTCTGAGAGAACAAAGGAGCTTGTTGGAGCTTGTTGGATTTTGTTGGAGCTATCTTGGAAGGATGAACACACAGAGATGCAGTGCTGACCTAAACATGCAGAATCTTCATTCTGTCAACCAAATTGGTGTTGCACATGCAAGAGGAAGTTAGTATGATGTCCATGGTGATGGATACAAGTCTCAAGAGCTAGAAGATGTAGAAAATTAGACCTACATCACTACTGTTCCTGCACTTCCAATTCAATGTCCAGGACATCATCACACTTGTTCCAGTAGTCCAGTCATGCAATGTTGATCCAACAAGCATCCAGGTGGCCATTTATATATAAAAAACATGCCAAATATTATTATTTACTAGTCAACACATTATAAAGTCATTTGTCTCATTAGACAACTTAAAAGTGACAAGCAGAAGAATGATTCGGTCAGCATATGAAATCCCATCAATCCACATCAGCTCACATTTTCACATGTCATATGACTTTCTTTTGACTTCCTTCCACTTGAAAAATTAGCTCTTTCTCTTATACAACCAAATGGGTATCCATTTTTTCCATATTCAATGTATTTACAAGTTGTATTTTGTCTTTTTCTACAAGACAAATGCAAATCTGAAAATGTAACAAATTGTTGTACCAAATTAAATGTGATGTAAATTTACCCTTGGTGTTAAGTTAATCTCCACTATCCATTGAAAACTCAGTATGGTGCCTTTTCTATAAAAGGGTCATCCTCTTCTCTCATTGTAAGTAAGATTTAATAGTGAATTGTTGGGACTCTGCAAAAATTTAGTCAACACAAAGCAAGTTTTGCATGTTGCTGGGAATTTGTGTTTTTGTGTTGCCTCATTTTAGATTTAATGGTTCACATCAATCTAAAATTTGTTAACATTATTTGCATTTGTGGTTAATGATTCAGATATTTGATGGATTTCCTATCCATACCATTAATGGCTTGCTGATTATATGGCATTATGCATGGTTAGTCTGGGCATATCTATATGAGATAAGTTCGATTGTGTGACTTCATTGAGTTGTGCTAGGAATTGGGTGTTTGATGAACCCTCCACAATTTGAAAATCAATATGTTTCCTTTGAATATTGCACAAGCTCTATGGCATTGTGGGCTACCTGGTTAAGCAAAGATTCATTTATTATTCCCAGAATCTATCTATTTGTTTGTTGATCATTTCTGCAATTCTCTATATGATTTCTTATCCCTTCTCTCTCCCTTTCCTTTTGCATTTTATTTACAAATAGTTTTTAGATTTAGGGTTTCAGCAGCATTACATTGATTATCTGTTGATGAATTTTAGACTTCACAAGTCTTCATCACCTAGGGTTTCTGCATTTATAGTGCTACCATGTTTTCACAAACCTTATGTTGCATGTAAGTCCCCTTGTTTGTACAGCTGATACATTCCAATGAGTCATTCCTACAAGCTAAGACCTAGCTATGTAAACCTTCGAGTAGTCCTATCTAGGATAGGATACCTTTTTCAAGAGAGGTGAGATATCCCTTATTTCACCTGCATTGTTGTGTGCTAAAAACACCATCAACAGGAAGGTGATGAATTTGGTGAGATGGTTAACACCTTCCACCTCAAGAAATATTATGTCTAAAAAATCATAAAAATCACAAAATAAAAAACTCCAAAAAAATCAAATAAACCAAACAGTCAAAAAATTATAAAATCATAGAAATTAAAAAAATTGTATTCTTCATTTTGTTCTACCAAGCATTTTGTGAGTAAAATGCTCTTGTTTGGTTTTTGTCTTAGTAAGGAGTCTAAGGTTTCTTAGGTATAATTTGCCCCTTTGATCCTTTGAGATCCCTTATGATCATGTTTACTGCTTATCACTGCTCCCCTATTTACATTTCCCAATGATGCTAATCAAGTCCTATCTCTTAGCTTCACATTGATCCCAGTCTTAATGACTCATGATTTTAAGTTTAAATAAAGTTAGTATTCAAACCTACATAACTAATAAAATCTTCCAAGTACACCTTCCCCATTCCTCAGTAAAAGGGACATATGTCTAGATGGTAAAAACCCTTGGTGGCACTCAGTCCCTTTATCTTTCTTAGCAAAAAATATGAGGAGGATCATAACTGTGTAGGAACAATTAAAAAATAAATAAAAAATATGAGAAAATAAAAAATGAGAGATCAAAAAATAAGTGTTAGAAAGAGAGAAATCATAGGAAGGAATCATTAGAACAATAGAATACCAAAGCATTAGAAGTCAAAATACACCAAAAATACCAAGAAAAAGAAAGAGATTCAAGTAGGTGATTGCAAAATTCAAAAAAAAAGAAAAAATACAAAAAAAGAGATACAAAAGAAGAGTGAGAAACAAAACATTGCTAATGTTCATACTCTTAGGTGGAGATAAATCTAAGATTGAAGCTATGAGAGTAAAATCTATTAGTGAAAATAATAAAATAAAGGTACAAATCACACACATGCACTAGCTAAGCAAAACCAAGGGTCTAACTTTCTTTAGGGCTATCTTCTACTCTAGAGCCTTTCTTTTGCCCTAGGTCTATCTTGTTGGCCATATCTGATCTAAGTCTAGAAGGTATTAATAAAATTTATTTCTTGTCTAAGTTGACAACTTGTCAAAAATGTTTTGTCTAGATAAGGATCAGTGCTTAGCCTTTTGAAAATCTCAAAATCAAGAACATTCCATCTGCTCCCATTCCCACTTGAGTTCCTAAATCCTATCCCAAAGATCAATAGGTCTTCTTATATAAGGTCAAACCTACAATCCCATAGTTTAGAAATCCTTCTAAAGAGTAGTCATTCCATATGCATACATATCAAATCCAAAAATATAGGTAATTGAATTTATGCTACATCTTGCATCCATTCACGCCTGCATATTCATACATAAATCAAAATAAATAAATAAATAAATAAATTCCATCATCCATGTGTGATCATCATAGGTATGCATTCTCATAAAAAAAATAAAAGATCTAACTAATCATATGCACAAGAGGTGAAGTCAAGTACAAGATGTATTTAATACATCTACATATAGATCTCAACCAATCAATTCTCACAATAATAAGTACAAAACAATGTCTAAGCACAAGCCACTCCTCCAACAAGTCAAAAGAGTAAAACCATGCACTCAAGTATGCAAGTCATCCCATGTAAGGGGTCAAGGGTATAAATCTCTTCAATAAACATAAATCTCTCAAAGACCCCAAGGAATGTCAATTCATACCTTCACAAAATCTTTAGAAATATCATATAAATTAGAAAATAAAAAACCTAAAAAAATTGTAAAACTTGCAAAATTCCAAAAAAAAAAGCCACATATTCCTTGAAAAATTGTAATAAAATGATGAGGTTAGAGTAAAAATAGAGAAAAATAGATTGTCAATTACATCACCAAACAAAAGACTACAGTCAAAATCAAATAGACTAGTTCGTGTAATTCGCTAGGGGAAATCTCCCTTGGGTGACCCTACTTTACAACAAGATTTCTCGTAGGAGCTCAGCTCTAGCAACCTATTGACCCAACCACATGCCCTAGCATGATAAAAATGCTCTAAAAACTCAAATATTACATGAATTCAACAAACAAAAAGGTATATACACACTAAAACAAAAATGATAACATATTGCAACAATAAAAATTGATAAAAACAAATTCTTTTGAGAGAAATCATCAAAACAAAACTAGGGTTTTGAGGGTAGTTTTTCATTATTTTCATACCTGATTGTTAGTAGGGGAACATTTGGTTTCCATCTTTATGATCCCCTCATCAATGGATGCCCATCGACTATTCACTTACACAATTTCATTGTCATTTCACCTCTTTTTCTTAGATTTCTCCTCTCCTCTTTTTTTAGTGTAGCTTCATTTGATGCATTTAGAGTAGTTTGTATCTTTTGTAGTGTTCTTGCACCCTCATTTTATGTGCTTTAATCCTTTTAGATCCACATGGAGAAGTGAAACAACTTAGGTATACTTACGATGCAATCAATAGTACATTCACTCATTTGAATTTTAGTACTCATTTTAAACATTTTAAATCTCAAACTAATACCTATTATTGTAGGTACAATTGTGGAAAATTGACAACAGGTAAGGCCTTGTTTGCGAACAATACCTACCTTTCATGTAGACTACTATCCCTGAGGGAGAAAATATATAAGCACTAAAAACATGCATGAGCCTACATGATGATCTAATGATGAGATATAATCCTATTTAACACGTACAAGTACATGTGTAAATATGACCTATAAACAATTTTATTCTTGGCAACACATGGATGGAGTTTCCTCGCCTCATTTTTTCTTCCCCTGTCTCCTAGCCAACCCTTCAAGGTCTTGTTCCTTCTTTACTACCCCTTTGTCAACATTCTATATTTTTCACTTTTTGGCCTTATTAACATGACCTACTAGTGTTGTAACATGGTAAATTCACCTTCCCTAAACCCATTTCACTTTTTTCAACCCTCTAGAGGCCTCCAACTGACCTCTTAGACCTATTCTAACCCTCAAAATTAACTTGTCTTCACTCCTTTCTAGGTCACCCCCTTTGAATTCTAGATATCCCGAGGGAGGTCATGAATCTCATAAACATATTCCATGGGTGATCCTACTGGTAAACTAGGGGATCCACTCATATGTATCAGTCTGGTCAATTTTAAAAGCTAGATGGCATATCTTGCCTCCCAAGATCATTCTCAACCCTTCAATCCACTCCCAGGACCTCTCCTTTCTAGGTCACCCCTAAACCCATTAGAGGCCTCCAATTGACCTCCTAGACCTATCCCAACCCTCAAAATTAACATGTCTTCTATCCTTTCTAGGTCACCCCCTTTGAATTCTAGATATCTCGATGGAGATCTTGAATCTCCTAGAGATCTCCCATGGGTGACCCTACTGGTAAACTAGGGGATCCACTCATATGCATCAGTTTGATTAGTTTTAAAAGCTAGATGGCATCTCTAGCCTCACAAGATCATTCCTAGCCCTTGAAATCACTCCCAGGACCTCTCCTTTCTAGGTCACCCACTTTGAGTTCTAGATCTCCCATGCACAACCCTTGGTTAACCATGAATCTCCCCTGGGTGATCTTACTTGTAAACTAGGTGACCCTATCATGATTTCATGTGAGTGTTTCTCTTTAGTTCAGCCCACAAAAAGATTTGTTTTTACTCCAGTTGGCATGCAAATTTGACCCTAACTAAGCCTAGTCTATTCTTAGCTCATTCATCACTCCCAATAATCCATAATTATCTCCCATTGATCTATACTAATCTTTCTTCCTTGTCATGCTAACTCCCTTTCTTCATTTAGTTATAAGATCTCACACCTTCATCACTCCCTAATCAACCCAGTTCTCTATCCAATGAAGTTTGTTAACTCTTCAATCAAAGGAGTTAACTTCTTCATCAATCCCACCTCTTGTGAGCTCTTCAACATTTTAAATACCCCCTCCTATATGTAATATGGGAAGAAAATTCATTGTTGTATCAATTTGAAAAGCATTGCTTTTTCTCTCCACTAGCATATTAATGCTCATTGTAGGACTTGTGTGATTTTTCTTTCATGTTTAGGATAGTTTACCAATCTTTCTAAAGGTTTTATAGCATCGATATGCTCTTAATTCTTTCTCATTTCATAACCATTGTGATCACATAGTGCGTACATAACACTCATAGATCTCCAATCTCTCTAATGATTTCACTTTTAGTTTTCAAAGCTCAAGTCATTCCAAATAAATTGCTCCCTTCATCCTTGTCATCAAGAGGAAGACCTTACTACTATAGAGGAGAAAGAGGTTATAACTGTAACATCAGAAAATGTCCCCTTGGGGGCTTTTCCCTCATAAGGTTCAACTCTAGGGTCTTTAGCATGCATTTAGGACATCTTAGTTCATATTTTGGCATCCCGATGGAATGAGGCTGAGGTTTCATGATAAATTGGTCCAAAATAGGGGGAGGACTTGGGCACCTATGCCCTAGTCCTACCCTATTTTAGGGCAGCCCTAATTTTTGGGTGTCGATTTATGACCATTATTTGGGTCCTTTGCTGACACGGTAAGTTTGAATTACAAAAATCTTGGCAAAAGTGTTTGTAGTTGCATATAAAAGCACATCTAGGCATTCATTTGTAAACTAGATTTCAACTAGATGATTACTAGCAAGCTATTGTGTTCTCAAGGTGATTCAAGGCTTTCATTGTGTTGCAAGAGTAGACTTGTATGGTTTGTGTGTTTGAATTTGTAGATTTGAGCATTCATTCATCATGGAATGAAGAGCATCTTCCTCCCATGATATCTTTAGTACAAGGTGACATAATATTATGTTTTCATTATTGGTTCCTTTGGTTTTTGCCTCTGCCTCACAATGGCACACACTCTTATCTAACAACGGTGTTCATAGACTTAAGTGTCCTCTAGGACTTGACTGAGGCAAGCCCCTAAACAACACAACCCCCAAACCAAGTCTTATGATTGTAGGTTATAGGTGTTGTATTTGAGAAAAGTTGAGTTGTAAGAAGGATTGGTAGGCATCAAGGATTCAGGATCTGAAGAAAAGTAGGACACCAAAGCATTTCTAGGAATTTGGCACTCACTCTAGTGTCCTCTGCAGCTAAGTTTCAAGAAATAGAAGTTACATGGCTAATCAGTGTTAGAAGGAGGTTTGGATCTCATAAATAAATTGGTACCTTGGACTAGGGTGCCTGCTCCAGTGTCCTTGACTATTCCGCTTTGGAACCCCAAAAATAGGTACTCTGTGATTTGATATTTTACTCCTGTCTGCAAGAGCTTTTTCTATTATTCATCAATTTGTTGCCATATTTGCATAATTAGGGTTTTAATGGTCAATTGAGCATAGGAGAAGGAAAATTGATAATTAAATTCCCTAATCCAAGTTTCCCTACATCTCAGAATGACCCAGGGTATGATAGTGCTTGCCACTCGACACTAGATCCTTGAATGTTAAGTGGAAAAGAGGATTTAAACATCAAAACACTAAAACATTAACAAATCCAATTTTCCACCTAAACATTTTGGTGAACCCATGTTTTTGGACTTAAATTGCAACTTGATGAGTGTGTGTCTGCATATTTGGATTGATTTCATTCATTCATATAGTCATTCATTTTATTGCATTAAGAAAAATTCAAAAAAATTGAAAAATTGGAAAAATTAAAAAAAAATTGCATTGTTTGGCTTACTAAATTGCATCAATTCTTCCTGAATTTTCCGAATTCATGAATTTTGCATCAAATCTGATATAAACTACAGAAAAATACAAAAATTCAAAGTTTTTCTTCGCATTTTCATCATTAATTTGCTAGGGTTTTGTGCAAATTTTGACAATTTTATATAACCTAGTAATTTGAAAATCTAGGATTAGTAGGAAAAATATTTTCTCAAATATTTCTACTGATTATATAGGCTCATTGAAATTAACATTTGGATGTAGTCTTTCATTTTAGTGTAAATTTGCATTTAGAATTAAAATATTTGCATTTTTGCATAGAAAATTTCAACAAAAACTAGTAATTTTGATGCATTTTCATTAAATTTGCATGGGAATTTTGCATGTTCAAGATTGAAAATAATTTTAATATCTTAGAGTATTTAATTTTCATCATAAATCAGATTCAAAACATTCGCATAGCATTTTGTCCCAAGATCTCAAACCTAGGGCTTCAAAAACAATGATTTTCACTAAATTTAGCCTTATCGACTCTATGAACTTGCACCATAGGCATGTTGTGAAGAGTATTTTTTTCATTAATTTCTTGTTATCAAGGTAATAATTTTCTTCCCCTCCTAAAAATATTTACAACACCCTTTTAATGGGCCCTTGTGAAAATTTGATGAAAAACTACACATTTTGGCTATTTTTGCCCTAGGGTTTGACCTAGTTTGCGCTCCAAGTGTGTTGCGATCAATATTATGGATTGAGGTGATTGATATAATTGATATTATTTTTTGTACCCCATGAGATTCATTACAACACCTCCTTTTCTAGGTCTTGGAATTGAAAAACTGTGAAAAATTGCATATTTTGCTACATTTTCACTAGGGTTTACCTTAAGTGGCACTAAAAGCGTGTTGTGTTGGGTATTTTGGCACCAAGTGGCTGTTATTATTGATATTATTTTCTTTCCATCATCATTTTCCTCACAACACCCTTCGTTATGCTCTTTTGCATTGAGTTTTGGTGAAAAAAGTGCCTATTTTGACATATTTTCACTATAGTTGACTTGGCATTATCTTGGATTTGCATCAAGAGTGTGTTGAGAAGGATACTTTTGTTAATTTGGACCGATATCAGACATATAAATTTCTGCCCTTGACTGAAATCCTTACAAAACCCTTTGGTTCATTCATTTGCATTGGAAACAGTACAAAAAGTCAAGCATTTGAGGCTATTTTGGGGCATATCACTTTGCATTTACCTTTGATATACTTTTGGAAAAACTTTTAAATCTGTTTTGACATTGATTTGAAAACATATATCATGGCTATTTCTTTAGAAGAGTTGTTTTCATACATCGTAGACATTGATAATTTCTCTCAATACACTGATAAACATCCTCAAGTTTTGGAACAAATAGCACACATTCATGATGTTGATCTCTCTATGTACTCTACATACAAAACCATTTGTTATATATCTGATTTTGATAGCTTCACAAACTTCATGGGAATATATCCTTGGATATTGGAGGATCTTTCAAAATTCATGATCAATAACATATATACTAGTGACGATCTTAAAATGTTAGATGAAGCCTTAGACAACTTTATGAAACATTCCACTACAACACCTATTGCTAAAACATGTGATGATAACTTTGGTTTACCTTATGATCCTACTCCCAAAGTTTTTCCTCCTCATGAGGACACTTGTATACAAAATGATGATTTCATTGACATATCTCTTAACATCATACCACCAAATCTTCATTCTAATTCTCACTCTAGCCAAGATGAAGCATTAGAAAATAAAGAGCCATCACCACTTTGCCATTCTGATGCTCTCCCTAGCCAAGAGGAAGCATTAGTGAATGAAGAAGTCCATCTAACAAACAACATTCCATGGGTAGACAATGAGCTCTCATCTAACAACAATAAAAACTCTATCATAATGCATAAAACCTCTATGGATCATCCTAGAAACCTTGTTCCTTTAGTTGATTGTTCACACACCATGGATTTTAGTAAGGAAGAGAAGACCTTTAATGTCCCTCCTTTGATCAAATATTCAAGTCATTTGGACATCACTAAGGATGGAACACTAGTGGATGAGGAGAAGTCTCTCACATTAAATCCCTTAAGGATGGATGTTGAGATCAATCAAAATAATTTGCTTCTCCCACCACCTAAGAGGATAGAGCATATGTCTATCAATGAAATTCAACAAGAACACTTACCACCTAACATTGAGACAAAGCAAGAAGCATTTAATAATGAACAAAAGAATAATGACAATGACTTGGCAATTATACCTTATGTTTGGGAAGATGACAATGATTTTCTTAATGACAAGACTTAGCATGAAGATCTTACAAGTATCCCTAACCCTTTATCTCTCTCATGATGTGCTTCCCCTATGATGTGTTATGTGTTGTTTAGGCCTCTTGGGATCACTCTTGATTCTCCTGTAAGGTTCAGGATACCAGGAGACCGCATCTATTGTGACCTTCTTCTATTTGTATCATCATTCTTCTATATTGCCTCTCTCTCTAATTTCATTGTTGTGTGTTGTGTCTTATAGACATAGCATTGTGGTTGGTGACCTAGGGGCACCCTCCTATGTGACTATTCTTAAGACACTTGTTTCTCCTTTCTTATTTATTATTTCCCTTCCTTTAGTGTTTCCATCTAGCGGGCGGATGATGACAAACATTTATACTGATATGGACCTAGTGTCCCTTTCGAGAGCAATCAAAAAATGGACTTAGTTCCTAATTTAATGATGGGGTTGTATATTTTATCTGACACTTGGCTAGTGGAAGCACTCATGCTTTCTACATAGTGACTATGATGATGTTCTATCTCATTTACAAACCTTAACAATACTACTGCTATATACACCTTTGTTTGTCTTTGAATCTAGCCTTATCTATACTCAATTCAGAGGGCTTCGTGATATAGCCCCATGATTATCTTCAAACTCTAAATTTGTAGTATAATCTTGGCTCTTTGTGTGGTTAATCATATGCATTGATGTTGATGTTGTTGTTGTTATATGGAGCCTAATCAGACTCAGAGGTTATATTTACCCCTCTTTTATCGGCGCGGTTTCCCCCCCAAATCCCTATGGGGTCAAGGGGCAGTGCCCCTTGCGGAGATTTGGGGGCAGCGCTGAGAGTTATTTTTTCATTGACCAACATAAGAAAACCCTAATTTTGTAACCGACAAAAAGCTTAATAAAAGGCAGCCAAGGGTTAGGGTTTGGGTATTGTATTGTAGCATTTTGCAGTGATATTGAGTTGCAAGGATTGCTAATTGTAATCAGTTTTGATTTATTGGATAATAATATTGGACTCTCTGTTTGGTGGATGTTGCTCGAGTTTGGGTGAACCACGTTAAAACTTGTCTCTCGCTGTTATTATTTCTGTGTATTTCCATTCCTCTGTTTAATCTTTATTTGCATTTAATTGATATTTTCTGCCAGCTAACCCTAACAAGTGGTATCCGAGTGAGGTTGTGTTTTGATTATCATCTACAGGAAAGTCTCACGGTTGAGTGGGAGTAATGGCAGATGAGGGTAAATTGAAGGTTGATAAATTTAATGGGTAGAACTATCGGTTATGGAAGATGCAGATGGAGGATTACCTCTATCAAAAGGATTTATGGATGCCATTGGAAGGAGTATCAAAGAAACCGGCAACAATGTCTGATGAGGATTGGAATCTTCTTGATAGAAAGGCACTGGGAACCATTCGGTTGTGCCTAGCACCAACGGTGGCATTCAATATAACAGAAGCGAAGACAACAGATGATCTGATGAAAGCTTTGGCTAAATTGTATGAAAAACCCTCAGCCTCAAATAAGGTATTTCTTATGAAGCATTTGTTTAATCTGAAAATGGTTGAAGGTGGATCTGTGACAGATCATTTAAATGAATTTAATACGATTGTCAGTTAGTTGACTTTTGTAAATGTAAAATTTGAGAAGTTAGAGCTCTCTTGATATTATGTTCATTGCCTGAAAGCTGGGATAGTTTGGTAATGGTGGTTAGTAACTCTATTTTTGGTTCAAATACCCTAAAATTTGATGATGTTGTTGGTGTTATTCTGAGTGAGGAAATTCATAGGAAAATCTCAGGTGGATCCAAATCAGGTAGTGTTTTGAATGCAGAAAGCAAGGGCAGATCAAAGGAGAGAGGAAAAGGTTCTAGAGGTCATGGGAAGTGATGCCAAACCAGAGGACAGAAGGATTGCTGGTACTGTGGAAAACCAGGTCATCTGAAAAAAGATTGCTGGTCTCGGAAGAACAAAGAAGGAAACAAACAAGAAGGCAATAAGGAAGCAAATGTGGTAAGCAATAAGTCTAAAGATGATGCTTTGATTCTTTCCCTAGATAATGCTGATGATACATGGGTTTTAGATTTAGGGGCCTCATTTCATGCTACACCCCATAGAAGTTATTTCCTTGATTATGTCCAAGGGGATTTTGGGCTGGTTTATTTGGGAGATAACGAACCCTGTCAGATTGTTGGAAAGGGAAGAATTAGGATTAAGTTGCAGAATGGAAATCATTGGCTACTACAAGAGGTAAGGCATGTTCCAAGGCTCAGTAGGAATTTAATTTCAGCAGGGCAGCTAACTGAACAAGGTTGCATTGTTACATTTACTAATAAAAATTGGAAGGTTTCAAAAGGTGCCTTAGTAGTAGCAAAAGGTGTGAAAGTAGGCACCTTATATTTTTGTACAGGTCATATTATTCCTTCTACTTTAGTTGTTACAGAGAAAAAACAAACAGGTTCAGGAACAGTTATTGCAGGGTTGCAGGAAGAGACTGGAAAAGTTGCTGCAGGTTCTGAGACAACACTGTGGCATAACAGACTTGGGCATATGAGTGAAAAAAGTATGAAGGTACTTGTTGTGTGGTTACACAACACGCCCCATTTTGACTTGGCAAAACAGGGACCCAACTTTTCTTGTGGCTTGTGTTGTTTGCTTTCTGGCGGTTTGGTAAAATCAGTCATGTTCATCATCATGTGGAGTCAAGATGAGGTAAGCCCCAATATGAGGTCAGTTTGTTAAAACTCTCATTTCATATATATGACCACATATTCTGAAAGAGCATTAAAATTCATGCAGGTTTGCCTTTTACATCACCCTGATATTCATCAGTATGTGAGAGTTATGAACAGTCAAAGTCTTGGTCAAACCTGATATTCGCAAGAAGAGAGTCATATTGTATAAACTCAGTTATACTGTTTGAAGAACATCATCATCATATTTGAAACGTCCCCCCCGATAATATCCTGTGGTTCAAATATCCAGACGTCAAATTTAAGTGATAGTAAGTTTTCCCCGTCGAGCGGTCTTTTGTATCACGAGCATCATATTTTGAAAGTAACCTGATATTCGTTAATATCATCCTGATGCAAAATATCACTCTTAACAAATATCCTGATGACATCATCCGAAGATGATAAACGAAGAAAGAAACATTCTGATGACATCATCATCATATTTACATTTTGACAGGATATTTTGTAAACATGATCATGTTCACCCAATATGATGATGACGTCATAAGACATTTCCAATACAAAGAACAAATATCATGATGATGTCATCCTGATATTCCGAAAGGAGAATGAGTAAGTATGAAGGTCATCATCATATTTTGAAATATCACCCGATGGACCGAAATATCCTCCTGATGTGCTAAAATGAAAACAAAGGTGCGTTGTCACCCGAATTTTTGTCGCGATAACAATTTCAAGACTAGGGAGGATGATATTGAAACTCAACCTGATATTTTTGAAATATCATCCTGCCCTCATGATATCTTGTCGTATGGATATTCCCCCGCTCCCTTTGCCGCCACTGCCATTAAATGCGCGCAGATTTGGTAGGTGATTCCCGCCGACCCAGGAACCCAATGAAACGTTTGGTGAGATCCTGAGTTTTCGCACGAATGATCAAAGATTGCGATCTAACTTGTCAGAGTTACCCTAAGTTTGCCCTAACTGCGAGGTTAAAAGGTAATTCGACCGCCATTGTTACATTCACCTACGTTAAAATTGTTTTACAGAGCACTAGCCTCCATATCTGCATAACAGCTACCGTTGCGTGACTGGAGCTCATAAACTGAGGAAGGAAGGTGATCAGCAGCCGAAGTAAGAGCATCTCAACGATATACTGGTATAGAAAGAAATCTGCATAACCAAGTAAGTGAACTAAAACCCTCATCATGTTGTTTCTATATGATGTTGTAAGTTCTGGTTATATATCCATGTGAGCAGGTAATGTGAAATTGATGCAGTAGGCATGAAATTGGCAATATGTATACATGCATATCCTGTTGTGAGAAGAAATGATTGTTAATTGCAGGTACCCATGGCTGAAAAGTGCTCAGTCAAGAATCAAGAGGAATTCAGTAGGTCTATGTTCTCTTCACAGAGAGGGGTCCTGTTCAAATTTGGGGCAATTACAGATACCCATCAGGGGAGTACCAACCTGGAAGCTTGGTCAGCCAAGCTAAATGATGGACAAGATAAGAGTCCAGTATTGGATGCCGTGTTTGTATCCAGCATGTGGAACGCTGCTGGCTTCCCCTACTCCATGGAGTCTCCGAAGCTGGTTATTGAGTGCGCCTGGAATTACAACCCTCAGACGAGGCAGGTGACGAAGCACGGGAGAGTGTATGCAGACCTATCCATCAAAGGTCTATCCCGAACGTTTGGACTGCCAATGGGCAGTAAGGTAAAGAGTGTAGACTTGAAGAAGTCTGAAAGAGAGTATGAGGCCAACAAGAAGACGGCCAGAAAGAACATGTATGCTAGGCGGGCCGAGAACAGCACATATAATGCAGTGGCCAAGCTCCCTGTGCACATGTTCAAGTTTGATTTTAATGAGGAATATCAGTATGTGATTGCCCTACTGAACAGGGTGACTGGCCAGCCTGATATTGGAGAATTCAGAGACTGGATGTATGGCATAATAATGATGTGCCTATATGCAGACATCAAGCCACTATGGGGCCAAATCATAAGTGATGCTCTGCATGAGCAGCTGCTGAACCTGGGAGGTTCAGATTGTGCCTTCTATATGACCTCTTACATTGTTTATTCCTGTGCATATAGAGGTACGTTTGATGCCTTAACCACAAATGGGAAGCTAACAGGCACAAATGTAGCTTATATCTGGGATCATCATCCCCAGCTGCAAAGAACCAAGTATATCAAGGACTATAAGCTGGTCAATGATGCATTCTCTATGCATTTGGTAAGGACCATGGAAGATGACAGGACAAAAAGACTGAGCATGGAAGCTCAGGAGGGAGTATACAGGCATGGGGCATGGTACATCCAATTTGCCACCTTTTCCTACATCAGGATAGAAGGTTTTGAAGGGCATCCCCTGATGCTGCCAAGATATCCTACTGATGCAGTAGTTCTAATGGAATTTATCAGGTAGGGCTCCACCATCATACAGACTTATAAGGATGCCAAGAAGCTGCCACCAATTTTGTTCCCAGTCAGCATCGGCAACTATATGTGCCCTGACTCGGATCATATTAAGAAGGTGATGGTCACTCTGAACAAAATGAATCTGCTACCCTTCCCAGTAACGAGACCATATGATCCTTACGGCCGAATGCAGAAGATTCTAGGGAAGCCTATTCACCAGAGGCACCTAGAGGATTTTTGGGTTGACTGCGAAGATGAGGCAGAAGCCAGGAGGAGGAGGTATCAGAGGTTGACTCTGAACCAGATCAGGACATTTGACTGCATACCCCTCCCTCAGCAGCTGAAGAGTGATGACGGCAGGATCATGGCAGATGAATATGAACAGAAGAAGATATACAATGATACCATTTCTGCCCCTGACCTCACCATGCAGCAGGATATGTCCTTGGACCCATTCTTTGCCAGAACCATACACTTGACCCAAGCTTGGGTAGATGCACAGGTAGAGGCATTGAAGAAAAAGGGTGTTGCCATCACGGTGGACAACAAGAAGAAGGGGCAGGACATCCCCACAGACGAATATGATGACTTCCTGCTGGAGAAGCGGAAGACCAAGGGAGAGAGGATTCCTCCACCACAGCAGCCAAGCAAGAGAGCCTCAAGAGGCAAGAAGGTGGAAAAGGGACCCAAAGGGGTCATAATTGAAAGGGCAGTGTTTACAACTGAGGAAGCAGCAGGAGCAGGATCAGAATCAGATTCTCCTCCCAAGCCCAAGAAAGCCAAGACAGCAGAGGCTAGAACCACAGAGACCCAAGAAGTGGGTCAATCATCCAGACAACCAGGCAAGGATATCCTCATGAAGGAAGAGCCTGAAGAAGAGGAGGAAGCTCCACTAGTAATTAGAAGAAAGAGGAGAGCTCGCCAGGTGTTGGTTCCTACCGCGCCTAAGAAAACAAGAACCTCCATGAGAGGTGAGATGAGTCATCCCCCAGTGCAAGTACAAGGGGTAGGTAGTGAAGTGCAGAAGGAACTTCAGCACAATGTTCCACTTCCTACCATTGTCAAGTTCAAAACAGAACTTGTAGAAGAGCAACAAAAGGAAACATCTCAGGCACAGGTAGAAAAGCATGTCTCGCTAGACGAGACAATAAACTTGTCTAATGATGAGGTGGTGCAGGATGTAGCTGCACAAGAAATGGAAACACTTGCAGCTGCTGGCATCAGTGTGGCTCCTCACAAGCCTCCATCTGTCCAATCAACGCTTGAAGAGATGAAACAAGCAGAGGCGGAGCAAGAAAAGAGCCCAGAACCAGAGAAGAGCCCGGAGCAGGTAGCTCAGGACATAGGGCTGGACACACTGATTGCCGAGGTGACAGGTCCTGCAGTGGTAGACTTAACAGAGAAGCAGGATGCAAGTCCTGAACAGCCAGCAGGATCACCTGATAAGGGCCACCTAACAAAGGAGATAGAGATGGCCGAAGCAGAGGGCCATGTTCTTGAATTAGGCCAACGAAGCCCACAGGATACATCAGCAGGACCTACTATAGTAGAGGTCCAAGAAGCAAAGGCTGATGATGAGAAGAAAGAAGCGATAGAGGATCCTGCTGATAAGGCGCAAGAGGTGGATGCTGTAGGTACAAAGCAAATAGCCGTTGCGGAACAGATGCCATCACCTCAGGCAGATCCTACAATGTCAAAGGTGGTGGAAATACCACCAGAAGTAGAAAAACAAAAGGAGGATGATCAACCTCCACAAGGGGAAGAACTGGGGACAGATGAAATAATGAAGGAAAAAGATCATGATCATCATGATCTACCTACAGGTACACCGCCACGTTCCCCACACAGAGAAGATGCTCCCCCGGAAAAAGAAGTTCCTCAACAGGAGGAGGCGCCTCAGGATCAACAGCAGCAAGGCGAGCACCTAGAGCCGGAAAAAGAAAAGTCACCATCTCCACAACACATGTTGGTGGAAACAGGAGATAGAGGTGAACAGCATCATGATGCTGAGAAGCATGATCAGGTGCCTCCATGGTTAGAAAAGGAAGTGAATATTGAGGAGGAGCTGGAGATTCAGGAATTCGACGTCTCCACCCTGTTCACCGCGGATATAATGAAGCCTAGGAGAAAGGCCAGGATGACTTTGGCCATCAAGAGAGATCCGACGACAAGGAGAAGGACCGCACAAATTGTTGTGCCTGTAGTAGAGAAAGAGAAAGGCAAAATCACTGTGGATGAATTCCAGATAAGCACAGTTGATCTGGGTTTTACCAATGAAGAGCAGGAAGGTCAGGAGGGAAAAGACATCATTGACTCTCTAATTCAGAAAGTGAAAAGAGAGAAGGAGAAGAATAGGCAACATAAAGAGCACATTGCTCAGTTGCATGCATACATTAAGGGTTTGACCAACCCTGAGGATACCATAGGTGAAGCTGCAGTCCCATTGACTGCCATTTCTCAGGAGGAGGTAAATAAACTGGACCTCATGAAACATGAGGTGTCCGTAATCAGAAAATGGGTGTCATCCACATTGGATGATGCCATTGAAATAATGAAAGGTTCTTTGAAGAGATGGAGCATATTGAGTGACTCCAAAACCAAGGTGGACAGGTTGCAGATGCAGACTGGAAAAAGGTCTTATAAACTGGAGAAAGTCCTCAGCCTGCTGGACGAAATAAGGAAGATAAATCCACAACTGCTTATCAGTAAGCAGGTGTTAAATAATAATACTGCATTATTAGTGGATATCTGGTATAAGGATGTACAGTTCGAATGCGGAGTCCTCAAGAGATGCAATAATAAGCTGAGGGAGATCAGCATGAGGCTACGCGATTTAATGGGCATTGAAGCAGACATGCTCGAAGCATTAGAGGGCAAGGTGGAAGGGAAGATAGAGAATCAAGATGAAGATTCCGCCCTCAAGGCTCTGCGTAATAACTTCCAAGTGGAAGATGATGGTCCGCTAGTCCACTTGACAGAAGAGATAATAAATAAAATGATGAGGATCAAGGTCAAGATGGAGACCTATAATGAGACACTGCAGGACAAAAAGAATAAGCTGGATAACAGCAGGGATAAGTATGAAGCACACAAACACGCCATCATCAAGGCAAAGACTCAAGATGGTAGAGGAATAGACCAAGTTGTGCAGTCATACGAACAAATCCAGAGTAGCATGCAGCCCCATATGCAGCAGCATCATCATCAGGATAGCGAAGGCTCAGGAAGCGATGCACATGATGATGACCCGCATGCAACAGATGAAGAGCATGATGAAGATACATCTTGAAAGGGGAAATATCTTGCATATGCAGTATAGATAGTTGCCAGTTGGCAACTTGGGCCTTTTTGTAAAATTGACATGTCATGAAGTGATGACCGTTGATTTGTATTGATAAATCAGATCCGTGGATCTTTTGTAACGGATTCCTCACCTTATTCTATAAAAGGTGGTGGAATGCCTTGTTGTATTCATTCGAAACTTAATTGAAATTTGATTGCTGAAATATTAAGGACTTATTTCAAAGCTGCTGTATATGTACATGTCTTTTGCATACTTAATGAAAGGGAAGAGTATTTTGATTACAAATCTTCGTAAATCTTGAGTAATCTGTGTCTGAATTCTGGATATGTGCTTTGATTTGCTGCGTCCCTTGGAGTGCTCATCATGTTGCATGTATTGTTTTCATTCATTATCCTTTGAAGTTTGCATCAACTGTATCTAGCTGTGGAATGTCCTGGTGAACATATGGTTTGATTTCTTCTCCTCATGACAGTATCAAGCATGTATGTGGATCAAAAACTAAAGGTTCAACTTAATTAGAAGTATTTCTTTTAATTTCTTTCAATTTTAGATCATCTCACTATCACAATTGCAAATAAACTGATAATCTTAAGCAAACAACCCAAAATATGCAGACATCTCATAGATAATCATAAATATTTAGCATATTTGAACACTAAGCATGCACAATTGAAAATATCATGCAAAGATCTAGGTATTTTACCTCTTTTCATCAAATACTCGCATAATTTGACTTCTCTGTAAAGAATTTCTGCAGGAACTTCATGATGACGGCGCATTTTCACGTAAGGCCCCAAAATGGAAACAGCAACTCACATTAACCACTGAGTAACGTCAGTCGATTAAGACCTAATCACCGGAGACTTGGGATCATGAATTCTTTGAATTCACTGTATCTTTCAAGATGAATAAAGGTTAATGTGTACTTTTATTCTATGTTTGTTTGTGACTAACATCATGACCAACAGTACTTCATTCTAAGAAAGTCTTACTAGGTCTAAAATGTATTAATATGGATTTATGTGAAAGTTGTGTGTATGGCAAACAAAAGAGAGTTAGTTTTCTCAAGGTTGGGAAGCAAAAGAAAAATGAAAAATTGGAGCTTGTGCATATAGATGTATGGAGACCAACTCAGGTATCTTCTCTCAGTGGCTCTCGGTATTATGTTACATTCATAGATGATGCAACTAGGAAGGTCTGGATTTATTTCCTTAGATAAAAATATGATGTATTTGAAACATTTAAGAAATGGAGAAGCTTGGTTGAAAATGAGACAGGTAAAAGATTAAAATATCTTAGATCTGATAATGGCAGTGAGTATTGCAGCAAAGAATTCAAAGATTATTGTTCCTTTAATGGAATTCATAGGCAGAAAATAGTTCTAGGGACTCCATAGGAAAATGGAGTGGCTGAGCGCGTGAATAGGACAATAATGGAGCATGCAAGGACTATGAGATTGCATGTTGGACTGCCTTTAAACATGTGGGTAGAGGCTGTCAACACTGGTGTATATTTAATTAACAGAGGTCCTTCAGTTCCTTTGGGCTGTGGTATTCCAGAGGAAGCATGGACAGGCAAGAAGGTGAGTTATTCTTTTCTAAAAACCTTCAACTATGAAGCATTTACACATATAGCTTCTGAAAATAGAACCAAGCTGAATGTGAAATCAAAAAAATGTACCTTCATTGGATATGGCAATGATGAATTTGGTTATAGGCTTTGAGATTTTGAAAATCAAAAAATTGTGAGAAGTAGGGATGTTATATTCAATGAGAAGGTGTTGTACAAATATTAGTTGCAGTAGCATGAGAAGAAAGAAAAGGATTATGTGGTGCTAGATGATACTCCAAATAGTGATGCTCTAGTGGCTCCTCATGCTCAGCAATAATAACCAAAAATACCACAAACTCCAGTGAATGTTAGACGGTCAACAAGGATAAGTAGACCTCCTAAAAGGTTTTCTCCCTCTTTGTATTCTATTTTGTTAACAGATGCTGGTGAACTAGAAGGGTATGATGAAGCTATGCAGTTGGATACACAAGTTCAGTGGGAGCTTGCAATGAAAGAAGAAATGGACACCTTGCTAGAAAATTAGACTTGGGAATTATGTAAGTTACCTACAGGTAAAAAGGCTTTACCAAATAAATGGGTTTATAGGCTAAAAGAGAAAGATGGAGGTCAGAAAAGATTTAAGGCTTGGTTAGTTGTAAAAGGATTTGCACAGAAAAAGGGCATTGATTTTGATGAGATATTTTCTCTGGTTGTCAAGATGACTTCTATTCGTATTGTTTTAAGTATTGTGGCTGCTGAAGATTTACATTTGGAATAGCTAGATGTTAAAATTGCCTTTCTCCATGGTGATTTGGAGGAGGAGATATAAATGGAACAGCCCCAAGGATTTGAGGTCAAAGGTAAGGAGAAACAGGTGTGCAGATTGAAGAAGAGTTTGTATGGCCTAAAACAAGCACCTTGGCAATGGTATTTTAAATTTGATAGTTTTATGGCTGAGCAAGGCTACAACAGGTGTAATTCTGACCATTGTGTTTATTTTAAGAGGTTGGATAATGACAGCTACATTATTTTATGTTTATATGTTGATGACATGCTTGTAGTTGGGTCTAACATGGATCACATAAGAGAGTTAAAACAGCACTTAGCATAGTCATTTGCTATGAAGGATTTGGGGGTAGCAAAACAAATCCTTGGTATGAAAATTTGCAGAGATAGGAAGAACAAAAAATTGACTCTATCTTAGGCTGCTTATGTTGAAAAGGTGTTGCAGAGATTCCATATGGAGAATACAAAAGTTGTCAGCACACCTTTGCCTAGTCATTTGAAATTGACTAAGGAGATGTGTCCTAAGACACAAAAGGAGGAAGAGAAAATGTCCAAGGTACCATATGCTTCAGCTGTAGGAAGTGTAATTTATGCTATGGTATGCACGAGACCTGATATTGCACATGTTGTAGGAGTCGTTAGCAGGTATATGAGTCATCCCGGATTAGAGCATTGGAATGCGGTAAAATGGATTCTCAGATATTTGAGAGGTACATCTAATAAAAACTTATGTTTTGGCGGCTCTAATACTGATTTAGCAGGTTATGTAGACTCAAATTTGGTAGGGGATATTGATACCAGGCAGAGTACTACAGGTTATGTCTTTACTATAGGTGGAACAACAGTGAGTTGGATTTCCAGGTTACAAAAGGTGGTTGCTTTATCCACCACAGAGGCCAAATATGTAGCTGCAACAGAGGCAAGCAAGGAGATGATATGGCTGCAATCTTTCATGAATGAATTGGGCACATAATAGGTTAACAGTTATTTGTTTACGGACAGCCAGAGTGCCATACATCTTACAAAGAATTCTGCCTTGCATTCAAAGACCAAACACATATAGTTGAGGTACACTTAATTTGGTCGGTGTTGGATGATGGATAGTTACAGCTGGCCAAGATACATATAGATGACAATCTAGCAAATATGTTTACAAAGGCAGTGACAAGGGAGAAGCTGAGCTCCTCTTCAGCTTTGGTTGGTCTTCTAGATTGAAAACAACAAAAATAGAATAGCAGAGTCCAGGGTACTTATTTCCAGTGGGAGCTACAGGGTTAGTGGTGTTATGATCAGTCTCCAAGTGGGAGATTGTTGTTATATGGAGCCTAATCAGACTTGGAGGTTATATTTACCCCTCTTTTATCGGCATGGTTTCCCCCCCAAATCCCTATGGGGTCAAGGGGCAGTGCCCCTTGCAGGGGTTTGGGGCAGCGCCCCCAAGACGGGGTCAAGGGGCAGCACCCCTTGCGGGGTCCAGAGGCAACGCCCTCGTGGGGGCTCGGGGGCAATGCCCCTAAAACCTCACATAGTTTTTTATTATTTTATAAAGCACCAGGAGTTATTTTTTCATTGACCGACATAAGAAAACCCTATTTTTGTAACTGACAAAAAGCTTAATTAAAAGCAGCCAAGGGTTAGGGTTTGGGTATTGTATTGTAGCATTTTGCAGTGGTATTGAGTTGCAGGGATTGCTAATTGTAATCAGTTTTGATTTACTGGATAATAATATTGGACTCTCTGTTTGGTGGATGTAGCCTGAGTTTGGGTGAACCACGTTAAAACTTGTCTCTCGTTGTTATTATTTCTGTGTATTTCCATTCCTCTGTTTAATCTTTATTTACATTTAATTGATATCTTCTGCCAGCTAACCCTAATAGTTGTTTATCATGATCTTGTAAACACTAACATGTTTTTTGCAGGGATGTGTTTGTGGGAACATTTGGTGATCATAAAGTACATGTCACCTCTAGGGGGCATGGGCTTTCTGAAAGTTGGTGTTCCCTTGAGTGTTTTATTCCTACCTTAACGTGCTTGATATCGATAACTGATATCAACCACCTTAAGGTGGGGGCATATATAAGGTAAGCTGTCTATTATAGATGTTAGCAATGTGTTTGACCTCAAATGCAGAGACTTGTGCCCCAGGGTAGTGTATCATGCATCTTGAGTTTGTTTGCAATCAATTAATCAATCATGTAAGCCCTTTGTGGAGGCACAATATCATGTATATCCTTTTATCTTAAGCCCTCTACGAAGGTGGGGATGGTGTATTTCTCAAAGCAGATTACATCATCCTGTCATTTTCAAAAGTCCTCTGTAGAGGCGAGGAGTGGTTCTATGACTAAATCAACCCTTAAGCATGTTTTTAGAAATTGTTGTGGTGAAGCCCAATCATCGATGTGTGCCTATAATGTGCTTGAGATGGTGTTGGACCTAGAAATAGGTACACTCCATCGTTTGTCTGCCATGTTTTGGCATGCTTATTTTATGTGGCTTGTTTGTTGCCCCATATGCACAGACTAGCGCCCTCAGGTAGAGCTTCCTACATTTTGGTTGGTTTTGCATGTCTTGTGTGTATTACCCCATATATACAAAGAACTATGCCCTAGGGTAGTGCATCTTGTACTATGGGAGGTTTGTTTACTTTCTAGTACTTGCATTTGCATTCCATGTATATGAGAAACAGAAAAGAAAATATATCATTTTTGTCTTCCATGCATGAATGTGTCTTCTATGCATTGACTATCTTCTCTGTGTTCTTCATGACTGTAGTTGTCTTCTCCGTGTTTTGCATGTTTGTTACTATTTTCTATGTGATTGGTGTGTCTTCTCCGTGCTTTATGTGTTTGTTGTGTTTGTGACCTTACTTTAATTCATGTATTGATGTCACGTTTATACATACATTAAAGTGGGGGCTAAATGTAACGTTGAAAAATGTCCCCTTGGGGTATTTTCACTCATAAGGTTTAGCTCTCGGGTCTTTAGGATGCATTTAGGACATCTTATTTCATATTTTGGCATTTTGATGGAATGAGGCCTAGGTTTCATGATAAATTGGACCTAGGAGGACCCCTTGAGTTGTACCCTACCCAAAATAGGGGGGAGGACTTGGGCACCCGTGCCCTAGTCCTGCCATATTTTGGGGTATCCCTAATTTCTAGGTGTTAGTTTATGAATGTTATTTAGGTCCTTTACCGACATGGTAAGTTTGAATTATGAAAATCTTGGTGACAGTGTTTATAGTTACATATAAAGCATGTTTAGGCATTCATTTGTAAACTAGATTTCAACTAGATGATTACTAGCAAGCTATTGTGTTCTCAAGGTGATTCAAGGCTTTCATTGTGTTGCAAGAGCAGACTTGTGTGGTTTGTGTGTTTGAATTTGTAGATTTGAGCATCCATTCATCATGGAATGAAGAGCATCTTCCTCCCATGATATCTTCTCAACAAGGTGACATAATATTGTGTTTTCATCATTAGTTCCTTTAGTTTTTGCCTTTGCCTCACAAGGGCATGCAATCTTTATCTAACAATGGTGTTTGAAGACTTAAGTGTCCTTCGGGGCTTGAATGAAGCAAGCCTCTAAATACCATAACCCCTAAACCAAGTCTTATTATTGCAGGAAGTATTGGCAGGCATCAAGGATTTAGGATCTAAAGAAATGCAGGACACTGAAGCATTTCTAGGACTTGGGTACTTTCTCTAGTGTCCTCTGCAACTAAGTTTCAAGAAATAGAATTTACAGGGCTAATCAATGTTAGGAGGTTTGGATCACACAAAGGAACTTGTACCTTAAACTAGGACACCTGCTCTAGTGTCCTTGACTGTTCCATTTCAGAACCCCAAACATAGGTACTGTGTGATTTGATATTTTACTCATGTCTGCAAGATCTTTTTCTGTTATTCATCAATTTGTTGTCGTATTTGCATAATTAAGGTTTTAATGGTCAATTGAGCATAGGAGAAGGAAAATTGATAATTAAATTCCCTAATCCAAGTTTCCCTACATCTCACAGCAACCTAGGGTATGATAGTGCTCGTCACTCGACCCTAGATCCTTGAATGTAAAGTGGAAAGGAGGATTTAAACATCACAACACTAAAACATTAACAAATCCATTTTTCCACTAAATAGTAACATAAAAGGATTTTTGAGAATAGGATGAACCTCATGCACCAAATTTGAAATAAGTTATTTAATGCTTTCGTAGTAATTATCTAATCAAATTACTCTTGAGGAAAGTAATACTTTTTTACTCTGCTCTTCATAGGTTATGTATTATTATTGTAGTTTTCTTTCATTGCATTAGATTTATTGTTCTTTTCTTTCATAGATTAAATTTACTTATTGCATTAGATTAGTTTGTTATTTTCTTTCCAAAATTGATCTTAAAAACCACAAAAAAAATAGTTAGATTTGCATTAAGAAAATTTATCCTAGGTTTGCACTCATATTTCAATCCATAGTAATTATATCATCTTATCAAATTAAAAAGAACCAAGGAAAACATTACATTGCATTCATTTAGCTTACATACAATAAAATCCAAATATACATTAGAAATAAGAAAAATAAAAAATTGAGTACACAAATCCCTCAATTTCATCATGAGGTCAACTTTAAAACTTCTTGATAAACTTTGGTCACATCAAGAAGTTGAGATTAAACAAAATTTCAACTCTTTGTCAACTCTCTCTTATCCAAGGATACAAATCTATCTAGGAGTTCAAGGTGATTGGGTTAGAGAAATCTTTAAGGAAATAGAGTCAATAGATCCTAAAAAATAAATACCTCGATTGGAAGAAGAGCATGAACATGCTCTTAGGATTATCTAAAATGTAGAAATCATAAGCCAAATCATACAAGAACAAGACAAAAAAATAGAATGCCTAAGAATCATCAATGAAAAAAATTGACACCCATCTAGCCATTAGAACTTAAGGAATCCAAATAGGAGATTGGAAACTAGTGACCCTTTGAGTCATAGGGTTATCTCTACCATCACAATTTTACAAGAACAAGCATTGACACATATTATGCCCTAGGACAAGCCAACATATCTGTGTAATTTTCTACTTCCATGTGAACAAATCCACCCTTGGGTTATGCCTCCCCTCAACTAGAGTTTCCCACAAGAGCAAGAGTGACTTAGAGATCACAATCAACAATGGGAGGGTTCATGTGCTATATTGAGTCTGACTCATTTACATTTGTGCTTGAGTCATGTTTTCAAGATTACAGTTCCTAGTCTTGCCATCTCGCCTTTGTGAAAGGTTATGATTGGGTTGACTACATCCAAATTGTTAAGAGATAAGGGGTCAACAAGGCTCAGGTGTTGTTGGTCACTAATCATTTAGTGACTAGAGCAAGGCACATTTTTTCTTGGAGGATTACCATTCTTTCTATGGTTTATCAAGACTTGTATCATATTTCAAGGTAAGGGGCACATTCCTTTAGTTATCCTTCAATCATTATGTCATGGGTATATGACCACAACACACCATTTCATATGGGTGTGTCACTCCTAGATCTATAAGCACTAAAAAGATGCATGGCCCTACATGGTAATCTTATGATGAACTATGATCCTAAACACATACATGTAAGAATGTAAATATGACAACATGTGGATTGGTCTCCACTTTTGCTTTCTTCCTTTGTTAGGCCCTTGTTAACTTGTGAAATTTTGTCCTTTCTTGATTCTCCCCTTGTTGACTCTTCATCTTCTTCACTTTTTTCCTTGGACCACAAGATCTACAGGTGTCATTTTCTAGGGAACCTATGTCCTCTCAACCTATTTCATCTTTTTCTAGCCTATTGCGACCTTGAATCATCTACTAATTTCATCCTCAACCCTAGTTTCTATGCATCTTCCATCTTGACCTAGATTCCCCCTATTAATTTTGGGTTGTCACCCAGGTGACCACCCTAGTAATATGGGTGACCACCCCTTCTAGCATTTTTTTTTGCAAAACAAAGTTTCTAGGTGTCTTCTATAGACTCCCATGATCATTCTCCGTGACTTTGTTTTTATCGAGACCCGCATCTGACCCTAGTCACCCCCTTTTCACCATGGTTTCCCCCAAGTGACTAGTGGTTACCTTTGGGTGATCACCTTGGTAGAAGGGGGAGTCACATTGTTTTGGAGAGTGAGTTCCTCTTTAGTTTTGAGCTCAAAATTAGCTTCATTTTAACCCAAATTTGCTCCAAATTGAGAACAGATTGTGTGAGTCACCTTCCCTAATTGATCATCAGCTTTTCCTAACTGATTCAAGACTCCCAATCACTCCTTTCTAACTCACAAATCAATTCTTCTTATCTCTCAATCAATCTCATGCTAACTCCATTTCTTCTTCTATGAAAGGCTATCAAGGCATGTTCACTCCCTAACCAACCTAGTTCACTCCTCAACCAAGTCTGTTAACTCTTAAATCAATTGACTTCACTTCTTAATATATTTCCCCCTCTTGTGTGCCCTTCCAAACTATAAATACCCCTCACCTCTTAATTATTTCTCAATTTGGAGAATGCCCTTCCCTTCTTCTCAAGCTTTTTCAAGCTTCTTTATAAGCCTTTGAGCCTCTTTCTTCATTTCTTTCTTTAGTTTTTCAAAGCTTCAAAGGTTTCATTTCATTAGTTTTCATTGTTTTCAAACTTCAAAGATTTCCCATAGGTAGGTAATTCATTATTGCAATCATTTTTTGCTTAGCTTTTACCCTCCACTAGCATTCTCATGCTCGCTGCAAGACTTATGAGTCTTTTACTTTTTATTATTTTGCCCAAGATTTTCTAAAATCTTCATACAACATCATTACAATAGACATTTTCATAAGCCCAAGTGTTTTAGTCCAAGCTTTCGTAGCTCAATTCAATCTTTCTCATCCTCTCATTCAAATCAATTATCGTCCAACCCCCATCTCCAAAAGGAGAACCCCGCTACTATAGAGGAAGGGAAGGCTACTAAAAGGATCTCGATCTCTGAGGATTTACTAGGCTCATGAACGTTCAGTTTCAGGTTCTTTTATGCTTTTGTAGTAAATAGATAACCAAAATCTTGCTCTTGGGAATAATAATTTAATTGTTGCAATTTCCTTAATAGGCTAGTTAGATTTTCACTAATTATTTTATTTTCAAGTAAATGCATTGTTAGATTATATTTTCAATTCTGCATTTTCATTTATTAATAGTTGGAAAAGACCATTAGAAAACATAAAAACATAGATCAATTGCATTAGGAAAATTCATAATTAGTTGCATACATATTCAAATTCCTAGATTAATTAGTTCATTTTCATTTCAAAAATCAAGAAAATAAAAAAATATCACTTGGATACATTTAGATTGCATTCATACAAAAACAACAAAAACACCAAAAACACCAAAAATAATAGAAAAATAAGAAGAAAAATAAAAATAAAAACAAGCACAAAATCCCTTGATTCCATAACGAGGTCAATCTATTCAACATTCAAAGAAAACATCAAAGTAAACCTTAGGTATTCACACTAAGTCAAAGTCAACTCATGATAAACTCAAACCAAATCTCTTTGTTAGGCATACAAATATGCTCTAGACTTAAAGGTGAGTGGGTCAGGGTGATCCAAGATGAGATCAAATCTATCCACCCTATGCATCAACAAGAACAATCAACAATTGAAGAAGAAGAACATATGCTTTAGCTATTTGAACAAAGACATCACATTCAACAACTCCTTGAAGAAGGAGAGTAAATATTCTAATGCATTGGACTCATAAAAAATTACAACAAACAACAAAACATGCATTAGAATCTTTGAAACCCAAATAGGAGATTAGTGACTAGTGACCCTTCAACTCATATCATTATCTCCATAATAATGGTCATTGAGCATAACATAAAAAACCCCCAAGAAAGTCCCCAATACTGGCCAACCATTCTCCATGAACCCTAGCTCTCAAGTGAACAAGACCACCCCCGTGTCTTGCCTCCTCTCAACTAGCTTCTACCATGGGAGAGATTGACATGGAGGTTCACCCATGGCAAGTAGAAGGGTCCATGTGCTCTTTCAAAGTTGACTCAACCACCCCATGCTACTGAGTCATGTTTTTAAGTGTACATATTTTGATGAACCTGAGATGAACTACAAATCCTTCTAGGATGAGTTGTTTTCATTTCCACATTCAAAATTCATTCATCATCACTTTCACATCTGACACCGGAGTTACCACATATTATGGTGAACCTAATGTGAAGAACAAATCCTTTTGGGATGGATTCTTTTACATTTTTGCACATTTCATGATGTTTCATGTAAAAAGTCTAAGGGGATGTCCATTCGAGTAAAATTACAAATCAAAAAGGGATCCTACAAAATCCCCACAATTTTGACCAAATCGAGACACGACCAATGGCCATTCAATCTGAGATCCATCAAGATGATCAACCCATAACAAGGCATATAAAATGGCCATCAAAATGGATAATGAAGTGTGTTTTCAAGAGAAATTACAAGAAGCTAAGGAGGTACAAAATCACTCCATATAGTACATCAAGATAAAAAGTCCACAACATGTGAAGTGTCATCAAAAAGAACAAACAGGGTAACTCAAACCTGAAAGAAAAATAATCCACCACAAGGTGAAAGAACTAAAAGAACTGACAAATCCTTACCCACAGACCTTATAGCAACCTTGGTCCAATGAATCAAGACAATCGAGGCTAGAAGTGTCAAAAAATATTGCCAAAACAAAATTATGAAAAAACCTAGGGCACAGGGAAATCATTTCATTGACAAGATCAAATAAAACTAGGATAAATGAAAAATTCCCCTCATTTAAACTTCCATTCTCATGACACACATAATGAACCACTCATATCCCCCTTGCCCTCATCATCAAACATGACAAGTCTTAATCAAATAGATGGGATTCCAATAGCACAAATTCAACCACAAATGATCCCACCTAATTTTCAAAACATAAATATGACACCATCTAGTTATCCAACTTTTTCAAGATATCAACAATCTAGCATACCCTTTCAACATGTGCAACAAGCTCCACCTGAATGGTTAATGTTTTGAGGAAAAAGACCCTCTACACATAACTCCCTCTTGGGAACATACCTCAAGTATTTAAAGGATCCTCTTGACTACAACATTCTTTAGGCCATACTACCACATCCTCTCCTTGAGATTCCAAAATTTAAAGGAGAAGGTGATGCCAACTCTCATGTATCATGGCTAATGTCATGGTAGTGCGAGAACTTCATTGAGATGGGGTGGTAGAATTTTTTTTCCAAGGACTTTGGAAGGTATCTCTCTTGATTGGTACTATTGACTTCCAGAAGCATTGATCCACTCTTTTAGGAAACTCATCAATCAACTTTTGGTTGCCTTCAACATAAACAAACTAGTCAAGATAAGAATATGAGAATTTTTAATGATCAAGCAAGAAAACAAGTTGATTTCACACTTTATCTAACAATGGAGGAAAGTTCTCTATTCTTCAACAAGCACACCAAACATGGATCATAAAGAACTTTGTGGTCTATTCTTACATGTTCTCAATAATGACATATGAGAGCAAGTCCAAATAATCCCATACAAATCATACGAAAAAGCACTAAAAACTTCCCTTAGAATTGACCAAGCTACTATTGATAGTGGAAGAATGGAGTATGATTCCAATGGAAGGTTGATAAACCATGATATAAATAGAAAATCCTTCAAAAATGATCAAGACATAGATGGGTCAACAAACACTTCACCATCCAAAAACAACAATAATTATGACTATGATAGCCATATAGATTTGGGGAACCAAAATGTCAATAGCTATCCCCTGAGAATCAACAAGCAGACATACAACAATCATCATAAGCCTAGAGATTACAATTGTGATAAATACTGACCATTTCATAATAAAATGGGGCATGAGATCAAGTCATGTTGAGGGTACCATTGCTCCATATCAAACCTCCCAAAATGTGAACAAAAAGCATTCATGGAAACATTCTCACAAGATGAAGAACTTAGTCCAAAAATCCATCTAAACAACTTTCATCAAAACACTTTAGGCCTTGTGGAATTAGATAAAGATTGAGAAATTTGTGTCACCCAAGGACCAAAATGACCAGATGACTCCGCCAACAATTCAAATTTTTCTCACATGTTAGAACTTCTTAAATATTCTCTTACGCATAAGAACACTCTCCTCAAAGCCTTAGATCTAGGCCATCTAGTTCAAAACACCCCCAATAAAAGTGTTCTTATCCAACATTTGTTTTTAAAAAGATACCCTCAAACAATCACATAGCTAAACAAGGTGAGCTCCTTCTCCATCTGATCATCCAAGTTTAGGACTATTCCATTAAATGTGTATTGATCCATGATGGGTCTGCAATAAGTATTGTCTCATTCTCTCTTCTTCAAAGAATGGGTTATGATGAAGCTAAAATCATACAAGAAACTTCCATCTTTAGAATTCATGATAACCCAAACATTTGAATGATGGGTAAGGTCAATCATCAAATCACATTGTGTCCCAAAACCCTCACAACTAAATTCTATGTCATAAACAAATAAACCACTTACAACATGATCCTAGGAAGACCTTGGATCCATAGGATGAGGGATGTTCCTTCCACGCTATTTTAAAAAATACACTTCTCACACATGGGACAAACCCACATCATCAAAGGAGATCTTGACCCTTTCAGTTTTTATAGAGTTGAACAAGTCCAAAAGAAGGGAAGGACCATGGAAATGACCAATCACCTCAAAATCAACACTTTTCAAAAAGGAGAGGCATCATAACAAATTACAAATGTAGCCAAGACCTAAAAATGTATAAGAAATGGGGTAATAGGGGAATTCCCCTTCGATACCCACTCAATAAATTCTTATGCTCCATTCAACTTAGTGGAAATTCCATTCAAGCCAGACTTAAACATTCATATGATTGAAATCATGACTAAAGAAGAAGAATGAGAACCCACATAAAAGCTAGGAGAGTCAACATTGTTGAGAAAGTATGCTCAAACTCATTGATGAAACCCTAGTTCAATTTCTAGAAAGCTCAAATGTTGCATCTATTCCTTTACCGCCAACCTACAGAAGTCAGAAGTGAGACTGGCGGGTGTACGGGTCTTACCGCGACCCCGCGATGACTCGTGAGAAGGCCTGTGGTGTTGCAGTGAATATCTCACCATCTTGCAATGGTCCGTCGATGGGCTTGCAATGGTGTGGTGTTTACTACCACCTTGTAGTGGGTCATGGAGAGACTGGCGGTAGAGTGGTATAGACACTGCCATACCGCGATGGTCTATGTTTTGGCTGGTGGTATAGCGGTGGCTACCTGCCACCCCACGGTGGTGACTAGAAGGTTATGTGGTAGAGAAATATACCCCGTAGTCCCACAATAGCTCAAATTATTAGCTGTGCTAGTGCAGTAAAGACATGGTAGTGATGGTTATGTTTTATTCGACGATTTGTATCTCTAACAGTTAGACAGTTTGAGACCAATTGCATATGGAATTCAAATCGGTTGATTTCCTTTGAGATGTGAAACATAGAACAAATTTTGTAGTGTATTGGAAAGTTCTGTAGTTAAGTAAAATCTAAGAAAAATGTTGTGAGATTGATCGAAGAGGTTGAAATAAGGGAATTGTAATGCTACTGAAGTTGAAGCTGTGAATTAGCATCTAGAAGCATAATTCTATAACATTGTATGTAAACATTATTTACTGTAATACAAAGTGATTTTGCTTGGTGTGTGGGTTGATTTGTGTATGTCTCTTGATTGTTTATTCTATTATTCTAATTAATGTGCATTTTTAATGAACTATAATTGAAAATTGAATGTTACTCTGCACTTCTCTTCTAAAAATTGGCATTAGGAAGGCATTTTTGCACTTAGCTTTCCTTACAAGTGGTATCAGAGCTTGGCTAGTTATGTTATCCTAGTGGGTGAGACAGGTTTTTTGTGCTAATTATGTTGAGTGGGAGTTTTACAGAGAAATCATTTTGAAATTTGATTGCAAATTTGAGATGGCAAGCACATCTGAAAGAATAGAGATTGAGAAATTCAATGGAGGCAATTTTGAGTTGTGGAAACTCAAAATGGAAGATTTACTCATGGATCATGAGTTGTGGGTTGTATTGTCCTCAACCAAACCTACAGCAACCTTGCAAGATGATTGGGATATAATGGACTAGAAGGCCAAGGGTCTAATCAAACTATGCTTGGTTGATTCAGTTCTCCTGAATATCCATGAAGAGAAGACTATGAAATCTTTGTGGAAGAAGCTTGGTGACATTTATTAGGGGAAATCTCTTGTAAATAAGCTATTCTTGAGGAAGAAGATGTACTCTTTGAAGATGGAGGAAGGAGCATCTGTTGCAAATCATTTGAATGTGTTTAACATGACCATTGCTTAGTTGATGTCTATGGGTGTGAAGATTGAAGATGAAGATTGTTGCATGCTCTTGTTGTGTTCATTGCCTAACACATGGGATCACCTGGTAATGGCTATTGGGAGTACAAAAACCACTTTCAAGATGGAAGATGTGGTTGCTTTGTTGCTATCAAAGGAAATGTGAAGGAAGTCTTCTAAGATGGCTAAGGAGGCCCTTGCTCTTCAAGGCAAAACAAAGGAGAAAGGCAAGAAGAAAGAAAAGAAGTCTAAATCCAAGTCAGAGGGGAGATCAAAGTCTCCTGGAAAAAACTCCAACGTGAAATGATGGAATTGTGGGAATATTGGATATATTCAAAAAGATTACAAAGAAGAGAAAAATAAGAAAAAGAAGAACAATTCTTCTGATAATGAATCTTCTCAAAGTGATGCAGATGCTTTTATTGCAGTTTTGGCGACTCAGGCATCAGATGATGTTTGGCTGATTGACTCAAGTGTGTCCTTTCACATGACCTCTCATAGAGATTGGTTCTCAAAGTATGAAGAATACAATGGTGGAAGGGTGTATTTGGCTGATTATTCTCACCTAGAAATTGTTCACCGTGGAAGAGTCAGAATTAAGTTTCCTGATGGAAGAATAAAATGAATCAATGATGTGATGCACATACCAGGTCTGGCTTGTAGTCTACTTTTTGTAAGTGAATTGAATGATGTTTACGTGCAAGTTTCTTTCTCTAATGGTGGTTGTAAAATGACTAGAGGCTCAATGGCGTTGGCTAAGGGTGCATGCATAGGCACTCTATTTAAGCTAGATGTGCATGTTGTTCAATGTAACAGTGTCTCTAAAAAGTTAAGAAAAGCTTCTCATGTAGAGAAGGAGAACCTTGTTCCTCTAGGTGCAAATTCCTTAGAGGTGAAACTCCTAGTAGAGAAAACCATGCTATGGCATCATAGACTTGGTCACATTGGTGTAAAAGGCTTAAAATCCTTGAACAATAAAACCCTGGTTGAAGGGCTTGATGATTGTAACCTTGAGTTTGAATTTTGTGAACATTGCATTTATGGAAAGCAACATCATGTTTCTTTTTACTCTAGTGCTCATAAATCTTTTGGCATACTGGATTATGTTCATTTTGATGTTTTTGGTCTAGTAAATGTTCCTTCATTATCCAAGTCAAAATATTATGCTTCTTTCATAGATGATTATTCGAGAACGGTATTTGTGTATTTTCTAAAAAGTAAATTAGAAGTGTTTAGCTGGTTTAAGGAATTTAAAACCTTGGTAGAAAATTAGACTGGGAGGAAAATTAAATGCTTAAGGATGGATAATGGTGGTGAATTTTGTTCTGTAGATTTCTAAAGGTATTGTAAAGACCATGGGATTAAAAGGCATAAAACTACACCTTACACTCTGTAGTAGAATGGAGTTACTAAAAGGTTGAACAAAACACTGATGGAAAGGGTGAGAAGTATGTTGATCAATGCTAGTTTGGAGAAGAAGTTTTGGGCTGAGGTTGTGGCTACAATATGTTAATTAATCAATCTCCCTCTTCAACACTTGTTGACACAATAACTCTGGAAGCATGGTATGGTAAGAAGCTCTCTTTGAGACATATTCATGTCTTTGGCTATGAGGCATATGCATATGTGCCAAATGAGAAAAGATCTAAATTGGGAAATAAGGTTGTAAAATGTATCTTGATTGGCTATGGCATTGGTGTTAAGGGATACAAGCTTTGGAACTCTATTAATGAGAAGGTATTGTACAACAAAAGTATAATCTTTCATGAGTTGAAACCTTCTTTAGTTGATCTACAACCACAAGTAAAAGATGACAAAAAGAAGGATGTTGTTGAAATTCCTCTTACTCTAGAAAAGGAAGAACAATGAATTCCAAGTGTACCTAAAAGTGAGGAGAGCTCTACCTGCTCTAAAAGTTCTAAACAAAAAGAAGAACCTCAGCCTCAACCAATGAGGAGGTCTACATGCAAGAAGTAGCAACTTGAAAGGTTTGGATATTCTATGTTGGATTGTAGTTGTGCCTATGCTTTGATTACTAACGTTGATGAGCCTAGGACTATGAAAGAGGCTATTAGTATGTCTGATCCAGATTCCTGGTTGGGAGCCATGAATGAAGAAATGGCATCATTGAAAAAGAATGAAACCTAGGATTTGGTACTTTTTCTTGAAGTTCAAAAGCCTGTTGGTTGTAAATGGGTATTTAAGAAGAAAATTGGTCTAGATGGAAGTGTTGAAAAGTATAAATCTAGGTTGGTCATGAAAGGTTATTCCCAGGTAGAGTGAATTGATTATGGAGAAATATTTTCTTCTGTAGCTAAGCTGACATCTATTAGATTTCTTTTGTCACATGCAGCAGCATGTGACTTAGAGATTGAGCAGATGGATGTGACAATAGCATTTCTTCATGGTGATTTGGAGGAAGAAATTTATATGTCCTATCCTGAGCACTTCATTGAAAAAGGTAAGTAAAATTTGGTTTGCAAGTTAAAGAAATCTTTGTATGGTCTAAAACAATCACCTAGAATGTGGTACCAAAAGTTTGACAAGTTTGTGTTTTCATTGGGATTTGCAAGATCAAAATTAGATCATTGTGTTTACTAAAAAACTAAAAATGGTTGTTTAAACTTATTATTACCCTATATGTGGATGATATGTTATTAATTGGGAATAGTAAGGGTATGATTTTTGAATTAAAATCTCAGTTGTAAGCACAATTTGAAATGAAAGATTTAGGTGCAGCTAGGTATATTCTGGGGATGGAAATCCAAAGGGATAGGGCAAATAGAAAACTTTGGCTCAGCTAAAGCAAATATATTAATTCTGTCCTAGAGATTTAATATGATAGATTGCAAGCAACTAGTTGTTCTAGTGTTGCAAGGAACAAACTTTCTATTGAAGATTGTCCAAAATCTCCTATTAAGATGGAGGACATGACCAAGGTGCCTTATGCAAATGTAGTTGGTAGTCTAATGTATGCAATGGTCAATACAAGGCCAAACATTGCCCAAGCAGTGGGAGTGCTTAGTCAGTTTATGGCTAATCCTGGAAGGCCGCATTGGGATGCTGTGAAAAGAGTTTTCAAATATTTGAAGGGTACTGCTGAGTAAACCTTGTGCTATCACGGTAACTCTACTAGATTTAAGAGTTTAGTTAGCATTAATGGATATGTGGATTCTAATTTGGTAGGGGAAATTGATAGTAAAAGATCCACTAGTGGATATGTATTCACATTGTCTGGTGGTTTAGTTAGTTGGATGAGAAAGTGGCAGGCTGTAGTCATTTTGTCCACTACCGAGGCTAAGTACATGGCAGCAACTCATGCCTACAAGGAATCCATTTGGATTAGACATTTGTGTTGTAATATTGGGTTTGATTTAGGATAGAATACTATCTACTGTGACAGTCAAAGTGCTATTTGTTTGGTGAAAAATCCCAATTTCCATGCCAGGAAAAAACATATTGATCTACAGTATCATTTTCTTCCTAATATGGTGGAGGATGGAAAGGTTAATCTAGAAAAGGTGGATACTCTAGAAAATGTTGTTGATGCATTGACAAAACTAGTGAGCATAGATAAGTACAGATGGTGTGCCAGTTTAATGGGCCTTGGGGCCTATGATTTACAGTGAATCCAAGTATTGGAAGGGTTTTAGTGAGTTCTTCATCAAGTGGGAGAATGTTGAGAAAGTATGCCTTAAAATCCTTGATGAAACCCTAGTTTAGTTCCCAGAAAGCTCAAATGTTGCATCTATTCCTTTACCGCCAACCTACAGAAGTCAACAGTGAGAATGGTGTGTGTACAGGTCTTATTGCCACCCCACAATGGCTACTAAGAAGGCCTATGGTGTTGCAGTGAATATCTCACCATCTTGCGATGGTCCATTGGTGGGCTTGAGGTGGTGCAATGTTTACCACCACCCTGCAGTGGGTCATGGAGAGACTGGTGATAGAGCGGTATAGACACCACCATACCACAACAGTCTATGTTTTAGCTGGAGGTATAGTGGTGGCTACTTGCAACCCCACGGTGGTGACTAGAAGGTTATGTGGTAGAGCAGTATACCCCACAGTCCCGTGACAGCTTGAATTATTGCTTGCTCTAGTGCAATAAAGACAGGGTAGTGACGATTATGTTTTGTTCAATAGTTTGTATCTTCGATAGTTAGACGGTTTGAGACCAATTGCATATGGAATTCAAATCGGTTGGTTTCCTTTGAGATGTGAAACATAGAATGAATGCTATAGTGTGTTGGAAAGTTCTATAGTTAAGTAACATCTAAGAAAAATGTTGTGAGATTGATCGAAGAGGTTGAAATAAGGGAATTGTAATGCTGCTAAAGTTGAAGTTGTGAATAAGCATCTGGAAGCATAAGTCTGTAACTTTGTATGTAAACATTATTTACTATAATACAAAGAGATTTTACTTGATGTGTGGATTTTTCTCCTGTAAGGGTTTTCCCATGTAAATCTGGTGTTGATTTGTGTATGTCTCTTGATTGTTTATTCTATTATTCTGATTAATGTGCATCTTTAATGAACTATAATTTATAATTGAATGTTACTCTGCACTTCTCTTTTGAAAATTAGCATTAGGAAGGTGTTTCCACACTTAGCTTTTGTTACAAATGTTGATTCAAATTTCCCATCAAAGGTTCAAAACAAACATTGAAATTAGACAAGAACAAAAAATGATAAAGCTAGGGGAAAATCATCAAAGAATGAAACATGTGAGTACACAAATGTCCTCACTAAATACAAAGACATTTTTACATGAAGTCTTTGAGTGTCCTTGCAAAGACTTACAAGTGAAGTTTGGACCAAATTGAAGAGGTCCAAAAGTAGTTAAGGAAGGCATTAGAAATGAAACTACCTTTTGTGCATTATGGAAGGAGAAGAGTTCATCATCTCAAAACATTGTAAAAGCCTATAAAATCCATAAAGAGCATAAAATCATGAAATATTAAAATTTTACATTTTACATCCTGTTCCATCATGCATTTTGTGAGTGTCATGTTCTTGTTTGATTTTTGTCCTAGTAAGGAATCTAAGATTTCGTAGGTATAGGTTGACCCTTTGAGCCTTTGAGATATGATAACAATTCATTTTTACTAATTGTCATTATTCCCCTATTCACATTACCTAATGATTCTAATCAAAGCCTAGCTCTCACTAGTAGAATTTGGCAAATAAATGACTACGTGACTAAAACTTTTAGTCATGACAACTAAAAATGACTAAATTTTACTATTTTTTTGCAACACAACTATAAATGAATAAATAAATGACTAATTTGATCATTGGGTAAAAAACACAACTAAATAATTAGTCACATATGATATTAAAGTGGGTAATTAAAAAGAGTTAAATGTGAAGTTGAGCAAGTGATAAATTAAATTTTTTATTTTTGCAAGGAGGGAAACTTGCCCAGGTTTCATTTTCTCTTTGTTTTTTTTGGCAAAAAGGACTGAAACAACATGGGCTCTTCCAAGATGGATGCCTTCTCTACTATTTTCTGCTTTGAAGAGGGAGGTTGCAGTGTTTCTAGGCAGTTATCTAAGTTTCATTCAGCTAAGATCATGGGGCAGCTTCATGGCAACGTTTCTGAGCATTTTCAATCTTCATTTGCATGGTTGGTTATTTCCTTTGCCTCTTTTCTACATTTTTCCATCTTCTTGGGGTTGATTTGTTTCATTTTTTAGTTGTAGAAGGCAAATAAGGGGGTGTTCTTTCTTCATGTTCTTGCATATCAATGTCTTCTTCGTCCATTTGAAGGCTCTTTCCCTTATTCCCATGGGCTAGGGTTTTCTTTTGTGTTTGATATGCATTTTCAATTTGAAATGTTGTATTGGAGAGCTTTGTTTTATGTATTATGGAGGTAGCATTATGCATTAGAAGTTTTTAGACTCAAAACCCTTGCAATCTAGCCTTTGGACAGTGTTTCAAATAATTATGCTTTGGGATCTAGGGTTTCAAGAGTACAACAAAGAGACCATGGTTTAATTTCAGGGATATTGGCTTGTTGCATTGCCATTAAACCCATTGTGTTAGGTTCATTAAGGAGGTAGTAGTCATAAAAAATGGAGATCAATCTAATTGTGCATCAAAATGAGGATCTAGTCTCTTTGACAAGCAATGGGAATCAAGTCACTGTGAGGGTTAGTTATTTTGTAGTGGTTGTGTGCATTAAATATATAACTTTTAATGAAGTGATTCCACCTTAAATGTAAGTCCACACCTCTAAGAGGGCACTTGTAGGTGTTTATCCAAGACTACTACAAGAAGGCATCATCTAGTTTTGGCCAAACACTGATCCCCTTTACACAGATATTACTCTCAACAAAAATCTGCCATTGATTCCAATGCTAAACGATCCATCAATCTGATCTATTCTAACAATGAGAGATTTTCCTTATGGGTAACCTTGTTTCAAGAAAAATCAAATATTTATTGAGTGGGATTATACTACACATACATAAGATATTAATGGTTTTTACTGTTCATCTTTCCTATTTTTTTGTTCTTAAATTATTTTAGTGTTCTTCCTTCAAATTGATAAGATTATATATAATGTTTATTTCTATATGCAAATTAAACAAATACCTTGGTTGATACTTTGCAGGTATGAAGTACTTACTAAAAATTTGATGGACTCTTCCCATATTCCATATGCACATCATGGGCTTCTTTCTCAGACATTTAGTCCCATTGGTTTCAACAACAATGTAAGTTCATAGATTATCTTGTGTAAGTTTGTTTCACATTCTTTAAAATTAGAATTTTTCAAAATAGAAACCTTAGGAAGAGCTGTTGAAAATGGTAAAAGCTAGTAACATTGTGAATGTGATATTGTCTTGAGATTATATAAAAATAAGTTTGGTAGTTTAACTAAGTTATTGTATTCTTTTAATGACATATTAGATGCCTCGAAGAGTAGGCAAGCCATTGGATTTTCATGTAAGTAATCTGGACAAATCAGGTTTTGAAGGTGAACGTGAAATGGGCCCTGCAACATTTATAGATCCTTGCATCTTCATCATGAAAAACTTGCTTCCTCCATCCACAAAGGTAGGAGCCTCTCATGCCTATGTAAACAACTAAAATGATAAAGCAAATTCAAGGCTGATGTAAATGTTTGTTTTATTTTTATTGGCAAAAATTGACCTTTGACTATTAAAGTGAGTGATATTTAAGCATAGCTGACTCCTAATCACTCCACTTAAGTATCATCCACTTCAATGGTCAAACAATCAATAGCAATTTTACACCTCATTCACAACAAAAAATGTAAATATTTGTCTTATTTTTACTAGTAAAAATTAACCTTTGACTGTTGAAGTGGATGATATTTAAGAATAGCCAATTGCCAATAAATCCTACAATGCAACTTTTTATGGTGCACATGTTTTCCTCAGCCTGTGAATTCTTACACCTACCTTATGTTGTGTTCCTTCTGCTTTAGTAATACAATAATCTTATAAGGTTATTTCCATGATAATACAACTGCATGTAATTTTGAGTTTCATTGACCTCTGTGTGAGTCACTAGTATGTTTTAATTTTTCCAACAAAACATTCATACTTTAATAATAGGAAGTAGGGAAGAGAAGATGAAGACTTTTGTTGTTATCTTCTTGTATTGACCATGTTCTATATTTTAGGCAGATTGTGTAACCTTTCTAGGCTCATGTGAATCCTAAAAACTTAGACAAATTTGTATAACTATTGGTGAATCTCTAAACCTTGTGAGATCTCTAGGACTCTCTCAAGACTCTTGCACAAAATGTTACAAAGGATACTCTAGTCTAAAAGAACTTCACAGTTTCAAAGTGCTTCATTAATTCAAATATTTTGATGGCATCCATACAAAATCCATTTTGTGCATATCATACAATCATTGCATTCTGAGAGATGACATCTCTTTGAGCCATTCCATCAAATAGTTCACGTGCCTTATCTATACTTCCACATTTTGCATACCGGTCTACCAAAGCATTTCCAACTATAATATCTAACAAAAATCCCCCTTCCATTATGTTATGATGGATGTCCATAGCTTGTTCCAAAGCTCCTATTTTAGCACAGGCAGGGAGGACACTGGCAAAGGTTGTTGAATTTGGCCTTACACATACTGATTGCATTTGCTTGAAAGTTTCTACAGCCTTTTCAAAAAATCCATTTTTTGCATATCCCACAATCATTGCATTCCATGAGATGACATCTCTTTGAGGCATTATGCCAAATAGTTCACATGCCCTGTCAATACTTCCACATTTTACATACATGTCTGCCAGGGCAGTTGAAACTACAACATCTAACAAAATTCCTCTATCCATTACTTTTTGATGGATGTCCATACCTTGTTCCAATGTTCCCATTTTTGGCGCAGGAAGAAAGGATGTTGACAAAGGTTGTGGAATTTGGCTTTACACCTACCAATTACATTTACTTGAAAGTTTGTAAAGTCTTTCCAACAAATACATCTTGTGCATATCCAGCAATAATTGCTCTCCCCACATCCCCATGCACACACAAAAGTTCCTTCGCGGGGATGCTAGGAGAGCCTGTCATCTTGCATCCTTATGTCGTGGCTCCTTGCAAGGATACGGGGAGCCTGGACTATGTAGAGATAAGTAGGTCAAGTAGTAATCATGCCAAATGAAATACCCAATAGATGTCTTCCTTGAATTTCTAAGTAGGTTCATCCTGCATGACTGCATTACTTAGAACTTTCTTCATTCTTCTTTCATCCTTTATATTGCAATCAATTAGGAGGCTAACAATATGAACACACTACCATTCAAATCATTGTACATACCATGAAAGTTTCATGCCACCTTCTCAATCATATGAGCTCCCTCTAAGTGGTTAAAAGATTCTTTTTACCATAACATGAATCTTTGTTTTCACTATCATTCATTCATAATTGCACAGAGCAAGAGTTGTTCTAACCCGTAACCCTGTAGTGATCCATGGAAGGTGTCAGCAGTAGAGTGGGAGTTACCCTGCCACCCCACAATGATGATTGGAGAGGCTGGTGGGTGTGTGCGTCATACTACTATACCACCACCTTGTTCCAAAGCTCCCATTTTGGCATGGGCAGGGAGTATGCTGGCAAAGGTTGTCAAATTTGGCTTTACACATGCTAATTGCATTTGCTTGAAAGTTTCTAAAGCCTTTTCAACAAATCCATTTTGTGCATATCCCACAACCATTGCATTCCATGAGATGACATCTCTTTGAGGCATTCTGCCAAATAGTTCACATGCCTTGTCAATGCTTCCACATTTTGCATACATGTCTACTAGGGCATTTAAAACTACAACATCTGAAAAAATTCCTCTATCCATTACTTTTTAATGGATGTCCATACCTTGTTCCAATGCTCCCATATTGGTACAGGTAGGAAGGATGCTAGCAAAGGTTGTGGAATTTAGCTTTACACCTACCAATTACATTTGCTTGAAAGTTTGTAAAGCCTTTCCAACAAATCCATTTTGTACATATCCAACAATAATTGCTTTCCCTACATCACTGTGCACACACAAAGGTTCCTTCATGGAGATACGGTGAGATCCTGCCATCCCACACCCTCATGCCCTAGCTCCTTGCAGGGCTGTGGAGGACCTTGGACTACATAGAGATAAGTAGGTGAGGCAACAATCACGCCAAATGAAATACCCAAAAGATGTCTTCTCTAAATTTCTAAGCAGGTTCATCCTACATGGCTGTATTACTTACACCCCTCTTCATTCTTCTTTCCTCCTTTATATTGCAGTCGATTAGGAGGCTAACAATATGAACACACTACCATTCAAATCATTGTACATACCATGAAAGTTTCATGCAATCTTCTCAATCATATGAGCTCTCTCTAAGTGGTTAAAAGATTCTTTTTACCATAACATGAATCTTTGTTTTCACTATTAGTCATTCATAATTGCATAGAGAAAGAGCATTTCTAACATGCAACCCTACAATGATCCATGGAAGGTGTTGGCAGTAGAGTGAGAGTTACCCTACCACACCACGACGGTGACTGGAGAGGTTGGCAAGTGTGCGGGTCATACTACCACCCCATGACAACTTGTGAGATGGCTTGCAAGTGTGTGGGTCATACCGCCACCCCGTGATAGCTAATGAGATGGCTTGCAAGTGTGCAGGTCATACCACCAAACCACCACCCTATTCTAAAGCTTCCATTTTGGCACAGGCAGGGAGTATGATGGCAAAGGTTGTCAAATTTGGCTTTACACCTGCTAATTGCATTTGCTTGAAGGTGTGTATAGGTAAAATCAAGATTATGAATAGTAATCAAAACAATGAATAACAACTCAATCCTACAACATCAAGATAATGATCTAAGTAATAATCAAGTAATCAATGAATAAAATAAAACAATGAAAGCTTTAGACCTAGATTGTATTGTTATCTTGGTCGAATGTGGATTGCTCAATATTTTGCATACCCATGGTTGCAACAAGCAGATGTAGATAAGTGCTCAAAAGGTCGATGTGCTCAACAATATGCCATATGCTCAAAGTGTTATATGAATTCCTATAGCTCAAATGCATAAAAGATTGAAGAGGATTTTTCAAAGGATGAAGGAGGTATATAGTTTTCAGGGTTAGATCGATCAATAGTTGAAATAAATCAATGAAATGGGTGGTTGAGATAAATTAATAACTCATGATGAATGTGCACACACCATGTGTCATGTTGAAAAAGCTATTTTATTGAATTAATTGCTTTTTGGCTAAAGATAGGATTTGATATTATAAATTAGAATATTTTTTTTCTAATTTATGAGTTGATGATAAAAATAAGATAAATTAAAGCCAATTAAACTCAACTTAAGATTTACTTTTTGAAGTTCTAAAAATAAGACTGATTGTGCACAAGTTAAAAATGATATTTTTAGAGGAATTGGAAGATATTTGAAATTAAATAAATAAATTTATTTAATTGATTGTGCATGATTTGAAGAAAAGATAAGATATGAAGATTCAAATAAATTAAACAAATACATTGATTTAATTTATTTTGCATGATAGAGGAATATAAATAAAATATTAATTTTATTTATTTTTAGAGGACTTAAATAAATTTAACAATTTATTTAAATTTAGAAGAATAATTGATTAATTAAATAATTAAAATTATTTAATTTAGAAGATTAATTTGATGAATTTAATTAAATAATTAAAATTATTTAATTTTGGAAGATAAAAGAGGAATTTAATGAAATTAATTAAATAAATACAATTTATTTAATTATTATTGGATTTTAGGAAATTAAAAGAAATTGAGGAATTTGATGAAATTAATTAAATAATTAGATTATTCAATTAATGTTGGATGCAAGTGACCTAGAAGAATGTGCAAAGGGTCATTTTTAGGTGTCTACATTTTGCCCCTCTTTGAGATGGTGTTGAGAAGTAACATTATTTCAAAGAAATTTAAAACATAGCGCTTGATTTGAATGGATAAAGATTGATTTAGATGATCATCATTGAAAGAAAATGATTGGATTAGAGATGGTGATGCCCCAGTCACTCAAAGCAAGGGTGACAAGGAAAGATAATGGTAAGTTAATGAATGATGTTTATGATGATGATTATTCAAAAACAAACAAGGTATTGCCCCTGTCAAGTTGTAAACCAATGATTAATTGAAGATGATAATAATGTTTGGTTTCAAGAAATGAAACATGTCTTATAAGATGCTTGGTTTGGTTTCGACAATGCAACATCCTGTATAAGACAATTGATTGATGATGATTGATTGATTGATTGATTTAGTTTATGACAAGATTAGGATCAAGATGAAAGGATATGATTGGATAATGTGGATAGATTGATTAACTAGATTGGTATGTGAAAGGATGAGGAATATTGATAAGATGATGGTGATGATAATGATGATGTCCCCTCAAGAGGATAGTTGGGTTCAAAGAACGCAAGTGTCCTCTCAAAATGAAAGGAGAAAAAAATGTTAGGAGATAGAGAGATGTAGATGAAAAATTAGATGAAAGATGGAAGATAAAGCTATGTAATATGTAGAAGAATTGATATCAAATTGATCGATCTTCATGAAAGCTATAGATTTATTAGGATGTATGGATGGGTGAATGGATAGGATGAAGTGTTTTGAGGATGTTTAGGTGAAATGATGATATCTTATGTACCTAAGTACTATATACCTCCTCTATATTCCAGACTGCCTACATACCCATATCCACAGGATCAAGGTACCTTAAGATTGAGATGATGATGATGATATGTAGTTCTAGTAGCATGATGAGATGGGGTGATGTTGTAACGGTTACATGAATATTTATAAAGAGAAATCCTTATTTTGATATAGCATGTGGATATTATGCACTAGGATATAGAAGACCAAGGTGACGATGTATCTAATTCATAGGACATTGACTCTGCAAACAAATGGCTTGAACTCATATCTACTAAACATAATATAACCCTGTTGGATATGTGAATGAGCCATAGTCTTGAACATAAAATAATCTTTATGCATAAATGCAGAAGACTATTAATATGTAAGATGCTAGGTTGTAGCACACACACAAGATAAATATTATCCATAGTAAAAGGGTAAGAACATCCCTCAAACACAACATATGAAAGCAATGATTATGCCCCAATCCATACTACATCATAACATACCAAGATATAGATAATCAAGGTAGCCTTGACTAAGTAATCGGAAAGAGACATAAAAAGATAAACCAAAAAGAAAATTGACTGACTGACAAAGCAAAAACACAACCAACATATTATGTTTCCAAAGAGGTTCCTTAGGGTAGATTGGTTAGATGAAGCCTTATTATAGGAATGATATATCTGTTAAAGGATGTTGATTTGATCTATGATAGATGGATTGTTGTAGCAGATGTGGCAAGGAGTATGTAAGATAGAATATGGCTTCATGAGTAGTCTTTTTGCTTTGGTTTTGGATAAGTACATGAGCTTTCAAAGGATGCATAGTTCATTTTTTGCTTGAGTTAGTCAAGGTTGGGTGATAGGATGGATTGTGATAAGTGAAAGACAAGAAAGGTGGAAGTGGTAATGAATTGGGATGAATAATGATGATTTATGATTGTTTTTGGGAATGTTTTGATTTTTTTTGGATGTTGTCAAAATATTTTGGGATGACATTGGAGTGCATTTGGATAGCCTTATGTACTAGATACCGATGACAAGGGAAAACTAGGTCTAGAAGCTAGGAGAAAGATGGGATTAGAGAAGTAGACAAAATGATGGGTGATAGTAGATAATGGATGTATAGGTAGATAGTAAATGAGATGGATGACTCATGACAGAAGGATCAATAAAAGAATTCAGGATGTTATTTCTAAAGACTATGTTGCATAGGAATAACATGCCCCATTCTAGGTATAATGCTTTAGGATTTTACATGACAAAACTTATGACTAGAGGATTGATTGGATTGGTTGGAAACAATGAGGTATATCAAGAGATTTTTTTCAAAGGATGTATTAACATTTTTGCCTCTAGCTTTATCAAGATCAAAAGGAGGAAAGGAGGATGAAGTGGATCAATGGGATAAGTATGCGGATAAAATAGATAAGGAAGATATGATAGGAAGGATAGGTAGAAGGAATGATAGGATGGGTAGATGAGACAACATGCCCCTAAGTGTAAGGTACATAGACAATCAACCTACACATGACACTTGTTTGCCAAGTTTTCATGATGGTACTTATCCAAGGCGTCTGTTTGCTAATTTTTCACCATTGGATGAAGGGATTTCTCTTTACTATTTTTTATTTCTTTTTACTTTTTAACTTTTTTTGGATGGGATGGAGGATGAGGACTCAAGCATTTGTTCCAATAGCAAGGTAGTATGTTAGCATTTTAATTTATGTTTGCACATGGACTATATCAGGTAGAATTACACGCATGGATGTTGGTCGATGTGGGAATATGGAAATGGAATGGATGGTGGATTATGATGTGGATGACGAATGGAGATGGAGGGATAAATGGATAATGGAGCAAAAACATATACCATAGAGGTATGATGGGGGAAGTATGAAGGATAAGGGGTATAAGATGGGAGGATGGAAGTATGTAGAAATGTTGTGGAATGGAAAGGAACCAAGAATAATGGTTGCACACACCGTGATAGATTTTAAAGCCTTTGACTAGGATGAGGAGTGGAGAGTAATGGAAATCAGGATAGGCAATTTGGAACCCATTGATTTAGGAGTTTAGGAACACAAATGGACTTAGGATTTGCATGAATTTTTAATGGGGACTAGGAATTTTAGAATTAGGGGATAGATTGAGATATGGATGGTTTATTTGGGCTAGTATCTTGTTGCTTGGGGACCCACACCTTTTTCATATTTTCTTTGAGATGTGTGGGCATATGCAATGTAGGATTTGTTAATGGGGAATTATGAAATTTTTGAAATTTTGGGATAGATTGAGATATGGATGCTTCCTTTTGGGTAATTGCTTGTTGCTTAGGGACCCACACCATTTTCATTTTTTCTTTGAGCTGTGTGGGCGTATGCATATTTTGAGATGAATTTGGCTTTGCATTGGTGTATTGATGCCCTATGTCATGATATTCTTGAGGCTTTTGCAGAGATTTTGCTATATATGTAGAAGCATCCAAATTTTTATGTTTGAATCTCATGGGGTTTAGGATAACTTCATATGTGGCTGATGTGTGCATTCGTTGACCATGATTAGGAATTTGAGGGGATTTAAGGATGGAGGGTATAAAAGTGGATTTGTGGATCAATGGATAAGGGGATTTAAGGATGGGGATATTAGGCATTGGGAGAAGTGGAGGTGGTACCAACATCTTTGGATTGTTTTTCTTGGGATGAAAAACCAAGGCCATGTGCTCGAGGATGGATTGCAACATGAATGGGCTCTAAGATACCTTGTTCATGAAGGCATAAACCTTTTCCTTCATAGTTCATGTTTTGGAACATACGATATGCTATGGGATGTTTATTTTGGAAACAAGATGTGAGTCCATTATTTGATGGAGAGAGTGAAGTGGTGGATAATGGTTGTTGTTCTCCTATGGAAGAACATTCATGGATGAAGGTGGTAAGACCAAGGGGATAAGATAATGGACTTGGAATGGGATTGATAGGAGATGGTGGAGGATCAACATGAGATAATGGAAGATCCACAAGAGACAATGTGTAATCATGCAATGGATGACTTGGGATGCTTGGATCGTGACTAACATTACACTCAGTAAGAGATGAATGGATAAGATCTAAGTTACTTGTTTGATTGACAATGCTTTCTTGGGGACCAAGTGTCTCATCAAGGGAATTGGATTTTGTGGGATCATGGAGAGGGCTAGATGGAGAATGTATAGGAATAGTATGGATAACTCTTTCATGGATATTTGTGGGATTATGGATAGGATCATGTTTCTCATGGATAGGCTCATGATCATGGATAATATCTTGATCATATAGGAACTTGATCATGGATACTATCTTGATTATAGAAAAGATATAGATTATGGATGGCTTGGATGGATGTTCTTTGACCTTGATTTAGATAAAGGTTTGATGTTTCCACATGCTCTAGATTATGCTCTTGACATAGTACTTTATTTTCTTGAATGGATGTGGAAGTGGGAGACTCTTGAATAGGCTTGATAGGCTCTTGATAGTCAACAACATGGAGATTCAATGGATCTAAACTTGGACTCATGGTGGGATACTCTTAAATAGGCTTGCTAGGTTGTGGATTACATGATGGTGTTGAAGGAATGGAAATGATGTTTGAAAGTTCTTGGATAGGTGTTTGAGGACATGAAGATGGTTGATTCCTTGCTAATATCCATTGGATCACATCCTTCATGAGTGTATGGGTGGATGAACAATATAACGGATGGATGATAATGGCAGATGGTGTTGTAGGCCTATGATTATGAGGACAGATAATGATATTGGACATACTAGGATTTGACTTGGATGGGCGTGCCAGAATGTGTACATAGGTAAAGTTGAGATTGTGAATAGTAATCAAAACAATGAATAACAACTCAATCCTATAATATCAAGATAATGATCTAAGCAGTAATCAAATAATCAATGAATAACATAAAACAATGAAAGCTTTAGACCTAGATTGTATTGTTATCTTGGTTGAATGTGAATTGCTCAAACATTTCCATACCCATGGTTGCAACAAGCAGATGTAGATAAGTGCTCAAAAGGTTGATGTGCTCAACAATACGCAATATGGTCAAAGCACTTTATAAATGCCTATAGCTCAAATGCATAAAAGATAGAAGAGGATTTTTGAAAGGATGAAGGAGGTATATATAGTTTTCAGGATTAGATTGATCAACGGTTGAAATAAATCAATGAAATGGATGGTTGAGATAAATCAATAACTCATGATGAATGTGCACACGCCATGTGTCATGTTGAAAAAGCTATTTTATGGAATTAATTGCTCTTTGGCTAAAGATAGGATTTGATATCATAAATTAGAATGTTTTTTTTCTAATTTATGAGTTGATGATAAAAATAAGATAAATTAAAGCCAATTAAAATCAACTTAAGATTTGCTTTTTGAAGTTCTAAAAATAAAACCGGTTGTGCACATGAGTTAAAAATGATATTTTTAGAAGAATTTGAAGATATTTGAAATTAAATAAATAAATTTATTTAATTGATTGTGCATGATTTGAAGAAAAGATAAGATATGAAGATTTAAATAAATTAAACAAATAAATTGATTTAATTTATTTTGCATGATAGAGGAATATAAATAAAATATTAATTTTATTTATTTTTAGAGGATGAAGTCAACTTAAATAAATTTAACAATTTATTTAAATTTAGAAGACTAATTGATTAATTAAATAATTAAACTTATTTAATTGTGGATAAGAGGAAATTTTGATGAATTAATTAAATAATTGATTTATTTAAGTAATGTGGACTTGAAATTTGAGAAAGGATAATGATTTAATTAAATAATTAAAATTATTTAATTTAGAAGATTAAAATTGATGAAATTAATTAAATAATTGATTTATTTAATTAATTTGGACTTGAAATTTGAAAATGGATAATGATTTAATTAAATAATTAAAATTATTTAATTCTGGAAGATAAAAGAGGAATTTAATGAAATTAATTAAATAAATACAATTTATTTAATTAATGTTAGATTTTTGGAAATTAAATGAAATTGAGGAATTTGATGAAATTAATTAAATAATTATATTATTCAATTAACGTTGGATGCAAGTGACCTAGATGAATGTGCAAAGGGTCATTTTTAGGTGTCTATAGAAGGTTTCTAAAGCCTTTTCAAAAAATCCATTTTGTACATATCCCGCAACCATTGCATTCCATGAGATGACATCTCTTTGAGGCATTTTGCCTAATAGTTCACATGCCTTGTCAATGCTTCCACATTTTGCATACATGTCTACGAGGGAAGTTGAAACTACAAGATCTGACAAAATTCCTCTATCCATTACTTTTTGATGGATGTCCATACCTCGTTCCAATGCTCCAATTTTGGCACAGGTAGGAAGGATGCTAGCAAAGGTTGTGGAATTTGGCTTTACATCTGCCAATTACATTTTCTTGAAAGTTTATAAAGCCTTTCCAATAAATCCATTTTGTGCATATCTAGTAATAATTATAGTCCAAGAGATGAAATCTCTTTGAGGCATTCTGTCCAACTGTAATATCTAACAAAAATCCCCCATCCATTAATGCTTTGATGGATTCCCATTCCCTATTCCAAAGCTTCCATTGTGGAATAGGTAGGGACGATGTTAGCAATGGTTGTGCAGTCTGGCTTTACACCTGTCAATTGTATTTGCTTGAAGGTTTCTAGAGCTTTTTCAAAAAATCCAATTTGTGTGTATCATGCAATCATTGTAGTCCATGAGACCACATTTTTTTGAGGCATTCTGTCAAACAATTCATGTGCCTTGTCCATGGTTCCACATTTTGCATAGATGTCTACCAGGGCAGTTGTAACTACAACATTTGACAAAATTCCTCTATCCTTCATGCATTGATGGATGTCCATACCCTGTTCCAAAGCACTCATTTTGGCATAGGTAGGGAGGATGTTGGCAAAGGTTGTGTAGTCTATCTTTACACTTGTCAATTGCATTTGCTTGAAAGTTTCTAAAGTCTTCTCAAAAAGTTCAATTTGTGCATATCGTACAATCATTACAGTCCATGAGACCACATTTCTTTGAGGAATTTTATCAAATAGTTCACCTACTTTGTCTATGTTTCCACATTTTGCATTCATGTCTACCGAGATAGTTGCCACTACAACATCTAACAAAATTTCTCTATTCTTTATGCTTTGATGGAAGAAATCATAAGCATTAGATTGATATCTTTCAAAGTTTTTTATTTATACCTCTATTTTATTACAATTGTATGATGCTATATAATGCAGATATGATTATGTCTTTGATTATATGCACATTTCTGGCAAATTACATATATATCAAATGTATATATCATTCACATTTATCATATTCAACTTGTTTCTAATTCTTATGATACAGGTGTGACTACATTATCCATTCTTGAAAACCCTAAGAACAGTAAATTAAATAGAGATAAATTGGTAGCACCTCTTTTGCTTTTACAATTTTAATTTTTTGAATGCACAAGTAGAAATCAAAAATTCCAACATGGTTATATTACTAGAAGACTAAGTGTTATGACCTAATCCATGACAATCCACACTCTCACTTTGGTTAGGTATGTAGACTTGCACAAATTGACACTAGACAACATATTTCTAGCACAAACTTCATGGCACCAAACTCAAACCTCAATGGCAACACTCTAGGCCATTGGCACTCTTCCATTCAACAACTAAGTCAGCTAGCTACTAGATTGGTGTTACCTAAGTCAACACATAGTGCAGAGGACTATGCGTGGAATATGAAACCCTCAAAAGCATTAAGGAAGCACTACAATCTTGGACAGGGTCATCACTATATTCCAAGGCTATATGAGGAGAGTTTCACTATCATCAAGAGATCTACAAATGGACAAAGGTGGTGAGATGGTTATTGAACTATGCCAATGGAGTTGTCAAGAGTAAAGAACTCTACCAATAGTTTAGGGTTTGCATAGTGAACCTAGAGGTATCTCATGCTTTTTAACTTTTTATTGTGGTGATAGCCATGGAGCTTGCATTGTATTTGGAAAAGCTCAATAATGAAAATCTTCTTAGATTACATAGTGTAAGAGAAATTTTAAGATCACACAATATTAGTTTATTTCATGTTGAGTGTTGGTTTCTTGGTGTTGTTTAAATTTTATCTTGTTTTTTAAAATTGTTATTTGTCTTTTGTTTCTACATTAAATTGGATGGTTTGGATTGTAGGTTGCTGAATAGTGTAATGATGCACAAATGACAGATTTCATAGAAGGTAACTTCCTTGCGAAATAGGTAATCTAATCTATCATGAATTGGATGTATAATTTAAAGGTGGTTTCTACCAATGGTTGTGTTTCTTGTTTTATAATGTATTTAATCGTATCTGTTTGTCTATTTGTTTTTATAGGTGGAGGATATTTAAAAAGTTTCTGAATATGTTGCTCAATTGAGAAGAATTGGAAAAGGGCATGGTAAGGGAGTAACTCAACATGTCTGAGTGCATTACTATTATGACATACTTCCTAACCTATGATTTATCCATTTTATATATCACCTAAAAATTTGTAATTCCTTAAGAATTAAGTTGCTAAAGAGGTTTCTTGAATATTTGTTTGGGAGAGCATTACAAAAACACACTTTACTAACAATGGGAGTACAATGACTGCCCCAGAAAGAACCTGTAACCAGTCTTAAGACATCTTCCATTATGTTCATTTAATTTGGCATTCCTAATACAAGCTACAAAAATTCTTAGAACATGAATGCTAAAGTGCATTGTTTTTTAATTGATTTATCTTTCTGTTGTGTTTGAACTTACTTTTGTAAACTTGCAATATACAATGCACTTTTATTCTTTTTGAATTGAGACTAATAGTAATTTTGTTGGTTGTATTGAGGCATAGCTTCATTCATGGTAGAAAATGTAGCACCCTATTGCTCATATTAGATGGCACATTGCATATAAAGGAGGAAATGTTCTAGGTTTATTGTTGGTTACATTAAAGGAGAGAGCTTCATATATGGGACACAATCAACACTCAGTCATGAAGACTCAAGGAGCATAAAGGAGAGAGTTTAATATATGAGATACCATGAAGATAGTCATGAAGTCTCAAGGAGCATAAATGACAGTGAGCAAGAGATAAAGTACATAGTTCATGCCATAGACAAAGTGAGATGAGTCTTAAGCTGCTATGATCAAGGTTTGTGTATTAGCTTTTGAGAAAGGAAGGGTAGTTGGTAATGCACAAAGATCAATGAGGAAGATTACAGTCATAAGGTTATGATGTTAGCATTTCATCAAGACTTTGGAAGCAACTAGTAGACAAATTTATGAATATCCTATGATAGACTTGACTACATATGACAGTGCATTTCCTTTGGTTGTAGTCAAGAAGGACAAGTTCTAGACTGATGGGGTAGATTAGATGACCTGTGGTAATAGTTAGGTTGGTTGAGAATTAGTTATTGATAGTTCACTTTTTAGCAAAGCATTGTAAATTTAGAGAAGTTCCTTTCTTGTCATTTTTGTGCATTGTAACTCAGACTTTCAGTCTTGTGACTAAAAATAAACATTGTAATATTCTATTTCTAAGCATTTTTCAAGCAAGATAGATATTTTAGACTTGTGGAAGATGTAAGAACACCTTTCTTTTAATAAAGTTCAATGATTTTGCCTTCTCAATGGTTGTTTTTATATTGTGTACAATTGACGATTGATGTGTATTTTTGTGTTTTATATTTAAATTCTCAAATATCACTCAATTAAAATGACTAAATATACTACCAATTGACAAAAAATAGTCAACAGTGAATAAATATGACTAAATATATGACTAGTGTTAAATTAGTGAATAAAAATGACTAAATATACTACCAAATTGATCAAAATGATGATTAAAATTAATGATGAAATACAATACCAATGGATAGAAATCAATGAATAAAAATGACTAAATAAGTGACCAGTTAACAACAATCAATGACTAAATTAATGACTAAATATATCAGTGAATAAAAAATGACTAAATAAGTGACTAGATTACAACAATCAATGACTAAATATACTACCAAATCAATCAATCGAAACAACCAATAAATGACTAAAAATGGTTTAGTCATCAATTTGGTCATGTTATAAATGACTGGCAATAAACTACTAATGGTCACGTGACCATGTTTGGTCATTTATAAGTAGTTTTTAGTAGCTTTTTCAGTCATATATTGTTGTTTTTGTACTAGTGTCTTAGCTCTACACTTATCATGATCTTGATGATTCATGTAATTAAGTCTAAGAAAAGTCAGTACTCAAACCCAAAGTGTTAAAAGGGATCTTGCAAGTAGACCTTCCACATTCTTCCCTAGTAAGAATGAAATATGACTAGACTATGAAAACTTTTGGTGGCGCTCAACCCCTTATCTTTCTTAGACATAAATTCTAGGAGGATCATAACTCTACAAGAAGCAATATAAAATACAAGTGAATGAAAAATGAGTGATAAAAAACATAAGAGTGATGATAAAAGTGAGAATAGAGAGACCAAAGCTGTTACATATCCAAAATACTCAAAAAGTTCAAAACCATTCATTTCCATAAAAGTCAAAATATCAAAAAAATGAGAAAATCAAGTGAGAGATTACAAAAATACAAAAAAAGAGAGCAAAAACATTAAAAAAAAGAGAGTTATAAAAAAAGAGTGATAGAGAGAAGATTTTTGAATGTTTGTACCCTTGGGTGAAGATAAATCTAAGCTTGAAGCTTGAAGGGTGACATTCTATCAAAGAAAATAAAAAAGACAGGTAAAAAGCACACACATGCACTAGCTAAGTAAAGCCAATGGTCTAATAGTCTTTAGGACCATCTTTTACCTTGGGACCCTTACTTTTTGCCTATTTTCTTTACCCTTGGTCTATCTTGTTGGACATCTATGATCTAAGTCTATCGAGCATCAATAAGATTTGTTACTTGCCCAAGTTGAAAGCTTGTCAAATTATTTTGTCTAGATAAGGATCATTATTTATCCTTTTACAAAGCCTGAATTAGAAGTGTTCCATCTCCTCCCCATTCCCACTTGAGTCCCTACTCCCATCCCAAAGATGAATAAGTCTCTTTATACCAAGTTAACTCACAATCCCCTAGGTCAAAAATCCTACTTAGTAGAAGTCACATTGTTTGTTCCACCTACATACATGCTATCATAGAAAATAAAAAGAAGAAAAACATATAATAACATCATGGCATTCATAGCACTTAGAACATAATACATTGAATTTCATATTTTGAATCACATCGAAAAACATTGTGTCATTCATATCATAAAAATACAAAAACAAATTGCATCATCCATATGTAATCATCTTAGGTATGCATTCTCATAAGAAAAATAAAAGCTCTGGACAACCATATACAAAAGAGGAAAAGTGAAGTACAAGATGTCAACTAAAGCTACATTTAGATCTCAATCAATTAGGTCTCACAATGATAAGTATAAATAATGTCTGAGCAAAAGTCACTCCTCTAACAAGTCAAAAGAGAAAAAATGTGCACTCAAGTGTGCAAGTCTCCCCATGCAAGGGGGAAAGGGTATAAATCTCTTGAATAAATATATGTCTCTCAAGGACCTCAAAGTGTCAAATCAAACCTTTGAAAACCCTTTTGACAATGGTCACCCTATAGGAAATCACCATGGTAAAAGGGGGGTTCACATCAATTTTGAGCATGAGTTCCTTTTCAATTTGGATCTCAAAATTAGCTCCATTTTGATCACAATTTGATCCAAATTGAGCCCTAATTGTGTGAGTCACCTTCCCTAATTTATCATCAGCTTATCTTGACTGATTCCCATTCACTCCTTTGTTAATCACAAATCAATATTCATATCTCTCAATCAATCTCATGCTAACTCCATTTCAATCTTTTTGAAAGGCTATCAAGGCATGTTCATTCCCTAATCAACCCATTTCAATCCTCAATCAATCTTGTTAACTCTTCAATCAATTTCCCCCTTTTGTGTGCCCTTCTAATCTATAAATACACCTCACTTCTTCGTTATTTCTCAAGTTGGAGAATGATCTTCCCTTCTTCTCTAGATTTTTCAAGATTCTCCACAAGCCTTTAAGCCTCTTTCTTCATTTCTTTCCTTAGTTTTTCAATGCTTTAAATATTTCATTTCATTAGTTTTCATTGTTACCAAGCTTCAAAGTGTTCCCATAGGAGGTAATTTCATTATTGCATTCACATTTCTTAGCTTTTTCTCTCCACTAGAATTCTCATGCTTGCTGAGGGACTTATGAGCCTTTTCTTTATTATTATTTTTCCCAAGATTTTCAAAAAGATTCATATAATGTCATTCGCTAGCCATTTTTACAATCCCAAGTGATTTAATCTAAGCTTTCATAGCTCAATTCAAGCTTTCTCAATCTCTCATTTGAATCAATTGCCATCTGATCCCTATCACCAAGAGGAGTACCCTGCTACTATAGATGAAGGGAAGGCTACCAAAAGGATCTTTGAGGATTTGTCAGGCTCATATGCCTTTGGTTTCAGGTTCTTTTACACTTTTGTAGTAATCAGATAACCAAAATCTTGCTCTTGGGAATAATAATTTAATTGTTGCAATTTCCTTTATAGGCTAGTTAGATTATTTTAATTGGTATATTTTGAATTAATTGCATTTTTAGATTAGCTTCTCAATTTCCCATTTTCATTTATTAGAATAGTTGGGAAAGAGCCTCAGAAAACACAAAAAACATGTAGAACAATTGCATTAGGAAAATTCATAATTAGTTGCATTCATATTCAGATTCCTAGATTAATTAGTTCATTTTCATTTCAAAAATCAAGAAGAGAACAAAAATATCACTTGCATACATTTAGATTACATTCATAATAATAACAAAAACACAAAAAACAATAGAAAATCAAGAAAAATAAAAACAAAAACAAGCACAAAACCCCCTTGATTCGATCAAGAGGTCAATCTATTCAACATTCAAAGTAAAAATCAAAGAAAACCTTAGGTATTCACACTAAGTCAAAGTCAAGTCATTGTAAACTCAAACTAACTCTCTTCATTCAGGCATATGGATGTGCCTTGGACTTAGAGGTGAGTGGTTGAGGGTGATCCAAGAGTAGATTGAAGCTATCCACCATAGGCCTGAACAAGAAAAACCAATAGTTGAAGAACAAGAACATAGGCTAAGGATATTTGAACAAAGGCATTATATCCAACAAATCCTTCAAAATAGATTGGAAAGATTTTGATGCATTAGACTCATAAACAATTACAATAGACAACCAAATAGACATTGGAATCTCCAAAATCCAAATAGGAGATTGGTTACAAGTGACACTTTGGCTCATATCATTATCTCCACAACAATGGTCATTGAGCGTAACATAGCAAACAACCCCCAAGAAAGGCTCTAGGATTGGTTGACCATTCTCCATAACGTTAAACTCTCAAGTGAGTAGGACCACCCATTTTGTCTCACCTCCTCTCAACTAGGTTCTACCATGAGAGCAAGAGTAATGTGGAGGTTCACTTATGGCAAGGAGCAAGGTTTTTGTGCTCTGTCAAAGCTGACTCGACCACCCCATGCTAACGAGTAATGTTTTAAGTGTACAAGATTTTAGATTGTTGAGAGCCATACAATAGGGTTGACTTGGTTATTTTGATGCCAATACACACATGGTGGCCCTACTCTTACTAATGAAAATTTTATTTCTAATCCTTATGTTGATATGGAGGGTCTATGGATAGGTGATAGGCAGGTGTGAGACTATTGTAGAGGAGTGGTTCAGTTGACTTATAGGAATGGTTTAGTTAATGCTCATCATATTGCTAGGGTGCTTCAATAGTTGATGGAGGATTTTTCAGAGGACTTGCCCCCTATTCCTACTTGTTATAGATCTTCCCAAGAAATGGTAGATATTGAAAATAGGGCATTCCTTTGAACTCCTTTGACTCCTAGGGTTTCTATTACAAGACCAATTTGTGTGGTGAGGAAAATACATGTGATGGAGGAGCATCGGAAGTCTGATGCAGAAGCATCCAGAAGAATTTAGAATCACTGACAAAAGCTTGAGTATGTAGAGAAAATGAGCTTGTAGAATTTTGAATTTTGAGTATGAGAGGCTATGGACCTAGACTTAGCATCTAGACATAAGAAATTACAACATATCAAGAATTTAGATTATTTGGCTTTGACTTTGGAGAGTTATCGCTATTTGAAGATTGATTGTTTTGACAGAACAAAGCCAGTTGTTCTTAGTGAAGTGGAATCAGCTTACGGATCATTCTTGTGACTTACAGAGTGAAAAGAATAATTGGTTGATGAAGTTTAAGGACCTAGCCAACCTTCAGTGAGGTCCACATGAAGTTCTATGCATTTGTCAAGCAGTGCCTTATGTTTAGGCCTGACCTATTTTATGTACACATTACATAAGCTAGCTATTGCAATTAGGCCAACCTGATGATGATTTGAAAGCTTGTGGATGATATAAATAAGAGATAAATGATTGTTTCTAGGCAGTGATTAATAGCATGAAGATAGGAAGAGAGATTTGAAGTTGTTTTGATCCAGAGGAGTAGCAGAACAAAGTGGAAAACATATAAGGAAGTAGAATGAGTTGCAGAGCAGAGAATTGAGTTGTAGAAGAAAGAAATCATGAAAGAATATTGTTGTATGAATATTTTGCAATCCCTGGATTGTGGCCTAGTATCTGTAAATCTCTTGAGGCACATGTAATTCAATTTGAAGTATAATATATGAAGAATGAGCTTTGAAGGCTGGGTTTTTTTTCCAATGTGGGGTTTTCCTAGGATACATCTTGTCTTATGTGTTCATGAATGTCATTTATCTTTCTGTTGATTAGCTGTTATCTTCTATTGCATATCTTTTTTTTATCATGGTGTTTTTCAAATAAGGCTGCAAGGTTAGACTGTCCATCACCAGACCTTCCTACCTTGACTACATTAAGTGGTATCAGAGCTGGTTGAGAATCTGTTAGAAGGTGGCAAATCTGATAAACTGTTGTCTAAAACCCTAGAAGTAACAACTGTCATCACTGAAGAAGATCAAGGCGGGAAAGATTTAGTAAGTTTTCAAATTTGGTTGTTTATCTAATTTGTTTTAGATGGGGAAGATAGGAAAGAGGATGAAGAAAGAAAATGAAACCCTAATATGCGAAAAAGATATTTTGGAAGATGAACTATGCAAAATCCAAAAGTATAATCTAGAATTGTTGGAGAGGATGAAAGAAATAGGAAGAGATAAACATGATGCCCTTGAAGAAGAACTAGAAAATGCAAGAAGGAGAAATGAAGACCTAGAAGCAGAGCTAAAATTGTTTGACGATGTTGAAAAGAAATTTGTAGAACTAGAAGAAGGATTTAAGTTGTTTTATAAGGTTGAATAGAGGAATAGAGATCTAGAAGACAGTTTGCAAGAGTTGAAGAAAGAAAATAGTTTGCAAAAGAATGAAATATCAAATTTGAAAGAAGTTAATCAGTTAGAGCAGTCACTTGTAGCACGTAGAAAAGAGAATGAAAATTTGAGATCTCAACCTATAGTGTGTGATGTTTCTTGTGATACTAATGACTTGTGTGATGTAGCAAAAGTTTCTTTAGAAAGTGATGATGAAGATGATACTGTGACTAAACCTAGAGTTGTTGGCGATTGTATTGGTTTCAAGATTATGCAAAGAATGGGGTATGAAGGAAAAGGATTGGGAAAGTAGCAGCAAGGAATTATAGAACATGTTGAACCAATAATCACATGAAGAAGTGAAGGGATTGGATAAGATAGAGCTAAGGATGTAATGGAAAACTTTAACAAATCATGTCAAAGTAGAAAAGGTATGTATTGTTTACATTGTAATAGGCATGGACATGAAAAGGAATTGTGTTGGGATCTACACCCTTGTAAGTTTTGTGGACTAAGGAATCACTCTGAAAGGATGTGTCAGAATAGAATGGGAAGGAGAAAATCTATGACAGGTTGCATATAGAAAGATTATGGATGGATTGATGGATAGGAATGGAGAAATGTTAGTGGTATGTTTAGAGGAAGATATAGACTGAAGTGTTCATATGTTGTATCAAGATGCAAAGAAAGAAGACCTTATGTGGAGTAGAACTAGGAAAGAAAGTCAAACTACGGAGGGAGAAATGATAGGAGTCACAATTCTTATCAAAGTGAAGGATATAAAAGAGATGAAAGAATATTTGATAGTAGACCATTCAGAGGAACCTGTTTTCAAGTTTGGAGGAGAAAAGAATCAAGCAAGGAAAGTCATCAAGAACTTGTAACTAAGGAAGATGATGAAGGAGAAGTAATAAGTAGTTCAGAGATAGTTTGTGTAGAGGTTGAAAAGCTGTTGATACAGAAATGATTTGTATAGAAGAAGAAGAGATGATTGAATCACTAAGTTTGACAAAAGAAAGTGATGTAGAGATAGTTTATGAAGAAGAGGAAGGTGAACCTTTTGAATCATTGAGTTTAATAGAGAATCTGGAAGAAGGAGAAGCATTGGTCTTAAGAAGATTTGTATTATAGAATAGAGAAAGCAAAGTAAAATCATCTGATAAAGTAGTGCAAGATAAAGTTGTGTGAACAAATGTGAAGTAGTATATATAGAACAGAAAATGTAAGATTCTGAGGTATGTAACAGAAATTGTATCTGAGATTAGGATTGGAAAGTTTTGTAGAGAAGTTCAGGAAGTGTATTGGTTGGATTAGAAAGTAACTTGATTGTTTCGGAGGATGCATGAATGAATTTGATTAAAACAAACATTGATCTTGAGGCAACTTGTGGAGAAGACTTGCTCAGACTGCCAATCATAGAGGTAGTGCAAGGCTTGCAATTAGATCACCGGACCTATACCATGACGAGATGATGAACTTGAGGCAATTTTCTAGGGTGGACTTGAATAGACTACTGACCTTGAGGCAATTGCAAGTACCTAAAAATAGATCATAGAATCTTGAATCTAACTTAATACAAACCTAAGTGAAGGGGCTCACTTCTCAAATAATCCTAAGGGTCTAATGTAGGAGCATCTAGAAGTCTGATGCAGAAGCATCCAGAAGAATTCAAAATCATTAACAAAAGCTTGAGTATGTAGAGAAAGTGACCTTGTAGAATTCTTGATTTTGAGTATGAGAGGCTACAGATCTAGACTTAGCCTCTAGACATAGGAAACTACAACATATCAAGAATTCAGATTATTTGTCTTTGATTCTAGAAAGTTATCGTTGTTTGAAGATTGACTATTTTGATAGAACAGAGCCGACTGTGCTTAGTGAACTGGAATCAGCTTGTGGATCATTTTCATGACTTGTAGAGTGAATAGAAGAATTGGTTGATGAAGTTTATAGACCTGCCCAACCTTCAGTGAGGTTCACACAAAGTTCTATGCATTTGTGGAATAGTACCTTATGTTTAGGCCCAACCTATTTTATGTACACATTACATAAGCTAGTTGTTGCAATTAGGCCGACTTGATGATGATTTGAAAGCTTGTGCATGATATAAATAAGAGATAAAGGATTTTTTCTAGGTAGTGATCGATAACACAAAGATAGGAAGAGAGATTTGAAGTTGTTTTGATCCAAAGGAGTAGCATAACAGAGAAGGAAGTACAATGAGTTCCAAAGTAGAGAATTGAGTTGTAGAAGAAAGAAATCATGAAAGAATATTGTTCTATGAATATTTTGTAATCCCTGGGCTATGGCCTAGCATCTTTAAATCCCTTAAGGCATGTGTAATTTGATTTGAAGTATAATATATGAAGAATGAGCTTTGAATGCTAGGTTTTTTTCCCTATTAGGGTTTTCCCAGGATACATCTTGTGTTATGTGTTCATGAATGTCATTTATCTTTCTATTGATTATTTTTTAGCTTCTGTTTCATACCTATTTTGATCATGGTGTTGTTTGAATAAGGCTGCATGGTTGGATTGTCCCTCATCAAACCCTCCTACCTTGACTGCATTAACATGTGAGATCATCTCACTTTTACATGCTAGTGACTATTGAGGAGGAGATTAATGATTTTGAAAATGAGGACTATGACATTGAGAGAGAGAATCATGGTGAAATAAACATAGGAGTTGATAGAGAGATTCCTTCAAATGAGGAGATAGTGCTAGCAACAACTCCTCCTAGACACAATCTATTTTATTCATTATGAAACAAAGACATGAGACTCTAGTATCCTACATGGAAAGTTGGTGATCCTTGTAAGAATATATTTCCCAACTCCTTTATTTGTTACTCTAATTTTATAGGTGTAACTCTTAACTAACACTCTTCTTTTTGCTTCTCGTTAGGTATTGTCTAGGTGTGGATGGAACTTTTTTGTAAATCTTATCTTGATGCACTACTTCTTACTACTAGTCAATCCAAGGAGGCTCTTATTGGTCATGCACACTTGTCATCTTTGGTGGGTTATTTTCCCTATTAGGGTTTTCCCAAGATACATCTTGTGTTATGTGTTCATTAATGTCATTTATCTTTCTATTGATTAGTTTTTATCTTCCATTGCATATCTATTTTGATTATGGTGTTGTTCGGATAAGGCTGCAAGGTTGGACTGTCCCTCACTAGACCCTCCTACCTTAACTGCATTAACATGTGAGATCATCTCACTTTTAGAGGCTAGTGGCTATTGAGGAGGAGATTAATGGTTTTGAAAATAAGGACTATAACCTTGAGAGAGAGGATCATGGTGAAATAAACACAGGAGTTGATAGAGAGATTCCTTCAAATGAGGAGGTAGTGCTAGAAACAACTCCTCATAGACACAATCTAATTAATTCATTATCAACCAAGGACATGAGACTCTAGTATCCTACATGGAAAGTTGGTGATCCTTGTAAGAATATATTTCCCAACTCCTTTATTTGTTACTCCATTTTCATAGGTGTAAGTTCTCTTGACTAACACTCTTCTTTTTGCTTCTCCTTAGGTATTGTCTAGGTGTGGATGGAACTTTTTTGTAAATCTTATCTTTATGCACTACTTCTTACTATTGGTCAATCCAAGGAGGCTCTTCTTGGTCATTCACACTTGTCATCTTTGGTGGGTCATCACACATATAACCTAGTATCTATGTATCAGGCATGTTAGGATGTTTCTTATCAACAAGCTAGGTTTTGTATACTTGAGGTTGAGAACACCTTACTTTGAGAGAGGGCGAATCTTGGGGTACAACAACAATCTTCATGAACTTAGATAACAGGACCATCTCATTCACATTCTCCTAGAAGGATCCCTTCATACTCTCATAAGACTCATAGGGGTTCTGATGCAGTGGATAGTCAGAGGTGACCTAGGAGCAGGAGTTCTAAAGGCTCTATTGGTCAAAGTCATCCTTGAGGGTGTAGAGAGTCTTAATTTTCCACTTTACCCCCTTGCATGGGAGACTTGCATGTTTGAGTGTACTTTTGTTTAGGAATTCAGATTTTGTTGATATGTATTGTGATTACTCTATTCAGGTCTAACTTATGTTTTGTATCTTATGTCCCCTTATTTTATCTTTTGTGCACATAGATAGTTGAAGTTTCTAATTATAGAAAACACAATGATAATGCAATATTTTTTTCTTTTTGTAATATATGGAATATGAAAGACATGATGTTGATGGGCAAATTGACACATGCAACATACGAAAGATAGGAATCACCTTAGCTTTCCTAAAAAGATAACTGATATTTCAAATCAATCACCTCCAAGGTCCTGAGATTTGGGTCACAACAATACTGTGAAAACTAAGTGGTCAATGTGATCTTTTTGTTCAAGGGGTTTGACTTTTGGTTTTAATCAAACTAGGTTATGCTTATTCTAGATCCTATTCTATCTATTGGTGAAAAAAGGTAAAAAGATTTCAAGGAATGCAAGAAAATTGATGTGAGTGCTTTTATCAATAGTTAAGCAATAATAAATAGAGAAATAAAATAAATACAATGCTAAGACTAGTATTAAATCTATCCTTCACATCAATAGTGCAAGATTCTAAGGATTTAAAATGTGAAAGTAGAAATGACATCCAACTACTGTATTAAACACATAGTTTAAGATATAAATCTACAATCCCATTTCAATATTTGTCAATGGAACACAATATTTTCACAATTAATCAGTGAAATAGGAGAGAGATTAGGCACTACACCACACTTGATCAGATTGATTTAAAGAAACATAAACCATTATATTGATTTTCTCAAAAATGTAGGTACAAATCTAGTAAGATGTTACACTTGAATTCTGGTTCTTTCTTCAAATTGTCTCTTTCCAATCTAGAATGATGAAAGTAAATACAAAACTAAACTAGAATGTAGTTTTTTTTTTTAATTGGATCAGTAGAGAAAATCAACCAAGGGACCCGTTGAATGAAATAGGTATCTACCTTTTATAGATAAAACAAAACAAAATGTTGTTATAAATATGCATGCAATGGTAATGGTTAGCTTTCATGCATACAAACTAGAGATAAGATTTCCTATTTTTAGATTAAAGCCATGCATATCTAACAGTTCATATAGAGTACATGTAAAATTATGGATCATTTTATAATTCAGTTGGACTCCTTTTACATTGCTCAAAGAATGAATTGAATCTATATAAAATATTCCTTATGCCAAAAATAGAACATTCAATTAGAGGTGCCTTCAGTGCTTTATCTTTATTTGGATTTTGCAAAATATGATAAACACTTGTTTACTCTATCTTCATTAGGGTGATCCAAACAATCCAATTTGAATATGATTTCCTAAAAACTTCTCAATAAAATCTACCTGGATCTTTAGCTATTGAATATTTGTCTCTATTAACTTGAAGTTAGTCTTGATTTATAGACATTTATCCAAGGTAGTATCATAAAAAATTGGAGAACTTTTCAATTCTTCCTCCATTTTCTTCTTTAAGGATTCTTTTATGACCATACATGTGTCCAACCTGCGCTTGTCTCCTAGATACAATTCAAGACCCAGAACATCTTTTACAAACTCCTCAAAATTCCCTATAGTCTGGAACATTTCCTTTAGGAGTTTTAAAATTCTAGGTTTGTATTCAATCATCAGATCTAACCTAAAATTGATTATTTTAATACATTTAATTAGAAACCCTCATTGTTCATCTTGAAGAATATCAACTTTCGTAAGCTCGGATGAGTCTAACCTATTCAATTCTTTTAGTTGCCTATGGTCATTTTCAAGATTGTCTTCCTCTATCCTGAGATTGTGCATGAAAGAATCTAGATCTTTTTCTAACTTATTGTAACATCAAAAAATGTCCCTTTGGTGGCTTTTCCCTCATAAGGTTTAGCTCCCGGGTCTTTAGCATGCATTTAAGACATCTTAGTTCATATTTTGGTATCTTGATGGAATGAGGCCTAGGTTTCATTACAAATTGGACCTAGGAGGACCCCTTGAGCTGTACCCTACCCAAAATAGGGGGGAGGACTTGGGTGCTTGTGCCCTAGTCCTACCCTATTTTGGGGTAGCCCTAATTTCTAGGTGTCAGTTTATGACTGTTATTTGGGTCCTTTGCCAACACGGTAAGTTTGAATTACGAAAATGTTGGTGGGAGTGTTTGTAGTTGTATATAAAAGCATGTTGAGGCATTCATTTGTAAACTAGATGATCATTGTGAACTTTAGGCATTCTCAAGGTGATTCAAGGCTATCATTGTGTTGCAAGTGTAAACTTGTGTGGTTTATGTGTTTATTTGCATATTTGAGCATCCATTTCATCATGGAATGAAGATTATCTTCCTCCCATGATATCTTTCATGACAAGGTGACATAATATTATGTTTTCATCATTGATTCCTTTGGTTTTTGCCTTTGCCTCACAAGGGTACATACTCTCTATCTGACAACAGTGTTCGAAGACTTAAGTGTCCTCTAGGGCTTGACTGAGGCAAGCCTCTAAACACCACAACCCCCAAACCAAGTCTTGTGATTGCAGGTTACAGGTGTCGTATTTGGGAAAAATGGAGTTGCTGGAAGGATTGGCAGGCATCAAGGATTCAAGATCTCAAAAAAAGTAGGACACATGAGCATTTCCATGACTTGGGAGCTCACTCTAGTGTCCTTCGCAGCTGAGTTTCAGGAAACAGAAGTTATAGGGTTGATCAATATCAGAAGGAGGTCTAGATCATGCAAACAAACTGGTATCTTGGACTAGGGTACCCACTCCAGTGTCCCCAACTATTCTTCTTTGGAACCCTGACAAAAGGTACTCTATGATTTGATATTTTACTCTTCTCTGCAAGAGCTTTTTATGTTATTCATCAATTTGTTGTTGTATTTGCATAATTAGGGTTTTAATGGTCAATTGAGCATAGGAGAAGGAAAATTGATAATTAAATTCCCTAATCCAAGTTTCCCTACATCTCACAGTGACCTAGGGTATGATATTGCTCACCACTCAACCCTAGATCCTTGAATGTTAAGTGGAAAGGCAGATTTAAACATCAAAACACTAAAACATTAACAAATCCAATTTTCCACTTAAACATTTTGGTGAACCCATGTTTTTGGACTTAAATTGCAACTTCTTGAATGTGTGTCTTTATATTTGGATTGATTTCATTCATTCATATACTCAAGTCATTTTATTGCATTGAGAAAAATTCAAAAAAATTAAAAATTTGGAAAAATTCAAAAAAAATTGCATTGTTTGGCTTACTAAATTGCATCAATTCTTTCTAAATTTTCCTAATTCATGATTTTTGTATCATATCTGATATAAACTACAGAAAAACAAAAAAATTCAAAAAAATTCTTTGCATTTTCGTCATTAATTTGCTAGGTTTTATGGAAATTTTAACAATTTTATATAACCTAGTAATTCCAAAATCTAGGGTTAGTAGGAAAAATCTGTTCTGAGATTTTTCTACTGATTTTGAAGGCTCATTCAAATTAACATTTGTATTTAGTCTTTCATTTTAGTGTAAATTTACATTTAGATTTAAAATATTTGTAATTTTGCATAGAAAAATCCAACAAAACCTAGCAATTTTGATGTGTTTTCATTAAATTTGCATGGGTATTTTGCATGTTCAATCTTGAAAATAATTTTCAGATCTGAGAGTATTTAATTTTCATCATAAATCAAACTTCAAAACATTCACATAACACTTTGCCCCAAGATCTCAAACCTAGGGCTTCAAAAACAATGATTCTCACTAAATTTGGCCTTATCGACTCTATAAACTAGCACCATATGCATTTTGTTAAGAGTTATTTTGCATTGATTTTCTGTTATCATGGTAATCATGTTCTTCTCCTCATAAAAATATTCACAACACCCTTTTAACATGCCCTTGTAGTGAAAATTCGATGAAAAACTACATATTTTGGCTATTTTTGCCCTAGGGTTTTACCTAGTTTGCACTCCAAGCATTTTGTGATCAATTTTATGGATTGAGGTGACTGATATTATTGGTATTATTCACTATAACTCCTTAAATTCATTACAAAACCCATTTGGCTAGGTCTTGGAATTGAAAAACCATGAAAAATAGCCTATTTTGCTATATTTTCACTAGGATTTAACCTTAAGTGGCACTAAAAGCATGTTGTATTGGGTAATTTGGCACCAAGTGGCTATTATTATTGTTATTATTTTTTTTCCATCATCATTTTCCTCACAACACCCTTTGTCATATTCTTTTGCATTTGAATTTTAGTGAAAAAGTGCTTATTTTGACATATTTTCACTATATTTCGACTTGGCATTAACTTAAAGTTGCATCAAGAGTGTGTTGAGAAGGATACTTTTCCTATTTTAGACTGATATCAGACATATAATTTTCTACCCTTGATCAAAATTCTTACATCCTTTGTTTCATTCATTTGCATTGAAATGAGTACAAAAAAATGAAGCATTCTTGCGTATATTTGGCATTCATGCATTCTCCTAAAGTTACATCTTTAGAAGACTTATATGAGTACATTGTGAACTATGATAATTTTTGCATATTCATTAAAAAATATCATCAAGTCTTGCATCAAATCTCATACATCTATGGCATTGACTTAACTAATAGTGCTACATGTGAAATTCTTCGATCAATAGCCTACTTTGATAACTTTTGTGATACTGTGGATGTTTTTCCTTCAATCATGGAGAATCTCAAAAAATGTGAAGCTAAATACAATCATGAGGAAAGTAGTGATGGTAAATTTATTCCCACTCCCCCTTTGTTTCACGATAATATAATGCAAATCCTCTCTACTACTCTACCATCCCTATGCATTTTGTTAAGAGTTATTTTGCATTAATTTTCTGTTATCAAGGTAATCATGTGCTTCTCCTCATAAAAAGATTCACAACACCCTTTTAACAGGCCCTTGTGAAAATTCGGTGAAAAACTACATATTTTGGCTATTTTTGCCCTAGGGTTTTACCTAGTTTGCACTCCAAGTATTTTGTGATCAATTTTATGGATTGAGGTGACTGATATTATTGGTATTATTGTCTTTAACTCCTTAAATTCATTACAAACCCATTTGGCTAGGTCTTGGAATTGAAAAACCATGAAAAATAGCCTATTTTGCTATATTTTCACTAGGATTTAACCTTAAGTGGCACTAAAAGCATGTTGTGTTGGGTAATTTGGAACCAAGTTGCTATTATTACTGATATTATTTTTTTTCCATCATCATTTTCCTCACAACACCCTTTGTCATACTCTTTTGCATTTGAATTTTGGTGAAAAAGTGCTTATTTTGACATATTTTCACTATATTTCAACTTGGCATTAACTTAAAGTTGCATCAAGAGTGTGTTGAGAAGGATACTTTTACTATTTTAGATTGATATCAGACATATAATTTTCTACCCTTGATCAAAATCCTTACATCCTTTGTTTCATTCATTTGCATTGAAACTAGTACAAAAAAATGAAGGATTCTTGCATATATTTGGCATTCATGCATTCTCCTAAAGGTACATCTTTAGAAGACTTATATGAGTACATTGTGAACTATGATATTTTTTGCATATTCATTAACAAATATCATCAATTCTTGCATCAAATCGCATACATCTATGGCATTGACATAACCAATAGTGCTACATGTGAAATTCTTCGATCAACAGCCTACTTTGATAACTTTTGAGATACTGTGGATGTTTTTCCTTCAATCATGGAGAATCTCAAAAAATGTGAAGCTAAAGACAATCATGAGGAAAGTAGTGATGATAAATTTATTCCCACTCCCCCTTTGTTTCACGATAATATAATGCAAATCCTCTCTACTACTCTTCCATCCCTTCCCGCTCACCCTAAATAGGATGAAGCTTTGGATGATGCAGATTCTCTTTGTGACCATTTGCCTAAATCTAGTGATAACTTGCCACCTTATGTTCAAGAACTTCTCAATTACATTCTAAACAAGAAAATTGATCATGAACCATCACATACTTTGGAAATTAATGAAATCCTACATGTTGTGGAAGAACAAGCTATCCCTATGATTCAAGCCATTCCAACACCCTATATAGTGACTAAAATGGGTATCTTTTGGATGCCTCCACAAGCTCATTTAAATGGCATTTCAAATGCTCCTATAGCTGACACAGACAATGGCAACATCCCCTCTCAACCATCATTAAGAGAAACATTTCCTTCATGGTTACCCTCACAAATGCATGAACATATGGAAGAGAGAAGAAGTGATAACACCTTAACCATTAAGATAAAGATCAATATTTTTGATACCTGCTAGCCTACCAGGGCCCTACAGGTAAGTATCTCTAACCCTTTATCTCTCTCGTGATGTGCTTCCCCCGTGATGTGTTATGTGTTGTTTAGGCATCTTGGGATGACCCCTGATTCTCCCATAAGGTCTAGGATACCAGGAGACTACCTCTATTGTGACCTTCTTCTATTTGTATCATCATTCTTCTATATTGCCTCTCTCTCCAATTTCATCATTGTGTGTTGTGTCTTACGGACATAGCATTGCAGTTGGTGAATTGGGGGCACCATCATACGTGACTGTCCCTAAGGCACTTGTTTCTCCTCTCTTATTTATTGTTTCCTTTCCTCTAGTGTTTCCATCTAGTGGGTAGATGATGACAAACATTTATACTGATGCGGACCTAGTGTCCCTTTTGAGAGTAATAAAAAATTGGACTTAGTTCCTAATATGATGATGGGGTTGTATATCTTATCTAACACTTGGCTAGTGGAAGAACTTGTGCTTTCTGTGTAGTGAATATTAATGATGTTTCTATTGCATTTACAAACCTTAACAATATTGTTGCTCCATGCACCTTTGTCTTTGAATCTAGCCTTGGTGGTACTTGACTCAGAGAGCTTCATGATATAGACCTACAGTTATCCTCAAACTCTAGATTCATTGTATAACCTTGGCTCTTTGTGTGGTTAATCATATGAATTGATGTTGTTTATCATGATATTGTAGACACTAATATGTTTCTTGAAAGGGATGTGTTTGTGGGAACATTTGATGATCATAAAGTACATGTCACCTTCGGGGGGTATAGGCTTTGTGAATGTTAGTGTTCCCTTGTGTGTTTTATTCCTACCTTAACGTGCTTGATTTTGATAACTATATCAAACACCTTAAGGTGGGGGCATATATAAGGTAAGATGTCTATTATAGATGTTAGCAATGTGTTTGACATCAGATGCAGAGACATGTGGCCTAGGGTAGTGCATTGTGCATCCTGAGTTTGTTTGCAATCAATCAGTCAATCAATCATGTAAGCCCTCTGCGAAGGCAGGATATCACATATATACTTTTTATCTTAATCCCTCTGTGGAGGTAGGGATGGTGTACTTGTCAGAGAAGATTGCACATCTTGTCATTTTCAAAAGTCCTCTATGGAGGCAGGGAGTGGTTCTGTGACTAACTCAACCCTTAAGAATGTTTTCAGCGATTGTTGTGGTGAAGTACAATCATCGACGTGTGCCTGTAATGTGCCTGAGATGGTGTTGGACCTAGAAATAGGTACACTCCATCATTTGTCTACCATGTTTTATCCATGTCTTCAAGTGTGTGTGTTTTGGCATGCTTGTTTTGTGTGGCATGTTTGTTGCCCCATATGTAGAGACTAATGCCCTTAGGTAGTGCTTCTTGTATTTTGGGAGGTTTTGTGTGTCTTGTGTGCGTGTTTCCCATATATATACAGACCTATACCCTAGGGTAGTGCATCCTGTATTATGGGAGGTTTGTTTACTTTCCAGTACTTGCATTTGCATTTCATATATATGAGAAAAAAGAAAAGAAAAGATATCATTTCTATCTTCCACACATGAATGTGTCTTCTATGCATTGACTGTCTTCTCCATGTTCTACATTACTGCAGTTGTCTTCTCCCTATTTTGCATGCTTGTTATTGTCTTCTATGTGATTGGCATGTCTTCTCTGTGCTTGATGTGTTTGCTGTGTTTGTAACCTTACTTTAATGCATGTATTGGCCTCACATTTATAAATACATTAAAGTAGGGGCTAAATGTAATGTTAGAAAATGTCCCCTTGGGGGCTTTTCCCTTATAAGGTTTAGCTCATGGGTCTTTATCATGCATTTAGGACATCTTAGTTCATGTTTTAGCATCCCAATGGAATGAGGCCTAGGTTTCATGACAAATTGGACCTAAGAGGACCCCTTGAGCTATACCCTACCAAAAATAGGGGGAGAACTTGGGTGCCCTAGTCTTGCCCTATTTTGGGGTAGCCCTAATTTTTAGGTGTTGGTTTATGACTATTATTTGGGTCCTTTGATGACATGGTAAATTTGAATTACAAAAATCTTGGTAGGAGTGTTTGTAGTTGCATATAAAAGCATGTTTAGGCATTCATTTGTAAACTAGATGATCATTGTGAATTGTAGGCATTCTCAAGGTGATTCAAGGCTGTCATTGTGTTGCAAGAGTAGACTTGTGTGTTTTATGTGTTTGTCTAAAAATTTGAGCATCCATTTCATCATGGCATGAAGACCATCTTCCTCCCATGATATCTTTCACTAGAAGGTGACATAATATTGTGTTTTCATCATTGATTCCTTTAGTTTTTGCCTCTGCCTCACAAGGGCATGCACTCTTTATTTGACAATGGTGTTCAGAGACTTAAGTGTCCTCCGAGCCTTGAATGAGGCAAGCCTCTAAACACCACAACCCCCAAACCAAGTCTTGTGATTGTAGATTACAAGTGTCGTATTTGGGAAAAGTGGAGTTGTAGGAAGGATTGGTAGGCATCAAGGATTTAGGATTTGAATAAAAGGACACAGGAGCATTTCCAAGACTTGGGCACTCGCTCTAGTGTCCTCCATAGCTGAGTTTTAGGAAACAAAAGTTAAAAGGATGATCATTGTTAGAAGGAGGTCTAGATCCCACAAAGATACTGGTACCTTCGACTAGGGTGTGTGCTACAGTGTCCCCAACTGTTCTGCTTCAAAACCCTAAAAACATGTACTCTATGATTTGATATTTTACTCCTGTCTACAAGATCTTTTTCGTTATTCATTAATTTGTTGCTGTATTTTCATAATTAGGGTTTTAATGGTCAATTGACCATAGAAGAAGGAAAATTAATAATTAAATTCCCTAATCCAAGTTTTCCTACATCTCACAGTGACCTAGGGTATGATAGTGCTCGCCACTCGACCCTAGATCCTTGAATGTTAAGTGGAAAGGCAGATTTAAACATCAAAACACTAAAACATTAACAAATCCAATTTTCCACCTAAACACTTATAAGATTGCTCATAGTATTCAAAACCTTGGTCTAACACTTTATCATCTTGTTCCAAAGATTGGGATATCCATTGATATATAAAATTTTCTTTATTCTTTATTACTTGTAGAGAATCCACATCTTGTTTAGTCATCAAGATGGGTGCATCCAAGGATATTACCTCCTATCTATAAATATGAGTTAGAAGCTCTTTCATGAATGTCTTCATCAATTCTAGTTGTAGCTTCAATTCTTCTTTTGTTTGTTTGTCCCTTTGCATTCTTGATACTACTATGTCCACTACTTACCCCAATGAAGTTATTTCCTCAACTCTAGTTAGTTTACCCAAAATTTCTCTGGTTATTGGATAATCAAGAGATAAAAAATCTCTATCATCCTTGTCTAGTAGGTGTGTAGCTATCTCTACAAATCTTTCTCCTAACTCATTGACCTTGATGGTAGAGAAGGTCCTAGGTTTCTTCGTGGGTCTCCCCTTCTATACCTATACTTCCATGCCTTATAGAGTTAGTGGCATTATCACTACCTTTTTCCTATTCACAAGATTAATTTTAACCAAGTTGGGATAGTAGAGTCTTCTCTTGAAACCTAATCATCTTTTGAATATTCTTTCTCTTGATCACCATGATAAGAAGTTGCTATTCTGTATCTTCAACTTGTCCACTATGATCAAGGTTTTTCTTATCTTGTGTTTCTTCTCTTTTATCCTACTCTTGCTAAGGAACTTCTATAATAGCTTCTTCCTCTTTAAGTAGATTTTCTTTAGTGGATATGTAGGGGAGGGAAGTATCAAAGATTCTTGTTTGTGTTTCAATTATCTCTATCAATTCCTTTTACTCTTGATATATCAAAATTTCCTCTTCCCTTTCTTCTACAATTGTTTGCTCTTCTTGATGTTGTTGTTTCAAGAAGACACCCTTTGATGTGGTTGTTTTAAGAAGACACCCTTTGATGTATTACCTTGTAACTCACCCTAGTCCATTTGACCTTATGTATCCTCTTTTTCTAGCACATCTCCCACTATAAATTTCTCTTAAACATGCTCTTGCACTATGGAAGTGTCCTCTTGATCTTCTAAAAGGAAGCAAGGTGTGTAGAAACAACTTCCTACAATAATCTAATGAAGAAAGTTATACAAATTTTGATCTTTACTAGTTACACGTTATTAGATGCACATTAATAGAAAGGTAACACATAAAAAAAAAAAAACTTCTCACACCACAAGAAATACGTGGGGAAAACCCTTTCAGGTAAAAAACCCCACACTCCAAAACTTGCATGATGTAATATCAAATTGAAAGATGATTACAACACACTTGAAATGCAATCTCTTTTAGGAGTACACAAATGTCGATTCTCATTCGCATCCTATGACCTTTAGCATTCTCCATCTGCTTATTTATCAAGCCTCTTTGGAGGTTATCTAATGTTAGTTTTCCATGTCAGCCAATAACACTCCACCGTTAATTATTTTTGGGGGAAACCAGAACTAACAAAGTCACCAACATTTATCTTGTTGCATGTACCTACAACCCTATAGCATGATCAGTCACCACATACTAATGACTTGTTACACTTGTTATTTCAACTCTTACATGTCATAGAATCTGTCATAACTTATGACACATGACCACAAGGTGTGTACACATGGAAAAACTATGCCAAGTCAACATGGGATGCCTACCTCCACATATGAGCACAAAATTTACATAGAAAATTATAATAATAGGCAAGAATAAATAAATACAACATTATGAACTTGGAAAGGTTGAGACACCTTAATTCCTAACATTATCCCACATGTCAAACACCATTTAAGAGCTTTCTAGGGGCCAAGAGGCCAATAGACTTTGAACACCATCTCAACTTCTTTGTGCTCATAGGTTTTGTCAAGGCATCTAAAACATTCATCAAAGTGTCAAATTTCTCTAAATTCAACTTCCCATCCTCTACCATGTCATGAACAAAATGGTACCAGACATCAATATGCTTCATCCTCATATGGAAAGTAGGGTTCTTTACCAAACATATCGCACTCTGATTATCACAATAAATAGTAATCTTCCCTGCATCAACCCCAACATCAAAACATGATATTTTAAGCCAAATAGATTCTTTACAAGCATGAGTTGCTTCCATGTACTCTACTTTAGTAGTGGACAAAGAGACCATAGGTTTCTACTTACTCATCCAACTAATAACACCACCGAACATAGTAAACACATAAGCACTAGTGGTTCGACTATTGTCAATGTCACCTACCCACTTTGAATCCACAAATCCTTGAATACAAATTGAATACTAATCCCTTGTAGGATAATCATGATAACATGAGGAATATTTAGAAGTACACCGCAATTATTTAAACACTCTCTTCACTGCATCCCAATGTACCCGTCTAGGATTATCCATAAATTGGCTAAGGACTCCCACTACTTGGGAAATATCTAGTCTTGTATAGACCACATCATACATCAATCTACCAACCACACTAGCATAAGGAACTTTTCTCACATCCTCCATCATAGAAGGAGACTTCAGACAATCTATAACTAATAACTTTGTCCCCATCATAACTAGAACAGTCAATGGTCTACAAGTTGCCATGATAAATCTTTCCAACATCATGTTTACATACTTACTCTAGCCTAACTATAGTTTTCTGTTACCTCTATCTCTTTTGAATTCCATTCCCAAGATGTTTCTAGCTACCCCTAAATCTTTCATCTCAAACTGTGCTAACAACTGAGACTTCAAATCAAAAATCAAATTTTTACCATTCCCAATGAACAACATCTCATCAATATATAATGCAATATTGAGAATGCCATCATTATCAATCTTAAAGTAAACACAATGATCTAATTTTGATCTCAAAAATCCCAAACTCAACACAAAGCCATCAAATTTCTGGTACCACATCCTAGGAGATTGCTTCAAAACACACAAAGACTTTTTCAACTTGTAAACTAGATTTTCTTTACCTTTTACCACATAGTGCTCTAGTTGTGACATATAGATTTCTTCCTCCAAGTCACCATGAAGAAAATCTATCTTCACATCTATCTATTCAACTTTTGAATTACATGTTATAGCAAGTGATAACAAGAATTTGATAGATGTCAGCTTTGGGATGGGAGAGAAAATCTCACCATAATCTATTCCCTCAACCTGGGAATAACCCTTCATGACCAACCTTGGCTTAAACTTCTCAATAATACCATCTGAACCAAATTTCTTCTTGAACACCCATTTGCATCTAACAAGATTACCTCCATTAGGAAATAGAACTAGATCCTAAGTATCTTTTTGTCCAAGGAAGCCATCTCTTCTTCCATGGACTCTTTCCAAGAATTTGCATTAGTCATACCCATAGCCTCACTTATGGCCCTAGGCTCATCAATGTAAGAAATCAAAGAAAAAATATAGCTAGAATCATGCAATGAATAACCAATCCTATCATGTTGCCACCTTATTTGCATGGACCTCCTCAAAGGTCGAGGTTGAGGTTCTTCATCTTCTTCTAACTTTCAGAGCTACTAGAGATCTCCTCATCATCAAGTCCAATAGATGTCTTCGGTTCAACTTTCTTAGGGGTGGAAGGAAGTTGAACCACATCCACAATCTCTTCTTCTTTATCTAGTTGTAGAGAAACAAAAGAAGGATTGAGTTCTCTAAAGATTACATTTTTTCTATAAAGAACTCTTTTGGCCACTAGATCCCAAAGCTTGTACCCTTTCATTGATGTCAAAGGATCCACTATAGAGTGTTGTTGATGATGATGTTAGTCATAACAACAATGATAAAAATTCACAAAGCAAACCTTTATCTTCTTGAGGAATATGATCAATTTAGGATGAATTGATGATTCCAAGTCTTCGTTGATTAGAACATGATCTCTTGATAATCTCTCATTCAGTTTGATGTGAATTTTGGTATTCCATTTTAGGGCCTTACGCATGAACTTGAAGTAATTTGTCTCTAGATATGTGGATATTTGCTCTATTTTCCCTGTTCTATGTATATTCTCAACAAATGATGTTAAATCTTACAGTATCTAATCAGATCATGTAGATATTTATTTCAAGTTTGATCAATTCTTTTGATTGTCACTTTGGTTAATATTGATCATGATTATTTTGATAATTTTGATTAGTTCTTCTGAAACTATCTCCAATTTGAACTAATATATACTTGATTTTCCTTCTACACTTCAAATTATTCTAAATAATGTTCCTACAAGTAGTTCTTTCTATGGTCTTTATCATTATTTATGATTATTTGCATGATATTTGCAATTCTACATGCAATTTGTTGAAATATGCAAATGATATTCATGTATTTATGGATGTCAGCATATTCTATGATGTTTTGCTTTTCATTTTCAATGTTTTGCAGGTATGATGATGATTTAATGAAATTTAAAGAAATTGAAATGAAATTCTAAGATTATTTAAAATGAGTGAGTCTTTGATAGTTGGTCTATATGCACAATTTAACATTTCATAAAATAGAGATGAAATCAAACCATATGTTGCAAAGTCATTCCACAACTTCACATAGTCGATGCTAATCTTCTAAGGTATTGGATGACAACAATATCCACCAATTAACATGCACTCCAAGGGATGCAGCAAATCATAGTGAAATATCAAGAACATATCAACACAAGATTACTCAGAATTTATGATTAATTGGTAATCTAAATCTCCATTTCATTTAACATTCAAAAGTATACATATTTACAATTAGTCTTGAGAGAGAACCATGACATTCAAAAATTTTGTCTCAATTAAGCTCCTAATAATTTATAAAATGACAATCCACCTCCTTTTATAGAAAAAGGAGAGGATGTGGTTACAACTAATCCAAAGGTTAGGATCACTTCAAAAGATTCAATGGTCAGGATCAAGATGTGGCACATGATTGCTAGTTGGCAATCAATCTGGTGGTATCTAGCTAGCATCTGGAATATTCCTCAAAATCATTGACTTGGTCAATACGATATCTATTTTACATCTCCATTAGACTCCTCATTAGTAGATGGTGTATCCTTTTTTATTCTACATGTTTTTCCTTGGATGAGTTCATATACTTGGATATCTTTCTCTATCTCTACAATATCTGACACTTTAACCCTTTTAGTTGCATGCTCTTGCACCTTTAGTTTCTCTTGTTGATATATCCACTAGTTTGTCGAGCTATCCAACTCTTCCTTATACTTCTCTATCTTGGCCTTCATCCTCGTGGCCTTATCAATTGTATCCTTAGAAAACTACTTAGTAGGATCCTCTGCTGCAAGCTTATAACTTTCTCTAAATGCTTTTGTAGAAAAGTCCTAACCCTAGTTCTCTACTTTCCCTTCTACTTCACGCTCAATGGCTTCTGAAATTTCAATCTCTTCTTCTAGTAGATCATGAATTTTCATACTAATATCCACAGCTTTAGAAGTACATCTCTTGAAGATGTCTACCTCAAATCTTACATCTTCATGCCAGTCATCCAGTTGAGGCAACATCTGAGATGTCAAGAAATTCTTTGTCATGAGGATGTTTGTATCTATTTCCCTCATACTCATAAGGGTGGACAAATGTCTATCACTCTTTATTAGTCTTTGGCTAACATCCTTCTTCACTTTGTCTGCCTTCCCTTTTAAATTACTTAGCAACTCACAGTTGGACAATGAAATCTTTATTATATTTTCACCAATGGATAAGAATTTATTGAACCAATTGTCCATAATTTGTGCATTATACTTCCGCACATCTAGAGCTGTTATATCTTTTTAGGATACTAATTTCAATGATGCATGCTCTATAATCTGAATATTGGTTGGTGCAACCAACCCTCTTACAAAATCCTATAATTGGGCTACATGTTCTTTATACATCCACTTCTTGGCCTTAGCCTTCTTTATTCTAGCTTCAATGGCATCTATATGATCCCTTAATCCTTATATCTCTTGTTCATCCATGGCATAGCCTAAATCAATGGTGGTTACTTGAAACTCTTCAGGCCTTATTTCTCATTTGGCCTTGTTCACCATGGGTACAACTATTTGATTTGTCCTCTTTCCTGTAGGTGTATCTTGCTTTATTGTCAACAATGTCCTTGTCCTCCTCCTCTATCTAGTTGGATCTAATGTAAACTATGATTTGAAATCAAAAGGCTCAGTCTCCATTTGTGGATGTTCCATTTCAGATGATATCCATGAGAATGCGGTTGATTGTGACCCTCCTTTGTCTAACTACTCAATTTGAGCATCTTGTATCTCCTTGTTCTTATTAACATTATCTTCACCAACAATATCCTATAAATTTTCTTGTTGTCTTCTATCTTGATATTATTGTGATGGGATGACCTTAGGGCTTTCTATTTGTTGATTCTTATCTTGATCAGTCCTACCATCATCTTGGATCTTTTCTTGTTTAGGCATTGGCTAGCCCGAATGATATGTATCTATTGGTTCCTCCTGAACCTTGTTATCACTATGCATATCCTAGGCCATTTCTTCTTGGTATTTTCTACTCGAATATTCTCAAGCCCCTATGTCCCTTCTTTCTAATGAGGTGTTTGCAGTTGTTGTCTTTCTTCACCCTCATCAGGCTTATCTTCTACATTGGTGATTGACCCTAACACTGTTCCTTAGATTTATCCCCCAAGATATTCTTTTGTAGCCCTTCAGTTTGGGCATCTTTATCTATGTCATCAATATCCATAGGTATATTCTATTCTAGTCCCTAATCATGTTTATCAGTTTCCCCTTCTTACTACCCATCCTTGGGCTAATATGTCAAATCAATTACTTTGGGGCTTGTGACTGTATCAATAAGAATATTCAAAGGATCCATTTGCACTTCCACCTCTGGAGAATCTTTTTTATTAGTATTTTTATCTTTCATTTATGTATCTTTGCTCCCAACTATAGATTCTGAGTGGTGGAACAAGGTCTCAATTGGATGATTAGTCACATCTATGACTACATCATCATTAGTCAAATTGACTTTTGCACTCAATGGAAGAGGCTTATTTATTTCTCTCTCTAATGATTTATTAATGACCTCTTGTGCCATTTCAGATTTTACCTTAATAATACTCTCAGCAGGGACATTATGTTGTAGCTCTTTCACAACATTCAAAGAATGCATTAGTTGATCTTGATGCTACTGCTACTAGTGTGATAGCTCCTCTCATGTGAGTGCCTTGATATCTACTTTGTCTAGGGACCTTAACTCCCTGTAACAGATCTTTCTCTCTCCTAAACAATGCCTCAATTGGGACTTGACATCTTCCTTCATCATTTATGTCTTCCTCCATGGTGACCCCTATCTGGCCGGGACCTTCCTCTTCCAAAGGATCTATCTCTTCCTCTTCCACAACTTCTACCTTGGACTTGGTGATAGGAATAGCAGCCATAGTCAGACCCTTGGGAGGTGAAGGTGGTGCATATACTAGTGACACTCCCTCTACTGTAAGTTGTCAGCTCCTGATGAGCTAGGCTCTGCTAATTTGGTCCCAACAACCTACCTCTTTCATACCAGGAAGTCATCATATCCTAGTTCTTCCCTTTCTTTCATTTTTCTCTTCTTATCAAAGGTGACATACACCCTTTTCTTTCATTTCACTGACCTTCTTGGCCACCCAATTCTTAATCCTTCCCATGACCCTAGCAGGAAGGACATTTATTGATGTTTCATCACCTTATGTCAAATACGGAGAAGAGATGGTGTCATTATATACCTTCTTTTCTTCATATTTAGGATCCATGAAATCACCATCATGCTTCTTAATCTGTGGAGGTACCTCAAGCTGCCCCATGGTCCTCATTTGATCTAATGTGAGCCTTTGATATTCTAATTTTCTTACCTCATGTTCATCATCATAGTTTTCCCAATAGTCTTCAAGGTGCATATTGTGTTTGTATTTCTTATCAAACCTCTTCTCAACCCTATGATAAGGGTCATAGTCTCTAGCTAATGGAAATAAATGCAAGTTCAAATTCTTCAAATCTGATTTAGCATCCTTGACATTATCCATGCATGCTATCAGGAACCAATCACTTTGTATAGGAAACGTTTTATATGGATTCCCCTCTTTCTTTTTAGATAGCTCAAATATAGGGAGATGTTGTCTAACCATCTCCATTAGGACTACCTTATCCAATGGATATCTTGGTAGCATGAATGGATTTCCACTAAATCCATCCATCTAGATATATGAATAGGTCTTTCCTTGTATAAACCAAGAACCATAGGGATCAATCAATTTAGTAGTTCCTACTAAGAATCTTTTAGCTCTATCTCCTTCCAGGAGCCTAACAATATGCATGATGAAACAATCATTCACCAGCCTGTAGTGTTGCACTGACTGTGTCCTCTCTAACTAGGGGTAATGTTCCCAGGGAGACTTCTCATGGGGCAATTTGCTCATCTTTCCCACTATTTGCAAGCCATTGAATGTGTCTTTGGCTACACATGCATAAACCAGGCATGAGGTCATTTTGAATACACTGTCCTTCATTTTCCTCCAATTTTTCATCTATTCATATAGGGCATCACTAAAAATTCTAGCCTACTAGATCTTGGCATCATTGTTCTTAATGACCATCCTGATCAAAACAAACATCCAAGATTCAAAGGTTCCACAATTTGCCCTCCCACTCATTCTGCTGAGCAATGAAATAATATATTGCACCTCCTCACTAAAATCATATTTATAAAGGTGTTGTGGCATTTCATCTAGTGCCTTGGCCTTATTGGCTAGATCTCTCCATCCTTCATAGATCACTTTCCTACATTTTTTCTGGTTGAGGTCATATTCTTTAGCTAGTGCATCTATATCTGACACGTAGATCCCTCTGGCTATTGGAAAATTAAATGCCTCAGTTATTCCATCTATAGACAAGTCTACATAAACCCTTCCTTGCTTCTCAACTCTCTAGGTGATGACATTGTAACTTTGAACACATGCAATAAGAAGTTCTACAGCCTCTGCAGCATCAGGGAATCTAGACACATAATACATCCCTATCATTACTATATTCTTTAGCATGGGATGATCTTCTCAGCCATTGATTCTAGCTCTGAATGCTTTGATATCTATATTCCCAGAGTGGGTGTCCTTTGCAAAATCCTATTTGTTGCAGACACTCTAAATTTTTTGAAACATATCTTGTTTGAACTTAGCATCATGCTTATCCATCCGTGGTTTTATGACATCTTGTCTTGCAATTTCATGGATATGTCTTAACCAGGGCATTCTATAATATTAGGGTTAGCATTTTAAATCTATGAGATTAAAAAGAAACACATTCAAATATACATTTGATATCCTAAACTGACTCAATCTCAACATTTTATGTTCATTTCAGCTCAAAATCATGGATCATCACCATAAAAATAACTAGTTATGGCTCATACTCATACGTACCTAATTTTTTAAACCTTAATTGAAACGATTATAGGTGAATACCAAAACCCTCTTGTAGCTAATCTTTCGTTGTGTTAGAAATCTAGTTTCAGGCTCACCATAACAACTTTATTAAACTCTTTGATTTTCTATACTGGAATATGAGCTCTATGAATGTAATGTGTTAATTATGATAGAAAAATCCCCTTTTATTTTGAACAAATTCCAATTTTAAGGCTTATTAATGTATTTAGGAGATTTGATAGTCTTCTCCAATAGGATCGAATGATTTTCATACAAGTGTCCATTGGCACACTTTGAAATTTAAAATCTAATGACTTTCTCTTTAGCATTTAATGCACAAAGTGCAAGGATGTGAGGATAGATATCCTACAAGGAATATCCTCATTGATACCTTGATGAGGTTAGTGTGGGTCAGGTCAACCATCATTGATCAAAGATTCACCACCGGGTTCCAAATTTGCTTTCAATAAGTTCAGATGTTATGTGGACATTTGCAATCAAATCATTGGTTGAGTGAGGGGATGGATACTAAGTTAAGATCTAGACATTATAAGTACAAAATATCCATCTGGTCAAAAAATCTAGATGATGTCAGTAGGAGGAGACTCCTTCATTGTAGCGTAATATAAGTGATGTCATTAGGATCAAGATATTAAAATAAGATTGTGACAATAAGAATGGGAAATATCTCCATGGCTCTAATATCTCAATAACATAGGCATGTCATATCCTTAGTATCGTGTCAGGTGATTGTAACATCATCAGGATATGGATCTTAAGATAATGTTCAGATATTAAGTTAATGTCCAAATGTTAACTAATATTGGGATGATGGAAGCAAGTTTAGTGTTCTTCACAAGATTAGGATGACATGACGTAATCTAGATCAACATATTGACTTAGATAAGGATATTACATTAAGGTTCAGATATTAAGTTACTATCCGGATCTTAACTAATGTCCATGCATGTAATGGTTTGATCCGTTGAATACCTTCAAGTTGACATCTGGATGTTAATGGAGGCTAGGATATTAAAATAATATCTAGATGTTATGCCTAGGAGAATATCCCCATGTCCTATTGACCAAACTTTGACCGTGTTAAACTGCTTTGTTTAAACAAATTCTTGGGTGCTTCAAAAAGCAATTCTACTTAGAATTGTATACTCTTTCATCTTATAGGGTTTGTTGTGACAAATTCTAACTTTTAAAATTGGACCTATATCCTGAGGTCTTGATATACATAGGATGACATCCTGACATATATTTGTTACTGATTTTACCATACCACCCAAAAGAAAAGGGAACAAGCAAGCCAAGAAAAAGCAAAAAAAAAGTTGGGTCCCTATTTTGTTGGGGCAAAATGGGGTGTGTTGTGTAACCACACAACAACTTGCCACCAAAGAAAAAAACTAAAATTCAAGTAATTCAAGAAATGAAGACAAATTAGGACATACTATTCCAACTCTTATCAACCATAAGCATCCTAACCTTCCTGAATGATATCATGTTCATCAATATAACAATAAAATGAGAAGGAATCATGTGTGTGCATGTGATTCATTTCCTTCATCTTGAAAATAAGTTGAAAACACTAGTGGTAGGTGTTAAGCTACATAGTTTGATTTAACCCTCATAGCCAACCTATATAGAGCCTTGCTACTAGCAGACATCCATAGCCTCAACAAGGTTATCATTTCAATTCTCCCAAGTAGAGCCCCACTGCCAGATAGACGTCCATAGCCCCGATAGTTTTACTTGGATGGCCTAAGTATTTCTTTCTTTTGATTTTTAATATATTCCTTTTCTGTTTTCAATTTTCATAAGATATGATCATGTAAGGACATTTGCAAGGAGTGAACACTTGCTAGTTTAGGTTGAGAATTGTAATGGTAGAAAGGGAAAACCTTTAGATTTTTCACTTAACACTACACTAGTGAATTGAACAAATCCAAGGTTGTTAGGTGCATTAAGTGAGGATATCCTTGAACAAAAGAATTACCACTGATGAACAAGATATCATAGACCTGATTAGAAGTACCTAAACTAATAGGAGCTACAACCTATGTAAGAATTTGTGTTCATTTCTTAAATTTTGAAAATTTCACTAGTTTTCCAAAGTGGAAAGGTACACTATCTTGCCTGACCAAAATGGGGACTCAACAACACGAGCAAAGAAAACACACAAAGCAAGATGTACAAAATATACAACATATAATGTTGATTGTCAGGAACACTAAGAGGAGGGGGTGAATCAATATTCTAAAAATCTTTTCTTGCACTTTTACTTTTAACTATTTCAAAAGATTAAACAAATAGAAGAAAAATAAACAACTGAACAACATCCACAAAAGCATGACACATAACACCAAGATTTTACATGGAAAACCCAAAAGGGAAAAACCATAGAGAGGATTAGCTCTCAAATATATATTGTAATCTTGAAATAATGATGTTTAGGCTTGGTCACTCTAGGGGCCTAAACATACTGGCTTACTACTATGAAGAACAACTAGGTCTAGGAAGCTCATTGCCTCAACCCTAAACCTAGCAAATTACAATAAGGGCTGTTAAACCCTATTGGTGGCTAACTGCTAGACTCTCTACCATGATCAACACCTTCTTATGTCTATGCTTAAGTACAATAATTCCTTTGCTCTACTCTTCCTCTGCTATGTTCTTCCTCTTCTTTCCTCTACCTCTTCTCTGCTCTACCTTTTGGAACTTTCTTATTATCTTTTCATTTTTTTCTCAAGGACACTTTTTCCATGACTAAAGTACAAGTATTTATACACTACATCATTGGAATGATCATCAAGGTTAGCATCACAATCATAAACCATTGGATCAATCTCCAAGGTCAGTATTACAAACGTTTACAAAATAGGTCCTGGCCTATTGCAACATTGTGCAAAGGAAATGAAATGTGGATCATGCCATGCCTTAGCTAGGACTCAAACATGATCTTCCCTACCACAACACACTTCCACAATCTTCTAGAGATCTCTACAATCACTGGGATTAACCAGGTCGGCCATGACTAGTTACACGCTACATTATTTGGGAACAATCTTCAAATACAATCTCAATTTCTTAACACAGACCAAAGTTTAGATAGCAACATGATTAGGAGACATCCACAAGCATGTTATAATCTTCAGGAGTGACTGCATGAACCTTAACCACTTTATCCATAGGAATCTTCTCACCAGAACACATGAAAATCACTATCTTCAACTTTCATAAAAGAAAGATAGCTTGCAGATCACCAAACCACAAATCATTACAACTATAGGCACTTATCATCATCCCAAACTTCCTTCTATAATTGTAGAGAAAAATACTTTATTGTGGATGAATGCAGAGTAGAATACTTTCTTCCTATCCCAACTAAACTTACAAAAAAAGTATGTTTCACTCTAGTGAACATAACTCACTCAGATCTTCATGTGGAGGGCTCAAACCTGGAATGTAGCATCCTTAGTCATACCTATAACTTAATTCCAATCTGTATACCATGATCTTTAAGAAGAAGAAAATGTAGAGCAGTTTACCAGACTATTCTTTAGTATACAACTCACTGTCTATACCACACTTCTCTGTAACTCACTTGTTCCTTCTGGAGAGGCTAATTTTCTCAATATCCTCAACATACAAGTCTTCTAAACAAGTAATAGAATAAGATACAATTGACACCAATGACAACACTGATTAGGCACATACTTGGAACAATCTCCCCCTTTCTCATTGATGGCAACATATGATGTGAAAAAATACAACAACCATCAAGACAAGATTTTCTCCCTTTCTCTTTACACACCTGCACTCTTTCTTTCTCCAAAATTCTCCCCCTTTTTCTTACACATCTGCACTCTAAGTTTTTCACATGACTTCTCTCCTCCTTTGACAACAAGGATATGTTGACATCAATGACAACATTGATTAGGCACATACTTGCAACAATCTCCCCCTTTTTCATTGATGGCAACAAATGATGTGAAAAACTACAACAACCATCAAGACAAGGTTCTCCCTCTTCTTCTTTACACACCTACACTCTTTCTTTCTCCAAAATTCTCCCCCTTTCTCTTACACATCTGCACTCTAAGTTTTTCACATGACTTCTCTCCCCCTTTGACATCATTGGCAAAGGGCACATACTTGCACTCATCTACTCTAATCTAATCTCACTTTTGAACTCTCTGACTACTCCCCCTAAGAAGTAGCCATAAAAAGCATCAATCCAGACCTTTGAGCACCTCCAGATTGATGCACTACTGTGCATCTTAGTTTAGAGTAGGACGGGTGATAACCCCTAACTTTTCTCTAAGATACTCAATAGTATCCTTAGGCAGAGGCTTGGTAAAAATGTTTCCAATTTAATCCATGGTAGAAACATACTCCAACTTGATGGATATGTGCTTTGTCCTTGAATGCATCATTAGATTCTTTGATATGTTTATGGCACTTCTGTTTTCACAAAAGATTGCAATGGGATCTTCATACACAATTTGATGTCTTTCAAAGTTTGCTTCATCCATAATTCTTGAGTGCAACTACATGCTACTATGTATTTTGCTTCTGCAGTAGATAGGGATATTGAGTCATATTTCTTGCTCAACCAAGATACTAATCTTTTTCCCAACAAGAATGCCCGTCCACTTGTACTTTTTCTATCATCCACATCTCTGGCCCAATCTGTATTAGTATATGCACTAAGAGTAAAGTCATAGTCCTTAGGGTATCACAAACCATAATCTATTATACTATTTAAATATCTCAGAATTCTCTTGACTGCCATCACACGTGATTCCTTGGGTTCTTCCTGAAATCTTGCCACAAGACATATTGCATGCATTATGTCAGGTCTGGTTTGAGTTAGATAAAGTAATCCTCCAATCATAGATCTATACCTTTTCTAGTTTACCATGGGTGAGTTATCATCTTTCCTGAACTTACAACCAATTATCATAGGTGTGCATACTAGTTTAGAGTCTTCCATCCCAAATTTCTTTAACAACTCTTTCACATACTTAGATTGAGAAATGAAGATACCTTTATCTAATAGACTTATTTGAAGACCTAAAAAGAAGTTCATCTCTCCAAACATAGATATTTCAAATTCACTTTGCATTTCTCCAAAAAAAAATTGAGCACATACCTTCATTGCCTCCAAAAATAATATCATCAACAAAATCTACAACAATCAGGGTTTGTTCATCATTTATCTTGAAGTAGAGATTGCTATCTATAGTACCTTTACTGAACCCTATTTGTATTAGGTACCTGCCCAGCTATGCATACCATGCCCTGGGAGCTTGTTTTAATCCATACAAATATTTCTTCAATTTGCATACCATGTCACCTTGATCTAATGAATGAAATCCTTTTGGTTGTTCTATATAGACTTCCTCTTTAAACTCTCCATTCAAGAAAGCAGACTTCACATTGATTTGATAAACCCTGAAGTCTTTGTATGTTGCAAAAGACAAAAACATCCTTATTGCTTCAATCCTTTCCATTGGAGCAAAAGTTTCTTCAAAGTCTATTCCTTCAACTTGAGTGTATCCTCTGCATACCAACCTTGCTTTAATTCTTACCACTTCACCATTCTCATTCATTTTGTTTCTGAAGACCCACTTTGTACCAATTACATCCTTGTCTGTTGGTCGTAGAACAAGATCCTAAGTCTGATTCTTCTATATCTGCATCAATTCCTCTTCCATATACTTTATCCAATTCTCATCTTTGCAAGACTCATCCACTTCCTCAGCCTATCCTTTTGAGCAAAAAGATTTGATGGCCTCACAGAAGCCATCTTCTTTTCTTGCAACATCTTCTTTACAGTTCCTGTAGAATTATTTATTTCCTTTAGTACATTTTTCTTCTCTTCCACATCAGCTCTACCAAAAATTTAGTCCTTAGTGTGCTCTACTTCCCATTCTCATTCCTTAAGCTCTTTCTCAAGAGGTGGCATGTCAAACACCCTCTACATCTTTCATTTAACTGTACTAACGTCACTACTCCAAACACAATCCAAGTACTTGTGGATAATCCTATTCTCAAATTTGTAATGTTTGTCAGCATTGGTTGTGTCTAAATTTCTGAACAATGCAAAGATGATAAATACATTGTTCTGAATTTGACATACCAATCCAAAATTCTCACAAAATAACCCACAATGTTCTTTTCAAAGAATAGCTCCATGAACCTATTGACAATCTTTGATCTGTAGACTATTATACTATTAATATATTTAATGGAAGGAATATCAAAATTTGTACCTTCTTCATTACTATCATCTGGATCTCCATGACTACTTGGATTCTGACCCTATTGCTAGAGAACAATGGACTAACACTAGAACTAGCATGAGATTTTCATCTGCTAGGTGAAGAATCCTATACTTTAGGAAGCCCAATAGTTTTTCTTCACTTTCTTTGCACATTTGGATCATGTGCCTTCTATCTCCTTGGAACCAATTCATTTAAGGCATTTTCTTTCACTATCTTGGTAGATTTCATAGAGGAGCACATCCGTGAAGATGGTGGCCCTACATCTTTTCCCCTCTTATTCCTAGTCTCATTTTGTCAAGCTTCAGCCCTCTTCCACAAAAAAAGAAGAAATTATTTCTCACCTCTGATCTTTCTACCAAAATCATCTCCCTATCTTGTTCAAACGCCTTTCAAAGCTATTCCCTATCTTCATCATCTTTGTACAAATCACTCCCAAATGATAATCCATCACTATCTGAATCATCTCTCTATCCCACATCATCATTACTAGAATCAAATCTCTTCTTTAAAGGTGATCTTGACCTAGATGTCTTTCTATCATTAGAATCATCCCCATTATTAGAATTGGAATCCCTACCATCATTTGAAAAGAAATCAGATTGCTTCCTCTTTTTTGGAGCTCAATTCCTATGCTTTCTATTATGGGCATTATAGTCCTTGCTTGATTTACAAATACTGTAAATACGATCTTCCAAGGGCTTCTATATGTGTGTGTGACCAAATAGAATCATTTATCCTTAGTCAAGAGAAGAACCTCCATGGCGCAGGTTAAAAAATCTCATAGTGTGCAGAACAGATCAATACACTTTTTATCCTCCACATGATTTGACCTAGTCGTCATTAAATGCCCATTCCAAAAAGCTATTAAAACCCTTTACTGTAGAATATAGTCGATTAGGATTGCTCCATAATATGCCACATTGACTCTTTTTCTTCTGGTTCCTCCTTTAAGAGATGTGTCACATCAGATTTTATCACATACCTTCATGCTAGATTTTGGTACCCACTTTCTGGCTGGGGGTTTGAATTTTCAACATTCTTCCCCCTGAGCCAGAGCTCTTGATTTGCTTTCCAGAGGAAGTATTTGCACCAGATACTGGTGCAAATTGATCCTTGACTTCTTCTTTCTTTATCCATACCTTGTTCATTTCTTTATTGGTTTCAACCAGATCAACTTTCTCTTTTCCTTTATCATTTCTCTGCTATGTTTTTCTTTCTTCAAAATAGTGATTTCTCTTCACATTTTTGCTTCTGCAAAATCTTGTAACATGTCTAGATTTGTTGCAATTGAAGTATATCACATTGTTTTAACCTTGATTCCTTCTATTGATTGAATTTGATCTGCATTGACTTGCCATATGTCCAAATCTATTGCATGCAAAACACTTTCCATTGAATGCTTGACTAATCCTTGTATTTTGAAAGTTAGTTCTTACCAAGGTTCTGCATTCATTTGATCTATGTCCCATTTTATAGCATGCATTACATCTAATAGAATTTTGACTTGCTTTACTTCTACATACAACAACTCTATGACCAATTTTATTGCAACTGAAACATTTACCTTTGAAGGATTATTCATTCCTGATCTAATTTCTACATTCATTTGCTCTATGACTAATTTTCTTGTCGTTGAAACACTAACAAGAGAATGATGGATTTGTTGACTTATTCTGCTCCTACATTGAGTAGCCTTATGACCATACTTATTGCATGAATTACAATAACCATTGAAATATGGGTACCTTTGAGCATTTAGTTGTCTGTCTGAAGGTCTTCTAGGTCTTCTTCTTTGATTTCTAAACTAGTATCCTTTGATTTGCCTTGACTCAGTGCTCATTGGACCAGAGTTTAAACTTTCTCCTTTCTCAAATCCTAAACCATGTTTGTCATCAGCATTCTTCTAGCTAGCAATCATTTCATCAAGCTTTGTAGTGCTTATCTTGAATTTTTCTTAAAAACTTCTAGCCTTTTCTAGATCTATTTTTAAACTTATAATTTCTTTTTCAAGTTTTACACAATCATCTAATCAGTTCTCCACAATCAAATTTAGATCATCTTTTTCTCTTGTTCTCTCTATAACTTCTGCTTCCAAGTTATTCAGGGCTTCATTTGTTGATAACATTTGATCGCTGACTTCTTTGTATGTCTTTAAATTTCTTGACTTGCTCTTTTAGTTTCAAGATGTATTCATCAGCTTATTTCAGATTTTCCTTTAGATTCCTAACTTCTACTTCAGAGTTTTCAAGATCCATAAGAGCTACTTCTAGTTCATTGTATCTTTCATAATTTCCATACCTTCCTGCTTCCATGATCATACTATCCCAGATCTTCCTTAAGCTGTTAAACTTTTTCCAAGGAACTTGGCTCTGATACCAATTATTGATTGTTAGGATCACTAAGAGGGGGGTGAATCAGTATTCTAAAAATCTTTTCTTGCACTTTTACTTTTAACCATTTCAAAAGATTAAATAAATAGAAGAAAAATATACAACTGAACAACATCCACAAAAGCATGACACATAACACCAACATTTTATGTGGAAAACCCAAAAGGGAAAAACTATGTAGAGGATTAGCTCTCAAATATATATTGAAATCTTGAAATAATGATGTTCAGGCTTGGTCACTACACGAGCCTAAACATACTGGCTTATTGCCATGAAGAACAACTAGGTCTAGCTAGCTCAATGCCACAACCCTAAACCTAGTAAGATTACAATAAGGGTTGTTAAACCTTGAGGGTTGTTAAACCCTACTGGTAGGTCACTTCTAGGCTCTCTACCATGATCAACACCTTTTTATGTCTATGATAGAAGTACAATAATTCCTCTACTCTTCTCTTCCTCTGCTCTGTTCTTCCTCTTCTTTCCTCTACCTCTTCTTTGCTCTACCTTCTGGACCTTTCTTATTATCTTTCCATTTTCACTCAAGGACACTTTTTTCATGACTCAACTATAAGTATTTATACACTACATCAACCTTGGAATGATCATCAAGGTTTGCATCACAATCATCAACCATTGGAACAATCTCCAAGGTTGGTGTTACAAACATTTACAAAATAGGTCCTAACCTATTACAACATTGTGCAAAGGAAATGAAATGTGGATCACACCATGCCTTAGCTAGGACTCAAACATGATCTTCCATGCCACAACATACTTCCATAATCTTCTAGAGATCTCCACAATCACTAGATTAACTAGGTCAGCCAAGATTGGTTACATGCTACATTATTTGGGAACAATCTTCAAACACAATCTCAATTTATTAACATAGACCAAAGTCCAAATAGGAACATGATTAGGAGACATCCAAAAGAAGATTATAATCATTAGGAGGAACTATACAAACCTTAACCACTTTATCCATATGAATCTTCTCACCAGAACATGTGAACTTCACTATCTTCAATTGTCATAAAAGAAAGATAGCTTGCAGACCACCAAACCATGAACCATTGCAACTGTAGGCACTTATCATCATCCTAGACTTCCTTCTAGAACCATAGAGAAAAATATTTTATTGTGGAGGAATGTGGAGTAGAATAATTTCTTCCTATCCCAATTGAACTTATAGAAAAAAGTATATTTCACTCGTGAACATAACTCACTTAGATCTTCATGTGGAGGGCTCAAACCCAGAATATAGTATCCTTAGTCATACCTCTAACTTACTTCCAATCCGCAAACCATGATCTTTAAGTAGAAGTAAACGTGGAGTAGTTTACCAGACTACTCTTTAGCATACAACTCACTATTTGTACTGCACTTCTCTGTAACTCACTTGTTCCTTCTAGAGAGGCTAATTTTCTCAATATCATCAACATACAAGTCTTCTAAACAAGTAATCAAATAAAATGCAGTTGACACCAATGACAACAAGGATATGTTGACATCAATGACAACACCGATTAGGTACATACTTGTAACATATAATACATATAATACATGATTCTTATATGACCTACCTAGGCCTAAAAGTAGTGTTTGAGGAATTGGCTATTAATTGGCAATGGAACATCCTCACCTGTTAAAGTTTTGAGCCTGTAGGTACGATTAGCTAAAATATTTGATATTTGGAAGGAACAAATCTAGAGTTTATCAAATTTTCCATGATCACCCTTCCTCTCGTGGACTTTATTCCATGATAAGACCAAGTCTGAGATCCTAAAAGCCTTTACTTTGGCTCTTTTGTTAAACCAATGTTTGAATATAGACTGATGTTTAGCAAATTGGTTAATTGCCCTGTCTCATATTTCTTATAGGTGCATCAGCTGAAGAAACCTGACTTCCTATTTATTTTTAATGCCTAGGTACTCTTGTACAAATTATACAGTAGGGATATTCAGGCTAATAGTGAGGATGCTATCCACCCCATAAACTAGTTGGTAAGGAGAATTTCCCAAGGCTATTTTGATTCTAGTTCTGTCTACCTAGAGGGCATGCTTAAGCTTGGTATTCCACTCCCTAGGGTTCTTGTCAATTAGCTTTTTGATGATATTCAATAGATTCTTGTTGGTTGATTTGGCTAGGCCATCAACCTAGGGGTAGTAATTAGATGAAAAAATTAAAATTATGCCATGGTCGAATGCCTAACTTGAAAATTTAAGAGATGCAAAAGCATGTTTGTTATCACAAACAAGAGCATAAGGGATTCCATACCTAGTGGTGATGTTGCTTTCAAGAAACTTGATCACATCATCTGAGGTACATGTCTTTCTCTTAATGGCTTCCATCCATCTGATGTAGTAAAATGTATTGGTCAGCACATACCTATGTCCTACAAAGGATGGAGGATTGATTAGATTGATTAGATCGATGAAATCCATGCCCCATTGTGCAAATGGGTGCATCTCCATCACATGTTACAATGGTTGAGCTACATACTTTTCTTTGTGCAAAGCAATTTGACATGTGTGGCAAAATTAGATGTGTTTGGCTGTATCTTTGAAGATAGTTGGCCAATAGTATCTAACCCTCAAGATGGCATGTGTGGTAGCCAAGTGTGATCCATGAGCTATACCAAATCTATCATGTAACTCAAAGAGGACTTTTGAAGCCTCTTCCTTATCCAAACACCTAAGGTATATCCCCTCATAGTTTTTTTTGAATAGGACTCTTCCCTTGATCATATATTTTTGTGATTTGATCCTTAGAGTTCTTCTTTGGGATGCTTACATATTGGGTGGACACTTTCCAATGATTAGGACATGTCTAATATTGGAGTATCAGTCATCATGTTCATCAGCATCTACTGCATATTGTTGGCTTGTCAGATTGGGATCTATCTCTGCTATCATTTGACTAAGGACTTGTCCCCTAACTAGTTTCATTGGGATTATATCCATATCATACTCTTGTAGCACATTGATCCACTTTTCTCTCTTCTCTCCTGGTTCACTCTAAATAAGGAACATCTTCACAGCTGAATCTGGCACTACTACAATCACTTTGCTTTTCAAGATATAATGTTTCAACTTCTTGATGATTCTTACTAGGGAAAGAGCATGTCTCTCTACATTCATGTACCTAAGTTTGGCATCTCTAAATGGGGAGCTCATGAATGTGATAGGTTTCTCCTCTTTTGCCTCACTTCTCTGAGTTAAGAAATTGGACATGTATGTTCTGAAGCAAAAGAGTAGATGTAGAAATCTCTGGTATAGTCTAGACTAATCAAAACTAGGGCATCTGCAATGGCTTTCTTGATATCTTAGAATACTACCCTTGCCCCAGGATTCCATTCAATCTTAGCATTTTTTTTTAGCATGGCGTTGAGAGGTCTCACAATATCTATAAATCTAGTAATGAACTTCCTAACGAAGTTGATCTTACCAAAGTAAGATTTCAGCTTTTTTTTACTTCCTAGAAGTTGTAACTGTTGAATATCAGGAACACTGAGAGGGGGGCTGAATTAGTGTTCTATAAACTTTTTCTTTTGATGATTTCCCACAATAAATTAAATAACAACACAACATGCAAATGAATAACAACCATAGAAGCATGACACATGGACATCAAGATTTTTACATGCAAAACCAAAAGAGGGAAAAACCATGAAGAGGATTAGCTCTCAAATATATATTGTAATCTTTACAATTAATGACGTTCAAGCTTGGTCACTCCACGGGCCTAGAACATGCTCGCTCGTTGCTAGGAAGTACAACTAGGTCTAGCAGGCTCACTGCCTCAACCCTAAACCTAGAAAGATTACAATAAGGGTTGTTAAACCCTAAGGGATGTTAAACCATATTGGAGGCTCACTGCTAGGCTCAGTACCTTATGAATAAAGGCTCACTACCAAATACAAATCAAATAGTATATGAAAACAAATACTGCATAAGCATCTGTCAATATGACAAGGTGTAGCAACTAAATTATGAATCCCAACTCTTCATCATCACTATTCTGTATCACTACTTTGCTATTCACATATTCACATCCATCCACCATACATCCACACAACCTCAACTAAAATTCATTGGTCTTATATATCCGCATCATGATTTGATCCATAATCAAGTCAACATCTAAGAAGTGAAACGTGTACATAGAAAGATGTAGCTTGTCAGCTTAATTCAATGCATTATATGTTATGTGGACCCAAATCTTTACCCAAACATGTTCATATAGGTTGGATCTAATCATTCAATCACTAAAATAGATCATTCATACACTAACTCTTCTCCATACAATGATTGATCATACTAGTCAGCTTGTTCCTTAAGAGCATGCTTAATAGGTTCATTTGTAGACTTACAACTTTTACTGCAGATCACAAAATACTTCAAAAATCATATGACTCTTCACACGTTTCCAATCTTACCTTCAGAACTGCAAGGCATGATATCATCTTGCAGGGGAATGCAGACCATCAAAACTCAGACTCTGTGTGTGTCAAACTCTATCAAACACTCTACAGATACTCAACAGCTTGTAACTATCTTTCTAGTGGACCTAAAATCTCACAACTCTGGAATTAGACACTTCATACAATTGTTTACAACACCTAAAAACTACATAACAAAATACTCACATACAGAGGAGTACAGACCATTACAATGTGTCCTATTCACTATCTCTACTATATCTATGTTCACCCAGACTTAGATAATTATTCCAAATGACTTCCGGGGGAAGTCAAGACTTAATGTCTAGAGCATAACACCATCAAACAATTAAGAACATCATACCTGGACCACATTTCCAGATCATCGTCTGTAGAAGCATACTAACCCACTTACTGTCCTCTACTTTGTAAATGCCCATACTTAGCCATTTCTTCCAACAGGACCTGAATTCCAATGTGACCTTCTAGAGTTATGTCTTCCTGTCATGTTGATAAGATCTTTGATCCTTGTTACCCTTGTTTCCATCAATGAGAACAAACAAGTCCATAGCGGAGCAGTGTCTCTGGCCAATAATCTCCCCCTTTGGCATTGATTGCAACACTAAGTGAAAAATTCTTGACTACTCCCCTTACTATATACACTTCATTCTTCTACTCCCCCTGAGATGTTTATCCATTTTTCACTGATCATCTTCTACCCCTTTGACATCAATGGCAAAGGGTGTGATCCAGAGCTAATTTTTTTTTCCAAAACTTCAAAAAACTTGGTGTACTCTACTGCATATTTAGAAATACAATCTTCATCTTAATTTGTGACTAAAGTCAAAATGTCACTATAGATAGTCTTTATTAGAGCTATCTCTCTGTTCCATCTATTCCTTGCACTTTCTAGAATATGGATGTGTCCATTCATCAAAAATACTAACTTCTCTACCTTCTGGACATCTGATGGTGTATCAATTAGTGCTTGAGATTTCAAGGCCTCATCTACCAAAATTGGTCATGGAATCAATTTTTGGACTTATCATTCTTTTCAGCTGGCACAACCTATCTTTGATTTCTCCCCTTTTCTTCATCAGAGTGTTCAAATCATTATGAATATTTGCAACTAGTGTTTCTTTGGCATTTATTGACCCAATTGTTGGATTATATGTTTCAGAGATATTGAGCAGTTTGAATTCCAAGTCTTTGATCTTATCTTCTAATTCCTTTATAATTTTTGGCCAAGATAGACAAAATTTGTATATTTTTTTGGCTTCTTCAATGGAATTTTGTATTCCCTTAATTCCATTATCTAGCAAAATTTTGTCTCAAGCTATCATAGTCTTTAACTCAACTAGTCTCCTTTCATCAAAATTTTTTCTAACTTTTGCTTCTGTAGATTTTTCAAAAGACTCAAAATGTGTACTTACAGAGTTCAATAGCTCCTTGAGATGATCAATAGAGGATAATGAAGTATCCTTTCAAAATTTTGGCATCAATTTTTCTAGAACAATGGATGCATCATTTTTCAATTTACTATCTTGGTCATGTGATTTCATCATCTCTTCCTATGCCTTGGCCTAAACAATAGATACTAACTTGAAGTTTTGTACAAGTGACAATGAGGCCAAGTTGATTGGTCCTTGAAGGAGTTCAGACTCATTTACAACTTGTTGTTTTCTAGAACCAATTGAGACATCTGTAGTGTCTCTTGCTCTCTTAGATACTTCTTCTTGACTTCATTCTGGAGTAGGGCTCCTTATCTCCTCCCTATTCTCTTCACCCTTAGCCTATTTCTCAAGAGGTAGATCAGTACCAACTTCACCTTGATCTGACATATCCACTGAATTGGTGTTGGGAACTTGATCATCCTATTCTGGTCCTTATTCTTGGCTAATCTCCATTGAGGATGTGTCTTTAACATTTGGTTCTTTATTATCATAGATAGTGGGAATAGTGTTATTTTTTAGTGCTGTCAAGGTGATCTCCTCTATTTCCTTAGCCACTTTGTCAATTTCTCCCAACATCAAAGAGTTTATTCTTCTCTTAGTTCTAAAGGCATCCTTGATTTCTTTGGAAATTTTGGCCTTCTCTTCATGTGTGATTTTTAGACATAATTTTATCAATGTGTGTTCTTTGAGCTCAATATCCTTAGCCATAGAAGTTCCCTTTTTGACTGATAGAATACTACCCAAGGTATCTAGGAGATCACCAATGATCTCAATGAGAGCTCTATTATATATGTTCAGATACTCTATGACAGCTTCTTCCAAAATCCTTTTGTCTGCATCATTGTAATCATCATAAAATTTAGCCACAGGTTTCAAGTTTCCATCAACAGTGACAGATTTTAGTATATCTTCAAGTGTTAGTATGGCTGGAGACTCATCTACCCTCTGTATTTTTCGAAGTTTCTTATTTTCAGAGGCTTTAGTAGTCTTAGTTTTCATTTTCATCAGACTCAGTCTATTCTTCATCTTTTTCACATAAACTTACATACATTCTTCTACCTTTTGTTTTCTATCTTTTTGCTCCTTTGTCAGTTGGCTTCTTTGTAGATTTCTTTATGCTGGTAGATGTGGGACTAGAAGAGGAGGTAGAGCTTCTAGTAGACCTCTTTGTTGCTTGAGGTTTTTCTTCCTTTTCTTTAGGTTCATCCAGAACCTTAACTCTTTCACTTCCTTTCTTTTCCATTGCTTCCCTTTCTACTTGGCCTTTTTCTCTTGCTTCTTGTTGTGTGGTTACACAACATGCCCCATTTTGACTTGACAAAATAGGGACCCAACTTTTTTGTTTGGCTTTGCTTGTGTTTTTTGCTTGCTGGCGGTCTGGTAAAAGTAAGTCAATATAGATGATCTTGCATAACAGGGACTTGGTAGGTCATCATGATGAGGTCAATTTTTCAAAGTTAATACTTCATGATAATAACCTCATGGTTGAGAAGAGCACAAAATTTCATGTAGGTTTACGTTTTGGATCACCCTGATATTCCTTAGGGAACAAAAGTTATGATGAGTCAAAGATCTGGTCAAACCTAATATTCTGAGGGGAGGATCATATTTCTTAATATCAGTCATCTTATAAAAGATCACCCCGATCTAATATTATCACCTGATAAAATCATTTGCTTTGAACATCTGGACGTCAACTTTATGTGATAGCGATATCTACCCGACAAACAACATCATGTATTTTGCGAAGGTCATATTTTGAATATCACTCGATATTCAGAATATCACCCTATCTTTCGAATATCAACTTGTTGAAAATATCACCCCAAACCAATATCTAGATGATGTCATCCAAACCCGGTAAATGAAGAAATAAACATAAAGATGACGTCACCATCCTTTTTACCTCACGGAGGTATATTTCCAAACATGACCCTTCCTACATAACATGACGATGACGTCATAGAGTCACAACACTGAACTAAGTCATTATCCTAATGACATCATCCTAATATTTTGAAAAGGGGTCATTTAGTCCAGGGGATCATATTTGAACATCACCCGATATCCAAATATCACCTAATATTTGAATATCATCCTATCCTGCAAAGATCAGCCCGCGCCTTGCCGCCATAACATTAAATGCCATAAAGGTGGTACGTGGTTCTCGCCGATTATGAACCTGATACATACACCTGGCGACATCCTAAGTTGTCATACAGAAAATCCCTAATTTTGATCAATTCATCCCTAATTTTGCCCTAATTTTACCCTAAAGAGGAAATTAAAAGTTATTTACAGAATCATTTTACACTCATCTTGCGATAAAACAAGTTTTTATAGAGCACAGCTTACAATCTCTCATAAGACTACCTGCGGACGCATAGAGCTTGTACCAGAATGGGACACATGAGCATTGCTGGTATTTGAATTCCTTTCACACAATTCTTAGCATAATTAAGAGGATAAACACATCAGGTAAGTAATTGAAACCCTCTTGTTGTCTTGTTATGCATATCTAGGTATCATGGTGTTTTCTGGTTTGAACTTCTAAATTATGCATATTGGGATAAATGAAATATTGAAAGAGTATAACATGCATGATGAATAGTGAAGATATAACATATTTTCATGCTTGTAAGATATCAATTGTAAGACCAGTTTTGTTAATTGCAGGCATCCATGGCAGATAAGTGGTTGGCTAAGTCAGAGGCAGAATTTCTAAAACCCATGTTTGCTCAACCTGAGGGTGTCCAGTTCAAATATGGAGCCATCATAGACACGCACCAAGGGAATATAGATCTAGCTGAATGGTCAGCTAAAATGAGTAATGAAAAGAATAACAACACCTTGCTGGATGTAGTTTTCGCATCTGGAATGTGGAATGTAGCTGGTTTCCCTTATTCCATTGAAACTCTTGAGCTAGTTATTGAATGTGGAAGAAACTATAACCCCCAAACAAGGAAAGTAGAGAAGCATGTCAGAGTATATGCAGATCTGTCTATCAAAGGTCTTGCTGCTACATTCAGTTTGTCATTGGGCAAAAAGGTTGCCAACATAGATTTGAAGAAATCAAAAGTAGAATATGAGAATAATAAGAAGACTGCTAGGAAGAAAATGTACCAATGGAGAGCAAAGAATAGTCCTTATCCTACAGCCGCTAAACTTCCAGTACACTTATATAAATTTGACTTTGACGATGAATACCAGTACATGATAGCCTTGCTCAGCAGAGTGACAGGCCAGCCTGATGCTGGAAGTTTTAAGGACTGGATGTATGCAATCATCCTGATGTGCCTTTACCCAGGTAAAAAGCCAATGTGGGGTAAGATGATAAGTGATGCTCTAGATGAGTAGTTGCTGAACCTAGTAGGTCCAGATTGTTCCTTCTACATGACCTCATACATAGTTTATTCATGTGCCTATAAGGGTACATTTGATGCATTGATTATAGATGGGAGAATTGGTGGCACAATAAATGATGCACATATATGGGATCATCATCCCTAGCTACAAAGAGCAAATTACCTCCAGGATTACAAATTAGTGAATGATGCATTCTCTATGTATTTGGTAAGAACAATGGAGGAGGACAAAACTAAAAGACTGAGCATGGAAGCTCAGGAAGTCATATACAGGCATGGATCCTGGTTTATTCAATTTGTAACTTTCTCTTACATCAGGATTGAAGGATTTGGGGAGGAACCTCTCATGCTCCCAAGATACCCTACAAATGTGGTTGTCTTAATGGAATTGTTAAGACAAATTTCCACAATACTGAATGCTTACAAAGCTAACAACAAGCTTCCACCAGTATTGTTTCCAGTTACAATGGGTTGGTATATGTGCCCAGATTATGAGAATATTAAGAAGGTCGTAGCTGGTCTAATTATGATGAATTTCTAGCCATTTCCATTCACAAGGTCATATGATCCATATGGCAAGATGCAAAAGATCATGGGGAAGCCCATCCACTGAAGAGATCTTGAAGACTTCTGGGTAGATTGTGAGGATGAAACTGAGGTTAGAAGAAGAAAATATCAAAGGCTGACTCTCAACCAGATCAGGACATTTGATTACATCCCAGTGCCAACACAATTGAAGAAAGATGATGGCAGGATCATGATGGATGAATATGAAGAGAAAAAGATATATAATGATACTATCTTAGTGCTTGATCTCACTCAAGTGGAGGATATTTCATTGGATTAGTTTACAAGCAGGGTCTTACAGTTGACCCAAGCTTGGGTAACTAAACAGGCTAATGCATTGAAGAAGAAGGGTGTTGCCCTTACTATTGACAATAAGAAGAAAAGATAGGAGATTTGTGAAGATGAATATGATGATTTCTTGAATGAGAAAAGGAAGTCTAAGGGAGAAAGGTTGCCACCTCCGCAACAACAAAATAAAAGACCCCCTAGAGGTAAGAAGATTGATAATGAACCTAAAGGGGTGATTATTGAAAGAGTTAGTATAATAGCTAAGGGTGCATCAGCATCAGGACAGGCATTGGCATCATCAGCACTGCCTCCAATAGATAAGCAAAAAATTAAAAAGATCCAAAGACCACCTACACAACCTACTAAAACACATGACTGAAGAGGATATTCCTATTGATGAAGAGCCTGCAGAAGAAGACCCAATGCTCCTCACCAGAAAAAGAAAAGCACCTCAGGTGATAGAAACTACACCTAAGAAACCAAGAACTTCAATGAGAGGTGAAATAAAACAAACACCTATAATGCTAAAAGGGGCAGGTGGAGAAGTATTCAATAAGGAATTGTAGCATAATGTTACACTTCCCACCATTGTAAAGTTTAAAACTTAACAAGCAGAAGAACAAATGAAAGAAGCCTCTAAGGTAGTTCAAAGTGGTCTAGTCTCATTAGATGAGACAGTTGACCTATCTGATGATGAGGTGGTGAAGGATGTAACTTCACAAAGAATGGAAACCCTTGCTGCTGGAACTCAGGTAACTCCACAAGGTACACCATCAATCCAGGTAGTATTAAAAGAGATGAAGCAAATAGAGTCAGAAAGGGAAAAGAGCCTAGAAAACATTACACAACAAATAGGGCTGGATGCCTTAGTTGATCAGGTGACAAGTCCTGCAGTTATAGATTTGACATATGTAGAGGATGTAAATCCTAAGGATATGGTAGGTGCATCTGAGAAACTAGTGATTATTGAAGAACTCAAATAGAAAGAAGTGGAGAGCAAAGCTCCATGGATGGGTCAGCAATAGTAGGATGCATCAGCTGAACCAAAAGTAGTAGAAGTCCCACAAAAGTACAAAGAAGATAAAGAAATATTAGGTCCTGATGACCACAAGGTTCAAGAGGTAATTAACCCAGGTTCAGAGTTGATTATAGTTACAGATCGGGTGGAAGAGCCTAAGATAGATAAAATAACATCCACAAATACTAACATGCCTCAAGAAAAGGAAAATGCTAAAGTGGATGAGATACCCATGGAGGAAGTAAAGGATCAGGATCATGATAAACATGTAGATGATTAGTAGGATCACCCTCCAGAAAAATAAATTCCTCAACAGGAGGATATACCCAAAGATCACCCTCATGAGGAGAATCATGAGAAAGAGATAAGAAAATCACCCTCCCCATTGAACATGATGGTAGATACTGGAGATCAAGGTGATCATCATGATGATGATGGAGATCAATAGTCAAAGGATCAAATTCCTCAGTGGCTTGAGAAAGAAATTGACACAGAATCAGGTATAGAGGCACAAGAATTTGATGTATCTACATTGTTTTTAGAAACCTTAATAAATCCTAAGAGGAAGGCTAGAATAACTTCTGCCATAAGAAGAGATCTTGTTATGGGCAGAAGGACCACCCAGGTAGCTATTCCTACCACTGATAAAGAGAAAGGCAAGATCACTCTAGAAGAATTCCAGATTAGTACAATAGATTTGGGATTTGCCAATGAGGATTAGGAAGGCCAAGAAGGTAAGGACATTATTGATTCATTGACCCAAAGGGTGAAGAGAGAGAAAGAGAAGAATAAGCAACAAAAAGAGCACATTGCTCAACTGCATGCTTATATAAAAGGGTTAATTAACCCTGATGATACATCAAGTGATAGAGTAGTCCCATTGACTGCTATTTCTCAAGAGGAAGTCAACAAGTTAAGCCTCATGAGACATGAATTAGTAATAATGTTAAAATGGATGAATCTGTGCTCGATGGAGTTGAAGAAGTGATAAAGGTCTCTTTGAAGAGGTGGAATTCTTTAGGTACCTCCAGGAAAAAGGTAGATAAATTGTAGATGGAGATCAGAAGGAGGTCATTTCAATTAGAGAATGTATTGAGCACTTTGAATGAAATGAAGAGGATTGATCCTCTGATTTTAATAAAGAATCAAGTATTGAATAATAATACAGCCATATTGATTGATATCTGGAATAAAGACATCAGGTTTGAATGTGATGTGCTGAAAAGATGCAACAGTAAACTGAGAAACATTAGTATAAAGCTGCATGATATGATGTCTTATGAAGCAGAGGTCTTGGAGACCTTAGAAGGAAAAGTAGAGGGAAAGATAGAAAATCAGGATGAAGAGTTTTCCATTAAAGCTCTACATAGTAACTTCCAGTTAGTAGCTGAAGACCCTCTTAATCACCTGATAGAAGAAGTATTGGATAAAGTAATGAGAATAAAAGTCAAGGTGGAGAATTATAATGAAATATCTAGCAGTAGGAGGAGTAAATTGGAATCCCTCTAGAATAAATATCAGGTGCATAAACATGCCATCGCCAAAGCAAGAACTCAAGATGGTGGAGAATTGGAAAAGATAGTACAGACATATGAGAATATCAGGACAGTTATGCAGGTCTATATTCAAAGAGATAATCATCATGATGATAAAGATAGCGAAAGCACTGAAAGTGATGATTTGATAATAAAGATGATGATGAAGAACCTAACAAATAGATGAAGGTACACCATAAAGGGAACATATGCATCAGGTACTTAGGAAAATATGAGTTACCTAGATGGTTTCCAAATAGCAACCTGTGCCACATGTAAAGAATTGACTTGGTCAACGAAATGTGAACCGTAGATCTTAATAGATAAATCTTGATTGTAGATCAATTGTAACCGCTCCCTCATCTTGTTCTATAAAAGGTGCAGGGATGCCTCATTTTAAACATTTAAAACTTAATTGAAATCTGTTTGCTGAAATATTCAGGGCTCATTTCAAAGTTGTTGTATACATATATGTTCTTGCATACTTAATGAAGAAGAAGATCTTTTTAATTACAATCCATAATAAATCTTGAGTAATTAGTGTATGAATTCTTGATATATGCTGTGATTTGCTGCATCCCTTGGAGTGCATATCTACTTACATGTGTTTTTTTCATACCATTCCTTTGAAGTTAGCATCGACTGTATCTAGCTGTGGAATGTCTTGGTGAACATATGGTTTGATTTCTTCTCTTCATGACTGTATCTAATGTATATTTGGCTCAATAGCTGAAGGTTCAACATTAATTTGAAGTATTTCTTTCAATTTCTTTCAATTTCAGAGTATTTCATCATGATAATTGCAAATAATTGACAATCTTAAGCAAATAATACAAATATGCAGACATCCCGTAGATAATTGAACATATTTAGCATATTTGAGGTTAAAGCATGTCAAAAGGATGAATATCATGTAAAGATTTAAAGATAGACACAATATTTGAAGCATATCTTATGTAGAATAACTATCTGTGCACCATCATTACAGGAAACACTATCCTACTAATGAGATTTACGTAAGGCCCCAAAATGGAAACAGCAACGTACATCAACCTTTGAGTAATGTCAGAAGATTAAGACCTAATCACCGGAGACTTGGGATCATGAATTCTCTGAATTCATTGTATCTTTCAAGATGAATAAAGGTTAATGTGTTCTTTTATTCTATGTTTTTTTATGATTAACATCATGATCAACATAAATTGGTGCTAGAAGGAGGGCCTTAAGCTAAAGTATCATCATCAGTACTTCAGGTGATGATAAAGATTGTAAGGTACTGCTTAGACACCACTAAATTTCTAAGTTAGATGCAAATATTTGATGTTTTGGGCTTATTCATGCTAATCTTGTGTAAAGTTTTTGAGATCAATCATAAATATTGCAAGCTTTATAGCCGATCATCATGAATTTGTAGAAATAAGCCTTGTCTCATGTCAATTTGCCCCAAATCTTTGAGGTAAATAGCTCAAAAACATGATATCCCACCGTTTGTGACACAAAACTTCAAATATCACCCCATATTTGCAATATTTCTACAAATATCTAGTCAGTACACTTTTCTAACCATAAATACCTTCCTTGCTGGTGAATTCCAATTGATATTTACAATCATCTAGCCAATTTTCCTCAAAATTGAGAAATCATGGCTCATAGGATAAATACCAGGTCTGGATCCACTAGAATTTTTGAAGAACTACCTATTAGAGGGTTCAGATCTAGAACTGTAGATATCAATCACACTCCAGAGTCTAGTGCATCAGGAGCTTCATCTGAATGTTCTCCTGTGACTCCTATTGGTCTATAGATACCTACAAGATCACCTATACAACCTCAGGTTCAACCTCAGCCTGTTATACCTCAAGCTCAACCTCCTCTGATTGCAATGTCATTCTTTGCAGTAGAATCACCTCTAACTTTCACTGCATATCACAATTTACCAAAGAATCCAGACAAAATTTGTCCAAAATATCATCCGTATCAAGATGCGGATGATCACATCAGAACTTTTAAGGAAGCCTGCTGTAGAGCCATAATAAAGCATCAAGACATTGTATGCAAATTATTTCATTTTTCCTTAGGGGAAGAGGCTTATAATTGGTATATTAGTCTTGGTCAGAGTTCAATCGGATCATGGGCTATCCTAGAGAAAGATTTCAGTGATAGGTTCAAAATACCTATTGATCCTTCAATGAACTATCACATATTTGCCACAATTAAGCGGTTTGAGGGAGAACCTATTGCCAATTTTAATGCTAGGTTTCATAAAATGCTATCCAAGCTAGTTGCTCCATATGTTGTAGCTGATGCAGCTGCTAGGAGTATCTATTATTCAGCTCTGGATCCTTTAACTTCAATGTTCATCAGGAGGGCTTATCCTGAAATCACAATGTTAACAGGAGCTTTTCAGGAAGCTATTAAAGTTAATCAGCAGTTAGTCCCTACTCCTACACCAAACATAGCTTTTCCTGCACTTCCTAGTTATCCAGGATATCCTCCCCAGCCACAGTATAATGGAGCCATGATGCCTCCAACAGTAATGCCAACACCTCTGTAGATACCTCCATTGAGTATAATGCCACCTCCTAACAAAAATGGCCAGATGATGCAGTATCCTGGAAAGTCCAAGCACCTCAGGTTGTAGACCAGAACCATAACAATAATGGATCCTCATTCTTCAAGCATTTAACAGAAAATGTAGTAGCTAAGGCTCAAGAAGAAAAAGAAGAAATCAAAGAGATATCAGCTCAGCTAAGGAAGCTTACAACTAAAATCACTCATTTGAGAAGCCAAAACTTCTACTCTTAGCCTAACCAGAACAGAGGCTATAACAATGATGGACCAAACCATCCTGACAAGGGGTATAACAACAATAACTACAAAAATAACAACGGTAATGACATTCCCCCTAGAAAGCCTAGAGTATGGAACTCCAGGCCAAATAATGGTTCCTTACCATCACCTTTGGATAGTTAGCCTCTTGGTGAAGTTAAACAGACTACCAGGGTCAATCTTGCTAAGGCAACCCTCACTAATTGGTGTAGGATACATAATACAAATGCTCATACAGAGCTAGACTGTCCCCAATTTCAAATTGCTACAAGTATTTTCCAAACAAAGGTATCCACTATTGTAGGAAATCCACATCATGTGGAAGGGAATGAGCTTGTTCCCTGTGGATATGATTTAACTTTAGTATTGGAAAGCTATACTGATTAGCCTTATCAGTAGACTGTGTCACCTCATCAGCATTATACCCAGACATGTGAAAAACCAACCATGACTTTTGAGTCAAATTATGTTTTCCCCTTTGAGGATGACAATGAGCCATCAAATGAGCCTGAGGAGGTACATTCTTACCAACAGCAGTACCAGGGTAAGCACAACTATAACTTGAGAAATAGTGCCAATAGACCTACTAGTCCATTGACCTCTTCCTTACTGATGCAGAGTGCCAGCAGAAGTGAATGAAGATTTGACTATATCTTCACTATCGGCAAGAGGTCTCCCAAGTTCTCACCGATATCCCCGTAGCGGTTAGTTGCCTATCGGCAACACCTCATACATCGGCCGGTCCACCATAAGTCTCCCTGAAGCTTCCCTCACGCCGATGAAAAGTTTGACATTGGTTGCCTTCGGCAACACCCAGACTATCGGGCGACGAGAAATATCTCAGGCCAATAGACTCCGTTACTCCGATGACCAATCTTCGTCGGCCAGACTTCCTCCTTCGGCGAAGCTTCTTTCACCTACACCGACACCTTGTCTCTCACCGATATCATCAGGCACATCAGCCAGATCCTCCGCTTCGGTAAGACTCTGGTTCGCGGCCCCGATGGTTCATCTCATTCTGATGAGTTTCTAGGCGGGACTCTAACGGTCACCGTGACTTCTTCGGCTTCCCCCGACAAGGTTCCTCACGCCGATACTCTTTATCGGTGATACTCCGAGGATGTCTCACCGATCGGTGAAACTGTATACCATCGGCTAAGTGTATTTTCCTTAGCCTGATATCGTTTCTCTCACCGATGCGAATAACAATGGTATGTGTCTCCGACACTATACCAATCTTCGACAAGACGGAGAGTCTTTCACACCGATGGATCTCCAACTGTTCTGAGGCGCTGAACTAGAATTCCTTTCGACCGAACAATGGAATTTGGCCGTTTCATATATCAAACCCTCGATCACTTGTAGCAATCTGATCCCACATCAAAACTATCCAATTTCACTCTGATTTCCCGACTAGCCACATGACGATGTCTAGTCGAACTTGACTGAGTTCGCTGGCTTCCTGGGTAAGAATTCAACAACAACAAATGTGAAAAGTCTTTCCCCCATCACACTGATACTACATGAGGCCTCAGCGGACAGAGGAAAGGGTCTCCATGTATGAATCAAAACCCTACTCCTAGGTTACAAACCAACCTCTGTGGAACCGTTGGTTTTACACTGTCTGCACACTATAGAAACACTACGGATTGACAGATAGCATCCAGTTAGGGTTTCTATTTACAAAATCAGAACAAAGATATCAAATCACCAAGAACAACCAAGAGAAATCAACATAGATCATGTCCAGAACTCTCTTTATTCATTTATCAAACAAAACTTGTTGTAATACACACACTTCTCTGCTCCGTGTGACATACAACCTGCCTCTAAAGAAGATGTAGAGACAGCAGTTATCCCCTCCAACCGTGCAAACTGATTTTCAAATTAGTTAGCCATTGGTTTACCCTTCATACAAGCAAAACTACATGTGTGCCTTGCACAATTACATTCATGGGACCAAATTGACCCTTATTACAAAATGAAATGGCTTAAGAGCCTTATGAGACAACAAAAGAAAAGATGACCCTGCACTACAGAGAATGTGCTCCTGCACCATACTCCCCCTGCAGGAAAAACTCAAGTCCCTTGAGTTGCTAATTGCTGAAGTGTCATCCCATGCTTTAGAATATCAACTTCACTCATCCAAGTTGCCTCAGAATCAGGAAGATCCTGCCACTTGACCAAGTAGTCTTTGTATACACCCTTTCTTGTCTTCTTGACAATTTTGGAATCGAAAATGCATTCCAATTGCAAAGGCTTACTTGGAGGTAAATCTCTGATCCAGCCTTCATCTTCAATCACAGCATCTGAGCCATCTTCAGCATGTAATGGAGGTCTAAAAGGGAACAGGTCTACAACATTAAAAATGGGAGAGATACCAAGGCCAGATGGTAATTCTATCTCATATGCATTTGGACCAAATTTATGCACTACCCTACACGGTCCTATCTTCTTCATCAACAATTTGGTTGGTTGCCCCTTAGGCAATCTTTCCTTTCTGAGGTAGGCCATCACCAAATCTCCTACCTTGAACTGTACCTCCCTTCACTTTAGATCTGCCCTATCCTTGTACTTGGAGACAGTTTTCTCCAACTGAAGCTTGACCTGATCATGTACTGTTTTCATGGTAGCAGCAAAGTCTTCTCCTAGAGCACTCCTTTTATCCCATCCTTGGAGGTCTTTGAGTTTAAGTGGTCCTCTTGGGTGGAAACCATAAACTATTTCAAAAGGGCTTTTCCCAGTACTTCTGTTTCTTGAATCATTATAAGCATATTCAGCTTGACTGATCACTAAATTCCATGCCAATCCATGCTATTTGGTAAGGCATCTCAAAAGGTTTCCCAAGGACCTATTAACAACCTCAGTCTGACCATCAGTTTGGGGATGGTAGGCTGATGAAAAAGACAACTGAGTGCCCAATTTTCTCCATAGGGTCCTCCAAAAATGACCAACAAATTTGGAGTCTCTATCAGTAACAATTGATAGGGGTAAACCATGAATTCTGACCACCTCTCTGAAAAAGAGACCAGCAATATGAGATGCATCATTTGTGCATTTGCATGGCACAAAATGAGCCATCTTACTGAATCTATCCACAATGACAAAAACACTGTCTACACCCCTCGTTGTCCTAGGAAGACCAAGCACAAAGTCCATACTAATGCTTTCCCAAGGTCTGGTGGGAATGGGCAGTGGTTGGTACAAACCAGCATTAGAAGACATACCTTTGGCCTTTTGACATATGGTATAGCGTGCAACATATCTCCTCACATCTGTCTGTACCTTGGGCCAATAGTAGAACTTGGTGACTTGTTCCAAAGTCTTGTCCAACCCAAAATGTCCTCCTAAGGCTCCATTGTGCTTCTCCTTGATGATATTGTCCCTCATTGAACATTTAGGAACACACAACAAACTACCTTTAAATAGGAGCCCTTCTTGCAGCACAAAATCATAATACTCACCATGAAAAGTGTTAGCCAAACTTGCACACACTTCATAGGTAGCCTTGAAATCTGCATCATCCTTGTACAACTCCTTCAGACATTCTAGACCCATATGTTCCATTTGTACTTCCTGTATGACCAGTGTCCTTCTACTCAAAGCATCTGCCACTTTGTTGGCAACACCTTTCTTATGCTTAATAGTGAAGGTATAGGCCTGCAATTGTTCCATCCACTTGACGTGCCTATGATTCAACTTTTCTTGACTATTTAGGAAACTAAGAGCATGGTTGTCAGTAAAAACAATGAACTCTTTTGGCAGTAAATAATGTCTCCATTTTTTCAGAGCTTGCACCATTGCATACAGCTCTAGGTCATAGGTAGAATACCTCTGTTTGGCCTCATTCAACTTCTCTAAAAAGAATGCTACTAGATGTCTTTCCTGACTAAGAACAGCACCTATAGCCTGTTGGCTTGCATCACATTCCACAACAAATACTTTGTCAAAATCAGGGAGTACCAACGTAGGTAACTCGGCCACTTTCTGTTTCAATAGTTCAAAACTATCATCTACTTGTTTTGTCCATTGAAATTTACACTTCACTCCACCCTTGATGGTATTTAGAATAGGAGCACTTATGTGACTGAACCCTTTAATGAACTTCCTGTAAAAAGTTGCCAAACCATGAAAACTTCTTACATCTCCCACTGTCTTAGGAGTAGGCCAATTGAGAATAGCCTCAACTTTTGTAGGATCCATTTTCAAACAGCCATTAGAAATCACAAATCCAAGATACACTAGTTCAGTTTTCATAAAATCACATTTATCCAAGTTGATCATCAACTTACTCTCATGCAATTTCTTTAACACCTGTCCAAGATGCTTCACATGCTCTTCTTTGGTCCTGCTGAAAATCAATATGTCATCAAGATAAACAATAACAAATTTTCCAATAAATTCTACAAGTACCTCATTCATCCACCGCATGAAGGTGCTTGGAGCATTACTGAGTCCAAATGGCATGACAAGCCACTCATAGAGACCTTCATTTGTTTTGAAGGCAGTCTTCCATTCATCTCCCTGCCTTATTCTGATCTGGTGATAACCAGATTTCAAATCAATCTTGGAATAGTAACATGAACCACCAAGATAGTCCAACAGATCCTCAATTCTTGGCATAGGAAATCTATGCCTTATGGTGATCTTATTGATAGCCCTTGAATCTGTGCATAATCTCCATTTGCCATCTTTCTTAGGGGCAAGTACACTAGGGACTGCACATGGACTAAGACTTTTCCTAATCAAACCTTTCTCCAAAAGTTCTTGAATCTGTCTACCTACTTCTTCATTCTGCTGTGGTGTCAACTTATAGGCAGCTTTATTGGGTAATGTGGCTCCAGGAATCAAGTCAATCTGATGACTTATGTCCCTCATAGGTGGTAAGGAGTTAGGAGTATCCTCTACCACAAGATCTTGGTACTTATCCAGTAATTGTTGCACTTCCAATGGAATCTCCTTCTGTTGTTTGCTTTGCTGATTGGATACAGGCTTCATCATCAGTGCATACCCTTGGGTATCCTTCTCCTTCATGAGTTGTAGGAACTATTTGCCACTCACTAACATGACACTGTTGTCATTGCTCTTCTCTCCAACCTGCTCTGGTAAGGGATCCATCTGAAACTTCTTACCATTCTTGGTGATCATATATGTATTCTTTTCACCATCATGCTGTGCCTTCACATCATACTGCCAAGGTCGTCCAAGAAGAAGGTGACAAGCATCCATAGGAATAATTTCACATAGCACCTTATCCCTATAGTCACCTAGTTCAAACTCTACCCAAGTTTGTTCTTCCACCAAATAGTTCTGATTCTTATTCAACCAAGATATTTTGTGAGGATTAAGATGGGGTAATCTTTTCAGTTTACACTTTTCTACCATTTTAGTAGACACTACATTTTCAGTAGAACCTGAATCAACAATGATTTTACAGAGCTTATCATATGCTTTTCCTTGGGTTTTGAAGAGATTCTTCCTTTGTGGGGGCTCCTGCTTCAATGGCATCTTCATGAGGGTCCTCTTAATCATCATGTTCTCTCCTTCAAGTACTGGTGCAGCACTACCAATTGGTGAGTTTACACTTTGACAATCATCCTCCTGCAATAGTTGGTTCCTTCTCCCACCATCATGAGAGCTAGATGCCTTCTCAAGGCACTTACTTGCAGTGTGGCCTACTTGATTGCAGTTGTAACATCTTCCAGTGAAGACTCCACGTCCTCTGCCTGCACCACCACCTCTACCTCTGCCATTAGGTCTTCTCTAACCTCTGAAACCACCACCTTTCTGTTCTGTATTAGAACGTGATTCTTGTTGACTTGAACTTTCACCTTTGTTTGGCTGTCCTCTGCCAAAATTACCTCTTCCTCTATTGTTTCTGCCACCTCTTCCTCTATTATTTTGATCACCTCTCCTTTTCAGTTTATCCTCTGCCCTAGAGGCTAACTGAAAACATTCATCCATAGTCTTGGGAACCACCTATTAGGGTAAAATTGCAAATCAGGGCAAATGAATAATCAACAATGATAAAACCTAGCAATGCACAATGAAGCACAAGACAACATGAAAATCAAAATAAGAAATGTAAATCCAAACCGATCTCCACGCTATGCTTGATTTATCTCCATTGCTCTTCTCCACCTCGCATGAGCATGCAAGATTTTGAAGGATTATTGTTGGAAGAATGTTGGGTGCTCATTTTTGCAGCATAACATTAAGATGAAGATAATAGAATGAATGATAGATGAAGGATGCAAAGGCTCTAATGATATTTTGACAGAATAATGGTACTTGAAGCTCAATGCATGCTAGAAGATCTGGCAGAATAATGTTACTTGAAGCTCCATGCCTGCTAATGGCTTATGAGGGGGTTGATTTATAGGAAAGGCTTGGTTCCAATGGACGGCTGAAATTAAAAAGCTAATTGATTGATGTGGATGGCTAGGATTGATTAGGTTATCCCACTCTTCAAGGGAGTTGTAGTCATTTGACAAGTGTCAAGGAGGATAGGGCTCATGTGTGCTTGTGTACATAAAAAGTACTACATATAAAAGATATTAAATAAAACGCTGTAGTACCACTTATCTTTTTTAAATGAAGGAGGTACACATGTCGGCTAAATGATAAAGATAAATTAATTAAATAAATAAAATTTATTTAATTAATTGGAAAGTCGGCTTATGATGAGAACTTAATTCAAATAAAATATTTGAATTAGTTAGGATATGAGTTGGATATTAATTAAATAAATTAAGATTTATTTAATTAATTGGATAGTGGGATTAGGATATGATTGGGAAATTAATTAAATAAATAAAATTTATTTAATTAATTGGCTAAGTAGGATAAGGCTGGGATTGAATGGGATTCTAATTAAATAAATAAAATTTATTTAATTAATTGGCTTAATGGATTAAGTGGGATTAAGAGTGGGATTAAGGACAAAATGCTACAAGATGTCTAGGATAATGTTTTTAACTAGGTGTTGCTAGACATGGACAAAGTTGGGACAAATTTGGGTGTCTACATTTTGCCCCTCTTTGAGATGATGTTCGAGATGATGAGCTTTGTGTCGAGTAACATCATTTCAAAGAAGTTAAGGTATGGATAAAGGAAAAAGTTATGGGATGATGATGATGGAAAGAATAGGTTGGTGATGCCCCCTCGAGAGGATAGGTGGGTTGGACAAACACGGGTATGCTCTCGAAAAGAAATGGCTTGGCTACAAAAGAAAGATAAGGGGATAGATAGAAGAAATGGATGATGCGTTATGCTGCAATGAAAGTGAGCAACCATAATGTTTGATATAGCACTTGACGTTATGCACCAAGGTATAAGGACCAGGGTGACGATGTGTCTCGTGCCCCAGCATAATACAACCTTGTCTGGATACAAGATATGAATATTAGCTGGAATGATATCGATGTGATGCAAATGCAAGGTAAAAATGATAAAACACACAAGCAAGCAAGCATGCACAAATGATACAAAAACAAACAAGGTATTGCCCTTGTCTAGCTGTAAACCAATGATTAATTGCTGATTGATGATAGTAGAGAGTGTTGTCATTGCGGGGAAAGCTATATCCCTAGATCAACACAAGGATGTTTGTTGAGTTGGTTGGCTAGTTGATTGATTGCTTTGGCTTACAACAAGGCTAGGATCAAGACCATGGATTGCAATTGGATAACTTGGCTTGATTGATTAACTTGATTGGTATGGATTAAGGATGGGCTTGCATTGCATTTGGATCATTGCTTTGAACGATTTTAGTTGATCAATGATTAGATAAAGATTGATGAAGGATGATATGTGGTGGATTGAACTACTTTTTATTTGTTGAAGTGATTGGATTTGTTCTGATTGGAGTTGGATGCGATTGAGTTGATTTGCTTTGGTGTTGATGCTGATAATTGTTTAGAATGATGATAGTGATGGTGTGATGATTAGAGTGTCCACTCAATCTAAGCATAAGAAAGTGTTCTCTGTGTGCTCAAACGATGTAAAACAAATAAGGTATTTCCCTTGTCAAGTCATAAACCAATGATTGATTGTTTCATTGATAATGATAGATAGTGTTGTTATTGCGGGGAAAGCTATATCCCTAGATCAACACAAGGATGTGGGAACGCTATATCCCATTGATGATGATTGATGATGATTTATTGGGCTCATGACAAGATTAGGATAAAAAACTTGGTGATTTGATTGGATGATGTTCCTTGATTGATTAGCTTGCTTGATATGGATTAGTGTGACTTGAATTTAAGATCATTGCTTAGATTGATTTGATTGTATGATTGGAAGAAGTGATTGATTGAAATGGATGAATGAATGTTATTGATAGGAAGAATTGATGATGATGATGATTTGATTTTGATTGAATATTGATGGAGTTGATGGTTTTGGATGATGTGATTGGTTTTATTGCTTGGATTTTGTTGGCTATTTGATTTTTTTGGATTTTTTGAGAATATTTTAATTTTTTGGATTTTTGTTTTGGGATATTTTGATTTTTTTGGATTTTTTGAATGTTTTTGGGATGTCAATGGATTTACAATTTGGGTGGCCTTTGAGCTTGATACTAATGACAAGGGAAGACCAAGTCTAGGTGAAAGGATGGATGAATGGGATTGGATGGATAAAAGGATGGGTTCATAGTAAATGGGATGGAAAGGCTCATGATAGATGGATACATAAGAGGATAGGCCGTATAAGGTATGGATGCTTGCCTCATGATAAACGGATAGGTAGGCTATAGTGGAAAGCTTGGTGATAAATAGATGGGGATAAGCTATAAGATGGAAAGCTCATGATAAGGGTACACCATAGTGGATGGATCCTAAGGGAGCTAGGATGTGATCTTCAAAGGCTATGTTGCATAGGAAGAACTTGCCCCATTCTAGGTGGTAATGCTTAGGATTTTACATGATTGGATTTTACATGGTGCTTATGATGATAGGATGACATGATGGATTGGTTTAAGTGGGATGGATAAATGGTCAATGGATAAGACTTGGCTTGGAAAGAAGTTATGTCAAGAAATATCAAAACATGTTTCAACATTTTATCCCTATGTCTTTATCAAGATCAAAAGGTGGAAAGAAGGATAGACTCAACATGATAGGCATGTGGATGTAATGGCTAATGATGGTAGGATAGGATATGGCAAGACAGGACATGATAAGATGGAAAATGATAGGTTGGATGAGACAATGTGCCCCCAAGTGTAAGTGACATAGAAGATCAACCTACACATGACGCCTATTTACCAGGTTTTCATCATGGTACTAATCCAAGGCGCCTGTTTACCAGGTTTTCACCATTGGACGAAGGGATTTCTTTTTACTATTTTGATTTCTTTTTTTTTTTTGTATTTTTCTTTTTTTGCTTTTTAGATGGGTTGACAATTACACATGGCGCCTGTTTGCCAAGTTTTCACCATGGTAATGGATAGGAGGGACTCAAGTGGCTAGTGCTATGAAGGTTGATAGTGTCCCTTTAGAGATTGATGATGTCTTCGCATGGACCATGTCAAGTGTGCTCATAGATGTTGATAAGGGATTGCATGGATGAGAGATGGATTAGGTAGATAATGGATTATGATATGGAATTATGGTAGGGTAGGCTAGTAGCTTATGGTGTGGATTTATATAGGCTTATGGAATGAATATGGATGAAAAGTTTATGCCAAAGCATGGACCATAGGGTTAGCATGGGGGAGATATGTAGGATAATGGATAGAAGATGGGGAGATGTAGGCATGTGTGAATGTTTTGGAATGGAAGGGAATCATGACCAACGGCTGCACACACCGTGATAAACATTGAAGCTTTTGATGGGATGGTGGTGTAGGAAGCAATGGAGATGTTTGCTTAAGAAATGGTTGATGAAGTGATTTAGGAACCCACATAGATTTAGTATGTTTAGTGCTTTTGCTTTGTTTGTGGGATTGTTGAAGGGAATGGAAGTTTTGGATGGAAATAGGCTCTTGGATAGATATAGGTGGTTGGGATTCTTGAGATGTGGATGAGGATGCCTCATTTACTTTGCTAGCTGTTTGCTTAGGAACCCAAACCATTTTGCTTTTGGACTTTGCATTTGGAGGTAAGGGTTTGGATGGATACTTTGATGAACTTTGCTTTGAGTTTGATTCTTTATGTCCTAAGGTATGAAGACCTTTATGATTTTTGGTAAGATTTTTAGCTTTATAGGGAGAGGCATCAAAATTTTTGCTTTTGAATCCCATGGGTTGGGTGGAGTGGATGGAAGCTTTATGCTTAGGCGATGTGTGCATTTGTTGGCCAGGATTAGGGATGTAAGGATACTTATGAATGATAGGCATGTTAGGTGTTGGAAGCAATGGTGGCAAGGTGGATGGAGGGATATTTGGAGTTGGTAAAAGTGGAGGCAAAGTGGATGGCGGAAGGTGTATGGTCACATGCTTTTGACATTTATAGGATGATAGAGATGGAATGGCTACATATGTTTTGGGTAGATGATAGGGGGTGCGATGGAAAGTGGTAGACTTAGGATGCATGAAGGGATTACCAACATCTTTAGCTTGTTTACCTTGGGGTGTGTATCCAAGGCCATATGAGCATGGAGGAATCTTGACATGGTTTGGCTCCAAAATACCTTGTTCATAAAGGTCTAGACCTTTTCCTTTGTAGTTCATGTTTTGGAGCATGCGATGAACTATAGGACTTGGTGTGCTTTGAACATTAGACTTGAGCTCATTATTGGATGAAGAAGGTGAAGTGGATAAAGGTTGTTGTTGTCCTAAGGAAGAACACTCATGTATAAGGGTGGTAAGACCAATAGGACATGATGGTGGACTTGAAGTGGAATCAATGATGAATGTGGAAGGAGGATCATTAGGATCTTGATTAGCATTGTGTTCACTAAGATCCAAGTTATTTGTTTGATCTTTTATGCTCACTTGGGGGACAAGTGTCTCATCATGACAAGTGGATGTTTGCTCATTATGGATAGGGCTAGATGGTGGATGATTAGGAGCAATGCAGATATCTTGCTCATGGATAGATATAGGATTATGGATAGGATCAAGGTGCTCATGGATAGCTTCTTCATAGGTATCATCTTGATCATAAAGAAGGTAAATGTTATGGATGGGTTGCATGAAAGTGTTTTGATCTTGGGTTGGAATAGGGCTTAATGTTTCCACATGCTTAGGATTAAACCTTTGACATACCTCTTGGGTTGCTTGAATGGAAGTAGATGACTCTTGGATAGGCTCTTGGTCAACAACATACGAACATGATGACTCTTGACTTGGATTAATGATAGAAGATTCGCAAATAGGCTTGATGTCTTGTAGGTCACATGATGGGCTTGAAGGGCTAAGAATGTTAATTGAGGACTCTTGGATAGGCTCAAGGATAGGTGGAGCACATGATGGGATTATAGGATTGGACATGACCTTTGGAAGTTCTTTGGTAGGCTCATGAATGGGTGTTTGACATGGAGGTAGTTTATTCCTAGCTAGTAGCCAATGGATCACATCCGTTGCAAGTGTATGAGTGGATGAGCAATATAATGGATGGATGATAATAGTAGATGGTGTTGTAGGCTTATGATTAGGATTAGGTTGAGGGCTAATTGGATTGGATATATTAGGATTAAAGGGGGGTGATACATAGGATTGGGATGATGTGGCATGTTTTCCCATTATAGGTAGGTACACCTTGTAAACAATTGGGACAAATATTGGGCATTGATTTGTATTATGGCTTTTGGTCCTATGGTATGCACAATAATCATGTTCATCATATGGACTTTCTTCACATGGGTTGATGGGGGGAAGTTCAATGAGTTTTGCTTCAAGCATTCTTTGTAAAACTATCTCAGCCGCATCCTTTGGTGAACGATTAGAATGACATGGTGATGAAGGTAATGGAGGGCTTGGTGGTGTGGAAGATGGAGGGACCAATGGACTAGGGGTAGGATCACATGGTGGTGTTGGAATAGGACTTGTTGGCTCATGTGTTGGCATGGGATTGGATGGTGGAGGCCACTCTAGATTGGTATCTCCCTTGTCAAAGGTAATTAAGTCTTGCATAGGATAACTTGGACTCATTTGATTTATGTACAAGGGACCACTTAGACTTGCATGTGCTTCTTGTTGCAAAGGTGGACTTAGGTCTATCAATGGTGCTTGGTGGTCTTGTTGAAAAGGTGTACTTGGACTTGCTTGATTTATGTACAAGGGACCATTGGGACTTGGATGTTGTTCTTGTAATATCACTTGATTGCTTTGTGGATGGGTTTGGTAGTGCATTGGAATGTCAGTATGAGGGATTTGATAAGCTTGAGGTGGAGGTTGATAGGTTGATGTGGCATTGACTTGGTGGATAGGTAGATTAGGTTGATAAGAAGTTGATGGATATGACATGTGGCTATGAAGTGGATTAGTTTGATAGTGAATGGCTAAGGATTGCTGTACTTGTTGAGCTTGACTAGTGGCTAAAAGGTGTTGGACTTGGGCTACGAAGTGTTGCAGTTGAGGTGATTGACTTGCATGGGGTTGAGCTCTTTGGATGAAGAAGTGTAATGTTTCAATGGCATCTTGGTTTAGGGGTTGTGATCCTTGATAAAGATTTTGGAGGAATCTTTGGAATTTGATTTCTAGGTCCTCTAGTGTAGACATGTTGTCACTAAGTGTTTGTCTTAAGTCCTTTTAGCAAGTGCTTGTTTAAGGATTTGGATGATGATGTGGCTTATTTGGATGACTTGGCTATGTTTGGGATGAAAGTGATTGGGTTTGAATGTTATTGGAAGAATGTGTAGGATGACTTGTCTTTATGTGTTTGGGTGTTTCGAGCTTGATGTGGCAATATTCAAACAAATGATTATGCATATACACACATGAATCACTCACGCAAGACACATAAGCAAGCTGTTAATTTGAAAGAATGTGATGATGGTTAAGCAAGCACGTGAAGACAATTCAACAAGTCCTAGTTAAGGCAAGGCCACTATCACAAGGAGGTTCTAGTGAAAATCTGGGGGACCAGCACCCCATGAGCATCCAGCAAGCCACTTAAGACTTTAACTAACCCTACTAGGAGTTTTAATATACACAAAGGTACACCTCCTTTCAAGTTAGCACTGTATGGTGAGCGCTAATACCGGTTAGACTTGGCTTTCGCCTTATCTTCTAATTTTTATAGCGGACCGGATGAAAGTACCACTTGAGGTCATTCCCTTGGGGTGGATACCAAGGCAGGCCTCTCTAAGGCTAAACAAAAGCAACACAAGTAAATGTTTTTGATCTCCAAGTTCGTGTTGGAACGCGAGGAGAGAGCATACACATTTACTTGGTCACACTCGCATGGGGTTCATTAACCTTAGAAGTTCAATGTGTGGAAGACAATGCAAGCACTTGTTTGTTTTAAAGCCCAAATCTAAATGTGATGAAAGACAATGGTTCGTTTTAGCCCAATGTTTTGATGTGAATTTGCAAACAATTGTTCGTTTTATGCCCAAAATCCAAATGTGTTTGCAAACAATGATTAGAAGATGAAAGAGATGAAAGATTAGAATGAGTGCACCTGGTTAATTCGCTATCCAAATTGTTGTAGATGTTGATGTCAATGTTGCTCCAGCTCCTTATGATCACCTACAACATAAAAAAAATGATATTATAATGCAGGCATAAAAAATAGGCTCATCAGGCAAGGAAAATTGTAATTTTATATGCATAGCTGAATTAGATTTGATTATTTTGATAGATTTTTGATTTGAAAATTAAAAAATTAAAGAAGAGATCCCCATTAATTTTCAAAGAGCTTTCCGAAAATGTAAAGAAATCAGAAAAATTCCCTGATTTGCGCCCAGAAATGCGGATTTATGAAAACGGTATAGTCGGCAAAGATCTGATATTTTCGCATAGTAAACGACCTCTAAATTAAATCTACAAAACATAGACCCCCATTAGAATTTCAAGAGCTTTCCAGAAATGTAAAAATTTCCAAAAAATTGGCTGATTTACGCCCAGAATTGTGATTTTATGAAACAACATAAAAACGTGATAAATCCCGCAAAAATTGCGATAAACCCAAATTTTTTCTGCTGTAGCTTCTTTATATCATGGACAAACTTCTGCTAAAATCTTGTAGAGAAATTCCAAGCCGTTTAGAAGATATGATGCAATCTTTAAAACCTAGGGTTTTGTCCAAAAAGTAGCAGATCTGCAACAAAAAGTTAATTAAACCTGCAAAACTTGACAATGGAGATTAGATGAATACAAATTTTTACTACAAAAACCTGCAAAAAAGATCAAGCGAAGTGAGTCCCATCGGGCGTGCCAAATGTATGTTAGGGTAAAATTACAAATCAGGGCAAATGAATAATCAACAATGATAAAACCCTAGCAATGCACAATGAAGCACAAGACAACATGAAAATCAAAATAAGAAATGTAAATGCAAACCGATCTCCACGCTATGCTTGATTTATCTCCATTGCTCTTCTCCACCTCGCATGAGCATGCAAGATTTTGAAGGATTATTGTTGGAAGAATGTTGGGTGCTCATTTTTGCAGCATAACATTAAGATGAAGATAATAGAATGAATGATAGATGAAGGATGCAAAGGCTCTAATGATATTTTGACAGAATAATGGTACTTGAAGCTCAATGCATGCTAGAAGATCTGGCAGAATAATGTTACTTGAAGCTCCATGCCTGCTAATGGCTTATGAGGGGGTTGATTTATAGGAAAGGCTTGGTTCCAATGGACGACTGAGATTAAAAAGCTAATTGATTGATGTGGATGGCTAGGATTGATTAGGTTATCCCACTCTTCAAGGGAGTTGTAGTCATTTGACAAGTGTCAAGGAGGATAGGGCTCATGTGTGCTTGTGTACATAAAAAGTACTACATATAAAAGATATTAAATAAAACGCTGTAGTACCACTTATCTTTTTTAAATGAAGGAGGTACACATGTCGGCTAAATGATAAAGATAAATTAATTAAATAAATAAAATTTATTTAATTAATTGGAAAGTCGGCTTATGATGAGAACTTAATTCAAATAAAATATTTGAATTAGTTAGGATATGAGTTGGATATTAATTAAATAAATTAAGATTTATTTAATTAATTGGATAGTGGGATTAGGATATGATTGGGAAATTAATTAAATAAATAAAATTTATTTAATTAATTGGCTAAGTAGGATAAGGCTGGGATTGAATGGGATTCTAATTAAATAAATAAAATTTATTTAATTAATTGGCTTAATGGATTAAGTGGGATTAAGAGTGGGATTAAGGACAAAATGCTACAAGATGTCTAGGATAATGTTTTTAACTAGGTGTTGCTAGACATGGACAAAGTTGGGACAAATTTGGGTGTCTACACCACCATACTGAACTCATCCTATATATTGTACCTCAGTCCATCCAGGTATCTGGCCACCATCTCTTTTTCTTCTTCTCTGTGATTGGCTCTCATGCTCAATCTGTGGAATTCTTCAGTGTATGTAGCCACGTCCATATCTTTCTGCCTAAGATGATTAAACTTTCTGATGGTCTGCAGATCATAATCACATGGTAAGAATTAGGATCTCAACATGGCCACCATTCTGCTCCACTTGGTGATTGGACTCTTTCCAACCTTCTCCCTTTCACATTGAGTGTAGTTCCACCAAACCAATGCAGAACCTCTTAGTCTGGTCTTTGCAAACTTCACTTTCTTACTATCACTATACTCTTTGAAGTCAAAGTAATTACTTATGGCTTCAATCCAGTCCACAAGAGTATCTCCATCCAGTTTCCCATTGAACGTGGGAACATCCATTTTCGGATCACCACTATCTCCATGACCCTTGAGTGCATTCAGGAATGCCTTTTGATCAGCAGACATACCTTCTCCTTGAGGATTCTCTCCAGTTTCTCCTTCTTCATCCTCCTCTGACTCAGAAGTGCTTCCATCCTTCTCTTTGGATCTTTCTTCCTTCAGTCTCTCTTCGAGCATTTCTTCCACCATCTTCTGGATGGCTGCTTTACTCATCGTCTTGGGAGGCATTGTGCTAGCCTCTGTTTCTATCTCCAATTCTTCGTCTGACATACACGACTGTGATTCAGAATATTGGCTCTGATACCAATTTGATGTAGAGTGCCAGCAGAAGCGAATGAAGATTTGACTATATCTTCACTATCGGCAAGAGGTCTCCCAAGTTCTCACCGATATCCCCGTAGCGGTTAGTTGCCTATCGGCAACACCTCATACATTGGCCGGTCCACCATAAGTCTCCCCGAAGCTTCCCTCATGCCGATGAAAAGTTTGACATTGGTTGCCTTTGGCAACACCCAGACTATCGGGCGACGAGAAATATCTCAGGCCGATAGACTCCGTTACTCTGATGACCAATCTTCGTCGGCCAGACTTCCTCCTTCGGCGAAGCTTCTTTCACCTACACCGACACCTTGTCTCTCGCCGATATTGTCAGGCACATCGGCCAGATCCTCAGCTTTGGTAAGACTCCGGTTCGCGGCCCCGATGGTTCATCTCATTCCGATGAGTTTCTATCGGTGGGACTCTAACGGTCACCATGACTTCTTCGGCTTCCCCCGACAAGGTTCCTCATGCCGATACTCTTTATCAGTGATACTCTGAGGATGTCTCACCGATCGGTGAAACTGTATACCGTCGGCTAAGTGTATTTTCCTTAGCCCAATATCGTTTCTCTCACCGATGCGAATAACAATGGTATGTGTCTCCGACACTATACCAATCTTCGACAAGACGGAGAGTCTTTCACGCTGATGGATCTCCAACTGTTCTGAGGCGCCGAACTAGAATTCTTTTCGACCGAACAATGGAATTTGGCCGTTTCATATATCAAACCCTCGATCACTTGTAGCAATCTGATCCCACATCAAAACTATCCAATTTCACTCTGATTTCCTGACTAGCCACATGACGATGTCTAGTCGAACTTGACTGAGTTCGCTGGCTTCCTGGGTAAGAATTCAACAACAACAAACGTGAAAAGTCTTTCCCCCATCACACTGATACTACACGAGGCCTCAGCGGACAGAGGAAAGGGTCTCCATGTATGAATCAAAACCCTACTCCTAGGTTACAAACCAACCTCTGTGGAACCGTTGGTTTTACACCGTCTGCAAACTATAGAAACACTACGGATTGACAGATAGCATCCAGTTAGGGTTTCTATTTACAAAATCAGAACAAAGATATCAAATCACCAAGAACAACCAAGAGAAATCAACATAGATCATGCCTAGAACTCTCTTTATTCATTTATCAAACAAAACTTGTTGTAATACACACACTTCTCTGCTCCGTGTGACATACAACCTGCCTCTAAAGAAGATGTAGAGACAGCAGTTATCCCCTCCAACCGTGCAAACTGATTTTCAAATCAGTTAGCCGTTGGTTTACCCTTCATACAAGCAAAACTACATGTGTGCCTTGCACAATTACATTCATGGGACCAAATTGACTCTTATTACAAAATGAAATGGCTTAAGAGCCTTATGAGACAACAAAAGAAAAGATGACCCTGCACTACAGAGAATGTGCTCCTGCACCACTTACCCTCGAATAATTTTAATACCCCTACTGATCCCAAAGCAAGCAATAATTCAGGATTTCCTAAGGTCAATACTTAGTATTTATCACCACAAAACATAGTATCAAAATCTTTGAGCATGCCTCATGAGTCTGACAAGTTAGTCACCTACTTGGCAGATGAGATGAAGAAGATCAAAATCAGCCTATCCTTGTTAGAGTTGCTGAAAACTCCAGCCATTAAAAAAGCATTTATGAAATCACTAGATGATCCTGCTCCTAAAGAGGATACTCATCCATCAGGTCAATCTAGAGGTAAGGATCATGCTGCGAGAGATAATAATGTTTAAACTAAAGTCCCAGCTACTATTCAAGCTACGGTGACTTCTCACATGACCTTGTATAGAGATAAAAGTGAATCACCTCCATTCCTCCTAACCATACGAATGTTTAGTAAAAACATGCACAATTGTCTAGTGGACTCAGGAGCATCCACGAATGTCATGCCTTTAGCCATATGTAATGCTCTAGGGTTACATCTTGCTAAATCCTTGAAGAAGGTAACCCAACTAGACAAAACAAAGGTGAACGTAATAGGGGAGTTAACTCACATTCACATGCAATTGGCATCAGACCCCAAGATCCAATATTATATTGACATTCAGGTAGTTGACATACGTGATACATATGGTATGTTACTCAATAGAGATTGGTCCAAGACCCTCAAAGGATATATGTCTATTGACTTCAGTCATATGTGGTTACCTTGGAAAGGTATACCAAACCAGATAAGGGTAGATGTTGAACCAAGAATGAAACACATGATCACCAAGTACAACAAAACAAATGAGATCATGTACATGAATGTTGAACCTGGAGTATATTCTATTAGACCTCAGACTGTCAGAATAGAGGAGGTACTGATGTATGACTTTCATGATGATCATGATCCTGATGATCATCCTCATGATGATAATGCTGTAATCTTAAGATCTGATTATGATCATGGAGATGAAATAGAAGTAGACCATTTCAAAAGTTTTGAAATATACTTGTCTAAACAGGTAGAACACTGTCGATTATTAGATATACCTATTCATGACATTTTGATTGATGGTCAGATTACATGATGAAGCACATTCTAAGAAAACTTGTGGAGCATGCATTGACATGTTGGAGCTCGAGCAAACATGCGGAGAAGCATCATCATCATCATCAAAGGTAAGTTCCATATATAGTGATGATGATCATACTGATTCTTGTTTGTCTACTGTAGGAACAGGAGAAGATGTGAGTCAGAATGAAGATTTTATCCAAAAGATAGAAGAAATTCTGGTCTACAATGAGAAGAAGGATAATAGAAATACTAAGATCACCCCTAGGAGTCATTGTCTAATGGAGTTAGATTACGAATTATCTGATGATGACAGAGGTAGTAATTTGACCATATTTGAGAAATTTTTATCAAAGGAAATTAAAAAGATGATAGAACATAAGAAACCTCCACAAGATGAACTGAATGAAGGATGGTGTAGATTGCATGAGGCACCTCACTCAGAGACTACCTGTTCACTATGCCTAGATATTTTAAAGAGGCATATGATGCCTAGTTTAGAAGATCTTCCTTCTGGTGATAAAAAGAAAGCAGATAGATCAGCTTCCCAGAAGAAAGGAAGGATGAAATCTAAGAAGGTTGAAATTCCTAAGTTAAAGTCAATATCAAGTGGAGCAACTGCCAGAGCTGCAAAGAAGAAAGAAAGCTCAGCTGAGCCTCCTCTAAAGATAAATTGTGGATCCTTAGATTCGATGGATCCAAGTCGAAACAAGGTGCTAGAGTAGGAATTGATCTCATAGATCCATCAAGAAAGTCCTACCTAGCAGCCTATAGACTGCAATTTCCCTATAATAACAATGTAACAGAGTATGAGGCTCTAATACATGGGAAGTTGTTTACCCTTAAGAAGAAAGTAAAAATTTTACATGTCTATGGAGACTCAGAATTAGTGGTGAGACAAGTAAGAGGAATTTACTCTTGTAATTATAGAAAACTATCTAACTATAGGCACAGGGTCTGGGAATTGATTGATGACTTTGATGCATTTAATATCACCCACGTACCCAGAGAGCAGAACCATGGAGTAGATGCTCTAGCCCAGGCTGCTAGTACCTTAGAGCCATTGTCTATTTCAGGTTTAAAGAGGTTCTTAGTAGAATTGATATCAGTGCCTTCTGTACCTGATAATGTTACTAACCTCCAGGGATTCAATGATGATCAGTATATCCTAGATTTCATCTCCAATAGAGATATATTTGATGCTTAGATCATAGATGAGAACAATGTGGAATATCATGTTTGGGAAGAAGAGGAAATATTAGAGTTGCCTAGCAACGGGATTCCCAAAGGTATGATTGAATTAGAAAGAGCCTTTGACTTGGATAATATGTTGAAGCAGAAGGATCTTCCAAAGGCTGATGGAGGACAATATTCACAAGTGAATATTGGACAAAATGATGACAAGAGAAATGTCTTGATTGGTAAGGTCTGCACACCAGAAGAATTAGAAGGAATAAATTAGGCACTTAAAGACTACATCCATGTCATTGCATGGACTTATGATGAGCTGAAAATGTATGACACATCAGTCATAACTCACACTATACCTCTCAAACCAGATGCTAAACCTTTCAGACAGAAGCAAAGGCTAGTCAATGCCTTGTTGGAGCCTATAATTTTTGAGGAGGTTAGAAAGTTGTTAAATGCCAGGATTATATTTCCTATGAGACACTCCACCTGGGTAGCCAATCTAGTCCCAGTGAGAAAGAAGAATGGAGACATCAGACTATGTGTGGACTTCAGGAACTTGAACAGAGCATCAGAGAAGGACAATTATCCTCTACCTTCCTTAGATGAAGTCCTGCAGATTGTCAATGGAGCAAAAATATGTCATTCTTGGATGGTTTTTCTGGTTATAATCAGGTAATGGTTGATAAAATTGACAGACTAAAAACTGCCTTCACCACAAAGTGGGAGATCTTTGCTTATAGATGCATGCCATTTGGGCTGATAAATGCTGGAGCAACATTCTAGTGTGTAATGGACATAGCCTTCAGAGGCTTAATAGAAAAGTGTATAGTCATATACATGGATGACTTAATAGTATTCTCTAAAAATAGAGAAAACCATGTAGCAGATCACAAAAATGTATTGAAAAAATGTGAACAATATGGGATATCCTTGAACCCCAAGAAATGCATATTCAGGGTGACAACAGGAAAGTTACTAGGCCATCTAATAACTAAGAATGGAATTATCATTGATCCTAACAGGGTGGAGTCCATTATGAAATTACAGTTTCTAGGAAGCAAGAAGAACTCAAATCTTATTTTGGTAAGATAAATTTTGTGAGAAAATTTATCACTGACTTTGCTGAAATAGTTAGACCTTTAAATGCTATGCTGAAGAAGGATGCAAAGATTGAGTGGACAATAGAAGCCAAAGCAACTTTTGAAGACATAAAGAAGGCTATATCTGAAGCTCCAGTACTGATCAGTCTAGACTACACCAAGGACTTCTATATCTATTCATTTGCTTCAAAGCATACCTCTGCAGTAATGTTGACACAAAGGAATGAAGAAAAAGAAGAAAAGCCTATAGCATTCATGAGTTGTCCATTCAGAGATGCAAAACTCAGGTATATGGATGTAGAAAGGTAGGCTCTTGCTTTGGTCAGAGCAATAAATAAATTTAGGCACTATATCCTAAGAAGCAAAGTGATTGCTGTGGTGCCGGATGCAGCAGTGAAGATGCTGTTAATGCAGAGTGAGCCTGGTGAGAAAAGAGCTAAGTGGATCATGGTACTACAAGAATATGACATGGATATCACACCCATGAAGTTGGCGAGAGGACAGGCTTTAAGCCAAATGATATCATAAATTGATCCAAATATCACAAGTTAGCAGTATGTTATCAATGAGAAGGACAATGGAGAGTGGTACTCAGATATCAAGCAAATCCTGATCACTGGAAGATGTCCTAGATTGCATGCTTCACAAAGAAGAGCCCTGAAAATAAAGTCCCAGAAGTACATGATGAAAGCAGGAGTACTTTTCAAGAAAAATTATGAAGGAATATACCTAAGATGCCTAGAGAAGCCTGAAGCAGATAAAGTATTATCAGAATTACATGACAGGTTTGGAACAGCACATGGGTCATCCTTGGCCACCACACATGCAATCCTTAGAGTAGGATACTACTGGCCCACAATTTTCAAGGATACTACTAAGCACATTAAATGCTGTCATGTATGTCAGGTAGCTACCAACAGAGAGAGATATGCTACTCAACCCCTGCAGCTAGTGATGGAAGAGCACCTATTTGCACAATGGGACATGGATTTCATAGGACCAATTAATGCTCCATCATCATCAGGCCACAGGTACATTTTAACCATTACTAACTACTGTACTAGGTGGACTGAAGCCACTAGCAGCAACACTTGCAGTGCAGAAGATGTCATCAGATTTCTTGAAAGTAATATAGTCACTAGGTATGGGGTTCCCTATGCTCTGGTAAGTGATAACGGCTCTGCTTTTACTTCAACCAAATTGTCAAGTTGGGCCTTTGATTATGGGATCATACTAAAGTTCTCATCTAATTATTATCCCCAGGGAAATGGATTGGTAGAATCCACTAACAAAAATTTTCTGAATATCATAAAGAAGTTAGTAGACAAGAACCCTAGGGAATGGAATACACTTCTAAAATATGCCTTATGGGTAGATAGAACCAGAAACAAGGCCGCATTAGGAAACTCACCTTATCATTTAGTCTATGGGGTGGATCCCATGCTCCCTATTAACCTGAAGATTCCTACCCTACAATTTGCCCAAGAGTACCTAGGCATAGACAATAACCAAGAAGTCAGGTTGCTTCAACTGATGCACCTGGAAGAGAAAAGAAGTCAGGCAATTGATCAATTTGCCAAACATCAGGCTATTGTCAAATGCTGGTTTGACAAAAGAGCCAAAGTCAAAGCCTTCGGGATATCTAATTTAGTCCTGATGTGGGATAAAGCCCATGAGAAGAAAAGAGACCATGGTAAGTTTGATAAATTATGGATAGGTCCCTTCCAAATTTTGGAGATATTAGGAGATAGTACTTTTAGGCTTAAGAACTTGACAGGTGAGGATGTTCTATTGCTAGTTAATGGACAGTTCCTCAAACATTATTTCCAAGCCTAAGTTGCTTCATGTCAGTCATGTGTATCATAATGTATATTTGTATAGTTGTTTGTACAGTGTTTTACTTTTGTTTTTGCTTTGCTTGCTTGTTGAGTTTTGTTTTGGTTAGTCAAGATGATGCAGCTCATCACCCTACAAAATAACAAAATGGTTAAGATTCAAGTGATGAGAACACATTTATATATAGGTTGTGACCCACTTTGAGAAAGTCATCATGATTGGGTCTATGATATCTTTTCATCAGGGTGCCTTTTTCCTAACTAAAGTGATTTCTTCACAATGACTCACCTAACAGCCTTGGGTCTATTGAAAATACAAGTATAGGTGTTAAGTGAAAAATCTAAAGGGACTCCCCTACTACCAGTGCAATCTCCAACCTAAAATAGCAAGTGACCATACCTTTCATTCCGAGCTTACATGATGACATCATATATATGAAGTATAAATGTGAAAAAATAAAAAAATATAATAAAATTAGGCCATCTAAGTAACTCTACTGGGGCCATAGACGCCTGTTGGCAGTGGGGCTCTACTTAGGGGGATTGTATAGATAACCTTGCCAGGGCTATAGATGCCTGCTGGCAGCAAGGCTCTATCCAGGTTGGCTATGAGGGATGATCTCCAACCATGTAGCTTAACACTAGTTACTCATGTTTTCAACTCGTTTTCAAGATGAGGATAATTAATCATTTGCAAACTACTAATCCTTTGTTAGCATTGTTACCATGAGAACATTTTATCATTCAGAAAGATTATGATGCTTATGCTTAGAAAGAGTTAGAATTCTATGTTAGAATGTGCTCACATCACTTGAATCATTGGAATTTTAGTGTTTTCTTTGGTGGCAAGTTGTTGTGTGGTTACACAACATGCCCCATTTTGACTTGACAAAACAGGGACCCAACTTTTTTGTTTGGCTTTGCTTGTGTTTTTTGTTTGCTGGTGGTCTGGTAAAAGTAAGTCAATACAGATGATCCTACATAATAGGTACTTGGTAGGTCATCATGATGAGGTTAATTTTTCAAAGTTAATACTTCATGATAATAACCTCATGCTTGAAAAGAGCACAAAATTTCATGTAGGTTTGCCTTTTAGATCACCCTGATATTCCTTGGGGAACAAAAGTTATGATGATTCAAAGATCTAGTCAAACCTGATATTCGAAGGGGAGGATCAGATTTCTTAATATCAATCATCTTATAAAAGATCACCCCGATCTAATATTATCAACCGATAAAATCATTTGCTCCGAACATCCGGACATCAACTTTATGTGATAGCGATATCTACCTGACAAACAACATCATGTATTTTGCGAAGGTCATATTTTGAATATCACCCAATATTCAAAATATCACCCTATCTTTCAAATATCATCTTGTCACAAAATATCACCCCGAACCAATATCCGGATGATGTCATCCAAACCAGGTAAACAAAGAAATAAACATGACAATGACATCACCATCCTTTTTACCTCGTGGAGGTATATTTCCAAACATGACCCTTCCTACATAACATGATGATGACATCATAGAGTCACAATGCTGAACTAAGTCATTATCCTAATGACATCATCCTGATATTTCGACAAGGGGTCATTTAGTCCAGGGGATCATATTTGAACATCACTTGATATCTGATTATCACCCGATATTTGAATATCATCCTATCCTGCAAAGATCACCCCACGCCTTGCCACCATAACATTAAATGCCATAAAGGTGGTAGGTGGTTCCCACCGATTACGAACCTGATACATACACCTAGTGAGATCCTGAGTTGTCATACAGAAAATCCATAATTTTGATCAATTGATCCCTAATTTTACCCTAATTTTACCCTAAAGAGGAAATTAAAAGTGATTTACATAATCATTTTACACTCATCTTGCGATAAAACAAGTTTTTACAGAGTACAGCTTGCAAACTCTCATATGACTACCTGTGGATGCATAGAGCTTGTACCAGAATGAGAAACATGAGCATTGTTGGTATTTGAATTCCTTTCACATAGTTATCAGCATAATTAAGAGGATAAACACATCAGGTAAGTAACTGAAACCCTCTTGTTGTCTTGTTCTGCATATCTAGGTATCATGGTGTTTTCTAGTTTGAAGTTCTAAATTATGCATATTGGGATAAATGAAATATTGAAAGAGTATAACATGCATGATGAATAATGAAGATACAACGTATTTGCATGCTTGTAAGATATCAATTATAAGACCAGTTTTGTTAATTGCAGGCATCCATGGTGGATAAGCGGTTGGCTAAGTCAGAGCCAAAATTTCTAAAACCTATGTTTGCTCAACCCGAGGGTGTCCAGTTCAAATATGGAGCCATCACAAACATGCACCAAGGGAATACAGATCTGGCTACATGGTCGGTCAAAATGAGCGATAGAAAGAATAACAACACCTTGCTAGATGTAGTCTTTGCATCTAGAATGTGGAATGCAGCTAGTTTCACTTATTCCATGGAAACTCCTAAGCTGGTTATTGAATGTGCAAGAAACTATAACCCCCAATCAAGGAAAGTAGAGAAGCATGGCAGAGTATATGCAGATCTGTCTATCAAAGGTATTGCTGCTACATTCAGTTTGTCATTGGGCAAAAAGGTTGCCAACATACATTTGAAGAAATCAGAAGTAGAATATGAGAATAACAAGAAGACTGCTAGGAAGAAAATGTACCAATGGAGAGCAAAGAATAGTCCTTATCCTGCAGCTGCTAAACTTCCAGTACACTTATATAAATTTGACTTTGACTTTGAATACCAGTACATGATAGCCCTGCTCAACAGAGAGACAGGCTAGCCTGATGCTGGAAGTTTTAAGGACTGGATGTATGCAATCATCTTGATGTGCCTTTACATAGATAACAAGCCAATGTGGGCTAAGATGATAAGTGATGCTCTAGATAAGCAGTTGTTGAACCTAGGAGGTTCAGATTGTTCCTTCTACATGACCTCATACATTGTTTAATCATGTGCCTATAAGGGTACATTTGATGCATTGATTACAGATGGGAGAATTGGTGGCACAGTAAATGATGCACATATATGGGATCATCATCCCTAGCTGCAAAGAGCAAATTACCTCTAGGATTACAAATTAGTGAATGATGCATTCTCTATGCATCTGGTAAGAACAATGGAGGAGGACAGAACTAAAAGACTGAGCATGGAAGCTCAAGAAGTCATATATATGCATGGAGCCTTGTTTATTCAATTTGCAACTTTCTCTTACATCAGGATTGAAGGCTTTAGGGAGGAACCTCTCATGCTCCCAAGATACCCTACAGATGTGGTTGTCTTAATGGAATTGTTAAGACAAATTTGCACAATACTGAATGCTTACAAAGCTAACAACAAGCTTCCACTAGTATTGTTTCCAGTTACAATGGGTTGGTATACGTGCCCATATTCTAAGAATATTAAGAAGGCTGTAGCTGGTCTAACTATGATGAATTTCCAGCCATTTCCATTGAAAAGGTCATATGATCCATATGGCAAGATGTGAAAGATCATTGGGAAGCCCATCCATCGAAGACATCTTGAAGACTTCTGGGTAGATTGTGAAGATGAAGCCAAAGTTAGAAGAAGAAAATATCAAAGGCTGACTCTCAACCAGATTAGGACATTCGACTGCATCCTAGTGCCAACACAATTGAAGAAAGATGATGGCAGGATCATGGTGGATGAATATGAAGAGAAAAAGATATATAATGATACTATCTTAGTGCCTAATCTCACTCAAGTGGAGGATATTTCATTGGATCAGTTTACAAGTAGGATCTTACAGTTGACCCAAGCTTGGGTAACTGAACAGGCTACTGCATTGAAGAAAAAGGGTGTTGCCCTTACTGTTGACAATAAGAAGAAAAGACAGGAGATTTCTGAAGATGAATATGATGATTTCTTGAATGAGAAAAGGAAGTCTAAGGGAGAAAGGTTGCCATCTTCGCAACAACAAAGCAAAAGACCCCCTAGAGGTAAGAAGATTGATAATGAACCTAAAGGGGTGATTATTGAGAGAGTCAGTATAATAGCTGAGGGTACATCAGCACCAGGACAGGCATTGGCATCATCAGTACTGCTTCTAGTAGATAAGAAAAAAACTAAAAAGATCTAGAGACCACCTACACAACCTACTAAAACACATGAGGGTCAAGCATCACAAGTATAGACTGAAGAGGATATTCCTTTTGATGAAGAGCCTGCAGAAAAAGACCCAATGCTCCTCACCAGAAAAAGAAAAGCACCTCAGTTGATAGCAACTACACCTAAGAAACCAAGAACTTCAATGAGAGGTGAAATAAAACAAACCCCTATAATGCTAAAAGGGGCAGGTGGAGAAGTATTCAATAAGGAATTGCAGCATAACATTCCACTTCCCACCATTGTAAAGTTTAAAACTAAACAAGCAAAAGAACAAATGAAAGAAGCCTCTAAGGCAGTTCAAAGTGGTCTAGTCTCATTAGATGAGACAGTTGACCTATCTGATGATGAGGTGGTGAAGGATGTAACTTCACAAAGAATGGAAACCCTTGCTGTTGGAACCTGGGTAACTCCACAAGGTACACCATCAGTCCAAGCAGTATTAGAAGAGATGAAGCAAATAGAGTCAGAAAGGGAAAAGAACCTAGAAAACATTACACAGCAAATAGGGTTTGATGCCTTAGTTGATCAGGTGACAAGTCCTACAGTTATAGATTTGACATATGTAGAGGATGTAAATCCTAAGGATATGGTAGGTGTACCTAAGAAACTAGTGAATATTGAAGAACTCAAATAGAAAGAAGTGGAGAGCAAAGCTCCATGGATGGGTCAGCAATAGCAGGATGCATCAGCTGAAACCAAAGGAGTTGAAGTCCCACCAAAGCAAAAAGAAGATAAAGAAATATCAGATCCTAATGACCACAAGGTTCAAGAGGTAATTAACCTAGGTTCAGAGATGATTATAGTTACAGATTAGGTGGAAGAGCCTAAGATAGATAAAACAACATCCACAGATACTAACATGCCTCAGGAAAAGGAAAATGCTAAAGTGGATGAGATACCCATGGAGGAAGTAAAGGATCAAGATCATGATAAACATGTAGATGATCAGCAGGATCACCCTCCAGAAAAAGAAATTCCTCAACAGGAGGATATACCCAAAGATCACCATCATGAGGAGAATCATGAGGAAGAGATAAGAAAATCACCCTCCCCATCGAACATGATGGTAGATACCAAAGATCAAGGTGATCATCATGATGATGATGGAGATCAACAGTCAAAGGATCAAATTCCTTAGTGGCTCGAGAAAGAAATTGATGTAGAATTAGGTATAGAGGCACAAGAATTTGATGTATCTACATTGTTTTCAGAAACCTTAATAAAGCCTAAGAGGAAGGCTAGAATAACTTCTGCCATAAAAAGAGATCTTGTTACAGATAGAAGGACTGTCCAGGTAGCTGTTCCTACCACTGATAAAGAGAAAGGCAAGATCACTCTAGAAGAATTCTAGATTAGTACAGTAGATTTGGGATTTACCAATGAGGATCAGGAAGGCAAAGAAGGTAAGGACATTATTGATTCATTGACCCAAAGGGTGAAGAGAGAGAATGAGAAGAATAAGCAGCATAAAGAGCACATTGCTCAGCTGCATGCTTATATAGAAGGGTTAATTAACCCTGATGATACATCAAGTGATAGAGCAGTCCCATTGACTACTATTTCTCAAGAGGAAGTCAACAAGTTAAGTCTCATGAGACATGAATCAGTAATAATGTTAAAATGGATGAATCTGCACTCGATGGAGCTGAAGAAGTGATAAAGGCCTCTTTGAAGAGGTGGAATTCTTTAGATACCTCTAGGAAAAAGGTAGATAAACTATAGATGGAGATCGTAAGGAGGTCGTTTCAATTAGAGAAAGTATTGAGCACTTTGGATGAAATGAAGAGGATTGATCCTCTAATTTTAATAAAGAATCAAGTACTAAATAATAATATAGCCATATTCATTGATATCTAGAATAAAGACATCAGGTTTGAATGTGATGTACTGAAAAGATGCAACAGTAAACTAAGAAACATCAGTATAAAGCTGCATGATATGATGTCTTATGAAGCAGAGGTCTTGGAGACCTTAGAAGGAAAAGTAGAGGGAAAGATAGAAAATCAAGATGAAGAGTTTTCCATTAAAGCTCTACATAGTAACTTCCATTTAGTAGCTAAAGACCCTCTCAATCACCTGACAGAAGAAGTATTGGATAAAGTAATGAGAATAAAAGTCAAGGTGGAGAATTATAATGAAATATCTAGCAGTAGGAGGAGTAAATTAGAATCCCTCTGGAACAAATATTAGGTGCATAAACATGCCATCACCAAAGCAAGAACTCAAGATGGCAGAGAATTGGAAAAGATAGTTTAGACATATGAGAATATCAGGATAGTTATGCAGGTCTATATTCAATGAGATAATCATCATAATGATAAAAGATAGTGAAAGCACTGAAAGTGATGATCATGATAATAAAGATGATGATGAAGAACTTGACAAATAGATGAAGGTGCACCATAAAGGGAACATATGCATCAGGTACTTAGGAAAATATGAGTTACCTAGATGGTTGCCAGCTGGCAACCTATGCCACATGTAAAGAATTGACTTGGTCAATGAAATGTGAACTGTAGATCTTAATAGATAAATCTTGATCGTAGATCAATTGTAACCGCTCCCTCATCTTGTTCTATAAAAGGTGCAGGAATGCCTCATTTTAAACATTCAAAACTTAATTGAAATCTATTTGCTGAAATATTCAGGGCTCATTTCAAAGTTGTTGTATACATATATGTTCTTGCATACTTAATGAAGAAGAAGATCTTTTTTATTACAATCCATAATAAATCTTGAGTAATCAGTGTATGAATTCTTGATACATGTGATTTGCTGCGTCACTTGGAGTGTATATATACTTACATGTGTCATATTCATACCGTTCCTTTGAAGTTAGCATCGACTGTATCTCGTTGTGGAATGTCTTGGTGAACATATGGTTTGATTTCTTCTCTTCATGACTATGTCTGATGTATATGTGGCTCAATAGATGAAGGTTCAACATTAATTTGAAGTATTTCTTTCAATTTCTTTCAATTTCAAAGCATTTCATCATCATAATTGCAAATAATTGATAATCTTAAGCAAATAATACAAATATGCAGACATCCCGTAGAAAATTGAACATATTTAGTGTATTTGAGGTTAAAGCATGTCAAAAGGATGAATATCATCAAAGATTTAAAGATAGACACAATATTTGAAGCATATCTTGTGTAGAAAAACTATATGTGCAGCATCATTATAGGAAACACTATCCTACTAATGAGATTTAAGTAAGGCTCCAAAATGGAAACAGCAACGCACATCAACCTCTGAGTAACATCAAAAGATTAAGACTAATCACCAGAGACTTGGGATCATGAATTCTCTGAATTTATTGTATCTTTCAAGATGAATAAAGGTTAATGTGTACTTTTATTCTATGTTTGTTTATGATTAACATCATGATCAACACTTCTTTGACTTGTTCCTTAGTGAGTCGATGTTTTTTGGAAGTTTCTTCTGCCACTTTCTTCATTTTCTTAGAAATCTCAAGTTTTCACACTTCAACAAAGATTTTGGCATGCAGTTTCTCATAGATCCCAAATCTTTCTTCATTGGAATCTATGGGTTTACTTAACATATATTCTGCATAATTTTTTAGTACAATCTCCATGTACCTCATATCCCATAGGCATAACCTAGACCATTCTAGGATAAACGGCCTCCATCAAACATTGATCTTTTGTCACAATAAAGTAGATTGTATCCTTATATTTTTCAATAACTATTTTGGGGATTCTTTCCCTAGCTTGCATTGATCTTTGGAAGTTTTTGAAGTAACCCCATAGGGCTGCATTCTGTGTATCAATGGTGCCTATGCTACTCAACAAATTTATAATTTCAACTACAACAAGTTTATTATTGGTCCAGAATAAGTTCTTTATACCAGTCAACTCTTGCAGAAAATAGAAAAATAAGCACATAATCAGTGTGCCAAATTTGAAGGGGTATTTAGCTTCTTTTGTCTTCTTTAGGTTATCCATTACTTTCTATCAGAGTAGTTTAGAGATGTCATAGTCAACATTTTCCTTAATCATTTGATAGGCTATGTATATGGTTGTGTCTAAAACAGAGTTCTCCTGGTTAGTGAAATAAACTTTGTATCCCATCACCATTAGGGCAAATCTCATAGTATGATCCTCAATATCATTTATTGTCAAGGCTTTCTTATCAAATTTTTCTCTGGTAGCCACCATTACTGTATCATTCTTCATGGATTTCAATAGTGGTACTGATCCAGTAGAGCATAATCCATTGACTACCCTTATAGAATCTTTTGTAATCTTGAAAGGTATCTCAATCCATATGAATTCATCATGAACCCTTCTTAACACATACTAGACCCATTCATCCTCCATAAATGTTGGGAATTCCAAATACTAAATAAATTTCTTTTCTTCCAATGCTTGATTTTCATTCTTTAGATCAAGATTCTCATTACTCAAGTGTTTTATGTAGAGATCAGTAAACCTGCTATCACCAAATTCCTCTAGGGCAACATGAATATATGCCCTAACATCCTCTACATGCATGACTTCAAGAAGAATATTTGAGAATGCACCCAACTAATCAACTTTGGTTGATTTGAATGGGTGTTTCTTGAATTTTGGTCGAGCTCACTTAGTAATATCAACAACTTGTGGTGATGCCATCTTAGAATTTTAATAGATTCACAAGTAGGGTTCGAATGGAAGTACCTTGTTTCACTGAATTAGGGTTTCCTTTCTCTAAATTTCTCCAAGCACTTCAAATCTTGGTTGTCGTTACTGAAAGTCTGCTTGAATCTCTCTGAATACTTGATAACTTTGAGTGCAAAGTGATTTTGAGACCAAACAAGTTCCCTTTTATCCTTCGCAAGACTTAACCTAAGTCGTCATAAATGCTCATTCCTAAAAAGTTGTTAAAACCCTTCTTTGTAGAATATAGTCAATTAGAATTGCTCCACAATATGCCACATTAACCCTTTTTCTTCTAGTTTTTCCTTTAAGAGATGTGTCACATCAGATTTCATCATACACCTTCATGCTAGATTCTGGTACCCACTTTCTAGCTGGGGGATTTGGATTTTCAACACTACTCCCCTTGAGCCAGAGCTCTCAATTCACTTCACAGAGGAAGTGTCTACACCAGATGCTGGTGTAGATCCATCCCTAACCTCATTTACATCCTTTTTAATCTAGATCATACTCGTCTCATTCTTGGTTTTCATTGGATCAACCTTTTCTTTTCTCTTACCATTCCTCTACTCTATTTTTCTTTCTTCAGCATAGTAATTTCTTTTCATATTCTTGCTTCTGCAGAATCCCGCAACATGTCCAAATTTGTCGCTATTGAAATAAACAATGTTTCCTTGTCCTTGATTTCTTCCTCTGAATGAATTCATCCTTGATCTACATTGATTAGCCATGTGTCCTAATCTATTGGATGTGAAACACTTTCCATTGAAGAATTGACCATTCCTAGAATAGTTTGGCATATTTCTTGACACACTTCTACACTTATTTGCTTTATGACCAATCTTCTTGCAATTGAAATATTTACCAAAGAAGGATGGAACATTTTGATTCATTCTACTTCTACACTGAATAGCCCTATGATCATACTTATTGCATTTATAAAAGTGACCAATGAAGGATGGGTACCTCTGAGCATTTAGCTGTCTGAGCAAAGGTCTTCTAGGTCTTCTTCTTTGATTTCTAAACTGGTGTCCTCTATTTTGCTTTGACTCATTGTTTATTTGACCAAATTCTAAAATTTCTCCTTTCTCAAATCCCAAACCATGTTTGTCATCAGCACTCTTCTGGATAGCAATCATTTCATCAAGCTTTACAATACTTATCTTGACTTTTTCTTCAAAGATTTTGGCCTTTTCTAGGTCTATTTTTAGACTTACAATTTCTTTTTCAATTTTTGCACAATCTTCTAATCTGTTCTTGATAATTAAATTCAGATTAGCTTTTTCTCTTATTCTTTCTATAACTTCTTCTTTCAAATGATTTAGGGCTTCATTTGTTGATATCAATTGATCATTAACTTCTTTGTATTTGTCTTTGAATTTCTTGACTTGCTCTTTTAGATTTGAGATACATTCATTATCTTGTTGCAAGTTTTCTTTCAGATCATTGACTTCTGCTTCAAAATTTTCAATATCCATAAGGGTTGCTTCTAGTTGCTTGTTGCTTTCATAATTTCCAAATCTTCTTACTGCCATGATCACACTATCCCAGATCTTCCTTAAGTTGTTAGACATTTTCCAAGGAACCTTGCTCTGATACCAATTGTTGAATATCAAGAACATTGAGAGGGGGTGAATCAGTTTTCTATAAAAATTTTCTTTTAACCATTTCCTAGAATAAATTAAACAAGAGCACAACATGCAAATGAATAATAACCATAGAAACATGACACATGGACACAAAGGTTTTTATGTGGAAAACACAAAGAGGGAAAAACCATAGAGAGGATTAGCTCTAAAATATATATTGTAATCTTTACAATTAATCATGTTTAGGCTTGGTCACTCCATGGGCCTGAAACAGTTGGCTCAATGCCATGAAGTACAACTAGGTCTAGCTCACTGCCTCAACCCTAAACCTAGAAATATTACAATAAGGGTGGTTAAACCCTATTGGAGGCTCACTGCCTTGATGAAGAAAGGATCACTGCCAAATACAAATCAAATAGTATATTAAAAGGAATATTGCATAAGCATATGTCAATATGCCAAGGTGCAGCAACTGAATTCTAAATCCCAAGTCTTCATCATCATTGATCTGTATCACTGCTCTGCTATTTGCATATTCGCATCCATCCACCATACATCCACACAACCTCAATTGAAATTAATCACTCTTATATATCTGCATCATGATTTGATCCATAATCAAGTCGGCATCCAAGAAGTGAAACATGTACATAGAAAGATGTATCTTGTCAGCTCAATCCAATGCAGTATATGTTATGCGGACCCAAATCTTTTCCCAAACATGTTCATATAGGTTGGCTCTAAACATTCAATCAATTAAATAGATCATTCATACACTAACTCTTCTCTGCACAATGATTTATCATAGTAGTCAGTCTGTTCCTTAAGAGCATGCTTAGCAGGTTCATCTATAGACTTACAACTTTTACTGCAGATCATAAAATACTTCCAAAATCATATCAAGGACTCTTCACACATTCCTAATCTTACCCTCAGAACCGCAAGGCATGATATCATCTTGCAGGGGAATATAGACCATCAGAACTTAGACTATGTCTCGGTCAAACTCTGTCAAACACTGTACAAATACTCAATCACTTGCAACTATCTTTCTAGTGGACCTTAGATCTCACAACTCTGGAATTAGACACTTCATACAAGTGTTTACAACACCTTAAAACTATATAACAAAATTTTCACCTGTGGAGGAATGTGGACCATTACAATGTGCCCTATTCACTGTCTCTACTATATCGTTTTTCACCCAAACTTAGATAATTCTTCCAAATGACTTCCGAAGGAAGTTAAGACCTAATCTCTAGAGCATAACACCATCAAACAATTAAGAACATCATACCTAGACCACATTTCTAGATCATCTTCTATGGAAGCATACTAACCCACTTACTATCCTCTACTTTGTAAATGCCCATACTTAGCCATTTCTACTAATGGGACCTAAATTCCAATGTGACCTTCTAAAGCTATGTCTTCCTATCATGCTAATAAGATCTCTGAGCCTTGTTGGGCTTGTTGCCATTAGTGACAACATACAAGTCCATACTAGAGCAGTGTCTCTGGCCAACAGTAACTTCATAATAAAATCAACTCCACTAGGGTCAATGGTTACCCCGTTTTTAGATATGACATGACCATGCGGTTTGCCTGTGGTCAACCCAAAAATGCATTTATTTGGGTTAAGGGAAATGTCATACTACTCACATTTCTTCAATACATTCCTGATGTCTTCTATGTGATCTCCTCTCTGTTTTGAGAATACTATCAGGTCATCCATATATATTATGATGCATTGACCTACCAATTCTTTGAATGCTATATTCATAGCACATTGGAAAGTTGCTCCAGTGTTGATAAGGTCAAATGACATGCACCTGTAAGTAAAAATCCCCCACTTGGTGGTGAAAGCTATTTTTAATCTATCTTATCCACCATTACTTGGTTGTATACTGAAAAATCATCTAGAATGGACATCATCTATGCATCGTTTACCATCTAGAGAACCTCATTTAGAGAAGGCAAAGGGTAATTGTCCTTCTCTAATACTCTATTTAAGTTCCTAAAGTCCACACATAGGCGTATGTCTCCATTCTTTTTCCTGATAGGAACTAGATTAGCAACCCAGGTTGAATACCTAACAATAAATGTGATCTTGACTACAAGAAGTTTCTTGACATCCTCAAAATGAGGGGTTCCAGAAGAGTGTTCACTAGTCTTTGTCTATACTCGAAGGGCTTAGCATTGGGCTTTAAGGGGATCATATGAGTTATAATAGATGTGTCATAATTTTTCAACTAGTCATATATCCATGCAATGACATGAATATAGTCTTTTAAGGCTTGGGTTATCCCTTCTCTTTCTTCTTCAGAGAAGCCTTTACCTATGAAGATATTTCTTCCATCATCACCATGTCCAATGTTGATGGGTGCATACTCCCCTCCATCTGTCTTGGGAAGATCTTTTTGTTTGATCATATTATCCAGTTCAAAGGCTCTTTCTAGTTCATTCATGCCCTTGGAGATCTTCTTGTTGGGTAAATCTATTATGTCCCCTTCAGCCCAGACATGATCTTTTAGATTTTTCTCATCTACTATCTAGGGTTCAAATATGTCTCTATTGGCAATTAAATCTAAAATGTGTTGATAATCATCGAACACCTGAAAGTTACTAACATTATCAGGAATGGATGGCATTGACACCAACTCTATAGAGAACCTCTTCATCCCTGATATGGACAAAGGTTCTAATGTACTAGCAACCTATGCTAGTACATCTTCTCATTGATTAAGTTCCCTAGGGACATGCATGATATTAAAAGCATCAAATCTTTCTATCAAGTCCTAGACTCGGTGTCTATAACTTGATAACCCTTTGTAGTTGTATGTATAAACATTTCTAGTTTGCTTCACTACTAGTTCTGAATCTCCATAGACATGCAGAACCTTTACTTTCTTTTTTAGAGCAAACATCAAGCAATGTATCAGGACTTCATATTCAACCACATTATTGGTCCATTGGAATTGCAGCCTGTATGCTACCAAGAATGACATCCCTGATGGATTTATCAGGTGTATACCTACTCCAGCTCCTTGTTTTGACTTGGAGCTGTGAAATCTCAGGATCCATGGTTTTTCCTCTATTAAGGGCTTATCAGGACCCTCTCTTTTTTGCTTAGCACATGCAGTTGCTCCTACAAATATCCATTTAATCTTTTGTGGTATATCTCTCATGACATCCAAATGTTTTGGTGGGACTAGAACTTCCACCTTCTATTTCTTTTTAACATCATCATGCTGAATATTTCTCTCTTCATTACTTTGATGTTATTAACTCTAGCATCAAGAGGTATTACAAATTTTTTTCTACATCTTCAGGAATATCCCTGAATTTATGTAATTTGTTACCTGAACACAATTGCTCTCCTTTGTTTAGTATGTGTAGACACAGAGCATAAGTTGTCTCTAAATGTGGAGCCTCATGAAGCCTGCACCACCCTTCAATTAGTACATGATGTAATGGAATTCCTTGCAGAATGTGTCTCTAAATTTTCTTAGATAAGAATTCCTCAAATTGTGTCAAATAACTCCTATCCTCATCTGATAACTCATAATCAGACACAATGAGACAGTCAGTCCTTGGAGTGACAATACCTATTTTGAGTTAGGTATCAAGATATTCCCCTGATGCACTTCCTATTCATGTTCTTCTACATCTAAAAAAAATAATGAGTGATCATGATCATCAACATCAAACATTTCACTTACCTCATGTGATGATGATCCATTCTCTACGCATACTCTTTCTAATTCAACCATGTCCAAGCATGCTTCAGATGTGTTTTCTGAGTGTGCATCCTCATGTAATCTACACATTCCAGTCATCAGGATATCTTCTATGGATGTTCCTATCAATTGACATATCTAAATTTCTTTGGATAGATACTTCTCAAATTCACAGAAGTGATCCATCTCATCTTCATCAATTGAGCTATATTTTGATTTTGTCATCAATCCTTCCTCTGACATGATTTCCTCTTTGTCACTACCTTCAAGTGTATGACATGACATCATCAGCACTTCCTCTATCCTAAATCTATGAGGTCTTAGTGCATACACCCCTGACTCAACATCTACATACAATATTTTATTGTTTTAATTATACTCAGTGATCATGTGTTTCATACATGGTTCAGCTTCAATTCCTAGCTGATTAGGAACTCCTTTCCATGGCAACCACATATTAGAAAAGTTAGTGGCCATGTAACCATTTAAAATCCTTGATCAATCTCTGCTAAGGAGCATGTCATATGCGGTATTACACCCTAGGATATGATGCAAGTTGCATATGTATGTGAGTCAACTCTCATACTACACTTACCTCAGATTTATCTAACTGTGTTACTTTCTTGAGTGATTTTGCTGGGTTTAGACCTAGAGTCTAACAAATAGATAGGGGCATCATGTTGGTTGAGGCTCTTGAATCTACGAGACAATTATGTAGGTCCCTACCAAAAAATCATAAGTGTGAGTAAGAAAGGTAGTGAATTAGATTTATCTTTGTACAAGATCATTAGTGCTGCATCAATAGTATGAACTATGTCTTGCACTTTTAGCTTAGCCATAGTATCTCCAGGTGTTGGATCTCTAACTAGGATATGACTAGCATTATGACTTGAACCATCCTCCATAGTTGTAGGTTCATCTAGTGACTTTAGAAAAGTGTTCTTGATGATAGGGGTTTTCAATAATTCTGATAAAGATAGACTAATCTTTATCTCCTTCATCTCTTCAGCAAGATAAGTAACAAGCTTGTTAGATTCAAGTAACTAACTCATAGCTTTTACTACTATTGTTTGTGGTGTAACATATTGTGTATTCACCTTAGGGGGTCTAGGATTATTGCTAGCCTTAGGAACTAGTGGCATGTTGAAATTGTTATGAGGGATAGATGTGGTCAAGGGACTAGCAGGGCAATTAGGATTATTCCTTAGGTTATAATTATATCTTCCCTGATATTGTTGTTGATATGCATGAACCTCTTCAGCTTCTTGTTCAAGCTCATTTTTGTCCTCAAAGGGAAAACATAATTTGTTTCAAAGGCTAGGGTAGACTCCTCACATGCCAGGGTATAGTTTTCATATGTTGCAGTCATCTAATGATATTGATAATCATTAGAACTCTCAAGTACTAGGGATAGCTCATATCCTAGGGGAACAATCTCATTACTCTCAAGAAAAGGTGCATCTCCTATAGTGTTTGCACTTCAGCTTAGAATATGTTGTTTGCTATTTTGAACTGCAGACAGCCCAACTTAGTGTGTGCATTGGTATTGTGCATCCTGCACCAATTGGTAAGTGCAGCTTCTACCAAATTAACTCTGGTTGTCTACTTAGTTTCAGCACAGGGTTGATTATCTAAGGGTAATGGCAAGGAACCATTATTAGGCTGGGTGTTCGAAACTCTATGTGGCTTAGGGGCATTGTTAATACTATTGTTGAAATTTCTCTCATGGTTATAACTACGATTAGGATATCCAAATCTCTCATTATTGTTTCCATATCCTCTATTAGGATATCCTCTGTCGTGGTTTTGAAAATTAGACTGTGAGTAAAAGTTTTGACATCTCAAATGAGTGACCTCGGTAGTTAGCTTCCTTAACTTAGCTAATATCTCTTTAATATCATCCTTTTCTTCCTACACTTTGGCTACTACAGTGTCCTGATGTGGTTGGAAGAATAAACTATCATTATTGTTTTGTGTAGTATCTTGAGGTGCATGTCTAGGGTAAGGGATGATTTGACCATTACCCTAAGGAGGGATAATGCTAAGTGGAGGAACTTGCAATGGTAGACATTATAGCTAGAGACATCAAAGCTCCACTAGCTAGTATTTGACTAGGATATGTAGGATATCCTAAGTTAGGGGTTAAGCCTAGTGTTAATTGTTGGTTAACTTTGATAGCTTATTCAAAGGCACTTGCCAGGGATGTGATGGCAGGATGTGTCCTCCTAATGAACATGGATGTCGAAGGATCTCGAGTTGAGTAGTAGACTAACCTGGCTATTGCATCATCAACATTTTAAGGAGCTATCAACTTGTAATACATCTTCTAGAATCTAGCATTAAAGTTGTAGATCAACTCTCCCTTAGCTCTTTTAATTGTAGCAAATAAATGATACATCATAGCTGTATCTATAGGTATTTTGAATCTTCCCTTGAAAGCTTTCTCTAGATCATCCTAAGAATCTATGGAAGACTGAGAAAGATTGATATACTTGTTGTATGCCTCTTCTCCTAGTGAATATGAAAATAATCTACATACAACATCCTCATGTTGTATCCTGGCCCTAAAGCATCTTGATAGGGATGATATTTCAGACAAATCTTGTTTGGATTTTTTGGTAAGGCATTATAAGAAGCAAAGAGTAGAGGCAACTCAATAGTAAAGAACAACATTGTAGGAGGCATTGGGGGTATTATTGTAGGAATCGGAAATAGTAATATAGCTACTGCTGGAGGTACTGGTGAACTGACAACATTAGGTCTAGGCTGACTAGCAAAGCGTGGTCTAGGTCTAAATAAAGGTAATTCTTCCAAAGGAGTGGAGGATCTTGAGCTAGTGTTAGGTCTACAAGCCAGAACTTCACTGTTCAAGGAAGACTTTGGATATTTTGACACAATTTTTGCAAATGTGTGGGTAATTACTCCTTTGGAGTGGATATTTATGAACATTTTGTTCAGATGATAAAATATTTGCAAGATATCTGCAGAGAATGCAAATATCAACTCAAATTTTGGAAATCTAGATGACTATCTGCAAATATTAGTGTGAATGTCCACAAGGATAGGATATTTGTGGTCAGAGTCCTCAAATTGTCAAAGATAGATGGAATCTTTGCAAAAATACACAAGATTGGGAGTATTGCTATAAAATTTGAAAATATCTTCTCACTTGAGCATAGGAAATGATATCAGGGTGACAAATCCTTAGATGAAGTTGCTCTAGCCCTCCTTCTAGTGCCAAAATTATTGATGATGATGTTAGCCATAACAACAATGATAAAAATTCACAAAGCAAACCTTAATCTTCTTAAAGAATATGATCAATTCAGGATGAATTGATGATTCCAAGTCTCCATTGATCAGAACATGATCTCCTAATAATCTCTCAATCGATTTGATATGAATTATTGTATTCTATTTTGGAGCCTTACGCATGAATTTGAAGTAATTTTTCTCCAAATATCTAGATATTTGCTCTGTTTTCCATGTTCTATGTAAATTATCAACAAATGATGTTAAATCTTACAATATCTAACTAGATTATACAAATATTTATGTTAAGTTTGATGAACTAGTCTGATTGTCACTCTGGTTAAGATTGATCATGATTATTTTGATAATTTTTGTTATGTCAGAAAATGTCCCCTTTGGGGCTTTTCCCTCTTAAGGTTTATCTCCTGGGTCCTTAGAATGCATTTAGAGCATCTTACATAATAATTGTGAATCCTAATGAGAAAACCCTAAAGTCTTATGGCAAATAGGACCTAGGGGGTGCTATTTTGATGATCCCCAAACAAAAATGGGATGGTGGACTTGGGTGCTAGTGCCCTAGTCCTACCCCATTTTTTGTCAGCCCTAAATTTAAATGTTAGTTTTATTACCGTTATTTAGGTCCTATACCGACATTTAAAGTTTGAATTATGAAATTCTTAGCGGGAATGTTTGTAGTTGCATATATAAGCATGTTTAGGACTTCATTTGCAAACTAGATGGACATTGTGAACTTGTGATCTTATGCTAAAGTGATTCAAGGCTTTCATTGTGTTGCAGAACAGTATTGTGTTGTTATTGTACTTGTTTGTTGTAGATTTGACTTCATCTCCTCATGGCATGAAAGAGCCTCTTCCTTCCATGAAACATACACTTTGAAGGTGATATCTATTGTGTTCTCAATAACTTATCATTTTGATTTTGCTTCTATCCCATAGGGATATGCACTCTCATCTAACAACGGTGTTTGGAAGACTTGAATGTCTCTCTGAGGATTGACCAAGGCAAGCCTCTAAACACCACAACTCTGAACCACACTCCTTTCTAATTGCAAGTTACAGGTACTGAGTTGCATGAAGTAGAGTTGCAGGAGGAGGTTGTAGAGGATAAGGATTCAGGATCTGAAAGAAAGAAGATGAAGTTGAACATTTTAGGACATGGGTGCTAGTGGTAGTGTCCTCAAGAGTTACAAGCATAGAAACAATTTGGATAGTGATAATCAACATTCAAAGAGCTTCTAACACCCTAAAGAATATCTGGCATTGGAATAGGGTGCTAGTTGAGGTGTCCTGTTGATGATTGTTTTTACACATTAATAATAAAAGTTAAAATTCACAAAAATCAACCTAACTATCTTGAAAGATATGAATAAATCAATGAAGATTACTTAATCCCAAGTTTTTGTATGGTCAGGTCTTGACCTTGTGGATAATTTAGTAGGTTAATGTGAAGTTGTAATATGCAAGGGGCCTTACTCGATTTTAGGTGTTTTATGAATCACTGGACTCTAATTATGTAAAATATCACAAATATCAAAATTTTATTCATTCTTTTGCACAGATTTGTTACTGTATCACAATGCTTTATATGATATATATTAACACAAGCTTTTTTTTCAAATATTATGAAAACTATCTAATATTAACTCAATTGTTCATGTTTCCTTCAAATATCAAACAATCTCCTTTAAATCTCTACGTTTAAGATAAGTATTTCAAATGTTTGGGAGAAGTTAGAGAAATCTAAATTAAACTTCATTCTACTACAAGATCTAAATGCTTTGTTATTCATGTTGTAAGCAGTACAACAAACTTGATTAAATCCACAGACTAAACCTTTAAATGCAAGCCCTGAGTATTTTCACGAACATACATTAAAGATTGCCAGCGTTAAGAGCTATTATTTCAAGTATAAAGAAGAGTTAGAAGACACTCTAAATATAGATGCAGAATTCCAGATTCATTTATATTCAAAACACATAGTCATATATGATTTACAATGTATGAATTAGCTTCATTAATCAACTTCATAGAAAACTTACAACGCTTTATAGATATAGTAAGGAAGCTAGATGTTCCATGCATTCCTTATTGCAGACACAAGCAACCTCCTTCTACTCTAAAAATGTTCTTCTATTCAAAATGCTAAGACAAATTATAACTTCCAGCTCTATTTTACAAAAAAATCCTTGTGTCAGTCCCTATGTCCTCATTACAGAGTAAAGGGGCTCAATATATAGATCTGATTATCCTCAATATGGTTCAAAACCCTAGTTAATCAATGGTCTACATCCTGAGTGCAATAGAAATGGTGGAAAACAAATCCTGCCAAAAAATCTCTGAGAAGCATACTCATATTGAGCGTAAGGATGCCCTTTGGAAACCCTAACAGCCACCAAAATATCTTCTATTGCTCTTTTAATAATGTTTCCTTCCACCTGCATATTTCTTCTCATTGAAAGCCTTTACTCCTCTCATTCTTTTGTGATCCGATCCACCCTTTGTGATGTCATCACCATTAAATCTCTACCTTCCATATATCTGCAAACCTGCCAAGAGACAAAAAAAATGGATTATAAAAAATTCATGTTGCTTTCGCCAATTTATACCTCATCAAAATGTTAGATGGGCATTAATTACAACAATTCATGCACCATTAATTTGGCCTTCGGTTGCAGTGTTCATGCATTTTTAAACTTCCCTTTTTATCGTTAGTTAAACTATGCATACATACCTATTTCCTTGTATGTTCCCTTTGTATATCAATTATGTATACCATTGACCTTGTATATGAATGACCTTGTATACCTTTCTCATCGAAGTAACTCACTTAGTCAGGGTGATCTAAAAAACTCACTCTGACCACACATATCTACCCAATGCTCTTCATAATAACTCACTTAGTCGAGGTGAGTTAAAAAAACTCACTCTGACCACACATATCTTTCCGTCGCTCTTTTTATCAATGAGAGTACCAGTGATTCCTACCAAAAAGTATCTATCACCGAGAGGCATAAGATTAGTATGATCTACAAGTTTTGTTCTAATAGGCTTACTCACGCTGATGAGTGGTGGAACCCACATTACTGTTCACTTGTATCTCCGCGATACAACAATACTTGTACAAAACCGTTATATACAAGCCCAAGATACATATAAACTCTTTTTTATATCCTTTCGGACATCAACTTTTATAAACCATAGTTTACTTACCTTTCAGCTCCATGGCATGCATAAAGTGCAATGTATATTGACCTTGTATGTTTTCCTTTCACCAAACATACAAAGATAAAATACATCCAATATACAATAAGTAGTGATGTATTGCCTTAACCAAATTTTAATATTTCTTTAGTTCTGCATTGTATGTATCCAGAAATGTATGTAACTGAAACATACATACAAAGAGAGAAACATACAACTTAACCTTATTTCATATTCGTTTCAGTTCTATGCTATGTATATTCCATTGTATATCACGTTGTATGTTTCTCTTTCGCCAAACATACAAACCTAAAATACATTCAATGGACTCAACCAATTATTCATTCAAACTTTGAACACCACCGGGTCTGACTTGTATGTCTCTGAACCATACATATACAAAGTGCGAAACATACAATAATAAAATCCTATTTCATGATCCTTTTAGTTCTATGGCATGTATGTAGCTTTGCATATTTACTTTGTATGTTTTTCCTTTGCCAAACATACAAACATAAAATACATCCGATGGAATCAACTGATTATGCATTTAAACTTTGAAAACTGTCAGGTCCAACTTGTATGTATAGATAAAGTGTTAACAAAATGCATACAAGTATAATGATATGCCAAAACCCAACAACTCCCACATGCAACTTATTCAACAACCCGATATACAAAGGACTTTGTATACGAGTGACCCGATATACAAAGGGCTTTGTATATGAGCGACTTTGTATGTAATTGACCTTGTATATGCAACCCTATTTACAAACATCTTTGTATAACTTTGTATGTAAGTGACCTTGTATATGCAACCTGATATACAAATGACTTTTTATATGAGTGACATACAAACCCTCCCATTATACATTTTACCAAAACACTCATATCTTGCAAAATACTCAGAATTTTAACATAGTTAAAAAAGCATCCCTCACTCATTTTTGACAAGGAATCCACCCATATTCTGCTCTGGTACTTGTTGTGATGTTCACAACATGCCCCATTTTACTCCTTAGCAAAATGAGGACCCCTGTTGTGGCTTTCTCCCTTGTTTTTGTGCTCTAGGTGGTATTGGTAAAAAGTAGCATCAGTCAGTATGTATGTGCCTAGTGTCAGGTGCATTTGTGATCTTGATGTCTAAATCCAAAATTCAAAGTATGAATCTTTCCCCAGGAAGCCTTCCATGTGAAAGAGTGTAAAATTCTAGATAGGTTTGCCTTTTACATCACCCTAAAATTCGGCCACATGAGAAAGTTATGAAAAGTCAAAATTCTAGTCAAACTTGATATTCCTGGAGGGGAGTCATATTTCAAACATCAGTCACCTTATGTAAGATCACCCCGATGTCAGTTTATCACCCGATGTTCATTTAATTCACAATGTTCGGACATTAATTTTATGTGATAGCTATATCTGCCACTCAAACAGCCTCATATATTTTGCGGGGGTCATGTTCTAAATATCACTCGATCTTTCAAATATCACCCGATCGCAAAATATCACCCTAGTGCCAATATGATGATGACATCATCTTAGCTTGACGAACAAAGGAGATCAATATGATGCTGACATCATCATCCTTTTACCTCGTGGAGGAATGTATCCAACGATCACCCTTTTCAATAACATGACGGTGACATCATTTTAATGCAATGTTCATGAGAAGACATCAACACGATGACATCACCCCAATCTTTTGAAAGGGAGGTCATTTTACTCGTGGGGGTTACATTTCAAACATCCCCTAACCTTAAAGTCATGACCCAATATACAAAGGCTTGACATGACCGTGACATCATCTTTTTGGAGGGTGATTTTCTTCAAGGTTCTTTCCTCGGGGTCATATTTATTGGACTCCCAATTTCCTCTGGTATGACCATTACATCATCCTTTCACATTTGTAACAAGGCTCATCCATGATGATGACATCATCATCACATCTTGACTAAGTGAAGAGAGTTATGGTTGAAGTTCATGACTAGTTGGGTCCATCGGGTGCTCTTTTTTCAGGTTTGTATGTTAAGTGCCCAGAAATCTACATGCAGGTGGCAGAACTGAAAAGGTTATCAAAAGGGATTAAATACTTATATGCATGCAGATTTTCATGGTTTCATGACCTGTTATATATATGTTTATGCATTTAGAGCATGATTTAATAAAGATGTTTATCCTCCTGTTGTTTATTAAGTGATTATGCTTAACTTCTGTATGTTGACCCCAGGTGCATCGGCTAGAAAGATGAGGTCGATGGGACATTTTTGGCCTACTCTGACTAAGGATGGTCATGCCGATGATCAGGATGATGTGTAGTCATGATGAAAAAAATGCAGGAAAGCAGGGTAAGGGGATTTTGAATCCATTTCAGAACCTGATGGCATGCAGGTGGAGATATGATGGAGATTTAATGGCGAGGACATCCTAGGCGGCAGACCGGATCCTGAGAGGTCACAAACACATGAGGAGGAGACAAAGCTTTCAATGCGGAGGAGAATGCAGGTGGAAAATATTATTGAGGGAGTGGTGCTCTGTCTAGATGCTGCTTGAGATCTGGGCAGGATTTATTTCCCACCGTCTAATGCCATGCACATGTATGTGGACCGTTGATTTGCTAGGGTTTCCTAGACACTGTATTGGGGGGAAAAATAGAGAAATATATTCAGCCCCTACACTCTATATAGGGAGAGGTCAATCATACAAAATCTGACCCAGACCAATTTCATGTAGGAGATCGTATTACTGAGACTAATGAGGACTAAATTGTTGAAATGTCAAGGTTCTTTCCTCATATCATTGTAAACGTACTTGTTCTTTAGCATACTGAATGGAGATGAAGCTCCAGATTACATCCTGATTGTAAACTTTACATAATCTTCAAGTTGATTTCTAGATATGTAATGGTGAATGTTGTGTTCAACTAGAAGCACTTTCATTTTATTGCATGTTGTTGTCAGCTTTTCCTTTGAATATTTGCACTGGATCATGTGGATTTATGGAATGTCCTGGTGAAGTATGATTCTAGTTTTCTTCTCTTCATTGCTGTATGGGAACATGTTGATGTTACTCATAAACAAACATAGAATAAAAGTTACACAACAACCCTTATTCATCTTGAAAGATATAATGAATTCAACGAATTCATGATCCCAAGTCTCCGTTGATTAGTTCATAATCTACTGACGTTACTTAGTGGTTGATGTGTGTTGTTTTCCATTTCGGGCCTTACGTAGATTAGTAGATTCTACAAAGTTCATCAGTGTTCTTCCAAATATCCTGTCCTTTATGTCTACTCTACGTAAATCTCCAACAATTCTACCTCTTCACTATGAATTTACTCAAATAATATGCCTACAGGTTGATATTTGTATGATTTCTACCATTATTTGTAATCTTTGCATGATATTTTCAACACTACATGCATTTAGCTCAAATATGCTTGTTGGTGCCTGAATTGACTGTCAGTTAATTGAGCAATTTTTCTTGCAGGCACCTTCCCAAAAGATCCAAAAAAAAAGTTTAAGTTTTGGGACCCCTCAGTGTTTTTCAGCATCTGCATCTTAGTTCTTGAGGAGGTGGTCTTCATGTTTTGTCCATTGGCAAGAGGTCGCTTGTGTCTTGGCGATCGTATTAAGTAGATGGTGTTCTTTTTGTATATCGCCATGACTTTGTGCTATCGGCAAAGGAGTTTCATGTTGGGCCAACAGTTGATAGTCTGGCCGATAGGGATTTGGAGCAGTCATCGGCGTGAGTAGTATTGTTGGCCGAGCAGTTTTTTGTGGCGCCAATAGACAAGAGTCTTACTGATGGAGTATTGTTTTTGAGGTTTGAACCTCGCTGGCGAACCTCAGTGTGGAACCTCGCCATTGAACCATCGGATTGAACTGGTTCATCAGTTCAATGGGTTCATGGGGTTATGTTTGTGTTGCCAACACAGTAGGTATTGGCATTGAACTATTAGGTTGAACCTCTCATTTGAACCTAGCCGTTGAACCAATGGTTCAACCCGATAGATAGAGAGTCTCACCAAAGGAGAAGTGGGTGCTAGGTACTCATCAGTGTGAGAGTGACCAAGTTTGGCTGATGGAAGGCTCATCGGTGAGACTATTGTGATCGGCAGAAGAGCTTTTTCTTGCTCCGATGGTCTTTGTCTCAACAACAAGGGGTGTGGAGCTAGTATCAGGGTGACGAGGAAGATTGTCTTGGTGACAGCAAGACCATCAGAGAGAGATGGTCTATCAGTGAGGGAATTTTGGGCTAGCCCGATGGTCTATCTCTGGCCGATGAAGGGGTTGCAAAGGCTTCATCAGTATGACTTTTGAGGTCGGCAAGAGATTTGTGGTGTGTGCCGATGGTAGAATTTTGGCCGATGGGCTTTGGGCGAAGGGTTGTGTGTCGAGCACGGCAAAACACTCGACACCTATTAGGCTTGCGGCTATGTTTTTAAAATGCTAAAGTGGTCTCTACGGCACCAATGTGGGATTAATCTCCTTGTATTATTTTGAACCTACGGTGAAGTGGCTTTTGGCGGGAACTTCCTTTTTGAACGCTGTGGCAGTTTTCAAGTAGGCCGCGGGTGGTTGAGCCATCAATGGCGACAGTGCAAGGGTATGGGCGACGGGACAAGCGATCAGGCTACCCGATTATGGATGAGTACTTCCAGATGGCAGTGTAGGGCTCAAGGTTTCTCCTGCCTGCTGCATTGATGATTTCTGAGCGCTATTCTTTTTGATGGATGTATCTGGTGAATTTTTGACTTTTGGCCATGTAATTAATTGCTAAATGTACACAGTTCTGTATAAAAGCTTTGACTATGTTACTTTGTAGAGGTTGGATGTTTTTTGGGCCTTCTGCTCTAACTCTGAACATAAGGTGTTCACATTTTGAAAGGCATTTTTTGCTACAGACTCAGTCCTTAGTCTAGTGTACCAGTCTATCTTGTCTTGTAAATGATAATTTTCTCTATGATGACTTTCTATGTAGATTGATTTTAAATGAAAAACACCCGGTGTGTGTATTATTTCTGATTGTCTCTTGTATGTCATTTGTTTTCCTTTCAAACAAGGTTGTCAAGGGCTTCCAAGTTTTTCAGTATATGCATATTGTGTGTCTGATTTATTGCATCTACTCAAGGAGTGGTTAAATAGGCTTTTGATTAGATACAAAGGAAAGTAGATTGCATCATAGGATCTGTTAAGTATGATCATAAGTAATACTCTTTCTTGGATATGTTGTTGTTAGGCAGTAGCATTCTTCTCAGGTCCTCTAGATATGAATTAGTGTTGTCATGGGGAGACATTTACATTCTTAGATATGACTCTACTGCCCAGATAAGGCACTGGTTTGGGAATCTGTCTGTTCAATGGGTCTAGGAAAGTCCCATAACTCCAAATATCAATTCAAACCATTTCATCCTTCCACCTATTAGTTGTAGGATTAGGAATAGGAAACCCCTGCATGCTCTCATCCCTAACCAGACACATATGTCCAAGAATGTTGCCAATCTTGTGATTTGTTACACAAATCTTGGTCCCTACATGAGAGTATTCTGCCTATTGCTGTCAAGTTATATCCTTCTGTCATTGAGCTAGTCAAGGTCATACTTTTATCAAATAGGGACACCCCCCTTGGTGCGGTAGAACCAAAAGTGAAGGGGAGGAGCTCACGCAACCTCCTGTATCTAGTTGGCTAAATCTGCCTGTGCATTAGAACTGGCAAACCCTAATGCTGATTCAGAAGAAAAACCAACAATGCTAATGATTTTCAGTTATCTACGAGATGTTAGCATATTTCTCTGTTATGCTTTCTATTTATCATGATTTGTAGTTATGGAAGTGATTCACTGAAATTAAAATGAGAAAAAGGGTTAGAGAGTGAGGTTCCTAAAATTACTTGACTAAGATCACTGATCCACAATACTTAATGTTATTTTTTCTTTGTTTTCAACAAGGTTTTTAACTTTCACTCCCTTTTTCCCTTTTACCACCAAACAGACCCACACACAAAAGCAAAAGCCACAGCCACAGCAGGGGTCCTCATTTTGCTAAGGAGTAAAATGGGGCATGTTGTGAGCATAACAACAACTAGCAACCAAACAAAATAATCAAATTGAAACAATTAAAGAAAACTAAATGAAATAAATTCATAACTTCCAACTATCTTTTCTGCAAATCATTATCTAACTTGAGACTTAATGTATTCAATAAGGTGCATGAATTTTCCTTTCAGTTTAAGTAGGTGTACATGATTAATAATCCTCATCTTGAAAATTAGTTGAACAAACCAGTGACTAATATTAGCCTACATAGTTGATGTCATTCCCTTATAGCCAACCAGATAGACCCTTGCTGCCAGCAAGCGTCAATAGCCCCGATAAGGTTATCGTTACAATTCTCCTAAGTAGAGCCCCACTGCCAGCAAGCGTCTATAGCCCCGGTAGAGTTACTTAGATGGATTAATATGGATTTTCAGTAAAATCTATTTTATTATTTTATATTTTTGATATTTGATAGAGATTTCATAAGATATTACAGTTGTAACTTCATGATGCAAGGAATGATCACTTGTTAAAATTAAGCTGAGAATTGTAATGGTAGCAAGGGCGACCTATGATTTTTCACCTAATATCTACACTGGCATGTTCAATAAACCCAAGGATTTTAGGTGTGTCATTGTGAGAAACTTCGCTTGAATACTCAACCCATAGTTATTGAATACAAAATTTCACAAGTCAAACAACTTTCTACATTCATGATAGTCACAACAAGTTATGCATAAATTTCAAATAATTAACCTGAATGTTCTAAATTTTCTATTATTTTCAGTGGTTGTCAGTTTGCTCTTGCATACTCTAAATCAAAATAAAGATCCCAACACACAGGAAAAGAACAAAGCAAACAAAACAAATGAACTATACAAACGACCAACAGAACAAAACAACAAATAAAACAAAACAAAAAAAAACCCAAAATTGTACATTATTTACATTATGATACACAAAAACTAACTACCCTCACCTCAAGCTTGAAAGTACTGTTTCAAATGTTGGCCATTAACTAGTAGTGGCACATCTTCCCCAGTCAAGGTCTTGAGCCTAAAAGTATTGTCTCCAAATATTTCTATGACCTATAATGGACCTAACCATAATTTGTCAAATTTTACATGATTCCCTTTCTTTTCATGTGTTGTATCCTAGCATAGCACTAAGTCTGATATTCTAAACATTTTGACTCTTTCTCTTTTATCAAACCATCTCTTGACTACTGCTTGATGTTTGGTGAATTTGTCAATGGCTTGATCTCTTTTCTCATCTAATTGTAACATTTGTATTATTCTGGCCTCTCTATGATCATCAAAGCCTAAATATTCATTAGCAAACTTCTAGACTGGTATTCTTAAATTCACTAGAAGTATGGGATGAGTCACGTAAACTAAGTGATAAGGTGCATTGCCTAAGGCTGACTTAACCTTAGTCCTATCTACCCACAGTGCATATTTCAACAATGTGTTCCACTCTCTAGGATTCTTTTCAATTAGGTTCTTGATTATATCCAATAAAATTTTGTTTGTAGACTCAGCTAACCCATTTCCCTGAGGATAATAATTTGAAGAAAACTTTAAAACTATCCCATACTCAAATGCCCATTTGGAAAATTTTAGAGAAGAAAAAGCAGGGCCATTATCACATACTAGCAAATATGGAGTTCCAAACCTAGTTATGATGTTTTCTTCAAGGAACTTGATAACAACCTTAGTAGTAGAGAACTTGCAACATGTTGCTCCAGTCCACCTTTTATAGTAGTCAGTTACTGTCAATATAAACTTATGTCCTACAGATGATGGAGGATTTATGACCCCAATGAAATCTAAGCCCCATTGTGTAAATGGTGTAGACTCAATCACTGGCTATAATGGATTAGCCTGATTCCTTCCTTTATCTATTGTAGTTTGACAGGTGTGACAACTTTGAATGTGACTCTCAGTATCTTTGAACATTGTAGGCCAATAGTACCCTACTGTCAATATCTTATGTGTTGTAGCTAAATGGGAACCATGAGCAGTTCCATACTTATCATGTAATTCTGACAACACCTTATCTGCTTGAACTCTGTTTAAACATCTTAAATATATTTCTTCATGGTTCTTCTTGAATAGAAGACCTCCTTGTACCATGTACTTATGTTCTTTAATCTTTAAATCTCTCCTCTGAGAAGATTTCATCTTACTTGGATATTTGCCTGATATTAGAAAAGTGTTCAAATCATCATACCACCCTCATGCATCATTAGTATTCAACACATACTGTTGTTTCACCAAATTTGGATCTATGTTTGCTATGGTCTGCACTAAGGCTTGTCCTCTGACAAACTTCATTGGAATAATTTCCATATCAAATTCTTGCAATGTTGTAATCGATTTAGCTCTTTTTTCTTCAGGCTCATTTAGCATTAGCAACATCTTCACGGCTACATCTGGTACTATGGGTTTAACCTGACTGCGTAAGATATAATGTCTGAACTTTTTCACTGCTCTTACTAATTCAAACACCTATCTTTCAGTATCAAGATATTTCAGTTGTGCATCCTTCAGAGGTGCACTCATGAAGGCTATGGGTTTTTCTTCATTGTCTTCTCCCTTTTGTGTCAAAGCAGCTATAATTAAATGTGAAGATGCAAAAGAATAAATGTAAAATGGCTTTGTATAATCTGGACTTGTCAACACAGGAGCATCAGAAATGGCCTCCTTAATATCTTCAAATGTGGCTTTAGCTACTGGTGTCCATTCTATCTTTTCATCCTTCTTTAGCATGGCATTCAATGGTTGCACAATTTCTGCAAACCCTGTAATAAACTTCCTAACAAAAGTAATCTTACCAAAAACTGACTTTAGTTCTTTTTTACTGTTTGGTAATTGCAATTTATTTATTCCTTTTATTCTATCAGGATCAATAGATATCCCATTTTTAGAAATGACATGTCCTAATAATTGTCCTTTAGTTACACCAAATGAACATTTCTTAGGGTTAAGAGAAATCTCATACCTTTCACATCTTTTAAGTACTCTTCTCAGATCTTCAGCATGAATGGATGCATCTTTAGAGTAAATAGTTAAATCATCCATATAAACAACAATGCACTTACCTGACAATCCACATAATGCAATGTCCATGGCTCGCTGAAAAGTGGCACCTGCATTGATTAGACCAAAAGGCATTCTTCTCTTTGCATAATTTTCCCATTTACAAGTAAAAGTGGTCTTTAATCTATCCTCTTTATCTATTAAGACCTAGTTATATCTTGAGAATCCATCCAAGAAAGACATCATTTTAGCCCCATTCACTGCTTGCAACACTTCATCTATTGGAGGTAGGGGATAATTATCTTTTTCAGATGCCTTGTTCAAATTTCTAAAATCCACACATAACCTAATGTCTCCTCTTTTCTTTCTCATAGGTACTAAATTAGCTACCCAGGTTGAATGTCTGACTAGAAAAATTATTCTGGTAGACAGCAATTTTTTTACTTCTTCAAAGATCAAAGGCTCTAAAATAACATTCACAGGCCTTTGTTTCTATCTAAATGGTTTAACATCGGGTTTCAAGGGCATCACATGAGTTATGATGGATGTATCATATGTTTTCAAATCTTCATACGTCCATGCTATGACATGTTTCTACTCTTTTAGAAAATCCACAATTTCTTTTCTCAACTCTTTAGAGCAAGCCTTTCCAATAAGTACATTTTGTGGATTCTACTCTATTCCAAGGTTATATGGATCACACTTATCTCCCTCAGTTTTGGGCAAATATTTCTATCTTACTACCCCATCAAAGTCAAAAATCTATTCTAACTCAATCACTCCCTTAGGTAAGAAATTTCTTTTCAGGTTGATGATGTCTTCTTCATCCCAAGATACATCAGGCCTTTCCTGTTCATCAATAATTTGAGCCTCAAATACCTCATTACAAGTTAGAAAATCTACCATTTTTTGATCCCCTTCAAATACCTAAAAATGAGTAACATTATCTGGTATGCTAGGAAAATTTACTAGTTCAACAACAAATCTTTTTAAACCTGACAGTGTTAAGGGTTCTAAAGTGCTAGCAGTAACTACTAATGCATCTGGTCTATGGTTCAATTCTCTAGGGATATGTTCTATGTTGAAAGCATCAAATGAATCTATCAAATCCCACACCCTATGCCTGTAACAAACCATCTTTTTGTAGTTGCATGCATACAATTTCATTACTTGCCTAACCACTAACTTAGAATCTAAAAATACCCTGATCATTTTTACCTTTTTATTCATAGCCATAAGAAGTCCATAAATCAATGCTTCATATTCTGTAACATTGTTAGTACAAGAAAATTATAGCCTATATGCTGCTAAATATGATTTACCATGAGGATCTATAAGCTCCACACCTACACCTACACCCTGTTTAGATTTAGATCCGTCGCATTTCAGTGTCCACATGCCATCTTTATTCTTTTGACCCTTTACTTTGGCATGTTTTGCTTTTTCTATCACATGTGAGGTGCTATCTTGTTCATTCATGGGCAATTCATTTCAACCTACTTGCATAGTTATACTTTCAGTTTGTAAATCAGAAAGACAAATACTCTTGTCCTTTGTTTCTTCTTTTAATTCTAGGATCAACACATCTATGTTATTCTGAAAGTATTTCTCTGGTTGATTAGGATTAACCTTTCATTTTTGCATTCCTACTCTCTTTGTGCATTTTATGTACTAGTATTCTATAATATCTCTGTACATTCCACAATTCTCTTTAGAATGTGGCTTATTATGGACTCTACACATGTTTTTATACAATTTGCATTGAACTGGAATATTTTGTTCCATGCACTTTTCCATTTCTTGTCCAATGGTCTGACCAAAATTGTTCATTGCACTGTTTTCTTCATGAGAAGAATTTCCATCAGACTTAACAAACAATATTGCTTCCTTACTGACATGTTTTTCTCTAAAATTTAACATCAAGATTTCTTCAATTTGTACTCCCTTGTCAGTGATTCTATAAACACTAGGTTCAATACAAGCATACATTATCTCATTAGTCCTATTGTATTCTATAATCATTTGTTTCATTCTAGGTTCTACTTCTATCCTGATCTGATTTGGAACACCTCTCCAAGGTAACCACATATGTGAAAAATCCGTGGCCATATATCCATTCAATGTTTTAGACCAGTCTCTACTCAACAACATCCCATAATTCATAGGTATATCTACTATCTGAATGTCAATAAACTAACTTACCCTAGGATTTGAGGCTAACTGCATTTGAATATGCATTAGTTCTCCTATCACATTAACCTTAGTTTTATCCAATTACGTAACAACCTTAGTAGATTTAGTAAGAGTCAGCCCTAAAGTTTTACATATTCCTAAAGGCATTACATTAGCTAATGCACCAGAATCTACCATGCAATTATGTATGTTCTTTCCACACATTCTAATGGTTAACAAGAAAGGAGGAGCATCCTTCTTATCTGCATACATTACCACATTAGTGTTGGAAGGATGCTCAATTTTATTATTCTTTTCTTTGGGTTGTGAATCTCTTCTAGGAACATGGTGGTGGTTTTAGCACACAGCAACATAGGTGTGATTGTTGGTTTCACACCTCTCTTGAAAAGTATCTTACCCTAGGTAAGATTACTCCAAGGATAATACAACTAGGTCTTAGCTTGCTTGGAATTTCTTAGTTGGTATGTTCTAGCTGTGCCTGCAAGGGGTCTTACATGCAATCTGCAAATCTTCAGGTTTGGGGCAGTAAATACACATAAACCCTATTATGATTTTCAGCTGATAAATAACATAAAATGCTGCTAAGATTCTCAATCTAACAACTAACAATGATTTTAAAAGAAAAGACAAAAGGTTAGGGTTTTAGAGGGATCCTAAATGACCTTCACAATGCCAAGGTTATCTTTAGTAGACAAACATTCCAAAACTTTGAACCAGCTTCTTGAGTTACCAAACTGAAATGGGTGTTACAGTGCTACAGAAAATGATGCTATCTTCAATGGAGGTCAAAAAAGTTTTAGATTGCATTCATTTGTTAAATACCCAATGAGCAGTACAACTTAACTTGTGAAATGTAATTAAACTTTAGCACAAATAATTAGCCCAGATTAACTTTACATAGCTATTTACCATCAGCAAACAACTAAAAGTACGGAATTAGAATGTACATAAAATACTTCAACAAACCATGAATATTATGAAAGCACAACTAATTCTAACTAGAGGAGAGCAAGATGTGAACCATGAAAACTAAAAGATGAATCAACACAAGACACAAATTCTCAAATTTACTGCAGAAACTTGCTTTGTATTAGCTCAAATGGCATAGAGTCAACAATTCAATATCAAAATCTCTCTTACAAATAGTGGAAATGGCAGCCCTTTATATAGAAATCAGCATACCCTAGCCCTCAAATGAATGGTGGAGATTAACTCAACATTGACAGTCCAAATTACATCAATAATAGCCTACATCAATTCCCAGATTATATTTTGTCCTTTATGAAAAGGATGAAAAACAGCCCCCAGATACATTGAATCTAGTCATTTTGACTAGCCAACTCAGTATATTAGTAGAAAAGCTCATTTTAGAAGAAAGAAAAGGACAAAATAGAGTCACATGCTACCCCGAATACAACAATTTACAATTGTGACGAGATTGTATCATCAGAATATTCAAAAATAGTATCATGATTCCTTATCTAAGTCAATGCTATCTTCACTGACCAGCTTTTTACAATAAGTTAACCATGCCTCAAGTGCTAGATTAATGTCGGATGGGTCTGGATCCTTCAAATGATTTATACGATAATCATACACTTCTAGCTCTCGACTGAATTTGCTATGTATTCTTTCTATTTCTATCCCTGCCTTCTGAAATGCCCTAAACTCAACTTTGAGGTCACTTGCCTTATCCAGTCTTTCTTCCATACTGAGTGCAATGTCTTCAAATAGTACCTTATGCAACTTATCTTTGCACTTCTCGACATCAAAAGGGGAATATTCAACAAAGGACTCTTCCCTATAGTCTCTCAAGGAGTCACTGATGTCATATATAACTGATCTTAATTCTTCGTCAGCTGGTTTGTATGCTTCCTTTATATGCTCAAAGGTCTCTTTTCTCAAAAGTAGCTATTGATACCATTCAATTGCCTTTGGCATTCGATTCCCAGTCAAAATGTTCTCTACAACCAGAGTCTGAGCTAGCAACTCTCTGATACCTTTTATTCTAGGATACATGTGTGAATAGTATTCATCAAAAGAATCACATTCATCTGGCAAGTCTTTCCATTTCTTGTGCAAATCTACAATTTTTTGGTGAGCTTAAGCAGAGGCACTTATGGCTTCACATCCCATTTCAAAAACCTTTATCAACCAATTCTTTGCGCCTTAGGAATTTGATCTTACCTCACTCAATTTTGCTATCTCATCGGTACACAGGAAAGTAGGTATTGTCCTTATATCTCCTCCTACATCTACCAGATTTATCAAAAATTAAAGACAGGCTCTTAGTTTTTTGTTTTGCTGCTTCAAGTATTTTTTAGACATTTCATCTTTATCCAACTGCACCAAAATTGATGTAACCGAGTCTTTGAAATCATCCACTCTTTACGCATGAGTGGTTGGGCCTAGGTCAACAGTTGATATGACATAATCTTCTGCCTGAACCTATTTTCTTGTTGTATCAGCTAGCGGGACTGCTATTTCCGCTATCCTTGATCCTGATTCATTCTTGTAAATCCTTGATTGGATCTTAGCCCTTTTCTGCTTCTGAGGCTTCTGAGCCTGTGAGAGGATAGTACTCAGGTCAAGCTACATTATTTCCACTTGTGGCTCTGGATATGCCAATCTACCTTGCAGCCACTCAGGAGTAGAAGATTTGTTCAATTTAGAAGTTCCATCCTTATCACATACATCCAATTCTTTAGATTGTTCTGGTTCTTGCTCTTCATTCTTCTCAGGACTTCTCTCTTCTTCCTTTTCTTCCTCTTGTGCCAAGTCCTTCAGATTTATTTCCATATTCTCCTGTGCAATCTTTAAAACTTCCTCTATCAGATCTTTACCAAGGGGGCTATCAGATATATCAATAATTTCCACATCAACTGAGGGTTCCTGGGAGTCATCATTATTTATGTCAGTCAATATTTCCTTCTCCTCTTCAACTGTTGCTTCAGATTCTTGTAATCTTAATTCCACACACACTTTCTCAATCCCGGGCAATAGAGGCACTACCAATGAATCAACTGGCATTTGTGAAATGGGGACAATAGAAGAGATGGTCAGGGGAGGTAAACTGACCTATGTAAGGTTAATCAAGGCTAGTGATAAGGAAGAAGAAATGGTAAGGGGTGAAGAAAAGGATAGTGAAGGTAAGGAAAGAGAGGGAGAAAGGATGGTGGAAATAGGAGGTAATGGTAAAGGAGAAGAAGATGTAGATATAGTGGAAGGGCATGAAATGGGAAGAATGAAGGAATAGGACTGCTAGAGTCACTAGAGGAAATTGTTAGTGGACAAGAAGTGATGGAGATAGTAGAGGCAGGAGAGGTGGTAGAAGATGTCTCTTGAATTATAATGGCTGAGGTCATGGGTAAGGTGGATGTAGTAGAAGGAGGGATGGAAGGAGAAGTGACAGTAGAAGCAGCGGGAGTTGAGGTAGCAGTGCTAGTGTCTTGTGTGGGAGGTTGGGCAGTTGGAAGATTAGAATCATTTTTAGTTGTGGTAGCCTCCTTGTTAACTTCTTTCACTTTTATTTTCTTAGCCTTGGAGTTTTCCCCTGCACCACTTGGCATATCTTTTCTCTTGGAAGTTCTAGTCCTAGCGGAAGGAGGTTGGTCTTTCTTCTGAGGAGACTTTGTGGATGGGTTCTTCATCTTCTTTGCCTTCTCTTTGAGAGATGTGTGCTCCTCACTATCAGAGTTTCATTTTTTAGCTAGCTTTGGCTCATCTGACACTTGAACGGGTTCATCTTCTTCTCCCCTAGAGTCTTTGTCTGATTCTACTATTGTGTAAGTGAGCTGGACCCCTTGTTCATTTAGAATAGCCACTTGTGGTCTAACCCATGCCTTACTTATTCTGATTGGTTCCCTCATAACAACATCTAGGGAGCTCTCTTCTACATTAGCTTAGTTTGGCAATGGAATGGGTTGATGGTATTGCGCCTCCCATGGTCCTCTGAGCATGACATTTTCATCATCTTGCAACTAATTAGGGATTGCCATTATATGGAGTCTTTTGATAAAATCCAGAGGCAGCCTTGCATGCGCCTTCTTCATGACCTCATAATCATCAAAGCAATTGGCCCAAAAGTTTTCAATGTGAACTTTATGAAAGAATTTCTTGCTTACAAATCTCTCCATTACTTTGTTTGGGTCAAAATGACTTCTTGCATTGTAGTAGTGTAAGTTCAAGAGTTGGATCTCTTTATCTAAGTGATCTGTTGATGCTAGAGAAGGACATGCATAGAGTCCTTTGCCGAATTTGATGGGAAATTGAACACTTGGCCTATGTAGGTGCTTGAGTTTCTCTGCACATGGTATCAGTTGCCTTGCAGCTTCAAAAGCACTATCTTATCATTAGGGTACCGAGGAAGTTTGTAGGCCATTCCAATGAAGCCTTGTATTCTTATGTATGTGAACTTTTATAATTGGACATACCACCGGCCATAGCTGGTTATTTCATTGATTGCCTCGGTGGAGATCCTCAAAGCTATGCTACCCTGCAACTTTCTAGCTATATAAATTGTGAATGCACCATTAACCCTCTTAAAGTGAATCAGTGACTCAGATGAGGTTAGCTGCGGGTAGCACTCATACACTTTGACCTGAGTCTTTTCATCATTTCCAACCTCACCAATCTTGGACAGTCTATCATAATGGTTCATTCTTGCCAATACATAGACAACATAGGATGTCCATCTAAAGTATTTATTTTCATTGAAGTTACTAAAGGTTGCATGGATGTTGTCACTGAAGATTTAAGCCCAGTGGAACTTGGTTCCCTTCAATATCTCAGTAATTATGGTGAACATCTAGTCCTCAAAGGTAGAGGCAGTTGGTAACCCGTAGATTCTGCTCAGAAAGGTTACTATGTCCCCGATCTCAACATTGAAATCACTTCTATAAAGTATTCTAGGAGCTTGATGAGGGTGGACTTCTTGCTCTTGACCCAATGGTCATTTATATACTTCATGCACCCTTCTACATCCTTATTGTAGGCTGCGTTTGATCCTTGTCTATCTGGCATAGTCACAACTTTGTACCAGGGGATGTCCAACATTTTTGCTAGAGAAGGTGGGGTCAAGTCAGCCAAGACATCCCCATTTGCTATCTGAATTTGCCTAGTCATAACCTCATATCTATCCACATAGGTGGCTATCAACTTTGCACATTGAACTGAAGTGGGAAATGCAACAGCCTGTCTGAGTCCACTATCTCTAAGTATTTTGGCTCTGGGAGTTGGGCTTGGACCGAAGAATCTGAGTCTGAAGTCATCTAGGTCTATATGACCTAGGTTTGTGTCTCCTACATTACTCCACCCTGAGTGGACCTTGGTCTCTGAAGGGATTCCTTTGAATTCATACTTCATTGCTTGTGCTTGAGCAGTCATTTAATCTACATGACCGGACCTTATAAGTTTGATATACTAAAGAAACTTCCTAACATACTCCTAAGTTTAGATAAATCAACACAAATCTACCTTTTACTACTAATATGCATTTGAAAGAAAATCTAAGTCTAATTGAAAGAACACTGCATGCAATCCAATAATTAATGTTGCAAGAAAATTTCATGAAAATCACCACTATTAAAGCATCACAGCATTAATTACATCATTTTGAACATTTTTTCCTTTGAAAATTTTAAGAAATTAGGTCATTTACTAGGTTTTGTGCTAATTTGAGGGTTGTCCGACCCTAAGAAGGGAATGCGCTAAATCTGAGGTCATCTGACCTCAGCGGGGAAATCGGGTCGGTCTGACCTTGTGTTTTGCTTCTGCTCAGGTTCTTTGATTTTTGCGTAGTTTTTGGGGAGGTCTGACTTGCACAGAATTTGGAGGTGTCTGACCTCTGGTGGCTGCCAATTTGGTTGGTTGATATTTTAGCACAAAGTTTTATCGATGAATTGTTTATTGTACTTCCGCGAGAATCGGCTTGGTCTAACTTGCACGGTTTTAGGCGGTGTCCGACTAGGTCAGAAGGAGAATATTATAGCACAGGTCAGACAAGATAGTTTTTAGCACAACAGTGGATAAAAGCTCTCGGTGGAGTTTTAAGACACTATTGACCAAGTAGGGGAAACTGAGTCGTCCGACTAGGTCAAAGACTCGATCTTTTAGTGCAAAGTCGGATGAGGTAAGTTTTTAACACAAAATATAATTTTAGACCCTGCGGAGTTTTTAGGCCTTCCAACTAACTCAGAGAAAGGTATTGGATACGTTGGTCAAAGGGGGTCAATTTTAGCGCTACATGACCTTGGGGGTTCGGCGCGAGTTTTGGGGGTCTTCAACCGACTGAATGGTCCTTCGTTGTGCAGGTCGGTTGGGACATGTTTTAGCACCACGAAGATCTGTGGGCTTCATAGGACAAAGTCATCTAAATTTCTAAGTTTTAACACCCGACAGTCTCACTCATTCATATTGTGGGCTTAGACTAGGGTTTTTCACATAAAAACTCATAATTTGACCAAACCCTAACCCAGAAAACCTGACTCGGCAACCAAATCCTTAAAACCCTAACGGCTGGAATCAAAATCCTAACTGTTCATAAGAAAAAAACTCCAAAGTTGGCAAAGTTGAAAACCCTACCTGGTTGCAATGGTGGTGAAAATGAATCGTTTGATTTGCACTAGGAGGTCGCGGGTTTGACCTCGGGTGAGTAGGCAGAGGTGGACGGAGCTCGAAATCTTTAGCCAAACACGATTAAAAATGACTTAAATTCATTAATTTTCTATTTAAACCTGGATAAATCTACCATTAATGCGCAAGCGTATGGACTGTCAATCAAGATTTTGCATGGATTTTCAAGGTGTCTGACTTGCAGAGAATTTTGGTATGTTGGACCCGATTGAATGGGGCAACATTCAACGCAAGGCTCAGGAGTTCAGTTTGCAGAGGAATCAAATTTGTCTAACCTATAGATTTTTAGAGGTTGTCCAACTAGGTCAGAGGTCGCTATCTTCAGTGCAGGTTAGATGAAGCTATTTTTAGTGTAGAAGTCTGACGTTGAGGAAATCAGCGCAAAGTCAGACAAGGTAATTTTCAACGCAAAAGGTAGATACAATCATTAGGTCAGTCAGTCAAGGATTTAGCACTAAGGTCAGACTAACAGGAAATTATCGCAAAGGTCAGTTGGAAGTGAATTTAGTGCAAAATGTCAATTCAAGACCCTCAAAGAGAAAACAAAGATTCATCCTAGCATATTTTGAAGTGATTTTTCAATGTCATCTTTTCCATCAAAGTTAAAATGCACTTTTGACCATACAACCACTTAGGAGATCAGGAGATCAAATGACTCTCTAGCCAAATCAAAAGAGGAGGTCTCCATTCTTGAATGGGGTGTGTGTGCAAGGCACAACAAATGGCAACTCTACTGGGAAATGCTCCCGAGCATTTCAATGATAAACATTTAGTTTGAACCCAGAATCTCTGTGTTTCCCACATATTAAATGAAAAAGTAAGGTACCTTATCAAAGAACCTAAGATCACTAACCAGTGCAACCATCCACATCCTAAAAACCTAAGTGTGTGCAATTGTATTCATTCCCATCCACTGACAACTATATTCACCCAAGATCCCCTGGGACAAGCTAGAAGGCTGAGATCATTCTATCACCAAAAAATGCTTGAATTTCAAAGTATTGTTGAGCCTGAGTTAGATTGATGATCAGTCAAAGTTTCTATTACAACGATACTTGATGCCAATCTTTTCTGGTAGTATTCTTCATAAGAATTTTGCAATGTAGTAATTTCTTCATTTGCACTATGATGGGTCTGGTGTTGAGAAACACCTTTTATTTTTTACCCAATATTAGGCTAGTAACACTTAGTGTCACCTGCTTTCTTTCTTGATTGATAGTGCATGTGGTAAGAGAAGAAATCAGCCCTTTTCACTCAACACAAGATCACCTAGGTTTGCCTAGCTACTTCAGGATTACTTAAAGTGAAAAGATATATGGTTAGAAAATACTTTAGGTGCACTGACTAATAACTCATTTTTAATGAATAGACACCATACCTTTGGCCTAAAAGTGGAACCCACAGCAAAGACTAGGTGGAAACCTTAGCTTCTCGAAGAAAGACTCATGATTATTCACTCATCAAGGAAGCCTTTGTAGGTCTGCACGACTGCCACCACATCAAAAATAAAGACCCTACACAGAGCAAGTGCGGCAGGTAAAATAAAAAGGACAACTAAACTAAGCAAAGAACCTAACACCTAAGGAAAACAAAAAGCAAGAAAGCAAACTAAGCTAACAGTAACCTAAACTAACCAAAGAAAACAAACCTCTAACTATGTACACTAAAATGAGGCATGATTGCCTCTCAAGCTTGAAAGTAGTGCTTTAGGAACTGGCCATTGATAGGTAGTGGCAGCTCCTCACCAGCAAGGTTCTTGAGTTGATATGTACTGTCTCCAAGGATCTCATAGATCTGATAAGGACCCAACCAGAGTTTGTCAAACTTACCATGTTCTCCCTTTTTCTCATGTGCTTTGTCCCAATATAGGACCAAATCATAAATGTGGAAGGCTTTGACCTTGGCTCTTTTATCGAACCACCATTTTACAACTCCCTAATATTTGGCAAAGTTTTCTATTGTAGCATCACGTTTCTCTTCAAGGTGCAGTAATTGATCCAACCTAGAGGACACATGGTTGTCAGTTTCAAGGTAGTCTTGCATAAATTGAAGTACCGGGATTCTCAAATGGATGAGGAAGATGGGTTTGATCCCATAGACTAAGTGATAAGGAGATGTGTTCACAGATGCTTTGTGTCGGATCCTATCAGCCCATAAGGCGAACCTAAGTTGAGTATGCCAGTCTCTAGGGTTTTTGTCTAATAGTTTCTTAATGACCTCAAGCAAGTTTTTGTTTGTTGATTCAGCTACCCTATTCCCTTGTGGATAGTAATTGGATGAGAACTTAAGAGTAATTCCATAATCAAATGCCCAATTAGAAAAACATAATGACAAAAAGGTAGAGCCATTATCACAAACTAAAGAAAATGGACAACTGAATCTAGTGATAATATGCTTTTCAACAAACTCAATGACTACCTTTGTGGTTCATTTCTTACAAGCTATTGCCTCAGACCATCAAGTGTAGTAATTAGTAGTAGTTAGAATATACCTGTGGCCTGTAGAGGAAGGTAGATTGATCATACCGATAAAGTCGAGGCCCCACTGAGCAAATGGTCGTACCTCCACTATTGGTTGTAAAGGCATGGCTATGTGACATTCTCTGTGTGCAGCGGTCTAACATATGTGATAGGTTCTTACATATGAATGTGCATCTTTGAACAAAGTCAGCTAGTAATATCTGGTACGAAGAACCTAATTAGCAGTTGAGTGTGCTGACCCATGGCCTATCCCAAATCTTTCGTGGAAACTGATGAACACCTGATCTACCTCTGACTTGTCCAAACATCTTAGATAGATACCCTTGTGATTCTTCTTGTAAAGGACTAATCCCTTTATCATGTAACTGTATCTTTTAAGCTTGAGAGCTCTCCTTTGTACTGAATTCAGTTGCGGTGGGCAGTGCTAGTTGAGTAAATAGAATATAATATCTCTGTACCACTCATCTTTTGAAATATATTCTAACAGGTATTATTGAGAAACCAGGTTTGGTCCCACTTGGGCCATTGTTCTAGTCAAGGCTTGGTCTCTTACCAACTTCATGGGTTGAATATCTCTATCAAATTCTTGCAATATGGTGACCCACTTCCCTCTTCTTTCTCCTAATTCACTCTGCATAAGTAATGCTTTGACTGCTGCATCTGGGATGATGGCAATCTCTTGGCTTCTTAAGATGTAATGACAGAATTTCTTAACTACCTTTACCAGAGCATATGCCTATTTTTCCACATTTGGATACCTTAACTCTGTGTCTTTCAAAAGAGTACTCATGAAAGAAATGGGCCTTTCATTGTCAACTGACCTCTTATGGGTCAACATTGCAATGCAGGTATGCTCCGAAGCAAAGGAATATATATGGAATGACAAAGTGTAATCAGGACTTACCAAAACAGGGGCTTGTTTAATTTCTATGAAGGCAGCCTTGGATTTTGGGTTCCAGTCCATTTTAGTGTCTTTCTTCAGCATGGCGTTAAGAGGTTGAACGATCTCAGCAAACCCTGTGATGAATTTGCGAACGAAGTTGATCTTACAAAAATATGACTTAAGTTCCTTCTTGCTATCTCGGGGAGGTATTTTGAGTATTGCTTGGATCTGGTTTGGGTCAATAGATATTCCTCACTCAGATATTACATGTCCCAGCAGCTTCCCTTCAGTTACCCCAAAAATGCACTTCTTGGGGTTAAGTGATATACCATAATTCTTGCATCACTGTAACACTTTCCTTAGATCTGCCACATGATCATCTTGCCTTTTCGAGAATGCAGTGAGGTCATCCATTTAGATGATAATACATTTTCCAACCAATCCCTTGAAAATGACATCCATCGCCTATTGAAAAGTTGCACCAGCATTTATCAAGCCAAATGGAATCTGACAGTAGGCATAGATACCCCATTTATAGGTGAAAGATGTTTTCAATCTGTCTTCATATTCTACCATCACCTGGTTGTAACTAGAGTATCCATCCAAGAATGACATCATCTGGGATCCATTAACAATCTACAACACTTTGTCCAAAGAGGGTAGTGGGTAATTGTCCTTTTCAGACACTCTGTTCAAATTATGGAAATCAACACAAAGTCTAATTTCTCCATTTTTCTTTCAGACCGGGACCAAATTTGCTACCCATGCAAAATGTCTTACTGGAAATATTATCCTGGCTAACAATAGCTTTTGTAGTTCTTTAAAAATCAATGGTTCCAGCAAAGTATTTACTGGCATTTGCCTTTGTTTGAATGGCTTTGCTGTTGGCTTCAACAGGATAGTGTGTGTTATGATCGAGGTATCGTAAGTTTTTAGACCTTCATAACTCCAAGCTATAACCTCATGATAATCTCTTAATGCATGTATGATTTATGTCCTTTCCTTTTCAGTACTAGCTTTCCCAATGAACACGTTCTTCACATTTTCTTCTGTCCCTAAGTTAAATGGTTCACATTTTCCTCCTGGGGATTCTCCTTCTTTCTTTTGAGTCCCTAAATTATTTGCATCAAACAATCTTTCCAATTCTATCATTCCTCTAGGGATCGTATTTGTCTTCAAGTTCAGTACCCCTTCCAAATCTATTTCAGTAGGTTCCATATTGTCTTCATCTATCATTTGAGCAGTGAACACATCCGATGAAGTAAGGAAATTGATGATATGTTGATCATCTTCAAAAACTTGGAAATTGGTAACATTGTCAGGCATAGACGGAGTAGCCACAAATTCCATAGAGAACTTCTTTAGCCCTACCATGGATGTTGGTTCCAAGGTACTTGCCATTTGAGCTAAAGCATTTGCAACATGATTCTGTCTTTTGGGAATGACTTGGATATTAAAACCATCAAAGCATTCGATCAAATCCCAGACTCTATTCCTATATCTACCCAATCTCTTATCATTGCATGAATATTGTTTTCTCACCTATTTTACCACTAACTTAGAATCACCAAATACCTGAATAATTCTAACTTTCTTCTACAATGCCAACAACAATCCCTATACTAATGCCTCATATTCAGTGATGTTATTCATGCATGGGAACTGCAGCCTTTGTGATGCTAAAAATGAACTCCTAGTGGGGCTGATCAATTCGACCCCTGCACCAGACCCTTGTCGACATCTTGAGCCATCAAATCTCAAGGTCCATAAGTGAAAATATTTGTTGTTGTCCTATTTTATAGACTTCTCCTCACCAAGTAAAGGTTCAGATTCTTTCTTCTTTTCAATGATTGGCTTTGTTTATTTTCAATAGTTGGTTCCTCCTTCGGGATTATGGGAATCTTTAGTTGTCTTTGTAGTTGTTTGATAGCTTCCTGACATAGTTGGAAAGCAAACTTAGAATGAGATGTATCATGTATGCGACACTAGTTGGGCAATAGCAATTCTTCCATTTGAACCTATCTTCCAATTGCAGTTTGATCTTGTACAAATCTGGCCACAAAATCACGAAATCCTTCAAATACTCCTAGTTCATCCTCATCTGAAGTGTCTCCTTCATCTGATTCAACATATGCTCCTATATTTTTTGGCATTTCTATGAGTGGTTTAGAGGGTCTTAGACAGCTTGGCATAAGAACCTCTTCTGACTGACTAGCATGCAGAAGGTAAACTCCCAAATCAACTTCTGCGAATAGAATCTCGTTGGGCTAATTGTATTCTATGATCATATGCTTCATCTTAGGTTCCCTTTCAATACAGATCTAATTTGCCAATCCCTTCCATGGCAGCCACATATGAGAAAAGCCAGTTGCCATATAACCATTCAAGGTCTTGGACCAATCTCTGCTCAAAAGCATGCCATATTGATCTGGAATGTCTACCACTTGAATATCTATGTATTGATGTATCCTAGGATCAGAAGCTAATTGCATGTGTATCCTATTCAACTCACCTACCATATTTACCTTAGTTATGTCCAATTGTGTCACCTTCCTGGAGGAATTGGCTGGAGTGAGCCCAAGTGCCTTGCAAATAGATAATGTTATTACATTCGTTGAAGCACCAAAATCTACCAAACAGTTATGAAGGTTTTTGTTAAATATCCTAAGTGTTAGAAGGAAAGGAGGACTTTCCTTCTTGTCTTTATATAGTGTCATCTTTTGTTCTACATCAGTCACATGTATCCTTTCTTTCCCTTTATCCATGTTATCTCTAGTGATATTCTCCTTGGGAACATAATCAGTCTTGGTGCCCGTACTTAGGTCTTGAAAGAAAGACATCCTAACCTCAGGTATCTTAAGTAAATCATACACAAAAAGACTGACCTTCATTTTGTTAAGTTCCTCAGCTACATACTGTCCCATTTTTGTTATGTTAGGTCGTTGGGAATTGTCTGCAGCAGTAGCAGTACCTTGATATGCGGATTGATGGGGAACCTTTGGTGGTTCAGGATTATTGGTAGCTTTAGGGTCAGGTGGGATCTGATAACTATTTGGAGGGATAGAAGTGGTGAAAGGACCTTTAGGCTTGCTACTTCTCAGGTTGTAAGGAGTCTTGTTGTACTGTTGATATGCATTAACTTCTTCAGACTCTTCTTCCTTAGGCTGATTATCATCTTGGAATGGAAATGTATAACTGTCAAGAACTAGGGTAGTATCATACCTTTGAGAAGGAACAATTTCATATCCTATTGGTGGAGTCTCCCAGTTCTCAACATTTTGAATCTCCATCTAAAAGATGGTGGATGCAATCTGGAATTCTGAACAGTCTAGTTCAGAGTGATCATTTGTGTTGTGCAGTCTGCACCAAGTAGATAAAGCAGCTTTAGCCAACAGCACACATCCTGGGGGCCTGGTATCGTTATTTTGATTCTCCAAGGGTGAAGACACCCCTCCATTATTCACTCTGGTGTTCCAGGATTGATTCGACCATTGCTAAAAGTTCTAATTTTGGTACTGATTATGATTTGGGAACTGGTTTTGACTTTGATTCTGGGAGTGTTGTTGGCTCTAAAAATGTTGTTGATTCTGCCCCCTCTGTTGCATATAAGAATTCTAATTGTTGAGGTGAGTAACTTCAGCAGCAAGCTTCTTCATTTGTTCAACCAGTTCTTTGATGTCATCATTGTCTTCTTTGGTCTTGGCTGCTTTTGAAGACTGTAGGAAAGGCATTTGTGTCTAGGGCATTTCAGCTACTGGATTACTTGGATGGATCACTAAGGCCTGTGTTGCAGTTGAGTTTGGGATTGGATTCATCACAGGACTATGATTAGCTAATGCATGATTTATCACGGGTATTTGATTTGGCATGGCAATAGGTCCCATATGATTCAGTGGACCAGAGGCTGTCTGCCCCAGCTGGGTACTTACCTCAACAACAATGGAATATGCTTGAGCTAAACTTGTGGGTATTGGGTTTGCTCTCCTTGCAAACATGGAAGTAAGTTTATCTAGGGCAGCATAGTAAATGGGCAAGGCAACAACCTGATCCACAGCATAAGGAGCTTGCAAATGACTATAAGCTTTTTGGAATTTGTTGTTAAAGGAACTTATCATCTCACCTTCCTCTCGACGAATCTCCACAAAAGACTGATAGAGATCAGCTGGTGTGGTAGGCATATGAAACCTATCCAGAAAAAGCATTTTTCAAGTTCCGCCATGAATTTATGGATCCTATAGGGAGGTTGGCAAACTAGTAATAAGCTTCTTCCTGCAGAGAATAAGGGAACATCCTACATACCACATCCTCGTATTGCACTTGCAACATGAACATGTTAGCTTCAAAGATCTTAATGTGCTCGTCTTCTGTCCTATCAGGATCATGTACTCTGAACTTTGAGCAGAACTTATCTGGGTTCTTTGGCATGTCATGGTAATCATTGAACAACAAAGGGGACTAGTTATTTCTTGCAAAGAAAGCCATGGCAGGAGGATTAATGGGAGCTGCTATGGTGTTCCTAGGGGCTGATTGAGCTCGAGGGGCTCTGGGTTTTCCTTGATCCTTTCTCATTTCCTCTGAATTCTGCTAAGAACAGTAGCTCTTCTGCAGCTGAGCTAGATCTAGTGTCTTTGTCTAGTCCCCAGACCTGCTAATTTTAAGCATAGGGAGAAAATATGCCCTCCTTCTAGTGACAATTCTGTTGATGGTGGTTTTAGCACACAGCAACGTAGGTGTGATTGCTGGTTTCACACCTCTCTTGAAAAGTATCTTACCATAGGTAAGACTACTCCAAGGATAATACAAATAGGTCCTATCTTACTTGGAATTTCTCAGTTGGTATGTTCTAGCTATACCTACAAGGGGTCTTACATGCAATCTGCAAATCTTCAGTTTTTGGGCAGCAAATACACATAAACTGTATTATGTTTTTCAATTGATAAACAAGATAAAATGTTGTTGAGATTCTCAATCTAACAACTAACAATGATTTTAAAAGAAAAGACAAAAGGTTAGGGTTTTAGAGGGATCCTAAATGACCTTCACAATGCCAAGGTTATCTTTAGTAGACAAACATTCCAAAACTTTGAACCAGCTTCCTAAGTTACCAAACTGAAATGGGTGTTACAGTGCTGGAGAAAATGGTGCTATCTTCAATGTAGGTCAACAGATTTTTAGATTGCATTCATTTGTTAAATAGCCAATGAGCGACGCAACTTAACTTGTGAAATACAATTAAACTTTAGCACAAATAATTAGCCCAGATTAACTTTACACAGCTATTTACCATCAGCAAACAACTAAAAGTATGGACTTAGAATGTTCATCAAATACTTCAGCAAACCATGAATATTATGAACTCACAACTAATTCTAACTCGAGGAGAGCAAGATGCGAACCATGAAAACTAAAAGATGAATCAACACAAGACACAAATTCTCAGATTTACTATAGAAACTTGCTTTGTATTAGCTGAAATGGCATAGAGTCAACAATTCGGTATCAAAATCTCTCTTACAAATAGTGGAAATGGCATCCCTTTATATAGAAAGCAGCATACCCTAGCCCTCAAATGAACAGTGGAGATTAACTCAACATCGACGGTCCAGATTACATCAATAATAGCCTACATCAATTCCTGCATTAGATTTTGTCCTTTATGAAAAGGACGAAAAATAGTCCCCAGATACATTGAATCTAGTCATTTTGACTAGCCAACTCAATATATTAGTAGAAAAGCTCATTTTAGAAGCAAGAAAAGGACAAAATAGAGTCACATGCTGCATCGAATACAACAATTTACAATTGTGACAGGATTGTATCATCAGAGTATTCAAAAATAGTATCATGATTCCTTATCTAAGTTAATGCTATCTTCGCTAGCTAGCTTGTTGTGATAAGTCAACCATGCCTCAAGTGCTGGATTAATGTTGGATGGGTCTAGATCCTTCAATTGATTTATGCGATAATCATACACTTCTAGCTCTCGACTAAATTTGCTATGTATTCTTTCTATTTCTATCCCTGCCTTCTGATACGCCTTGAACTCAGCTTTGAGGTCACTTGCCTTATCTAGTCTTTCTTTCATACTGAGTGTAATGTCTTCAAATAGTACCTTATGCAACTTATCTTTGCACTTCTCAACATCAAAAGGGGCATAGTCATCAAAGGACTCTTCCCTACAGTCTCTCAAGGAGTCGTTGATGTCATATATAACTGATCTTAACTCTCCGTCAGCTAGTTTGTATGCTTCCTTTATATACTCAAAGGTCTCTTTTCTCAGAAGTAGCTATTGATACCATTCATTTGCCTTTGGTAACTGATTCCCAATCAAAATGTTCTCTACAACCAGAGTCTGAGCTGGCAACTCTCTGATACCTTTTTATTCTAGGATACATGTGTGAATAGTATTCATCAAAAGAATCACATTCATCCCGCAAGTCTTTCCATTTCTTGTGCAAATCTACCATTTTTTGGTGACCTTGAGTAGAGGCACTTATGGCTTCACATCCCATTTCAAAAACCTTTATCAACCAATTCTTTGCCCCTTGGGACTTTGATCTTACCTCACTCAATTTTGTCATCTGATCGGTAGACAGGAAAGTAGGTATTGTCCTTATATCTCCTCCTGCATCTACCGGCTTTATCAAAAATTGAAGACAGGCTCTTAGTTCTTCATTTTGCTACTTCAAGTCTTTTTTAGAAATTTCATCTTTATCCAACTACACCAAAATTGATGTAACCGAACCTTTGAAATCATCCACTCTTTGGGCACGGGTGGTTGGGCCTAGGTCAACGGTTGATATGACATAATCTTCCACTTGGACCTGTTCTCTTTCTGTATCAGCTAGCGGGACTGCTATTTCCGCTATCCTTGATCTTGATTCATTCTTGTAAATCCTTGATTGGATCTTAGCCTTTTTTGCTTCTGAGGCTTCTGAGCTTGTGACAGGATAGTACTCAGGTCAAGTTGCATTATTTCCACTTGTGGCTCTAGATATGCCAATCTACCTTGTAGCCACTCAGGAGTAGAAGATTTGTTCAATTTAGAAGTTCCATCCTTATCAGATATAGCTAATTCTTTAGACTGTTCCTGTTCTTGCTCTTCATTCTTCTCAGGACTTCTCTCTTCTTCCTTTTCTTCCTCTTGTGCCAAGTCCTTTAGATTTATTTCCACATTCTCTTGTGCAATCTCTAAAGCTTCCTATGTCAGATCTTTACCAAGGGGGCTATCAGATATGTCAATAATTTTCACATCAGCTAAGGGTTCCTAGTAGTCATCATTATTTACATCAGTCAATATTTCCTTGTCCTCTTCAACTGCTGCTTCAGATTCCTGTAATCCTAATTCTGCATACACTTTCTCAGTCCCGAGTAATAGAGGCACTGCCAATGAATCAAATGACATTTGTGAAATTGGGATAGTAGAAGAGATGGTCAGGGGAGGTAAACTGACCTATGTAAGGTTAGTCAAGGCTGGTGATAAGGAAGAAGAAATGGTAAGGGGTGAAGAAAAGGATAGTTACGGTAAGGCAAGAGACAGAGAAAGGATGGTGGAAATAGGAAGTGATGGTAAAGGAGAAGAAGATGTAGATATAGTGGAAGGACATGAAATGTGAAGAATGGAGGAAATAGGACTGCTAGAGTCACTAGAGGAAATTGTCAGTGGACAAGAAGTGATGGAGATAGTAGAGCCAAGAGAGGTAGCAAAAGATGTCTCTTGAATTATAATGGCTGAGGTCATGGCTGATGTGGATGCAACAGAAGGAGGGATGGAAGGAGAAGTGACAGTAGAAGCAGCGGGAGTTGAGGTAGCAGTGCTAGTGTCTTGTGTGGGAGGTTGGGCAGTTGGAAGATTGGAATCATTTTTAGTTGTGGTGGCCTCCTTGTTAACTTCTTTCACTTTTATTTTCTTAGCCTTGGAGCTTTCCCCTACACCACTTGGCATATCTTTTCTCTTGGAAGTTCTGGTCCTGGTGGAAGGAGGTTGGTCTTTCTTCTAAGGAGACTTTGTGGATGGCTTCTTCATCTTCTTTGCCTTCTCTGCCAGAGATGTGTGCTCCTCACTATCTAATTTCTATTTTTCAGCTAGCTCTAGCTCATCTGATACTTGAATGGGTTCATCTTCTTCTCCCCCAGAGTCTTTGTCTAATTCTACTGCTGTGTAAGTGAGCTAGACTCCTTGGTCATTTAGAATAGTCACTTGTGATCTAACCCATGCCTTACTTATTCTGATTGGTTCCCTCATAACAACATCTAGGGAGCTCTCTTCTGCATTAGCCCAGTTTGGCAATGGAATGGGTTGATTGTATTGCACCTCCCATGGTCCTTTGAGCATGACATTTTCATCATCTTGCAATTGATCAGGGATTGCCTTTATATGGAATCTTTTGATAAAATCCAGAGGTATCCTTGCATGCGCCTTCTTCATAACCTCATAATCATTAGGGCAATTGGCCCAAAAGTCTTCAATGTGAACTTTATGAAAGAATTTCTTGCTTACAAATCTCTTCATTACATTGTTTGGGTCAAAATGACTTCTTGCATTGTAGTAGTGCAAGTTCAAGAGTTGGAGCTCTTTATCTAAGTGATCTGTTGATGCTAGAGAAGGACATGCATAGAGTCCTTTGCTGAATTTGATGGTAAATTGAACACTTGGCCTATGCAGGTGCTTGAGTTTCTCTGTACACGGTATCAATTGCCTTGACAGCTCCAGAAGTACTGTCTTATCATCAGGGTACTGAGGAAGTCTATAGGCCATTCTAGTGAAGCCTTGTATTCTTATGTATGTGAACTTTTCAAATTTGATATACTACTAGCCATATCTGGTTATTTCATTCATAGCCGCAGTGGAAATCCTCAAAGCTGTGCTGCCCTGCAACTTTCTGGCTATATACATTGTGAATGCATTATTAACCCTCTTAAAGTGAATCAATGACTGGGATGAGGTTAGCTATGGGTAGCACTCATACACTTTGACCTAAGTCTTTTCATCATTTCCAACCTCACCAATCTTGGATAGTCCATCATAATGGTTCATTCTTGCCAATGCATAGACAACATAGGATGTTTATCTGAAGTATTTATTTTCATTGAAGTTGTTGAAGGCTGCATGGATGTTGTCACTGAAGATTTGAGTGTAGTGGAACTTGGTTCCCTTCAATATCTCAGTAATTATGGCAAACATCTAGCCCTCAAAGGTAGAGGTAGTTGGCAACCCGTAGATTCTGCTCAGAAAGGTTACTATGTCCCCGATCTCATCATGGAAATCACTTCTATAAAGTATTCTGGGGAGGTTGATGAGGGCGGACTTCTTTCTCTTGACCCAATGGTCATTTATATACTTCCTACACCCTTCTACATCCTTATTGTAGGCTGCCTTTGATCCTTGTCTATCTGGCATAGTCACAACTTTGTGCCAGGGGATGTCCAACATTTTTACGAGAGAAGGTGGGCTCTAGTTAGCCAAGACATCCCCATTTGTTGTCTGAATTTGACTAGTCACAACATCATATCTATCCGCACAGGTGGCTATCAACTTTGCACATTGAATTGAAGTGGGAAATGTAGCAGCCTGTCTGAATCCACTATATCTAAGTATTTTGGCTCTGGGAGTTGGGCTTGGACCAAAGACTCTGTGTCTGAAGTCATCTAGGTCTATATGATGTAGGTCTGTGTCTCCTACATTACTCCACCCTGAGTGGACCTTGGTCTCTGAAGGGATTCCTTTGAATTCATACTTCACTGCTTGTGCCCGAGTAGTCATTTAGTCTGCATGACCAGACCTTATAAGTTTGATATACCAAAGAAACTTCCTGACATACTCCTAAGTTTAGATAAATCAACACAAATCTACCTTTTACTACTAACATGCATTTGAAAGAAAATCTAAGTCTAATTGAAAGAACATTGCATGCAATTCAATACTTAATGTTGCAAGAAAATTTCATGAAAATCACCACTATTAAAGCATCACAACATTAATTACATCATTTTAAACATTTTTCCCTTTGGAAATTTCAAGAAATTTGGTCATTTACAAGGTTTTGTGCTAATTTGAGGGTTGTCCATCCCTCAGAAGGGAAAGTGCTAAAATTGAGGTCATCCAACCTCAACGGGGAAATCAGGTCAGTCTAACCTCGTGTTTTGCTTCTACTCAGGTTCTTTGAGTTTTGCATGGTTTTTAGGGAGGTCTGACTTGCGCAGAATTTGGAGGTGTCCGACCTCTGGTGGCTACCAAGTTGGTCGGTTGATATTTTAGTGCAAAGTTTTATCGATGAATTGTTTATTGCACTTGCGCAAGAATTGGCTTGGTCTGACTTGCATGGTTTTAGGAGGTGTCCCACTAGGTCGGAAGGAGGATATTATAGCGTAGGTCAGACGAGATAGTTTTTAGCGCAACAGTGGATGCAAGCTCTCGGCAGGGTTTTAAGGCACTATCAACCAAGTAGGGGAAACTGAGTTGTCTGACCAGTTTAGAGACCTGATCTTTTAGTGCAAAGTTGGATGAGGTAAGTTTTTAGCGTAAAATGTAATTTTAGACCCTGTAGATTTTTTAGGCCTTCCGACCAAGTCAGAGAAAGTTATTGGGTATGTTAATCGGAGGGGGTTGATTTTAGCGCTATGTGACCTTGGGGGTTCGGCGCGAGTTTTGGGGGTCTTCGACTGACTGAATGGTCCTTCATTGTGCAGGTCAGTTGGGACATGTTTTAGCGCCATGAAGATCTGTGGGCTTCATAGGGCAAAGTCATCTAAATTTCTAAGTTTTAACACTCGACGGTCTCATTGATTCACATCGTGGGCTTAGACTAGGGTTTGTCACATAAAAACTTGTAATTTGACCAAACCCTAACCCAGAAAACTTGACTCAACAACCAAATCCTTAAAACCCTAACGGTCGGAATCAAAATCCTAACTATTCGTAAGCAAAAAACTTCAAAGTTGGCAAAGTTGAAAACCCTACCTAGTTGCAATGGTGGTGAAAATGAATCGTTTGATCTGCACCAGGAGGTCACAGGTTCAAGCTCAGGCGAGTAGGTAGAGGGTGGACGAAGCTTGAAATCTTTAGCCAAACGTGATTAAAAATGATTTAAACTCGTTAATTTTCTATTTAAACCTAGATAAATCCACCATTAATGCATAGGCGTATAAACTGTCAATCAAGATTTTGCACAGATTTTCAAGGTGTCCAACTTGCAGAGAATTTTGGTATGTTGGACCTGGTCAGACGGGGCAACATTCAGCGCAAGGCTCAAGAGTTCAGTTTGTGGAGGAATCAGGTTTGTCTAACCTATGGACTTTTAGAGGTTGTCTGACTAGGTCGGAGGTCGTTATCTTCAGCACAGGTCAGATGAAGCTATTTTTAGTGCAGAAGAACGACGGTGAGGAAATCAGCACAAAGTCAGACAAGGCAATTTTTTAGCGCAAAAGGCAGATACAATCATCAGGTCAGTCAGTCAAGGATTTAGCGCTAAGGTCGAACAGACAAGAAATTAGTGCAACGGTTGGTTGGAGGCCAATTTAGTGTAAAATGTCAATTCAAGACCCTCAAAGGGAAAACAAGGATTCATCCTAGTAGATTTTGAAGTGATTTTTCAATGTCATCTTTTCCATCAAAGTTAAAATGCACTTTTGACCGTACAACCACTTAGGAGATCAAGAGATCAAATGACTCTCTAGCCAAATCAAACTAGGGGGTCTCCATTCTTGAATGGGGCATGTGTGCAAGGCACAATAGAACACTCACATCATTAGAAACATCACTTGTCACAAGTGTATCCAAAGATTTTATGAAAGCATTTTTGACCCTTGGACTTTCCAATAGTTCACACAAAGGTATACTGACCTTAATTTTCTTTATCTCTTTAGATAAATAACTCATCAACCTCATTGTTTCTACTGTCTTTGTTTTACTTGTTTGGACCTTTTGTGCTATTGTTCCATTATTTGCATGATGATTATCCTTCAGTATAGCGGGATGATTTCTAGCATTCTAATCTGGGGGAGTATTGAAATTGTTAGGAGTGGAAGTAGTGAAAGGACCTCCTGGCCTAGTGTTATTCCTCAAATTGTAGGTGTGTATTTTGTTTGACTGTTGAAAATCCAGTACCTCTTCTATTTCATATGACACTTCATTTTCAGTTTCAAAGGAAAACTAAAATGCATTTAGTACAAAGGCTGATTCAGGATATAGGTTTTCACAAAAATAAGGTTCATCCTCTAACAATTGATCCTCTTCTTCTCCAGTTGCAAAGGTAAAAGTCTCTAAGACTAAAGCAGTCTCATATCCTGAGGGCACTACTTCATTACCTTTGGGAATGAGAAACTCAGAAGTGGGAGCATGTACATCTACATTGAAAATATTGGCTGCTAAATGGAACGAAGGACAATCTAGTTCAGCATGGGCACTGGTATTATTAAATCTACACCAATTCTTCAATGCTATATTAGCCATTTGATTTCTAGCTATTTGTTTTGTATCTTGATTATCTAAATTCTCAAATGGAGAAGATAGAGTACCATTATTTGGCCCTATGTTCCATGTCTTACGTGGCCTTGGCTAATTTTGATTTCTATTGTTATTACCCCAGGCCCTGTTATCTAGCATAGGTCCTCTACTTTGCATCAGTTGTCCTAGATTATGACTTTGATTTTGATTGTAATTCTAGTTTTAATTTGAACTTTGACCCTCGTTATAATGCTGATTATGATTTTGGTTATGGTTTGGGTTGTAGTTCTGACTATAGCTTTGGTTATGGTTTTGACTGTATCTTTGGTTGTTTCTACCATAGAAATTTTTATTTCTCAGTTGTGTCATTTCAGTAGTCAACCTTCTCAAGTGTACAGTAATTTCTTTGATTTCTTCTCTTTCCTCTTGTGCCTTTGCCACAAATGTATCCTGAGGAGGTTGGAAGAAAGATTGACCATTACTCTGATTATTATTGGTAGTGTTACCAGTATAAGGGGCTATGGACTGGATTGGGGCAGAATTATACATAGGTGTGTATGTAGGAACTAGATTCAATAATGGAGTATTATGTGTAGGGGCTCCATTCCATGATCATGTTTGACTTTGCATCCCAAGATTTCCTCCATTAGGAAATGGATTATAAGTTGTTTGCCTCATCTCCTGGTTTACTGAGGCTGCCTCCTTATAAGCCTTGGATATTGAATCTATGTCAACTTTTCTTTTGAAAAACATATCCGTTAGTGGATCTAAGGCAACATAATACATGGATAACAATGTATTTGTATTTACTATGTAAGGAGCTACTAACCTAGAATAAGCCTTTTGAAATCTATCATTAAAATTATCAATTAGCTCTCCTTCACCTCTCTTAATTGTAGCCAATTTGTGATATAATGTGGAAGGATCAATTGGTCCTCTAAATCTAGACAAATATGTTTCTTCCATAAGTGCCCAAGAAGAAATATAACCATTAGGCAAGTTAACATACCAATTAGAAGCCTACTTATTGAAGGTGTAAGGATACAACCTACACACAACATCCTCATATTCTAACCTAGCCCTAAAGCATGCCTCTTTGAATATTCTAATGTGATCTTCTAGATCCTAATGTAATTGATATTTAGGACATATGTTTTTAGGAGTTTTTGGCATCTTATTATAATCAGTGAACTATATGGTAGAGTTGACATTAAAATAAGCCATTGCAAGTACTTGTGCTTGACGTAAACCTTGGGGAATACCTAGATTTCTTGGTTGATTTGGATTTCTGAGAGAACTGAGACCTCCAGGAGTACCTGAACCAAGATTCAAAGATCTAAATGAAGAACTGTCAGGACCCACAAGGTTATGGGTACTAAAAGGTGATCCAGAAGGTGTTCCAGATGAACCTCCTGCATGTGATATTCTGGGATTCCAAATCAAAGGACTCTTACTTTACCTTTTATCAGGTAATTGCACAAATATATCTTCTGAACTGGATCTAGACCTAGTCACTCTATTACTATTATGAGCTAGCTTTACTTAGAACAAACCCTAACTCTAATCATGCCCTCCTTCTAGCACCAAAAAACTGTTGATGATTATTTTTACACATTCATAACAAAAGCTAAAATTCACAAAAATAAACCTAACTATCTTGAAAGATATGAAGAAATCAATGAAGATTACATAATCCCAAGTTTCTATATGGTCAGGTCTTGACCTTGTGGATAATTCAGTATGTTAATGTAAAGCTATAATATATAAGGGGCCTTACTAGATTTAAGGTGTTTTATGATTCACTGGACTCTAATTATGCAAAATATCACAAATATCAACATTTTATTCATTCTTTTGCACAAATTTGTTACTATATCACAAAGATTTATATGATTTATATTAACACAAGCTTTTCTTTTCAAATATTATGAAAACTATCCAATATTAAGTCAGTTGTTCATGTTTCCTTCAAATATTAGACAATCTCCTTTAAATCTCTGTGTTTAAGCTAAGTATTTCAAATGTTTGGGAAAAGTTAGAGAAATCTAAATTAAACTTCATTCTACTACAGGGTCTAAATGCTCTGTTGTTCACGTTGTAAGTAGTACAACAAACTTGATTAAATCCATAGACTAAACCTTTAAATGTAAGCCCTGAGTATTTTCATCAACATACATTAAAGATTGCAAGCTTTAAGAGATATTATTTCAAGTACAAAGAAAAGCCAGAAGACACTTTAAATATAGACGCAAAATTCCAAATTCATTTGTATTCAAAACACACAGTCATATATGATTTACAATGTATGAATGACTCTTAGCTTCATTAATCAACTTCATAGAAAACTTACGACACTTTATAGATATAGTAAGGAAGCTAGATGTTCAACGCATTCCTTATTGTAGACACAGGCAACCTCCTTCTACTCTAAAATGTTCTTCTATTCAAAATGCTAAGATAAATTACAACTTCCAGCTCTGTTTTACAAAAAAATCCCTGTGTCAGTCCCTGTGTCCACATTACAGAGTAAAGGGCCTAAATATATAGATCTGATTATCCTTAATACGGTTCAAAACCCTAGTCAATCAATGATCTACATCCTGAGTGCAGCAGCAATGGTGGAAAACAAATCCTACCAAAAAATCTCTGAGCAGCATAGTCATACTGAGCGTAAGGATGCCCTTTGGAAACCCTAACAACCACCAAAATATCTTTTGTTTCTCTTTTAATAATGGTTCCTTCCACCTGTATATTTCTTCTCATTGAAAGCCTTTACTCCTCTCGCTTCTTTTGTGATCTGATCCACCCTTTGTGATGTCATTGCCATTAAAGCTCTACCTTCCATATATCTGCAAACCTACCAACAGACAAAAAAAATGGATTATAAAAAATTCATGCCACTTTTGCCAATTTATACCTCGTCAAAATGTTAGATGGGCATTAATTACAACAATTCATGTGCCATTAATTTGGCCTTCAGTTGTAGTGTTCATGCATTTTTAAACTTCCCTTTCTATTGTTAGTTAAACTGTGCATACATACCCATTTCCTTGTATGTTCCTTTTGTATGTTCACTGTGTATATCGGTTATGTATACCAACAACGTTGTATATGAACTACCTTGTATACCTTTCTCATCAGAGTAACTCACTCAGTCGGGGTGATCTAAAAAACTCACTCTGACCACACATATCTGCAAGATGCTCTTCATTAGAATAACTCACTTAGTTGGGGTGAGTTAAAAAGCTCACTTCGATGACACATCTGCCCGTCGCTCTTTTTATCGGTGAGAGTACCAATGATTCCTGCCAAAAAAGTATCTATCATTGAGAGGTGTAAGATTGGTATGATCTACAAATTTTTTTTCAACAGGCTTACTCACACCGATGAGTAGTAGGACCCACATTACCATTCACTTGTATCTCTACAATACAACAATACTTGTACAAAACCCTTATATACAAGCCCAAGATACATAAAAACTCTTGTATATCCTTTCAGACTTCAACTTTTATAAACCATAGTTTACTTACCTTTCGGCTCTGCAGTATGCATAAAGTGCAATGTACATCGACCTTGTATGTTTTGCTTTCGCCAAACATACAAAGATAAAATACATCCGATATACATTAAGTAGTGATGCATCGCCTTAACCAAATTTTAATATTTCCTTAGTTTCACATTGTATGTATCCTGAAATGTATGTAACCAAAACATACATACAAAGAGCGAAACATACAACTTAACCTTATTTCATATTCTTTTCGGTTCCGTGCTATGTATATTCCCATTGTATATCATGTTGTATGTTTCACTTTCGCCAAACATACAAACCTAAAATACATTCAACAGACTCAACCAATTATTCATTCAAACTTTGAACACCACCGGGTCCGACTTATATGTCTCCAAGCCATACATATACAAAGTGCAAAACATACAACAATAAAATCCTATTTCATGATCCTGTTGGTTCCGTGGCATGTATGTGGCTTTTTATATTTACTTTGTATGTTTTTCCTTCGCCAAATAGAAAAACATAAAATACATCTGATGGAATCAACTGATTATGCATTCAAACTTTGAAAACCGTCGGGTCCGACTTGTATGTATAGATAAAGTGTTAACAAAATGCATACAAGTATAATGATATGCCAAAACCCAACAACTCCCACATGTGACTTATTCAACGACCTGATATACAAAGGACTTTGTATATCAGCGACTTTGTATGTAAGTGACCTTGTATACGCAACCCGATATACAAACAACTTTGTATATGCAACTTTTTATGTAAGTGACCTTGTATATGCAACCCAATATACAAACAACTTTGTATATGAGTGACATACAAACCCTCCCATTGTACATTTTACCAAAACACTCATATCTTGCAAAATACTAGGAATTTTAACATAGTTCAAAAATCAACCCTCACTTATTTTTGACAAGGAATCCACCCATATTCTGCTCTGGTACTTAATGTTATTTTTTCTTTGTTTTCAACAAGGTTTGTAACTTTCACTCCCTTTTTCCCTTTTACCACCAAACAGACCCACACACAAAAGCAAAAGCCACAGCCACAACAGGGGTCCTCATTTTTCTAAGGAGTAAAATGGGGCGTGTTGTGAGCATCACAACATGTCCTTGAATATCTTTTGAAGTAGAAATAGAAGATACAGTGAATATTAGTGTCAGGAGAAGATCCAGATTCCATACAAAAAATAGTACCTTGGACAAGGCTGCTAGTGGAGGTATCCATGACTGTTCCACATTCTAAACTATGAAAATAGTTAGTTATTAATCTATGTCCTTCATCTTAATCTGAAAGGATTTGTTATAATTCATCAATTTGCTTATTGTTTTGCATACTTAGGGTTTTAAGAGCATTTGAACATTAAATTGACATATTTCTTGATAACATCTAAGTTTCCACATCATTCCAAGTGGCATCCCAACCTATTAGGTGAATGCTCTCGCTTAGTAGAGATTCAACTCAGTTGATATGCCCTTGAGTGTTTGTAGTGAAAAGAGGATTTACCCTTGAAACTAAAACTACCATCTACCTCCTTTTCCCTATTAAACATTTTGGTGAGCCTATTTTTTTTAATCTTACACCTTGCTAAGTGTTGTGTGATATATTTGCATTCATTCATTTTATTGCATTTGAAAAATTACAAAAAAATTAGAAAATTTGTAAAATTTGAAAAAAATTGGCATCTTAGGCTTGTACTGTAGCATAATTTGTTTTAATTTATGTTATTTTCATCAGATCTAATTTAAATTATAGCAATTCATCATTTAGTATTCACTTGCATTCTATTTTCATGCTTAAATTGTTTAAAATTGCTTGAAATTGTGTATTTTTCATAAAAACCTAGTTTTGCATTAGCTAGGGTTTGTAGTTAAAATATTGTTTCAAATTTTACTACCCTTTAAAAACACTCATTTAGCTCTAATTTCTAATTGTAGTGTTTCATCATAGTGTCATTCTTGCAAAATTCCATGTCTAGGGTTTGAAAACCTTGCATTTTCACTAGATTTTGCCTTATCGTCTCTCTAGAATTGCATTATAGGTGTGTTGTAAAGGATCTTTCTACATTATTTGACTGATTTAAAGGTTATAATCTTCTTTCCATCCTCAAATTCCTTACAACACCCTTTCTATTAGGCTTTTACATTCAAAATTGGTGAAAATTTGCATATTTTAGGTGTATTTTCACTAGGTTTTGATTTGTCACCACTCTAGATCTGCATTATAGGAATTTTGTGAAAGATATTATTGCATAATTGGACTGATATTAACCTTTTTATTCTCTTCCCCTCTTGATATTCTTCACAACCCCTTTTTTTTCACTCATTTGCATTGAAAAACTTGACAAATCAAGCATTTTTAAGTCATATTCATAGAACTTGTTTCTTGCATAAGTGTTGGAACTATTTAAAATCTGATTTGGCATTCATTTGAAAAAATTTACATGTCTTCTGAATACAACAATAATCCTAGGCTTCCTCCTAGGCCTTATTTGAAAAGAAAAGCTCCTGAACTTGAAATAACATTTACACCTCATGACAAAGAAATGGTAGCTACTAAAGGGCCCCTTTACATTACAGTGAACATAATGGAAAGACCTATGCATGGAACACTTATAGAACCTAATTGGATTACTAATGTGGTTATAGAAGAGTTCCTCCTTAAACATGATTTGGTGCAAGATTATTATGAACCATTAGATTTGAGAATTAAAACACATAACAGAGCTGTGATGAATACATTTGGGAAAATAACCTTACTAGTCTTGGTATATGATAAAGCTATGGATCAGTTATATGATGCTATCACCTTAATTTGAACCTCTTCCATGTAAAACTAGGGCATCAATGGCTTAAGGCTATGAATGACGTCCCCTCAACTATTCACAAATGCCTAAAATTGTCTTTGCATGGAGAAATCCATACTCTCGACCATAATTCATATCAACCTTTGGCTAAGAACAAGAACTTTACTCTTGATTACTTCTGGCCACAACCTAATAGAGACCTTGAGCCATGAAGAGACCAATCTTTCTTAGAATATAGATGATACAAAGAAAAACAAATAGCTAGAGTGGCCAGGCCTCCTTTAGAGACAATAAGGGAAGAACAACATGCATTTGAAGATCCACTTAGAGTGAAAGGAAAATGACAGAATGACATAAGAATAAAACAAGACTATTATGACTATGATGAAACAATTGGTATGATAGAAGTGGATAAGGAAAAGTTTCATAACTCACCTCATCCACAAGGAGATGGTATTTAATTGAGGTCCCTCCTCTGTCATCCTTGCAAGGATCAGGAGATTTTCATCGACAACAACACATTTCAACAAGACCAATGAAATTTGAACATAGTGCTTCCTCCTCTAATGTACAAACTCCTATGGAAAAACATAACAATTCCTTTGAAGAGATAAATAGTAAGACAAGAAGAAATAGACAAGTAGGAGAAAGGAGAAAGGGAAGACAATCTTTTGCCCAATGAAATGTAACTCAACAAGAAAACATTCCATCTAACATTGAATCAAACCTAGATGAACTTAACACTAAACAATTTGAAGACAAGAACAAAAGTTGGGCTATGGTACCTTACACACCTCTCTCCTTTAGCATTTAGGATTGGGAGGAGGATGATTTGATCATTAATAACCTCTAGCATGAGCCTTTCTATAGGTAAGTATTTCTAACCCTTTACCTCTATGTTGTGTTTCCCCTATGATGTGCTATGTGTTGTTTAGGCCTCCTAGGATGACCCTTGATACTCTTGAAAGGTCAAGGATACCGAGAGACCTAATTTTTTGTGACCCTTCTTCTATTTGTATCATCATTCTTCTATATTGCTTCTCCTCTATTTTCACGATTGTGTGTTGTGTCTAACGGACATAGCATTGTGGTTGGTGACTTGGGGGCACCCTCCTATGTGATTGTCCCTAAGACACTTGTTTGTCCTCTTGATTTATTGTTTACCTTCCTCTAGTGGTTCTATCTAGCTGGCGGATGATGAAAAACAAATAATACTGATATGGACCTAGTGTCCCTTTAGTGAAAAATCAAAAAATGGACCTAGTCCGTACATGATGAGGGGGTTGATATATATTATCCAACGCTTGGCTACTAGAATCACTCCATGTGAAATTTTGATGTTGTCATATCGTACTTACTAAACATAACAATATTGTTGCTTCATGCACTTTGATTATCTTAGATCTTGCCTTGCTTAGCTCTTTATGTGAATTATTACATGCATTGTTGTTTATCATGATTATATGGATGTTAACACCTTTTATTGTAGGAAATTATGTGTTTCTGGGAACATTTAGTGATCATAAAGCACGTCACCTTTGGGGGCATGGGCTTTACGAGAGCTCGTGTTCTCTTGTGTGTTTTCTCTCTAACTTAACGTGCTTGATATTGGTACATGATATCAACCACCTTAAGATGGGGGCATATATAAGGTAAGTTGTCTGATGATTTTGGTACTAACAAAGCATGTTTGAAGCCCACTGCAGAGGCTCAATGTTGTATCTCCAAGCAAGTGCACATCTTTATTTTCTATATTGCAATCATTTAATCCCTCTATGGAGGTAGGATATCATGCATATCCTTTTTATTTTAAGCCCTCTATGTAGGTGAGGATAGTGTATTTCTTAAGGAGATTGAACATCCTATCATTTTGTAAAATTCCTTCAAGCAGGCAAGGCATATTTGAGACTATCCTAACCCTTAAGTGTGTCTTCAGTGATTGATGTCATGAAATCCAATCATCAATGTGTGCTTATAATGTGCCTAAGATGGCTGTGAACCTAGTAATAAGTTTCTTCCATCAATTGTTTGCCATTTTTTCTTCATGTCTTCCATGTGTGTGTGTATGGTGTGTTTGTTCCCAAGCATAGTTTCAAGACCAGTGGCAATGAGCTCCTCCTATGCTTTGGGATTTGTATGGTGTGTTTGTTCTCAAGTGTAGTTTCAATACTGGTGGTGATGAGCTCTTTCTACACTCTAAAATTTGTATTACATGTCGATTGCCCCTTATAGAGTTTCAAGACTGGTGGTGATGAGCTCCTCTTGCATTTGGTTGTGTGTTTACTTTCTTTGTACTTGCATTTGCATTTCATATATGAGAAAATGAAAAAAAAAATTCACTACATTCACTATATTCATTGTGTTTGTGTGTCTTCAATGTTGTCTTCTCTTTGTTTTGTGTGAATGTAACTATCTTCTCTCTATTTTGCATCTATGTTATCATCTTCAATGTGTTTGGTGTGTCTTCACCATGCTTGGCATGTTTGTTGTGTTTGTTGACCTTACTTTAATGCATGTATGGGCCTTGCATTTATACATACATTAATGTGGGGGCTAAATTTTATGTTAGAAAATGTCCCCTTGGGGACTTTTCCCTCTTAAGGTGTAGCCTCGGGGTCCTTAGAATGCATTTACAACATCTTGCATGATAATTATGAATCCCAATAAGAAAACTTTGAAGTCTTATGGCAAAGAGGACCTAGGGAGTACTATTTTGATGATCCCTGAACAAAAATGGGAGGGTGGACTTAAGTGCTAGCACCCTAGTCCTACCCTATTTTTGGTCATCCCTAAATGTAAATGTTAGTTTTATGACCGTTATTTAGGTCCTATGCTAACATCTAAAGTTTGAATTATGAAATTGTTTGCGGGAATGTTTGTAGTTCCATATATAAGCACGTTTAGGACTTCTTTTGCGAACTAGATGGACATTGTCATCTTGTGATATTATCATAAATTGATTCAAGGCTTTCATTGTGTTGCAAAGCAGTATTGTTTTGTTTTTGTGCTTGTTTGTTGCAGATTTGATTCCATCTCCTCATGGCATGAAAGACCTTCTTCCTTCCATGAGACCTACACTTCAAAGCTGATATCTATTATGTTTGCAATCATTTATCATTTGGATTTTTCCTCTACCCCATAGGGATATGCACTCTCATCTAACAATAGTGTTCAAAATAATTGAATGTCTCTCTAGGGCTTGACCAGGGCAAGCCTCTAAACACCACAACCCCAACCACACTCCTTTGTGATTGAAGGTTACATGTACTGTAAGCACAAAAATCACATACTTCCTCCATGGGGACCCCTATGATGATTCAAATCCTTGTCAGGTGCATGTAAGCATGGAAAAAAATCCTTTGGGCAACAAGGTTCTTGATGATGTGTCCTCTCTTCTTGTTTTGTGTTGTTTCTACTTTGTCGATTCTCCTTCTTCCCCATTTGCGATGCTTTTCGACACTTGTTGTGACACTTTTCGACTTGCATTTTCTAGGTTTCAACCTTGATCCTAAGCCTTGTGAGTGTCTTGTAGGTGAGTTTTTACCTCTCCCCTTTGAATTTCATCTAGTGCACCTCATAGAAGCCTTCTAGAGGTCCCCTAATCCATCTCCCACTTTCTATTTTCAATTTTGACCAACCAATCCAAATCTCCCCCTATTATTTCTAGATCCCCACTAGGGATCTTGAAAATGTAAGTGGAGATTTAGATTCTTCAACATGATTGACCTAGTTTTTGATGCAGAAATGCTCCTTTTCCTCCTCTATACCTTTTGCCAGCCCAAATTTCTGCATTCTATACTTTTGACCCATGATCTCCCTAAACGACCCTGTCTGACGAAGGTGGTGACCTTGCCATCTTTTGACCCATGGAAAAACTCAAGTTTCTCTCTTGTTTTTTGCTTTGTTTTTGCCTATTTTTAATTCTATTTGCATGATTTTTGATCCTTGATATAGACTTAATTATTTCATGCAGCCACACATGCATAATTAGCTCTATTTGATCTATAATTAACTCTCTAAGCAATCTCATGCATTCGCTCACCTCCATTTCTTCTTCAGTGATAAGCTATCATTGTTTCATCACTCCCTAATCAGCTGAGTTCACTAGGTAATCAACCTTGTTAACTCACCAATCTATTCTTGTTAACTCATCAATCAAATGAGTTAACTCTTCAATCCAATCCCTTCTTCCAAACCATAAATACCCCCCTCCCTTAAGCACAAAGGGAGGCAAATTCATTGTGCACTAGGTCTTGCCAAGTTAATCTAGCATTCATATGCTCATATATGATGTAAGTGCCTTTTACTTTCTTTGTTTCAATCAAGCAATGCTATGCTTCTCAATTCTTAGCCATTGTGTTCAATTCAAAGTTCACATCGAGGTCATACAAGCTTCAAAAAAGATTCTCTTTGCTTCTTCAAGTCATTTTATTGTCAAGAGGATCACCTACTGCCACAGAAGGATTCAAGGTTTCCTATACAATGATACTGAGGGTAGTGGAGTCAACAAATCTTCATCTCTTTTAGGTTCTTTCATTGCTTTAATAGTAATTAGATAATCACTTTTCTCTTGGGAATAGTAACCTTTTGCTTTTTCCTTAATAGGTTAGATCTTGCATGCTAGATTAATCATTTTTACATTCATAGATCTACTTTGTTAGAAAAAGCATCTTCCCTTTCCATTAAATTAGATTGCATTAAAAACACCAAAAACTAACAAAAACATAGATTAAACTTTGCATTTGAAAAAGACATATAGGATTGCATACATATTTCTTTCATAGAATAGAAGCATTTTCCTTTCCAAAAATACTCTAAAAAATACCAAAAAGATGCTTTGCATGTTATCATTTAGTTTGTATTTCATATAGATCTGTTAAAATAGACAACATTACAAACCATCGATTCCATCATGAGGTAATCACAGTTGAACAAAGTCAAACTCTAGGTCAATTAAAACCCTAGGTCAAAACCCTAAATCTAGTAAAGGTTAGCAATTATATGATTCCCTCTATCCTAATTCATGAATGTGTTTAGGAGTATGAGGAGAGTGGATAAGGGATATCCATGACAAGATCAAGGAGTTGCATCTACAACCTCAACAACAAACACACATTCCACCACAAGAGGACCCATTTGTTCTCTTGTTGATTGAAGAAATTAGGAAATTATGATTACACAAAGCATTTCTTAGAGACATAGAAATAGTAGAAGGCATCAATGAAAACAACCAATTGCCCACACAAAGGTGGAATTCAAGGAATCCAAATAGATGAAGAGAGACTAGTGATCCTTCAGGTCATATGGTTATTTTAACTACCACATCAATTGAGAGAAACCTACAACAAAACACACAACAACAAAGGCCATAGAACTTGCTAACCCCACTTCGCAAAGTCTAGATCTCCAATGAGCTAGACCCCCACCGTGCCTTGCCTCTTCTTGACTGGCTACTTCCACATGAGAGAAAGTGACGTGGAAGATCACCCCATGGAAAGGAGTGAAAGGGTCCATGTGTGTGCCGAAATCCAACCCTACAACCCCAGGCAACCGAAATCACAATTTTGAGCATACATATTTTGGTGAACCCGACATGAAAAGCAAAGCCTTTTGGTTAAGCTTTTTAAGTTCCCATTGCAAAAAAATTTTGACAAAAAAAAACATTGAATCATTCTTTTGTTGCTTTTCATAGCCACTTTGACTTCCATCCTTTGTGCCACCATCCATTCCATTTATTCTGTGGTATCTACGGTACCCCCAAATATGATGGAACAAGACTTGAACTAGGGAAACATTCCCTTAAATGAACCTAAAACCCCTTCTTTTGATAAGTATGTGCCGCCTCATCCTGATGCACCTATTACCAACTATTATGACTATGAGGACTTTGACTATGAACATCATCCAAGAGAGTCCAGGTGTTCCCTATCCTTCAATAACTCAGCTTGGGAAAATAACTTAGCCATACCAAATGCACCACATAAGGCTAGAAGGATAAGATCAAAAATACATCAACTAGAACAACCTTCCACAAGTACATTGAATACTCACCTTGATGAAGAGGTCAGAAGGTTAGAAAGGCATCTATAGGAAATCAAAGATGCTCTAGAAGCATTAAGTTTTTCCTTAGAAGAGGAACAAAAAGAGAAGGCCATGCAAGAGGAAGCCCATTGAAGAGAACATCCTAGAAATGAAGAAAACCCTAGAACTGTAACTCTTGCAGATGTAATTGCAACTCTAGTCCAAAGAATCAGGATCCTAGAAGTAGAACAAGTTGCTCCAGAGAAAAGAACAAAATCTCAGGACTAGGACTAGGGGGCATCACAAAATCTACCAACCTGTTGATGATTGTTTTGATGCAATCATAACAATAAGTCAAAATTCACATGACATGAACTGTAACTATACTTGAAAGACAAGAAGGAATCATTTGGTGATTCAACTAATCCCAAGTCTACAATGGTTCGGTTGGTCAAGTTCAGTTGGTCAATGTGAAGCTGTAATGTTCAAGGGGCCTTACGTAGTTTAGGTTTGTTCTGTGGTTTACTGGCCTAAGAATATGCAAAGAGGTCATGAGATAGGTCAATGCTCTTCATTCCTTTGCATAAAGGTGCTACTGTGCTGCAAGTTTCAGATGTTTTTCTTTGATTTATGCAGCTTCCTTCTTCATGTACTTATGAAAACTGTCTACGTAGACTCTGTTATGCATGCTTCTTCAGATTTGAGACAATTTCCTTTGGATTTCTACGTTTTCAGCTAGATATTTCAGATGGGTTGGGAAAAGTTAGAGAGATCTAATCTACACTTCATCTAATCTACAGAAGGATCTAAGTGTTTCTGTTATCCACTATGTAAATACCACAGTAATTTGATCAAATCCACAGTAAAAACCCTAAATGTAAGTTCTGAGCATTTTCACAAACATACATTTAAAATTGCAAGCTCTCAAAGAAGATATTTCAAAATACAAAGAAGGGCAGGAGAACACTCAGAAGATAGATGCAGAACTCCAGATTCTATTGTATTAGAAACGAATAGCCATACATGATTTACAATGTAAGAATGACTCTTAGTTTCATTGATCATACTACAGAGAACTTACAAGCTTTACAGATACAGTAAGACAGCCAGACATTCCACGCACATCTTACTGCAGACAAACAGGCGACCTCCTTCTTCTACTTCTAAACTATGCTAACTTGCTGTGTTTTCCTAAAATCTCTGTTGTGTAGCCCCTGTTGTAAAGTATTACAGTGTAGAGAGGCACAATATATAACATTCTGATTGTCCTCACTACAGCAAAAAACCTAACTGAACCCCTGGTTCAAACCTCTAGTTACAGCAATAAATGCAGGTGAACCAGTTCTCAAAAATATCTCTGAGCTGTGGTCAAATCTGGGCGAAATATTGCCCCTTCTGAGAAGTTCCAGCAGCTGGGCAATAACTTCTGTTTGTCTTCTGCAATAATATCTTCAGCTGCGACCTTCCTCTTCACTTGAATGGTTTTGACTTTTTGCATTTCATCTCCATCTTCTTGCTCCTGAGATCAGATCTTCTGCCTCCATGTTGACTTTCCAGCTGCTTCCTCAACTGCAAGCCTGCAAGACAAGACAAGCAATAAGTATTCCATTTATGACAAAACAGCATGAAAATCAAAATAAGCGTTTGAATACAGGTGACTGCGCAAGATCGCGGAAATCAGATCCAAAATCCGCTCAAAACGCGTCAAAAATGCGCCCAAGCTGCTCAAAATTGATGGGTCAACCATCGCTGACCGAAAAAATGCCAGAGGCGCCAAAAAAAAACACTTTAAAACTACACCGCCTCATTTCCCGCCCATCGGCATGATATTCGCTGTCGGTGCGTCAAAAAACAAGTTGGTCGATATACCTCATCATCATAATATTTCGGAAATAGCATTCCCCTTTTGAAGGTCCAGATGAATTTCATCATGATGTTTCGCTTCTGCATATCGGGGAAAAGAACAACAACATCATCATCATCATGAAGGAGAATAGGAGGATGCGAATATAATCATGCTGCCGAGGAAAGGAAGATGATGGTGACGTCATCATGATATCCGGGCTTCATTGAAATGCTAAGGATGATGTCATCATCATGTTCGGTTAAGATCAGGGGGATATTTGCAATATCGGGTTACCTCAGGAGCATGATCAGGATGATGAAGTGAATATGATCCTCTTGCGGCCAAGGTAACCCTCTCGAAAAAAATCAGCATGATGAAGATCATCATCATATTTGCGGCGTATGTCGAACTTGGAATAGGGCGTCATCATCATGTTCGGGAAACGGATCGTGCTTGAAAAATATATCCTGCTCGAAGGAAAAATGATGATGATGATGATCAGGAGGATATTAGTTTTGTCGAACACAGAAGAAGACATCATCATGATATTTGGGAACCGGATCGGGCTTGGAAAATATACCGCTGAAAGAAAGAAAATGATGATGATGATGATCAGGATATTTACCTCTTCGTTATTCAGATCGGGATGACGTCATCATGATATCCGGAGCCTTCGCTAAACTTGAAACATGACGAAATCATGATATTTCGCCAACCGGATCATGTTTGAGAAAAATCCTGCCGAAAGGAAAATATGATGATCATGAGCATGATCAGGATGAAAATATGATGATGATGATGATCAGGATGTTCTCAAAAAGGTTGCATTTTCAGCAGGAGGACTTGGCGAAATATCGGGCGCACAAACAAGATCATGATGATGATGTTGTTAACAGAACAGGATAAAAATGATGATGATGACGTCATGATCATATTCGCGCTAGGGTGATTGTAAAATATGATGATGCTGTTCATCAGGATATTTACTTCTCATCGATTTATCATGATGACGTTATCATGATAATTTGTCTTCGAAGCACAAGGATAAGTTGGTCATCATGATATTTCGGCTAGGGTGATATTACAAAATATGATGATGCTGTTTAAGAAATGCAATATCGAACCCTTCTTAATAGATAGGCTGATCATCATGATGTTTCGGCAAACGGATATCAGGAGGATATAAAGATGATGATCCTCCTTCGAAATTATCATGATGATGTCTTCATTACTTAGCGAATTTCAGAGAATGTTCTGTGAAAGATCAGGATGATGATCAAGAAGTCGTCATCATCATATTTCGAAGTTCAGCAAATATCATGATGACGACCTTGCGAAAGGGAGACCAGGAGGATATGAAGTCGTCGTCATCATCATATTTGGAATGCCAGCAAATATCATGATGATGACCCTGCGATAGGTTTATAGCTTGCACACGCAAATATGCCGAAGGTGGATTCTTCTAAGGGTGATCAGCATGATATGAAAAGATCAGGTAATGTTTGAAATATCATGATGATGATGCTCGCGATACAACAGACCACTTCGACGGGGAACTCACCTTGACTTAAAGTTAATGTCATCATGATATTTCGAACCTCAGGATATTATCGGGGGGGGCGTTTAAAATATGATGATGATGACGCTCTTCAGCAAAACCGAGTTTATAACATGACCTTCCTAAAAGATATCATGATGCTGCATAATGCAAAGATCATGATGATGATGTCAACATGACTTAGAATAAAAAATGATGATCCTCCTGCGAATATCAGGTTTGACCAAGACTTTGACCGTGCATAACTTCCACATATGGTCGAATTTTTAAGTGAAGTAAAAGGCAAACCTGCATGAAATTTCAAGCTCTTTCAAAATATGAGGTCACAGAAACAAAATATGAACTTTGACAAACAGACCTCATGATGATGACCTACCCTATGCAATATATCATGATGATGATGCACCTGACCTTCATTTTTACCAGACCGCCAGGAAGCAAAAAAAACACAAGCAGAAGCAAAAAGCAAGACATCAGCAGGGGTCCTCGTTTTGCTAAGGAGCAAAATGGGGCGTGTTGTGAACATCACAACAACTAGCAACCAAAACACAACAATTAAATTCAGAGTGTTCAAGGAAACTAGGTGAAATGAACTCATAACTTCCAACTATCTTTCCTGCAAATTACTATTCAGCTTGAGACTCAAAGTGTTCAATAAAGATGCATGAATTTCCATTTTCAGTTTAGTTGTGTGCATGTGATTAATTATCCTCATCTTGAAGATCGGTTGAACAAACCAGTGACTGACATTAGCCTACGTAGGTGAGGATATTCCCTCATAGCCGACCGGATAGAGCCTTGCTGCCAGCGAGCGTCTATAGCCCCGGCAAGGTTATCGTTACAATTCTCCTAAGTAGAGCCCCACTGCCAGCGAGCGTCCATAGCCCCGGTAGAGTTACTTAGATGGCTTAATCTGGATTTTCAGTATAATCCGCTTTATTCATTTATTTATTTATTTTTTTGTTTTCTAATTTTGAAAGATCTCATAAGATATAGTAATTGTAACTTCATGATGATGCAAGGAGTGGACACTTGCTGAAATTAAGCTGAGAATTGTAATGGTAGCAAGGGTGACCTCTGATTTTTCACCTAATATCTACACTGGTAGGTTCAACAAACCCAAGGATTTTAGGTGTGTCATCGTGAGAAACCTGCTTCGAATTCTCAATCACATTTATTGAATACAAAACTTCAGAAGATGAACAACTCTCTACATTCATGACAGTGACAGGTTATGTGTAAATTGCAAATGGTTAACCTGAATATCCTAAATTATATACTGTTTTGAATGGTTGCTAGTTCTGCTCCTTAATACTCTACAGTAAAATAAAGATCCCTGCTGAGGAGACAACAAACAAACCAAACAAACAGGCTGTACAAACAAGACAGCAACAAAAGACAAAACTGTACAAACAGACAGAAACAAAAAGCAAAAAACAAGCAGAGGACAGGCTATACAAACAGCTATCCTAAAAAGAAAACAGCAAAAGAAGAACACAAAAACAAAAACAACTACCCTACCAGACTATATACAAGCCTCTCCAAGGCAAACTAAAACCCAGGAAAAAGACCCAAGAACACCCCTACTTGCATATTTCTTTAGGTTGTGCAGGAGTAACAGGGTACTGGTTATGGTCCTCATCATAGCAGATTTATCTTTGAATTCTGAAAAAAATTCTGGTATTCTAAATTCATTGTGTTTATCAGAATAGCTCTTAACTAGTAACTGTGGCAGCTCATCAGGGTTATGATTAATCCATAAGCATGTCCTATCTCTTGAATTTCCATAATCAAAATAGCATTTATCATTGTTTACTAAGGAAAGGAAAGAGACAACCTGATGTGCCTTTAGCTCTGTGGAACACACTTGTTTGTTGATAGCTGGCTCTTCATTTAACTCTGTATTTTCATTGCCCAGCTCTATGTCTAGTCTTTTTTCAAGTTGAAAGATGAATGACTCTAGATGTATCATTTCTTCATCTTCATCCAGCTCTGTTCCTTCATTCTGGATGTTCAGTTTATCCTCAAATTCAGCAAACCTCTCAATGTTCACATTAGTTTCCTGCACATCAGCACTTAAGTAAGTATCTTCATCATCATCTGATATACAGAAATTAATTACTTCTAAATCACTTGAGAGTAAAGGTGGGACGACATCTTTTGATTGACAAGAGTACTCCCCTGTTTTATTTTCAACATAGCATGGGGGTGATGTCTGACTGTGTACAGCAGCAACATGATCCTCTGTATCTTCTTTTTTCAAAAATTGTTCATCAGATGACTCACAGTTATCATTCAGTGTGGAGTCTGCTTCTATTAACCTGCAACAATCCTGAACTTGGACATTTACTTCAAAGAAGTCAGATGTAACACTAGGATTTACTTTCTTTTCTATGACTTCATTAGCTTCTACAGTAGGGATCTTATCAGTTTTAGTGCATTTTAATTCTGCCAATGCTTGTTTACACTTATTTGCAAAATCATGTTCGTTAAAACTTTTCAGGTCAGACCCAGAGGCTTCTTCTTGACAAATATTCCTTAGTAGTTCCATATATTTATCAAATGTATCAAGATGAACCTCACTTGCCTTTTCTATTTCATTAAATCCTTTTTGCTTATTATCTAGAAAAGAGACAGGAGCTGTGATTTCTTCTCTGCATTTTTTAGGATATTTATACTTTTCAGTAACTTTAATCACAGCCGGATCCTGACGAAAAGACAGATTTTTTTTCTTACCATCACATGATTCCTACCAAGGGATCTTATTACCTTTTATTCTTAGCATTGGTTCCACCTTTGTATTCTCTGCACATTTAATGACCGTTGATGCTGCATCCTTCTGTCACTCAATAATCTCCTCACTTCCCTGCCAACTTTCAGCCTTATACACATCTGAGAGAGAGATTAGTCCTTTCAAATGTAAATCTAATCTTGTAAGGAAAGCTAGACAATTAAGCTCACCATGCTCTGCGGACTTATGTATCCTACACCTTCCAAATAAACCATAGCTATATAAATTTTTGGGATAAAGCTGGTTATTCAAAGCTTTCTGAAATGAAGGAATGTCAACTTGAAAACTGCCCCTATATGAGTCCATTAAAAATAGGACCCTCTTTTCACCCTTTTAGGCCTTTGAAATTTTATGAGATCTAACATATCTCAGAATATAGCATTTAAACTCAGAAAATTAACCCTAAACCAAATCAGGCCCTCCTTCTAGCGCCAGAAAACTGTTGATGATTGTTTTGATGCAATCATAACAATAAGTCAAAATTCACATGACATGAACTGTAACTATACTTGAAAGACAAGAAGGAATCATTTGGTGATTCAACTAATCCCAAGTCTACAATGGTTCGGTTGGTCAAGTTCAGTTGGTCAATGTGAAGCTGTAATGTTCAAGGGGCCTTACGTAGTTTAGGTTTGTTCTGTGGTTTACTGGCCTAAGAATATGCAAAGAGGTCATGAGATAGGTCAATGCTCTTCATTCCTTTGCATAAAGGTGCTACTGTGCTGCAAGTTTCAGATGTTTTTCTTTGATTTATGCAGCTTCCTTCTTCATGTACTTATGAAAACTGTCTACGTAGACTCTGTTATGCATGCTTCTTCAGATTTGAGACAATTTCCTTTGGATTTCTACGTTTTCAGCTAGATATTTCAGATGGGTTGGGAAAAGTTAGAGAGATCTAATCTACACTTCATCTAATCTACAGAAGGATCTAAGTGTTTCTGTTATCCACTATGTAAATACCACAGTAATTTGATCAAATCCACAGTAAAAACCCTAAATGTAAGTTCTGAGCATTTTCACAAACATACATTTAAAATTGCAAGCTCTCAAAGAAGATATTTCAAAATACAAAGAAGGGCAGGAGAACACTCAGAAGATAGATGCAGAACTCCAGATTCTATTGTATTAGAAACGAATAGCCATACATGATTTACAATGTAAGAATGACTCTTAGTTTCATTGATCATACTACAGAGAACTTACAAGCTTTACAGATACAGTAAGACAGCCAGACATTCCACGCACATCTTACTGCAGACAAACAGGCGACCTCCTTCTTCTACTTCTAAACTATGCTAACTTGCTGTGTTTTCCTAAAATCTCTGTTGTGTAGCCCCTGTTGTAAAGTATTACAGTGTAGAGAGGCACAATATATAACATTCTGATTGTCCTCACTACAGCAAAAAACCTAACTGAACCCCTGGTTCAAACCTCTAGTTACAGCAATAAATGCAGGTGAACCAGTTCTCAAAAATATCTCTGAGCTGTGGTCAAATCTGGGCGAAATATTGCCCCTTCTGAGAAGTTCCAGCAGCTGGGCAATAACTTCTGTTTGTCTTTTGCAATAATATCTTCAGCTGCGACCTTCCTCTTCACTTGAATGGTTTTGACTTTTTGCATTTCATCTCCATCTTCTTGCTCCTGAGATCAGATCTTCTGCCTCCATGTTGACTTTCCAGCTGCTTCCTCAACTGCAAGCCTGCAAGACAAGACAAGCAATAAGTATTCCATTTATGACAAAACAGCATGAAAATCAAAATAAGCGTTTGAATACAGGTGACTGCGCAAGATCGCGGAAATCAGATCCAAAATCCGCTCAAAACGCGTCAAAAATGCGCCCAAGCTACTCAAAATTGATGGGTCAACCATCGCTGACCGAAAAAATGCCAGAGGCGCCAAAAAAAAACACTTTAAAACTGCACCGCCTCATTTCCCGCCCATCGGCATGATATTCGCTGTCGGTGCGTCAAAAAACAAGTTGGTCGATATACCTCATCATCATAATATTTCGGAAATAGCATTCCCCTTTTGAAGGTCCAGATGAATTTCATCATGATGTTTCGCTTCTGCATATCGGGGAAAAGAACAACAACATCATCATCATCATGAAGGAGAATAGGAGGATGCGAATATAATCATGCTGCCGAGGAAAGGAAGATGATGGTGACGTCATCATGATATCCGGGCTTCATTGAAATGCTAAGGATGATGTCATCATCATGTTCGGTTAAGATCAGGGGGATATTTGCAATATCGGGTTACCTCAGGAGCATGATCAGGATGATGAAGTGAATATGATCCTCTTGCGGCCAAGGTAACCCTCTCGAAAAAAATCAGCATGATGAAGATCATCATCATATTTGCGGCGTATGTCGAACTTGGAATAGGGCGTCATCATCATGTTCGGGAAACGGATCGTGCTTGAAAAATATATCCTGCTCGAAGGAAAAATGATGATGATGATGATCAGGAGGATATTAGTTTTGTCGAACACAGAAGAAGACATCATCATGATATTTGGGAACCGGATCGGGCTTGGAAAATATACCGCTGAAAGAAAGAAAATGATGATGATGATGATCAGGATATTTACCTCTTCGTTATTCAGATCGGGATGACGTCATCATGATATCCGGAGCCTTCGCTAAACTTGAAACATGACGAAATCATGATATTTCGCCAACCGGATCATGTTTGAGAAAAATCCTGCCGAAAGGAAAATATGATGATCATGAGCATGATCAGGATGAAAATATGATGATGATGATGATCAGGATGTTCTCAAAAAGGTTGCATTTTCGGCAGGAGGACTTGGCGAAATATCGGGCGCACAAACAAGATCATGATGATGATGTTGTTAACAAAACAGGATAAAAATGATGATGATGACGTCATGATCATATTCGCGCTAGGGTGATTGTAAAATATGATGATGCTGTTCATCAGGATATTTACTTCTCATCGATTTATCATGATGACGTTATCATGATAATTTGTCTTCGAAGCACAAGGATAAGTTGGTCATCATGATATTTCGGCTAGGGTGATATTACAAAATATGATGATGCTGTTTAAGAAATGCAATATCGAACCCTTCTTAATAGATAGGCTGATCATCATGATGTTTCGGCAAACGGATATCAGGAGGATATAAAGATGATGATCCTCCTTCGAAATTATCATGATGATGTCTTCATTACTTAGCGAATTTCAGAGAATGTTCTGTGAAAGATCAGGATGATGATCAAGAAGTCGTCATCATCATATTTCGAAGTTCAGCAAATATCATGATGACGACCTTGCGAAAGGGAGACCAGGAGGATATGAAGTCGTCGTCATCATCATATTTGGAATGCCAGCAAATATCATGATGATGACCCTGCGATAGGTTTATAGCTTGCACACGCAAATATGCCGAAGGTGGATTCTTCTAAGGGTGATCAGCATGATATGAAAAGATCAGGTAATGTTTGAAATATCATGATGATGATGCTCGCGATACAACAGACCACTTCGACGGGGAACTCACCTTGACTTAAAGTTAATGTCATCATGATATTTCGAACCTCAGGATATTATCGGGGGGGGCGTTTAAAATATGATGATGATGACGCTCTTCAGCAAAACCGAGTTTATAACATGACCTTCCTAAAAGATATCATGATGCTGCATAATGCAAAGATCATGATGATGATGTCAACATGACTTAGAATAAAAAATGATGATCCTCCTGCGAATATCAGGTTTGACCAAGACTTTGACCGTGCATAACTTCCACATATGGTCGAATTTTTAAGTGAAGTAAAAGGCAAACCTGCATGAAATTTCAAGCTCTTTCAAAATATGAGGTCACAGAAACAAAATATGAACTTTGACAAACAGACCTCATGATGATGACCTACCCTATGCAATATATCATGATGATGATGCACCTGACCTTCATTTTTACCAGACCGCCAGGAAGCAAAAAAAACACAAGCAGAAGCAAAAAGCAAGACATCAGCAGGGGTCCTCGTTTTGCTAAGGAGCAAAATGGGGCGTGTTGTGAACATCACAACACAACCTTAATTACTATTCATGACATGCTAGTAATGACACTTGTCTAAATGGGAATCCTCCTAATTAGAACAATCCAACATATCAAACAATGGGCTATCAAAACCCACCCACAGGGTTGTTACTAACAACCCTACAATCTCAGAGTGCTTTCTTGGGAACATATCTCAAATATCTGAAAGAGCCTCTAGACCAGAATATAAAGAGTGTGCAACTACCCCAGCCATCACTAGATCTCCCAAAGTTTAAAGGGGAGGGAGATCCAAACTCCCACATCAAATCTTATACTATAGCCATAAGGGGACTCCTTCCTTGGGATGGAGTTGTTGCAATTTATTTTCCCAAAAATGCTCAAAGGCATCACCTTGGATTGGTATTATCATCTCCCAGAGGCTTTGATCCATTCATTCAGACAACTAATCAAAGAGTTTTTCATGGCATTTGATATGAACAAACTCGTAAAAATAGGGATTAGAGAGTTCCTCACAATGAAACAAGAACCGAATGAATCTGTAGCACATTTCATCACCTGATGGAGACAAGTTCTCTACTCTTCAAACAGCACTCCAAACATGGACCACCGAGAACTTTGTGACCTATTTTTGTATGCCCTTAACAAAGACATGAGAGAAGAAGTTCAGCAACTACCATAAAGGTCTTATGAAGAAGCATTGGAAAGTGCTTTAAGAATTGATCAAGTTGCTATCAATAGTGGACGAAAAGTTTATGGTTCAAATAGAAAAAAAACAAAAGAAGACATGGGAAACAATACCTCTATTGTTAAGATTCTCAAAAATAATAGGAGTGCAACCAAAGATGGGGTGACAGATCAAACCCTAGTCAAAAGGGTAAGAGATGATTACAATGGGAGAGATTATTATCCTCCTAACGTAAATGCCATAGATAGACCTAGAAACAATGGGTATTATGCTCAGGACAACTATCATAGCTGGAATCATGACAAAAATGAGAATGGAAATGAAAGAAGATATGAGAGACCCTCTTATGAATACAACCAATATTGTTCTTTTCATAGAACAAAGGGGCATAGCACAAAATCTTGTAGGGAATAGAATAGATTCATAGAAAAGCTTCTAGAGGATCAACAACGCTTTTTCATAGAAATATTCTTGAACTCGCAAAAGATCACTCTAGACATCAAAGATACAAGGCAAAATCAAGGTGCCATAGCACCTCAAAATGAAAACATGAGGATTTATTAGGACCCATTCCCTGCACACAAGAACACTAAAATGATAAACATGGATAAAGCAACTCAAAATAGTAACTCCGAAGTCCCACCTCAACTAGGACAAAAAGGAGAAACTAGGTTGATGGGATTGGTAGAGATCATGCATAATGAAGAAAAAGAAGAGGATCATGAGCAAGAAGAATCATATGAGGGTACTATCTCAATAGTAGAACTAGTACCAGCTCCCACTGGACCTTATGAGCTCATAAAAGATCTAAAGAAAACATATGCGCACATTTCATTCATTAATTTACTCATGAACTCCCCTTCACATCGCTCCGCATTGCTACAAGAAATAGGCCTAAAATATCTTGACCAAATCATGCCATTGCCTAGTGAACAAATCAACCATTTGGATTACGATCTCTACCCACCAAATTTAGAACTTAAAGATCCAGGGTTCTTCTTTGATTCACGATGGATGCCCTCTAAAGACGAATTAACCAAAAAAGGAGACTCCACACTATATCTTCAAGTATGGGTCTACGACATGTGTATTAAACAAAAGTTGGTCGATGACGGAGCTACAGTGAACATAGTGCCTTTTTCCCTCTTAGAGAAAATGGGCTATGGACACACCAACATCACCGCTTAAAGGGATACTTTAAACAGATATGAGAATCTAAAGGCAGACACCATAGGAAAAATCACTCTCCCAATGACCTTGGGTCCTAAGACCATTCTGATCACCTTCTATGTCATAGACAAAGACATAAGATATAACTTGATTCTTGGAAGGCCATGGATACATAGGATGAAAGGTTTTCCATCCACACTTTTTCAAGAAGTTTGATTCCTACACTTAAGGAAAGTTTATGTTGCGCAGGGAGATCTAGAACCTTTCAGCATGATAAAATCTAATACCCCAAACAAATGCATAGGAATTCCAATAGACTACAAACTCCCTACCAACAAGTTGACCATCCCAAATCCAACACTGCAATTGATATGTGTCAAAAAGATGGGAACCCTAGAAAAGATCATGAATATAGCAGACATCAAAACTTTAGAAAATGGACCACCACCAAAGCAGAAAGAAGCGGTCCCCAAGGAAAAAACAATCTAAATCATGGAGTTGATTGAAAGAGATGGACCACTCCAATTCCCCTATAGATACTCACCATTGGCTTCCATGAAGTCTATAAACTCTTCCCATGCATAGGGGAAATACCTCATAGAACTGAAGACCAAGTATTTCAAACCACAACATTAGATCTAAGTAATGCATCCGCACATGCTTTCTCAGATGCCAAGGAAGACATAATAGAGGGTTATACCCCACTGCCACCACTAAGTCACATCTCCCTAATACACCTAAAAAAATAGAATCATATGATCCCCTCACACCAACTAAGGACTCACATCAACCAATATTACCCATGGAAGAGGTATATTCCATTGATAACGAGTCAACCAATGCTATAGGGGTGTTACCTAGGATTTTTGTGGTGTCCAAACCATAAGAGAAACCAACCACTTCCACCTTGGTTCAATCAAATCAACTTGGTAAATGGGAAGCACCTCAGGTAAAAATAGAAATAGTGGAGAGATTGTCTAACAAAGATGAAGAAAATGAAGGGATTTTTCAAAAAGAGTGGAAGATGAGAGTTACAGTTGGTATCGATGATCCTACCATCTTTGAACTACCAAAAAGTTATATTGGGTATGCCATGGACTTGAGACCAGAACCCAATGGGAGGACAAGTATAAGCTTTGTCCCCCTGACAAACAAAGGGAACCACAAACCCCTCTTGAACTATTCCAATTCTTACAAAGAATCCAAGAGAGACCAGAAATAAAGATCTATATGCAAGAACAGTTTGATTTGTTGATGGAATTACTCAATTCGAAAGGAGTCCTATATTGGACTCCCTCCCACCAACATGCCTTTTAGGACCTACTATGTCTCACAATGCCTAGAGAAACCACTAAATTGGAAACAATAAGGTCAAGCAATAAACCATATCGAATAGGAGAACTTGTCCCAAGAAGAGGTAGCACGAAAAAGAAGAAAAAGAGACGAAAGAAAGACTTTTTAGAAGACTAGAAAGGCCCCTACATGGTTAAAGAAGATATTAGAAACAATGCTTATCTCTTGTGCACAATGGAGGGAGATGAATTTGGTGAAATGTTCAATGCCTTTCACCTCAAGAAATACTACGTCTAAATATATATATAGAAAACATAGAAATACAAAAAAAATTATAAAAAAATCAAAATGTCAAAAATAATTTGATTCTTGCATTTTAGTTTCATTCTATTCATTTTGCATTACAGTTCGTGACTTGCTCTTATACCATTTTCCCTTTAACAAGGAGTCTAATGTTGTCTAGATATATGTCATCCTTTCATGACCTAGAGAGTCCTCATTTTCCACCCTCATTCCAATTGATTCTAAATCAAAGCCTAGCTCTTAGTTTTACACTGATCCTAGTATTAATAATTCAAGATCTTAGGTCTAAGAAAAGTTAGTATTCAAACCTATAGTGTTCAAAGGAAGCTTGGAAGTAGACATTCGCAATTCTTCCCTAGTAGTAGAGAAATCCAACCAGATTATGAAAGCTTTACATGGCACTTACCCCCTTATCTTTCTTGGCCAAATATGTCAGGAAGATCAAAACTCTAAAGGAAGCAACCTAATATACAAGTGAATAAAAAATGAGTGATCAAAATAAGAGTGTAGAAAAGTGAGAATTGAGAGATCAAAGCATTGCATAGAAAAAGTTTCGAAAAGCATTCATTTCTTGAAAAATCAAAATCCAAAAAAAAAAGAAAAATCAAGTAAGGAAAATACAAAAAAAAAGTGAGAAGCCAAAAAAGAGAGATACAAAAAAAAGACTAAAAGAGAGAAGGTTGCTAAATACCCGTACCCTTGGGTGGAGATCAGTCTAAGCTTGAAGCCTCAAGAGTGACATTCTAACAGAGAAAGAAAGGTACTAAGCACACACATGCACTAGCTGAGAAAAATTGAAGAGTCTAGTTGTCTCTAGGATCATCTTCTATCTAGGTACCCTTGTTGTTTCCTAGATACCCTTTACCCTGGGTTTATCTTGGTTGCCATCTATGATCTAAGTCTAGTGAACACCTATAAAATTTGTTGCTTGTCTAAGTTGAAAGCTTGTCAGATTGTCCTATCTAGATAAGGATCAATGTTTAGCCTTTAGCAAAGCCTAGAAATTAGAAGCACTCCATGATTCATTTTCACTCCCCCACTTGAGTTTTCCCTAAATCCTATCTCGTAGCCTTGAATAGGTTTCTTATATTAGGACAATCCGTAATCCCCTAAATCAAATATCGTATTTAAGAGCAGTGATTTTGTTTGTTCCACATTACATCCATATCAAAATCAAAAAATGAGTCTCAAAGAAATAAAGTCAAGTGTCATATCTCATGACATACAGTAAAGTGTTATAGTTTCATTTACTGCATTTCTTGTGTTCTTGCACTATCATATTGTAAACTGTATATCATATATGTGTCCTTCAAAATTACAAAAACATGTCATTGTTGTCATAATTGCATTTGTTAAAAGAGTTGAAAAGGTCATCATAATAAAAAAATTCCTAAAACTTCCAAACATGCACAAGAGATGAGTACAAAATTCTACAGTAGAGAAAAACCATAGAAAAGGATAAACTCTTGTAAGATACATCTAAAGTTTACACATACAGTAGGTATCAAGGAGCTAAGACAAAAATGCTCTCGAGAGAAGTAGAGGCTCCCCATGCAAGGGGGCATGAGTTTCAAGAAATGAAAATCAAGGTTGGTTCCCTCCAATGAAACCCTCAGGGATTCGGCTCCTCCGTCTACAAGTACCACTCGTCACTCCATGGGACCTGTGAGAATGATGTGCTCTATTGTGGGAATGTGACTATGAAGGCCCCACCATGCTAGTGCTAGAACACCCAACATTAAGGTGAGCCATCTCCCAAAGTAATTTGTTCTCATCTTGAAGCATGTTAGCCTAGGTCCTCAACTCTATAATCATCTCACACCCATGGTAAATAAGAGCAAAAATGTCTGTGTGTCATCATACAGTAGGGGGCACACCAGGATCTTCCAAGAGATGATCATAGGTCTTCCTAGTAAAAGGGAAGGTTAATCCAATGTTAACCTCGCAAACCAAGTCCCTCCATTCTTTGAAGTTGCCTTAAAAGCCAAAATCAAAGTCAAGACCAAGTCAATGCCACATGAGAAGAGAAAAGACAAAGCCAAAGTAAGACCAAATAGACTAGAGCTTACATGGATCTCAAGACTACCAGTCAAGGTCAAGCTAATGCATCAACTCATCTGAATGTGAAGGTCGAGGAACAACATGAGGACCCTCAGGGATGTCAAGAACCTCATTTAGTACATCATTGTCTTCAAAATCCTCATCCTCAAGAGGGACCTCATCTGATGAACCATCGCTATTAGGAACATAGTCCTCGTCAGTGGACTCTAAATTAACAGTCATAGTCATAGATCGGGAAGGAGTACCTCTCCGTCCCCTCCGTCCTCCTCTAGAAACTCTAGTGATGAAGACACCTAGAGTCAAAGGTGTCCAAGTGATGCCCCGCTATCCAATCTCCCCCATCTCCTAAACAGTTTTGTACAAGTAGACATAGGGGGTAAGTCCTCTGGGACATCCTCACTGAATTGCTACAAGACTCGATCCACCTAATGAGCCTCAACTTGACCTTTGCAATCTGTGATCTCTAAAACCTCACAATAGTATGCCATCATCTCGCCATCTCAGGCCCAAGCCCCCTCCATGTCATGGTAGGGGTCAGAAATCATGTCATCATCTGTAAGAGTAGCAATAGTGGGAAGAGTAGCATCATAATGACCAATGTGAGCCCACCTTTTTGCTCTTGGTAGTCACATGTTCAGAAGAGGAATAAGCTTCTAGTAGGGTTTCATGTGTTCAAAAATCCATGTCATAATCAGAGAAGAGTGGCTGAAAGCTAGAGCCCCTCATCGAGAGATCTGATAGAAATCTCTATAGACCATAGCTAGGATGTTAGTTCCCCATGCGTAAATTGTGCCCTCCTCTAAACCACTAATGATGGGCTCCCAACACCATCTCAGACGAGCCGAGGCCTTATCTCCTGATAGCCTCGAAGTAATCAAGCCAATCAAAAACCTCCTTAGAAGTGGGATATAGAGTCAGGGTATTGAAGAAAGCAGAACTCCTGTCTGGTGTCTAGGGTGATTAACCCCCATAAAAGTAGCCCAAGAAGCTTTGTTCTCAAATGAATCACTGATAGGAAGAAATAGAGTTTTTCCCCTTATAGGGACCCCAAGAATGTGATACACATCATAAAGAGTGATAGTCCACTCTCTAGAAATCTGCAGGAACCTCAACGTGTTCCTATCTACATCCCAGTAAGTCAAAATATCACAACATATACGAGATACACGATGGGTCATGGGAATGTGACAAACTCTACCAAGACTTGTCCTCTTGAGTATGTCATGCTCCTTTGCACTAAGTGAAGTAAACATCCCTGAAAGCCACCCTTGCTCTTGGCCAACATTCCATTGAATGCACATCTCCTGCAAAATTGAAAAGAAAAGTTTTAGATTAGATCTCATAAACTCACAAAAATCCCTAAAAATTGTAAAACTATAGAAAACTTTACACAAAAAAATCATATAAACCAGCAAAAATTGTAATAAACAGGTAGATTTAGTGATCGATTCATATTAGTTCAGAGTGAAAGAAGCACTAAACAAAGACAAATGCAACCAAAAACTAGTCCCACAGGGTCACCCCTGGGGCAACCAAGATGTCAGTCAAGATCTCCCTAGGTGACCCTGTTGCAAAGTAGGATCCCCTAGGGTGACCTTGTTGTCAGATAGGATCTCCTTGGGAGACCCTACCTGCCAAAAGGGGTGACCCTAAGAGTGACCCTGTCAAGCAAAAATTAGTCTAAAACCCCTGTTTCTCAGCCAATTTTAGAAAACAAAAGACTGATCTTGCTCTAAATGATGAGACAAATGCAATGCAACAGGAAAAATAACCAAAAATAGATGATTACAAGAGTTTTTTCAAGGAATACAACCTAGGGTTTAGAGGAGAGTTTTTCACTGATTACTTACCCGATTCTCTACGACTGAGGAAGAGGCGGCCATCTCTATGATCCCCTTGATGATACCTCTCTATTGACTGCTCACACAAACAATTCCATCATCATTTCGCTCTGATCTCACAATTTGGTTCTCTTTGTTTACCCTTAGCTTAGTTTCTTTTATGCATTTTAGATTAGTTCTTTGCTTTTATGCATTTTATTTCATGCATTGTTTTGCGTGCTCTCATGCCTACAATTCTGAACTGATAAAAGGCAAGTGACTAGTCAAACTCAAACGATCCATGGTAAGTTTGTCATTTCAGTTTTCATTACTCATTTTGATATATTTATATGTCAAACTAATACTAGCTATTGTAGGTACAAAATTGCTGAAAATCAACAACATGTAAGGCCTAGTTTGGGAATGGTACCAACCTTTCATGTTGACTACTATCCTCAAGGGGGCAAATATGTAAGCACAAAAATCATGCACTACCTCCATGAGGACTCCTATGATGATTCAAATCCTTTTCACATACATGTAAGCATGAAAATAAATCCTTTGGGTAGTAGGCTTCTTGATGACATGTCCTCTCTTCTTGTTTTGTGTGATTTCTGCTTTGTCGATTCTCCTTCTTCCCCATTTGTGATGCTTTTTGACACTTGTTGTGACACTTGTCAACTTACATTTTTTAGATTTTGACCTTGATCCTAAGCTTTGTGAGTCTCTTGTAGGTGAGTTTTTACCTCTCCCCTTTGTATTTCATCTAGTGCACCTCATAGAAGCCTTCTAGAGGTCCCCTGATCCATCTCCCACTTTTTGATTTCAATTTTGACTAACCAATCCAAATCACCCCCTATTATTTCCAAATCCCCACTAGGGATACTGAAGACACAAGTGGAGATTTGGATTCTTCAACATGATTGACCTGTTTCTTGATGTAGAAATCCCTCTTTTTCTCCCCTATACCTTCTGCCAGCCTAAATTTCTGCATTCTACACTTTTGAGCCATGATCTCCTTGGGCGACCCTGTCTGACAAAGGTGACGACCTTGTGTCTTTTGACCCATAAAAAAACTTGAGTTTCACTCTCATTTTTGCTTTGTTTTCACCCATTTTTCTTCTTCTTTGCATGATTTTTGATCCTTGATATAGAGTTAACTATTTCATGCACCCACACATGAGTAATTATCTCTATTTGATCTATAATTAACTCTCTAATCAATCTCATGCATTCCCTCACCTCCATTTCATCTTCAGTGATATGCTATCATTGCTTCATCAATCCCTAAGTAGCTAAGTTCACTGGGTAATCAACCTTGTTAACTCCCCAATCTATTCTTGTTAACTCATCAATCAAATGAGTTAACTCTTCAATCCAATCCCTTCTTCCAACCTATAAATACCCCCTCCCTTAAGCACAAAGGGAGGAAAATTCATTGTGCACCAGCGCTTGCCAAGTTTACTCTCCAACCTAGCATTCATATGCTCATATAGGATGTAAGTGCCTTTTAATTTCTTTGTTTCAATCAAGAAATGCTAAGTTGCTCAATTCTTAGCCATTGTGCTCAATTCAAAGCTCACATCGAGCTCATACAAGATTCACAAAAGATTCTCGTTGCTTCTTCAGGTCATTTTGTTGTCAAGAGGATCACCTATTTCCATAGAAGGATTCAAGGTTGCCTATACAAGGATACTGAGGGTAGTGGAGTCAACAAATCTTTATCTCTTTCAAGTTCTTTCATTGTTTTAATAGTAATTAGATAATCACTTTGCTCTTGGAATAGTAACATTTTGCTTTTTTGTTGATAGCTTAGATCTTGCATGCTAGATTAATCATTTTTACATTCATAGATCTACTTTGTTAGAAAAAGCATCTTCCCTTTCCATTAAATTAGATTGCATTGAAAACACCAAAAACCCACAAAAACATAGATTAAACTTTGCATTTGAAAACAACATATAGGATTGCATACATATTTCTTTCATAGATTACAAGCATTTTCCTTTCCAAAAATACTTTAAAAAATACCAAAAAGATGCTTTGCATGTGATCATTTAGTTTGCATTTCATATAGATCTATTAAAATAGACAACATTACAAACCCTTGATCCCATCACAAGGTAATCACAGTTGAACAAAGTCAAACCCTAGGTCAAAACCCTAGATCTAGTAAAGGTTAGATATTATACAATTCCCTCTATCCTAATTCATGAATGTGTTTAGGAGTAGGAGGAGAGTGGATAAGGGCTATCTGTGATGAGATTGAGGAGTTGCATCTGTAACCTCAACAACAAACACACATTCCACCACAAGAGGACCCATTTTTTCTCTTGTTGATTGAAGAAATTAGGCAATTACGATTACACAGAGCATTTCTTAGAGATAGAAATAGTAGAAGCAATCAATGAAAACAACTAATTGCCCACACAAAGGTGGAATTCAAGGAATCCAAATAGATGAAGAGAGACTAGTGACCCTTTGGGTCATAGGGTTATTTCAACTACCACATCAATTGAGAGAAACATACAATAAAATGCACAACAAAGGCCATAGAACTTGTCGACCCCCCTTCACAAAGTCCAGCTCTCCAACGAGCCAAACCCCAGCCATGTCTCACCTCCTCTTGACTAGCTACTTCCACGTGAGCAAGAGTGACCTGGTAGATCACCCCGTGGCAAGTAGGGAAAGGGTCCATGTGCATGCCAAAATCTGACCCAACAGCCCCAGGCAACTGGAGTCACGATTTTGAGCATACAAGTACTGAGTTTCATGTAGTAAAGTTGTAGAATGAGGTTGCAGAGGATAACGATTCAAGATTTGAATGAAAGAAGACATAGTTGCACATTTCAGGACATGGGCGCTAGTGGCAGTGTCCTCCAAAGTTGTAAGCTTAGAAACAGTCTGGACAATGATAATCAACATCCAAAGAATTTTTTACACCTTGAAGAATATCTGGCATTGGACTAGGGCACTAGTGGAGGTATCCTCTACATCTTTTGGGGTAGAAACAAAAGATACAATGAATATCAGTGTCGGGAGAAGATCCAAATTGCATACATAAAACAATACCTTGGATAGGTGCACTAGTGGAGGTGTCCTTGACTATTCCGCATTTGAAACTTTAAAAAATGGTCAGTTATTAAGTTTTGTCCTTCATCTTAATCTAAAAAGATTTGTCCTAATTTGTCAATTTAATTATTATTTTGCATACGTAGGTTTTTAAGAGCATTTAAACATTAAATTGAGATATTGCTTGATAACATCTAAGTTTCCGCATTGTTCCAAGTGGCAGCCCAACCGATTAGGTGGATGCTCTTGCTTAGTAGAGATTTAACTCAGTTAATTTTCCCTTGAATGTTTGTAATGAAAAGAGGATTTACCCTTGAAACTAAAACTACCATCCCCCTCCTCTTCCCTATTAAACAATTTTGATTAGTTCTTCTGAAACTATCTCCAATTTACTACAATTTGAAGTAATTTGTACTTGATTTTTCTTCTGCACTTCAAATTATTTTAAATAATGTGCCTACAAGTAGATATTTTTATGATCTTTATCATTATTTATGATTATTTGCATGATATTTGTAGTTCTACATACAATTTGTTCAAATATGCATATGATATTGATGTATTTATAGATGCCAACATATTCTATGATGTTCCACTTTTCATTTTGAATGTTTTGCAAGTATGATGTTGATTTAATGAAATTTAAAGAAATTGAAATGAAATTCTAAGATTATTTAAAATGAGTGAGTCTTTGATAGTTGTTCCATATGCACAATTTAACATTTCATAAAATAGAGATGAAATCAAACCATATGTTGCCAGGTCATTTCACAACTTCACATAGTTGATGCTAATCTTCTAAGGTACTAGATGAAAACAATATCCACCAATTGACATACACTCCAAGGGACGCATCAAATCATAGTGAAATATCAAGAAGACATCCACATAAGATTACTCAAAATTTATGATTAATTGGTATTCTAAATCTCTATTTCATTCAACATTCAAAAGTATGCATATTTACAATCAGTCTTGAGAGAGAACCATGACATTGAACAATTCAGTCTTAATTAAGCTCCTAATAATTTACAAAATGGCAATCCACCCCATTTTATAGAACAAGGAGAGGATGAGGTTACAACTAATCCAGAGGTCAAGACCACTTCAAAAGATTCAACAGTCAGGATTGAGACATGGCACATGATTGCCAGTTGGTAATCAATCTGGTGGTATCCAGCTAGCATCTGGAATATTCCTCAAAATTGTTGACTTGGTCAATAGGATATTTATTCTGCATCTCCATTAGACTCCTCATCAGTAGATGGTTTATCTTCTATTATTCTACACATTTTTTCTTGGATGAGTTCATATTCTTTTATAGCTTTCTCTATCTCTACAATAGCTGACACTTTAACCTTTTAGCTGCATGCTCCTACACCTTTAGTTGCTCTTGTCAAGGTATACATCGGTTTGTCTGGCTATCCAACTCTTCCTTATACTTTTGTATCTTGGCCTTCATCCTTATGGCTTTATCAATTGTATCCTCAGAAAAATTCTTAGTAGGATCCTCTTCTGCAATTGAAATTATCTCTGAATGCTTTTGTATCAAAGTCATCATCCTAGTTCTCTACTTTCCCTTCTACTTCACCGTCAAGGGCTTCCAAAATTTCAATCTCTTCTGCTAGTAGATCATGAATTTTCATACTAATATCCATAGCTTTAGAATGACATCTCTTTAAGATGCCGACCTCAAATCTTACATCTTCATACCAATCATCTAGATGAGGCAACATCTGAGATGTCACGCCATTCTTTGTCATGAGGATGTTTGTATATGTTTTCCTCATACTCTCAAGGGTGGCTAGATGTTTGTCACTCTTTATTAGTCTTTGGCTAACATCCTTCTTCACTTTTCCTTCCTTCCCTTTCAAATTACTTAGCAACTCCTAGTTGGACAATGAAATCTTTATTATTTGTTCACCATCGACAAAGAATTTATTTAACCAATTATCAATTATTTGTTCATTATGCTTATGCACATCTAGAGCAGTTGTTATCTCTTCTTGGGATAGTAATGCCAATGATGCATCCTCTTTAATCTGAATATTGGTTGGTGCAACCAACCCTCTCACAAAAGCCTATAATTGGCCTACTTGTGCTTTATACATCCACTTCTTGGCCTTAGCCTTATTTATTCTAGCTTTGACAACATCTTTATCATCCCTTAATCCTTGGATCTCTTGTCCATCCATGGCATGGCCTAAATCAATGGTGGTTTCTTGAAACTCTTCAGGCCTTATTTCTCATTTTGCCTTGTTCACCATGGGCACAACTATTTGAGATGTCCTCTTTCATGTAACTACATCTTGCTTTATTGTTGAGATTGTCCTTGCCCTCATCTAGGTAAATGCACAAAGATGAGTCCACTTAAGGTGGAAGTTTCAGACTTAGAAAAAAACTTGAAATCGGGTTAACTAAAATGGGATCCTGCTTTTTATGAAATGGGATCCCATTTTGCTTTGGGACCCCGAGCCAAAAGTGGGATCCCATTTTCTAGAAATGGGATCCCATTTTGAATTTCATAAAAGGTTAATATTTTAACCTTTATGAAACAAGATCTTGTTTCATAAAAGATTAAAATCTTAACCTTTTATGAAACGGGATCTCGTTTCAAAACTGGATCCCATTTCATAAAATTTGAAATTTTGACCCACTTTTTTCTATGGGTTTTGGGTTGGAAAAGAGTCTTGGGATCCCAACCCTTGGCTTTGGACCTGGTTTGACCTACAAGTTGAAGGTCCTATCAATATCGCAACAAAATAGTGACTTTGGGCATCTATCTGAAGGCCTTTTTTGTAGAATTTTTGGATGAAATTAAAACCCATTATAGATGAGACAGTGTAGATTCCAAATATGTAATTTTTTACAATTGGATTATTTTTTCTATTTTTCAATTAATTTCTAATGAAACAGGTCCATAAACTTGAATTATCAAGGTATTTTAATAACTTTTTATTAAAATATTTTTTTGTAAAAAAATTGTACAAAAACATACTTTAGACAATTCTTTTCAATTTGAAGAAATTTTTTTTCAAAAAATGATAAGTTTAGGTCATCTTATGCATGACGTACATGATGATTTTTTAAAACACCAAAAATGGCTAATAAAAAATTAACAAAAAAAAATATTTAATAAAAAATTACAAAAAAATATGGAAAATGTGCTTTAGTGAGTTACAAATCTTTTCCCAAAAGGATTTAGAAAAATATGATTATTTAGGTCAAAATATGGATGACGTACACACGCATGGTATAGTAAAAAAAGTGACTTTAAACAGTGGTTTTTACAAACACCTATTAAAAATTAATTTGTATCATCTGGGTATTAAAAAACATTACATATTTAGAAATTAGACTCCGAGTATCACATTTCATATTTAGTGACTTTTTTCAAGATTCCACCTTTAAGTGCTTCAAAGTTTTAGGTCAAATGTGACAAATTCTAAAAATTAGGGAAAACACTACACTTTTTGGCCAAAAAGTGGACTCAACTTCTTGCACACACCCCTCCTCTGTCTAGTTGGATCCAATGTAAACAATGTTTTGAAATCAAAAGGCTCAGTCTCTTTTTGTGGATGTTCCACTTTAGATGACACTTATGAGAATGCAGTTGATTGTGACTCTCCTTGGTCTGACTACTCAATTTGAGCATCTTGTATCTCCTTGTTCTTATTAACTTTATCTTCACCAACAAGATCCTATACATTTTCCTATTGTCTTCCATCCTGCTCTTGTTGTGATGGGATGACCTTAGGACATGCAATTTTTTTATTCTTATCCTGATCAGTCCTACCATCATCTTAGATCTTTTTTTGTTCAGGCATTGGCTACTCCAAATGAGATGTATCTACTAGTTCCTCCTGAACCTTATTATCACTATGCATATCCTCGGTGGTTTCTTCTTGGATATTTTCTACCTAAATATTCTCAAGTCCTTGTGTCTATTCTTTCTGATGAGGTGTTTGCAGTTGTTGTCCTTCTTCATCTTCATCAAGCTTATCTTTTGCATTGGTGACTGATCCTGACATTCTTCCTAGCTCAGATTTATCCCCCAGGATATTCTGTTGTAGCCCTTCAATTTGGGTATCTTTATCTGTGTCATCAATATCCATAGGGTTATTCTATTCTAGTGATGCAGGAGCATCCCTAGTTCATGATAAATCTTGCATCAACCAAAAATATTTGCATTTTAGTTTGTTTGCAGTTTAGTTTGTTTCTTTTCATTTTCCAGTCCAGTTTAGGCAGTTCAGTCAGTAGTAGTTTTTTTATTTTGGTTTGCATTCTACTGCAATTGCATTTTAGATCTTGTGGAGCAAGACTTAGCATATAGATTCATTCATGCACATCATATCCAAATTTTAGATCATTTGGTTAAGGTACCAGAAAGATATCACTATAAGAAGATTGATTATTTTCTCATAACAGAGCATCTTGACAGTCTTAGACAATCGGCTAAAGGAGAAGACTTGTGGAGCATTCCTCGACTTGTGGAGCTAAAAGAAACATTAATCAATGTTTAGTAGTTCATGGCTGACCTTCCCTAAGATCTTCTCATCATTCCATTCATTTGCGGAGGAGTTCTATTCATTTAGGTTTGACCTATCCATGTACACACATTACAGCTCTTCATTAGAGTTTGTGATCTTCCTTGGCTGACGCGGAGGAATCTTTTGTAGTAGAAATGATATGTATTAATGAAATAGATCCTTAGGAAATAAGTTCTCATCAATTAAAGGATAGATAGTTGAATTTACGAAAAGGAGCTTCAAAGCTATATATCTTGTGTATTCTGATATTCTGTAATCAGGCTTGTGAGCCCTAACTATAATCCCACATGTTGCCAACCAATTATATCTGAATTCTATGATATACTAAATGACTGAATCTACATTTTCTTTAGATCTTTGAGTTGTTTCCATTGTGTTTACTCTAGCTACACTATTTGGGTTGCTCTCTTTAAGGACCCTCCTAACCGTGACTGCACCAAGTGGTATCAAAGTGAAAGTTTGAACCTTTGGGAGATAATTGAGTGAATTTGGCAAAGGAATCCATTAGATCTTATTGTGGATAGATCGCCGAATTTGAGGTAGGTTACTTATGTTGCAATTGATCACTGATTGTGAGGCAGTTGTCATCTTGTATCCCAATCGCTGAGTTGAGGTAGTTTGCACTTGATCCGAGGAAGATGCCATAGAGGAAAATACCTACTATTGGAACAATGGCTAGTAGGATGGATGAGATGATGGAAATGATGAAAACAATGAGAATTTGATTGGATGATGTTGAGGAAGATAGGCAAAGAGGATTGACACCTAGATCTAATGTTGAAAGTGATGATGAAGAGGAATTTCAATTTGTTAAACAAATTGCTAAAACTCTAGGAGGTGATGAAGAAGAAGAATCAGATCAAGTCAAGATGTTGCAAGCTATTTCAAAGATTGGGAAGAGACCTAGAGTTGACGTACTGAATTACACTAGCAATTTGAACCCTGAAGAATTGATTGATTGGATAAATGACATGGAAGAATACTTTGAATATGAAGAAATTGAAGATCTAGAGAAGCTAAAATTTGCAAAAACAAAGTTGAAAGGACATACTACTATATGGTGGAAGGAAGTTTAGTTGGATAGAAATAGAAGGGGGAAAGAAAAATTACAAAATGGGCTAGGATGGTGACAAAAAATGAAAAATTAGTTTGTACCTGCTAACTATGAGTTGGCTATTGAAGAGATTGTAGAACTTGAGACAAAAGGAGAAATCTGTAAAGGAGTACATTGAAGAATTTCATAAGATGATCATAAGGACATGACATAGTGAAGCAAGCAAAGAGAAAGTGGCTAGATACATCAATGGACTGAGATTGAACATTCAAGAGGAATTGAATTTGGTAAGGATTACAACACTGGAAGAAGCATATCAGTTTGCCTAGAAAGTTGAAGAGAAGTTGAACAAGAGACATGATCAAAGACAAAAAGGTAGAGGAGGTAAATTTCAGAGAGGTAGAACATTTTTTAGAGGAGAAAGATCTTATGAAGAGTAGAACAGACAAGAGAATACATTCAAGAAGGAAGACAGAGATAATAGTGCATACCATAGAGATGACAAAAATTTCTACCACAAAGGAAACCCTAGTCTATATTAGAGTGAAGGATACAAAAGAGAAGGAAGAGGATTTGATAGGAGAACACTTAGAGGAACCTGTTTCAAGTGTGGAGGTGAAGGACATAGAGTATTTGAATGTAATCAGGGGAATACAAGCAAGAGGACAAAGAATAGTAGAAGAGCAACATATGTGGAAGAAGAACCTATTGAACAAGGTGACCCCTGTTCAGTTGGTAAACCTAAGAAAGGAGAATCACTTGTGATGAGAAGAGCACTATTTCAAGTAGAGATGAATGGGGAACCACCGCAGAGGAAAAGCTTGTTCGAAACCAGATGCAAATCAGAAGGTAAATGTGGTAAAGTTGTTATTGATAGTGGTAGTTCTAATAACCTAGTTTTGGAAGAGATGGTGACTAAGCTGAAGTTGGAAAGATTGAAACACCCTAAGCCCTATTAGATAGCATGGATTCAAGATTATCATAAGGTACTAGTGAGTGAACAATGTTTGGTGAAATTTCATATTAGATCTTATCATGATGAAGTCTTGTGTGATATTATGCCTATGGATGTCTGTCATATATTGTGGGGTAGACCATGATAGTATTATAGAAAAGCTATACATGATGGGAGGAAGAATACATACACTATAACATCAAATGGGAAGAGAATTACCTTAATTCTTTTGCAAGATGATCCTAAGAATGAAGTATGTGGAAATACTAGAATCTATTTGGTAGATGGAAGAACATTTCTGGATGGTTTAAGACATGAGAATATGTGTTATCCTTTGATCCCTAAGAAGCCTAAAACATTGAAGGAGACTGAAGAATCACAACCAGAGGAGATAACTGAGTTACTGATAGAATATGAAGACATCATATCAGACAATGTGCCTGAAGGATTTCCAACAATCAGAAGTATCAGTCATCACATGGATCTTATACCTAGAGCTAGTTTGCCTAACAAAGCAACACACTAAATGGCACCAGTAGAAAATGAAGAATTGAATAGCCAGATACAAGAGTTGTTGAGAAAAGGTTTGATTAGAGAAAGTTTGAGTCCTTGTGTAGTACTTGTTGTGTTAGCACAAAAGAAAGATGGAGAATGGAGAATGTGTATAGACTCTAGAGTAGTCAACAAGATCACAGTTAAGTATAGATTTCCTTTACCATGGATGGATGACATCATGGATTGTTTGAGTGGACCAAAATATTTCACAAAGATAGACTTGAAGAGTGGATACCATTAGAACAAAATCAGAGAAGGAGATGAATGGAAGACTGCTTTCAAGACAAATGAAGGATTGTATGAGTGGTTAGTGATGCCTTTTGGATTGACAAATGCACCTAATACTCTAATGAGGTTGATGAATGAAGTCTTGAAGAAATTCTTGGGTAATTTTATTATTGTATACTTGGATGACATTTTCATTTTTAGTAAGACAAAAGAAGAACATTTGCAGCACCTAAGACAAGTATTGCAGAGACTGAGAGAAGAGAAATTGTTGATAAACATCAAGAAGTGTAGTTTCATGAAGAAAGAATTGGTATACTTGGGATTTGTGCTTTTTGTGGAAGGATTGAAGATGGATCCTGAGAAAGTGAGAGCAATTGTTGAATGGCCTACACCAGAGGGCATTGGAGAAGTCAGATCATTTCATGGATTGGCTAGTTTCTACCAGAAGTTCATTAGAAATTTTAGTTTAGTTTGTACCCCTATGATAGAGACAATGAGAGGTGATAGAAAAGATTTCAAGTGGACATTAGGAGAAGATAAGAGTTTTGAGTTGTTGAAGTAGAAAGTGACAAAGCAACCTATTTTGGCATTACCAAATTTCAATAAGGTATTTCAAGTAGATTGTGATGCAAGTGGGAATGCAATAAGAGTAGTGTTAAGTCAAGAAGCTAGAACTATAGAATATTTTAGTGAAAAGTTGAATAATGCAAGGAAAAGATATTCAGTTTATGATCAAGAGTTCTATTCCATAATTCAAGCCTCGAAGAAGTCGAGACATTACTTATTACCTAAGGAGTTTGTGTTGTATACAGATCATCAAGCTTTCCAATATTTGAACAGTCAAGGAAAGTTGAATCAAAGACATATGAGATGGGTAGAGTTCATGTAGAGTTATACTTTTGTATTGAAGCATAGGAGTGGAAAATCAAACAAAGTTGTAGATGCATTGAGTAGGAGAAGAAACTTACTGATAGAGATGAGAGTTGAAGAGTTGGGATTTGATGAATTGAAGAACAAGTATGAGGGAGATCTTGATTTTGTAGAACATTGGAAAGCATGTAAGGAACCTGTTCTAACATATAGGAGTAAGTGGTTGGATTATTTCATTCATGAAGATATGTTGTTCAGAGGAAGTCAATTATGCATACCTAGGAGTTCAATGAGAGACAATTTGATCAAGGAGAAACATAGTGGTGGATTGGTAGGACATTTTGGCATTGATAAGATAGTGGCTTTGGTGAGTGAAAACTACTTTCAGCCTCACATACATAAGGATGTTAGGAACCTTGTGTAGAGTTTGTCAAGTTGCAAAAGGGAGTAGTTAAAATACTAGATTGTATAAACCTTTGACAATGCTGCAAAGATGTTGGGAAGACATAAGTATGGATTTTGTAGTGGGATTGCCTAAGACATAAAGAGGACATGATTCAATATTTGTAGTGGTAGATAGATTTTCAAAGATGGCACATTTCATACCATGTAAGAAGACAACTGATGCAGTACATGTAGTTGAGCTAATTTTCAAGGAGATTGTGAGATTGGATGGATTACCTAAGAGTATAATTTCAGACAGAGATACAAGATTTCTTGGATACTTTTGGAAGAGAATTTTGAAGAAGATGAAGATAGATTTGAAGTTCAGTTTAACATTTCATCCACAGACTGATGGATAGACAGAGGTAGTGAATAGGAGTTTGGGAAACTTGTTGAGATGTTTGGTTGGAGAGAAGGTAGAAGTTGGGATTTGATTCTTTCACAAGCAGAGTTTGCATACAATAATTTAGTGAGTAGGAGTATGGAAGTATGGCTTTTGAGATTGTTACTAGAGTAAACCCTAGAGGAGTTGTAGAGTTGAGATATATCAATATGGCAGATAAGAGAAGTGTAGAAGTAGAAGAATTTGTAGGACACATGGAGTCAATTAATCATCATGTGAAGAAGCATTTAGAGGAGATGAATATCAAGTATAAGGAGTAAGAAGATGAGAAGAGAAGACACAAAGAATTTGTAGTAGGAGATGAAGTGATGGTGTACCTAAGAAAAGAAAGATTTCTAGTGGGAACATATAAAAAGTTGAAGATGAAGAAGTTTGGACCTTGTAGGATACTCAGAAAACTTGATACACGAAATGCATATGAAGTGGAATTACCAAAGACATTAGGTATTTCACCTATTTTCAATATTGCAGACTTATATCGGTATCATGCAGCAAAGTTCAGTAACAACATTGAAGAAGACTTGAAGGAGTTACCACAACAAACATCAGAGTAGATTGAAGACATTTTGGACAACAGAGTTGGATGCATCACCAGAGGAAGACAATACAAAGAATACCTTGTCAAGTGGAAAGGTAGAATGGAAGAAGATTCATCATGGATTTCTCAAGCTAAGGTGGACCATCTTGGTTTTCCTCTAGCCCCAATAAAGTGAGGGACTCACTTTTTCAATAACCATAGATGTCTGATGTAGGAGCATCCTTGTTTCAAGAGCAATCTTGCATCAACCAAACACATTTGCATTTCAGTTTGTTTCTTTTCCTTTTCTAGTTCAGTTCAAGCAGTTTAGTTAGTAGCAGTTTCTATATTTTGGTTTGCATTCTACCATAGTTGCATTTTAGATCTTGTGGAGTTGGACTTAGCATATAGATTCATTCATGCACATCATATCAAAATTTTAGATCATTTGGTTAAGGTACTAGAAAGATATCGCTATAAGAAGATCTACTATTTTTTCAAAATAGAGCATCTTGACAGTCTCAAACAATCAGCTAAAGGAGAAGACTTGCAGAGTATTCCTTGACTTGTGGAGCTAAAGGACACATCAATCAATGTTTAGTGGTTCATGGCTGATCTTCCCTAAGATCTTCTCATCATTCAATTCATTTGTGGAGAAGTTCTATTCATTTAGGTCCAACCTATCTATGTACACATGTTACAGCTCTTCATTGGAGTTTGTGATCTTCCTTGGCCAACACAGAGGAATCTTTTGTACCAGAGATGATATATATTGATGTAATAGATCCTTAGGAAAGTAGTTCTCATCAATTAAAAGATAGATAGTTGAATTTGTACGAACAAGGTTCAAAGCTATATCTTGTGTATTGTGATATTCTATAATTAGGCATGTGAGCCCTAACTATAAGCTCACATGTTGCCGACCAATTATATCTAAATTCTATGATATACTAAATGACTAAATCTAGATTTTCTTTATATATTTTAGTTGTTTTTATTGTGTTTACTCTAGTTGCACGGTCTAGATTGTTCTCTTTAAGGACCCTCCTAACCGTGACTGCACCATCTGGCCCCTGATCATGTTTATTAGTTTCCTCTTCTTCCTCCCCATCCTTGGGATGATATGTCAGATCAATTACTTTGGGGCTTGTGACTATATCAATAAGAATATTCAAAGGCTCCATTTGCACTTCCACCTTTGGAGACTCTTCCTTATCAATATTTTTATCTTTCATTTATGTATCTTTGCTCCCAACTATAGATTCTAAGTGGTGGAATAGGGTCTCAATTGGATGATTAGTCACATCTGTGACTACATCATCATCAGTCAAATCAACTATTGCACTCAATGGAAGAGGCATATTTATTTATCTATCTAATGATTTACTGATGACCTCTCATGCCATTTAAGAATTTACCTTAATAATACTCTCAGCAGGGACATTGTGTTGTAACTCTTTCACTACATTCAAACATGGATTAGTTGATATTGATGATGCTGGTGGTGGTGTGATAGCTCCTCTCATGTCAGGGCCTTGATATATGCTTTGTCTAGGGACCTTAACTCCCTACAGCAGATCTTTCTCTATCCCAAGCAATGCCTCAATTGGGACTTGACCTCTTCCTTCATCATTTATGTCTTCCTCCATGTTGGCCCCTATCTAGTTGGGACCTTCCTCTTCCAAAGGTTCTTCCTCTTCCTCTTCCACAACTAGTGCCTTGGACTTGGTGATAGGAATAGAAGCCATAACCACACCCTTTCGAGGTGAAGGTGGTGCATATACTAGTGACACTCCCTCTGCTATAAGCTGCTCTGCTAATTTGGTCCCAAGGACCTGCCTCTTTTGTACCAGGTGTTGGTTCCCAAATCAGCATGCATCAAATCCTAAAGACTTGCCACTTCTTATACTTAGATTCAATGAGAGCCTCAACCAATTGAGTGGGAGATTTCTTTTCACCTATCTCCCATATACTTTAGGTTTTTCCGCACCTATGGGGGTATTCCCTTATTCACAATCAATAAATATATCTTTTCAATACCAGGCAAAATGTCCTCATATATTTGCCCCAAGATTTGTAAGATTAACCCTAGACTAGCAATATTCTAGGATTATCTTCACTATTTAAATCTAAGAACATGCAACACCTAAACTAAGACAAAACAATACGTAAATTGATTTAAATCATTTATCTTTAAATTCACTATTTTCCTAGACTCTTTGGGCAATAGAGTCAAAATGCTACAATGCAAATGTTTCCTTCCTAACATCAAAACTTCAAATTTAGAGGGTATGTTTATATCACTACCTTACAATGATATACCCAAGATTAAGTATTTCTTGCAACTCTTGTCCAATAATCCCTAATGAATACATCACTCCCTATATCCTATTTAAAACATATTTTATCCATTCCTTGAACATAAGCAGTAAATAAGATATTCAATACAACAAATGTGCATAGATGAACTCCAAAATCCTTGATTTCTTCATTCACAAGAGAGATGCATACATTAAAGGAGACAATTACAAGAAATACACACAAGTAGTGTTATTCATATAATTCAATCTAAACTAAAAATGTCATACAGAATTTTAATTACCTACAGACAACATTCTACTCTGTAAACCTGACAAAATAAACCTACTCTACAAAAACTACTCCCCAAAAGATGTGGATATCTTGTATCCAAAGCCCAGAATCCCCTTACTACTACTACCACTACTACTGCTTTCTTTTTTACAATGATACTAGCTCCCTTATAAAGAGAAGCAAATTATGTTGGCCAAGACTTCTCGCTACAAATTTTTAATTACATTTTTAATATTTACATCTTGGGAATTTACATTTTGATTTTGATTGGCTCCTTCTAGTAATACATTTTTTATACTTGAACTGCTCCATTGAACTGAGATTGATGCTCCTTTGAAATTTATTTTCCTCCTTGAAGATTGTGAAATCCTATCCATTTCAATTTCATCCTTGGAACCGACCATAAATTTGTGATGTAGGGGTGCTTTCTAATGACTACACCAAAAATTTGCATTCCAGCCATTGATGCAAACTTCATACTGTGAGATCGATGAATATAAAATAATCGTCAACTTTGAAAATATAAGCCTTTTGCATGAAAATTCACCAACCAACCAAATTATTCCATCTCAGATGTGCCCTTTTGCCAACTTTTGAACCTTTTATCTTACGTGGCCATGTGGCATTATATCGGGGTCATGCAGTAGAAAGTGGGCCATCACCTCTTGGCTCCATGGGAGCATACTAAGCCTTCAATGTGGATCTTCAGTACCTAAGACCTTTTACTTTCTCATGGAATAGGCCGCATGTCACCATCTAGTAGCCGCACATAGAATCTTTGTTGTAGACCAAATTCTTCTATGACATTGCGCTACCATCCAATCCTTATCAGCTCCACCTCCTTTACTTCATCCTTTGACACCTAGCATGATCTCTTGTATCATTGATATCATGGCCATAGGCCATGATATACTTTACAACTGTCTTCATTTCATAGCCCCACAGTACAAATATGATGTCAGCATCAATAGTGTGTGGGACTGTGATATCTTGCCAAGTTGGCACCTTTAGTCCCCTGTAAAGACTTAGGATTTAAGAACATTATAAGAAAATGGATTTCACGGGCAACAAAGGGTAAACATTAGGTCAGTTACTTCATGACATGTGAGACTCAAGGTTATAACTTAAATCACTGGTAACCTAGGCTAGACAGTCAATGATGTATTATAAAGTAAAGGTATAACCGTAAGACTTAGGTTTTTAAGGGGAAAAAGGAAAACACTTGATAAAGCTGACTTAAATCCCTAAAACCTATGTAGGTACCACCATTGGCTCTAGTTGGGGATGTATGCCTCTTGCAAGCGTGGTGAAATTTTAGTTATCTCGAGGGTGTAGACTAGGTGCCAGATCCATTGGGCTGTTGTAACCAGTCCATCCTACATCAAAATTCATACCTTCAATTTTCAATAGGTGTCCCTGAGCTACCAAAAATGAAAAACTAGTATTTACCTCTATCAATTATCCTATTTTCATCAGACAGACCTGAGATCAATTTGGAATTACTCATACTATTATGAAAGCATATAATCATATTTCTAACTATGCCACCTTCATCATGCTTTTGTTGATCCATGTTGACAAAAACTAAAAAATCCACATAGATACTATCCTTTTGTGTACATGGATTATAGTTGTGTACTAGTGAAAACATGTTGTCCCAAAGTAAACCATTGGAATCATTAGAAAATAAATAGCTATTCAAGGATATGTTATCAACATAGGCTCCATGTTCAAATTTTTCCATAGCTTGATACTTACTCTTATATACTGACCCAAAAGGTGTATCTAGCACAAATTCCTAAAGAAGGACAACATCTAAATGATTTTGTACCTTATCACAAATCAACTCCTCAACCTCTCCATGAATGAACGAAGGCTCACTCAAATTTAAATTAGTTTTGTCTCCTTCCTCATGTGTAGATATAATAGTAGTGGTTAATCCACTAAGTGCATGCTTAGCTATTCCATCCTCATCTATAACTTGAGTCTCAAAAGGCTCTTCCTTTGCTTGCTCATCCTCCAGCCATTCCTCCCTTGGAATAAACAAAGATCTAAGGTATAACTCCCTTTATTGCCTTGTATGATCTAGTTGGTTGACACATTCCTTGACCTATTGCAAGTGTTGTCTTGCTTGGGCAGCCAACAACTTTGACTTCCTAACCTTTTGTAACCATCCATCACACATATCTTGTGTCTTCTTAACATCTTCCAACTCATTCTCTTGATATGAAGTAGCTGCTACCTCTTTTATATCCATATGAATATCTTGTTCATGCAAAATAGAAACCCCCATCTCTTCTTCATATACATTAACATCAACAGCTAGGACATATTCACTTATGAATGCTCCATAGCTGGTATCTATGTATTCTTTTGATTCTTCAATAACATAGCTGCAAGATACATCTCCATAAATATCATTTATTTCATGATGTATGGAATCTGCATTTGCATATCTCTCTCCTATGGGTTGATCACAACCTTCATCTTCATCACTATAGGACATGCCTTCATCTTCTACCACAATCTCTTCATCTTTATGCATTATGCCATGACCTTACTCACTAGTACAATTGCTATCAATATTCTGAGACAACTCTTCTTGCATAGTCACCTTTAGCTCTTTCCATAATCCCAATCCAACCAAATTTCTGACCAAGATTTTAAGGCTTTAGTTCCTTTGGCAAAGTGCTCAGATCTGATTCATAAACTTCATAGAACAAATCAACACATAAAGAATCCTGAGATCTACAATACTCTAGGATTTCTAATAAAGTATTCATGAATCATGTATACAAAGCATATGGTGATTCTCCTTCCTGTCTCTTCAATTCAAACAATGATTGAACAAAAAAATTAGGATCAATAGTACTTGCATTCTATTCACAAGTTGCTTGAGACTCTCCATGATTCACATGAGGCAATGATGAACAAATTTGAACAATAAAAATATATTCATTTTGAAAACTATTACGATTCTTTGTTTTACATTGCTCATCTGCATAAGATGATTTACAATAACCAACACTTGCATACATGTATCCTATGGGCATTCCATATTTTTGATTATTTTTAGTATCCATTGTAATTTTATTAGCTTGATGAAGTGTAGTAGGTTTCTTATCTCTAAGAAAATAACTCATTTCCTCATCAAATGCACCGAGGTAAACTGTTAAACATAATGCATCATTACGTCTCATATACTCTGGGATATGTTTGAGCAATTTTGAAAACCTTAGGTTAAAGGCTGGAACCAATGCATCCTTTTCCTTTTGAATGCTCATAAATTGTGTAATTAATGAAATCACATCAATCCTTTTACCAAACTATTCTAGAAATGCAGCCTCAAGATCTAGCCATGAAAAACTAGAACATAAAGGTAAATTTGAAAACCAATCCCTAGCATCATCCTTCAATGACCAAACAAAAAGATTCATGACTACATCCTCAACATCAATCTCATAATCTCCTATCAAATCATAGAAATATTGCATATGATTGTGTGCTGATTCAAAATGCTTTCCACTATAATTTGGCAAGTACTTTCTAACTTCACTAGGAACAATATTTTGATATCCATGAATACCATTAAAATTGAGAGCTTTGTATCTTTTAGCAGAGAACAACTTCTTTTGAGGACATGACAAAGATTGCTATTCTAATCTAATCATTTTGAATGGAAGAGATGAAATACCTGGGAATGTATTACAACTTCAAACAAGTTCAACAATAGAGTCTCCACATCTCCAAAGAGGACAAAACATAAAGAAGCTAAAAGCTCCTACCTGAGCCACCACATTTTTATTCACTTCACCAGCAGAGCACCTTTTAAGAGTCTTTAAACACACTGCAACAAATTCTTTCTCTAGGTATGAAGACCTTCAATATATAACCCTAATGATTAGATCATGATAATGGCTTGACTCTTTTCAAATGGATAACTAAGCCTTTCCCCACTAGAGTCACCAATTCTATTGGTTCCCAAATCTGCATGCATCAAATCCTAAAGACTTTCCACTTCTTATACTTAGATTCAATGAGAGACTCAGCCAACAAAGTGGGAGATTATTTTTCACCTATCTCCCCTGCACTTCAAGTTCTGTCACACCTAGGGGGTATTCCCTTATTCACAATCAATAAATATAGCTTTTCAATACCAGTCAAAATGTTCTCATATATTTGCACCAAGATTTGTAAGATTAATCCTAGACTAGCAATGTTCTTGGATTATCTTCACTATTTAAATCTAAGAACATGCATCACCTAAACTAAGACAAACCAATGCATAAATTGAATCAAATGATTTATCTTTAAATTCATTGTTTTCCTAGACTCTTTGGGCAAGAAAATCCTTATATTAGTGTTTTATCTAGGGCAACATAGTCAAAATGCTACAATGCAAATGTTTCCTTCCTGACATCAAAACTTAATTTTAGAGGGTATGTTTATATCACTGCCTTACACTGATATACCCAAGAATAAGTATTTCCTACAACTCTTCTTCAATAATCCCTAATGAATACATCACTTCCTATATCCTATTTAAAGCATATTTTATCCATTCCTTGAACAAAAGTAGTAAATAAGATATTTAATACAAGAAATGTGCATAGATGAACTCCAAAATACTTGATTTCTTCATTCACAAAAGAGATGCATACATTCAAGGAGATAATTACAAGACACACACACAAGTAGTGTTATTCATATAATTCAATCTGAACTAAAAATGTCATACATAATTTTATTCACCTATAGACAACATTCTGCTCTACAAACCTGACAAAATAAACCTACTCTAAAAAAACTACTCCCCAAAAGATGTGGATATCTTGTATCCAAACCCTAGAATCCCCTTACTAATACTACCACTATTACTTCTTTCTCTTTTACAATGATACCAGTTCCCTTATAAAGAGAAGCAAATTATGTCAGCCAAGACTTCCTGCTACAAATTTTTAATTACATTTTTAATATTTTTAGCTTGGGAATTTACATTTCTAATTTTCATTAGCTCCTGCTGGTAATACATTTTTTATAGTTGATCTAGTCCATTAAATTGAGATCGATGATCCTTTGAAATTTGTTTTCCTCCTTGAAGATTGTGAAATCTTGTCCATTTCAATTTCTTCCTTGGGATTGACTGCAAATTTGTGATGCAAGGGTGCCTTCTAATGACCACCAAAAATTTGCATTCCAATTATTGATGCAAACTTCATACTATGAGATCGAAAACCTTGAAATAACCACCACCAACTTTGAAAATCTAAGCCTTTTGTATGAAAAGTCATTGACCAATGAAATTATTCCATCGTAGATGTGCCCTTTTGCTAATTTTTCAACCTTTTGTCTTACGTGGCCACATGGCATCATATCACGGTTGCACAGTAGAAAGTGGACCATCTCCTTTTGGCTCCACGGGAGGATGCTAAGCCTTCCATGTGGATCTTCATTACCCAAGACCTTTTCCTTTCTCTAGGAACATACCACATGTCATCTTCTCGTAGCCACACATAGAATCTTTGTTGTAGACTAGATTCTTATGCAACACTACACTACTTCATCCTTCGACACTTGGCATGATCTCTTGTGTCATCAATATTATGGCCATAGGCCATGATATACTTTACACCTAGCTTCATTTTGCAGCCCCATGGTGCAGATATGAGGTCAACAGCAACAATGTGCAGGCTTGTGATATCCTGCCAAGTGGCACCTTCGGTCCCCTTTAAAGACTTAGGATTTAAGAACTTTATAAGAAAATGACTTTCATAGGAAACAAAGGCTAAACATTAGGTCTTGGGGCTGGTCACTTCACAACATGCGAGACTCAGGGTTATAACTTAAATGACTGGTAACCTAGGCTAGGTGGTCAACGATGGATTATAAAGTAAAGGTATGACCATAAGACTTAGTGTTTTAAGGAGGAATAAAGAAAACACTTGATAAAGCTAACTTAAAACCTTAAAACCTAGGCAGGTACCACCACCAGGAAGTCATCATATCCTAGTTCTTCCCTTTCTTTCATTTTTCTCTTCTTATCATAGATGACAACACCCTTTTCCTTCAATTCACTGACCTTCTTGGCCACCCAATTCTTAGTCCTTGACATTACCTTGATAGTAAGGACATATATTGATGTTTCATCACCTTGTGTCAAATCTAGAGAAGAGATGGTTTTGTTATATACCTTCTTTTCTTCATATTCAAGATAGATGACATCACCAACATCCTTCTTAATCTATGGAGGTACCTTAGGTTGCCCCATGCTCCTCATTTAATCTAATGCGGGCCTTTGATATTCTCTTTTTCTTACCTCATGTTCATCATCACCATCTACTTAATAGTCTTCAAGGTGCATAGTGTGTTTGTATTTCTTATCCTCTTCTCAACCCTATGATAAGGGTCATAGTCTCCTGCCAATAGAAATAATTGAAAGTTCAAATTCTTCAAATTTGATTTAGCATCCTTGACATTATCCATGGATGCTATTATGAACCAGCCACTTTGTATAGGAAACTTTCTGTACAACTTCCCCTCTTTCTTTTTAGATAGCTCATATATAGGGAGCTATTGTCTAACCATCTCCATTAGGACTACCTTATCCGATGGATATCTTGGTAGCATGAATGGATTTCTAGCAAATCCTTCCATTAGGATATATGAATAGGTCTTGGCTTGTATAAACCAAGAACCATATAGATCAATCAATTTAGTAGCTCCTACTCATAACAGTGACACAATGAATATCAGTACCACATGTAGTGGTAATGGTGTTGATGAGATGCTCTTAAGTGGAGATATGGAGATAGAAGAAAATGAAGAACATGATCAGGATGACACTAGATATTATAGTCAGAGAGAGGAGAATTGGGATGATGAGATGATTTGGTAATTTGATGGGATTTAGTAGTTACTAGGTATTTATACTATATTCCATGTGCCAAAATCCAAAATGTTGTTGATGACATTTTATTTATCTATTAGTGATGTACATTCTTCATTTTCAATATAAAAATTAATATTTTCATATTATTATTGTGTGATACTAATAGGTTTTACAAGCATTCAACTAAATGTAAAGTAATTTTTCTTCTCTATAACCACAGTAGTGTTTCATTTGTTTTCCTTTATTGCATTGCATAGTAATCAACAACAATAGCATATTAATAATCATTAGCAAATATTTAATGTGTATGTAGAAGTTAGAGTTTTCCTGAAGTAGGCTATTAAATTTAATATAGATAATTTAAACACATAAATGGAATCAGTGTTATATTGATTTTTAAATGAATGTCTGAATGAATACATTGAAGTATTACATTTACAATGTATAATATCTTACTCAAAACCAACTCTGCATAATGCTCTATTGGAAACACATATTACTAAACCATTTTATCAACTTTTGTAGAGTGCTCCACTCTTCATCTAATGGAAGTGTAATTTTTCTTAACCCATGGTGATTGAGTTGTAAATGTGCTATCATTTTATAATTGATATAGTTACTTGACTTGAATGTATCACTCAAAGTTGTATTCAAGGTTATTAGTGGTGTGATAGAATCCAAAAAGTTTGCCTCGTCAATATTTTGAGGAAACTAGTCCTTATCCAACTTCATTTTATCCTCCATATTCTTTATGAAAGAAGCCTTTCCAATGTATTGGCATGATGGGTCAAAATCCACCGAGAAACCAAGTTTTTTGAAGTATTCTTCCTTTGTTTGTAGCCTCTTTGTCAATATTGCAGCTTGTTCCAAAAGATCGTTTGCTTGTTCCAACTTCTACATTTTCAATGATAGTTGAGGCCTTTATTGTGGCATTAATACGGTTCTAAATTCCTTTGGATTCCAATTCTCCACCACTAGCTATGTAGATTGATTGCAAAATTTTCTTTACATCTACTATTTTGAAGTTGCCATGTCTCCATTTTCAGTAATGTATTGTTTGAGTGTATTACTACATAAGAGTAGATCATCAATGAATTTCAACATTTTAGACAAATCATCAATCCCCTTCATTATTTTCTCCCAAAGGTTATGTTGTATATAAACCATTGTGTTTCTATAAAATTTAGATACTTTATTTTGGGAGGATTTTATTTCATTTTATGCATTCTTTAGTTTTATTTACAAATTTTCATAGTTTTTCTCTCACTCTCCACATTTTCATCCCACAACTATCCTACTTTTTCTGCTTCCTGCAGTTTGACATTGGCTTCAATTAAGGATTGTTCTAATTTATTTGAAATGGCTTTTTCATTATCATAATATTTTTACTTTCACTTAACATTTTCTTCAATTTATTCACTTCTGGAACCTCTATCTATTTATTCACTTCACTTGTAGATGTAGAGTCAGAGTTCTTTATCCTTTTCTCTAATTCTTTGGTAGATTGCTCTTTGTTGCTTTCCTCTTGGTTTTTTTCATTTTCTATGTCTCCCTGTAACTTTTCTATTTGAGTGTGTAACCTATTACGTAAATCACAAAGTCAAATGAAAATGAGCAATATGAATGGAATTAACATCACTGAATATACTTTCCTTTTGTTGTAATTCAATTACTGGAACCTGTGACCTGTCTATATTACAACTCTAATTTTTAGACAATATATTCAACAAGGTTACTAGGAAATTCAAAACAACCATACCTTTTTTTTTCTCTTTCTTTAGCAATGATGTGTAAACTAGTTGGTTGTTCCTTTTTGATACATTGATTTTGTCAAAAATTTCCATTTCAAAAAAATCTGTGTGGATGGTGATCACCTCATAGTTAGAGCATTGTATCTAGTTCTTTGGTTTATCTTGAACTTTGGGCACAATAATCATGTAATCCATTTTTAGTTTTTAGGTCAAATGTAGTCAATACCCTAGTTGTTACAAGCCTTGAAGTTGCAATAGTCTCTATCTTTAGCACTTGCTTCTTGTGTCTTTTAGATATTTTTGCTTTCTTTTCAGTATCCACTTTGTAATCAAAATCTGTGGCACTTGACATAACTTTGAATGGAAAAGGAGTAATTGTAGTGTTGGTGGCATCTCTAATTAATTGAGGCTAAGGATTAGCCATTCCTGTCCCAGTCACACTAACGATAGTAGGGGGGTGCCTTATGGGAACAATTGCTTTGATGTGGATGTGGAATCAAAACCTACCATAATCTTTTACTTCTTATTCTTCACAAGACATTGTTCTCTAAGTTTGTCTATAGTATCATCTAATTCTATTGTTGGCCTCTTCTGAGTTTGTTGTTGTATCTCTTATTGACCACTACTACTTCTACTATTACCTGTACCATTGCCAGATTTGCCACTAGTAGCACTAGAATGTCCACCATCTCCTGTAGAAAAAGAATGAGAAGCATGCAATTTAGAAGACCCTTGTGGTACTACTAGTGATTGAATCTCACTCTGAGCATTTAAAACTGGAATAAAATTAATCTCCTAATTTGTGTGTGTATGCCCTTTGTTGTGATGTTCACAACACGCCTCATTTTGCTCCTTAGCAAAATGAGGACCCCTGCTGTTGCTTCTGCTTGTGTTTTTTTCTGTTTGGTGGTAAGGGAAAAAGAGAGTCAAATTTGCAAACCTTGTTAAAAATATAGAAAATTGCATTTTCAGTACCATTGCATGATGTGGTTGGATTCCTTGTGAAAAATGAGCTAGGGTTTCTTTTTGAACCGTCTTAAAATTCATCATATTTTGCAAGTTATCATCAATTTGGTAAAATGTACTATCAGGTTTTGCATGATAAACAATCAGTTGTTTGCCTTTTTCCTTGTTGGCATTCATTTAAAATTTTGAAATATTCATACTTGGTGGTTTCAGGTTAAAATATTTTGTCTGAGTTCCACTCTGTATCTCACATTTGACTATTTGGCAGGAAGTGCATCAACACACTTTGTTACCTTTTTGATCGCCATTATTTATTCATTGGCATTGTTTTTATAGGTTTGAACCTGCGCGTTGAAGCATCCAATTGAACCTTTTTTTGGTTCAATGGTTTGGGGTTCAAATGGTTCGGCATGTTCAAAAATGTCTCAAAGCGAATTGTTGTTTTGTATAGCCGCATTGAACTGCTGCATTGAACCTTCGTATTGAACCACATTCAATGGTTCAAGGTTCAGGGTTCAAGGTCTTTTTTCTTCTAACAAGTCATCATGCAGTTACCTTGCATAAGGGATATGTATCATTGGACCATCCGATTGAACCTTCATATTGAACCACATTTAAAGGTTCAATGGTTCGGGTTCAAGACTTCGGTGAGACTGTGGCTGATGGTATGCCATCGGCATAACATTAACTATCAGAGCAATGTTTTGGGCTTTCGCCGATGGGTGAAGTCATGCCGATAAATGGAAAAGGACTTGGCTGAATATAAAATGAATGACATCGGCGAAACTCTCATCGATATAAGGTATCAGTATAACATTTAGAATCAGCGGAGTTTGAATTTCTCTCACCGAAGGCTATGATTTCCCCGATGGCCTTTGCCATTGGTATGACTTTTACCGTCAGCCATTTTGTTTTGGCCCTTGCTGATAGAAGAAAATCTTGCTGATGGAAACCAAAGAGGGGGCTGTCGGCCAAATAATTGTGATCGACGAAGAAGATTTGGAGTTCGCCGATGGGCAATTCTCCTGCCGATATAAAGGGATAAGAGATAGATGAAGGGGCTATCAGCAAAGCTCTCACCGATATAGGGTAATCGGCATAACCAATGCGATCGGTGAGGAAAATTTTGGGCTCGCCGATAGAAAGGAATCTCACTGATGGGGAGACATCGACCAAATAATTGTGATCGGTGGAGAAGATTTGGAGTTCACCAATGATGAATCTCTCGCCAATAAGAAGGAAATGTGAGCCGATAGAACGGAACAAAGGGCCATCGGCCAAACAATGAAAATCGGCAGAGAAGTTTTTTGTCACGTCGATAGTATGAGACACGCTGATGGAGGAAATAACAAAACAAAGGCCATCGGCCAAATAACGAATATCGCCCAAGCAATTTTTGGACACGCCGATGGGCGGGAAAAGAATGAAGTGGTGGAATTTTGAATACATTTTTGGTGCCCGTGGCATTTTTCCTGGTCAGTGATAGTTGACCTGATGGTTTTGAGCAGCCTGTGTGCAGTCTTGAACATGTTTTGAGAGTTTTTTGAGCCAGATTTCTACTTTTTTTGCACAGTCACCTTGATTTAAACAGATATTTTAGTTTCCTGCTATTCATTTGATAAATATGGTACTTATTGCTTATCTTGTTTTGCAGGCTTGCAGTTGAGAAAGCAGCTGGAACTTGATCATAGTGACATCATGGAGGAAGAAAATCTGATCTCAGGAGCAGGAAGATAAAGACCAAGTGTGAAGAAGTCAAGGCCATTCAAATGGAGGACAAGGTTGCAGCTGAGAACATTACTACAACAGACAAACAAAAGTTATTGCTGAGCTGCTAAAGCTTCTCAGAAGGGGCAATATTTCGCCTAGATTTGACACTGCTCAGAGATATTTTGTAGAACTAGTTCACCTGTATTTATTGTTGTAACCAGGGGTTTAGTTAGGTTTTTGCTGTAGTGAGGACAATCAGAAGTCTTTATATTGTGCCTCTCTGCACTGTAATACTTTACAACAGGGATTTTAGGAAAACACAGGGATTTTAGCATTTTGCCAGAATTGTAGATTCTTTCTGGGCATAGTTTAGAAGTAGAAGAAGGAGGTCGCCTGTTTGTCTGCAGTAAGGTGTGCGTGGAATGTCTGGCTTCCTTACTATATCTGTAAAGCTTGTAAGTTCTCTGTAGTTTGATCAATGAAACTAAGAGTCATTCCAACATTGTAAATCATGTATGACTGTTTGTTTCTAATACAATAGAATCTGGAGTTCTACATCTATCTTTTGAGTGTTCTCCTACTCTTCTTTATGTTTTGAAATATTATCTTTGAGAGCTTGCAATTTTAAATGTATGTTTGTGAAAATGCTCAGAACTTGCATTTAAGGTTTTTACTATGGATTTGATCAAATTGCTGTAGGATTTACATAGTGCATAACAAAACAATTAGATCCTTTGGTAGATTTAAATGAGGTGTAGATTAGATCTTTCTAACTTTTCCCAACCCATCTAAAATATTTAGCTGAAAACGTAGAAATCTAAAGGAAGTTGTCTCAAATTTGAAGAAGCATGCACAACAGAGTTAAAGGTAGACATTTTTCATAAGTATATAAAGGAGAAAGTTGCAATAATTCAAGAAACCATCTAAAATTTGTAGCATAGTAACACTTGTATGCAAATGAACAAAATACTGGTTGATATCTATGACGTTTTGCATAATCTTAGTCCAGTAAACCACAAAGAAACTCTAAACTACGTAAGGCCCCTTGAACATTACAGCTTCACATTGACCAACTGAACTTGACCAACAGTACCATTGTAGACTTGGGATTAATTGAATCTTAAATGATTCTTTCTTATCTTTCAAGTATAGTTTCAGTTCATTATATGTGAATTTTAACTTATTGTTATGATTGCATCAAAACAATCACCAATAGTTTTCTAGCGCTAGAAGGAGGGCCCTCCTGAGTTAGAGTTTGTTTCAAGCTGGCTAATAATAGTAATAGAGTGACTAGGTCTAAATCTGGTTCAGAAGATATATTTGTGCAACTGCCTGATATAAGGCGAAGTAAAAAACCTTTAATTTGGAATCCAAAAATATCGCAAGCTGGAAGTTCATCTGGAAGACCTCCTGGGTCACCTTTCAACATCCATAGCATTGTGAGTCCTGACAGATCACTGTTCAGATCTTTAAATCTTGGTTCAGGCACTCCTGGAGGTCTCAATCCTCCTATAAACCCTAATCCACCAATCAATCCAGGTATTCCTACAAGTTCAGGTCAAGCCCAAACACTTGCAATGGCTTATTTCAATGTCAATTCTCCCATATTCTTCAATGATTATCATGAGATGCCCAAAAATATAGAAAAGATATGTCCCAAGTACTAGTTGCATCAGGATCTAGAAGACCATATTAGAATATTTAAGGAAGCATGTTTTAGGGCTATGTTAGAGCACAAGGATGTTGTGTGTAGATTGTTTCCCTACACCTTTAACAAACAAGCCTCTAGCTAGTATGTAAACTTACCCAACGGTTACATTTCTTCCTGGTCACTTATGGAAGAAGCATTTCTATCAGGATTTAGAGGACACATTGACCCTTGCACTTTATATCATAAATTGGCTCCTATAAAACGAGGTGAGGGAGAGTTGATTGATAATTTCAATGACAGATTTCAAAAGGCCTATTCTAGGCTTGTAGCCCCTTATACCATAGATGATGCTCCCTTATTGGCCATGTACTATGCTGCCTTGGATCCTCTAACTGCCATGTTTGTCAAAAGAAAACCTGACATAGATTCAATATCCAAAGCCTATAAAGAGGCAGCCTCAGTGAACCAAGAGATGAGGCATACAACTTTTAGTCCATTTGTTAATGGAGGAAATTTTGGGGTGCAGAATCAGGCACAACCATGGAATGGAGCCCCTATGCAACACACTTCACTATTAAATCCGGTTCCTCCTTACACACCTATGTATAATCCTACCCCAATCCAAGCTATAACTCCTTACATGGCTAGTACTTCCAATAATAGTCAAAATAATGGTTAGCCTTTCTTCCAACCTCCTAGGGATACAACTGTGGCAAAAGCATAAGAGGATAGAGAAGAAATCAAAGAGATCACTGCACATTTGAAAAGGTTAACCACCGAAGTGACATAATTGAGAAACGAGAACCTCTATGGAAGAGGCAACCAAAACTACAGTCAACATCAAAATCACAACCAAGGCCAAAATTAGAACTATAGTTTCAATCAAAATCAGTAGTACAATCAGAACCAAAACTATAATCAGCATCAAGGCCCCAACCAGGGGCAACCAATGCAAAATAGAGGGCTAGTGATAGATAATAGGACCTGGGGCAATAATAACAGAAATCAGAATCAACCTAGGCCACCCAAGACATGGAACACTGGGCCCAACAATGGTACTCTAGCTTCTCCTTTTGAGAATATAGATAATCATGATGCAAAACAAACAGCTAGCATACAAATGGCCAGTGCAGCACCCAAAAATTGGTGCAGATTTCACAATACCAATGCCCATGCTGAGCATGACTGTCCACAGTTCCACTTAGCAGCCAGCATTTTTAACATAGATGTGCAGCCTCCTACCTCTAAATTTCTCATTCCCAAGGGTAATGAGGTAGTACCCTCAGGATATGACACAGCATTAGTCTTAGAAACATTTACCTTTGCAACTGCAGAAGAGAAAGAGGATGAATTGCTAGAAGATGGACCATACTATTTTGAAAATCTTTATCCTGAATCAGCCTTTGTGTTAAATGCTTTTCAGTTTCCCTTTGAATCTAAAAATGAGATATTAAACAAAACAGAAGAGGTGCAGGCCTTTCAACAAACAAATAAAAACCACACCTACAATTTGAGGAACAACCCTAGGCCAGGAGGACCTTTTACCACTTCCATTCCTCTGAATAACTTCAATACACCCCCAGATCAGAATGCTAGCAACAATCCTGCCATACTCAAGGCTAATCAGCACACAAATAACAGAACAATAGTACAAAAGGATCAAACAAGTAAAACTGAAACAATAGAGACAACAAGATTAATGAGTTACTTGTTAGAGGAAATAAAGAAAATCAAGGTCAGTATACATCTAAATGAATTATTGAAGACCCTAGGGATCAGAAATGCTTTTACAAAATCTTTGGATACATCCATGATAGATGAGGTGTTTGCTGATATAACTGTTCCTAATGGAGATTCACTGCCTAGAGAGAAAAATAAGAAAGTTGAGCAGCCTTCCAATACAAATGTAGTGATACATGCGGATAAGAGGGATACTCCCCCTTTCTTGTTAACTGTTAGATTATGTGGGAAGAATATACACAATTGCATGGTAGATTCTGGTGCCTCAGCCAACGTAATGCCCTTAGGAATATGTGAGACTCTCGAGCTGACCCCCACCAAATCTGCCAAGGTTGTCACACAATTAGATAAGATTTAGGTTAGCGTGATAGGAGAACTCATGAACATTCAAATGCAATTAGCCTCAGACCCTAGGGTAAGCTAAATCATTGATATTCAAGTAGTGGATATACCCGTAAATTATGAAATGTTGTTGAGAAGGGATTGGTTCAAGACATTAAACAGATATATGGCCACTGACTTTTCACATATGTGGCTACCTTGGAGAGGTGTCCCAAACCAGATCAGAATAGAGGCAAAGCCCAGAATGAAACATATGATAACAGAGTATAATCGAACTAATGAAATATTATATGCTGCTATTGAACCGAGTGTGTATAGAATTACCAACAATGGGGTGCAGATTGAAGAGATCATGATGTTAAACATTAGAAAAAAATGTGTCAGCAATAGGACAGAATTAGTCATTGAGTCTGATGGAAATTCTTCCGATGAAGAAAACAATGCAATAGACAAATTTGGTCGTGCCATTAGACAAGAGGTGGAAGAGTGCGTTAAACACAATCTGCCGGTCCAATGTAAATTATATAAAAACAGGTGTAGAGTCCATGATAGGCAACATTCTGAGGAGAGTTGTGAAATATGCAAAGACATCATTGAATATGAATACAAAAAATACATAGGGAGGGTAGAGTTACAAGAGGAAAATAAGAATCCTGATCCAACATAGAAATATGTTTAAGATGATGTAGATGCCTTGATTCTAGATTTAGGAAAAGAAATAAAAGACAAGGATGGTTGTCTTTCTGATTTAATAGATGAAAACACATATATGCAAGTTAACCAAATAGAAAAACCTATGAATAAACAGGACAACTGCCCACAGGCAATAAAAGAGACCATGCATGCTAAGATAAAAAGGTCAGAAAAGTAAAGATTGCATGTGGACGTTAAAATGTGATGGGTCCAAATCAAAATAGGGCGTAGGTGTAGGTGTTGAACTCATAAATCCTCAAGGTAAATCACATCTGGCAGCATATAGATTACAATTTTCCTGTACTAACAATATTGCTGAATATGAGGCCCTAATTTTAAGACTTGTCATGGCCATCAAGAAAAGGGTGAACACAATCAGAGTATTTTCAAACTCTGAATTAGTAGTCAGACAAGTGAGGAAACTATATGCGTGTAATTACAAAAAAATGATTAGTTACAAACATAGAGTATGGGGTTTAATAGATTTGTTTGATGCTTTTAACATAGAGCACATCCCAAAAGAGCTGAACCACAGGCCGGATGCGCTAGCAGTTGCTGCTAGTACATTAGAACCATTGGCAATGTCAGGATTGAGACAATTTACTGTTGAGCTAGTTAACGTGTCCAGTATACCAGACAACGTTACACACTTTCAGGTATTTGGAGGGGATCAACAAATCATTGATTTTCTAACTTGTAATGAGGCATTTGAGGCTCAAATCATTGATGAACAAGAAAGGCTTGAAGTAACATGGGATGAAGAGGATATAATCAGCTTGAAGATCAACTTCTTACCCAAAGGAGTAATTGAATTAGAACATATCTTTGACTTCGATGGAGTAATGAGATAGAAAGACTTGCCCAAAACAGAAGGGGTAAAGTGTGATTTACATAACTTAGGGACAGAGCAAAATCCACAAAACGTACTAATTGGGAAAGCTTGCTGTGAGAAAATTAGAAAGGAGGTTTTAGACGTTCTGAAAGAATATAAACATGTCATAGCATGGATATACGAAGACTTGAAAACATTTGATGAGTCCATGATAACTCACGTAATACCTTTAAGAAAAGAAGTCAAACCATTTAGGCAGAAACAAAGGCCTGTGAATGCCATTCTAGAGCCTTTAATCTTTGAGGAAGTTAAAAAATTGCTGTTTGCTGGAATAATTTTTCCAGTCAGACATTCTGTCTGGGTAGCTAACTTAGTACCAGTAAGGAAGAAAAATAGAGACATCAGGTTATGCATAGACTTTAGAAATTTAAACAAAGCATCTGAAAAGGATAATTATCCTCTGCCTGCGATAGACGAAGTGCTGCAAGCAGTAAACAGGGTGAAGATGATGTCTTTTTTAGATGGTTTTTCAAGTTATAACCAGGTCTTAATTGATAGAGAAGATAGACTAAAAACCACCTTCACTTGTAAATGGGGAAACTATGCATATAGAGGAATGCCGCTTGGTCTGATCAATGCAGGTGCTACTTTTCAGAGAGCCATGGACATTGCATTCCGTGGATTATCAGGTAAGTGCATTATTGTGTATATGGATGATTTAACTGTGTATTCCAAGGATGCATCCACTCACACTGAAGATCTCAGGAAAATACTCAAGCGGTGTGAAAGGTATGGGATTTCCCTTAATCCTAACAAATGTATATTTGGTGTAACTGAAGGTAAATTATTAGGCCATGTCATTTCTGAAGGTGGAATTTCAATTGATCTGGATAGAATAGAATCCATAAAAAATTTGCAAATACCAAACAGTAGGAAAGAGTTGAAATCATTTTTTGGCAAAATTAACTTTGTTCGAAAGTTTATATCAGGTTTTGCAGAGATCGTGTAGCCATTAAATGCCATGTTGAAGAAGGATGCACAGATGGAATGGACACCAGTGGCCAGAGCCACATTTGAAGATATCAAGGAGGCAACTTCTAATGCCCTTGTATTGACAAGCCTAGGCTACACAAGCCTGTTTTACATCTACTCCTTTGCATCTTCTCATTCAGTCGTGGCTGCCTTGACACATAAAGGTGAAAACAATGAAGAGAGGCCCATAGCATTTATGAGCGCGCCTCTGAAGGATGCACAGCTGAGGTATCTAGACATTGAGAGGCAGGCATTCGCATTAGTAAAGGTTGTGAAAAAATTTAGACACTACATTCTGCGCAGCCAAATCAAAGCCATAGTGCCAGACGCAGCAGTAAAAATGTTGCTGATGCAGAACAAGCCTGGAGAAAAAAGAGCCAAGTGGATCACCACGCTACAAGAATTTGACATGGAAATCATTCCCATGAAGCTAGTTAGAGGGCAGGTGTTGGTGCAGACAATAGCAAATATGGATCTAGATCTGATAAAACAGCAATACGTATTGAATTCCCAGGGCGCATCAGACTGGTATGATGATTTAAGCACCCTCTTGATAGCTGGGAAGTACCCAAACAGGATGAAAGCTTCTCAGAGGAGAGCTTTGAGGATTAAAGCACAAAATTATATGGTGCAAGGAGGTCTTCTATTCAGGAAGAACCATGATGGAATTTATCTGAGATGCATAAATAGAACTAAGGCTGATAAAGTGTTGACAGAACTACATGACAAGTACAGGACCGATCATGGTTCCCATCTAGCTACAACACACAAAATACTGAGGGCGGGCTATTACTCACCCACGATGTTCAAAGACACTAAGAGTCACATCAGAAGTTGCCACACCTGTCAGACTGCAGTAGATAAAGGGAGGAATTAGGCCAATCCACTACAACCTGTGATTGAATCCAGACCATTTGCATAGTGGGGCTTGGATTTTATTGGAGTCATCAATCCCCCATTTTCTGTAGGACACAAATTTATACTGATGGTAACAAACTACTGTACAAGGTGGACTGAGGCCACCTGCTGCAAATTTTCCACAACTAAGGTAGGTATCAAGTTTCTTGAAGAAAACATCATCACTAGGTTTGGAACTCCCTATTCATTGGTATGTGACAATGGCCCTGCTTTCTCTTCTTTAAAATTTTCTAAGTGGGCATTTGAATATGGGATCATTTTAAGGTTTTCTTCGAATTATTACCCTTAAGGTAATGGACTGGCTGAATCAACAAACAAAATTTTATTAGACATAATCAAGAGGTTAATTGCAAAGAGTCCTAGAGAGTGGAATACCCTATTAAGATATGCATTATGGGTAGATGGTGCAGGGGCACCCGCACATGATCAGGATATAGGATAACATGATCCGGATATAGGATAACATGATCAGGATATAGGATAATTGTCCACATGATGACAGGATAGTCTATTTTTAGTATGTTTGACTTCATCATGTAATAAGGTCCATTGGACCGATGCTATGTATTAGTTCAGCCTAGGAGTATGTGTAGGCAGTTAGAGATCGGGATAAGGTATCTGAGCTGTCCTCTCTCCCAGCCGCTTGGAAGCTCCCAGCCGCTGGGAAGTGAGTTGGTAGTACTCGAAGGACTTTGTTATATATACCTTCGATCTGTTAGGGTTTAGATATATACAGATTGATATTGATGTTGATAGATGTTATGTTCAGGAGAGTAATATTGGTGGTATGCTGTACTGGTGATCAGTCCAGATATTGTGAAGCAGAATTGTAAAAGCAGGACATTTGAATTTCAATTGAATAAGATCTCATCTTTTGCATTATCTGGTTGTATCAGTTGTATCTGTTTTGATTTCCCTTTCTGTTTGCAAGTTGATGGGTACTTTCAACCCTTCCACCGGTTGATCCTGCGAATCGGTGGAATGGTCCTGTATCATAGCTTAGTTTGCATTTGTGTTTTCTGTTTATGCATTGCATTGTTCAAGAGATCAGTTAGGAGCATGTTGTGAATCAGCCTAGCATCCTCATGTGCTAGGTATAGAAAGATAAGCTGTTAAACTTTTGGTTTGGAGGTGATCCGGCCCGGTCATCATATTGTCTTTGTGAAATTGTGCGGTTCTGAGTGTTTACATTCAGCGGACGGATACACAGGAGTCTGCATGTGCGTTTCCAGCCGGAGCAAGCCGCATCGTCATCTGCGAATGCATCGCCATCAGGATCAGGTCATGAAACTGTTGAAGTTTGCATGTTATAAGTGCATCATGATGTTTTGAGTTGGATATATACTTAGTGTATATATCGCAGTCAGGATCATCTCTCGGGGGTGCTCATCATCCGCGTATCACTAGCTGATGCGGGTGTGAAAGTTTAGTTTTTTGGCTAAGTGTTGAAGAGTTCATCAGGATATTGTGTGACGTCATCGTCATCAGGATATGACGTCATCGTCATCAGGATATTGAGATATCCCTCTATGCGAGTTTATCCTGTTGTCGCTAAGTGGTTAGGTATCGGCGTAGGCAGGAAGTTGTATTAACATCATCAGGAGGTTTCGAGAGAACCGGATAAATCATATCATGATGCTGTTGCTTGTATCGTCGACTATCGGGGCATCGAAGGGAAGGTGTTGAAGTTGTCGTCATCAGGATATTTGGAGCAACCGGATATTTGATATCCTGCTGACGAAGGTGATGTTGAATATCATGATGATGCCGCTTGTGTTTGGCGCCTGATGAACAGTGCAACCGGAGGATGTTTGCGCCCGTTGATTATCATGATGATGATGATGATAGACGACAGGCGGAGGAGGTGAACAGTAGTCGGCAGGAGGATAATTGTGCCCGACCGAAATATGATGATGCTGTTGTTGTTTTAGGAAATATGATGATGATGCTGAGCTGATAGACATTTTTATCATGCTGTTTGTATATTTGGCTCCTCCTTCTTGTTAGTTAGCCTCCGTTGCGTTTCCACTCTGCATCATAGTGGTATCAGAGCAAAGGTTAGGATCTTCTGGAAAAGATAGGCAGGATGTCAGATGAAGAAGGAACATCTGAGGTTCCAGCAAGGATGACCAACGCTAAGTTGGCAGTTCTGGTGAAGAAACAGATTGCAGAAAGCAAGGCCGTGAAGGCTCAGAATCAGGAGTTGAAAGATGAGTTAGCAAAGTTGAGGAGCAGAGTAGGTGCTGGTAGAGAAGATGATAGGGAAGAAGAAGAGATCCCTAATTGGAGCGAGGAGGTCGTTCCTGCAGACCAGAGACCACTGTTGAATGCCCTCAAGGCCATGGAGAGGAGAACCATGGATGTGAAACTAGATTTGCCAGTGTTTACAGGTAAGATGGACCCTGATTCAGTGATGGAATGGATAGACTGTTTGAACAATTTCTTTGTAACAGAGGAGATACCAGAACAACAGAGAGTGAAGATAGCACAGTCAAAGATGAAAGAAGCTGCCTTAACATGGTGGAATTTTGTTCAAGATGATAGAGTACAGGAAGGAAAACGTAGAGTTGCCACATGGAAGAAGATGATGGCATTGGTAAAGGAATCTTATATTCCATTGGATTACAGTATCCAGTTACACAAGAGGAAGCAAAACCTGAAGCAGAAGGAGCTAGATGTCAGCTCATATACAGAAGAATTCATGAAACTCTGTATGAAGACCAAGGTGAAAGAAAGTGAAGAAGAGAAGGTAGCTAGATACCTTAATGGATTGAGGTTTAATATTCAGGAAGATCTTAGTCTGCATAACCCAGATACAGTGCAGAAAAGCTTTCAGTTGGCATTGAAAGTGGAAGAAAAGTTGAAGAGAAAACAAGAACAAAACAATAGAGGAAGAGGAAGACAACAAAGAGGTGGAAGAGGTCCTTTCAGAGGCAGAGGACATGGACAGGGATATCAAGGAGAATCCAGTCATGACAATAGTAAGGGCAACAATAGTCAGAATCAGAGAGAGAATTACAGTCAGCAAGGAAACTTCAGAGGTAGAAGACCTTTCAGAGGAAGATCCCAGGGCAGAGGATCCATCAGATGCTATAACTGTAACAAAGAAGGCCATATAGCTAGCAGATGTCCAGATAAGGCCACAAGTTCAGCAGGAGAAAGGAGAACAAATCTGGTCAAAGAACCTGATAATCAAAGTAGGACAAGCTCTAATGATTTTCAGAGTGTGAATGATCCTGATAATTATGGATATCCAGAAAGTGGAGAGTCTCTGATGATGAGAAGAACAGTAACTACCGTGAAGGTACCTGACAAAGAAGCCCCTCAAAGGAAGTCCCTTTTCAGAACCATTTGCAAAGCAGGAGGTAAGGCATGTAAAGTTTTGATTGATTCTGGTTCTACTGAAAACTTTGTGTCTGAAGAAATGGTGATAAAGCTTAAGCTTAGGAGATTGCCTCACCCATCCCCATATAAAGTCTCATGGCTTACTCAAGGTCAGCAGACAACTGTAGAAGAGCAGGCTTGGGTAGAATTTCAGATTGGTGGATATAAGGATAAGTTGTTGTTTGATATTACCAAGATGGATGCTTGCAACCTTTTGTTTGGTAGACCATGGCAGTATGATCTGAAGGCACAACATGATGGTGTTAGAAACACCTATAAAATTACTAAAGATGGTAAGGATGTAATGTTATTCCCATTGAAGGAGAAAGAGGAGAAGTCTAAAGGAAAAGAGGTGAAGGTCATGTTGATGGAAGGCAAACAGTTCATGAAAGAAGTAGCAGCAGAAGGTGCAGTTGCATATGCCCTAATCCCATGTATGAGTGTGAATAAGAAACAACAGCAAGAAGCCAAGAAAGAGAAGAAGCCAAGGTTGATAGACCCAGCTGTCCAAGAACTATTGGATAAGTACAAAGGTGTCATCTCAGAGGGTATGCCAAGATCCCTACCACCTATCAGAGATATCAGTCATTGCATAGACTTAATTCCAGGGTCAACACTTCCAAACAAAGCAGCTTATAAGCTTACCCCAGAACAGAATGCAGAAGTCGCCAGACAAATTGAAGAATTGATGGATTCAGGTCTGATTGGGAAGAGTTTGAGTCCATGTGCAGTACCAGCTGTACTAGCACCAAAGAAGGAAGGCACTTGGAGGCTTTGCACAGATTCCAGAGCCATCAACAAGATCACAATCAGGTATAGGTTTCCAATCCCTAGAATAGAGGATTTACTTGATTGTTTGGGAAGTGCTAAGTACTTTACAAAAATAGATTTGAAGAGTGGATACCATCAGATCAGGATTAGACCAGGTGATGAGTGGAAGACAGCATTCAAAACAAATGAAGGGTTATATGAATGGAAGGTTATGCCTTTTGGTTTGTCTAATGCCCCTAGTACTTTCATGAGGCTGATGAATGAGGTTCTGAAAGAATTCATTGGTAAGTTTGTCATAGTTTATTTAGATGACATTCTGATTTTCAGTAACACCAAAGAAGAACATCTCAGACATATAGATTTGGTTCTCAAAAGGTTACATGAAGAGCAGCTGATGATAAACTTAGACAAGTGCTTGTTCATGAAAAAGGAGATCACATATTTGGGTTTTGTCATTTCACAAGGAAAGCTACAGATGGATAAGGAGAAGGTGAGTGCCATATTGAATTGGCCAACTCCACAGACTATGAATGATGTCAGAAGTTTCCATGGGTTAGCAACCTTCTACAGAAAGTTTATAAGAGGGTTCAGTCATATTTGTGCACCCATGCTAAACACCATCAAAGGAGGACAGAAGTGCAGGTTTGTTTGGACTCAAGGAGCAAATGATTCCTTTGAGACATTGAAGAGGAAGGTGGCACAGCAGCCAGTCCTTGCACTTCCAGATTTTAACAAAATCTTTCAGGTAGAGTGTGATGCCAGTCACATGGCCATTGGAGCAGTACTCAGCCAAGAAGGTAGACCAATTGTATTTTTTAGTGAGAAGCTCAATGATGCTAAGAAAAGGTATTCATCATATGATCTGGAAATGTATGCTTTAGTTCAGTCCCTCAAGAAATGGAGGCATTACCTGATGCCAAAGGAATTCATAGTATTCACAGATAACCAGGCTCTGAGTTTCATAAACAGCCAGGAAAAGCTGAACCACAGACATATGAAATGGGTAGAAACCTTACAGGCTTTCACTTTTACCTTGAAGCATAAGAAAGGGGTCAAAAACAAAGTTGCAGATGCTTTGAGCAGGAGAGTTCTCACAGTCAATCGGATTCAGTTAGAGAGTGTTGGCATTGACTCACTCAAGACCATGTATGAGTCCGATGCAGATTTTGGAGAGATATATCAGGTCTGTACTTCTTTTGGGGAGAAATACCATGCTGAGTTCTCTGAATTTCTGATCCAGGATGGATTGCTGTTCAAGGGTGGACAGTTGTGTATCCCAAGGTGTTCTATGAGGTTAAATATAATCAAGGAGAAACATTGTGGAGCTATGGCAGGTCATTTTGGTCTAGATAAGACTCTTGATCTGGTCAGAAGGCATTACTTTTGGCCTAAGTTGCAATCAGATGTCAGGAAATTTGTCGAGACATGTGTGATATGTCAGAAGGCTAAAGACAGGTCAACTAATGCAGGGTTATATCAGCCCTTACCCATTCCTTCCAGACCATGGGAAAGCATCAGTATGGATTTTGTCTTGGGTTTACCAAGGACAAGGAGAGGATTTGACAGTGTTTTTGTTGTAGTGGATAGATTCAGTAAAATGGCACATTTCTTGCCATGCAAAACCACTGCTGATGCCTCATACATTACAGATTTATTCTTCAGGGAGATTGTCAGAATTCATGGATTGCCTTTGAGCATAGTTTCAGATAGAGATGTGAAGTTTATTGGTCACTTCTGGAGAACCCTTTGGAGGAAATTGGGAACCAATTTGTCTTTTTCCTCTGCATATCATCCTCAAACGGATGGACAGACTGAAGTAGTGAACCGTTCCTTGGGGAATCTGCTTAGATGCTTGACAAAACAGCATGGAGAGAAGTGGGACAATATTCTGTCTCAAGCTGAGTTTTCATACAATGATACTGTCAATAGGAGCACAGGGAAATCACCTTTTCAGGTAGTTTATGGAATGCATCCCAGAGGAATTTTGGAGTTGCGAGATCTACCTACAGTAGATCCTGTTAGCGCAGAAGGAGAAGCTTTTGCTAAAGCCATCAAAGAAGTTCATGATCAGGTCAAGACCCAACTCCAGCAAACCACCTTAAAGTACAAGGAATATGCTGATAAGAAGAAGAAGGATGTTCAATTTGATGTTGGAGATTTGGTTTGGGTTCACTTGAAGAAAGACAGGCTTCCTAAGGGAAAGTATACTAAGCTCATGCAAAAGAAAGTTGGACCATGTCAGATTTTGCTCAAGCATGGACAGAATGCTTATGAGATCCAACTCCCACCTGATCTTGGTTTGTCTCCTATCTTCAATGTATGTGATTTGACTCCATACAAGGCTAATCCAGATGCAGATCAGGATATCCTACAGGATACAGTTGCTGAAGACATTCCCCAACATGATCTTCCACAGTTACAGAAGGTTTTGGACACCCGAGTGGTCAAACAGACCAGGAACAAAAAGTACTTGGAGTACCTCGTCTCTTGGAAGGGACAGCCGAATTCTGAAGCAGTATGGATGACTGTAGAGCAGATACAGAAACATGGTGCCGACCTTGATACTCTCATCTCAAGTGGACTTGAGATTTCTTCTTCTGGGGAGTATGGTGCAGGGGCACCCGCACATGATCAGGATATAGGATAACATGATCCGGATATAGGATAACATGATCAGGATATAGGATAATTGTCCACATGATGATAGGATAGTCTATTTTTAGTATGTTTGACTTCATCATGTAATAAGGTCCATTGGACCGATGCTATGTATTAGTTCAGCCTAGGAGTATGTGTAGGCAGTTACAGATCGGGATAAGGTATCTGAGCTGTCCTCTCTCCCAGCCGCTGGGAAGTGAGTTGGTAGTACTCGAAGGACTTTGTTATATATACCTTCGATCTGTTAGGGTTTAGATATATACAGATTGATATTGATGTTGATAGATGTTATGTTCAGGAGAGTAATATTGGTGGTATGCTGTACTGGTGATCAGTCCAGATATTGTGAAGCAGAATTGTAAAAGCAGGACATTTGAATTTCAATTGAATAAGATCTCATCTTTTGCATTATCTGGTTGTATCAGTTGTATCTGTTTTGATTTCCCTTTCTGTTTGCAAGTTGATGGGTACTTTCAACCCTTCCACTGGTTGATCCTGCAAATCGGTGGAATGGTCCTGTATCATAGCTTAGTTTGCATTTGTGTTTTTTGTTTATGCATTGCATTGTTCAAGAGATCAGTTAGGAGCATGCTGTGAATCAGCCTAGCATCCTCATGTGCTAGGTATAGAAAGATAAGCTGTTAAACTTTTGGTTTGGAGGTGATCCGACCCGGTCATCATATTGTCTTTGTGAAATTGTGCGGTTCTGAGTGTTTACATGCAGCGGACGGATACACAGGAGTCTGCATGTGCGTTTCCAGCTGGAGCAAGCCGCATCGTCATCTGCGAATGCATCGCCATCAGGATTGGGTCATGAAACTGTTGAAGTTTGCATGTTGTAAGTGCATCATGATGTTTTGAGTTGGATATATACTTAGTGTATATATCGCAGTCAGGATCATCTCTCGGGGGTGCTCATCATCCGCGTATCACTAGCTGATGCGGGTGTGAAAGTTTAGTTTTTTGGCTAAGTGTTGAAGAGTTCATCAGGATATTGTGTGACGTCATCGTCATCAGGATATGACGTCATCGTCATCAAGATATTGAGATATCCCTCTATGCGAGTTTATCTTGTTGTCGCTAAGTGGTTAGGTATCGGCGTAGGCAGGAAGTTGTATTAACATCATCAGGAGGTTTCGAGAGAACTGGATAAATCATATCATGATGCTGTTGCTTGTATCGTCGACTATCGGGGCATCGAAGGGAAGGTGTTGAAGTTGTCGTCATCAGGATATTTGGAGCAACCGGATATTTGATATCCTACTGACGAAGGTGATGTTGAATATCATGATGATGCCGCTTGTGTTTGGCGCCTGATGAACAGTGCAACCGGAGGATGTTTGCGCCCGTTGATTATCATGATGATGATGATGATAGACGACAGGCGGAGGAGGTGAACAGTAGTCGGCAGGAGGATAATTGTGCCCGACCGAAATATGATGATGCTGTTGTTGTTTTAGGAAATATGATGATGATGCTGAGCCAATAGACATTTTTATCATGCTGTTTGTATATTTGGCTCCTCCTTCCTGTTAGTTAGCCTCCGTTGCGTTTTCACTCTGCATCAGTAGATAGGACCAAGTTTAAAACATCTTTAGGTAGCACACCTTATCATTTAGTTTATGGGACTGATCCCATACTTCCAGTAAATCTGAGAATACCAACCTGAAAGTTTGCCAATGAGTATCTAGGCTTTGATAACCATAGGGAAGCCAGAATAGTGCAAATGCTACAACTAGATGAGAAAAGAGGTCAAGCCATCGAGAAGTTTGCCAAGCACCAAGTGGTTGTTAAGAGGTGGTTTGATAAAAGGGCAAGAGTCAAAACATTTAGGATATCAGACTTAGTGCTATGCTAGGACAAAGCACATGAAAAGAAAGGAAGCCATGGAAAATTTGATAAATTATGGCTGGGTCCATTACAAGTCTCAAAAATAGTAGGAGATAACACATTCAGACTTAAGACCTTGACTGGAGAAGATGTGCCATTACCAGTTAACGACCAACATTTGAAACACTACTTCCAGGCCTGAGGTAAAGGGTAGTCCATTTTGGTGTAAAGTGCTGTAAGTAATGTACAGTTCTTCTTTTGCTGTTTTCTTTTTGGGTTTGTTGTTTGTATAGTTCCTTTCTATTTCTTTTTGTTTGTTTTGTTTCTATTTGTATAGTGTTGTTTGTACAGCCTGTTTGTATAGTTTTTCTACATTTTTTGCTTTTGTATAGCCTATTTGTTTGGTTTGTTTGTTGTCTCCTCAGTAGGGATCTTTATTTTACTTTAGAGTATTAAGGAGCAAAACTAGCAACCATTGAAAATGATATAAAATTTAGGATATTCAAGTTAATCATTTGCAATTTGCACATAACTTGTTACTGTCATGAATGTAGAGAGTTATTTATCTTCTGAGGTTTCGTATTCAATAAATGTGATTGAGAATTCGAAGCAAGTTTCTCACGATGACACACCTAAAATCCTTGGGTTTGTTGAACTTACCAGTGTAGACAATAGGTGAAAAATCAGAGGTCACCCTTGCTACCATTACAATTCTCAGCTTAATTTCAGCAAGTGTCCACTCCTTGCATCATAAAGTTACAAATTGCTATATCTTGTGAAATCTTTCAAAATCAGAAAATTAGAAAATAAAAGACACAAATAAATAAATAAAGTGGATTATACTAAAAATCTAGATTAAGCCATCTAAGTAACTCTACTGGGGCTATAGACACTCGCTGGCAGTGGGGCTCTACTTAGGAGAATTGTAACGATAACCTTTCCGGGGCTATGAATGCTCGCTGGTAGCAAGGCTCTATCTGGTCAGCTATGAGGGAATATCCTCACCTACATAGGCTAATGTCAGTCACTAATTTGTTCAACCGATCTTCAAGATGAGGATAATTAATCACGTGCACACAATTAAACTAAAAATGGAAGTTCATGCACCCTTATTGAATACCTTAAGTCTCAAGCTGAATAGTAATTTGCAAGAAGGATAGTCAGAAGTTATGAATTTATTTCACCTAGTTTTCTTGAACACTTTGAATTTAATTGTTTTGTTTGGTTGCTAGTTGTTGTGATGTTCACAACATGCCCCATTTTGCTCCTTAGCAAAATGAGGACCCCTGCTGTTGCTTCTGCTTGTGTTTTTTTCTGTTTGGTGGTAAGGGAAAAAGAGAGTCAAATTTGCAAACCTTGTTAAAAATATAGAAAATTGCATTTTTAGTACCATTGCATGATGTGGTTGGATTCCTTGTGAAAAATGAGCCAGGGTTGCTTTTTGAACCGTCTTAAAATTCATCATATTTTGCAAGTTATCATCAATTTGGTAAAATGTACTATCAGGTTTTGCATGATAAACAATCAGCTGTTTGTCTTTTTCCTTGTTGGCATTCATTTAAAATTTTGAAATATTCATACTTGGTGGTTTCAGGTTAAATATATTTTGTCTGAGTTCCACTCTGTATCTCACATTTGACTATTTGGCAGGAAGTGCATCAGCGCACTTTGTTATCTTTTTGATCGCCATTATTTATTCATTGGCATTGTTTTTATAGGTTTGAACCTGCGTGTTGAACCATCCGATTGAACCTTCTTTTGGTTCAATGGTTCGGGGTTCAAATGGTTCGGCATGTTCTAAAATGTCTTAAAGTGAATTGTTGTTTTGTATAGCCATGTTGAACCGCCGCATTGAACCTTCGTATTGAACCACATTCAATGGTTCAAGGTTCGGGGTTCAAGGTCTTTTTTCTTCTAACAAGTCGTCATGCAGTTACCTTGCATAAGGGATATGTATTGTTGAACCATCCAATTGAACCTTCGTATTGAACCACATTCAAAGGTTCAATGGTTCAGGTTCAAGACTTCAATGAGACTGTGGCCGATGGTATGCCATCAGCATAACATTCACTATCGGAGCAATGTTTTGGGCTTTCGCCGATGGGCGAAGTCACGCCGATAAATGGAAAAGAACTTGGCCGAATATAAAACGAATGACATCGGTGAAACTCTTGCTGATATAAGGTATCGGCGTAACATTTAGAATCAGCGGAGTTTGAATTTCTCTCGCTGAAGGCTATGATTTCCCCGATGGCCTTTTGCCATCGGTATGACTATTACCATCGGCAATTTTGTTTTGGCCCTTGTCGATAGAAGAAAATCTTGCTGATGGAAACCAAAGAGGGGGCCGTCGGCCAAATAATTGTGATCAGTGGAGAAGATTTGGAGTTCGCCGATGGGCAATTCTCCTGCCGATATAAAGGGATAAGAGATAGACAAAGGGGCTATCGGCAATGCTCTCACCGATATAGGGTAATCGGCATAACCAATGCGATCGGTGAGAAAAATTTCAGGCTCGCCGATAGAAAGGAGTCTCACCGACGGGGAGACATCGACCAAATAATTGTGATCGGTGGAGAAGATTTGGAGTCCACCGATGACGAATCTCTTGCTGACAAGAAGGAAATGCGAGCCGATAGAACGGAACAAAGGGCCATTGGCCAAACAATGAAAATCGGTGGAGAAGTTTTTTGTCACGCCGATAGTATGAGACACGCCGATGGAGGAAATAACGAAACAAAGGCCATCGGCCAAATAACGAATATCGCCCAAGCAATTTTTGGACACGCCGATGGCAATTATCACACCGATGGGCAGGAAAAGAATGAAGCAGTAGAATTTTGAACACATTTTTGGCGCCCATGGCATTTTTCCTGGTCAGCGATAGTTGACCCGATGGTTTTGAGCAGCCTATGTGCAGTCTTAAACGCGTTTTGAGAGTTTTTTGAGCCAGATTTCCACTTTTTTTGCACAGTCACCTTGATTTAAATAGATATTTTAGTTTCCTGCTGTTCATTTGATAAATATGGTACTTATTGCTTGTCTTGTTTTGCAGGCTTGCAGTTGCGAAAGCAGCTGGAACTTGATTACAGTGACATCATGGAGGAAGAAAATCTGATCTCAGGAGCAGGAAGATAAAGACCAAGTGTCAAGAAGTCAAGGCCATTCAAATGGAGGACAAGGTTGCAGCTGAGAACATTACTACAACAGACAAACAAAAGTTATTGCTAAGCTGCTAAAGCTTCTCAGAAGGGGCAATATTTCGCCCAGATTTGACACTGCTCAGAGATATTTTGGAGAACTAGTTCACTTGTATTTATTGCTGTAACCAGGGGTTTGAACCAGGGGTTTAGTTAGGTTTTTGCTGTAGTGAGGACAATCAGAAGTCTTTATATTGTGCCTCTCTGCACTGTAATACTTTACAACAGGGATTTTAGGAAAACACAGGGATTTTAGCATTTTGCCAGAATTGTAGATTCTTTTAGGGCATAGTTTAGAAGTAGAAGAAGGAGGTTGCCTATTTGTCTGCAGTAAGGTGTGCGTGGAATGTCTAGCTTCCTTACTGTATCTGTAAAGCTTGTAAGTTCTCTGTAGTTTGATCAATGAAACTAAGAGTCATTCCAACATTGTAAATCATGTATGATTGTTTGTTTCTAATACAATAGAATCTGGAGTTCTGCATCTATCTTTTGAGTGTTCTCCTGCTCTTCTTTGTGTTTTGAAATATTATCTTTGAGAGCTTGCAATTTTAAATGTATGTTTGTGAAAATGCTCAGAACTTGCATTTAAGGTTTTTACTATGGATTTGATCAAATTGCTGTAGGATTTACATAGTGCATAACAGAACAATTAGATCCTTTGGTAGATTTAAATGAGGTGTAGATTAGATCTTTCTAACTTTTCCCAACCCATCTGAAATATTTAGCTAAAAACATAGAAATCTAAAGGAAGTTGTCTCAAATTTGAAGAAGCATGCACAACAGAGTTAAAGGTAGACAATTTTCATAAGTATATAAAGGAGAAAGCTGCAATAATTCAAGAAACCATCTAAAATTTGCAGCACAGTAACACTTGTATGCAAATGAACAAAATACTGGTTGATATCTATGACGTTTTGCATAATCTTAGTCCAGTAAACCACAAAGAAACTCTAAACTACGTAAGGCCCCTTGAACATTACAGCTTCACATTGACCAACTGAACTTGACCAACAGTACCATTGTAGACTTGGGATTAATTGAATCTTAAATGATTCTTTCTATTCTTTCAAGTATAGTTTCAGTTCATTATATGTGAATTTTAACTTATTGTTATGATTGCATCAAAACAATCACCAACACCCTTTTGCTTGTTCATCATCTCCAATGCAAAGTCAAATATCATTAGGTTTTCTAGGGTATACCTCTGGTACCATACAAATGCCTTGTCTTGTGGGCCCCAAACCACCACCTTCATAACATAATTTTTGGTCTATTGATGCCCCTATAGTATTTGTTTCTCTTGTGGTCTCACTCATATGAGGTTTGAATGTATAGGCATTAAGATCTATGGGTTGGTGTTCATCCTCGTCATCACTTTGAACATTAGTTGCTTCAGTGACAGTGGGATGCTCTATATCCCACAATTTGCTAAATTCTTCATCTTCTGAGATTTCTTTGAATTCTGTAGTAGCTTTTGGATCACTGAGATCCTTCCTCATAGACCAAAAGGCACTAATTTTTATTGTGACCATTGTTTCTCCATACAAGCATCTCTTAGAGTCTGTGGAATTTTTGTATACGTAGATTTTTTAGTATCTCTTCTATAGAAATAGTTGTATCTCTTGTTTTCCAAATCCACCCTTGTATCTCTAAGTGTTTTTGGAATTGGATGTAATCCCATTATTTTTTATTACAATATTTCAAAAGAAGCACCTCTTTGAGCAAAAGTTTCTTCCATGACTTTTCTGGCCTTATCCCAAGAATTCTTGTTTCTCAACATTTCTAGCACGAGTTCACTTTCATGTTGAATTCTAGTTGGAGAGTTATTATTAGCCACAAGTATTGTTTTAATGATGTCACATGGGTCATACTGCCAATGAGAATCAAAACTAAATTTAAAATGTTGTAAAATTTGTGTGCCACGGTGAATGTTTTTCTCTCAAATGTGAACCCTCCACATGAAAAAGGTAAGGAATGAAATATGCTCTTCTTTTACTGACTAACAAAGCACAATTTATCTATACTCTCCATCTGCCATATGTATTGAAATGCAAAAACCCTCTCTGCCACATGTATTGGAAGTTTGTGGGGCTCTACTCCTGATCCATAAAATCTTAGGATAGTATATTCCTCCATGAAGTACCAGCCAACAAATTTTGTATTTCTTTTCCTAGTAGAATGCAATTTCTACAAGACTCGGGCAATCTAAGCATTGGAGTATTTATAATGGTTTGATATAATGGAGCCAAAAAGTAGTCCACAAAATGATTGTAGTTATTTTTATTATGATACATCTTTATCTTATGGGTCAAATCAATGTAGTCAATTTTTATCTTGTTGAATCTAAAGCTTGTTGTCTTGAAACATCCCAACAAATTGCACTAGGAATAAATAGCACAAGTAGGTTGTAAACCAAAATGTCATTTTGTCAGAACTAGAAGTGGGAGTTTCACTTTGACTTTATTTAATCATTAAAAACTGATCATGCATGGATTCTACAATGTGTTCAAGAAATTTGTATTTAGAAGGTGGATTGCATTGATAGATATTGTCTACAATTACAAGGAGGCTTTCATCCACTTGACTATTATTATCCAATCCAAGGAAAAACACTAGCATGGAAATAGTATCTTAAACCCATGATTTAAAATATCAATTTTATAAGGAGGCTTATGATTATAATTGAGTAGGGCACCATCCAATGCTAGAGATTTGAGATTTTTTTTTTCATTTTCACTAATTGCTTCATAAGTACTAGAAAGTTTTTGTCGCTTTCTCTAGACTTTTCTACATTCTTCAATGGCAAAACCCAACAATTTGCCAAAATATTCTCTATTAATGGGAAACATTACTTCCTAGCTATCTTATATAGATATTGCTTTTCTATTTTCATCATAATTCTATGCATAGACCATGATAAATTTAGGGCAAGAGAAAACCTCAAGGAACATCAAGTGTCCCAATCTAACCACCCATGGTGCAGTCAACTTGTTAATTAGTAGTGATTTTTTTTGGTAAGGTTCCACTTGATGTTCCTTATTCTCCAATGAATATCTAAGTGCTAAGGTAAATCTTCCAAAGATTATAGGGTCATAAATATCATGGTATTCATTTGTAAAACCTAGGGTTTTAAGTAGTCTGGCATAGTCTATTTTATCTCTTTGTTTTGTTTTCCCAATTTTTGTTTTGGTTGTGCTAGTAGAAATGCTTGTAAACACTTAATCCTAAACCCCAAGACTAAAAAAACTAAAGTCTCAACAACACTAGTAATAGCAATAGTAATAGGAATGATGTATTTATGTATTTCACTTACTTGGAAAAGATGAATACAAAGATTTGCATTGAGTGACTCTATGGCACCACACAATCGGTTTTAAAATTTATGGTGCAATGCAATCTCTTTGAGTCCTTCACCCTCTTGCTTCCAAATTGTATCAATTAAAATTGCTAAGTGTCAATTGTGAAATAAAGTGAGTGAAACGTTTTACATACTTTTATTAAAATTATAAATTTTATTTTATTCTCGAGGAAGTTAATTTTTAAAAGTTATTATATTCTATTTTATTCTTCACTTTGAATACAAGTTTGTAGTTGTAGTTGTACTAAGTACTCCCACTTCAAATGAAATTTAAGGATGGCCTGCAAGTCTGCAACCTAAATTAATAATTTAATACATGTATGTCGAGCAGTGGAATTGAAAATTATTGTATAATCTCAACTATTGATCTTTCAAAATCTAACAGCTCTTGATTGATTTTGGAGGTTTGAGTTCGCAAGTCTAGTGCTTTAGACTTTCGTTCTGGAATCCAACTACAACGATCCATCGAAACATTCATCGAATGGTGAAACATGGTGCTAAAGTCTGAAGCTCCCTTTATATGAAGTGTGAGGCCGACTATTTTTACCTCCCATGTTTTGATCATTGTGCTATTCGGTTGTGACTATGTTTCATTATGCAGACTTGATGTTGTATCTCACTGATTTGATATATGTGATTTGATTCGGTCATTTTGGATGATATGTTGAGGTTTGACGTATGGGACATATATATTAGATGTTACTTTGCTATGAGATTCTAGTTGTTTATGCATAGATTAATTGACATATGATTTGATAATGCAGTTTAATTTGTAGTTATGTAATTGATGTTTATTTCAATTGCGTGGAGTTATTTCAGTTGCTTCGGCTATCACTTTCTGACAGGACTAACACTTAATCAAGATGTGTAGGTTTTACTTCCCTAGCCATGGGAAATCGGAGGTAGGATTCACACCATGTTATTCCCGGTTAAGCCGATCCGTTCCCAAGAGGGATAAGGATCACGTTTGAAAATTGCGTGATGATTATTTGTGCTTGGTTTAAATTTTTAATTATTTTCAAGCCTTAGTACCCTCTCTCTTTTTTTGTTTTGATTAATGTTAAGTGTTGTAAAATGTTAATTGATTTATGTCAATTGGCATTTTTACTATTTTATTTGAGCCATTTATATGTGGATTTTTGACCCCTTTCATGACCCCTAGGGTCCCGAAAGTTACCCTAGGTGGTCAACCATGAGTCTAGGGTCAACTTGGACCACCTAACCTTGGTTTTGACTCACCTTAGGTCACCTTCAACCATGGTTGATTAAGAGTGACGAATTTGGGAAGAGGGAAGATGGGGATGGGCCTTGCCTTGGGAAGAGCTCATCTCCCATTCCTATGGTTTGGGAATCATTCCCAAGGAGGACTAGGGAGGTCTCCAAGAGTCCTCCCAAGCTCCCAAGTGAGTGGGAGTACCACTCAAGACCATTGTCTTGTTAATGGGTGAGTGGGAATCCAACTCACCATTTGTCCCCCTCCCACTTGTGTGGAAGCACAAGTGGATGAGGTGGAAATGGAGGTGGAGGGAGAGGAGGACATTTGTCATCCTCTTACCTTCTCACTCTTACAAGTGGCTTAGGAGGAGGGAAGAGATGGTGACAAATGTCACCTTCTCATTCCCTCAAGGCCAAGTGTATGGCCTATAATAGCTCCTCTGGTAGAGGAGTGGGGGTTCTTCCCTTCTAGTTTTTTTTTTCCTTGCATTTTTGAAACTACTTGCAAAAATTTGAGTTTTTCCCTTCTAAGTTTGGAGGAGTTGGAGAAGGTTGGGGAGATTCTGAGAGTAGGAAGGTTTGGGAAGGCTAGGAGCTCTTCACCAAATTTCACTTCCATCACCAAAGTTTTGAAGGTAGGCTTCTTATCCTGCTTTTGCTTTGCTATATGATGATTCCATGGCTTGAATCTTGATTGAAAATTGTTTGCATTGTGATGTTTTTCTTTCTTTGCATTTGATGTTGGGGTGGGTGTCATGGTGAGAGCACCTCCAAAGGAGGAAATGTTCAACTTGTATGGGTAGGGGAGAGGAATAATCCTTGGGGGCTCTGCCACAGTATGTGTTCATGTGATTATGCCTAGAGAGCCTATTATCATTTGAGGTGGAGATGTCTATATGGCAAGAGTGCAAAGCATATTGGTGTGAGATTCTTGTGGATTGAGTTGTTCAGGGATTTTGGCTAGAGGCCATGTGTTGAGATTTTCTTATCATTGGGAGCCCCTTTAAGTTGAGAGGTCTATTCCCTACCCTCACCTAACTCATTTACTTGAGTTGAGTATTGTGTTAAGCCTTTGGGTTGTTTTGTGTGGATGTGTTTGTTTTTTGTTGTGGGTTGATACACCTGTGTGAATTCCTTATCTCCCTAGCTCGGGGGTGACCCACTTGCCGGTCTACGGTAGGGAGGAGAGCTCTTCCTTTCATGGTGGCTGGTTTCTATTGTCTTTTTGTTGAGTATATTGCAGGTTCTGAGGGGAGACATGAAGATGTTGGAAGTCCTTATTGAGTGGTTTAGTGGTAGACTTATTGGCTATTGAAGCCATGGCTATTGTGGCCTTATTGTATTTTAATCTTGTCTAGAGTGGGAAATGCAAAACAATGCCATCAAATCTTTAAAACGTAGATTATCTTTCTTGTGATGTGGGTTAAGAATTGAGAATCTCATGGCAAATGAATTTGTATACTTTTGTTATCAATGTCTTCAAAGGATATGAAGTAGGTGTGTGTTATAATATTGCTGTTAGAACTTGTTGAAAGTGAAAGAAAGAACTGCATTCACCAGTTTGTATCATGTTTGTTTAAAAGAAAAGTGCATAAGTTGTAGTTTATGTCCTTGTTGCATTTAAGAAAGAAAGGTTGAGAATTTTAGCTCTCTTATTTTGTTACTTGAAAGTGTGGCATTAGAAGTAGCTATTAAGAAGAATGAACTCTTAGAAAATTTGTGAGAGTAGTTGTTTCCTATTACTTGATTATTAGAATAATACAACACAATATGTCAATATACATCATTGTAAGAGAGAAGGATAAAGAAAGAGACTACTAGATTATTGTAGTCATAATACATAACTTTGTATATTGTTTTAAATCATTCAAAAAAATTAGTGTTCTCACAACATTTCCAGGATTAGTTGCTGTTCTTGTTTTAAGAGAAATTTATTGTATGAATGCTACACACTGAGAGAATGGATAAAGGAACCTCTATTTTGCTGATCAGATTTTAGTATTCTAATGCAAATATTTATTTATAAATTTGTACACAAATTTGTATGTCTGTAAATGCAAATTTTTATGCAAAAGAAAGAGATTGGTTATATTTATCTAAATAAAAGAAAATAATATTGTTTAATATTGTATATTGCTGGTAAGAAACTTTATATATACATTATTTTTGTTAGTTTATTTTTACATGTATAAATATATATAAGCATATACATAGATATATATATTTATATATATATCCATATATATTAATATATATATTTACGTTCTTACATATATATATAGTATGTATTTCACAGTTTTAAAGTTTCGATTCTAAAATAAATAAATTAAAAAATATAATAAAAAAAAAGAAGGAAGGGGTGGGGGACTGTGGGCAGCGCCCACAGTCCCCATCTTACAGTAGTCACGGGTGTGGGTGGAGGCTCCACCTCCCCCACACCCCATATCCTTTGTTCCCCCGTAGTCCCCTTTAAACCCTGCGTAGAGAGTTTACCCTACACCACACCCTCTCATGGCTCCCTTGATGCGTGCCGACTCTCCCACAGTTCTCCTCCGCCGCCGACCTCCACGGCACCCTCAGTAACTCCGCCACCCTCCTCTCTTTACCTCCGCGTTCGACACTGCGCCGCCACTGCCGTTCGGTCCCCTTACTTCCCACTCTGCATCAAGCCACCACTCATAGGTATGCCTCCATCCATGGCTCCCTCAAACTCCACCTGCACACACACACTAAAGAGATGAGACATTACAAAGAAAATTAGGGTTAGGGAGAAACAACATAACCCAATATTAGGGCATCTTGGATAAAGAAATCAATTTTTAAATTGACTTAGGGTTGTATATGGGATTTAATGTATTATTAGATTAGGGTTTCTCATTTGAAACCAATTTTAATTTTGGTTTAAGTCTATTTGAAACTAGACTTATTCTTTTTTTTTCTTTTAGAGGGTTTTTCCTTGTGAGGATCCTTTTTGTAATTACATTATTTGTATTAAGATTTCCCCATTTTGTATTCAACTATCCTTTGCCCTTGTGTAACTTAATTAAATTTTTTTTTTAATAGGGGATTTCTAAAAGTTATATATTCATTCTAGTTTATAACTAAGGAGCCTTGCACTTCTTTATAAAGGTAAGCCTATTAATTTTAATATTTTTTGATATATATATATATATATATATATATATATATATAGTATATTATAATTATAAGGAAGTTAGTAATAATGTGTATATGTATTTATACAAGGGTTGTATTAAAAGAAAATTTAGTTATATATATACCTAATTACCACTAAAAAGGAATGATGTATGTATATACATAGATAAAGACTTGTATATACATAAACATAATTTATTAAAAGGAATTGAAAATTTAGAGTTTATTTAAATTGCAAATGGCATACCAAGTAATGAAAACAATAGGATATATATAAAATTTATGTATTTTTTTTAGACAAGGAAATGTGTAGCAATATCAAAAAATAGACTCAGGAAGTCTATTAGGGGCCTATTGCTATCATTTAGTTCAAGCGTTAAAAATCAATCGACGACTTGACGTTTACCTTAATTTTGTTATTTTACCTTTGTCATTGATTTTGCTTCTAAGATTATTTAATATTTAATCATGAATTTTATTTATGTTCCTACCATTGATGTTTCATTTAAATTTATCATCGCGATTATCAAGACGCAATATGCTACCAAAATTACTCTAGATTACTAGGGTTAGATTTATGCGATACTTTTTTGATATTTTCCAATCCACCTATCCAACTTAATCACGTGCCATCACATTGAATCACAGTCTTTCCAAGTTTTAATTAGGGTTCATTGCAGGGAAGATCACCTTCGCCTAGGAAACTAGAGTTCCGTATTAAACAGTCTAACTCTGGAAGCGACACACTTCGTGTCGTATACCCCAGACAGCCTACACCTCTTTGATTTTGGGGTCTTGTTTATGCTTCAGGCGTATTGCCACCTAGCACGCAAGTGAGTGCGAGGTGGTTTTCAGGGATAGGGAGAAAAATTTTCATGGCCCATGTCATGACCACATGGCGAATGTGGTCGTGACACAGATATTTGTGTGTCGTGTCCGCATGGGAGACACGGGCATGACATTTGGTATCAGAGCCTAGGTTTTTAAAACACTGGGCTTATTTTTAGGCACATTAGTGTTTCGGCAACTATGTTTTGACTTGTGGCTACCTCATCTTGTAGGATGCCTCCTAGACCAGTTCGGTGAGCACAGACCCACCACACTCCACCCATAGAGGTACACACTGATTCTTCAGCTGCGGGTTCAGGTCAGCCGGATCCACTAGTACAGCCAGAGCCACAGGTATAGCCAGATCCACAGGATCAGCCACTCTTACAGCCACAGCCAGTTCCACAGGCACCACAAGCACCACCGGCCCCACCAGATATGGGACCGCAGATATTACAGGCCTTACAGGCGATTCTAGATAGGCTTCCACTAGCAGTAGCAGAGCCACGTGTCGAACCCCATGAGGATCCACGAGAGGAACCCCACGTAGAGCCGTGAGGGGCACCACGTGAGGAGACTTTCATCGAGCTACCAGAGACAGAGGAGGTTGGTTCGGCTAACAGGGCCCGTAGTAGGACCCCCCCACATCAGGCTAGATAGGACAAGACAGTGCATGTAGAGCACTTGGGTCATAGGCCTTATGAGTATCGTGCAGATGACACTATCCGGGGCCACAGAGATAGGGGAGATCCCATTAGGGATATATTGAGGTTGAACCCTCCGACATTCATCGGGACCACCGAGGGAGCTAAGGCAGAGGCCTGGCTAATCAGTTTAGATAGGTGCTTCACGTTGCGTCCTTACGAGGGCAACATGAAGGCCCGTGTGGCAGTTCACTTGTTGCGAGATGCAGTAGCTACCTAGTGGCGCACTGAGGAGTGCAAGCACCACCTTTCTTTAGATACTCTTGCATGGGAGACCTTCATTGAGCGCTTCAATGTACGCTATTTATCAAACCACTATAGGTAGCATCATCTAGACGAGTTCCACGACCTCCAGCAGAGAGGACTTACAGTGGCTCAGTATGAGGCTAGGTTTATAGAGCTATCTAGGTATGCAGAGTATCTCCATGATGAGAAACTATTGGTGCACAAGTTTATCAAAGGGCTCAATCATAGTATAGCAGGGCCTGTTCGGATGGCAGACCCACAAACTTTGAGTGATGCTGCCAAGAAAGAATACATCGCTAAGGAGATCCAGGGACAAGGGCGGAGTTCTCACCCTTAGTTTCAGGATCGGGGGCAGTAGCAGCATCAGCAGAGTTTTCATAGACCATCGTAGCCACCCCACAGAGGAGGATTCAGTTTAGCATCTTTACCTCCTAGACCCTCACAGCAGCAGCAGCCACAACAGCAACAGAGAGCTAGGACACAGTAGGGGTCACAAGGGGGACATAATAGGGGTTGGTAGCAGCAAGGCCCGTGCAGAGATCAGAGACAGCAGGGACCACCTGTAGGACCCGCGAGGACACAACAGTCTTATAGAGGTTCACAGGGGTCTACCAGTAGATCAGGGCAGCAACAGACGGGTAGGAACCAGACTGTTTAGGTACAGGTTAGGGGCCCTTGTTATGTTTGTGTTGGAGCAAGACACCTAGCTAGAGAGTGTCTGTAGGGTTATATAGTAGGGGATAGCCTCATGTAGGAGGTTCAGAGCAGATAGTGGGTGATGTGGGTAGATCCCATCGTATGTTTGCAGCGGTTGATAATCGCCAGGCAGATTTTCAGGCGTCAGTGATTGAGACGTCAGGTATGATTGGAGGTAACCCCATTTCTATTCTCTTTGACTCTGGTGCTACTGATTCATTTATATCTCAATTGTTAGTGGAGCGTTGCAGGCTGGTGGCCTCTAAGCAGGGTGATAGGTGGGTAGTTGAGTTGGCTTCAGGAGCTAAATTGACAGTAGATACCTTTATCCACGATTGTGAGATTTCTTTGGGATCCTTCACTATAGTATGCAACCTTAGGGTCATGACATTAGGATCCTATGATGTGGTGTTGGGTATGGATTGGCTTGCGGCTCATCGAGCCAAGCTAGATTGTCGCCAAAAGGTGATCAGCTATTTAGATGATCACGGTACATCAGTTGAGATTGTGGGCATACAGAAGCCCACCGCAGTGTGTATGATATCCGCTCAGCAGCTTAAGCACTGCATGCGGAAGGGATGTCAGTTGTTCACCATTACAGTGAGTGACAGATCAGATGACGAGCCAGAGGCATCTTTGGATGATCATCCCATCCTTAGAGAGTTTGCCGATGTTTTCCCAGAAGAGCTACTGGGGATGTCTCCCTGACGAGAGGTAGACTTTCACATAGACTTAGTGCTAGGTACTGAGCCAGTGTCTCGTGCACCCTACAGGATGACCACACATGAGCTCACTGAGCTCAAGCTTTAGTTGGAGGACTTGCTAGAGAAGGGGCACATCTGACCGAGCATTTCACCTTGGGGTGCTCCTATCATCTTCGTGAAGAAGAAGGATGGGTCTCTTCATTTGTGTATGGACTACAAGCAATTGAATAAGGTGACGGTGAAGAACTATTATCCTCTACCCAGGATTGATGATCTTTTTGACCAGATGCAAGGAGCTAGGGTGTTCTCTAAGATAGACCTGAAGTCTAGGTATCATCAATTACGCATCATAGAGGCGGATATCCATAAGACCACCTTCCGGACTTGATATGGGCACTATGAGTTCACAGTGGTTCCCTTCGGCTTGACGAACGCCCCTGCAGTGTTCATGAGTCTCATGAACGGGGTGTTCTATACATATCTAGATCGGTTCGTGATCATTTTCCTCGATGACATTTTGATCTACTCACGGACTAAGGAGGAGCATGAGGAGCACCTTCGTCAGGTTCTACAGTGTTTGCGAGAGTAGAAACTTTATGGGAATTTGGTGAAGTGTGCATTTTTCAGGACAAAGGTTCAGTACCTAGGGCATATCCTTTCTGGTGATGGAATCTCAATAGATCCATTGAAGATCAGAGCTATCAGGGATTAGCCAGCACCCACTAGTATGACAGAGGTTAGGAGTTTCATGGGGTTAGCTAGTTATTACCGTTGTTTTGTTGAGGGCTTCTCTCAGATTGCGCACCCCATCACTTCCCTCTAGCGGAAAGGGAAGAGCTTCCTTTGGACTGAGTAGTGTGAGAGAGCCTTCAGGATCCTCAAGGAGTGTCTTACCAGCGCTCCTATTTTAGCAGTTCTTGATCCTGCAGTAGATTTCATGGTTTGCACGGATGCATCACTTGAGGGATTGGGAGCTGTACTTATGCAGGGTGGTAGAGTGATCGCGTATGAGTCGCGAAAACTCAAGACCCATGAGCTGAACTACCCCATGCATGATTTAGAGTTAGCAACAGTGGTTCATGCTCTAGTCCATTGGAGACACTTCCTGTTGGCCATCGCTTTGAACTCCATTCCGATCATCGTAGCCTTCAGTATATATTCACACAGCCAAATCTAAACGCCCGTCAGTGGCGTTGGATGGAGTTCTTCTATGAGTATGATTTTGATGTCCACTACATCAAAGGGAAGGAGAATGTGGTTGCTGACGCATTGAGTCAGAGGCGCCACGAGCTCTTAACCTTGACTTTATGAGTGGACTTGAGGGATTACATTTTACAGCATCTGCTAGAGGATGGATGGTATCTAGAGGTGCAGCAAGAGATCAGTTCACAGAGGGCCTTGGTGGGCAGGTTTGCAGGGTATACACTGGACACAGATGGTTTACTTCGTCATTGACAGCGCATCTATGTACCCCGCGCAGGTGACCTACATACCATGGTGCTATCAGTGGCTCATAGGGCACCATATGTAGCACATCTGAGGGTGAAGAAGATGCATGCCGATCTTCGACAGTTGTACTATTGGACAGGTATGAGATGAGATATAGCAGAGTTTGTTGCTCATTGCCTTGAGTGCCAGAGGGTCAAGGCTGAGCATCAGCATCCAGCGGGTCTTCTGTACCCACATGATATACCTAAGTGGAAATGGGACACCATTTCCATGGATTTTATTGTTGTTCTTCCTATGTCTTCGTGTCGCCATGATGCCATCATGGTGAAAGTCGACAAGTTGACCAAAGTGGCTCATTTTTCTCCTGTGCGCACGACGTACAATGCGCCAGCTGTGGCGAGGGTATTCTTGGATGACATTGTGAGACTACATGGGGTACCCTGTCACATCATCTCAAACAAAGATCTAGTGTTCACTTTAGCATTTGGAGAGCCTTACAGCAGGCATTGGGTACACAGCTCAATTTTAGCTCCGCTTATCATCCCGAGACAGATGGACAGACAGAGCGGGTGAATTAGGTATTGGAGGACATGCTTCAGATGTATGTTATGGACCATCAGTCTAGATGGCAGGAGTATCTTTATCTAGATGGGTTTACCTACAATAATGGGCATCACAGCTCATTAGGTATGCCTCCCTTTCAGGTTTTATACGACAGACCATGCAGGACACCGTTGAGTTGGGATTAGATTGAGGACAGAGTCACCATTGGTCCAGAGCTAGTGCAGGATATGGAGCAGTAGGTCACACTGATTAGACAAAGCTTGCAGGAGGCACAGGATAGGTAGAAGAAGTATGCCGATGCTAATAGGATAGATCGGAGCTTCTCAGTGGGAGACAGGGTATTCCTTAGAGTGCGGTCGCACAAGAGTCCAATCCATTATGGAAAGGGCTCTAAGCTTGCACCATGAATTGTAGGTCCCTTTGAGATTTTAGAGCAGATAGGACCAGTTGCCTATTGTCTAGCATTGCCACCTAGCCTATCACATATCCACGATGTTTTCCATGTTTCTATTTTGAGATAGTATATATCTGATGTATCTCATGTTCTAGACTAGAGTGCTTTATAGGTAGAGGCAAGCAGGTAGTTGGTGCTGGAGCCAATTTGCATATTGGCTCGTCAGACACTGGGCCTTCGAGGTCGAGAGCTGGACCAGGTTAGGGTCCAGTGGGATCAATATGACGAGGTCATGGCAACTTGGGAGGATGCAGCTGGTTTGAGGGCACTCTATCCTCACCTTTTTGACGACTTCCAGGAGGAAGTTTAGTCTTAGGGGGGAGGATGTGAGGCTGACTATTTTTACCTCCCATATTTTGATCATTATGCTATACGGTTGTGACTATGTTTCATTATGCAGACTTGATGTTGTATCTCACTGATTTGATATATGTGATTTGATTTGGTCATTTTGGATGATATGTTGAGGTTTGACATATGGGACATATATATTAGATGTTACTTTGCTATGAGATTCTAGTTGTTTATGCATAGATTAATTGACATATGATTTGATAATGTAGTTTAATTTGTAGTTATGTAATTGATGTTTATTTCAATTGCATGGAGTTATTTCAGTTGCTTCAGCTATCACTTTTTGACAAGACTGACACTTGATCAAGATGTACAGGTTTTACTTCCCTAGCCATGGGAAATCGGAGGTAGGATTCACACCATGTTATTCCTGGTTAAGCCGATCCGTTCCCAAGAGGGATAAGGATCACATGTGAAAATTGTGTGATGATTATTTGTGCTTGGTTTAAATTTTTAATTATTTTCAAGCCTTAGTACCCTCTCTCTTTCTTGTTTTGATTAATGTTAAGTGTTGTAAAATTTTAATTGATTTATGTCAATTAGCATTTTTACTATTTTATTTGAGCCATTTATATCTGGATTTTTGACCCCTAGGGTCCCAAAAGTTACCCTAGGTGGTCAACCATGAGTCTAGGGTCAACTTGGACCACCTAACCCTAGTTTTGACTCACCTTAGGTCACCCTAAACCATGGTTGATTAAGAGTGACGAATTTGGGAAGAGGCAAGATGGGGATGGGCCTTGCCTTGGGAAGAGCTCATCTCCCATCCCTATGTTTTGGGAATCATTCCCAAGGAGGACTAGGGAGGTCTCCAAGAGTCCTCCCAATCTCCCAAGTGAGTTGGAGTACCACTCAAGACCATTGTCTTGTTAATGGGTGAGTGGGAATCCAACTCACCATTTGTCCCCCTCCCACTTGTGTGGAAGCACAAGTGGATGAGGTGGAAATGGAGGTGGAGGGAGAGGAGGACATTTGTCATCCTCTTACCTTCTCACTCTTACAAGTGGCTTAGGAGGAGGGAAGAGATGGTGACAAATGTCACCTTCTCATTCCTTCAAGGCCAAGTGTATGGCCTATAATAGCTCCTCTGGTAGAGGAGTGGGGGTTCTTCCCTTCTAGTTTTTTTTTTCCTTGCATTTTTGAAACTGCTTGCAAAAATTTGAGTTTTTCCCTTCTAAGTTTGGAGGAGTTGGAGAAGGTTGGGGAGATTATGAGAGTAGGAAGGTTTGGGAAGGCTAGAAGCTCTTCACCAAATTTCACTTCCATTGCCAAGGTTTTGAAGGTAGGCTTCTTATCCTGCTTTTGCTTTGCTATATGATGATTCCATGGCTTGAATCTTGATTGAAAATTGTTTGCATTGTGATGTTTTTCTTTCTTTGCATTTGATGTTGGGGTGGGTGTCATGGTGAGAGCACCTCCAATGGAGGAAATGCTCAACTTGTATGGGTAGGGGAGAGGAACAATCCTTGGGGACTCTCCCACAGTATGTGTTGATGTGATTATGCCTAGAGGGCCTATTGTCATTTGAGGAGGAGATGTCTATATGGCAAGAGTGCCAAGCATATTGGTGTGAGATTCTTGTGGATTGAGTTGTTTAGGGATTTTGGCTAGAGGCCATGTGTTGAGATTTTCTTATCATTGGGAGACCCTTTAAGTTGATAGGTCTATTCTCTACTGTCACCTAACTCATTTACTTGATTTGAGTATTGTGTTAAGCCTTTGGGTTGTTTTGTGTGGATGTGTTTGTTTTCTGTTGTGGGTTGATACACCTGTGTGAATTCCTTACCTCCCTACCTTGGGGGTGACCCACTTGCAGGTCTATGGTAGGGAGGAGAGCTCTTCCTTTCCTGGTGGCTGGTTTCTATTGTCTTGTTGTTGAGTATATTGTAGGTTCTGAGGGGAGACATGAAGAGGTTGGAAGTCCTTATTAAGTGGTTTAGTGGTAGACTTATTGGCTGTTGAAGACATTGCTATTGTGGCCTTATTGTATTTTAATCTTGTCTAGAGTGGCAAATGCAAAACAATGCCATCAAATCTTTAAAATGTAGATTATCTTTCCTATGAAGTGGGTTAAGAATTGAGAATCTCATGGGAAATGAATTTGTATACTTTTGTTATTAATGTCTTCAAAGGATATGAAGTAGGTGTGTGTTATAATATTGCTGTTAGAACTTGTTGAAAGTGAAAGAAAGAATTGCATTAACCAGTTTGTATCATGTTTGTTTAAAAGAAAAGTGCATAAGTTGTAGTTTATGTCCTTGTTGCATTTAAGAAAGAAAGGCTGAGAAGTTTAGCTCCCTTATTTTGTTACTTGAAAGTGTGGCATTAGAAGTAGCTATTAAGAGAATGAACTCTTAGAAAATTTGTGAGAGTAGTTGTTTCCTGTTACTTGATTATTAGAATAATACAACACAATATGTCAATATACATCATTGTAAGAGAGAAGGATAAAGAAAGGGACTACTAGATTATTGTAGTCATAATACACAACTTTGTATACTGTTTTAAATCATTCAAAAAAATTAGTGTTCTCACAACATTTCCAGGATTAGTTGCTATTCTTGTTTTAAGAGAAATTTATTGTATGAATGCTGCACACTGAGAGAATCGATATAGGAACCTCTATTTTGCTGATCATATTTTAGTATTCTAATGCAAATATTTATTTATAAATTTGTACACAAATCTGTGTCTGTAAATACAAATTTTTATGCAAAAGAAAGAGATTGGTTATATTTATCTAAATAAAAGAAAATAATATTGTTTAATACTGTATATTGCTGGTAAGAAACTTTATATATACATTATTTTTGTTAGTTTATTTTTACATGTATAAATATATATAAGCATATACATAGATATATATATATATATATATTTATATATATATCCATATATATTAATATATATATTTACGTTCTTACATATATATATATAGTATGTATTTCATAGTTTTAAAGTTTCGATTCTAAAATAAATAAATCAAAAAAATATAATTAAAAAAAAAGAAGGAAGGGGTTGGGGACTGTGGGCAGCACCCACAGTCCCCATCTTACAATAGCCATGGGTGTGGGTGGAGGCTCCACCTCCCCCACACCCCATATCCTTTGTTCCCCCACAGTCCCCTTAAACCCTGCGCGGACAGTTTACCCCGCACCACGCCCTCCCGTGGCTCCCTTGATGTGCGCTGACTCTCCCACAGTTCTCCTCCGCTGCTGACCTCCGTGGCACCCTCAGTAACTCTGCCGCCCTCCTCTCTTTACCTCCGCCCTCGACACTGCGCCGCCACCGCCGTTCGGCCCCCTTACTTCCCACTCTGCATCAAGCCACCACTCATGGGTATGCCTCCATCCATGGCTCCCTCAAACTCCACCTGTACACACACACTAAAGAGACGAGACAATACAAAGAAAATTAGGGTTAGGGAGAAACAACATAACCCAATATTAGGGCATCTTGGATAAAGAAATCAATTTTTAAATTGACTTAGGGTTGTATATGGGATTTAGTGTATTATTAGATTAGGGTTTCTCATTTGAAACCAATTTTAATTTTGGTTTAAGTCTATTTGAAACTAGACTTACTCTTTTTTTTTCTTTTAGAGGGTTTTTCCTTGTGAGGATCCTTTTTGTAATTACATTATTTGTATTAAGATTTTCCCATTTTGTATTCAACTATCCTTTGCCCTCGTGTAACTTAATTACATTTTATTTTTAATAGGGGATTTCTAAAAGTTATATATTCATTCTAGTTTATAACTAAGGAGCCTTGCACTTCTTTATAAAGGTAAGCCTATTAATTTTAATATTTTATGATATATATATATATAAAGTATATTATAATTATAAGGAAGTTAGTAATAATGTGTATATGTATTTATACAAGGGTTGTATTAAAAGAAAATTTAGTTATATATATACCTAATTACCGCTAAAAAGGAATGATGTATGTATATACATAGATAAAGACTTGTATATACATAAACATAATTTATTAAAAGGAATTGAAAATTTAGAGTTTATTTAAATTGCAAATGGCATACCAAGTAATGAAAACAATAGGATATATATAAAATTTATGTATTTTTTTTAGACAAGGAAATGTGTAGCAATATCGAAAATAGACTGAGGAAGTCTATTAGGGGCCTATTGCTATCATTTAGTTCAAGCATTAAAAATCAACCGATGACTTGACGTTTACCTTAATTTTGTTATTTTACCTTTGTCGTTGATTTTGCTTCTAAGATTATTTAATATTTAATCATGAATTTTATTTATGTTCCTACCATTGATGTTTCATTTAAATTTATCATCGCGATTATTGAGACGCAATATGCTACCAAAATTACTCTAGATTACTAGGGTTAGATTTATGTGATACTTTTTTGATATTTTCCGATCCACCTTTCCAACTTAATCACGTGCCATCTGGTCATCACACTGAATCACGGTCTTTCCAAGTTTTAATTAGGGTTCGTTGCAGGGAAGATCACCTTTGCCTAGGAAACTAAAGTTCTGTATTAAACAGTCTAACTCTGGAAGTGACACACTTCATGTTATATACCCCAGATAGCCTACACCTCTTCAATTTTGGGGTCTTGTTTACGCTTCAGGCATATTGCCACCTAGCACACAAGTGTGTGCGAGGTGGTTTTTAGGGATAGGGAGAAAATTTTTCGTGGCCCATGTCATGACCACATAGCAAATGTGGTCGTGACACGAGCATTTGTGTGTCGTGTCCGCATGGGAGACGCAGGCATGACATGAAGTCAGGCCTACTTTGATGATATAATGTAGGTTAGATATATTATATAATAATTATAATTAATATTATATAAAATATTATAATATAGGTTATATATATTATTATAATATATTATATAATAATTAGAATTATAACGGTCCAATGCACCATGCAACTTTAAAGTGCAAATTCATTTAAGGTTGTGATATGGCCCTAAAATGTGCGATATTGAAAAGATCAAGGCCTAGTCTTGATTGAATGGTTGATATTAACAAGATATGACCATTCACACGTCATAGCATGTTATTTTTAATTGAGAAATTAATAAGGCAATGACAAGAAATAAATAGATTTCATCCTCCATTTTGAAGTCCATTATGCACATTGCAATTCCAAGCATACTAAAGACTGAAGACTTCTGCGAGTTGAGAAAGGTTTTGACTGAGTAGCTAGTGATTGTAACTTTAATGTTCAGGTGTGGGGTGACTAAATAAACTAATATGCCAGATCTTGATCAATAGGGATATCTTTGACCTACATAATTGCATTGTATGTTGAGGAAAACCAAATTGACTTCCCTTCCAAGTTATTAGAGTTGTCAAGCCCTCACCCACCTTTTTCCTTGTAGCTTGTCCTACTCCTTTTGCCTATAATCATGAGTTAGTGGTCCAGCTGTGGGGGTAAAGTTAAGAGGGATTTATCCCAAGACCATATAAACTAGCTCCCAGGATCTTCTAAAGGATATAAACATGCCCAAGGTACTGGGGAATTGACAGATAGGTTTAATGATTTCAAACATTACATTAACTATACAATCCTACCAATAGGAGCGTGGGAGCTTTTTGAGTTTGGATACAACCATCGTGCCTTGGAAAAACCTATTTCACACATTTGGAAATTAGATTTAGGGAAATTAATTGTCCCCAATGTATTTGTAAATGTGGACTTCATTTGAGCAATTAGCTGGAGTTACGATTCAAACACCCAGGTGCTATCAAATTGTGAGGGTAAGAAACTTTTCCATCTAAATAGAGGATTAATAATCGAATTGTTTGGTGTAAACCCCCTGGCTCATGAAAGAATTGTTGTTGAGGAGATAAAGAAGGAATACAACAGAAACAAGAAGGCATACAAAGCATACAAGTTACCTCTTCACAGGCCAAGAAGCATGGGCAAGCATTTCAAAATATTTGACAATGAAACAAAACCTTTCAACATTGACATGTTTGAAGACTACTTTGTGAATACTTACTATGCCCTTTGTCAAGTTTTTGTGATTGATTATAATCCCCTAATACAAAATCATTTATTGTTCATGATTGCTGATATACAAGATAAATACCAGTATAGAAGATTTGATTATGCTACATATCTGGTTGAACATATCCATGATGAATTGGTACAATGCAAATGGGGAGATCATGCCCCCACCTTTTCTAGACCTTATTCATTGTTATTCCATATTTTATTACACTGTAAGAGAAGATTTTGGCATAGTGAATTGTAAATCCAACATCAGACCAAGGATGAAGAGCCTATGCCAATTCATGGAAGAGTTCACTTATGGGACTCATTTTGCAGCAATGCAAATTACCTGGTGTTTGAGGAGCATTTTGCATAAAGGGTGCTAGGATGATTAGGATAGGAGAGGCCTAGACTCTTCAAGGGGATAATGGACTTGCTAAGGCCTTTGGAGAGAAAACCAAATGATGTGATTAGTCCTTTTACAATAATGTAACCATAATCAGGGTTTATGAGACAAATGTCAAACCCCACTTATTGCCTAAGAATGTGCCAAATAGGGTTGCATTTTTTAAGGTTATGTGGTAGTTGAATGAATCTAATAAGTTTCACTTGAGAAATAGTAAAAAGGGGACCTTCCTTACTTCAACAAGCAATTTCCCTAGTTTCTTTTTCAGTGCTAAAGAAGGTTTGGAGGCCTTCTTGGCAAAATTGCCACAATACAGACTGCCCACAACAGACGATAGGAATTATGACCCTAAGCACTTTATTGATAGTGTAAGGAGAGGGAAACATAGATCAAGGTTCCAACATTATTTTAATGAGTAGGATGATTTACTTAGAAATTGTATTTTAGAGGTAGAGATTAAACTGAGAAGAGAAAATTGGGGTCCAATTCTCCTTGGAGAAATGTAGAGGAAGTTGAAGAACCCTACCTATAATGGTGCCTCTAGTGAAATTGAAGTTGAAGTTGAAAAACTCAAGTTTGTAGCCAAAGGAAGCCAGTGTCCCCTAAGAAGCAACAACTACTTGAGGAAATATTGAAGAACTTGCTCAATCTATGGTTGAGGAGGTTGCAAGAGAGGCATGGAATTCACTTCCTCCCCCTAAACCAACTATTGAAAATCAACCTTTAGTTGGTTACTCCTTTACAAAGGAGGTTGAGGAAAACCAAATTGACTTTTATGAGGTTCAATAGGTGTTAAAGTCACCTCCTAGGAATGAAATACATTTGCCAATGCCTCCCCCATCAAGAACATTATCAAGCCTACAAGAAAGCAATACAACTATAAAAGATGTCAGGGCATTGGCTTGCAAGAAATTTCTATTTGATGATGAATTCATTAAATCAAAGGAATTTATAACTTCACTTACGCAAGGGAAGTATGAGTTGTACCAAAAGAAGTTGAATGAGGAATAGGGTAAAGCTGAAAATGAGGATAATGTGGCAATTGCTAAGAGGGTTTTGAAGGAAGTTGACAAGGATGTTAGTATCATTACCCCTAAGAAAGGAAGAAGGTTAGTAAAGGAAAGTGGTTTATTGCTTTTTCTAGGATGGGATATATCATCTGCTATTGCTATGGATACTATTAGAAGGCAAGATGAATTTGATGATGAAGAATTGACACGAGCAAGCAAAAAAATTGTTTGGAGCAGGTTTTAATGCCAATCATGAGAATTTGACAATTTTAGCTATGGCTCCATGTGATAATAAACCACAAGTGGCAAGGGATATAAATGAGCTCATAGGCCAATTAATTGTGAGAAGAGTAACTAATACCACTGCCCCTCAGGCTGCATCATTAGTGGTAGCTACAACAAAATTCAATGAAGTTGCAACAAATAAGCTGCAAGCAGAACTAGAAAAAAAGAGGGGGGATTATGTGAAGCTATTACATGAGTACAATATGCTCAAATCACTTGTTACTTCCATTGGAATTGAAGTCTTATCAGGGTCATCCAACAATAATGGTTACACTTTTTGGCCAAACTTGACATTGAAATCAACATTTTGAACTAAATCTTCACTTTCTGACACCTATGCCGCTAAACCATTAGGAATTTGAAGATGATGTGAACTAGTGATTTGTGAGATTTTGTTTGTAGATTCTATATATATATTTTAAAAAAAATTTAGAGTTAAATTGTAATTTTTTTTTGTGTCTCCTATGATAATTAGTTTTAAATAGTAAACAACATTTTTTAAAAGTGTTGTGTATTCTGTAGCACATAACTTTTTTTCTACAAAGGATAAAATTTTGATTCTTTTGAATTTAGATTCGTAACACCAATATATAGTGTATGCATTTGGTTTTTTAATTTTTTGTTGAATATTTTTTTAATTGAGTTTTGAAGTCAAACCAATTATAATTTAGGCATAGGTGTATCCAGTAAAACATAACTTTTTATATATGTATCAAAATTCAATTTTTCTTTTTCTGTTGAAACAAGGACATCAATACCTAGTGCATAGATATTTTTTAGAACTTTTTTCACTAGTTTACTAATTTTCCATGTGTGTAGAATAGAGAACTTTATGTTTGGTGAAAAACCTACATTCACAAGAAATAAAAAATAAATATAATAATCACATTAAATATATTTAAAATTATACTTTTTGGAAAGCTTATAATAAGGACTACATACTTACAAAACATAAATTTTAAATGAATTCATTTGAACCCCCAAAAGGTAAATCAAAAGTAATTTTTTATCAGTATTTTGATAGGTGTAGAGGAGAATCCATTATAGGTATGGTTTAAAACTAGCGGGATTCTATCTATCAACACCTTCTATGTCTCGTCCAAGGAGTTCATTAGGATATGAAGGAGATTCTATTGGTGTTATTAAATTACAAGAGAATTTGACAAGGAACAATAGTCTGATTAACAAACTCAAAGAAGAGCACAAAAGTGAATAGGTAGCTCTAATTAAAAACTTCTTGAATCATCAGATGAGTAAAGTGTTGAATAAAGTAAATGATGCATGGGTTTGTATAAGTAATTTGAAAAAGGCAATTGAAAGCCACACTATCAATGAGTCATCCTTATGGGATATTCTAGGTACTTAGATTCCCCATGTGCATGTGAAGAATCATATTTATAATAGTACCAACATAGGTCTTGATGTGACAGATGGAGTGATCAGAACACATGAAGTCGTAGGCCTTTTGAATGAAGTCTCTATTTTTCAAGACTAAATTGATATAATGATGAAGGACATATTTAATAGCTTTAAGTATCTTGAAATGTATTTCCTGCCATTAGTTTGTACTAAAAATGGCATTGAACAGTCTCTGTTAGATTGGAAAGCACAATTTGGTAGCATAGTTCCAGTCTCCATCAAATCAATCATCACTAGGAGCAAGATTGATCATGTACAATGTAATGCTGAAATGGACAAGCAACTGAATTTAGAATCCGGCTTTAGTAGTTTCATAAAAGAAACTAAAATATCATTAGATGCCAGGTACACAACTTATATACAAAGAGTTGATAAAATTTTGAAGTACAACTGACCAATAAAGGAGGAGTATAATGTATGGGTGCAGAAGTATGTGATGTAATCACCATCTGTAATTTTATGTCTAGTCTTTATTTAGGAGCAATAAATTATAGGTTATTTTGGTATGTATAGTGTGAGTACTTTTCTATGATATATTCTCCCAATTTGAATTAAATGACAGAATGCAAACTATTTATGCACCTTGTCTCCACTTGTGTTTTTTTAACTAACGATTGAGAATCAATACAATCAAGGATTTATAAATTATTACTTCTCTCATGATGAATCTTACTAGCAGTTTTAATTATTTATGATAACATATAACTATCAGAGTCACTTAAATTAGGTTTAGAATAACATTTTAAATTTTAATCTAATTAGGGTTATGGTTATGTTTATACTTTATAAATCTTGTTAGCATTACATTTAATGTTTTATTTATGTACCAAATTATGATAAAATGCCAGATGTTAGGAAAGTATCTTTGGTGGGACAATGGAATTCATTCTACAACCAAAGGTTTAAGGGACACATGGTGCCGTATCACTCCACCACAACTTTAAGTTTTTGGCTTAAAGCAAGGCTGCGAAGTGCGATGAGGCAAATTATTATTATATATACAATACAATATAATATAATATAATTATTATATAATAGAATATAATATAATAAAAACTTATTATTATATTATTATTATCATATGTTAATATAATATAATTATTATATATATATTATAATAATAATATATAATAATTATTCAACCATTGGTATTCATGTCATTATTAGAATATTCATAGTAAATGATAAAATGGCACATGCTAGGATTCAAAAAAGTAAGGTTTTGGTGGGACCATGGAATTCCCACTATGACCAAAGGGATACATGATGGCTTATTGAACTATCACAATTTTAAGTTTTTAGCTTAAAGCAAGACTATGATGAGGCAAATCTTTGTGACAAGACAATAGAGACCACCATATGTTAGAGGCTCAGAGGGGATATGCCTGATAAATATTAAAAATATATCAAAATAATATTAAAGTAGATTGGAGTGATTAAAAATAAGGACCCACATGGAAGATGTGGTGTCCTTACACACCATTGTAGCTTTAGAAATATAGGCTTAAATGGAGGTTGCAATGCCCATGATGAAATCAGACTTAGAATAAAATAAAGGGGCTCGGGGCGGGTAACTTAGAACAAAGGGGCTAGTAACTTGATGACCACCAAGGGGATAAAAGAACAACTTAAGTTGGGTAAACTAGCTACACAGGTCAACGATCAATTAGAAGGATAAACCCTAAATGCTTTAGACAACACCAACTTCAGTGTTTTTACTTGGTAATTTTCTAGAGAGAATCGTGATAACATAAAAATCCTAAAAATTTGAATTGACATAACACATCCATAATTTATCTTTTTCCCTTTTTATACATCACAATACATTGCCATTGAACTCATTTATCTTTTCCATGTGATTAATGTTATTTATTGAACTCATGTCAATTTCAAACCGTAATTACTTTTATATTTTTTTATTAAAATTTAACATCACCCTTGAAAAAGATTGGGGAATTACATCATACATGAACATCTAACCAACCTCAAAGTTCCAAACAAAACTCCTATCCTTTGACCTTGAAACCTTGCTTTTGTCCTCCAAAATATTTTTGGTTCCTCTTTTCGATGATGCTTAATGAATATTTCATTGTAGTCCATAATTATCATATTAACAAGCAATGTCTCCATTACAAATTCAATTATGTAATCATTCACAATGTCAGTAAATAATTTTCTATGGAGCCTTGCTTTATATGTACAAGAAAGCACTAGGTATGGGTAACAATAAGGCCTATAAAGGAGAATTAAATTGATTCTCTTGAGGTCAAAGTTAATTAAGTTGCAATACCATTTCCACATGTCTATTCAAATTTCTAGTTTCTCATACATGGATGCATGTGTAAGAGATTGAACCCACTACCTGGAATATAATGCATCATTTGTAAATGTTAAAAGTGTTGATTCTTGACACAATTTATTCCACTTGACGAATGCTTGTATTTCTTCATTCTAAGAAATGTAAAGCAATAACATCATGCATAGCCATACACAAATAAAATTTTCCATCATACTTATTACTTCTCTACATCTATGAACTAAGAACTCTATCACATCTATGTTAAATTTAAAATCATGAATGAACACAAAATAAGTACTTGATAACTTACTTTCTTCACATAGCTGCTGTAATGAAAGCCATTAGTTTGATCTTTTATAGTTTACTGATTCTTCTGCTATCTAAAACCTAGTAATGCAATATAAGGTTGAAAGAATAAACACTATCATATATAAATGACATGTACTACCATGAAAAATGGGTAATAAATAACAACCAACTCCATTTAATTGACTCTACTGTACTCTAGAAATTTGCATTGGCTAATCAGATGTTGTTTGTCACTTTCCATTAATGAACTCAATTGACATCGACTAATCTAGCTAGTTAAGTGCTTTCAATCAAATCAATCACATGACTCTAATTAATGATAGGGTAACTGCAAGTGTAGTCTGTCCTATCAATTGTGTGACACTATTTGAATCCATCCTAGTTGAGATCACAATTAACCCACTGTAAATGGAAATGATGTGGCATGCTACATGGTTATTGTACTACATTTTCACATGTGACACAATAAATATAGCCCTAAGCCTCTTCCATAAGTTTATTAGGCATCTTTCTTCTTTTATGGTTGTTTTGTTTTCACAATTTTGTGGTGAAATGCTATCATTAAGATTCAAGATGAGACATTTGATTTCTTGTAATGTTTCTCTCTTGCCTTACAAGTTGGAAATGGTGGATTTTGATAGATATGATGTGTAAAAACTATGGAAGGTGTTTCTGATTAACTGCCCCTAGTTGATGATGTTGTCTGGGATATTATTAGTCGTGATATTCTTTCACAATATCCTCAACAAAACCTTTTCAGTGACATCATCTGTGCATTTCTATTAAATTTAATGGACTTGCCCAGTGATCCAAGTCTGGTGAAGATGATAGGGAAGGAAATGATTCAAAAATTGCTTATCCCTAGGGATAAGCTTGATTTAGCTTTAAATGATTCCGACTGTGATGTTAGACCTGTGAGGCCTACTTTTTACACTACTTTTCATGAGACTATTTGCAGTGATTGTTATTATTATTTATATGTTGAGAGACTTTAGTTCTGAAATCTTGCTTATTGAACCTAATTGATTTTAAGGAAATAAATTGTGTAATGATAAGTTAGATATTGTTTTGGAGAAAATGATGAATGGATATGGAAACTCAATATGATTCTATGGTTGAATGTTTAGATGCATGTATTTAGTTTTGCTTCGGCTATGATATCTATATGTGATATTGACTTTGAGTTTGAGTGTGTAGGTATTGCTAACAAAACCACAAATACAAGAGACCATATCATACCTATGTTCTATCCCTTGTGAGCTGATCTAGTTCAATGAGAAACTGAGATCAACCTCATGCTTGGAAAATGTTGTAATGTTGTAATGTGTTAATGTTGCATGAGGTCAAGGGAATAGGGGTTATCTTCTGATTTACTTTTGTGTTGTAAGAAATGATGTTTTTAATCTTGTTTGAATTTTAATTCTTTTAGACCCTTTATCTTGTGTTTTATTTGACTCTGGGAGTCCTAACTAGGTTTAAAACAACCCTAGGTTATACCCTATGGGTCTAGGGACCTTTTTGACTAGGATAACCCTGGGTTAACTTCCATATGGTCACTTCAACTTCAGAGTGAAGTAAAGTGACGAATTTGGAAGCATGGAGGATAATGAGATGAGTGGAATCCACACTCAGGCCCACTTCCAAGTCATGGAACAACTCCATGATCCCCTAATAATGGAGTGTTTGTCTCCATGTGCCTCTCTTTTGGTGGGGTTTCCCTTATTTGGGGGTAGTGTGTCATCCACTCCATTTGTATTTTATTTTACTTAATGTATTTTAAATTCACCATCTGTTGTAGGTAGGACTATAGTGGGGAACCTATGGAGTGGGGGTCAATTGTGTTATGACCACTAGGATAATGGATGAGTTGTGGTTAATTGTTTAATGCCACTTGGGAAATTAGGAAAATAGAGGTAATTAGTTTAAAAGAAAGAGAAGGAGGAAAGTTAGGGGGTTGGATTATTGTGAGAAGAAGGGATTTTTGGAGAAGAAGGTGGGAAGAGGAGCTCTACAACAACTCTCATTCCATAATTGGGCTTTGGAAGGTTGGTGATACAATTTTACTCTCTATGTGATTGTTGATTCAAATGTATGTTTGTCTCTGGTTTTGATGAATGAGTTTGAATTAGTCTTCTTTGAGTTTTTCTGTTAGTTTTGGGGTTTTGTTTTGGGTGTAGAAAGAGCTCCTTCAAGTTGGAAGGAAATGCTCATCTTGTATAGGGAAGGGGAGGTGTGACCCTCCCCAGGTGTCATATTGTTCTTGTTATTTTTCATGCCTTGTGAGCATGTTGGTTCTTTTAAAGCCTAGAGGGCTTATGGCCTTGTGTGCCTATTGGGATATCCCTGGTGACTGGGTTTATTGGAAGACTTGAGGCCTTGTGGTACTATGTGGTATAATGTAAAAGAAAAATGACACCTGGGGGTTAGAGATGTCTACTTCCCTACCCTCCCTAAACTCACCTAAGCTGAGTCTCTATGATGTGAGTCTACCATGGGGCTTTGTGTGTAAATTTGCTTGGTTATCAGAATTCAATGTTGTGAAGTGATGTCTTGTATATTCTACCCTGGTATGAAGATGGTCTCCCTAGCTCGGGGGTGACCCTCTTGCGGGTCAAAGGTAGGGAGGAGAGCTAGATGGTTCTTGTTGTCTCCCTTGTTATCTTGCAGGTTAATGTTGGAGCAATGTGAAAGTGATTGAAGAAGTGTTACCTTGTTAAGAATCTGTTTACCTTCTTGATGCATTAAGAGCCTGGTCTCTAGAGTTTTATTATGTAAGAGATGTTGAGAGAACTTCTCTTTTGAAAATGTTGTAAGAATTGCTACCTTGGGAGTGGGGAGTTAATCCTCCCTTATTATGTCAATTGTTGTAATTATAATTGTTCTTTACAATTACATCATTTAGGAGTTTGGGAGTGCAAGTAGATAACTCCCTTAGGTTGTATATGAGATGGGAAAGCTTTATAGTTACTTGTTCTTGATTATCCAAATGTAAGTTGTGTTCTTGTGAGTGAGTTGGATTAGATGTTTTCAATTATCTTTTGTAATATTTTGTGAGAAAGTGTATTTAAATGTAATTTGGAAGTTGCATATCTACCTTGTAAATATGGAAATTAAATCTGAAGTAAAGTTTGTAATAGAAACTAATTCAAAACAAATGTTATATTTGCCTATGGAGGGTTATTGAAAAGAAAGGATTTGTAGTTAGGTACTTACTTCTAAATTTTACAAGTAGTTGAAATGAGAAAATTACTTGATGATTCACAAACAGCACCCATAGAATTGATTGATTAAATGCCCTTCTTTTGTTCATTTGATTAATTGTTATTTAAAAATTTTAAATGTTGAAGTTAGTATGGAAGGAATTTTTACTGAGTAAATGTGATTAAATGAATTTTTATATATTCATTTACTTTTAACTTAATTGAGAAAGTTTGTTATCTGCATTTTTATTTACTTTATTGAAGAAATTTGAGATATATATATATATTCACTTATTTAATTATTAGTTCATTTAAAATAAGTTGGAGGAAATGAAAATATTGTACATTTGTGAATGTTTATATATATATATATATATATTTTAAATAATATTCAGCTGAGTATAATCATGAAAATGCAATATATATATATATATATATATATATATATATATATATATATATATATATATATATATATATATATATATATATATATATATATATATATATATATATATATATCATTATGGAATAATATTGAAAATTCTGAAATAAAAATGAAATGCGCGTAGAGGAGATCGCGGCTTACACAGTCAAGCAAATGAAGGGGAATGGTGGTGGGGAAGTTTAAACCCCCACCACCATTTGTTTGTTGTAAAGGGATGTGGGGAGGGGCGGAGCCCCACCCACATCCCACTACATGGGATGTGGGTGGGGCTCTGCCCCTCCCCACATCCCCCGCCCATCATAATACCCGCAGCTGATAACACAGGCCGACCTCCACTGCGGCCACAGTGCCATCTCCATCGCCGTGCACGGCCCATCAAACACCGCCCCCTCCCCTGCATGCTATCCACCCATGCCCTCCTCCATGCACTCGGCCCTGTGCTGGGAGCTCTGCCGCCGCTAACATGCCATCCCACATGCAAGTAACACTTGGTTTCAATACAAGTTTCCTTAGGGTTTTTAACCCTCAATGTTATGAGTTGGTTTTAGTAAAAAAAGAAAAAAAAGGATTTAAATTGTTTAGTGGGAATACCACTAACAATACACAATGACATTATGTGTGTGTGTGTGTGTGTAGCAAATGCAAGACGTGCTTGCACTCTAGGTATTTTTAAAAATATATGAAATATACATATTTTTATATATATATATATAAATAATTTATATATATATATATAAATATAAAACTATGTATTTATAAATAAATAATATTTGGGTGGAGATCCCATTTGTAAAGTAAAAAAAAAATATTCAATGGTAAGAATATTATTAAATCAAATTAAATACATTCTTATAAAAGACCATTTCTTATATTAAAAAAAGAATTTCTCTATATATATATATATATATATATATAATTTATTATTAAACAATATCAAGGGGGGGAATTGACAGTCATTTTAATTATTCTAACACATTAGCTCATTGTAAGAAAATTGTAGCTGCGGGATTCATCTTGCCCGGATGAATTACAAGTAGAGAAAATAGATTAACGTCTAGAATATAATTGTAATTAAAGAAGTTATATAAGAGAAAAGTGTAATCAAGCAAACAAGAAACTATTAATTCTTTTAAACACCAATCACCTACCAGAGAAAACTTAAAGCATTGCAAAATTAACACCGACACCAATCATAGTAAACAATATTGACATGCACATGTGAGAAGAATATTCTGTATCAACAATCAATTAGACAACTTAAACATTCATAACGAGCATGCTTGCGCGTGCGAGGGAGGCTTTTGGAGTAGATAGGGAAATTTATTTGATATGTTGTATCATGACTACATGTCATGTGTGGACATAACATGTGTGTTTGCGTGTTGTGAACACATGTGAAATGTGGGCATGACAAGACCATGGGAGAAGGCTAGAATTTTCCCTTCACATTTGTTAGAGTGCTCAACTACAGCTAAACACATTCTTAAGGAGGTAACCAAGGAAATTGTTAGAGGCTCGCTGGAGCACTTTAACATGGCCCTTGTTTTACATAATGATTTATCTGACTATTAGTTAAGAAGGGAAAGGTCTATTGTCTATGCTGCATATTTTCTTCTTCATGTGGCAATTGTTAGAAGACAAATGAATGGTGGCCACTAACAACTTTATTATGATTTTTTCAAAATTTAAACTATTTTGAATTTTCCCTTTTTTGCATATGCCTTTATCCAAGGTTCATGTTTAGGGCACCTTGGGCTTGGATTAGGACTATGTAAATACTAAAAAATCCTCTATAGACTATAAATTGAAACTCTTTTGTTAAATATAATATATTAATATGGATTATCGATATAGATTACAATTGTTGTCAACATTTTAATTATTTTGTCTTGTTATCTATTACCTTTTGATAATAACATAATTTTGGAACTTTTATTATTTATGGACCTTATATCAATTGGTTGATTCTGGAAGTATTCTAATTCAGAATATATATAAAAAATAAGTTTAATCAAAATCATTCCTTGAATCCTTTGAAAAAGAGATTAATAATGTGTAATTAATGAAATTAACAAATTAGAATTAGAAACATCTCTTATTTTATTAAGTAAAAAAAATCAAGCAACTATTACAAAAAGATGACAACACAAAGATGCATCCCTTTATAATAAAGGTTATATGGTCAAAGAAGAAGCCCTCGGCCCCTCACTGGATAAATATTTTTAGTTGACAGAGAAATGAACACTGTGTATTTCCCTCATATTTTCTTAAAACACAATGAAGAAGAAACCTTCACTTGAGCCTTGGCTGTTGGATCGGGAAGAATATGTGAATGAAATTGGGAACAAAGTTGGGGCTTTCTTCCAAATTTAAGAAGAAAGGCTAACATGTGAAAGAATAAGACTTTTGTAGTTTGGACGGTCTGGAAGGAAGCCAAAAGACTCATCATACTAAGTTGGTTGCTAGACACATGAACTAATAAATTGGGAGAGACCATTGTCTGCAATCCATCACTAGGCTGCAAGAAAGATGAGACAATGAATTGGGAGAGAACACTAACCACAACCCATCAGATAGATGCAAGACCATCTATCATAAAATGTTGCCAGATGTATTTGGTTGTTGAGCCAAGGCACTTTCCAACTATGTAACGCCTGCCTTGTACACCTCAAAGAAAAACACTTTTATGCTACATGAAACAGGAACATTTTTTTTTTTAAATGATTAAGATAACAAATAATGTTAACATAACTAACTACGACATATTCTCTAAGGATACAAGGCTGCATTACTTTACAAACCAACTAACATAATTTTAACATTCATCAGTAACTGATCTAAATCCAATGCATAATTGAACAACTAATTCATATTCATTGCATGTTGACAAATAATGTAATCTACATGATCAAATACACAACTGATATGCTTTCCTTACACATGAGTACATCATGACATCATTACATTGCCATTTTAGACTACATCAGGATTACATACACAATGAATATTCTGTTGCACAAATCTGGTACAAGATTATACACATACATCTTCATCAACTGGTACAAATATAAATGTCTGAAGACTGAGATACATCCTTTTCTACACATGAACTTGTCAAAGAATAACCAATGGATAAAATAGCTCTTCCACCCGACCATGTGGAACCATAAGGTCCACCCCCCGAGCTAGGAGTTAACATGAGGTCCCAAACAATAACAGTCAGGCAGACAAGAGACAAACAAGAACAAAGGATGACCAAACGCCAATACAACACATGGCAATAACATAAACAACACAACACTACTTAACTTAACTGAACTTCCAGAGGCAACACATAATGAATGGGGAGAGTACAACTAGGGAATGCTAGGCTGCAGTAGGGAGAAGTGTCATCACATGGCTTGTCATGGGTTGTCCTAGTAAGCCCTCCTAGGCCCCGGCCCCCATCTTGGGTTGTCCTGGTAGCCTCTCCGGACTCCCGGCCCCCATACAATGCTCATGCGGAATCAACATACCTTTCATGAGGACAAGGTAGTTGATCTTGCCATTCCAGGCCTTCTCATCTCATCTCAAGCCTAAACAAGCACTTGATCCATGAGTGAGGCATCCACTTATCTTGTTTAGTGTGTTTAACTACCCAACCCCCTAATTCATTATTTAGGTTATCACTTGATTAATCTACTTCCAACGGGTTATCCTGACTGCCACTTTGGGCGCCGGCCCCACGTTGAAAGCCACTCCCCTACCTGCATCTAGAAGACCCTACTCAACAAACATAGCAAACATCATCATGACGACAATGATACATGAAACATGCAAGGCATAATCCATATTGCATAACCATTATTCTGATATGAACATATACATGTAATAATGCAAGGCATTCACCTTCTTGCATATCATCTCAATTACAAGGACATACTCTTAATACATTTTCCATGGCTTCCAATGAAGTAACTCATAAGAAAAATACTTTTTCATGAATACCGACGTCTCCCCATTGTCTAATCCAACACAACATCCCAAACAAATAAATCATAACATTCATGAAGAGCCTTTCTACACATCATGATGCATTTAGAATATTTACATTCTTTCACAACACCATAACCAAATTCCTTATACATGACAAAAGGCGACATGACTTCAATAACTCAGGACACTTATCATCACATTACATGAAATCAAACACAACAACCCTGGCCTCTGGAAATGAACCCTTGACAACTTATACTTTGCCCATTTCATATACATTCCAATTCACACTAACTAAATTACCTAATACCTTCAAATCAAATTTCCAATACAATAATCATATACCTAATCCATTATCTTAACAAAATGAAGAAACCATATTAAAACCAATGTCAATCTAAATTAAATTACATCAACCATAATATATAATCAGAACGATTTCCTTCTAATCAAATACATAATGACAACATTATTTTAAATTCCCAATTTTATTTGACTTTTAACAATCAACTATACTTTTGAAATAATAAAATTAGTATTAATATAGTAATAGTAATAATAATCATCATTATTATCATAATACTAACAACAATGATAATAATAATAATAATAATATATAATAGTAATAATAATAACATTCCTTAGGGTTAATCTAAGCCAATCAAAGAAATGCATACAAGAAAGCACAACTACCCTAGAATACAATGACGGGATTCAAACATCTCCATCAATGCATAAATGGCTGGCTTAATAGAATAAAATATAGGGTACACCATTTGACATATAACTAGAAATCAATTGAGCAAGAGATATTCAAAATTTGGAGCATAGACAGATCTCAAAACCAAACCATTTACTGGAATGACCTGCATGGAGAATTGACCGTAATGAAGTGGATGGAGAGTTGAATGTGAAGGGACTCTTCCCTAGAGCTGCCACATCGATAGAACTTATAGTAGAAATTAGGCAAGTATCAACACAAGGACCTGAGTGACATCGATCTGGACATCTATGAACAGAACATCGCAGCATCTTCTCACATGTTGAACAGTATCACAAGGAATCCCATTATACTCCACTTTCATGCTGTTCCTTAGCTAAAGATACAGATGGCAGGGTCCTTTGAATCCTACTATCAAGGTTAGGTTTGGTATCTTTGAAATACCAGTCGAATTCATGATTAGCTGATCTTGAAAATGCAGCATGTTGAACTGTCTGGGCAAAAATTATTTGTTCTATTTGTATAACACACAAATTTTCAGAGCACTCATTTTTAAATTTCCCATAGACAATTGCAAAGGTATTTCTGTTGGAATTTTCTCCTGAAGTGAATCCTCGTCGTCACTGCTCAGGTCAATCACACTGGAATCTACATTACTCACACTTGTGGACATGTCTTCTATGCCAAATAATCCCAGCAAATAACTCCTGCACTTCACAGGTATTCTCTTAATCTACTTATTTCATCTAACGTGTTATTTCCACAGCATCAAATGCCTACATGCTACCAGAACATTTTCAATTATAATATCTGAAAACAATATTGTTTATGTTGTATTATTCGGAGATAGATTGTATGCTGATGAAGGAAAATGGGATCAAGTTTTTTTAAAAAAAACATGCATTTGAGGAACATTTTCGAGAAGGGTAGTATTGACTGTATTTGGCAAAGGAGTAATCATGGGTGATGCGCCCAAAGATGAACCGTGCCCTTTAACCATTTCACTTGCATTGCTTTAGAATACATGTTGGATCCCATGTTTACATGATGATACTTGCATTTTATTTTGTACAAATTGTAGGAGCAGTAAATTGTAAATAGGAATGGTGATGGTCTCTCTTAAGTTATTGTCCATATTTGTTCTCGACAATATTCACCAACTTAGTGAAGGAACTTGGTAAATTATGTTTCCAATGCAGCTGAGTAGCTTGTGAGTTATCTATCCTAACAATTAATCATTTGGAACATGATAGATGCTGTTCTGAAATTCATATTTAACTAGGTTCCTTCATTGATTTTGCCTAATGGATGCAACTTTTAGGTTCCGTTTGTGCTGAATTTCTTCACTGCCCACTACACAGTTTAACAGTGCCTATTCATCATTTACTATGTCAGTAATTATGAGAGATGGAGGGCAATGCAAATGGTGAAGATGTGGGTGGATTCCCAGAACTAGACAGCTTATCTAAGAATAGCAGGCCAAACGAAGTATGATCGACAAAGACAAGGAGAGTACCGAAAATAGTTAAAAGCACAAAATAGGTTTTGCTATAAGTCTTTTAACAAATGTAATTTGCAAATGCCCGATCTACTGTTTATTTCTTCTTTCTTCGTAGTTGCTATGGTCGATGCCACATTTTTTTGACTGCCAGCAGTATACACGACCCTCTGAGGTTATTTGTCTTGTGTTTTTATTTAAAAGAATGTCATTTTATGGGATTAGGTGAAACACAGCGAATGTTTTGAAAAAAAGACTTTAGACAATCCTAAGAGAATGCAAACAGAAAGTATTAACCAATAGTGTGACTAAAACAACATTCTTCTACCACCAAAATGGGAAGATCTGAGGCGTAACATAAATCTTTTGCTCAATGTACATGTTTAACTGCTGAGCGAGGGCGATCATTGCAGAAGAATACACTATTAAATGTGCAAATGGAAACTTGTTAAATGGAGAACTCTGTCATTGCATTAGCTTTCTGCAAGGCTTTAAGAAAAAGATCTAATAGTTGCGAAATCTTCTAATTTATGGAACCTTAATTGATGGACGAGGGTGCCTCAGCAAAAACACTGTCAATCGCATCACCAATGATTTCATAGTCATCGTTGCCTTGTTAAACACACTGTCCATGTCTGATTTGTTAAAAAAAAAACTTGAAGATTCGGGTGGAGTTTACCAAAAGAAGGATCTGAGGGACTCTAATGAGGCGTCTAACACCGCATCTTCAAATAACTGTCAAACCATGTGCCAGTTTAAGAGAATGTCTACAAAGAACTTGTAGAATTACCCCCTCAAAGCCATGTTAAAGACCATTACAGATAGAATGGCTCAGGTAAATGTTATTCCATAATAATACACGGCTCTACCAAGGAAGGACAAACCAGTTATCAAAGAGATCTGTGGTGATCTCGTCTAGAGATATCCCCAGAGACAACTACTATGGCGCTACTTCTGGATAAAAACCAAATGAAAGTGTAAACATCTTGTTTAATTCCTCAGATATCTTATTGGCTGATTCTGAGATTGAAAACACCGTTCATTTTAAGAGATTAAAGGAGAATAGAGGAATGCAAGATTCTAACTTTACGGCACAGACCTAACAATCCACCATGAAATCGTCCTTTGACAAGGAATAAACACAAAAGTGACAGAGTGATCCAGAAGATGGACTGGGAAGAAGGTCATTCAACCAAAAGAAATCCATTTGGAATAAAAGAAGCAATCATCAACAACAAGTACAGATTCAGAAAAAAAGATTCAGAGGAAAGAGATTAAACATTTAGAGGAACCTGGCTGCGATGTCGAATCAACAATTTATTTCAACTGCTGTAGTTCCAAGCTTCTTCCTTGTCTTCTTCCTACTCTCCTACCTACAATGTTGTCCTCTTTGCCTCTACAAGCCTTCTCTTTTATAACACAGTCCCTTCCATTGTCCAAGGAACTCGGCACGCGATCCCGTGCATCTCCCTTCTAAAAATATACTTTTATTTAATTTCCTACTCCCAAGAGGTTATTCCTTTTTTAAATACTAACACACAATTCTGACAACATTTAATTATTTTATAGCCGACCAAGCATATTGCATTTAATAAAGTTATAATATTACAACTATCTATAATTGTACAACTATATATATTAATTTATTTTATTAATTTAGTTGCAAATCACTAATTACAACATAACTTACAATTGTTTTATTTATTTAAATATTTAATGCAAATAATATTATATTAAATAATACAAAACCTCTTACAAACTTTATTTAACAACTATACTTCTAATAAAATAATAATTTATTTACAACAATAATTAACAACTATCGACTCAATATTATCTTTTATAAATATATATTTAATTATCAACATTATAATTTCCATAATATGATTCTAATAAAAGCACAACGACACCTTACACACTTAGACACTTTCTAACCTAGTTAGACTCCAAGGTGCAATATTACTTGTCCACAAATCATGATCAAATGACAAATAATGACCAAAAGGATAAACTGACAACCAGACCACACTGACATGGGACCTCACGTTAACTCCAACAACTAATCCATTGGCGAAGGCACGCTCAGACCTGTAATCAGGTGGAGTCGATGCCTAGTACCTGCATTCCTTCAACAACGCACGGTTAAACATTCAAGATATAAATCCACATACAGTCCTATAGTGAATGGAAATCATAGTGGTGTAGGGTACTCGAGAGCGAGTAATACAACACTGTTCCATTCACGTTTATGAATAAACAATTAACTACGTTGAACAAGGTATCTGACATTAATCAACAACATAAAACATTCAATCCTCCTACAATCCAATATTGCAATTAACATCAAAACATCTGTAACATCTAATTTATTTATCAAATTGTAAAGCATAAAACCACAGAATCCAACATCAACAATTGTTATCATAACAATCAGGTCCATAATGAAGTAACAAGATAACAAGAGATCCATCATCTACGGTCTAAGACACTATCATAAAGTCTAAGCAACACCAATCTGATGGACGACAAGATGAGGGGCACTACATCCTCCCCCCCTAGGATCAGGCTTACTCCTAGAGGCCTGCGAACAAATATGAATATAGCTCTCGCATTCGGGATGCATCTTTCCAGGTAGCTGAAATCGCATCACTACACGATGGGCATCAACCCATCCATCCCCAACAGTATGTCATAGGATCCTAGTGGTATAATGCAAAGATCTGCCATGGTAGATAAGGGACCTATCCTCAACTCACAACACAAGAGAGTCTACTGATACTCTAGATCCAGAGACTAATTCCACTTGCCACTTAACATCTTCAGGTTACTAGACGAGGGCTATGAATGAATATATTCTTCAGAGTTTAAACAACTAGTATAGCTTGATGGGCTAATATAAATCCCAGAGTACCCAGTGTTAGCAAACCCTGCTCTGATACCAGATGTAACGCCCGCCTTGTACACCTCAAAGAAAAACACTTTTATGCTACATGAAACAGGAACATATATTTTTTTTTAAATGATTAAGATAACAAATAATGTTAACATAACTAACTACGACATATTCTCTAAGGATACAAGGCTACATTACTTTACAAACCAACTAACATAATTTTAACATTCATCAGTAACTGATCTAAATCCAATGCATAATTGAACAACTGATTCATATTCATTGCATGTTGACAAATAATGTAATCTACATGATCAAATACACAACTGATATGCTTTCCTTACACATGAGTACATCATGACATCATTACATTGCCATTTTAGACTACATCAAGATTACATACACAATGAATATTCTGTTGCACAAATCTGGTACAAGATTATACACATACATCTTCATCAACTGGTACAAATACAAATGTCTGAAGACTGAGATACATCCTTTTCTGCACATGAACTTGTCAAAGAATAACCAATGGATAAAATAGCTCTTCCACCCGACCATGTGGAACCCTAAGGTCCACCCCCCGAGCTAGGAGTTAACATGAGGTCCCAAACAATAACAGTCAGGCAGACAAGAGACAAACAAGAACAAAGGATGACCAAATGCCAATACAACACATGGCAATAACATAAACAACACAACACTACTTAACTTAACTTAACTTCCAGAGGCAACACATAACGAATGGGGAGAGTACAACTAGGGAATGCTAGGCTGCAGTAGGGAGAAGTGTCATCACATGGCTTGTCATGGGTTGTCCTGGTAAGCCTTCCTAGGCCCTGGCCCCCATCTTGGGTTGTCCTGGTAGCCTCTCCCGACTCCCGGCCCCCATACAATGCTCATGAGGAATCAACATACCTTTCATGAGGACAAGGTAGTTGATCTTGCCATTCCAGGCCTTCTCATCTCATCTCAAACCTAAACAAGCACTTGAGCCATGAGTGAGGCATCCACTTATCTTGTTTAGTGTTCTTAACTACCCAACCCCCTAATTCATTATTTAGGTTATCACTTGATTAATCTACTTCCAACGGGTTATCCTGACTGCCACTTTGGGCGCCGGCCCCACGTTGAAAGCCACTCCCCTACCTGCATCTAGAAGACCCTACTCAACAAACATAGCAAACATCATCATGACGACAATGATACATGAAACATGCAAGGCATAATCCATCTTGCATAACCATTATTCTGATATGAACATATACATGTAATAATGCAAGGCATTCACCTTCTTGCATATCATCTCAATTACAAGGACATACTCTTAATACATTTTCCATGGCTTCCAATGAAGTAACTCATAAGAAAAATACTTTTTCATGAATACCGACGTCTCCCCATTGTCTAATCCAACACAACATCCCAAACAAATAAATCATAACATTCATGAAGAGCCTTTCTACACATCATGATGCATTTAGAATATTTACATTCTTTCACAACACCATAACCAAATTCCTTATACATGACAAAAGGCGACATGACTTCAATAACTCAGGACACTTATCATCACATTACATGAAATCAAACACAACAACCCTGGCCTCTGGAAATGAACCCTTGACAACTTATACTTTGCCCATTTCATATACATTCCAATTCACACTAACTAAATTACCTAATACCTTCAAATCAAATTTCCAATACAATAATCATATACCTAATCCATTATCTTAACAAAATGAAGAAACCATATTAAAACCAATGTCAATCTAAATTAAATTACATCAACCATAATATATAATCAGAACGATTTCCTTCTAATCAAATACATAATGACAACATTATTTTAAATTCCTAATTTTATTTGACTTTTAACAATCAACTATACTTTTGAAATAATAAAATTAGTATTAATATAGTAATAGTAATAATAATCATCATTATTATCATAATACTAACAACAATGATAATAGTAATAATAATAACATTCCTTAGGGTTAATCTAAGCCAATCAAAGAAATGCATACAAGAAAGCACAACTACCCTAGAATACAATGACGGGATTCAAACATCTCCATCAATGCATAAATGGCTGGCTTAATAGAATAAAATATAGGGTACACCATTTGACATATAACTAGAAATCAATTGAGCAAGAGATATTCAAAATTTGGAGCATAGCCAGATCTCAAAACTAAACCATTTACTGGAATGACCTGCATGGAGAATTGACCGTAATGAAGTGGATGGAGAGTTGAATGTGAAGGGACTCTTCCCTAGAGCTACCACATCGACAGAACTTATAGTAGAAATTAGGCAAGTATCAACACAAGGACCTGAGTGACATCGATCTGGACATCTATGAATAGAACATTGCAGCATCTTCTCACATGTTGAACAGTATCACAAGGAATCCCATTATACTCCACTTTCATGTTGTTCCTTAGCTAAAGATACAGATGGCAGGGTTCTTTGAATCCTACTATCAAGGTTAGGTTTGGTATCTTTGAAATACCAGTCGAATTCATGATCAGCTGATCTTGAAAATGCAACATGTTGAACTGTCTGGGCAAAAATTGGCTGTTCTATTTGTATAACACACAAATTTTCAGAGCACTCATTTTTAAATTTCCCATAGACAATTGCAAAGGTATTTCTGTTGGAGTTTTCTCCTGAAGTGAATCCTCGTCGTCACTGCTTAGGTCAATCACACTGGAATCTACATTACTCACACTTGTGGACATGTCTTCTATGCCAAATAATCCCAGCAAATAACTCCTGCGCTTCACAGGTATTCTCTTAATCTACTTATTTCATCTAACGTGTTATTTCCACAGCATCAAATGCCTACATGCTACCAGAACATTTTCAATTATAATATCTGAAAACAATATTGTTTATGTTGTATTATTCAGAGATAGATTGTATGCTGATGAAGGAAAATGGGATCAAGTTTTTAAAAAAAAAACAGTCATTTGAGGAACATTTTCGAGAAGGGTAGTATTGACTGTATTTGGCAAAGGAGTAATCATGGGTGATGCACCCAAAGATGAACCGTGCCCTTTAACCATTTCACTTGCATTGCTTTAGAATACATGTTGGATCCCATGTTTACATGATGATACTTGCATTTTATTTTGTACAGATTGTAGGAGCAGTAAATTGTAAATAGGAATGGTGATGGTCTCTCTTAAGTTATTGTCCATATTTGTTCTCGACAATATTCACCAACTTAGTGAAGGAACTTGGTAAATTATGTTTCCAATGCAGCTGAGTAGCTTGTGAGTTATCTATCCTAACAATTAATCATTTGGAACATGATAGATGCTGTTCTGAACTTCATATTTAACTAGGTTCCTTCATTGATTTTGCCTAATGGATGCAACTTTTAGGTTCCGTTTGTGCTGAATTTCTTCACTGCCCACTACACAGTTTAACAGTGCCTATTCATCATTTACTACGTCAGTAATTATGAGAGATGGAGGGCAATGCAAATGGTGAAGATGTGGGCGGATTCCCAGAACTAGACAGCTTATCTGAGAATAGCAGGCCAAACAAAGTATGATCGACAAAGACAAGGAGAGTACCGAAAATAGTTAAAAGCACAAAATAGGTTTTGCTATAAGTCTTTTAACAAATGTAATTTGCAAATGCCCGATCTACTGTTTATTTCTGCTTTCTTCGTAGTTGCTATGGTCGATGCCACATTTTTTTGATTGCCAGCAGTATACACGACCCTCTGAGGTTATTTGTCTTGTGTTTTTATTTAAAAGAATGTCATTTTATGGGATTAGGTGAAACACAGCGAATGTTTTGAAAAAAAGACTTTAGACAATCCTAAGAGAATGCAAACAGAAAGTATTAACCAATAGTGTGACTAAAACAACATTCTTCTACCACCAAAATGGGAAGATCTGAGGCGTAACATAAATCTGTTGCTCAATGTACATGTTTAACTGCTGAGCGAGGGCGATCATTGCAGAAGAATACACTATTAAATGTGCAAATGGAAACTTGTTAAATGGAGAACTCTGTCATTGCATTAGCTTTCTGCAAGGCTTTAAGAAAAAGATCTAACAGTTGCGAAATCTTCTAATTTATGGAACCTTAATTGATGGACGAGGGTGGCTCAGCAAAAACACTGTCAATCGCATCACCAATGATTTCATAGTCATCACTGCCTTGTTAAACACACTGTCCATGTCTGATTTGTTAAAAAAAACTTGAAGATTCGGGTGGAGTTTACGAAAAGAGGGATCTGAGGGACTCTAATGAGGCGTCTAACACCGCATCTTCAAATAACTGTCAAACCATGTGCCAGTTTAAGAGAATGTCTACAAAGAACTTGTAGAATTACCCCCTCAAAGCCATGTTAAAGACCATTACAGATAGAATGGCTAAGGTAAATGTTATTCCATAATAATACATGGCTCTACCAAGGAAGGACAAACCAGTTATCAAAGAGATCTGTGGTGATCTCGTCTAGAGATATCCCCAGAGACAACTACTATGGCGCTACTTCTGGATAAAAACCAAATGAAAGTGTAAACATCTTGTTTAATTCCTCAGATATCTAATTGGCTGATTCTGAGATTGAAAACACCGTTCATTTTAAGAGATTAAAGGAGAATAGAGGAATACAAGATTCTAACTTTACGGCACAGACCTAACAATCCACCATGAAATCATCCTTTGACAAGGAATAAACACAAAAGCGATAGAGTGATCCAGAAGATAGACTGGGAAGAAGGTCATTCAACCAAAAGAAATCCATTTGGAATAAAAGAAGCAATCATCACCAACAAGTACAGATTCAGAAAAAAAGATTCAGAGGAAAGAGATTAAACATTTAGAGGAACCTGGCTACGATGTCAAATCAACAATTTATTTCAACTGCTGCAGTTCCAAGCTTCTTCCTTGTCTTCTTCCTACTCTCCTACCTGCAATGCTGTCCTCTTTGCCTCTACAAGCCTTCTCTTTTATAACACAGTCCCTTCCATCGTCCAAGGAACTCGGCACGCGATCCCATGCATCTCCCTTCTAAAAATATACTTTTATTTAATTTCCTACTCCCAAGAGGTTATTCCTTTTTTAAATACTAACACATAATTCTGACAACATTTAATTATTTTATAGCCGACCTAGCATATTGCATTTAATAAAGTTATAATATTACAACTATCTATAATTGTACAACTATATATATTAATTTATTTTATTAATTTAGTTGCAAATCACTAATTACAACATAACTTACAATTGTTTTATTTATTTAAATATTTAATGCAAATAATATTATATTAAATAATACAAAACCTCTTACAAACTTTATTTAACAACTATACTTCTAATAAAATAATAATTTATTTACAACAATAATTAACAACTATCGACTCGATATTATCTTTTATAAATATATATTTAATTATCAACATTATAATTTCCGTAATATGATTCTAATAAAAGCACAACGACACCTTACACACTTAGACACTTTCTAACCTAGTTAGACTCCAAGGTGCAATATTACTTGTCCACAAATCATGATCAAATGACAAATAATGACCAAAAGGATAAACTGACAACCAGACCACACTGACATGGGACCTCACGTTAACTCCAACAACTAATCCATTGGCGAAGGCACGCTCAGACCTGTAATCAGGTGGAGTCGATGCCTAGTACCTGCATTCCTGCAACAAGACATGGTTAAACATTCAAGATATAAATCCACATACAGTCCTATAGCGAATGGAAATCGCAGTGGTGTAGGGTACTCGAGAGCGAGTAATACAACATTGTTCCATTCACGTTTATGAATAAATAATTAACTACGTTGAACAAGGTATCCGACATTAATCAACAACATAAAACATTCAATCCTCCTACAATCCAATATCACAATTAACATCAAAACATCTGTAACATCTAATTTATTTATCAAATTGTAAAGCATAAAACCACAGAATCCAACATCAACAATTGTTATCATAACAATCAGGTCCATAACGAAGTAACAAGATAACAAGAGATCCATCATCTATGGTCTAAGACACTATCATAAAGTCTAAGCAACACCAATCTGATGGACGACGAGATGAGGGGCACTACATCCTCCCCCCCTAGGATCAGGCTTACTCCTGGAAGCCTGCGAACAAATATGAATATAGCTCTCACATTCGGGATGCATCTTTCCAGGTAGCTGAAATCTCATCACTACATGATGGGCATCAACCCATCCATCCCCAACAGTATGTCATAGGATCCTAGTGGTATAATGCAAAGATCTGCCATGGTAGATAAGGGACCTATCCTCAACTCACAACACAAGAGAGTCTACTGATACTCTAGATCCAGAGACTAATTCCACTTGCCACTTAACATCTTCAGGTTACTAGACGAGGGCTACGAATGAATATATTCTTCAGAGTTTAAACAACTAGTATAGCTTGATGGGCTAATATAAATCCCAGAGTACCTAGTGTTAGCAAACCCTGCTCTGATACCAGATGTAACGCCCGCCTTGTACCCCTCAAAGAAAAACACTTTTATGCTACATGAAACAGGAACATATTTTTTTTTTTAAAATGATTAAGATAACAAATAATGTTAACATAACTAACTACGACATATTCTCTAAGGATACAAGGCTGCATTACTTTACAAACCAACTAACATAATTTTAACATTCATCAGTAACTGATCTAAATCCAATGCATAATTGAACAACTGATTCATATTCATTGCATGTTGACAAATAATGTAATCTACATGATCAAATACACAACTGATATGCTTTCCTTACACATGAGTACATCATGACATCATTACATTGCCATTTTAGACTACATCAGGATTACATACACAATGAATATTCTATTGTACAAATCTGGTACAAGATTATACACATACATCTTCATCAACTGGTACAAATACAAATGTCTGAAGACTGAGATACATCCTTTTCTGCACATGAACTTGTCAAAGAATAACCAATGGATAAAATAGCTCTTCCACCCGACCATGTGGAACCCTAAGGTCCACCCCCCGAGCTAGGAGTTAACATGAGGTCCCAAACAATAACAGTCAGGCAGACAAGAGACAAACAAGAACAAAGGATGACCAAATGCCAATACAACACATGGCAATAACATAAACAACACAACACTACTTAACTTAACTGAACTTCCAGAGGCAACACATAACGAATGGGGAGAGTACAACTAGGGAATGCTAGGCTGCAGTAGGGAGAAGTGTCATCACATGGCTTGTCATGGGTTGTCCTGGTAAGCCTTCTTAGGCCCCGACCCCCATCTTGGGTTGTCCTGGTAGCCTCTCCCGACTCCCAGCCCCCATACAACGCTCATGCGGAATCAACATACCTTTCATGAGAACAAGGTAGTTGATCTTGCCATTCTAGGCCTTCTCATCTCATCTCAAGCCTAAACAAGTACTTGAGCCATGAGTGAGGCATCCACTTATCTTGTTTAGTGTGTTTAACTACCCAACCCCCTAATTCATTATTTAGGTTATCACTTGATTAATCTACTTCCAACGGGTTATCCTGACTGCCACTTTGGGCGCCGGCCCCACGTTGAAAGCCACTCCCCTACCTGCATCTAGAAGACCCTACTCAACAAACATAGCAAACATCATCATGACGACAATGATACATGAAACATGCAAGGCATAATCCATCTTGCATAACCATTATTCTGATATGAACATATACATGTAATAATGCAAGGCATTCACCTTCTTGCATATCATCTCAATTACAAGGACATACTCTTAATACATTTTCCATGGCTTCCAATGAAGTAACTCATAAGAAAAATACTTTTTCATGAATACCGACGTCTCCCCATTGTCTAATCCAACACAACATCCCAAACAAATAAATCATAACATTCATGAAGAGCCTTTCTACACATCATGATGCATTTAGAATATTTACATTCTTTCACAACACCATAACCAAATTCCTTAGACATGACAAAAGGCGACATGACTTCAATAACTCAGGACACTTATCATCACATTACATGAAATCAAACACAACAACCCTGGCCTCTGGAAATGAACCCTTGACAACTTATACTTTGCCCATTTCATATACATTCCAATTCACACTAACTAAATTACCTAATACCTTCAAATCAAATTTCCAATACAATAATCATATACCTAATCCATTATCTTAACAAAATGAAGAAACCATATTAAAACCAATGTCAATCTAAATTAAATTACATCAACCATAATATATAATCAGAATGATTTCCTTCTAATCAAATACATAATTACAACATTATTTTAAATTCCCAATTTTATTTGACTTTTAACAATCAACTATACTTTTGAAATAATAAAATTAGTATTAATATAGTAATAGTAATAATAATCATCATTATTATCATAATACTAACAACAATGATAATAGTAATAATAATAATATATAATAGTAATATTAATAACATTCCTTAGGGTTAATCTAAGCCAATCAAAGAAATGCATACAAGAAAGCACAACTACCCTAGAATACAATGACGGGATTCAAACATCTCCATCAATGCATAAATGGCTGGCTTAATAGAATAAAATATAGGGTACACCATTTGACATATAACTAGAAATCAATTGAGCAAGAGATATTCAAAATTTGGAGCATAGACAGATCTCAAAACCAAACCATTTACTAGAATGACCTGCATGGAGAATTGACCGTAACGAAGTGGATGGAGAGTTGATGTGAAGGGACTCTTCCCTAGAACTGCCACATCGACAAAACTTATAGTAGAAATTAGGCAAGTATCAACACAAGACCAGAACATCGCAGCATCTTCTCACATGTTGAACAGTATCACAAGGAATCCCATTATACTCCACTTTCATGTTGTTCCTTAGCTAAAGATACAGATGGCAGGGTTCTTTGAATCCTACTATCAAGGTTAGGTTTGGTATCTTTGAAATACAAGTCGAATTCATGATCAGCTGATCTTGAAAATGCAGCATGTTGAACTGTCTGGGCAAAAATTGGCTGTTCTATTTGTATAACACACAAATTTTCAGAGCACTCATTTTTAAATTTCCCATAGACAATTGCAAAGGTATTTCTGTTGGAGTTTTCTCCTGAAGTGAATCCTCGTCGTCACTGCTCAGGTCAATCACACTTGTGGACATGTCTTCTATGCCAAATAATCCCAGCAAATAACTCCTGCGCTTCACAGGTATTCTCTTAATCTACTTATTTCATCTAACGTGTTATTTCCACAGCATCAAATGCCTACATGCTACCAGAACATTTTCAATTATAATATCTAAAAACAATATTGTTTATGTTGTATTATTCAGAGATAGATTGTATGCTGATGAAGGAAAATGGGATCAAGTTTTAAAAAAAAAACAGTCATTTGAGGAACATTTTCGAGAAGGGTAGTATTGACTGTATTTGGCAAAGGAGTAATCATGGGTGATGCGCCCAAAGATGAACCGTGCCCTTTAACCATTTCACTTGCATTGCTTTAGAATACATGTTGGATCCCATGTTTACATGATGATACTTGCATTTTATTTTGTACAGATTGTAGGAGCAGTAAATTGTAAATAGGAATGGTGATGGTCTCTCTTAAGTTATTGTCCATATTTGTTCTCGACAATATTCACCAACTTAGTGAAGGAACTTGGTAAATTATGTTTCCAATGCAGCTGAGTAGCTTGTGAGTTATCTATCCTAACAATTAATCTTTTGGAACATGATAGATGCTGTTCTGAACCTCATATTTAACTAGGTTCCTTCATTGATTTTGCCTAATGGATGCAACTTTTAGGTTCCGTTTGTGCTGAATTTCTTCACTGCCCACTACACAGTTTAATAGTGCCTATTCATCATTTACTACGTCAGTAATTATGAGAGATGGAGGGCAATGCAAATGGTGAAGATGTGGGCGGATTCCCAGAACTAGACAGCTTATCTGAGAATAGCAGGCCAAACGAAGTATGATCGACAAAGACAAGGAGAGTACCGAAAATAGTTAAAAGCACAAAATAGGTTTTGCTATAAGTCTTTTAACAAATGTAATTTGCAAATGCCTGATCTACTGTTTATTTCTGCTTTCTTCGTAGTTGCTATGGTCGATGCCACATTTTTTTGACTGCCAGCAGTATACACGACCCTCTGAGGTTATTTGTCTTGTGTTTTTATTTAAAAGAATGTCATTTTATGGGATTAGGTGAAACACAGCGAATGTTTTGAAAAAAAGACTTTAGACAATCCTAAGAGAATGCAAACAGAAAGTATTAACCAATAGTGCGACTAAAACAACATTCTTCTACCACCAAAATGGGAAGATCTGAGGCGTAACATAAATCTGTTGCTCAATGTACATGTTTAACTGCTGAGCGAGGGCGATCATTGCAGAAGAATACACTATTAAATGTGTAAATGGAAACTTGTTAAATGGAGAACTCTGTCATTGCATTATCTTTCTGCAAGGCTTTAAGAAAAAGATCTAACAGTTGCGAAATCTTCTAATTTATGGAACCTTAATTGATGGACGAGGGTACCTCAGCAAAAACACTGTCAATCGCATCAGCAATGATTTCATAGTCATCGCTGCCTTGTTAAACACACTGTCCATGTCTGATTTGTTAAAAAAAAACTTGAAGATTCGGGTGGAGTTTACCAAAAGAGGGATCTGAGGGACTCTAATGAGGCGTCTAACACCGCATCTTCAAATAACTGTCAAACCATGTGCCAGTTTAAGAGAATGTCTACAAAGAACTTGTAGAATTACCCCCTCAAAGCCATGTTAAAGACCATTACAGATAGAATGGCTCAGGTAAATGTTATTCCATAATAATACACGGCTCTACCAAGGAAGGACAAACTAGTTATCAAAGAGATCTGTGGTGATCTTGTCTAGAGATATCCCCAGAGACAACTACTATGGCGCTACTTCTGGATAAAAACCAAATGAAAGTGTAAACATCTTGTTTAATTCCTCAGATATCTAATTGGCTAATTCTGAGATTGAAAACACCGTTCATTTTAAGAGATTAAAGGAGAATAGTGGAATGCAAGATTCTAACTTTATGGCACAGACCTAACAATCCACCATGAAATCGTCCTTTGACAAGGAATAAACACAAAAGCGATAGAGTGATCCAGAAGATGGACTGGGAAGAAGGTCATTCAACCAAAAGAAATCCATTTGGAATAAAAGAAGCAATCATCACCAACAAGTACAGATTCAGAAAAAAAGATTTAGAGGAAAGAGATTAAACATTTAGAGGAACCTGGCTGCGATGTCGAATCAACAATTTATTTCAACTACTGCAGTTCCAAGCTTCTTCCTTGTCTTCTTCCTACTCTCCTACCTACAATGCTGTCCTCTTTGCCTCTACAAGCCTTCTCTTTTATAACACAGTCCCTTCCATCGTCCAAGGAACTCGGCACGCGATCCCGTGCATCTCCCTTCTAAAAATATACTTTTATTTAATTTCCTACTCCCAAGAGGTTATTCCCTTTTTAAATACTAACACACAATTCTGACAACATTTAATTATTTTATAGCCGACCAAGCATATTGCATTTAATAAAGTTATAATATTACAACTATCTATAATTGTACAACTATATATATTAATTTATTTTATTAATTTAGTTGCAAATCACTAATTACAACATAACTTACAATTGTTTTATTTATTTAAAAATTTAATGCAAATAATATTATATTAAATAATACAAAACCTCTTACAAACTTTATTTAACAACTATAGTTCTAATAAAATAATAATTTATTTACAACAATAATTAACAACTATCGACTCGATATTATCTTTTATAAATATATATTTAATTATCAACATTATAATTTCCGTAATATGATTCTAATAAAAGCACAACGACACCTTACACACTTAGACACTTTCTAACCTAGTTAGACTCCAAGGTGCAATATTACTTGTCCACAAATCATGATCAAATGACAAATAATGACCAAAAGGATAAACTGACAACCAGACCACACTGACATTGGACCTCACGTTAACTCCAACAACTAATCCATTGGCGAAGGCATGCTCAGACCTGTAATCAGGTGGAGTCGATGCCTAGTACCTGCATTCCTGCAACAATGCACGGTTAAACATTCAAGATATAAATCCACATACAGTCCTATAGTGAATGGAAATCGCAGTGGTGTAGGGTACTTGAGAGTGAGTAATACAACACTGTTCCATTCATGTTTATGAATAAACAATTAACTACGTTGAACAAGGTATCCGACATTAATCAACAACATAAAACATTCAATCCTCCTACAATCCAATATCGCAATTAACATCAAAACATCTGTAACATCTAATTTATTTATCAAATTGTAAAGCATAAAACCACAGAATCCAACATCAACAATTGTTATCATAACAATCAGGTCCATAATGAAGTAACAAGATAACAAGAGATCCATCATCTACGGTCTAAGACACTATCATAAAGTCTAAGCAACACCAATCTGATGGACGACGAGATGAGGGGCACTACAAACTACACTAAAAGAAGATTGATTCCAAAAGGCACCATTCTCCTTCCTCTTTGTTTCCCAAATAGCTAGTTGTTATCTTTCCAGATCCTCCCATGTCATACATGGAGCTCCCATGAGTGATTTTTTCATATTGCAAGAACTAGGTCCTTCAAGGTAAGGATAACAACCCAACTTTGTAACCATTCTAACCCCTTCCTCTACCAAAAAAGATTGCATTCTAACTAAATAATTCCCAAAATGAGCTAACAAAGAACAACCAAAAGTTGAAATTGATTGTCGAAAGCATTTTTCTCCATCCATTTATAGCTATGACTACTGGGAAATTGGGAATTCAAAAAATCATTACCTATCCATCAATATAACTTACTAACCCTTCAAACAAATCTACAAATGCTAAAATGTCACTTCATATCATGATCTAAGAGTGTTTGGGCATCAAATTCAAGAAATCCTCGTATGGAATTGTCAACTTACTCATGTGGACTTGACATCTCGCATCAAAAAGTACCTTGGCTCCCTTTACAAAGATTGAATTTTGCATACACCAAAATGTCAGCCATCAAAGAAAATTGTTCTACTTGTAAATTCTTCTACCATTTGATGAACAAATGGTGAATGATTGTAGTTCAATTCCAGAAGGTAGATATCCAACACTACACATTGCCAACAAAATCCTCCAAAATCAACTAGGAGACATTAAATATTATTAGATCAATAGTTGAGATATATATAAAATATAAAATATATTTATATTGATTATTGTATAAAGGTCAAGGTAGTAGCAGAGCGCAAGCCCTCAATTGTGAAGATGTGCCCACCACTTAATTTTGCAATGTACATGAAACATCACGATGCAATCATGATGAGCCACATGGCATACAACATAGTCCACTTGTCTATATTCCAAAGACTTTATGTATAAATTTGGGTGTGTTAGTACTTTGGTTTGAAATAGATCTTATGCAATCAATTTATGATCATCTGACAATAAAAAAGTATTAGAATATTTTCCATTTATTGAAATGCATGGTAGAAGTGACATCTGTCCTTTTGTAATAAATAAGGAATGTTGTGAGAAGCACAATTGCACAATTTTAGAAGGCAATTTATGTAGCTCATTTATGAATTGTACAATAGTACACGTCAGTGTAATCAAAGAAATTTATGGAAACATTTTTTAGGTTTGCAACCCTCATAGATACCTTATTTTGTATTTTCAATGGTGTACTTTGGAGGAGCTCTAGATTGCATCTTCTACAAGTGTTGAACATGGGTTGCTTTCGCAACCAGATTAACTAATTTGTGTTCTTTATTTCCCATTTATTATAGTATAAATTTGAATTTTTAAGTCAGCTGGGTGGGAAGAACAATTATTTTTCATGAGTCCAGACTATTTGTTTACCCCAAATGTTTTGGAGATTTATTTGGCACCCTTAATAGTTACATAAGCTTTTGTTTACTAGTTTCTCAAACAAGTAAATATGAAGCTTTTCTTTATTGAGAATGATTTAGTGAAGATGAAGGATACATAATTAAGACATATAGATTAGAAGAATTTCTGGGCTTGATTAGAGCAAAACCCCAAGTCACCTATAGCCGAGAAAATCCTAACAAGTGGGTTAGCTCATGCTGAGGGTTTCCCACATATTGTGCCATGTCCAGACATGGTTGTTGTATGTGCAAAGAACTATAATCCTGATATTAAGGTCTAGTCATCCTTTATTTTGGAGAAGATCAAGAGGTTTCTTAAGGGGAAATTTCAAGAGCACGCTAGTTCTTCTTCTGTGCATAAAGAATTAGGAACAAAAGAGTGAGGAACCTCCCAGGCCTCTAAAATTTAGAAAACTTTAACTAGTTTGGAGATAACACATCACAGAGTTGGTTCACAATTTGGTAGTGGTGGGGATGGAGAGAAGGCTAAAGATACTAGGAAACTAAAAGGTGTATGTGAACATGATGGTTAGCCTACATTCATGAAACCACAAGTAGAGAATAAATCAGATGCTTTACAATAATTGCAGGTAGATCACATAGCTTCTCATGTACCTCCTTCACCTGGTAATGATTCTTCTATTTTTCAATAGATTGCTAATGATAGTACTTTTTGTTCTTTGTTTGAGATTCTAGCCTTCCCCATGTCAAAAGAAATTCCTATCCAAGATACTCCTAATCAGCGACACAAAGTTGTCTTGGGTGCAAGTGAGAGTGCTCTAGTTTTGTCTTCCCCTTCCTGGCTAAAGAAAGTTCTTGAGAAAAAGAGGATATGCCCCAATGGAAGACACTACACCTAAGCCTATAGTCTTTCATAAGAAGGCTAAGAGGATGTCTCAGATGGTAACATATTCTTCCTTATGGCATAGAATTTTGGAGATTGTAGACCCCATCGGGGATAAAAATGAAAATGACATCACAGAAGTAGATTTTAATATGAGAAAGATTGACATGGGTCATCCTATTGTGGAAGGTGATATATATCATGCAAAATTCTCTGTAGGGATGCTAGAAAAGAGAGTTAAAGGTGAGCAATATGAGAACACAAAGCTACAAGCCCAGGTGAATTCCTTGATATCTTTCATTCAATCTATTTTGAATATTACTTCTCAATCCTCTGATGCAACTCTAAGTGTGTCTGTTGATAAAATGGATCCTTGCATGTTGCAACAAATTGAGAGATATCAAACTCCAACTAAGGCTACCGAGCAATGGATAGAGCAAGTCACCATTGATGGTTTGTTGTACATTGACGAGGTCATGAAACTATATACCCTCACTTCTGATAAAAGGAAAGGGTTAGTTGCAAAGTTACAAAATGCAAAGACGGAAGACAGTAATCTGCTCACGGTGTCTATAGAGATAAAAGATATGATGAAAATTGATACAAATATTCTTGTAGCTGAGAAAATTTTTAATGATCGAAATGAGAATGATTTAGTGTTTGACTAGATGCACTAGAGTGGAAGAGGTCTATGCTAGGGGATTTAGTGGAGAAATAAGAAGAATTTTGACTCAATATTACACTGATATGGTTAATCTTAAAAACAATTGTACCATCTTAGATGTAGAGATTTTAGATGAAAGTAGAGAGAACATTCTTGATGTCAAGGAAGTAAATAAATTTTTTTAGAAGATGCTTACTGAAGAGCTTGTTGGTGCTAACATAGTTAATGGTCAATCACTAGGGAAGCTTAGACATATAGCAATGTATCTCAGAACTTTTAGGTATGAAATTGATGATGTCTATAAGAGACTAATAGATGCAGACATAATGATAAATAAGTGGAAAATTCAAGGAAAACATTACCTATAGACCAAGTGTTAAGATTTTAACTCCCATCGTTACTAGGTACAATAGTTACAAGGTGAAACTGAGAGCATAGGTGGACTCGACTACTATTGGTGTACATGACAAGGAAAGCGAAGCGACTTGGGATGAAGCCCAAACTATTTCCATGTGATGGCATTTGTTATTTTAATGTTATTTCTTTAATCATTCTCTAGATACTTTTGTGGCAAAAGACTTATTATTATTTTATGTTTTAAATCAGCTATCCCCAAGAAGCTATTATTATTTCAAAGACATTTATTTTATGACAAGGCAATATATACTAAGCCTGTCGATGCATTTAGGATCTTTTGGCAAACTTTGTGTTGTTGATAGGTCAATTTTGTATTACTCTATATTTCAGTTATTTTCAATATATGAATGGAATCTTGAGGAGTTGATTTTTGAAGTCGTAAACTTTGTGTTATGGCAGATGAATCTGTATTCTTCTTATGTATCCTTTTGAATTTTCTTTTATTAAATTATTATCTATTAATTTTCATTAATTTGAATTTTTCCTTCATTGACACTTGTCTCTATTCTTGAGACTTTATGGAGAAAGATGGGTGTGTTGGAACTATAGCCTAGAATAGAACTAATGTTGTTGATCTCTGATACTAAATATTCATCAATCTAAATCTAAATATTTTTTAAAACTATAAATTCACCAAGTAAATTACTCATTAAAATTTAGCATTTGATATTTTCACCAACCGTGTTATGATTTTTCAAAAACTTGCCAGCACCTTTGCCAAATAATTTATTTTACATTTTTGAATATCTATATAATTCACCACCTAATTTATTTTAGTTTTTGGAATACAACTATAATTTTCAAAGGAAATTAATTTATTTTTTCAAATCTATATACAATTCACAAACAAAAAAAACAATGTCAACAAATTTCGAAAAATTTGCCAATGAAATTAATTTTTTTTCAAAAATAGGCATAGATTATGTTTTGTAGGAAAAAAAGTGGATAATGAAAACAAGGATGTGTGGGTTAAATCCTCCTTTCACTAGAAACATTCAAGGACATATCAACCAAGTTGAATCACACTTTTGCAAGAGGATTCACCTAAAGGTTAGGGTGTTACTTGGAATGATGTGGAAGCTTAGATGTTATCAGCTAATGTGGCAATTTAATGCTTAAATACCCTTAAAATCCTAATTATGCAAAATAGTAAGTAAATTGATGAATTACAACAAATCCTTGTAGATTAAGGTAGTAGGCAGAGATTAATAACTAACCATTTTTTGAAGTTTGGAATGCAAAATAGTTAGAGATGCCTCCACTAATGCCCCTATCCAAGGTACTATTTCCTCTATAAAATCTTGATCTTCTCCAGACACTGATGTTCACTGTACCTTCCATTTTTGTCCCAGAAGATGCAGAGGATACCTCCACTATCACCCAAGTCCAAGGTTAGATATTTTAAGGGTGTCAGAAGATCTTTGGATGTTGATTATCACTATCCAAATTATTTCCGTATTTGCAACTTCAGAGGACACTGCCACTAATGCTTGTGTCCAAGTAGTCCTTTTCTTCAAGGATTCAAAATCTGCACACTATCTTATTGTGTTGCAAGTATGAGTAGTAAGTGTTGTCATTGATGTCAACACCTAAGAAAGTTATTTGAATAAGTTTGAACAACTATTTGAGGAATTAGTACAAAATGTAGAATTGCTTTATCTACCAGAATAGTGCAATGTTTTGCTCTGCATATCCTATAGATTGAATATCTTTTCCTATGGATTGGAAGTAATGTTAAGGGATGTCTATAGATGCAATGTTTAAAGTTTGAGCCACCAATGTGAAGATTTGAGCAAGTTCTATTCACCAAAGTAAAAACTATTTTTTTATGTATTTAATGGTGACAAGGAGAATGTATTCTACTCCATATTTAAGTTTCATAGTCTGTGGTTCTGGAATTAAGTTTATTATGATGATATGTGCCTTCAGTTCAAATGGTTTGTGATTCAGTGATCCACAAGTAATCTTTCCTTTATGACAGTGGCTGACAGTAATGCTCAAGTGCTTCAGTTTGAAGAATCTTATGGATTAAGTAATTAGAGGTTGTGCAGATGTTCTTGGTGATTATAACATGTTTGTGGGACTCTCTAGATCATGTTCCTACCTTTTGATTGGTCTACAAAGTATAATCCAAATTGTGCATGAAGTGTGTTCCTAAAATTTTTAGTGTTAACTCCAGTCTTGGTTGACTTGGTTGTCTTTCACTACATGCAGTTATGATTTAAAGATTGTGGAAGCGTGTTGTTGGTGGAGGATTGCATTTGAGTCCTAGATAAGGCTTGGCATGATCTGCATTCATTTCTCTTCTCCCATAATTGATTTTGGTCCAGACCTATCTTAATATATGTATGTATGTATGTCTACCTTGATGTAAATTCCAAGGTTGTTGAATTGTATAAAAACATGAAATGAAGTCATGAATTTGCATGAGTATCTGAAAATGGAAAGATAAGTGTGAACTGTAAAAGTAGAGTAGAGCAGAGGATACTTATTGTGCTTCAATGGAACTAAACCTTGGCATAGTGTAGATGCTACTATCTTAGTTCACCAATTTAGCAGTGAGCCACCCACCGACAGTGAGCCACCCCATTGGCAGTGAGCCTCTTCATTTGTAGTAAGAATTTTGGGGAGTGAATCCCAGGGAAGTGAGCATAACATATTATATTATGAGCTAACACTCACCATGGTTTTTCCCCTATGGGGATTTCCACGTAAAAATCTGGTGTCTTCTGTGTTGAATGTGTGAATGTGTTTAAGTTTTTGTTTTCATGATTTCATGGTTAAGATACAAATTTAGTGTTAATTGGTTGATGTGTTGATGGTTTTAAAATATTATTTACAAGTAATTCACTACCCTCTCAACTGTATTGCACTTTTCAACAATTGGTATCAGAGCGGGGATTCCTTGGTAAAGATTCTAATAGCTTGAGGTAGATCCAAGATGGTGCATAGAAAGGAGTCACTACAATTCAATGGAACATATTAAGCTCTATGGAAGGTATGAATGAAAAGTTATCTCATTTCACTTGGTTATAATGTTTTTGAAAATGGCAGAGAAATTGTATACTATTCCTCAAAATGGACCAATAGATGAATATGAAGTCAAATAGTATGAGTTTAATGGAAAGGCTAGAGATGCTCTATTAAGTGCTTTATCCAAAACTGAGTTGGTGGAAGTTATGGATCTAGAAACTGCTCATGAGATTTGGGAAAATTTGAAAATTTTGTATGAAGGAGATGATTTTATGAAGAGTACAAAATTACAAAATCTTAAGGTGAAATATGAAGGCCTGAAAATGAGTGATGATGAGAACATAACAATCTACATGCAAAAGATTGATGAAATTGTCAATGGAATCAAAGGTCTTGGAGGAACTATCAATGAAGATGAGGTTGTACTAAATATTCTTAGGTCTTTACCTAAATCCTATAGTCATAAGATGGTAGCAATTGAGGAGGTTATGACTATGAAAAAAATTTCAAAGGAACAGTTGCTTGGGAAGCTTACAAATTCTGAAATGAGGGAGTTCGGTGATGCTCTATCAAAGATTAGAAAAGGCTTCAAGGCTCATAAATATGTTGTGGAATCTAATGATGACCTAGATGAGGTGGAAGCCAAATTTATGGATAGAATGCAAAGAGGTTTTGATAATTTCATAGGAAAATTACCATTCAAATGTTTTTCTTGTGGTAAGATTGGTCACTGTGCATCTAGGTGTCTGAAGAGAATTGAAAGAGTAAGAAGACATTTGAAAGTAGACCTAGAATTGTCAAGAAATGCTATTATGTTAGAGATCTTGATGATGATGGTGCAACTGATGATGAGTCTAATGATAATAGTACTAGAGCAAATGAATGCTTGTTTATTGCTATGAAGGAAGAACATGTGTCTACTAATCCTACTAGCTGTGTGAAGGAAGAAAAAATAGTGGAAGAAAGTGCTCTATCTATTTAGGTTGAGAAGGGTAAGGATAAATGGATCATTGATAATGGATGTTCACATCACATGATCGGTGACAAAAGTAAGTTTGTAAGTTTGGAAAAGTATGATGGTGGATTGGTTAGGTTTGAAGATCATGCAGCTGGTAAGATCTGTAGAAGAGGATCTATTTCTTTTGATGGCAAGCATAATACAGATAATGTTCTGTGTGTGAAAGGTCAAAAGCATAATCTTTTAAGTGTTGGTCAAATGTGTGATAAAGGCTATGATCTAAGATTCAAGGACAATGCATGCAAGATCATGGAAAGCTGCCGAACAATGATTGCAACTAATAAGAAAACTAGAGGTAATATTTATCAGTTGAGGGGAACTGATAATTGTTGTTTGTTGGATTAGATTGAAGAGAGTTGGTTGTGGCATAGAAGGATGTGTCATATCAATTTTGATAGCTTGGCAAAGATAAGATTAGTACAAGCTGTGAGAGATTAAATTGGTGAAGTTTGCCAATACTATTTGCAAGGAATGTTAATCAGGAAAATAGACAAAGACAAGTTTCAAGGGCAAAGAACAATTTTTTGCTAGATTGCTTGAGCTGGTGCATATAGATCTATGTGGTTCTACAAGAACAAGAAGTCTGCAAGGAGACAAGTACTTTATGTTGCTTATTGATGATTATTCTAGAATGACAAGGGTCACTTTTCTAAAAGAGAAATCAGAAGCACTAGACAAGTTTAAAGCTTTTAAGGCAATGGTTGAGAATGAGTTACAATTGAGGATTAAATGCTTAAGGTCTGATAGAGGAGGTGAGTTTACATCAAATGAATATAACATTTTTTGTGAAGACCATGGGATAAAAAGATAGTTGTCTTGCTCCTAGGAGTCTTGAGCAAAATAGAGTTGTTGAAAGAAAGAACATAATGATTCAAGTGGCAGCTAGGCCTATGATGATGGAATCTAATTGATATAGGAGCATCCCTAGTTCAAGAGAAATCTTGCATCAACCAAAAACATTTGCATTTCAATTTGTTTGTAGTTCAGTTTGTTTCCTTTCATTTTCTAGTTCAATTCAAGCAATTTAGTTAGTAGCAGTTTCTATATTTTGGTCCACATTCTACCGCAGTTGTATTTCAAACCTTGCAGAGCTGGACTTAGCACCTAGATTCATTCATCTACATCATCTATAGATTTTAGAGAATTTGGATCAAATACTGGAAAGTTATCTCTATCAGAAGATCAATTGTTTCTTAGAGCAAAGCATTCTGGTAGTCTCAGACAATCAGCTAAAGGAGATGACCTACGGAGCATCTCATGACTTGTGAAGTTCCAAGACACATAATTCAATGTTCTATAGTTTCTAACCAACTTTTCCTAAGATCTAAACTTCATTCCATTCATTTATGGAGGAGTACTTCATGTTTAGGTCTGACATATCCATGTACACATGTTACATGTCTTCATTGGAGTTTGTGATCTTCCTTGGCCAATGCAAAGGAATTTTTTGTACCAGAGATGATATATATTGATGTAATAGATCCTTAGGAAAGAAGCTCATGATATAGAGATACTTGATAGTTTAGATTTTGTGCAAAGGAGTTTCAAAGCTATATCTTGTGCATGTTATGATATTTTGTAATCAAGCCTATGAGCCCTAATTGTAAGCCTGCATGTTGCCGGTCGATTTGTATTTGAATTCTATGATATACTAAAGGGCTAAATCTAGATTTGTTTCATATCTTTGAGTTGTTTCTATTGTGTTTACTCTAGCTACACAGTCTAGATAGTTCATTCTATGAACCCTCCTACCATGATTGCACCAAGTGGTATCAAAGTGAAAGTTTGAATCTTTGGGTGTGAATTGACAAAAGTTGGCAAAGGAATTCTATAATATCTTGTTGTGGATAGATCACTGAATCTAAGGTAGGTTATCTATGTTGTAACTTGTTGGTGCCTGCACCTGGATTTAAGGTTTCAAACATTTATCTATAGGCCCTTTCATTTTTATCAAAAAAATTTTGAAGTCTCTCGGCCTGCCAATTGTATGCATGTATCTTTTTATGTGCATCACCTCTTATACGTGTCTTTATATGTACAAGTGTAGATGTACATAGGCCAGACCCAAAAGGAAGTTCAATCAGCTTCAAAAAGTGCAAAAAATATTTGTATGCATCATTGTATGCATATTAGGATTGTATGTGTCATTCCAATGCATTTCCAGGCATGCAAAAAAGGTTGTATATCATAGATTCCTAGAATATTTCATGCTTGTATGTAAAAGTTTGCATGTACATGAGTTTGTATGTTTGATTATACAAGGCTGATATGCAAGGTCAGTATACAATGGAAAAGATACAAGGGACAGACATACAAAGTGTTATCACCAAGACAATGCACATCGACGGCTCTATCCAAACTCTTTCTGATGGGTTGATAAAGATACAAAAGATGCATGCAACGAAAGAACCAAAGGGTGGGGTCCACCAATTATATATATGCTTGTTTTTATGTTCACATATGCAATCGAGCATACAAGGGAATATGCAATCTTGAGATGCAAAGCTCAGACCTGAAATGAATATGCATTCTGGTTGATAAAGGTAGAAGTCTGACTATATGAATGTTTTGCATGTATATTCACAGTTGTATATGTGATAAACAATGTAAAGATACAAAGGCGCATATACAACTCAGACACGAAAGGAGAATGTGTTGTGGCGGATAAGTGGTTGGCGTCCGCAGGTTGTATATTGCACATTGTATGTGCAATATACAAGGCGATATACAAAGAATAAAGACACAAGTCGAACCTGAATACAATTTCAATTTGTTTCATAAAAATTTGGGGTCTGCCACTTGTATACATTGTGATTGTTTGTATATACAATTGCATATACAAATGTAAGATATAAAGGTTGATGCAGTGGTCCGATAGCAAGAATGGATACATTAGCTCGTCGGTAGGATAATGCTTATCAGTGGACACTTCCAGGGTCTTTTCGACGGCCGATGGAGATACAAGTACTTAGTGGTTGCCAACCAGTCAGGTACTGACACGTGTCCAAATGAATTTGTATGTGCATGCTTTTGCATATACAAAGATTTGAAGGCAAAAAAAGCAAAAAAGGGTGAAAAGGTAAAATGTATTTTCATGCTGCGAAAAGTCAAAAAGGAAAAGGTTGCATGCGTGGCATGTTTTAATTGGTCAGCAACTTTTCAGCATGATTTAAGGCCATTGATTTTGGCGATAGGGAGGAGATCGATGGCCTTGTTTCAAAATTTCATAGGAGGGTTTTCCTATGCATTGTGTTGTTGCATTTCAGGTGGGAAGAAACTGCAAACCATTGCTGTATCCTAAAATCAATAGGTTGGCCATTAATGGTAGTATTGCAGAGGTATGGTCAATTGATTAATAGGCTAGCTACCATCTTAAAGGAGAAAATCTTCAGGTAGCTACACATCTCCTGAGTTCAACTGCTCCTTCCCTCTTCTTCTCCCTGGTGCATTCAATGTTCTTGGCACCATTCTGATGGTGCAATGTATCTGGTGGCATCTCGAAATGACCATGTGATCAATGCTGAGTGCATGTTCTTTCTATATAGCAAACTGTGTCACTCATTTTTCTAGTTGTGGAAGACTTGGGCAAAAGTTTTGGAGGGAATAATGAAAACAAAGCTTTTTTGGGTTGTTCTATCTCATTTTGTGAGTTTATGAGTTGCATTTGAATGCATGTTGCACATATTTTTAGTTTCATGTCATTTTTATATGAAAAATGCTTCATGGCATGTGTTTAGCTATTTGTCTCCATTTGTTGTATGCATCCCTTCTTTTGAATCTGGTTGCTAAGGGTTCCTCAGATTCTAGAATATAGATATTTTGTATTGCATGCTTGATCTGTGACTTTCATTCAAGGAGTGGATTAAACTACTTTAGGTTAAGTATGAGGAAGAATGTATGTTAGCTGGGATATTCATAAGTAGAGATAGCTAAATACTCAGTCTTGGGTGATGTTTGTAAGGCAAGTACCAATCCAACCCCTTCAAACTTGAATCTCTGTTGAGTTTGTGCAAATCATTCACTTGTATACATCTAGTTGACTCATTGCCCTGAGATAAGCACTGGTCTGCCCTTGTTTAGTAGTTATGATCCAAAACCCCCTCTCTTGCATCTAAAATTAAAACAAATCATTTCATATTTCCAACTTGTTAGTTTGTAGGAGTAGAAATAGGACCCCTGCATACTCTCATTCCTAATCAGTTAGATATGTCCAAGAAAATTGCCAACCTTGTGATTTATCACAAAAATCTTGGTCCAAACATGAGAGTATTCTACCTGTTCTAAAAAGCTAAATATTTTTGTTGGGTGAGTCAAAGTTAAATCTTTAGCTATAGGGATATGAAGGGGAAGCAACTCATGCAGCCTCCTATATTTGTTGGCTGAATCTACCTATGCATTGGAACTGGCAAACCCATTCCCAATTCAGAGAGAAAGACCCAACACAATTGATCACCAATTGTGAGGTAGTTGTCACCTTCCAGCTTGATCACCAAATTTGAGGCAATTTTCACTTGAGGAGAGTCCTTGCTATTGGAATAATGGCTAGTAGAATGGATGAGATGATAGAAATGATGAAAACAATGAGAATTAAATTAGATTCCATCAAGGAAGATAGGCGAAGAGGATTGACATTGAGACCTAATGTTGAAAGTGATGATGAAGAGGAATTTCAATCTATTAAACAAATTCGCAAAACCCTAGGAGATGATGAAGAAGAAGAATCAAATCAAGCCAAGATGTTACGAGCTATTTCAAAAATTAGAAAAAGACCTAGAGTTGATGTACCTAATTACACTAGCAATTTGAACCCTAAAGAGTTGATTGATTGGATAAATGACATGGAAGAATACTTTGAATATGAAGAAGTTGAAGATCTAGAGAAAGTGAAATTTGCAAAAACAAAGTTGAAAGGACATGCTGCTATATGGTGGAAAGAAGTTCAGTTGGATAGAAACAAAAGAGAAAAAGAAAATATTACAAATTAGGATAAGATGGTGATAAAATTGAAGAATCAGTTTATACCTGCTGACTATGAGTTGGAATTGTTGAAGAGATTGCAGAACCTAGGACAAAAGGAGAAATTTGTGAAAGAGTATACTAAAGAATTTAATAAGATGATCATAAGAATAAGACATAGTGAAGCAAGCAAGGAGAAAGTTGCTAGATACATCAATGGACTAAGGTTAAACATTCAAGAAGAACTAAGTTTGGTAAGTCTGACATCATTGGAAGAGGCATATCAATTGGCACTGAAGGTTGAAGAGAAGTTGAATAAGAACCATGATCAGAGACAGAGAGGTAGAGGAGGTCAAATTTAGAGAGGTAGAACATTTTTCGGAGGAGAGAGATCATTTTTGTAGTAGAACAGACAAGAGATTGCATTCAAGGAGGACAAAGATAATAATTCATACCAGACAGATGACATAAATTTCTATCAGAGAGGAAACCCTAGTGTATACTGGAATGAAGGATATAGAAGAGATGGAAGAGGAACTGATAGGGGAACATTCAAAGGCACTTGTTTCAAATGTGGATGTGAAGGACATAGAGCATTTGAATGTAATCAGGGGAGTACAAGCAAGAGGATGGAAAATAGTGGAAGAGCAGCCTATGTGGAAGAAGAACCTATTGGATCACCAAGTTTAGTTGTTAAACCTGAGAAAGGAGAATCACTTGTGATGAGGAGAGAACTATTTCAAGAAGAGACAAATGAGGAACCGCAACAAAGGAAAAGTGTGTTCAGGACCAAATACAAATCAGGAGGCAAATATTGTAAAGTTGTTATTGATAGTGGTAGTTCTGATAACCTAGTTTCAGAGGAGATGGTGACTAAGTTGAAGTTTGAAAGATTGAAACACCATAAGCCCTATTAGATAGCATGGATTTAGGATGTTCATAAGGTACTGGTGAGTGAGTAGCATTTGGTGAATTTTCATATTAGATCTTATCATGATGAAGTCTTGTGTGATATTATGCTTATGGATGTTTGTCATATTTTGTTGGGTAGACCTTGGTAGTAGGACAAAAAAGCTATACACGATGGGAGAAATAATACATACACTATAATAGAAAATGGAAAGAGAATTACTTTGATTCCTTTGGAAGATGATCCTAAGAGTGAAATATGTGGGAATGCTAGAATTTGTTTAGTAGATGGAAGAAAATTTATGGATGGTTTGAGATATGAGAATATGTGTTATTCTTTGATCCCTAAGAAACCTAAGAAAATGGGGAAGAAGATTGAATCACAGTTGAAGGATATAACTGAGTTACTAATAGAGTATGTAGACATCATATCAGACAATATACCTGAAGGATTGCCACTAATTAGGAGCATCAATCATCACAAGGACCTTATACCTTAAGCTAGTTTGCCTAACAAAGCAGCACCCAGAATGACACCAACAAAGGATGATAAATTGAATAGATAGATACAAGACTTGTTGAGGAAAGGTTTGATTAGAGAAAGTTTGAGCCCTTGTATAGTACCTACAGTGTTAGCACCAAAAAAGGATGGAGAATGGAGAATGTGTACAGACTCTAGAGCAATCAACAAGAGCACAATTAAGTATATATTTCCTTTACCTAGGATGGATGATATTATGGATTGTTTGAGTGGAGCAAAATATTTCACAAAGATAGACTTGAAGAGTGGATACCATCATATTAGAATCAGAGAAGGAGATGAATGGAAGACTACTTTTAAGACAAATGAAGGATTTTATGAGTGGTTAGTGATGCATTTTAGATTTACAAATGCATCAAGTACTATCATTAGGTTGATGAATGAAGTTTTGAAGAAATTCTTGGGTAAGTTCATTATTGTATATTTGGATGACATTCTAATTTTTAGTAAGACAAAGGAGGACCATTTCCAATACCTTAGACAAGTATTATAAAGACGAAGAGAGGAGAAATTGTTGATAAACATCAAGAAGTGTAGTTTCATGAAGCAAGAATTGGTATACTTGAGATTTGTGATTTCTCTAGAAGGTTTGAAGATGGGCCCTGAGAAAGTGAGAGCAATTGCTAAATGGCCTACACTAGAGAGCATTGGAGAGGTTAGATCATTTCATGGATTAGCTAGTTTCTATTGGAAGTTCATTAGAAATTTCAGTTCAGTATGTAGCCCTATGATAGAAATAGTGAGAAGAGATAGAAAAAATTTCAAATGGACATCAGAAGCAGATAAAAATTTTGAATTGTTGAACCAGAAAGTGACAAAGCAACTTGTGTTGGCACTACCGGATTTCAATAAGGTATTTCAAGTAGATTGTGATGGAAGTGGGAATACAATGAAGCAGTGTTAAGACAAGAAGGTAGACTTGTAGCATATTTCAATGTGAAGTTGAATGATACAAGGAGAAAATATTTAGTTTATGATCAAGAGTTCTATGCCATAATTCAATCCTTGAAGAAGTGGAGATATTACTTGTTTCCTAAGGAGTTTGTGTTGTATATAGATCATCAAGCTTTACAATATTTGAATAGTCAAGGAAAGTTAAATCAGAGACAAATGAGATGGGTAGAGTTCATGCAGAGTTATACTTTTGTGTTGAAGCATAGGAGTGGAAAATCAAACAAAGTTGCAGATGCATTAAGTAGGAGAAGGAACTTATTGATAGATATAAGAGTTAAAGTAATGGGATTTGATGAATTGAAGAACATGTATGATGAAGATCTTGATTTTATAGAACCTTGGAAAGAATATCAGGAACCTGTTATGATAGATAGGAGTAAGTGGTTGGACTATTTCATTCAAGAAGGCATGTTGTTCAGAGGAAATCAGTTATGCATCCCTATAAGTTCCATGAGAGATAATTTGATCAAGGAGAAACATAGTGGTGGATTAACAGGACATTTTTCCATTGATAAGATAGTGGCTTTGGTGAGTGAAAACTACTTTTGGCCTCAGATACATAAGGATGTTAGTAAATTTGTGCAGAGTTGCAGAGTTTGTCAAGTTTCAAAAGGGAGTAGTTAGAATACTAGCTTGTACAAACCTTTGATAGTACTAGAGAGACCTTGGGAAGACATTAGCATGGATTTTGTAATGCGATTGCCGAAGACACAAAGAGGACATGATTCAATATTTGTAATGGTCAACAGATTTTCAAAAATGGCACATTTCATACCTTGTAAGAAGACAACTGATGTAGTGCATGTAGTTGACCTATTTTTCAAGGAGATTGTGAGATTGCATGGATTATCTAAGAGCATAATTTTAGACAGAGACACCAGATTTCTTGGATACTTTTGGAAGACACTTTGGAAGAAGATGAAGACAAATTTGAAGTTTAGTTTAGCATTTCATCCACAAACTAATGGACAGACAGAGGCAGTGAATAGGAGGTTGGGAAACTTGTTGAGATGTTTGGTTGGAGAGAAGACAGGAAGTTTGGATTTGATTCTTTCACAAGTAGAGTTTGCATATAATAATTTAGCGAATATGAGTACTAGAAGAACACATTTTGAGATTATTACTAGAGTAAACCCTAGAGGAGTTACAGAGTTGAGAGATATCAATATGGAAGAAAAGAGAAGTGCAGAGGCAGAAGAATTTGTAGGACACATGAAGACAGTGCATGATCAGGTTAAGAAGCATTTGGAGGATATGAACAACAAATATAAAGAACAAGCAAAGGAGAAGAGAATACATATGAAATTTGTAGTTGGACACATCACCAAAGGAAGATAATACAAAGAATATCTTGTGAAGTGGAAAGGCAGATCAGAAGAAAATTCATCTTGGATTTCTTAGGCTGAGGTAAACCTCCTTGGTTTTCCTCTAACCCCTGCAAAGTGAGGGACTCACTTTTTCAATAACCCTAGATGTCTGATGTAGGAGCATCCCTAGTTCAAGAGCAATCTTCCATCAACCAAAAACATTTGCATTTCACTTTGTTTGTAGTTTAGTTTCTTTCCTTTCATTTTCTAGTTTAGTTCTGGTAGTTCAGGTAGTTCAGTCAGTAGCAGTTTCTGTATTTTGGTCCACATTCTACCATAGTTGTATTTCAAACCTTACAGAGCTAGAGTTAGCACCTAGATTCATTCATCTACATCATATCCATAATTAAGAGAATTTGGATCAAGTACCAGAAAGTTATCTCTATCAGAAGATCAATTGTTTCTCAAAGAAGAGCATTCTAGCAGTCTCAAACAATCGGCTAAAGGAGAAGACTTACAGAGCATCTCATGACTTGCAAAGTTCAAAGACACATCATTCAATGTTCTGTGGTTTGTGGCTGACCTTACCTAAGATCCGTAATTCATTCCATTCATTTGCGGAGGAGTGCTTCATGTTTAGGTCTGACCTATCTGTGTACACATGTTACAGAACTTCATTGGAGTTTGTGATCTTCCTTGGCTAATGCGGAGGAATCTTTTGTACTAGAGATGATATATATTGATGTAATAGATCCTTAGGAAAGTAGTTCATGACATAGAGACAGTTGATAGTTTAGATTTTGTGCGAAGGAGTTTTAAAGCTATATCTTGTGCATATTATGATATTATGTAATCAGGCCTGTGAGCCCTAATTGTAAGCCCACATGTTGCCAGCTAATTTGTATTTGAATTCTATGATATACTAAAGGACTAAATCTACATTTGTTTCATATCTTTGAGTTGTTTTCATTGTGTTTACTCTAGCTACATGGTATGGATAGTTCATTCTGTGAACCCTCCTAGCGTGAATGTACCACTAACCTACCTAAAGTGTATTGGAGAAAAGCTATACACACTGTTGTCTACATTCAAAACAAAGTTCAAGTCAAAGGTAATGGTACTAAAACTCCTTATGCATTATGGTATGGAAGAGTTCGCATAGTAAAATATTTTAAAGTTTTTCGAAGCAAATGTCATATCAAAAGAGATGAAGAGTTAGGAAAGTTTGATGCTAGGTGTGATGAAGTAATTTTTCTTGGATACTCCACTAAGAGTAAGGCCTACCAATGCTACAATAAGATATTGAGAATGATGATTGAGAGTGCTAATGTGAAGGTTGATGAAGACAAGGAAACAACATCAGATCTAAGTGGCTATGAATCAGATGAACATGTTGCTAGAGTCAATAAAGAGAAGGTGGAACAAAAGGATAGTCAAGTTGAAGAAGGAAAGGCTCTGACAAGTTTTGTTAAGACTCCCAAGCATGTAAGGATTAATCATTCTGAAGATCAAATCATTGGTGACAAAAGCAAAGGGGTATTAACAAGGAAAAGAGCTGCAAAGGAACAAATGAACTATTGTTTTTTTTCATAGATTGAACCTAAAACTATAAGTGAAGCTTGCAAAGATAAAAGCTAGGTAAAATCCATGGAAGAAGAAATGATGCAGATAGAGAAGAAACAAACATGGGAATTGGTCCCTAGACCTGCTGATAAGAATGTGATTGGAACCAAATGGGTGTTTAGAAACAAGATGAATGAAAATGGAGTAGTTAAAAAAAAAGAAAGACTAGTTTGGAAAGGATACTCTCAGGTTGAAGACATAGATTTTGAATAGACTTTTGCTCCTATGGCAAGGATTGAAGCAATAAGAATGTTCCTAACATTTGCAGCACACAAAGATTTCAAAATGTACTAGATGGATGTGAAGTATGCATTCTTAAATAGAGACCTAGAAGAAGAATCTTACATTGAACAACCAGAAGGATTCTAGTTATCAAACAAAGGTGACATGGTGTGCAGACTAAAGAAATCTGTGTATGAACTCAAGAAAGCTCCTAGAGCCTAGTATGCAAGGTTGGAGAAGTATTTGATGCAATTAGGGTTTAGTAAAGGTACTCCAGATAGTAATCTCTATTTCAAAATCAATAATGATCAAATTTTGATTGTTGTAGTCTTTGTTGATGATATTATCTTTGGAGGCAATGAAGGTATGTGTAAGAATTTTGTAGAGGAAATGTAAAAGAAATCTGAGATGTCTATGTTTGGTGAAATCAATTTCTTCTTTGGACAGCAAATTACTTAATCAGAAAAAAGAACTTTCATTTATTAGTCCGAGTATGTGAAAGAATTATTGAAGAAGTTTGGAATGGAGGATTCTAAACTAGTATGTACTCTCATGGTAACTTGTTGCAAGCTGAGAAAGAATGATGAATCACCTAAGACTGATTAGAAAAAGTATAGGTCTATGATTGGAGGGCTACTCTATCTAACCCATACCAGACCAGACATGACACATGTAGTCTGTCTTGTTGCAAGATTTCAAGAAGATCCCAAAGAGTCACATGTAATGGAAATCAAGAGGATTATGAGATATTTGAAAGGCACTTTAGACTATGGATTGTGGTATCCCAAAGATACTGATTTCAGTCTTAGTGCTTATAAAGATGTAGATTACAAGTGGAGGTGCTTTCCTCTTGGGTAACAAATTAGTTTCATGGATGAGAAAGAAGCAAGAATTAGTTTCTTTGTCTATTGCAGAAGTAGAATATATTGCTGCAGCATGTTGTTGCACACAAGTGCTTTGGATGAAGCAAACATTGAGGGACATAAGGGTTGTGTATGAAGAACCAATTTCAATCTATTGTGACAATACAAGTGCTATAAACATTTCAAAGAATCTAGTGATGCACTTAAGGACAACATATATCAATAAGGTATCACTTTATAATAGAAAAGGTAACAGAAAATGAAGTAAAGATGGAGTATGTATCTACAAAGGATCAAATTGCAAACATTTTCACAAAGCCTCTGCCTATGGATACTTTTGAGTATCTTAGGGAGAAGTTAGGGGTTATTACCCCTCCTACTCTAAACTAATATGCATAAAGAATGCATCAATCTAGTGGTGTCCAAAGTTCATCTTTTGATTTCGATTGATGTTCACTAAGATACCTCTCAGTAGGAGCTGGTAATTATTGTTGGTACAAGTTTTTGATTAAGAGTAGTAAGTGTTGCAACATTGATGACATGGGGAGTTGTGCAAAAAAGAGAAAAGATAAGGTTTGGCACCCTTTTCCATTGATTTCAAAGGAGGATAGAAGTTCATGTGAAAAAACTATGAAGAAAGTTGCAGTCAGAAAAAGTCTCAAGTAAAGGTGAGCAAAGAAGCAAAGCAAGTTTGATTGTCTTGATGGTTTTTCACATCATGTGTTGCCATCAATGACAAAGGGGGAGATTGTTGCAAGTATGAGTAGTAAGTGTTGTTATTGATGTCAACACCTAAGAATTTTATTTGAATAAGTCTGAACAAGTATTTGAGGAATAAGTACAAAATGTAGAATTGCTTTATCTACCAGAACAATACAATGTTTTGCCCCGTATATCCTGTAGATTGAATATCTTTTCCTATGGATTGGAAGTAATGTTAAGGGATGTCTGTAGATGCTATGTTTCAAGTTTGAGCCTCTAGTGTGAAGATTTGAGTGACTTGTATTCACCAAAGTAAAACCTTTTTTTTGTGTATTTAATGGTGATAGGGAGAATGTATTTTTCTCCACATTTAAGTTTCACAGTCTGTAGTTCTAGAATTAAGTTTGTGATGATGATATGTGCCTTTAGTTCAAATGGTTTATGATTTAGTGCTCTGTAAGTGATCTTTCCTTTATGATAGTGGCTGACAGTAAAGTTCAAGTGCTCCGATTTTAAGAATCTTATGGATTAAGTGCTTAGAGGTTGTGTGGACATTCTTGGTGATTGTAATGTGCTTGTGATAGTCTCTAGATCATGTTCCTACATTTTGATTGGTCTACAAAGTATAATCTAGATCATGCATGAAGCATGTTCCTAAAAGTTTTAGTCTTAACTCTAGTCTTTACCAACTTGGTTGTTTTCACTACTTGCAATTACAATTTAAATATTGTGTAAGCATGTTGTTGTGTAGAGGATTGCATTTGAGTCCTAGCTAAGGCTTGGTATGATCCACATTCATTTATCTTCTCCCATAATTGATTTTGGTCCAGACTTATCTTAATGTATGTATGCATGTTTGCCAACCTTCGAGATTATTCCAAAGATTGATGATTGTAATGCCGACCTTGATGTAAATTCCAAGGTTGATGAATTATATAAAAACATGAAATGAAATCATGAATTTGCATGAGGATGAGAAAATGGAAAGACAAGTGTGAAGTGTAAAAGTAGAGCAGAGTAGAGGATACTTATTGTGTTTCAATGGAACTGAACTTTGGCATAGTGTAGATGCTACTATCTCAGTTCACCAATTTGGCAGTGAGCCACCCACCGACAATGAGCCACCCCATTGGTAGTGAGCCTCTTCATTTGCAGTGAGAATTTTGGGTAGTGAGCCCTAAGGTAGTGAGCCTCTCATTTTCAGTATTGTTATAACATATTATATTGTGATCTAACACTCACCGTGGTTTTTCCCCTATGGGGTTTTCCACGTAAAAATCTAGTGTCTTCTATGTTGAATGTGTGAATGTATTTAAGTTTTTGTTTTCATGCTTTCATGGTTAAGATACAAATTAAGTGTTATTTGGTTGATGTGTTAATGGTTTTGAAATATTAGTTACAACTGATTCAGCCCCCCTCTCAGTTGTATAGTGCTTTTCAATATACTATTCCCTGCAACTCAACTCCATCTAGATGCGAAACCTGTAACATGCAATCACAAGGAGAGTGGTTGGAGGTTGTGGTGTTTAGAGACTTGCCTCAGTCAACATCCAAAGAGAAATTCAAGTCTTTCAAACACCGTTGTCAGATAAAGAGTGTGTATCCCTATAGGATAGAGACAAAACCAAATTGATGAATGATTCAAACACAAACAAATATCACCTTAGAAGTGTAGATCTCACATAAATGAAGGCTCTTCAATCACATGAGAAGATGAAACTAAATCTACAATCACAAACACAATAAAAATGCTCTGCTCTGCAACAATGAATATCATGGATGCTCTAAAATCATAAGTTAGCCAAAAGTTCATAATCATCTTCTAGTTAGCTTCTAGTTTTCAAATGAAACACTAAACGTGCTTATAAATGCAACTACACACATTCTTGCTAAGAATTTCATAATTCAAACTTGAGATGTTGGCATAGGACCTAAGTAATGGTCATAAAACTGACATTTAAATTTAGGGCTGACCCAAATGAGGGTAGGACTAGGGCTCTAGCGCCCAAGTCCAACCTCCCAATTTTAGTCAGGGTTCATCAATATAGCATCCCCTAGGTCCTATTTACCATAACACTTAAGGGTTTTCTCATCGAGAGTTAAAATTAACATGCAAGATGCTTATAATGCATTCTAAGGACTCCAGAGCTAAACCTTAAGAGGGAAAAGCCTCCAAGGGGAAATTTTTTGACGTAATAGATTCAACAATATTTTTTTGGGCTAGGGCTAGGATTCACAAAGATTTTATAGGTTTTTTAGGAGGGTTCCTAAATGTTATCCCTGCCATGCACCAAGTAGATGCTTCACCTACCAACTGATAGACACCCCATATTACCTTGGTTATCTTAGAGTAGTTTATGATCTCAAAATACTTTTCTATCTCTATCAACCAAGCTTCTGCAACAACATCACTTACTGTTCCATCAAACTTGGTGGCGTCAGATTCTTCATATCTCTTGATAGCTCTAAAGAAAGTCTATTTCTCCTTTCTTCTTGAGACTTAGTCTTATCAACATCCTCCCTTTATTCACTATGAGAACTGGGTTCATGGAAATAATCATCATCCCCTTGATGCTAGTCCTCTTTTTCTCCTTCAGGTGTGCCTTGGCCCCTCACTTCATATTCTAGATTTCTAAACCTTTCCTTGGTTTCATTCAACATAGTCAATATTTGATCCAGATTAGTCATTGGGTTTTAAGAAGGACTTGTCCCTCCTTGACTATCTCCAAGATTTGTTCAAGTTCAAACCATGATGATACTCTATATCACACCTCATATTCATATTAAGTTATAGATTAGAACTCATAAATAATGCATCTCATTAATTCAAAATTCATCATAAAATCTATTCATAATACTAAGATTTTCTGGGTATAAATACATCGTTATTTAGATAGATAACTCAATAGGACTACAATTCACTATCAGTTAAAGGATATTCCTGAGATTCTTCTTCCCCATAAGAATCTAGTAAAACAAACTTAGAGGGTGGATGTACACATAGGTACTCCTTCAAAACCTCTTTTCATAAATAGGGGCATCACGACCACACTCAAATGGCATGTTTTGACTAGCAAACAAATTACTTAGTTTAACTACATGAGTAGGAACAATGGGTTTCTTAGCCAGTTTATTGCATTGTTTCCTTTCTAGTTGAATATTCTTAAGAGCATTAGCCAATGTTTTAGAGTCTTCCAACCATGCACCTTCAACATAGTTAATATGTTCTTGGAGTTTTACCTCCTCAGTTGGTTCTTTCTTAACCACTATCTTGGGTAAGTTCTAGAGAATAAACTTCCTAGTAGTTTTATTGGTTCTTCTCTAGGCCATTTAGGCATAAACCAATTTTAAAACATTTACCAATCTGCTAAATGTTAACAAGTTTTCTCGTAGTGAGCTCCTAGGTACATGTGTTGAACATGGTAGCTCTGATACCATATGTAACATACCATCTCATACAACTTGGAATTACTCACAAAATTTACTAAGAAAGTAAATGAACATGTTTAAACATGAATGAATTTTTTGTCATATGAATAATCTCATAGAATTGATTACATATCTTTTCTGAATATTTTTTGTTGGAGGTGTGTTCTACACCTTGTATAACATTGATATTATTTTATTATGTAAAATGAATATTTAATTGTGGTGCCTCATGTGATGTGTTTATCCACATTAGATATTTATTTGAACGCCACTTGTAATCATTGTATGTAACATTGGGTTAATTAATTTATTTTTAATTACTTGATTAATTGGGAAAACTTAGTACCAATAATCAAATGTGGGGTCAATGGTTTTGTAGACACGTGGTTTTGGGAAAAATGGTATTACATTACCACATGTTGTATTTGTGTTAGATTATGTCTATAAAAGTAAACACAATGGTAGTTGTAGAGGTTGGCTGAGTTAGCCATTCAGCTTGTTGGCTGGGTTGTAGCTTCTCTTGCAGGTTGGTTGTGTAAGGGTTTGAACCATGGCATGAGATTTATGGTTACATGCTTATTCACATGGATTGTAGGTAGAGAGAGCTTGATGTTTTAGAGGTGATCTCTGCATATGTATTTGTTGTTTATTGCTGAATAATACATGAGAGATGTATGCTTTTGGAGGCTGGGTTTTTACCTCTATGAGGGTTTTCCCAGGGTATATCTTTTGTCACCATTGATGGTGTCATTGTCTATTTCTTTTGCATGTGGATTTATGGTTTATTGCACATTGAATTTCTTATTGGGTTATGAGGAATTTGTCACTATGGCTACATATTTCCAACATTTGATATTAGAGCTTGGTTTCCATGATTTGGGTGAAAAACCTTGGCTATGAGTGGATATTTGGTGTATAGAGGAATCCATGGTTTTGCATGGAAGGAACGAAGGCATTTTCATGGTTACAAGTCTATTTGTAGTCTTGGGTTGTTGTAGATCTAAGGTTTCATGGACATTTGGCATGTGGGTTTTTGGATTTGAGCTATTTGCATGGAGGGTTTTGGAGGTCAACTTTTGCAAGAAGCCTCCTAGGAAAAAATAGACCCTGCCATTAGATTCAAGAGTTATCATATGTGAAGAAAACATATCATTTGCCTATATTCAGAGACAAAAAAAATGCCCTAGTTGATGCCCTAGGAGGAATCTTGCATGGAATCTATGGTATAGTCATACCATCATCTGACGGATGCCTACGCAGGTACAGTTGTAGAATTTTTTAATAATTTTTTTCCCCTTTTGCAGAAAAATGTTACTAAAAAATATTACTATTTTTCTGCATAGCAATGTCTACAATTTTATTAATTTTAAAAAATAATAATAAAAATGAGGGGGGCTTGTACCCCTCCTATTATGGCGTACGCCTACAGAGGTTGGCACTGCTGCACTGCCTGCACGTGCCATACAACCTAGCAGGCTACAGGGTACTCCTGCCAGTAGGAATCCTGGGGTCAGCAGGGCTTAGCTCCCTAGCTCCTAGCCCCCAGTCTGCTGGAGTAGGGCCCAGCCCACCCGTGGGGGTTATTAAACTTCAATTAAAATATTTCAAAACATTAAACTTTCAAATGAATGCAAAAATTAAACTTGTTTTATAAACCTTTCAAATCCACCATTAGAGCACCACCACAGTGATGCCAGGGTGCTGCTGCTACTGGTAGGCCACTGGTGGGCCACTAGCTAGCCACCGACTAGCCACCCATTGGCCACCAGAGGGCCACTAGGGCCTGTCTTTTGAGCCTAGGAGGGAAAATTTTTTCCAGGATCCATAACTTCATCATACAGGGTCAGAGTTTCAACTTCTTATAGTCAATGAAAAGTTCTCTCCATGTACTATGCACTAGTGACATATATTTTTCCTAATTTTACCATTTTGACAAGATTTTTCTAGTTGGAAGCTAGATGTTGCTTTTGAGCTTTGACTAGGCATAATAGGTGCATACGAAGTCAGATTTCAGACTTCTTATAGGTGTTGGAAAGGTATTTATGAGAAATACATAGTGGAGTAGGTTTGGAGATGATATTCTAAGGTTTGTATAGATTATATCAGTTTGAGCTACTTTTTAACCCTTTGACTTTTGGCAATTTTGTGAGTCAATGGAAAATTGAATATGGGATGATTTAGTGTTTGAGCCATTGTAGACTTACATGTTTATCTCTGAATATCATTTATCTCTAAATATCCTTGGTTGACAACATTATACATATATTAGTTTACATGCTACATTGTGAGATCTACAGGTTGTGCAGTGTTGTAGTTTGTCTATGCCTACAGGTTGCATTTATGACTTGGATGTGGGATTGTCTATGCCCATAGATGTTTTAGTGTTGATGCAGATTCTAATTTGTGGCTTGGGTTAGTCACATGTTGCATTGGTTTTCTTACAGTCATATGAGATATAGAGAGAGATGGTATTACATGATACTATCATGATATGGGACCTATGTTTGTTAACTATATGGTATAGTTGTGTGAGACTTGATTGGAGTTTGGTGCAGGTACATTGGGTGTTGATCATGGTGTCATGGAGGTTCCTTGTTTGGTTGGAACTTTGGCATGACATGGTTGTTTTATAGGTATAGGTTTGGTGGTGTTGTATTGATGTTTGGTTTATAGGTTTTGTTCATCTTCTTGGTTTTGGAGATTATGGTTTACTCAACCTTTTGGAAGCTATGTTGTTACAGTAGGATTCCTTGATTGTGTTGAGGCCATGGATAATCTTCAAGTAGGAGATGATTATCATGATGTCATGGATAGCCTGATTACAGGTTTTAGTGGGAGCTTTTGACAATGATGGGTTTGATGGTTTGATGTTTATGTTGTTTCCATGTATAGCTTGGTATCACACTTTAGTGGGAGCTTTGGCAGGATATGATTATCTTCATGTGATTTGGAGATGTTGACATCTTGGTACCATGGAGGACTCTTGGAGTCTTTGGTTAAGGTGTTGGTTATGGTTTGTCAACTTTGATAGGTTATCCTTGCTTATAGGATGGTTGGTATTATGTCATTATTTACTCTTGATACAAGTTTAGAGTGTTGGCATGATATAGGTTCTCTTGAGACAGGATGTGTGCATTAGTGCATGTGATCTTCCTTTGAGGAGATGATTAGTTCATGATGTCATGATATGTTCCTAGGTTATGGAGACATGCAATGGGAGATTTGACTATGATCTTGATGGTTCTCTTGGTATATGGTACATTGGTCATGTGCTTGGGAGCTTCATGATGGTACAGTTTTGCACTTAGAGTTTAGCATGGATTGATCATGGAGGTACTCATGTACACTTGGAGACTTAGGTGAGGCTTGAGTTCTCTTCAATTAGAGACATGTGTTGATATGGTTACTCTTTGATGAGGATTTCAGCAGCAAGAATGAGGAGCCTACACCTTGGTTGGATGTGAGTTCAACATGGACAGGTTGAGGAGATTGTTCTTCGAGCGAGTCTTTGAGGCTTGGAGTATCCCAGAGGAGCAATCTCATACCCACTCTTGGTCCACTCAACGGTGAATGATTTGATAGGTATGCCCACCTAATTTTCAAATGTATTCTTTAATTTGTATCTTCTCATGCTTGAGTCTTTAGCTATGGATTATGGTTGTGAGGACTTGGTCGAGGAGTAGATGCATGGATTTCATTAGTTATCTCATTATGTATGCTCCCGAGTTGTCATGAGACCATTGATGTAATGGAGATGGTTAGTGGCTTTGGGCTTATTCCCACTGTTGGGATGGTTATGAGTTTGGTCTACCTTTTGGTTTGAGAGGCTTGCATCTTGTTATTGGATGTTGTGGAGGCTTGTTGTTTATGGGTTGTAAAGGAGATCATACTTTTCATAGCTATATCACACTTGTGTGGATAGAAGGACATGGTTATGATTTGTAATTTCTCTTGATTGGTCTTATTCTTCTTCCTAGATATTTGTGTTCACATGGTATTTGAGTTGAGATGTGTATGGGGCTTTTGAGTCTCTCTTGTACTTCTTTTGCTTATGATGTGGAGGATTTGGGAGAGATATGGACTTGAGGAGAATTATGTTGCAACTATTTAGTTTGTAGATTTTGCATGTCTATGTGTATGTTCTTTGACACTATGTGATAGAGGATTCAACCACATATTCTATGTGAGTTCTATTAGTGGATCTTTGGATGCCTTGATCTATTTTCAGATTTGACATTTACTCATGTAGTGGGAATTTCAAGATGTATATTATTCCTTTGTTAAATGTTCTCATTATGTTGCAATGTGGAGGGTCTTGAGGTTTGTTATCACATGCTTTGTGTTGTTACCTTGGAGGACTTCTTTATGCAAGATTGAGTATATACAGAGACTTGTTATCATTATGATTTGAGTTGGATATGTTGAAGGCATAAGGTCTACTTGTTATCTCTGGTATACCCTGGTTTGGAGGTATGGTTAGTTGAGGAATTAGCAACTAGCTATGGTTTCTATTTCAACTATGATTGATCCTTGTCAGCTACTCAAGCCTATTTTTACCATTGGATTCAGTGCTTGTTTCTTTCTTCTATGTGACAGTTTAGTGTGGCATCTCTTTGGAGGATCTTATTCTTCATGAGGCTAGATGGAGTATGTAGAGATTCTTGTTTGAGATGGTGGACATCTTGATTATTGTTGTAGATATCTTGTTTCACATGGAGTACATGGATGGTTATATGGTATATGTTCAGCACACATGATGGTTTCCCTTGATGTTTTGAGTTTACATGTTGATCCCTTATGCAATGTATACAACAAGTGGGAGAATGTCAAAGTAGGTGTGTTGTACACCTTACATAACATTGATATTATTTTATTATGTAAAATAAATATTTAATTGTGATGCATCATGTCATGTGTTTAGCCACAATGGATATTTATTTTGGTGCCACTTGTAATCATTGTATGTAACATTGGGTTAATTACTTTATTTGTAATTATTTGATTAATTGGGAAAACTTAGTACCAATAATCAAATGTGGGGTCAATAGTTTTGTAGACACATAGTTTTGGGGAAAATGGTATTACAATACCACATGTTGTATTTGTATGATCTTATGTCTATTAAAGAAAACACAAGGGTAGTTGTAGAGGTTGGTTGAGTTATCCATTTGTCTTGTTGGCTGGGTTGTAGCTTCTCTTCCAGGTTGGCTTTGTGAGGGTTTGAAGTATGACATGGGATGTATGGTTACATGCTTGTTCACATGGATTGTAGGTAGAGAGAGCTTGATGTTTTAGAGGTGATCTATGCACGTGTATTTGTTGTTTATTTCTAAATAATACATGAGAGATGCATGCTTTTGGAGGCTAGGTTTTTCCTAGTATGAGGTTTTTCCTAGGGTATATCTTATGCCACCATTGATGGTATGATTGTCTATTTATTTTGCATGTGGATTTCTAGTTTATTGCACATTGAATCTCTTATTGGGTTATGAGGAATTTGTCTCTATGGCTACATCTTTCCAACATTTTTCAACCTTGAAATTACAATATATTCAAAGATTAAATCATAGTGAAATCATTTCTCTGTACAATTACAAATTATTTGCATGTGGCAATTTGAATAAATTTACATAAGTTGGAAGTGGGAGGTAGGGTGGGTGACTTTCCACACTTTTAGTTGTGGAAAGTCCAGGTCAAGATAATTTTGCCTAAGTGGACTGATAGATGGAAAGAATCAAATAGTTGCTTGGTCAAAAGACTATTGTACTGAAGAGATCCTCGACCTTAAAGGGAAGGTAATGAATAGGCTTAAATTATTGACAAGTTGGAAATCTTGAGTGATCATTTTATGAGTTAAAAAACCAAAATAGAAGGTCGGTTGCCTCTCAAATTTATGATTACATTTAGTTATGAAGGGAAAGCCAAAGGGAGTGAGTTTATATCGACACTCGAGTGAGTATTTAGGAGAAAGGATGGTCGAGAGATCTTCAACACTTGACAAGATCAAGAAAGTTGTAGTGATAGAGTGATGTGACATTCCCATCATTACTTTTAGCTTGCCAAGCATTCCCATCTATCTACAGAGTCCTTTTAAGGTGGAATAAGCAAAGGAAAGCCACATTAATCTCTAGACATGATGGAGAGAACAAAGTTTGTTATCTATCTCTCTATAGATTGCATTAGGTGCAGCATAATGGATACACTAATCCAGCTGGTAAGCATGAAGAGGCAGATGGCATTTTTAGGCAAGGTGATGGATCAGCAATTGAGAAGGGTCCTCTTGCAGAATGACACACTGATGATTGGGGCAGCAAAGACGGTGTTGGGGAAGTAGTTCATAGAATAAGGTGAGAGATATAGAGTCAACACAGACATTAGCTCTAGGTTTGTAGCTACCTTACTTGACCTAAACATTATTAAAATAGAGGTAGACATAATAGCACATCAGATGTTTATACCAGATGTGCTGGGGGGCCTGTAAGAAACTGATGGGTTTTGAATATTGGCCTCTTTTGTGTTGTTTTTATATGCTTTTAGATGTTTTTCATATGATCTTCTGGATACTTTTTAAGCATTACCATTAGATATGTTGTCTTTTAATACATTTTGCAAAACTTTGAACCTATTTTGTTAATATGAAATATGGTGATAATATTTATCAATTGAATGATTTGAACATGAGTATGCATGCAACATAGATGAGATTCTATGGTTTGATTATGAAGGTTATTAGTGTGCATATGTTTTGCAAATTAACCCCTATGCAACAACAAGCACATGACATCAAGGAGAGAATAATTTGTAGCAAGTCACGGAATAGGTGAATTGAAGGAAGTTGAAGTCAAGGTGCCAAAAGTGTAAGCATCTAGAATCTGAACATGAATCATTATGGGAAGGAATAAATGTAGAAGAAGTAGACTTATTCCAATATTCTAAATGCAGCTTATGTGTTTCTCATATGAGCTATTGCATAGGAATTCTTATTTGAATAGGATTATCCTTCCTCTGTTTGGTTAGAATTAATAAATCAATCTTAACTTTGTATCCTAATATGTAGGAATGGATTAGTGATTGTAGTTAGTTGGTAATTGGATAAGACTCTCTCATTTTGTATAAGTTATGGGATGAGCTTAGAGTCAAGTTAGTTACCTAGTTATCCAGTTACTAAGTTGTTAGTTTTTTATTCAATATTAGAAGATACAGTAGTTAGTTATTGCTCCAGACATGAATTGTTGAAATGCAATTATTGAATACAATCTACAAAGAAGATTTTATTTGAAATATTTTTATGATATGAAATGAATGGAACTATGTGTTATGTGGATGCATGAGTATTTGAGTTAAATTTGATTTCAAGCTAAGTGAGTCAGTCCCCTGAGCTGGCCACTCAAGGTACTAATCTTCACTTCATTTATTTTCTTATTCATTAATGCATTCTTGTTAAAGTTATTTTCTATTATTTTATAAATACATTGTGAGTTAAGTAGAATACTCTGATTGTTAATTATAATAGTTTGGTTCATGAAAAAATGTATAATTGATCTATCTTAGTCCTCTGGAGGTTAGCATTAGCTTTCTCATTATTTTGAATTGTTTTATATTAGTCCTGCATTTTCTATTATTAGCAGTTATCTACAACTTATGCTGCAAGTACCCATAGCCACTAGGTTCTGTAACTATTTTTACTATTCTTGTATTTATGTGAATTCTAGCAAAGTAAGATAATCCGAGTAGTTTTGAATAGGATATTTTAGGAAAATATGTGCCCCTAAGGGCACATATAGTGCAAGTGTCATCATAAGCTTACCCTCCTTTGTTGATGATTTAATGTAGGTGTATAATGTCAAGTGGATTGTTTAGATAGGTTTACCTTGATAGGCTCATTTTACATGTTTTCATAGCTTAAATTTTGATTCCATCATTAGGGTTGATAGATTGACTTTTCAAGAAACACCAAAAATTGTACTAACATTGTGTAGGACCATTGATATACAAAAGATAAATCAACTGTATGCAGAGGTGGAGAGACAATCGAGGTAGATTCCTCCCTTCAAATTATAAGGACAGAGAAGATACTACTGACTTTATCAACTATACAGTTGGAATTGATGAAGAAGAACATATTCTTTCATCTTCATCAACACCTTCTAAATCTTCATTAGCTTCTTCTGGACAACTACAGAAGGGACATTTAGAACCATCATAGATGCAGTAGTGGATGATCCACCAAAGCAAGCAACGTTTGAGTTTCCTATCACTGATCAGGAGAGAGCTATAGTGCTGAAGAACATTCCACCATTAGTATTACCAGTCTTCTATGGCCTAGTGACAGAGGACCCAGATACGTTTCTCTTTGATTTTGATATCTTGTGTAGGATTTATGACTACACTCCAAGTGCTCACAGGCTTAAACTCTTTTCTGCCACTCTCAAGGATGCAACCTTAAGATGGTTTATGGGGTTAGGAAAAGATGTCATTCTAGACTGGGATATAATGAAGGAGATATTCTTGGAGAAATATGAAGATTACTGCAGAGGACATGATAGGAGGAGAGATGACATCTTTAGGTTGTTGCAAAAAGAGGAGGAGCCACTGGAAGATTATGTTGAAAGATTCCAGTTTGCCTTAAAGAAAAACCCCTAAAAGAGATTGTCTGAAGAATCATTAAAGCTAGTCTTTTTGAGAGGGGTTAGTGATGATTGCATGGATGCCCTAAATCTCATTGGGTAAGGTGATGTTTCTCAATTACCTTTTGAATTAATTTACAAATTTTCTAGAACTTATTCAAGAACTTTTACTAGAAGACCAAGGAGAGAAAGGACATCCATCACAAGCAAAGCAACCAATGTAGTTTCAAGAGTGGAAATCACTAACTTGTTGTCCAACATGAAGAAGGATATCATCAGCCATATAGGTACATAGCTAGACACTCTTCACATTGAGAAGAAACAAGAAGAGGCATATTCAATGCTTACTAAGTACTGCTCCAGTTGTAGACAAAGGAAGGCCAATTGTAAATGCAAGAGGGTGGCTAGTATCCAACGAGAGAAGGTTGGAAGGCCAAAATTTTAGCCATTTGAAGGAGAGGATGGATAACTATTCTACATAGCTCAAATGAGACCTTGGTAGCAAAGATAAGGTATGCCCTCTAATTCACTTAATTTCAATTGACCCTTTCAAGCTGTAAACCAAAATTTCTCTTCTTGGAATACTCAACCATGGCCTGATAATCAAAATCTATGGCAAAACCCAGAATGGCCTACTCCACAACCTAGTTGGAACCAACAGTAGCCAAACCCATGGCCCCAACAATGTTTCCAAGGTTCCAATTATAACCCCTAGTGGCCTACGTAGCAACATTAGTGGCAGCCCCAATGGAAGATGGGCCAGCAATGGCAACAAAATGCAAATTACTAGCAACCTATGCTTCCATCTCAACCCCAGTAGCCAACAATAATGCCTCCATCCACTCCTCAAACTCAACCTACTAGACCTACCCAACTCCCTACCCAACCTGCACCTAACCCTAACAATAAGCCTGTTCAACAGGCTTATGCTAATAAAGTGATGCAATACCTCATCTATGGGGTAGCGGTTACTAATGTTCATCTTAGATCAAGAAAGCAACTTGCAGGCTCTTCATCTCCCCAAATTATAGAACTTGAAGATGAAGAACCCATAGAGGAAGCCTCAAAAAACCCACGTTTAGAAACTACATCAAATTAGGACCCTTAGACTACTTCACATCCAAAGCCTCCTTTCCCTAAACACTTGGCCATCCAGAAGCAACCAAAATAGACTGAAACTGACCTTATAGGCCAGTTAAAAGATATAAGCATAAAATTTCCCTTAATCCAAGCTATCAAAGATATTCCTATCTATACTAAGACTATTAGAGATCTCTGCATAATGAAACTAGGAAGGAAGAGAATGGACCCAAAGATAGTCCAAGTGTTGGGTAACCTTGCTAACAAAATGCTGGGGAATATAATTGTCCCTTAATATACAGATCTAGGTAGTCTAGTAGTGGACGTAAAAATCAATGGGACTCTAATTAAGAATACTTTGATAGACTTGGGTGCTAGAATTAATGTAATGACCAAGGAGACAATGCAGATGCTGCAGTTAAACAACCTCAGGCCTACTTAGACTACTTAGACAGTTTTGCAATTAGCTAATAGGTCTACAGTTAAACCTAAAAGAGTCATTGAGGACTTGGTACTTCAATTAGATTCCTAGGAATATCATATTGATTTTATAGTACTATAGCCCAAGGTCAATCTTACTGGTTATCATCTTATACTAGGTAGACCATGGCTTGCCGCAACATATGCATTTATAGGTTGTAGGTCAAGAAATATGATCATATCCAATGGGACTATGACCAAGAAGTTGGTGTTATATCCACCAGCCCAACCATACCATGAACTTGAGCATACAATCTAGCCTACCTTGGATGATGAGGACATCTATTCACTACAAACCTTGATGACCATTGAATGCAACCCCTTTTTGGATATCCAAGATAAAGATGAGATTGTAGCTCACATTATACAAAATGACTGCGGGAGGCATCCACAATAGCAGGACTATCTATCCTACTTACAAGACCCCTTGAGAAGCATAATACCCACTAGTTCCTCAGAGGAGGTATCCCAAATATTTTATAATTTATTACCCCATCAATGCTTACTAGTAACACGTAGCCTTGATTTGTCCTCTGTACAAGAAATGTCTAAACAATTAGAAATCAAGCCAAGAAAGATGTTGATTGTTAATAATGCATTGACTGATGAACAACAACAATCCCTACATGTAGTGTTGTAGGCACACTTACCAATGTTGCATGGGATTACAGTGACATGAAAGACATTCATCTTGCTTTATGTATGTACAAAATTTACATTCATGATGGCCACAGACCTTTAAGGCAGCAATAGAGATGCATGAACCCTGCTCTAAGAGAGATAGTGAAATTTGAACTTCAAAAGCTTTTGGATGCAAGATTTATATACCCCATTTCAGATAGTGAATGGGTTTCACCATTGGTAATAGTTCCCAAGAAAGGTGGCAAATGGCAAGTTTGTGTTGACTATAAGGAACTAAATGCTGCCACAAGGAAGGATCACTTCCCATTGCCATTTATTGACCAAGTTCTTGACTCTTTGGCAAAGAAGAAATATTTTTCATTTCTTGATGGCTTCAATGGCTATAACAAAATCAAGATTACACTAGAGGATCAAGATAAGACAATGTTTCCCTACCCTTGGAGGACCTATGCATATTTTGTCTTGCCTTTTGGTCTGTGTAATGCTCCAGCCACGTTTCAAAGAGTAGTACTCAATATTTTCTCTAATTTTGCCCATGACACATGGATATTTACATGGATGACTTCACCACATATGGTGAAACATATGATGAAGCCTTACACAATTTGGAGAAATTTTTAAAGAGATTCCTAGAGCACAATCTATCTTTGAGTAATGAAAAATATTTTATGATGATGATGACACAGGGCAATGTCTTGGGACATTTTATCTCATGTGCAAGAATACAAGTTGAACCAAAGAAGATTGAAATCATAACTACCCTGCCTATTCCATAAAGACAGAAGGATGTAAGGAGCTTCCTTGGACATGTAGGTTATTATAGGTGGTTCATTCAAGATTTTAACAAAATTAGTGCCCCTCTGTTTACTCTGTTGACAAAAGACATTGACTTTGAATGGACACCAAACTGTCAAAATTCATTTGAGAAGATTAAAGTAGCCTTTACACAAGCTCGAGTTCTAAGAGGTCCAAATTAGACATTACCTTTTCATAACCACATTGATGCATTAGACATTGCCTTTGGAACAGTCTTAGGCTAGCAACAAGGAAATAAAGAGTATGAAATATACTATATCTACAAAAACCTACAGGTAGCTGAGGTGAACTACACTATGATAGAAAAGGAAATGTTAGCTATTGTTTATGTCATTAACAAATTTAGACACTACATTACTGGCTATAAAGTGTTCATTCATACAGATCCTACAACAATAAGATATTTTATGAATAAACCAATAGTGGGTGGATGACTTGTAAGGTCATTGTTATTATTGCAAGAATTTGACATAACAATAGTTGACAAACTAGATAAGGCTAATGTGGTTTCTAATTTTCTATCTAGACTGCCTACACAATCAACATAAGGAGTGGTTGATGACTCTTTTCCTGATGAGCATATATTTTCTCTAAACATACACAATCCATGGTATGTAGATATAGCTAATTATTTGGTGACTGGGTAGATTCCAAGTTACTTTTCTCCAAGGGAGAAAAGATAGTTCACAAATGCTTTCCTTATTCTTGGATTTCTGGATTCCTATTCTACACTAGCCTAGATAACATTATGAGAAGATGTATCAGGGAGGATGAAGTGTTTGACATATTGAAGGCATGTCATGATGAACCCTACGGTGGACATTTTACAGCCAAAAGGACAACCTTCAAGATCTTGACAATAAGATATTACTAGCCAATGCTGCATAAACACTCTGTCAAGTATACTACAAGTTGTGATCAGTGCTAGTAAATGGGGAGACCTACAAGAAGTGATGAAATGCCTTTGTGGCCCTAAATAGCATTAGCTCCTTTTGCTAAGTGGGGGTTGGATTTTGTTGGACATATCTCTCCTACTTCAAACAAAAAGGAATATATATTGGTATGCACTAATTACTTAACCAAATGGGTGGAAGTTAAAGCTTTGTAGTTTTCCAAAGATGGAAATGTGGAAAAATTCTTATATGAGGAAAACTTCACTAGGTATGGTGTACCTAGGGAGATAATGACTGATCAAGGACCACAATTCACATCAGACTTAATCACCAAATTGGTGGAGGAGTATCAGATCAGACACAAGAAGTCTACCCCATACCATCCTCAGGCTAATGGTCAAGTCGAGGTTACAAATAGGGAGATTGAGAGTATATTGATAAAAATAGTAAAGCTTCATAGAAGAGATTAGGTTTCTAGATTACCAAAAGTTGTTTGGCCATACAGAACCACATGGAAGAAAACTATAGGATTCACTCTTTATGAATTGGTTTATGGCAAGACAATAGTACTACCTATAGAGTTCAAATACAAAACTCCAAGGATAGCTATAGAATTAGGAATGGACTTGACAAAGGCTCAAAAGGAAAGGTTACAGCATTTGAATGCTCTTGATGAAATCAGATTAGAAGCCATACACCACACAGAGGTTATTCAGAAGAAAAGAATTAAATGGCATGATAAGTATATAAAGACTAAAGAGTTCATTGTTGGTGATTGGACCCTTCTCTATGATTCTAGATACAAAGATTTTAAAGGAAAGCTTCAATCTTGATGGCTAGGACCATATGAGATTCAATAGGTATTCCCTAATAGTGCAATCCAACTACAAACCATTGATGAGGTTAGGTTTTCATTGCTGGTAAATGGGCATAGGTTGAAACTTTATAAGAAACCGCTTCAAAAAGATGATTTTATTATCTCTCTAACAAATAAGTATGGTGTTCACAATGATATTGATGAAGGCTCTGAAACACATAATGATGTACCGATAGAAAGAGATCTACCCATCATGTCTAGTGATGCAGAGGTTGAGTTGCATGACTCAACCCCTATCACTGAGACTTAGTTTTTATTGCTTTGCACATCACATGCACACACATCACACTACCCATGGTGAACACAGTTAGCACTAGAGGGACCTGTTCTTCACTCTAAGTTGGGACCTATTATAGTCGAGACCTGAAATAATGAATATATAAACATTCAGTTGAGACATGTACTAGAGGAACCCATAACAACACATGTCTATTGAAGTCTTCAACATACTAGAAAAAAGGAACCTATTTTCCTATGCATTTGATTTATTCTACACATGCTTCATTCATTTTGAATAAATCAAATGCCCAGCACAAAAGTTTTCAACTTAGACTCACGAGTTGTTTGATCAAGCATTGTGAGTTGTCACCTCACATCACTTCCGAAGTACCCACCACCTTAGCATTCAATCTCATACATTTCATTGTGCTCACATCAAATAAATTCCCAACACATGTTTTCCAGTTCTAAGGTACATTGATTCCTTACTTCCATATTGTATGTATAGAAGGTAACCTTTAATGATTAACTTAGATTTCTTTTTATATTCATTATTACTATTCGTTTAATTTATGCATGTGAAAATATATATCACCATTCAATTTCATAATTACTCTTTTAGTCCTATCAATTCATGTGTGAAGTGAGGTCACTTCACCCATTAGTTGGGGGGAGGGGTATAATGGTTAGTTAAAATTTTCAATTTTCACCACCCAAGACCTTAGAGTTATCAGATAAAATTCTGTCATTTTTCCAAATAGTTGTCAGGTAGAATTCTATGTTGTTTTTCTAAATATAGTAGACCTACCCTGTTTCATCCAAATTGTGAACTATTACCCCATGAGTGAGCTAAGATACAAAATTTTGCATACAAGAGAGCTCCAAAAGTTATAGTTGGTGGGGAATCGAAGAAGGCACAAGAAAAGGCAACAAATTATAGGTTCTTCTAAAGATGGTGCAATCGAAGTTGAGAAAAAAATGAAACCTTTTGAGGTTGCAGAGTACAGAGACAATGGGAGGTGATGTTGTAAGACAAGAACCATCTACACATAAGGAAATATTAGAGGATGTGATGGTTCTAGCACTCTTCACTAGAGTGGGATGGATAGACTACTTCTTGAAGCTAACAAAATATGAAAATGAAATGGTGAAAGAATTTGTAGCTACATTGCAGTATGATGAGGCAACAGTTAGGGAATTGGTTGTAGATGCTTCTAAAATAGCCATTTCCTTAGTTATAGAATTGTCACGTATAGGGTTTGAATATCCAGCTCGTGATGATGCAACTACAGCAAGAGAAGAATTCTGTAAGCATGGAGAAAACCTGGACTCTTCATCCTAAGGTACAAAGAGACTGTCCCTTCCATGCTTTTGGGGAAAATGTGCTTCTTATATCATTAAATACTTTACCTATGATGGTTGACACAATTTGTTATATATTGTACACTTTAAGGTGCTAAATCACTTACGCCATGATAAGTTAGTCAATGTTCCCAATTTCCTCTATAACATGTTGAAGAGGATGGCATCCAAATATCAGATAAAGAAAATAGACACCATGTTGTCCCATCATTGCTTAATGGCCCTATTTTTTAAGAGAAGATTGAGAATTCAACATCCACAGGTTTATTGGAATGCCTTTAAACAATGCACAAATATCACAAAACTGTTGGAAATACATGAAGTAGAGGATGAACCTCAACATGAATTAGAACTTGAGATTATACCTGAACCTAAGATGAAACCGAAGCAAGAAGAGCCACAAGAGGAAAATACTCTAGAAGATAGACTGGTGGCAATAGAGAAACCGTCATCTTCTACAAATGCTAAAGCTATGAGAGGTGCTGCTTTGAACGACATCTATTAAGAAAAAGAGGAACAAGAAAGGTGTTAAGAAACATAAGAGCACTATAAAAGAAGAGGATGTAGGGGAGAATAAGAAGAAGAGGAGTAAAAAGAAGATGAAAAGTGAAGTCAAACAAGAAACTATTCCTCCCAGGGGCTCAGGAAGGTTGAAAAGGAAGAATGTTAAAGAAAGAATTGTTAAGGAATAGGAGCAAGAAGAAAAGGGTGAAGAACAACAACACCAAGATTCAACATTGTTGGACATAGACTCAGACAAGGAAGGGGATGCACCTAAGAATGTCTATGTTGATGTTCATGAAAATATCAATGTGCCTGATAAGAGGAGAATATATGTTTCTTCATCTTTTGACTTTGATTCAAAAGATATTTTCATTGCAAAGAAGATGGGGAAGTCAGTTCCTAGTAGTTTTGCTAGGGAAATTTTTGATATCATTGGGGATAATGATGAAGGTTTAAATTTTTAAAATTAAAAAAAACTATTAGAGGATAGGAATATATGAAAAGAGCTTCAAGAAGCTCTTGATAGGATAAAGTAATTGAAAAAGCAAGTAAAAGGATATGAGGAAAAGGACAAAGAGAAGGAGAAAAGAATACAGGAATTGGAGGAGAAAATCCAAACCTATGGCCATGGAACCAACTTGGATCTATTAGCACAGATGGCCGAGAATAAAACAAAAACTAAAGAGAATGAAGTACTAAATACACAACCTCATGTAGAAAGGTCTCCAACATATCACACCACTTTGTCTTTGGGCTTTGAATTGATGAAACTTACTAACAAATCCAAACAAGAAAAAGAAAGTTGGGAGGAAGAAAAACAAACTCTCAATGCATCACTACAAGGTAAGAATTTGTAGTTGAAAAGGTTGGAAGGTAAATTGACAGAGGTAATAGATAGAGCCATTCAAATCATTGAGTGTAGTGTTAGGGTTCAGGCAGATTGAATTAATAAACACTAATGATTATATGTAGATTAAATAACCCAAATATAACAATGAAGAACAAGACAAAAGAGATCAACATAGAAATTTAACGTGGTTCACCCAAAATGGGCTACATCCATAGAAACTCAGCAATCCAATGATTTAATTATCCAGTACAAAACATATTACAATCTCATGAATTCCACACCACAACATACATCCCAACCACTTATAACAAGATTTTTGGAAGCTTCTTGAATTAAGGTTTTACAATGTCATTTTTCTTTTTTTGGTTAACAAAAAATTAACAACCGACTCCAAATGGGTAAAAAAAGGGGAAAAATTATGAGTGTACAATATTTGCATGATTAGTCACCACATACCAACAATCTCGCACTTGGAGACTGATCAGGCTCCACATCAAACAATCTCCCACTTAGAGATTGATCCTGGACAACACTGCTGCACTTACAGCTCCCACTAGATTATAGGCCTACCTAGTTTCTTATATCCACCATTATTAGTCATGAAGGACAATGGGAACTGATAAAGAAATAAATTTCTCCCATGTAACTACCTTTTGTGAACATATCTGCAAGATTCTCACTTGTGCAAATTTTCTCCAGCTACAACTATCCATATTCCAAAAATGACTGGATAAAGTGGTATTTGAGCTATATATGCTTAGTTTTTTAATTTAGAGCTGAGTTCTTAACAAGATGAATGGCACTCTAGTAACAAGATGAATGGCACTCTAGCTATTAGTGTACAAAGGGCTATCTTCTTGTCATTGCCCCAATTCCTCTAGAAAATGTTGTAACCAAATCATCTCCTTGGTAGCTTCCATAGTAGCAACATACTCCGCTTTAGTGGTTGAAAGTGCAATAACCTTTTGCATCCTTGAAATCCTACTGACTGTAGTACCTCCTATAGTAAAAACATACCCTGTAGTACTCCTGCTATCAATATCACCCACTAGATCAAAGTCAACATATCCTTTTAGAGCAAAATTTGTTCCTCCAAAACATATTTTCTTTGAAGTAGTACCTGTCAAATATCAGAGAATCCATTTTACCACATTCCAATGTTCCATTCCTAGATTGCTCATATACCTGCTCACAACTCCCACTGCATGTGCAATATCTAGCCTTGTGCATACCATTGCATACATCAAGATGCCAACTGCTGGTGCATATAGTATCTTAGACATTTTGTCTCCCTCCTCTTGTGTCTTTGGACACATCTCCTTAGTCAACTTAAAATGACTATGCAAAGGTGTACTAACTACTTTTGCATTCTACATGTTAAACCTTTTCAACACCTTCTCTACATACTCACTTTGAGACAAATAATTTTCTATTTGTCCTGTCCCATGCGATCCTCACACCAAGGATTTGTTTTACTGCACTCAAATCCTTTATAGGAAATGAATTTGCTAATTTATTCTTAAGTTCATTAATATGCTTCATGTTAGACCCAACAACAAGCATGCCATCAACATAAAGCAATAGGATAATATAGTTGCCATTACCTAATTTCTTAAAATAAACACAATAATTAGAATGACATCTTTTGTAACCTTGTTCAACCATAGAACTATCAAATTTCAAATACCATTGCCAAGGTGCTTTCTTTAGGCCATACAAACTCTTCTTCAACTTGCACACAAATTCCTCCTTACCCTTGAGCTTATATCCCCATGGTTGTTGCATGTATATTTCCTCTTCCAAATCCCCATGGAGAAATGTTGTTTTCACATCTAGCTATTTAAGATGCAAGTTTTCCACACCCACAAGACTTAGAATAGTTCTAATAGAAGTCATCTTTATAATCAGAGAAAATATTTCATCAAAATCTACACCATCTTTTTGTACAAAACTTTTTACCATGAGTCTAGCCTTATATCTTTTCTTGCCTCCATCTTCTTCCTTCAACCTGTAAACCCATTTATTTGGAAATGCTCTTTTACCTACAGGCAATTGAACTAAGTCCCAAGTCTGATTGTATAGCAAGGAATCCATTTCCTTTATCATGCCTAGCTCCCACTACTTTTTGGTATCTACCTTCATTGCTTCTTCATAACCTTCAGGTTCACCAGAATTAGTTAATAATATAGAATATAATGATGGAGAAAATCTTTTTGGAGGTCTACTTATCCTTGTAGAATGTCTAACACTTGCAAGAGTTTATGGGATAACTTGTTGCTAAGAAATAGGTACCATTGGCATTTTATTTTCTATAATCTCATCCAACACCACATATTCCTTTTTGTCTTGTTCATGCTTTGTTCCTTGCAGTTGATTCTTTTACATGACCTTCTCATTGAATATAACATCTCTGCTCCTAATGATTTTATGATTTTCATAATCCCATAACTGATAACCAAATACATCTGCTCCATATCCAATGAAGGTACATTTTTTTAGACTTAGCCTGAAGCTTGGTTCTATTTTCAATATCAACATGGACAAAAGATTCACAATAAAAGGTTTTCAAAAATGAATAGTTTACCTTTTTTCTCGTCCATACCTCCTCTAGAATGCCACCATCCAAATGATTTGAAGGTCCCCTATTTATTAAATAAACATCAGTATGTACAACATCTACCCAGAAGTGTAATGGTAGTCTAGCATGCAAAATCATGTTCCTTGCATGCTCCATAATGGTCCTATTCATCCTTTTAGACACACCATTTTCTTGTGGGGTTCTAGGAACTATTTTCTGCCTATAGATTCTATTATATGAACAGTAATTTTCAAATTCTCTACTACAAAACTCACCTCCATTATTAGATATGAAACACTTCAACTTTTTTCCTATCTCATTCTCAACCAAAGCTTTCCACTTTTTAAAAGTTTCAAATACTTCTAATTTTTGTTTTAGGAAATACACCCATATTTTACTAGTTGCATCATTAATAAAAGTAACCTGATAGGAAGATCCACCCAGAGATGATGCCTGAGCTAGTCCCCATACATCTAAATGCACAAGCTCTAATTTCTCACTCTTCTTTTCTTTCCCAACTTTGAGAAATCACTCTTTTTTGTTTTCATAAACACAATTTTTGCATAACTCCATACCAATCTTCTTCAGACCTGGTAGAAACTTTCTAGAGTGAAGGATCTTCATCCCTTTCTCACACATGTGCCCAACTCTATGGTGCCACAATTATGTTTCTGTCCCTATAGCACATGCTATAATTGTCTCAGTAGAAACTATTTTTGTAGCATCTAAGGTAAAATAAGTATTACTAGTACACAAGTACAATGTGCCTACCTTTTCACCTTTAGCTACTACTAATGCACCTTTAGTGTGTTAGCCTTGTTTTCAACTTCCAAAACTTAAACTTTTCGCATATCAAAACCCTTGTGCCAAGTCATCTTTTCAGTTACAATTTGCCGATGTCATATGTCTCAATCATGTCAATAACTCATTAACTAGATGTCATACTTTGTCTTGTTCATTCAATATTATCCCAAGTCAAAATTTACGTTGCATCGGCTTAGTAATATTATTCGTTGCATCCACTTTCATTTTATACTAAGCTCACACCAACTTTTGTTTTTCGCAAAGTCCACTATGCATCAACTTTTATTTCTCACAAACCTTGCGTCAATTTTGTCTTTCACTAAGTTCATGTTGACTTATGAGTTTGGCTAAGTTTGTAAACATTTTGGCTTTTTGCTAACCAAAACCAATGTGTGTAACTTTTCATGTTGGGAGAAATAAAAAGTGGGGAATCCATTTCTTTTTTTGCCTTTAAATAACACCTCCACATCTACCAAATTCTCTTACATGCAGGGAAAGTGTTTTAATATTCTTGAAAGTGCCAATTATGGGCATACAAATTCTTCTAACCAAAATTTTCAAGAAAGTTTCATCTCTCAAATGCATTGATTGCAAGCTATTTTGCATTCATTTGTTGAAAAGGCTGATGACAAATTCAAGAAGTAGTTATTATAACTACTCGTATGCACATAATAGATTTGTTGGGAAGGTGTTATAAGCTTTCAAGAACATGTAATTAACATATGCATGCCAAAAGCCCAAGAACTATGTCATCATCTCCTCTCAGCATGCAACAGTTGAAATGCTCAGGTAGATATGAATGCATAATGTATAAACCACAGACAAGGTGATTGAACTGCCATGACCGCAGATTGTGCACAATATGGTTTTCATTGAAAAGGCTCTAGAAACCTTCAAGCAAATGCAACTGGTGGGTGTAATGAGAAACTCGACAAACTTTACCAACATTCTTCTCATCGCATGCCAAGATAGCAGCCTGTGAAAATCATATGGACAGGAGGTTGTTATAAGATATTATAGTTGCTAAGGCTTGAGCAGGCTTCTATGTGAAAGGTGAAGCACAGCTATAGTGCATTAAAGAATTTTTGAAAGCGTCCCTTAAAGAAATGTAATCACATGGATTGCAATAATTGAAAGGAAATCCACAAAATAGATTCATTGATAGGGTTTTAGGAATTTTCAAAGAAAATGTAATTGGCAGTTATAAAGACAAATTCAATAGCCATTTTCCTATATCATCCCAGTGCACACCAAATCAAGAAGTTAGAATCAGTGTATGGGTAATCATTAAAACATAATGAAAGAGAGGTTTTCACCAGATTGCTCTAGTTGGAAATGTTCTGTTAAGACATGCATATGAAATTTTGAAGCATGGAAAAACCATACAAATAGTTTGACAGAATGTTGAAAAGATATTTAGTTGACATGCTTTATATGTGAGCATTATCATTATTGGAAGATTGTCTCATGCCACAAAAAAGTTTTCTAAACCTATCAGTTGTCCCTATCGATGTGTTCCTGAACCTCCTATGGGTACAAGTGTTAGTTATATCTCATGGGCTCTCACCTTATGGTGTAGGGTATTCATTGAAAAGGCTTTAGAAACAGGTGTAAAACCACATCCCCATGGCTTGCCCTTGAAACATGGGTATGGAGGTCTGCCAAAGAATAATACAAAGAAGATATTTGTCAGATGTTGTAGTTGCCATTTCCCAAAAACACATGTATGCAAAATGTGGAAGCTTAGAGAAGGCACGAAAATTGTTTGACACAATGCCTCAGAGAAATGTGGTATCATGGAATACCATTATATCAGGATATGCAAAAAATGGTGATCTTGATGAAGCTTTAAAACTTTTCCAAGAAATGCCTCAGAGAAATGTCATCTCTTGGACTGCAATGATTGCAGGATATGTATAGAATGGGCTACTTGAAAAGGTGTTGGAAACTTTTAAGCAAATGCAATTGGCAGGTGTAAAGTAAAACTCCACAACCTTTGCCAACATTCTTCAATACTTGCAAGCCAAAATGGGAGCGTTGACATGGGTATGGACCTCCATATAAGAATAATTGAAATAGGATTTCAAAATTCTATGGACAGATGTGGCATGATGTTGTTTAAGGACATGTCTCCCATTACACTAAATGCCCTGCCTCTTGTCTGCGTGGAGGGTTTGAGAACAATCGATGTATTTTAGGCTTTTTAATATTTTCTTTCAAAATATAAGAGTAGTTGATTATGGCATGCTTAATGATATTGTTACGAAATACTCACATTTAAGAAAAGTGTATAATGATGTAGTTTAGACCTATGGGTTACAAATCAAATCTACACTTCATGGAATTGACCTTGGACAACTCACAGCCTACACAGAATCCAAGACATAGTGCATAGATATGTATGCATGATGTGAAAGCATAGGTGTAGAACAAGACTCCATGGCCTTTGCCATCATCCTCCCAACCCACGTCATGTATTGGAGGAGGATATGGATGCATCGACAAAGCATTTGAAATGTTTGACTTAATTCCTCAAAGAAATGTCATCTATGGTTTGCAATAATAAAAGGATATGGACAGGTAGAATTTTCATTGAAAAAGATGTATAAACATCCAAAGCAAATACAAATGGCCTAAGAAATACCCAACCTAGCATTCCCCCTATAAATACCAAAATGAATGTAATAGAAATGTATTTTGTAGAGGCGAATCAAGGGTAGGGAATATCCAAGGACCTTGGTGAGATGATCAAAACTGATAATGAGATATTATTTGTTGAAAAAGTCTTTTCAAACATTGAAGAAAATCAATATAGTTCTTGGCTTTGTTTAGTTGAATGGAAATTGTCAAATATAAGACAAGTTTTGGCTTCTCAAGAAAAGCTCCTAGAAACTTGTAAATAGGTGAAAATGAAGATTCACGCTGATTTATTACCAATCAATTTTGATGTGTTGGAAAAAGATAAATCTTTAGTTTTCAAAGCTCAAGCTATCAAAAGAAACTTTGAAAACATGATTAATATAGAGTTGTTCAATAAACAAGTTTTAAATGAAGGACTTATGGATAAATTGAATCTCATCTTTGTTGCTGTCAATTGTGGCATTGATCATATCTCATATTATCGACATAAGTTGAGTGATGTCCATAAAGATCAATCAGAATGGAAGCTTCATATGACAGGAGTGTTTGTTCCCAAAAATAAACTTATAGCTTTAGTAGTCAGGCTATTTAGAGCATACAAAACAAAGTCATCCCTTCCTTCATAGCAGTTTGTAGCAACAAAAACATCTTCAAATGATACCAAAGGTGGTAAGGATAAAATCTGATGATTTCTTGTGAGATTAATCATATTGGTCCACTTTTCAAAGTTTGCAAGATTATAGGTTTTGGTTCTCTTTCTATGAAAGTGACTTTATGTCACTCTTTTGTAATGAAGTTGAAAAGTACACTTTATTTTGGGAACTTTTGAAAAGACTGTATAAAAATTAATTAAAGTGCACTTTTATTTTCATAAAATAATTTTGGGTAGTTAGGAGAAGTAGTTATGAGGTAGTTATAAAGTTGATTACTTGAGACAAGTCTATATATACAAGGCTTGGTGTTTGTAAAAGGGGACTTTTTGTCTTTCACATTTCAAATGGTGTTATGAGAAATAGAGTTGTACAACTCAGTGTGAAGAAATAAGAGACATTTTGGATGGTGTGATCTCAAATATCTTTTAAACATTATTCATTCTTCTTATGTTGATGGATGATGCTTTCTTTACATTATCTTGCATCTGCAATGTGGAATAACAAGTAGTCTTGGAGGAATTGGTTACTAGGTAATATTTCAATGTATGTTGAATACCTCCTAAATCATTTCTTCTATTTAATACTACATACGCTCACTTTAACAGTTTAAGAAGTGTTCTTATATTGTCTTGGTGGGATTGTCAAACGTTATACAAGTTGGTTGAGTCAATGTTCATAAGCCCATTGTCTTAACCTTCCAAACCTTTCTTTAATTTCATTTCTTTCTTAAATATCACAAAAACCCATTAATTGAGGGAGATGGCCCTCTACACACAGAGGTAAGTTGATAGAAAAACTACAACTTTACCAATTGTTGGTACGTGTTTTCACTATATGTTTTCTGGGCAAAGAGTCAATATAATAATTCATATGTTATAGTGCAAATCTCTTTACTAACAAAATTTTGGTGACTCTGCTAGGGATCGAGCTGAGGCTTTGGTGCCTTTTTTTAATTCCTCAAGAATATAGAAGTATTTCCCCAGAAAAGAAGTGGTGCAGGAGCACCTACCTGACAGCTGGTCTTGATAAGGCAGTTAGTTGTTTTAGGTCTTGTTTATGTTTCCAAGAAGGTCTGTTAAGACCAAATGCATGTAATAAGGTCATGCCGATCATGATAAGATCATGCTGACCAGGCTTTTACTATTTTTAGTCAGTTTGTTAAGACAGTTGTCATGATGTATGTTCGGTTGGATCTCCCAGCCGCTTGGAGAGAGTTCCCAGCCGCTTGGAGTCGGGTCAGTAGTACTCGAAGGCAAATCTATTTAAGCCTGAGGATCGGTTAATATTGGATACAGATAGACATATCATCGATCAGACTTTGTGAGAGTGAGGCAGAGAGAGAGAAACTGATCATTGTACTTGCATCTTTTGAAATCAAATAAAGTGTTCCTGTTTGTGTTCATCCTCTGTTGCATTCCATTGCTTGATCGATTTGCTGGTTTGGTGGCTGTATGGATTCACTGATCCATTCCACCGGTTGATTCATCTGATCGGTGGAATGGTTATGTATAGTAGGGTAGATATTAGTTTGTTTGTTTGCATGTAGGTGTGTAGGATCGCGACTGAAAGGTGTTGAAGACCCTAGCATGGGCATGTGCTAGGTCGAGCTGACAAAGTGTGAAGATCACCCTGGAAGTGGATCAGGTCATTCCTGGAGGATCGGTGAAGTGAAATTTTGCTAAGGCTGAAAGTTCGTCAAACGGCATCATCAGGATATCTTGGTGAATATCCTGCAGTCATATCGGGCATCGTCATCCGGATAAGTGGAGGAGAGCATGATGCTTTCGATTGCTTGAAGTGTAAGTGCGTCGGGGTGATCATCATCAGGAGGGCCGAGGAGGAGCGTATCGGCATCAGGTTGAAGATCGGGTTGATCAAGTTGATCGCGGGCCGGAAAAACTAAGTTTGGCCAACAGCAGGATATGACGTCATCATCATCATGATATACGTCATCAGGATATTTCAGAGCAGCAGGATATTAAGCAGCTGCGGGTGACGTCATCGTCATCAGGATCTACGTCATCAGGATATCGGGTGACGTCAGCATCGAGTGAACGGTGCGAGGAGTTAAGGTTTTGTCACCATCAGGATAAATGGAAGGAACCGGATGTTCGTTATCCTGTTGATTATCATGATGTCGAATATCATGATGCTGAAGGTAGTGAAGACGGAGGTTGTCGCTGAAGTGAACAGTGGACGTCAGGAGGATGTTCGCGCTGGTCGAACATGATGATGCTGCCGAATATGATGATGCTGCCGAATATGATGATGCTGCCGATAATCGAGTAAGGTGATGCTGTTGATAGGCGAAAGTGCGAAGGCTTGTCTGCAGGAGGATATCGGTCGGCAGGTGAAATATGATGATGATGAGGATGAATATGACGATGATGATGGGCTGCAGACATCCATGCTGTATGCAAAGGTTATAGTGTGGATGCCTCTGCATCATAGTGGTATCAGAGCTCAGCAAAAGGTCTGGGCTGTTGTGTGTTGATTCTGTCACCAAAAGGGCAGAGGTAGAGTTGAGTGTGTGTTGTGTGTTGAGTGAGAGGTTGACAAAATGCCTCCGAAAGGTAGTGGGACTGCAAGGGAATTGCAGGAGATGAAGGAGAAACATGCCAGAGAGATGAGGAAGATGAAGGAGCTTGCTGAAGCACTTCAAGCCAGGCTTACAGCCCTGGAAAAGAACAAAAAGAGGGAAGTGGCAGACAGTGAATCTGAAGAAGAAGAAGATACTGTTGAAGAGTATGAAGAGGTAGCTGAAGATCTGGATGCTGAAGACCAGAAATTTGTAAAACTGTTAAAGGCAGTGCAGAGTGAGAAACCTAAGGTAAAGGTTGATGTTTCCAAGTATACTGGGAGTTTGAATGAAGATGAGTTACTGGATTGGATTGTTGCACTGGATAATCACTTTGAATGTGAAGATGTTGCTGAGGATCAGAAGGTGAAGATTGCAAAGACCAAGTTAGGAGGTCATGCTTTGGTATGGTGGGATTATGTACAGTCCGAGAGAAGGAAACAAGGGAAGTCAAAGGTCACTTCATGGGATAAGATGGTAGCAAGGATCAAAGGTAAATTCTTGCCAAGGGATTATGAAATCCAGATGTTTAAGAAGCTACAGTTTTTAAAGCAGAAAGAAAGGGATGTGAAGGCATATACTGAGGAGTTTTATAAGTTGAGTATGAGATCTGGTCATCATGAGAATGAGGTAGAAAAGGTGGCTAGGTACTTGGCTGGTTTGAGATTTAACATACAGGATGAGTTAGTTTTAGCTAACCCTAAGAATGTGGAGGATTGTTACCAAATGGCAATCAGGATTGAAGAAAAGATGAATAGGAGACAAGATAAGTCCATGAGAGGAAGAGGAAACCATAGGGGAAGAGGAGCAGCCCCTACACAAAAGCAAACCAATGAGGGTCAAGAAGACACTGGTAAAGGACAGGGACAGTCTAATTTCAGGGGTGGATGGAAAGGTAATAGAGGAAGATTTGGAGGTGGTAGAGGTTCTACTACATTTTCAGGGAAATGTTACACCTGTGGTGAGTTTGGTCATCCATCTTTCAAATGTCTAGAAAACAAAGGTTCATCATCTAGAAATGATAGAACTAATGACAAGAGAGTACAACTTGTACAAGAAGAGACACTAGAGCAAAGTGCACAGAGTTCAAACACTTATCAAAAGGATAAGGAGGCTGATGATTGTGGATACCCAGAAAGTGGAGAGTCTCTACTGATGAGAAGAACAGTGAAGATACCTGACAAAGAATCCCCACACAGAAGAGCTCTTTTCAAAACCACATGTAAGAGCAAAGGTAAGGTATGTAAGGTTGTCATTGATACTGGTTCAATAGACAACATGGTATCTCAGGAAATGGTGGATAAACTACATTTGGAAAAGATTCCACATCCACACCCTTACAAGGCATCTTGGGTAAGTGATAGTCATTCACTTTTTGTCTCTGAACAGGCATATGTGGATTTCCAGATTGGAGCATATTAGGATAGAATTTTGTGTGACATATTGCCCATGGAATGTTGTCACCTACTGTTGGGTAGACCATGGCAATTTGATAGGAGGGTACTGTATGATGGGTATGCTAATACCTATACCCTCAGGAAAGATGGGAAGACTATTAAGTTGATGCCCTTGTAGGCAGCTGCGGCAGCACAGGGGGCAGCCAAAATCATTTTAATGGGAAAGAAGGAGTTTGTGCAGATGCCTAGAGGAGCAGGCATAAAGGCAGTTCAGGACACTGCAGGGAAAGGAGTTGTTACAGACAACAAGGTGAAGAAAGTTTTCGTTGTGACTGACAGAGGTCAGCAGTAGGTTCAGAAACAGGTTTGCATACAGCAACCAGTTGAGAGGAATGACAAGGATGTTGTCATAGTTGGGACTATTGCTTGTCCCATTAAGGTTGGCAGGAAGATAGAGTTGAGCATTTCAGAAGTTCAAAAGGTAGTTCAGAAAGAGGTTCTGGTCAGACAACCTGACAAACACAGGGTATGTGAGAGAAAGGCCTACATTGATAGGCATGCGGATTTACTTGCCAGAAAGCAAGTTACAGTTCAGAAGTCTTGGAGAAGCCAAGAGACAGCAGAGGATAAAGCTGGAGCAGGTCAGAACACTGACAGGGCAACGTGTAAAGGTGGAGGACTTCCACATACTAAACTCATGGGACATGAGTTCTTTTCTGTTGGGGAGTATGGTGCAGGAGCACCTACCTGACAGCTGGTCTTGATAAGGCAGTTAGTTGTTTTAGGTCTTGTTTATGTTTCCAAGAAGGTCTGTTAAGACTAAATGCATGTAATAAGGTCATGCCGATCATGATAAGATCATGCTGACCAGGCTTTTACTATTTTTAGTCAGTTTGTTAAGACAGTTGTCATGATGTATGTTCGGTTGGATCTCCCAGCCGCTTGGAGAGAGTTCCCAGCCGCTTGGAGTCGGGTCAGTAGTACTCGAAGGCAAATCTATTTAAGCCTGAGGATCGGTTAATATTGGATACAGATAGACATATCATCGATCAGACTTTGTGAGAGTGAGGCAGAGAGAGAGAAACTGATCATTGTATTTGCATCTTTTGAAATCAAATAAAGTGTTCCTGTTTGTGTTCATCCTCTGTTGCATTCCATTGCTTGATCGATTTGCTGGTTTGGTGGCTATATGGATTCACTGATCCATTCCACCGGTTGATTCATCTGATCGGTGGAATGGTTATGTATAGTAGGGTAGATATTAGTTTGTCTATTTGCATGCAGGTGTGCAGGATCGCGACTGAAAGGTGTTGAAGACCCTAGCATGGGCATGTGCTAGGTCGAGCTGACAAAGTGTGAAGATCACCCTGGAAGTGGATCGGGTCATCCCTAGAGGATCGGCGAAGTGAAATTTCGCTAAGGCTGAAAGTTCATCAAACGGCATCATCAGGATATCTTGGTGAATATCCTGCAGTCATATCGGGCATCGTCATCCGGATAAGTGGAGGAGAGCATGATGCTTTCGATTGCTTGAAGTGTAAGTGCATCGGGGTGATCATCATCAGGAGGGCCGAGGAGGAGCGTATCGGCATCAGGTTGAAGATCGGGTTGATCAAGTTGATCGCAGGCCGGAAAAACTAAGTTTGGCCAACAGCAGGATATGACGTCATCATCATCATGATATACGTCATCAGGATATTTCGGAGCAGCAGGATATTAAGCAGCTATAGGTGATGTCATCGTCATCAGGATCTACATCATCAGGATATCAGGTGACGTCAGCATCGAGTGAATGGTGCGAGGAGTTAAGGTTTTGTCACCATCAGGATAAATGGAAGGAACCGGATGTTCGTTATCCTGTTGATTATCATGATGTCGAATATCATGATGCTGAAGGTAGTGAAGACGGAGGTTGTCGGTGAAGTGAACAGTGGACGTCAGGAGGATGTTTGCGCTGGTCGAACATGATGATGCTGCCGAATATGATGATGCTACCGAATATGATGATGCTGCCGATAATCGAGTAAGGTGATGCTGTTGATAGGCGAAAGTGCGAAGGCTTGTCTGCAGGAGGATATCGGTCGGCAGGTGAAATATGATGATGATGAGGATGAATATGACGATGATGATGGGCTGCAGACATCCATGTTGTATGCGAAGGTTATAGTGTGGATGCCTCTGCATCAAGAAGATTGGTGACTCTATCTGAAAGAAGAATCCTGAAAGATGGTTTGGTATCGAAGAACCCAGATGCATAACTTGTAGTTTCCTAAATCAGACAATGACAGTGATGATAAAGATTATTCTTTTTTTGCATCTTCTACTCAGCAAAATCAAGTTCTTGATGATCCTAAGCAAATAGTGTTTTTGAAAAGTTTCTATGGTGGCATGTAACTTGCTACTAATCAAGTTCATCCTTCTTTGCTTCAAACATTGCTGAAGATTGAAGAAAAAGATGGGAAGGAGACTCATTTTCTTTCTCATGATCATAAGCCCCTACTGGAGGAAATTCATACACCAAAAGAGAAAAGAAATTATGCTAATATATATCATTTGCATGATGAGGACAACAATGAAAAGATAAAAGTTTTTCCTACAAATGAATCAGTATTGAGGGAAGTGTCTAAAAGAGACTCATTGGAACATGCATGTACTAGAGAAGAAGAAGTTATTATATTTCATCATAATAGGACATCTCCACTGAAGAAAGAAGAAAAAGAAGTGATAGAGATGGAAAAAGAAGATTGTATGGAAGTGTGCAATGATGAAGAAGAGATCTGTCAAGATAATGACATGTTCTCAATTTCTTTGAAGGATGTCACTCCTCTTGTGACAACTTGGTCTAGTTCCATAGCTACAACCTCTGAGAAAGATTTCTATGACGTGGTTAATGATTGAGGGAATGTAGAAGAAATTTTAGATCAAAGTACGAACAAAGATCATGAAGATGAGTTGCAAGGTGTTCTCTTGACATGCATGCAATTTGAACAAGAGGAGAATGATGATGAAATAATACTGCAAGATCTTTCTCATGAAGTTTCTATCACAAACTGGTGTCTCAAGACTCCTGAAGATGATTTTCTTTTTGAAGATGATTTCATCCTTTCTCCTTTATCATCTTTTGAAGAAGAATACTCGACTATGGAAATTAAATTTACTACTCAAGATGAAGCATTGAGTACTCCCACTCCAAAGGTACAAGAAGAGCACAAGGATATTGGGTGTGAATCTACACAAAAAGAGGTTACAAATGAACTTATTCCTGAATATCCTTATTTGAGTGATTTCATTGTATGTTCTAGTTCATCATCTGCATACAATAATGTTCTAGAAGCCAATGTGAGTAATGGTTATGATAGTGATAAAGGACACCAGATTTTTAATGTTTGTCAGAACATGGGTCAAATTGGAAGCATTCAAAAGATTGATGAAAAGATATGTGTTATCTCCTCTTCATCAACTGCAGAGGAGACTTTTCAAGGTGGAAAGGTGCATAATGAAAATTCATTGCTTTCTTCTCCTCATATGCAATCCTATGATAAAGCATATCCTGAGTTGGTAATGGTAAAGAAGGGGGAATTTTCTTTTGCATGTGATGATTCAATGACAAAGGAAGACAGTATTCATGAGAAGGATCAGTCACAAAGTATTGAGTTTTCTTCGCTAATTGGTTCACATGAAAGATGTCTATTTTGTGATTTAGTTTTCTTTGATTCAAACTATCAGAAGAATTTTTAGAGGATATTCATGTGCTCGACATGATGCTCAAAGATATGTTTGAAGCTACACAAGGCAACACTAATGTGATTTGGAAGGACTCAGATATTTATGATGGGAAATGGTTGTTTGGTGCACAATTCAAAGAGTACTCATATTTCTCACATTCCATTTTTCTCATCACCCTAAAATGTCTACTGAGTGAGCAGGTGCCTCATCCATGCACATCTCTTTTTCGTATAGGTGCCTATTTTTCTCAACCTGTTAATGGCTTCACATGATCATCCTGAAGAAGTTTTTAGGTAGGAATCACCTACCATGTACATAGGTTAATTAGGAGTTTTTCTTGTGCCTGTCTTGTTTCAATTTCTATTGGTTTTTGTCTTTTACTTCATCTCTGATTGTCTTTGTTGTTTGTCCTTTTGTCTCGTTGGAGTCTCCTTGTTTCCCCTTGTACATCATGTTATCTCTTGACTCTATCTACCCAATGGATAAGGCACTATTCATTTCTAGAGATTCTAGGTTCATCTTGCATCCACAAGGTCCTTGTCCCCAATTAGAGCCAGCTGTTGGCCTTATTTTCAACATCCCAAAATTTAAACTTTTAGCACATCAAAACCCCTGTACCAAGTCATCTTTTCGGTTACAATTTGCCGATGTCATATGTGTCAATCATGTCAATGACTCATTAACGATATGTCATACTTTGTCTTGTTCATTCAATATTATCCCAAGTCAAAATTTATGTTGCATCGACTTAGTAATATTATCCTTTGCGTCCACTTACATTATATACTAAGCTCGCATCAACTTTTATTTTTCACAAAGTCCACTATGCATAAATTTTTATTTCTTGCAAACCTTGCATCAATTTTTGTCTTTCACTAAGTTCATGTTGACTTATGAGTTTGGCTAAGTTCGCACACATTTTTGCTTTTTGCTAACCAAAACCAATGCGTGTAACTTTTCAAGTTTGAGGAATAAAAAGTGGGGAATCCATTTCTTTTTTTGCCTTTAAATAACACCTCCACATCAACCAAATTCTCTTACATGTAGGCAAAGTGTTTTAATATTCTTGAATGTGCCAATTATGGGCATACAAATTGTTCTAACCAAATTTTTCAAGAAAGTTTCATCTCCCGAATGCATTGATTGCAAGGTATTTTCCATTCATTTGTTGAAAAGGTCGATGACAAATTCAAGTAGTTATTATAACTACTCATATACACATAAAAGATTTTTTGGGAAGGTGTTATAAGATTTCAAGAACATGGAATTAACATTTGCATGCCAAAAGTCCAAGAACTCTAGCATCATCTCCTCTTAGCATGCAATAGTTGAAATGCTTAGGTAGATATGAATGCATAATGTATAAAGCATAGACAAGGTGATTGAACTGCCATGACCGCAGATTGTGCACAATATGGTTTATATTGAAAAGGCTCTAGAAACCTTTGAGCAAACGCAACTGGCAGGTGTAATGACAAACTTGACAACCTTTACCAACATTCTTCTCATCACGTGCCAAGATGGTAGCCTGTGAAAATCATATGGACAGGAGGTTGTTATCAGATATTATAGTTGCTAAGGCTCGGGCAGGCTTCTATGCCAAAGGTGAAGCACAACTATAGTGCATGAAAGAATTTTTGAGAGCATGCCTTAAAGAAATGTAACCACATGGATTGCAATAATTGCAAGGAAATCCACAAAATGGATTCGTTGATAGGGTTTTAGGAATTTTCAAAGAAAATACAATTGGCAGTTATAAAGACAAATTCAATAGCTATTTTCCTATATCATCCCAATACACACCAAATCAAGAATTTAGAATCAGTGTATGGGTAATCATTAAAACATAATGAAAGAGAGGTTTTCACCAGATTGCTATAGCTAGAAATGTTTTGTTAAGACATGCATATGAAATGTCGAAGCATGAAAAAAGTACACAAATGGTTTGATAGAATGCTACAAAGATATTTAGTTGACATGCTTTATTTTTGAGCATTATCATGCATGGAAGATTGTCTCATGCCATCAAAAAGTTTTCTAAACCTATTGGTTGTCCCTATCAATGTATTCTTGAACCTCCTATGTGTACAAGTGTTAGTTATATCTCATGGGCTCTCGCCTTATGGTGTAGGGTATTTGTTGAAAAGGCTTTAGAAACTTTCAAACAAATGCAACTGGCAGGTGTAAAATCACATTCCCACAGCCTGCCCTTGAAACATGGGTATGGAGGTCTGCCAAAGAATAATACAAAGTAGATATTTGTTAGATGTTGTAGTTGCTAGTTCCCAAACACACATGTATGCAAAATGTGGAAGCTTAGAGAAGGCACTAAAATTATTTGACACAATGCCTCAAAGAAATGTGGTATCATGGAATACCATTATATGAGGATATGTAGAAAAATGGTGATCTTGATGAAGCTTTAAAACTTTTCCAAGAAATGCCTCAGAGAAATGTCATCTCTTGGACTGCAATGGTTGCAAGATATGTACAAAATGGGCTAGTTGAAAAGGCCTTAGAAACTTTTAAGCAAATGCAATTGGTAGGTGTAAAGCAAAAATCTGCAACCTTTGCCAGCATTCTTCAGTACTTGCAAGCCAAAATGGGAGTGCTGAAATGGGTATGGACCTCCATCTAAGCATAATGGAAAGAGGATTTCAAAATTCTATGGACAAATGTGGCATGAAGCTAGTTAAGGACATGTCTCCCATTACACTAAATGCCCTGCCTCTTATCTGTGTGGAGGGTTTGAGAACAATCGATGCATTTTAGTTTTTTAATATTTTCTTTCAAAATATAAGAGCAGTTGATTATGGCATGCTTAATGATATTTTTTTGAAATACTCACATGTAAGTAAAGTGCATAATGATGTAGTTTAGACCTATAGGTTACAGATCAAATCTACACTTCATGGAATTGACCTTGGAACACTCACAACCTACAGAAAATCTAAGACATAGGGCATACACAATATGTATGATGTGAAAGAACAGGTGTAGAACCAGACTCCACAGCCTTTTCCATCATCCTCCAAGCCCACATCATGTATTGGAGGAGGATATGGACGCATAGACAAAGCATCTGAAATGTTTGACTTAATTCCTCAAAGAAATGTCATTTATGGTTTGCAATAATAAAAGGATATGCATAGGTGGAATTTTTATTGAAAATGATGTATAAACTTTCAAAGCAAATACAAATGGCTTGAGAAATACCCAACCTAGCATTCCCCATGTAAATACCAAAATGAATGTAATAGAAATGTATTTCATCAAGGTGAGTCAAGGGAAAAGAATATCCAAGGACCTTGGTGAGATGATCAAAACTAATAATGAGATATTATTTGCTGAAAAAGTATTTTCAAACATTGAAGAAAATCAATCTAGTTCTTGGCTTTGTTTAATTGAATGGAAATTATCAAATATAAGACAAGTTTTGGCTGCTCAAGAAAAGCTCCTGGAAACTTGTAAATAGGTGAAAATGAAGATTCACGCTAATTTATTAGCAATCAATTTTGATGTGTTGGAAAAAGATAAATCTTTAGTTTTGGAAGCTCAAGCTATAAAAAGAAACTTTGTAAACATGATTAATACAGAGTTGTTCAATAAACAAGTTTTAAATGAAGGACTTATGGATAAACTGAATCTCATCTTTGTTGCTGTCAATTCTGGCATTGATCATATATCAAATTATCGACATAATTTGAGTGATGTCCATAAAGATCAATAAGAATGGAGTTGTTGGCCTCATTTTCAACTTCCCAAAATTTAAACTTTTCGCACATCAAAACCCCCGTGCCAAGTCATCTTTTCGATGACAATTTGTCGATGTCATATGTGTCAAGCACGTCAATAACTCATTAACAATATGTCATACTTTGTCTTGTTCATTCAATATTATCCCAAGTCAAAATTTATGTTGCATCGACTTAGTAATAATATTCTTTGCATCCACTTACATTTTATACTAAGCTCGCATCAACTTTTGTTTTTCACAAAGTCCACTATGCATAAACTTTTATTTCTCGCAAACCTTGCATCAATTTTTGTCTTTCACTAAGTTCGTGTTGACTTATGAGTTTGGCTAAGTTTGCACACATTTTGGCTTTTTGCTAAACCAAAACCAATGCGTGTAACTTTTCATGTTTGGAGAAATAAAAAGTGGGGAATCCATTTCTTTTTTTGCCTTTAAATAACACCTCCATGTCCACCAAATTCTCTTACATGCAGGGAAAGTGTTTTAATATTCTTGAAAGTGCCAATTATGGGCATACAAATTTTTCAAGAAAGTTTCATCTCCCGAATGCATTGATTGCAAGGTATTTTTCATTCATTTGTTGAAAAGGCCGATGACAAATTCAAGAAGTAGTTATTATAACTACTCATATACACATAATAGATTTGTTGGGAAGGTGTTATAAAATTTCAAGAACATGCAATTAACATATGCATGCCAAAAGTCTAAGAACTCTGGCATCATCTCCTCTTAGCGTGCAACAGTTGAAATGCTCAGGTAGATATGAATGCATAATGTATAAAGCAGAGACAAGGTGATTGAACTACCATTACCGTAGATTGTGGACAATATGATTTATATTGAAAAGGCTCTAGAAACCTTCGAGCAAATGCAACTGGCAGGTGTAATGACAAACTTGACAACCTTTACCAACATTCTTCTCATCCCGTGCAAAGATGGTAGCCTGTGAAAATCATATGGACAGGAGGTTGTTATCAGATATTATAGTTCCTAAGGCTCGGGTAGGCTTCTATGTCAAAGGTGAAGCATAGCTATACCACATGAAAGATTTTTTGAGAGTATGCCATAAAGAAATGTAACCACATGGATTGCAATAATTGCAAGGAAATCCACAAAATGGATTTGTTGATAGGGTTTTAGGAATTTTCGAAGAAAATACAATTGGTAGTTATAAAGACAAATTCAACAACTATTTTCCTATATCATCCCAGTGCACACCAAATCAAGAAGTTAGAATCAGTGTATGGGTAATCATGAAAACATAATGAAAGAGAGGATTTCACCAGATTGCTATAGCTAGAAATGTTTTGTTAAGACATGCATATGAAATGTTGAAGCATGGAAAAAGCACACAAACGGTTTGATAGAATGCTGCAAAGATATTTAGTTGACATGCTTTATTTGTGAGCATTATCATGCTTGGAAGATTGTCTCACACCACCAAAAAGTTTTCTAAACCTATTGGTTGTCCCTATCGATGTATTCCTGAACCTCCTATGGGTACAAGTGTTAGTTATATCTCATGGGCTCTCACCTTATGGTGTAGGGTATTTGTTGAAAAGGCTTTAGAAACTTTCAAACAAATGCAATTGGCAGGTGTAAAACCACATTCCCACAGCCTGCCCTTGAAACATGGGTATGGAGGTCTACCAAAGAATAATACAAAGTAAATATTTTTTAGATGTTGTAGTTGCTAGTTCCCAAACACACATGTATGCAAAATGTGGAAGATTACAAAAGGCACAAAAATTGTTTGACACAATGCCTCAAAGAAATGTGATATCATGGAATACCATTATATCAGGATATGTAGAAAAATGGTGATCTTGATGAAGCTTTAAAACTTTTCCAAGAAATGCCTTAGAGAAATGTCATCTCTTGGACTGCAATGATTGTAAGATATGTACAAAATGGGCTAGTTGAAAAGGCCTTGGAAAATTTTAAGCAAATGTAATTGGCAGGTGTAAAGAAAAACTCTGCAACCTTTACCAGCATTCTTTAGTACTTGCGAGCCAAAATGGGAGTGCTAAAATGAGTATGGACCTTCATCTAAGCATAATGGAAAGAAGATTTCAAAATGCTATGGATAGATGTGGCATGAAGCTATTTAAGGACATGTCTCCCATTACACTAAATGCCCTGCCTCTTATCTGCATGGAGGGTTTGAGAACAATCGATGCATTTTAATTTTTTAATATTTTCTTTCAAAATATAAGAACAGTTGATTATGGCATTCTTAATGATATTGTTATGAAATACTCACATGTAAGTAAAGTGCATAATGATGTAGTTTAGACCTACAGGTTATAGATCAAATCTACACTTCATGGAATTGACCTTGGAACACTCATAGCCTACACATAATCCAAGACATAGGACATACACATGTATGCATGATGTGAAAGAATAGGTGTCGAACCAGACTCCATGGCCTTTGCCTTCATCCTCCAAGCCCGTGTCATGTATTGGAGGAGGATATGGACACATAGACAAAGCATTTGAATTGTTTGACTTAATTCCTCAAAGAAATGTCATTTATGGTTTGCAATAATAAAAGGATATGCATAGGTGGATTTTTTATTGAAAAGGATGTATAAAATTTCAAAACAAATACAAGTGGCCTGAGAAATACCCAACCTAGCATTCCCCATGTAAATACCAAAATGAATGTAATAGAAATGTTTTTTGTAGAGACGAGTCAAGGGCAGAGAATATCCAAGGACCTTGGTGAGATGATCAAAACTGATAATGAGATATTATTTGTTGAAAAACTCTTTCAAACATTGAAGAAAATCAATCTAGTTCTTGGCTTTGTTCAGTTGAATGGAAATTGTCAAATATAAGACAAGTTTTGGCTGCTCAAGAAGAGCTCCTAGAAACTTGTAAACAAGTGAAAATGAAGATTCATGCTGATTTATTAGCAATCAATTTTGATGTGTTGGAAAAAGATAAATCTTTAGTTTTGGAAGCTCAATCTATCAAAAGAAACTTTGTAAACATGATTAATATAGAGTTGTTCAATAAACAAGTTTTAAATAAAGGACTTATGGATAAATTGAATCTCATCTTTGTTGCTGTCAATTCTGGCATTGATCACATATCAAATTATTGACATAATTTGAGTGATGTCCATAAAGATCAATCAGAATGGAAGCTTCATATGATAGGAGTGTTTGTTCCCAAAAATAAACTTATAGCTTCAACAATCAGGGTGTTTAGAGCATACAAAACAAAGTCATCCCTTCCTTCACAACAATTTGTAGTAGCAAAAACATCTTCAGATGATACCAGAGATGGCAAGGATAAAATCTGATGATTTCTTGTGAGATCAATCATATTGGTCCACTTTTCAAAGTTTGCAAGATTATAGGTTTCGGTTCTCTTTCTATGAAAGTCACTTTATGTCACTCTTTTGTAATTAAGTTGTAAAATGCACTTTATTTTGGAAACTTTTGAAAAGACCATATTAAAATTAATTAAAGTGCACTTTTATTTTCATAAAATAGTTTTGGGTAGTTAGGAGAAGTAGTTATGAGGTAGTTATAAAGTTGTTTACTTCAGACAAGTCTTTATATAAAAGGCTTGGTGTTTGTAAAAAGGGACTTTTTGGCTTTCACATTTCAAATGGTGTTATGAGAAATAGAGTTGTACAACTCACTGTGAAGAAATAAGAGATATTTTGGATGGTGTGATCTCAAATATGTTTTTAACATTATTCATTCTTCTTATATTGATGGATGATGTTTTCTTTACATTATCTTGCATTTGCAATGTGGAATAACAACTAGTCTTGGAGGAATTGGTTACTAGATAATATTTCAACGTATGTTGAATATCTCCTGAATCATTTCTTCTTTTTAATACTACATACGCTCACTTTAATAGTTTAAGAAGTGTTCTTATATTGTCTTGGTGGGATTGTCAAACTTTATACAAGTTGGTTGAGTCAATGTTCGTAAGCCCATTGTCTTAACCTTTCAAACTTTTCTTTAATTGCATTTCTTTCTTAAATATCACAAAAATCCATTAATGGAGGGAGCTTCCCCTCTACACACAGAGGTAAGTTGATAGAAAAACTACAGCTTTACCAATTGTTGGTACGTGTTTTCACTATATGTTTTCTGGGCAAAGAGCCAATATAATAATTCATATGTTATAGTGCAAATCTGTTTTCTAAAAGTTTTTTGGCAACTCTACTGGGGATCTAGCCAAAGCTTTGGTGCCTTTTTTTAATTCCTCAATAATATACAAGTATTTCCCTAGAAAAGAAGATTGGTGACTCTATCTGAAAGAAGAATCCTGAAAGATGGTTTTCTATTGTAGAACCCGGATGCATAACTTGTAGTTTCCTAAATTAGACAACGACAGTGATGATGAAGATTATTCTTTTTTTGCATCCTCTACTCAGCAAAATCAAGTTCTTGATGATCCTAAGCAAATAGAGTTTTTGAAAAGTTTCTATGGTGGCATGCAACTGCTACTAACCAGGTTCATCCTTCTTTGCTTCAAACATTGCAGAAGATTGAAGAAAAAGATGGGAAGGAGACTCATTTTCTTGCTCATGATCATAAGCCCCTACCAGAGGAAATTCATACACCAGAAGAGAAAAGAAATTATGCTAATATATATCATTTACATGATGAGGACAACAATGAAGGGACAAAATTTTTTCCTACAAATGAACCAGTATTGAGGGAAATGTCTAAAAGAGACTAATTGGAACATGCATGTACTAGAGAAGAAGAAATTATATTTCATCATAATAGGACATCTCCACTGAAGAAAGAAGAAAATGAAGTGATAGAGATGGAAAAAGAAGATTGTATGGAAGCGTGCAATGATGAAGAAGAGATATGTCAAGACAATGACATGTTCTCAATTTCTTTGAAGGATGTCACTCCTCTTGTGAGAACTTGCTCTGGTTGCATAGCTACAACCTCTGAGAAAGATTTCTATGATGTGGTTAATGATCGAGGGAATGTAGAAGAAATTTTAGATCAAAGTATGAACAAAGATCATGAAGATGAGTTGCAAGGTGTTCTCTTGACATGTATGCAATCTGAACAAGAGGAGAATGATGATGAAATAATATTGCAAGATCTTTCTCATGAAGTTTCCATCACAAACTGGTGTCTCAAGACCCCTAAAGATGATTTTCTTTTTGATGATGATTTCATCCTTTCTCCTTTAGAAGAAGAATACTTGACTATGGAAATTAAATTTACTACTCAAGATGAAGCATTGAATACTCCCACTCCAAAGGTGCAAGAAGAGCACAAGGATATTGGGTGTGAATCTACACAAAAAGAGGTTACAAATGAACTTATTCCTAAATATCATTATTTGAGTGATTTCATTGTTTGTTCTAGTTCATCATCTGCATACAATAATGTTGGAGAAGGCAATGTGAGTAATCGTTATGATAGTGATAAAGGACATCAAATTTTTAATGTTTGTTGGAACATGGGTGAAATTGGAAGCATTCAAAAGATTGATGAAAAGCTACATGTTATTTCCTCTTCATCAACTGTAGAAGGGACTTTTCAAGGTGGAAAGGTGCATAATGCAAATTCATTGCTTTCTCATCCTCATATGCAATCCTCTGATAAAGCATATCCTGAGTTGGTAATGGTAAAGAAGGGGGAATTTTCTTTTGCATGTGATGATTCAATGACAAAGGAAGACATTATTCATGAGAAGGATTGGTCATAGAGTATTGAGTTTTCTTCACTAATTGGTTCACATGAAAGATGTCTATTTTTTGATTTAGTTTTCTTTGATTCAAACTATCAGAGGAATTTTCAGATAGAGGATATTCATGTGCGCAACATGATGCTGGAAGATATGTTTGAAGCTACACAAGGCAACACCAATGTGATTTGGAAGGACTCAGATATTTATCATGGGAAATGGTTGTTTGGTGCACTATTCAAAGAGTCCTCATATTTCTCACATTCCATTTTTCTCATCACCCTAAAATGTCTACTGAGTCAGCAGGTGCCTCATCCATGCACATCTCTTTTTCCTATAGGTGCCTATTTTTCTCAAACTATTAATGGCTGCACATGATCATCCTGAAGCAGTTTTTAGGTAGGAGTCACCTACCATGTACATAGGTTAATTAGGAGTTTTTGTTGTGCCTATCTTGTTTCAAGTTCTGTTGGTTTTTGTCTTTTACTTCATCTCTGAATGTCTTTGTTGTTTGTCCTTTTGTCTCGTTCGAGTCTCCTTGTTTCCCCTTGTACATCATTTTATCTCCTGACTCTATCTACCCAATGGGTAAGGCACTATTCATTTCTAGAGATTCTAGGTTCATCCTGCATCCACAAGGTCCTTGTCCCCATTTAGAGCCAGTTGTTGGCCTCGTTTTCAACTTCCCAAAATTTAAACTTTTTGCACATCAAAACCCCTGTGCCAAGTCATCTTTTCAGTTACAATTTGCCAATGTCATATGTGTCAATCATGTCAATAACTCATTAATGAGATGTCATACTTTGTCTTGTTCATTCAATATTATCTGAATTCAAAATTTATGTTGCATCAACTTAGTAATATTATTCTTTGCATCCACTTACATTTTATACTAAGCTCGCATCAACTTTTGTTTTTCACAAAGTCCACTACGCATAAACTTTTATTTCTCGCAAACCTTGTGTCAATTTTCATCTTTCACTAAATTTGTGTTGACTTATGAGTTTGGCTAAGTTCGCGCACATTTTGGCTTTTTGCTAACCAAAACCAATGCGTGTAACTTTTCAAGTTTGGAGAAATAAAAAGTGGGGAATCCATTTCTTTTTTTGCCTTTAAATAACACCTCCACATCCACCAAATTATCTTACATGCAGGGAAAGTCTTTTAATATTCTTGAAAGTGCCAATTATGGGTATACAAATTTTTCAAGAAATTTTCATCTCCCGAATGCATTGATTGCAAGGTATTTTCCATTCATTTGTTGAAAAGGCCAATGACAAATTCAAGAAGTAGTTATTATAACTACTCATATACACATAATAGATTTGTTGGGAAGGTGTTATAAGATTTCAAGTACATGCAATTAACATATGCATGCCAAAAGTTCAAGAACTCTGTCATCATCTCCTCTTAGCATGCAATAGTTGAAATGCTCGGGTAGATATGAATGCATAATGTATAAAACACAGACAAGGTGATTGAATTGCCATGACCACAGATTGTGCACAATATGGTTTATATTGAAAAGGCTCTAGAAACCTTTGAGCAAATGCAACTAGCAAGTGTAATGACAAACTTGACAACCTTTATCAACATTCTTCTCATCCCGTGCCAAGATGGTAGCCTGTGAAAATCATATGGACAAGAGGTTGTTATCAGATATTATAGTTGCTAAGGCTCAGGTGGGCTTCTATGCCAAAGGTGAAGCACAATTATAATGCATGAAAGAATTTTTGAGAGCATGCCTTAAAGAAATTTAACCACATGGATTGTAATAATTGCAAGGAAATCCACAAAATGGATTCGTTGATAGGGTTTGTTAGACTTAGGGCACACAACTGAGAGGGGGGGTGAATCAGTTGTGTAAAAACTTTCTTTAATTTCCACACTTAAATCTTCTTGGTGATTAGTAGAATATTAAACATGAAACATAATGCATTCAAATCAAAAGCAGAAACACATCAACACATAAGACACCAAGATTTTGACGTGGAAAACCCAGTTAAGGGAAAAGACATGGGGTGATTAACCCAGGAATGTATTCTCTATTAGAAGAATAGAAAGATCAAAATGGCACATGCCAATTAGGGCTCACTGCCTGAGCACACTACTCGCAAGAGGCTCACTACCTACAAGTGACACACTGTCTACAAAGAAATAAATATTACATACATGAACTGGAGAATAGCATCTTCAATATGCTTGAATCAGTTCCATTAAGCTCAATACACTTGCTCTGCCTTTCACTCTACTTTTCGCTACCACACTCTCATCTCCACAAGACACACTTTGAAATAACTTCTCAAACCCTTATTTATACATGACATCAACTTAGGAACAATCATTTATGTCAGAAAACACCTACAAGAACATTCGCAAGATGTGTAATACATCCAGTCGGCTAGTCTTAGGAAGAACACCAACATCTGGTGGTTATTCTTCAAATACGACTTTAACTTCAATGCAGACCACCAACATGAGCTGGAACCAATCCACATATCACCACAAGATTTCCTGAATCACCAACAACATCCGCACTTCATTTGCTTACTGGAATCCTTCTCTCCTTCATCTAAAACCTCAATAACATAGTCTATCATCACTGTCACAAAGGATTAGGTTCTTCCAGACCTTCAAGCCACAAACCAATCTACTTGACACTTCACAAGGACATCCCCAACACTTCATACAATCTGTAGAATGAGATAATGTATTACCAGACCTCACTGGACCTATCTATGTCACTCTGTCACCTCTGTACACCTACTGTAGCTGGTTCTACTTGAGAAACCATAACTTCTTTAGATCTTCATGTGGACCTCTAAAAACTTGACTAGAGCATCTCAAGACTTATATCTACAAACCCTTTAAACCGTATCCTCTTATCCACAACCTATCTTGGACTTTTACCTTGTTATCATCACTATTCTTCACTGTTCCTGATTGAGACTAATTTTCTCAATATCTTCAGCACATAGCTCAACCAATCCTCCTCATTAATGCAACATGAGTATGTTGACATCAATGACAACACTAGTTAGACCCATACTTGTAACAATCTCCCCCTTTGTCATTGATGACAACATATGATGTGAAAAACCATCAAGACAAGAACTTCTCCTTATTGTCACAACTCCCCCTATCAACAACAATTATTCACATGTCTTCTCTTGCTTTACTGCTCCCCCTTTGATCATCAACCACTTGTTTTTCACATGTCTTCTCTCCCCCTTTGACATCAATGGAAAAGGGCTCATACTTGCAACTTCAGAATCATACTTGCTACTCCCCCTAAGTAGCAGCTCCCCATCATCAATCTGGATCACAAGATATGACTGTGATATCCACTAGACTGATGCACATCAGTGCATCCTAGTTCATCACTGGAGGGGCAATAACCACTAACTTCTCCCTGAGATACTCAAAAGAGTCCTTGGGAAGAGGTTTAGTAAAAATATCTGCAATCTAATCCTTGGAGGGCACAAACTCCAGTCTGACTTCATCCTTGTTCACTTGCTCTCTCAGAAAGTGAAACTTGATAGATATATGCTTAGTCTTAGAATGCAACACCGGATTCTTAGAAATATTTATTGCACTTGAATTATCACAGAAAATTGTGATAGGCTCCTCATACTCTACTTTAATATCTCTTAGCATCTGCTTCATCCACAAAACTTGAGTGCAACTACCTACTTCTGCAATGTATTCTACTTCAGTTGTAGACAGGAATATTACCTCTTGTTTCTTGATTAGCAAAGAAACCAATCTCTTTCCCAAAAAGAAAGCTCCACCACTGGTACTCTTCTGGTCATCTACATCTCCTGCCCAATCAGCATCTGTATATGCATGAAGAGAGAAATCATGATCTCTAGGATACCACAGACCATACTCAACTGTCCCTTTTAGATATCTAAAGATCCTATTGATTGCCATGACATGGGATTCTCTAGGATCATCTTGGAATCTAGCAACAAGACCAACAGCTTGCATAATATCTGGTCTAGTTTGAGTGAGATACAACAATCCTCTAATCATTGATCTGTACTTTGTCTGGTCTACCTTAGGAGAGTCATCATCTTTGCTCAACTTACATCCAGTTGCCATGGGAGTATTCATTGGCTTTGAATCTACCATCCCAAATTTCTTTAATAGTTCTTTCACATATTTGGTCTGAGAAATGAAGATTCCTTTCATTGTTTGAGTAATTTACAGACCCAAGAAGAAATTCATTTCACCAAGCATTGACATTTCAAACTCACTTTTCATTTGATTTACAAAAGTTTTACACATACTGTCTCTTCCTCCAAAGATGATATCATCAACAAATACTTCAATAATCAAGATGTTTTCATGATCAATTTTGAAATATAAGTTACTGTTAGTAGTACCTTTGTTGAAACCAATCTTCAAAAGATGTTTGTCCAATCTTTCATACCATGCTCTTGGGGCTTGCTTTAGTCCATATAGTACCTTCTTCAACTTGCAGACCATATCACCATGCTCAGATAATTGAAATCCATTTGGTTGTTCAATGTACACTTCTTCTTCTAAGTCACCATTCAAGAAAGCAAACTTGACATCCATCTGATACACCTTGAAATCCTTGTAGGCAGCAAATGCAAGAAATAATCTAACTACTTCAATTCTTGCCACCAGAGCAAAAGTTTCTTCAAAATCAATTCCTTCTATTTGGGATTAGCCCTTGTAGACCAATCTGGGTTTATTTCTGATTACTTCACCAACTTCATTTAGTTTGTTCTGGAAGACCCATTTGGTTCCAATCACATTCTTGTTTCTAGGTCTGGGAACAAGATCCCAAGTGTGATTTTTCTCAATTTGCATCAATTCTTCCTCCATTGCTTTGGTCCAGTTTTCATCATTGCAGGCTTCATTTATTGTCTTAGGTTCAATCTTTGAAATTAGACAATATTCATCTAAATTTTGAGCAATTTTCCTTCTAGTTTGCACACCTTTGCTTTTGTCACCAATGATCTGATCTTCAGAGTGGTTCAGTCTTACATACCTTAGAACTTTGGGAGTTTCTTGCACTTCTGCTTCTTGATCAGGCTCATTCAGACCTGTCTCTTCTTCCTGATTTACTAGATCAGTATGAATCTGACTTTCAGAAGAGGATTAAACTCCTTGAACTAGAACACCATTTTGATCATCTTCATCATATTCATAAAACCTTGAGTGTTTCTCCATTCCCTCATCAACCTTCACATTTGCACTTTCTATCATCTTTCTTAGTCTCTTGTTATAACACTGGTATGCTTTGCTTTGAGTAGAGTAACCCAAGAATATCCCTTCATCACTTCTAGCATCAAACTTGCCTAGATCTTCATCTCTTTTGATGTAACATTTGCTACCAAAGACTCTAAAATATCTTATAGTAGGAGTAATGCTAAACAAGAGTTCATAAGGGGTCTTACCGGTATTGCTTTTGATTTGGACTTGATTGAGTGTATAGACTGTAGTGCTGACAGCTTCTCGCCAATAGATCTGAGGAACATTTGCTTCCATCATCATGGTCCTAGATGCTTCCTAGATGGTCCAGTTCTTCCTCTCCACTACTCCATTCTGCTAAGGAGTCCTAGGAGTAGACAACTGTCTCTTTATTCCATGTTTCTCACAGAAGTCTATGAACTCACCAGATGTGAATTCTCCACCTCTATCAGACCTCAGACATTTCAATTTTAATCCGGTCTCATTTTCCACCATAGGCTTGAATATTTTGAATTTCTCAAGAGCTTCTGATTTCTCTTTCAGAAAGGTTACCCACATCATCTGGGAATAGTCATCAATTAGCAACATGAAGTATCTATCACCTTGCACACTCCTGATTCTTGGTAGACCACATAAGTCAGTATGAACCAAGTTTTATAATCTGGTAGAAGATTGTTCCTTGCTTTTGAATGAGATTCTTCTTTGTTTTCCCAACTAACATTCTTTGCACAAACTATTTGTAGGTTTTACCAATTTTGGAAGGTCTCTTACAGCCTGAGTATTGCTTATCTTGATGATATTATCAAAGTTCACATGACACATTCTTCTATGCCATAACCAACTCTGATCAACTTGAACAAATAAACAAATTTTACTAGTACCAGCCAAGTGAAAGATGTTACCTTTTGTTTGGGTACCAGATGCAATCTTTGTTCCAAAACTTTAAAAAATTATGCACTTTCCATTCTTGAATCTGAGATCATAGCCTTTGTCCACCAACTATCCAACACTAAGAAGATTGTTCTTTAATCCTTCAACATACAATACATTACCAGTTTTGTTCTTTCCATCAAGAGAAATGGTTCCTCTACCTCTGATTCTACCAGCAGAATTATCTCCAAACTTTACAATTCCTCCTTCATACTTTTCCAAATTTAAGAACTTATTCTTGTCACCTATCATATGGTGAGAGCATCCACTGTCAATTACCCAATCATCCTTTGCTTCAACTTGGGCAGCCAGAGATCTTTCTTCAACTTTATGATTGACAGATACAGAGCATATTGGTTCCTCTTCTCTAATGGCAATAAACACCCATTCATTACCAGATTTGTTTCCTGTCTCTGATTCATCATCTATTACTCCTTCATTATCATCTTCTTCATGAACATAGTAACAATTCTTTTGAGACCTTGGTCTATTAGGATTTGGTCTTGAAAATCTTTCTGGACATCTTGAGGCAAAATGACCAATTTTATTCTAGTTAAAACACTTAAAAGGTAATTTCACTTCATACTTGCCAGATCCTCTTGGCAGTCATTTTGCAATAAGAGCTTCAAGATGAGTAGTTTCAGATTCTTCTTCTTCCAATTCTTTTCTTTCTTTTTCATACCATGATAGGTTCCTTGAAGAGTTTTCTCCCAGATCAAACCTTTGTTTCCCTTTTACGGATGCACTGGCTTTGAATGCAGATCCAGTCTTTGGAGGATCATCTCCAAACTCGACCATTTCAAAAGTAGCCAACTTACCAACCAATTGATCTCTTGTGACTGTTGTGTGAGCTCTGAATTCTTCAATTGCAAAAGCCTTGATTTTATAAGAAGTAGGAAGGGATATGAGAACTTTACCAATGATCTCTTCTTCACTCAGGATTTCACCTGTATTTCTAATTCCACAAACCAACTCATTCACTCTTGGCATAAAAGAGGAAATATTTTCATCTCTCATCTTTAGTTTTTCAAATTTCCCTTTTAGACTCTATAACCTTGCACATTTAATATACTGGTCTCCTTCATGCAAAAGTTGCAATTTATTCCAAATCTCAAAGCTAGTTGGCAGGTCAAAAATATTTGAGAGTTCTAAGTTAGATAATGCACTTAAAAGAGCCTCTTTGGTCTGCAGATTGTTTCCAGCATCTGTGATTTCATTTAGGGTTGTCAAACCACCTTGTGGAGGTACATAAGCTTTTGTAACCATGGACCAGTATGCAAATCCCATACACTGCAAGTGATATTTCATGCGACCTTTCCAAAGAGAAAAGTTGGTTCCATCAAACTTCAGACTGTCCTTCTTGTAAGCCAACATCCTGGATCTCCTCAAGCAGTTAAGCTCCTTTTGGAGGAACTTAGCTCTGATACCAATTGTTAGACTTAGGGCACACAATTGGGGGGGGTGAATTAGTTGTGTAAAAACTTTCTTTAATTTTGACACTTAAATCTTCTTGGTGATTAGCAGAATATTAAACATGAAACATAATACAGTCAAATCAAAAGTAGAAACACATCAACACATAAGACACTAAGATTTTGACGTGGAAAACCCGGTTAAGGAAAAAACCATGGGGTGATTAACCCAAGAATGTATTCTCTATTAGAAGAATAGAAAGATCAAAATGGCACATGCCAATTAGGGCTCACTACCTGAGCACACTGCTCACAAGAGGCTCACTGCCTACAAGAGACACATTGTCTACAAAGAAATAAGTATTACATACATGAACTGGAGAATAGCATCTTCAATATGCTTGAATCAGTTCCATTAAGCTCAATACACATGCTCTACCTTTCTCTCTGCTTCTCACTACCACACTCTCATCTCCACAAGACACACTTTGAAATGACTTCTCAAACCCTTATTTATACACGACATCGACTTAGGAACGATCATCTAAGTTGGAAAACACCTACAAGAACATCCGCAAGACATGTAATACATCCAGTCGGCCAGTTTAGGAAGAACACCAACATCCGGTGGTTATTCTTCAAATATGACTTTAACTTCAATGCGGACCACCAACATGAACTAGAACCGATCCACATATCACCACAAGCTTTCTTGAATCACCAACAACATCCGCACTTCATTTGCTTACTAGAATCCTTCTCTCCTTCATTCGAAACCTCAAAAACATAGTCTGTCATCACTGTCACAAAGGAATAGGTTCTTCCAGACCTTCATGCCACAAACCAATCTACTTGACACTTCACAAGGACGTCCCCAACACTTCCTCCAATCCGCAAAATGGGATAATGTATTACCAGACCTCACCGGACCTATCTGTGTCACTCTGTCACCTCTCGACACCTGCCGAAGCTGGTTCTACTTGAGTGACCATAACTTCTTCAGATCTTCATGCGGACCTCTAAAAACTTGACTAGAGCATCTCAAGACTTATATATGCAAACCCTTTAAACTGTATTCTCTTATTTGCAACCTATCTTGGACTTTTACCTTGTTATCATCATTATTCTTCACTATTCTTGATTAAGACTAATTTTCTCAATATCCTCAGCACACAGCTCAACCAATCCTCCTCATTAATGTAACATGAGCATGTTGACATCAATGAAAACACCGGTTAGACGCATACTTGCAACAGGGATTTAGGAATTTTTGAAGAAAATACAATTGGCAGTTATAAAGACAAATTCAATAGCTATATTCCTATATCATCCCAGCACACACCAAATCAAGAAGTTAGAATCAGTGTATGGGTAATCATTAAAACATAATGAAAGAGAGGTTTTCACCAAATTGCTATAGCTAGAAATGTTCTATTAAGACATGCATATGAAATGTTGAAGCATGGAAAAAGCACACAAACAGTTTGATATAATGCTGCAAAGATATTTAGTTGACATGCTTTATTTGTGAGCATTATCGTGCTTGGAAGATTGTCTCACGCCACCAAAAAGTTTTCTAAACCTATCAGTTGTCCCTATCGATGTATTCCTGAACCTCCTATGGGTACAAGTGTTAGTTATATCTCATGGGCTCTCACCTTATGGTGGAGGGTATTTGTTGAAAAGTCTTTAGATACTTCCAAACAAATGCAACTGGCAGGTGTAAAACCACATTCCCATAGCCTGCCCTTGAAACATGGGTATGGAGGTCTACCAAAGAATAATACAAAGCATATATTTTTTAGATGTTGTAGTTGCTAGTTCCCAAACACATATGTATGCAAAATATGGAAGCTTAGAGAAGGCACAAAAAATTGTTTGACACAATGCCTCAAAGAAATGTGGTATCATGGAATACCATTATATCAGGATATGCAAAAAATGGTGATCTTAATGAAGCTTTAAAACTTTTCCAAGAAATGCCTCAGAGAAATGTCGTCTCTTGGACTACAATGATTGCAAGATATGTACAAAATGGGCTAGTTGAAAAGGACTTGGAAGCTTTTAAGCAAATGCAATTGGCAGGTGTAAAGCAAAACTCTGCAACCTTTGCCAACATTCTTCAGTACTTGCGAGCCAAAATGGGAGTGCTGAAATGGGTATGGACCTCCATCTAAGCATAATGGAAAGAGGATTTAAAAATGCTATGGACAGATGTGGCATGAAGCTGTTTAAGGGCATGTCTCCCATTACACTAAATGCCCTGCCTCTTATCTACATGGAGGGTTTGAGAACAATCAATGCATTTTAGTTTTTTTAATATTTTCTTTCAAAATATAAGAGAAGTTGATTATGGCATGCTTAATGATATTGTTACAAAATACTCGCATGTAAGTAAAGTTTATAATGATGCAGTTTAGACCTACAGGTTACATATCAAATCTACACTTCTTGAATTGACCTTGGAACACTCACAGCCTACACAAAATCCAAGACATAGGGCATACACATGTATGCATGATATGAAAGAATAGGTGTAGAACCAGACTCCAGGGCCTTTTCCATCATCCTCCCATCCCGCATCATGTATTGGAGGAGGATATGGATGCATAGACAAAACATTTGAAATGTTTGACTTAATTCCTCAAAGAAATGTCATCTATGGTTTACAATAATAAAAGGATATGCATATGTGGAATTTTTATTGAAAAGGATGTATAAACTTTCAAAGAAAATACAAATGGCTTGAGAAATACCCAACCTATCATTCCCCATGTAAATACCAAAATGAATGTAATAGAAATGTATTTCGTAGAGGCGAGTCAAGGGAAGAGAATATCTAAGGACCTTGGTGAGATGATCAAAACTGATAATGAGATATTATTTGCTGAAACAGTCTTTTCAAACATTGAAGAAAATCAATCTAGTTCTTGGCTTTATTCAGTTGAATGTAAATTGTCAAATATAAGACAAGTTTTGGCTGCTCAAGAAAAGCTCCTGGAAACTTGTAAATAGGTGAAAATGAAGATTCATGCTGATTTATTAGCAATCAATTTTGATGTGTTGGGAAAAGATAAATCTTCAGTTTTGGAAGTTTAAGCTATCAAAAGAAACTTTGTAAACATGATTAATACAGAGTTGTTCAATAAACAAGTTTTAAATGAAGGACTTATGGATAACTTGAATCTCATCTTTGTCGCTATCAATTCTGGCATTGATCATATATCAAATTATCAACATAATTTGAGTGATGTCCATAAAGATCAATCAAAATGGAAGCTTCGTATGACAGGAGTGTTTGTTCCCAAAAATAAATTTATAGCTTCAACAGTCAGGGTGTTTAGAGCATACAAAACAAAGTCATCCCTTCCTTCACAATAGTTTGTAGTAGCAAAAACATCTTCAGATGATACCAGAGGTGGCGAGGATAAAATCTGTCGATTTCTTGTGAGATCAATCATATTGGTCCACTTTTCAAAGTTTACAAGATTATAGGTTTGGGTTCTATTTTTATGAAAGTGACTTTATGTCACTCTTTTGTAATTAAGTTGAAAAGTACACTTTATTTTGGGAAATTTTGAAAAGACCATATAAAAGTTAATTAAAGTGCACTTTTATTTTCATAAAATATTTTTGGGTAGTTAGGAGAAGTAGTTATGAGGTAGTTATAAAGTTAGTTACTTGAGACAAGTCTTTATATACAAGGCTTGGTGTTTGTAAAAAGGGTCTTTTTGGCTTTCACATTTCAAATGGTGTTATGAGAAATAGAGTTGTACAACTCACTATGAAGAAATAAGAGATATTTTGGATGGTGTGATCTCAAATATGTTTTTAACATTATTCATTCTTCTTATGTGGATGGATGATGTTTTCTTTATATTATCTTGCATTTGCAATGTGGAATAACAACTAGTCCTGGAGGAATTGGTTACTAGATAATATTTCAACGTATGTTGAATATCTCCTGAATCATTTCTTCTTTTTAATACACTTTAACAGTTTAAGAAGTGTTCTTATATTTTCTTGGTGGGATTGTCAAACTTTATACAAGTTGGTTGAGTCAATATTCGTAAGCCTATTGTCTTAACCTGCCAACTTTTCTTTAATTTCATTTCTTTCTTAAATATCACAAAAATCCATTAATGGAGGGAGCTACCCCTCTACACACAGAGGTAATTTGATAGAAAAACTACAACTTTACCAACTGTTGGTACGTGTTTTCACTATATGTTTTCTGGGAAAAGAGTCAATATAATAATTCATATGTTATAGTGCAAATCTGTTTACCAACATAGTGACCTTCCAGACTTTGTCAGAAAAGGTAACTATGCAGCCTTCACTACCTAGTTCTCCTCCAGAGATTAAATTCCTTCTCAAATTTGGAACATGCCTTACCTCATGTAGCAACCATTCATTTCCATTTTGTAACTTTATTTTTATCTTTCCTTTTTCAACAATCTGACAGGGTTCATCATCACCCAAATATACCAATCCAAAACCACCTTGAACATACTCTACAAAATGTTTTCTATGGGGTTTGGTATGAAATAAATCCCCTAAATCTATTACCCATGAATCATTAGCATTATCTAAATATGGAATTAAAGCATCATGTAATTTATTACTTACAACATTAGCATCCTTACTATCATCATATTGTCTATCTCCTTGTTTTCCCTTTCGAGACCAACAATCCTTCATCAAGTTTCTTGGATTTCCATAGTGCCAGCAATCCATTCTTCCTCTAGATTTATATCTTCCTTTCTTTGACTTCCCTTGTGACTTCCCATGATTTGTTGGGCTTTTTCTTCTCTCCTTTGTTCTTCCCATGTTCTCTATAGTCAAAGCATTACTTGATGTTGAACTCTCACTTATGCTTTTCCATTGCATTTCCTCTCTAAGGATAACACCAACAACATCATCAAATTTCAAAGTATTTGAACTAGAGACAGAGTTACTTACACCCATTACCAATCTATTCCAGCTTTTTGGAAAAGAACATAAAACCAAGAGAGCCCTCATCTCTTCATCAAATTTCACTTTTATAGAAGTTAACTAACTGGTAATTGTATTAAACTCATTTAAATGATTTGACACAAATCCACCTTCAATCGTTTTCAGATTAAACAAACACTTCATGAGAAATACCTTATTTGAGGCTGAGGGTTTTTCATACAATTTAGCTGAAGCTTTCATCAGTTCATCTGTTGTCTTTGCTTCTGTTATATTGAACACCATAGATGGTCTAGGCACAGCTGAATGGTTCCTACCTTTCTATCTAGAAGTTCCCAATCCTCATCAGTCATTACTATTGGTCTCTTGGTTTTTCCTTCTAATGGCCTCCATAAATCCTTCTGATAGAGATAATCCTCCATATGCATCTTCCATTACTGATAGTTCTACCCATTAAATTTATCTACCTTCAGTTTACCTTCATCTACCATTGCTCCCACTTAAACATGAGACTCCCACTTAATTGTGAGACCTTCCTGTAGATGATAATCAAACACAACCCATTCTAATACCAGTTGTTAAGGTTCAGGTAGATTGAATCAATAAACACTAACAATTATATATAGATTAAATAACCCAAATATAACAATGAAGAACAACACAAAAGAGGTCAACATAGAAATTTAACGTGGTTCACCCAAAATGGGCTACATACACAAAAATTTAGCCATCTAATGATTTTATTATCTAGTGCAAAATAGATTACAATCTCATGAATTCCACACCACAACATACTATTGGTAAGAGACACTGATATGTATTAGACTTGAGTGTTGTCATTGATGGCCACAAGGCAAATATCATTCATCACCATGGCAAAGACACATTACTCCAGAAGAAAATCCTAATCTGGTAATAAGGTACAAGCATTTTGGTCTGGAAATGCTAAATTGGCTAAGTATTGGAAGTGTTTAGGTATGAGACAAGAAAAGGATCAATACTCTTCCGCAAGTGAAGATATGAAGATGTAGCTCAGGTATGATGTTGTTAGTTATCTATTGATGTTACATTCCAATAATTAAGTCCTGAATTTTTCTGGAAGTCATCTGATGAAAAGACTAAGTCTAGGTCCATAGAAGTAAGACAAAGATAGTTAATAGTATTGAGTCAATTGGTCCACATTCCTCTGCATTAGCATGTTTTGTTCTATGGTTATAACATAAGATAGAGATAGGTCGTGACTATCAGAATCTAAGGTTGTAGCTCCAAAAGTGCATCAGATCTTATTCTACAAGCTCTTTAATATTGACATCTAGTTTGATAGTGTTCCAGTGTGACAGTACATTAGGACAGAGGTCCGCATTCTAGCATACAGACCTATCTTGTTCTGCAAAGATTGAAGACACGTCAAGAGACCAATAATGATTGTTGAATATGATTCATGAAGCCCCATTTGGTCCACAAGATAAGCTGTGATGTGACAGAGGAACCTATCATATATGTTATGAAGGAAAAAGCTGACATGAGGGTTAATTCCTTATGCGGAGAAGAAATATGAGCTAGATGATACATGTAAGTGATTGTATGATTAGAACTAACACATATGAAGACATGTGCATGATAGTTTGGATCCACATTGAAGATTTAACACAAGAACAAACTAATAGGATATAACGCTTGGTATACATGTTTCACAATTTGCTTGCCAACCTAATCGTGAGAAAGATTTAGTTGCAGATATAAATAGAGAATGGATCTCGATGTTTGAGTGAGAGTGTGTGTGATGTGATGTATATGATTGTGAAATATGTGAAGATAGAATGATTGCAACAAACAAAGAGAGATCTTGATCATATGTAGGAGCAGAGCAGAGAATTGGGGGAAGACTGAAATGAAGAGTTCTGAGTTAGTATTTATGAGCTTAATTGGAACTGTCACCATACATATGTAGATGCAATTACAACAGTTCATCCTTGGCAGTGAGCCACCCTTCTTCTTTCTTCTTTTAATTGACAGTGAGCCTTTTCTTGAGCAGTGAGCTCAAAGTAGTGAGTCCTAAGGTAATGAACCTTTTTATATTTTAGTATTGTGCTATAATAATATATTGAGAGCTAACACTCTCTATGGTTTTTCCCTCTTTGAGTTTTCCATATAAAAGTCTTGGTGTTCATTTGTTATGCCTTTGTGGTTGATGTTTATTTTTTTAATATGCTTTCACATAATTGAATTTGGTAAATGGATAAAAGAGCAAGTGCATAAATGGTTTTGTTGAACACTGATTCACCCACTTCTTAGTGTTCACTATATTCAATAATTGGTATTAGAGAAAGGTTACTTGGAAGAAGCTTAATAGCTTGAGGAAGATTTGGGAAGGTGTTCTCATGGTAGCAAAAGGTATCTCACTTCTCTTGAAACAAGTCATCCTGGTAGCATTGTGATTAGTGATCATGTTTATGTTAGCAATGAACAATTTGAAGCAACTCTAGAAGATCTTGACAACTCCAAGGCTGATATCAAGGGTATAGAGGAGAGTATCAAAGATGCTGATGATTCCATTCTAAAATGAAAAGAACATATCAGTAAATCTTAGTAAAGAATAAAAGAATTATGTGAGAAACTAAAACAAGCAAATGAATCCACAAAGAGTATTCTCAAGGTGATTGAAGAAAAGACCAAGAGTGAGGAATTTATATATCAAATTATGAAGGACAAGTTAGAAGAATGTGAAAAATTGGGGAAATAAGTATTGCTCTTAATGTTTGATTTAGAAGCAGCCAACAACTACAAAGAAAAATTCAAAATAAGCTCTGCAAAACTTGATGAGTTGCTAGCTAGTCAAAAGTATCCAAATGATAAACAAGGTTTTGGATTTGAAAAGGGAGAAAGTTCAAATTTAGGGCAAGACAAATCTAAAGAAGGAAGAGGCAGAGACCATCTAGTAAGGAATCAAAGAAGAATACCTAAAGGATCTCTAGTCAGGCAACCAAAGGCACAAAGGTATCCATCATTCAATGGTTATTGTTTCAAATGCAATAAGTATGGTCATAGGGCTACTCAGTGTAGAAGTAGAATAAATCAAAATGTTCCATCTTTTTCTGGTCAATGTTTCAATTGTAAGAAGATTGGTCATAAAGCAAATGAGTTCAGAAGTGTGTCAAGAAATGTGCCAAACTATTCAAGGAATGGTCAATCTTTCAATGGAAAATGTATTGCATGCAATAGATTTGGGCATATGGCTAACCAATGTAGATCAAGGACAAATTCAAATGTCAGAAGAAATTAAGGTCAAAGAAATGTTGTCTGATACTATTGCAACAAGTTCAGACAACTTACTAGATTCTACAAAAGAAAGAATGTGGAAAGAGATTATCCTACACAACAGAGGAAAATAGAGCAGAAAGATGTTAAAGACAAGAATAAAGTTGATCCTACATAAACCAAGAAGGAGATGAGTATGATCTAGATCAAAAAGGGTGTCAATGAGGATAAGGATGGATTCGTACCAACCTCTGGTGCAAATACTTCCTTCAGGAAGTAAATTGAGAGCTCTGGCTCAAGGGGAGTAGTGATAAAATTTTAAATTCCCTAGCCAGAAAGTTGGTACTAAAATTGAGCACAGAGATATATGGTGGAATTCGACAAGATAAATCCTCTTCAAGAAAAATTGGAAGAGATTAAGCCAATGCTGAACATTGTGGAGCAATTTCAATCGACTGTATCTATCAAAAGGGGAATAAACAAATTTTTGGAACAAGCATTAATGATGATTAGCTTAAGTCATGTGGAGGATAAAAGGGAACTAGTTTGGTCTCAGAATCACTTTTCACTCAAAGCTATTAGGTATTCAGAGAGATCAAAGTAGAATTTGAGCAACAAAAACCAAGATTTGAAGCATTCAAAGTAATCTAGAGAAAGGAAACTCTAACTCAGTAAAGAAGGTACTTTGATTAAAACCCAATTAGAGAATATGATTAAACTTTTGAAATGGCAACTCTACAAGTGGTTGATATTACTAAGCGACCTCCACCCAAATTTAAGAAACACTCATTTAAAGAAACAAAAGTGGATCTGATGGGTGAGTTCTCTAACATTCCTCATGGAGTTCTATATGTTGAGGATATTAGGGCACATTTTCATGTTGTCCTAGATGAGCACAACGACATTTGTTTGTCGAACTTGTATCTCTAGCATCTAAGCAATGACCAGTATGATCTCAAGGAAGAATACGAAGACCTAAAGGAAAAGAAATTCATTCAATATGTGGATTTCCCTACATTTGTAGAGGATGAATAGGTAAGGTATGTACTAAGCCAAATCCATGATGAATTCATGTGGTTGGGACAACCTTTCAAAATTACAAAGGAAGTAATTAGGGCGGTAATAGGGCTAAATGATATCAGAAGCATGCCCATGATAAAAGTAGTGAAGACCCAAATAGTTAAAGAGGTTAGTGGAGCACAATTTGATAAAAGGGCACTAACAATCAACGATATCATAGATCATGCAGTAAGGTTCGCTTCCATGGTGATAGTTTACAAGGTCTATTTCACAAACTAGAACTCTGCCTCCTACACTACAATTTACACCACCTATCAGATGACTAAAGAGAATTCTGATTACGACCTATGTGAGCTAGTGTGGATTCAATTTATGGAGAACTTGAAGAAGATAAAGCAAAGAAAGAACTATACATTCAAGTATGGTACGTTGATCATCTATCTATTCTTCTATTTCTTGAAAGAATTACCCAAAATGAACAATATATTCTGGTTAAGTAGCAGACCGATTGTTGTTCAAATTAGAAATCACTTGAATAGCATTGGAAGTTCTGATGAGCAAAAGGTAGCACTGTGAGGGTATTTCAAAAACTTCCAGAGTAGGATGCATTCATAGGAGAGAATCCCAAAGAAAATTATAGAAAAATACAAAGATACCATTTGTTTTATGGTCACTATAGATTAGGTAAACAAAATGAAGTGAAAACACAAACTAAATGCAAATAACACAAAGTTATACCTCACATGAAGACCCAATCTCATCAAGGGAGGAGAAAGATTGCACCCAAGATCTCCTAAGACATGATATTCCCTAGATAAGTGATTCTAATGTGAAATGCTACTCTAATTATGCAACTCACAATTATAGCTCAATGGTCATTTGGACATGGTAACATTACTCAAAGATTGGATCCCAAAATGGGTTGAGAGATGTTGTATTTATAGAGATTTTAGAGGGATTTTGATCCAAGGGTGGAGATTGATTTGGAAGATCAATGGTGGAGGATGAAAGTGATGTGGAGGGCCTAGATTCAATCTTGGAGGAATAGATGACTAGGAATAAAAGTAAATCTTTTATTCATTTTGGGAAAAGGGGTTATTAAATGAGTATGGGGTTGAAACATTATTTTTGAATTAAAGATTCATATGGGGGAATGTAAATGAATTAAAAATTCATTTGGGGATAAGTGGAGATAAATGAGGTATGGAAGTGTAAGGAGAATTAATTGTGATGTGGGATGTTTTAAAATAAAAAATTGACTTAGGTGGATTTATTTCAATTTTTTATTTGGAGGATGCGGGTAAGGGTGTTAAACTAGGTTTGACCACCCAAAATGAGAGGTTAGTATTAATTAAACATAGGTTTTATTTAATTAACCCTAGGGCTAGGATGAGGTAGGTTAGGGTAGGCAATTAAATAATAGCTATTTAATTGTTAGGGTAGGGATAGGTCAATTAATAGGCTGAATTAATTAGTTAAACATGTTTTAACTAATTAATTGGGTTGAGTGAAAAGGGGGAAATTGATTAAATAAATATTGCATATTTATTAAATCAATTGGCTAAAGTTTGGACTGTTGAATTAATGAAATTAATTCAATTTTGGGGATAAAATGATGTGAATTTGGGAAATGGAGGGATAATTAATTAAATATAAATTTAATTAATTGGTTAGAAGGGAAATTTGTGTGTTTAGGGATGTCAAGAGCCAGTTTGGTCATAGAAGACATTTTTAGGTGTCTACATTTGCCCCTCTTTGACGTGGCGTCAGGACCTAGGAGGAAAGTGGCATCAAGACCTAGGAGGGAAGTGACGTCAGGTTGAAGAAAGATCATGCCCTAGCTTCCGGGATGGAATGAGATGGGTAAGGGATGCCCCCTCGAGAGGTCAGTGGGAAACTAAAAATTTTCTAGGTGAATTCTTGAAAGGAAGTGATGAGAGTGAAAGTTGGATAGGGGATGGAGAAAGAAGATGGCAGGAAGAAAAATGGAGAAAAAAAGCTGAGATCTGCACCCTGGAGGAAAAAGAGGGGGTGGAAGAATGACATGGCCCACTATATTAGGAAAAGTGGGCCCTTAGAGTGCCACATTTGTACACATTGACATTAGAGAAGAAGGAGAAAAGGAGAGATGGCTGAGCACAACCCCCAGTTCCCTCGACTTCAACACATCTCAGAGCAGTTTTGATTGTTTGGCCAGGCACCGAAGGCTGGACCTCAGGTAGGGTCTAACCCTAACTTTTTCCTTTTTGTGTTTATGTTGCTTTTTTGGGGTTCAGGAAATAGGGTAGGTGATTATGAAATCTAGGCCTAGATGGTAATGTTGAATGAGTGATTAGGATGGTGATTTTGAGCTAGTAATAGTAGTTGCATAAGATTAATTGAGAGCATTTCTTAGTTTACTATAGCAATGTAGGATATAGTTCACAAATGTATGAAATGACCTAGGTGATGATGTATATCCCATGATTGCATGGACTGGACCCACAACAATAGGTTGATTTTATGCATGCCCAAGGTAGTATAAGCTTGCCTGCCTTAGGAAGGGGACTCATAGGGATGAGTGTCCATAGTGCATATAAGGTATTTGATGCATGTATATACAAATGAGGCATGTCGTACTAGAACCAACCCAGGGTTCAAGATATGAATACTATTCTTGGAGTAATGACACCAACCCTCAAGCATAGCATAGAAAAACAATGACATTGTCTACTCTAGGTGTTGTCCTCTACTTACCATGATATAATGAGATCAAGGTAGCTTTGGATATGACAGAGAGTGAGACAAAAAGATAAAAATCAAAAATCAAAAAGACCAACCAAAGATACAAATAGCCTTTGTGTGCCCTTGCTAAGAGACATGATGATAGAATGATAGAATATTTGTCCATTGTAGAAAAGATATATCCTAGGGCTCAGATTAGTTGATTTTGATTACAAAATTTTTGGAAGATGGGCAAAAGAACAGTTTGGCTAGGTGTAGGATTATAATTGGTATGTTGATTGATGATTTTTGCGTTAGGTATGATGATTTGAATGTATACTTAGCGTGTGTATCATATGATGGGTCTAGTAAGCTCAGTGAGTGGGGACCATCCAAATGGGTTGGTTAGGTGCATCTTATGTACCTGAGTACTGGAAACATCCTTCGTATTCTAGACTACCTACATACCCTGTGTCCACGGGATCAAGGTACTTTCAAGATGCGGGTGAAATGAATATGTAGTTCTGGTAAGACTTGATGATGTGGGAATGGTTTGAATGTGATGTGATGAGGATTGATGGATTGGAGTGATCAATGTGTGAGGGTGATGTTGCATTTGTTTTCGTATTTTTGATGATTTTGTATTGTTTTTTGGATTTTTAATTTTGCGATGTTTTTGGATTTTAAATTTTTGAGTTGTACAAGGGGAATCTTACAAGGATCTATTGTGATGCTCACAACACGCCCCATTTTACTCCTTAGAAAATTGAGGACCCCAGTTGTAGCTAGCTTTTGGTTGCTTCTGTGTGTGGTCTGCTTGGTGGTAAAAGGGAAAAGGGACTGAAAGTACAAACCTTGTTAAAAATAATGAAAAAATAACATTGAGTGCCAATGCATAATACAGGTGAATTCTTTGCAAAAAAGTGAGTAAAGGTTGTTTGTTGAACCAATTTAAAATTCGTAGTAGTTTGCAATATATAAGGTTTTTTGGTAAATGTACAAGCATAAGGTTTGTCATTTGTATATACAAATTCATTTTATATACAATTGTGTTTGTATGTTGGGTTTGTGTGTTAGTCACAAAAGTAAGTCTTCAGGTTTGAAAATGTATCCTGTGTACTTATATACATTGCTTGCTAATGTTTTATCTTAATATACAAGTCAGATCCGAAATGAGTTAAGGTTGAAATGAATAAATGTTGAAATCTAGTATGTATATTTTTGGTTTGTATATTTGGCAAATGGAAGACATACAAAGTAATATACAAAGGATTATACATAGCACGAAACTGAAAGAGTATTAAACTTGATATAATCATTGTATGTTATACGCTTTGTATATATGAGTTTTCATGATATGCATTGCTCTTTATACAAAGCAGAATTGAAAAGATCGTGAAATAACGTATAATGATTGCATATTTCAGGTTTGTATGTAAGATGTCAGGAGAGATACATGGTGATATATACAGCACAGAATGGAAATAAAATTAAAATACAATATAAATGATGCATTCGGGCTTAAAGTATATCTGGTGATGCATTGATTTATATATATCATGGAACCAAAGAGTTATAAAGGACAGTTAAGTCTTTGTATATTGCGTGTTGTATATTCTTTATATACAATCTGATGTACATTACACTTTATACATCATAGAATAAAAAAGGTTATCAAAAGAAGTTAAAATGTTGCATATTTCCGTGCTTGTATGTATGTTCTAAAATATACATGGCTTTATAGATACAGGTCAGAACTCAATGAGATTGAAATATGAAGAATACAATGCATCACATCTGAATCAAATATCAAGAGATACATTGCATTGTATACATCACAGATTTGAAGGTAAGTATAATGCAGTTTATAAGAGGTTGAAGTCTGAAAGAGATACAAAGGTATGTGCATCGCGAGAATTGCAAATTTGAAAGGTAAGGTGGATCCCACCAGTTGTATATTTGTTTTGTATGTTTATAATGTATATCTGATATACAAGCTAATATACATAGCCCGAATGTCAAAAGAGATTAAATAATAGAAAAACCTTTGTAGGTTTGGGCATTTGTATGTTCGAAAGATACAATGAAGATATACAAAAGAAACATACAATGAAATATACAAAGAGAGTAATGTATGCAAAATTTGACTGATGGTAAAAAAGTTCAAAAAGCATGAACACTGTAATGAAGGCTGAGGGTTGTTGCACATTAATTACTGTAACTAATGCAGATTGAATACTCAAACAAAGTGAAATTTAACAAGGGTTGGGGCAATTTTAATGTTATTTTGCATTCAAGATATACTGTTAAGACTAAAAATTGTAGAAAATAGAACTATTGCAGTGACTAAGCAGAATTTACCAGAGCAATAAAATTACAGCAGTTGGATAAAGGGTGAAAACGGTAAAGTAAGTCAATGGGTAAATGGTCATGACAAATAGGTATTTATCTAAAACACCATTTAGTTTCAGTTGTTAAAATACTATTAATTTCAATAATTTCGATGTAAAATGTAAGCATTGGTTAAAATTAATGTTTTAATGGTTAATTAGCGGAGTAGAGCTTAAATAAATTTAGAGGTTAAAATAAAAAAAGGGGAAATGAATTAGGGTAAAATAGTAAAAACAAAGATCCATGGTAAAAAACCCCAGGCATGAAGAAAACGAAAGTTAAAAGGTCCCTGTTTCTACAAGATGGCCCCAAAATAGAAGAAAGATACAGGGGCAAGGAAAAGAAAGAGAGAAAACCACGAAAAGAGGTGGACAAAGAGGAATTACTGATACACAGAGGGTATCTGACGCTGATAAGTACGAATGGAGTGGGCACAGATACTAACATAGGAAACTATGATGCAAAAGATGTGCTAAAAAAGATTACTGCTACATATGCTACTCTTGATATGAAATGCATTTGGGAAAGTGGACTGTATAGAGCTGCGGGTTTTCCTCTGGCAATGGAAGCTAGAGATTTATGTTTGGACTGTATAATTTTATATGATCCTACTACAAGAAAGGTTATGTTACATGATAGATTAATTGCTGATCTGACTCCAAAAGGGATTGCAAAAACATTTGGCTTAGAGATTAAGGAAAAGATGAAAGATATTGACATTGATCAATATAATGAAAATTTCTACACAAATGAAGGAGACTGTAACGGTAAAATATTCTACAACTGGTACAACCTAGAGAATAAACCCAAGGTAGTGGCCAAGATACCCAAGAATCTGATGAGCATACATTTCAAGGAGGAGATCTATTTGATGATCACTATGCTGAGTAGACTAGTTGGATTAAGGGATGGCACCAAATGTGAACCTTGGATGTCCACTATCATCAAATTCATAAGGACAGGGGAAATGAGACAAGGACAAATTCATTGGGCCAAGGCCATTAGCATAGCTATTTGGAGGCAAGCCATGCAAAGACAACATAAAAGCTTGCCATTTTATTTATCCTCTTATGTGTTATATTCCTGTGTTGCAAAAATTAGGCCTTTTATTCATGGGATAGAATAGATTGGTCTTTTAGGAAATGGCCTTAATCAGAAGCAAGTGTATGAGCATTACCCTATATTACTAGAAGAGAATGCAGTAAAAGAGTTTGCTCTAGTAAATTGATGTTTTTTATACCTACCTGGTAAGGATATTGAGGGGAGAACCTGATAAAAGATTGTCTAAGGATGCAGAAAATGCAATTGGATTGCACAGTTCATGGTTCATTCAATTTGAGAACTTCACTTACATAAGGATTGAGGGTTTTGAAATGAAACCATTCATGCTTCCCAGGTATCCTTCTGACAAACTAATTGTGTTAGAATTTGCGAGACAAAATTTGAATGTGTTCAGAGTGTACAAAAGGAAATTCAATAACAAGGGAAATGTGAAATTGCCATGGGCAATTGGCTGATATTCTTGTTTTAGTGGCAAGGTAGCAAGTTATTCAGAGCAAGAACTGAGGTATTATGGCCTTAAAGAATTTGAGTAAGAAAATTTGATCCTTTCCATAGGATTCAAAACTTTGTAGATAAAAAATATAAGCATCAAATACACATTGAGGATTTCTGGGCAGATTGCAAGAAGGACACAGAGGTGAGGAAAAGAGCTCACAAAAGATTGACTATTGAACAAATGAAATCCATAGGAAATATATATGTACCTACAGAAGTTCAAGAGGATGATAGATTGTTACATCACAGTTATGTACAAGCAAGGATGGCTCCTATTATAGAGCCTGATTGGTCAAAGCCATGGAACACATCTTTAGATATAGTGTCTAAGCTAGTGATACTATTTTTAAAAACATGGCTGAAGGATAGAATTGAAGAGCTGAAAGATGAGGGTAAAGAAGTCACATAATCCAAGAAGGGAAGGAAAAGAAAAGCACAACCCAGTGAGGACCTACAATGTTTCTATGAAAAGAAGAGAAAACTTGTTAAAGCAAAAATTGTAGAAAAAGATAAAAATGCTACATTGATGGATCCCTATGCATTAGGGATAACAATTGTAGTGGCATCTAAAACTTTTGTGGATGCAAAATCAATAAGCCATGAAATAAGTGAAGAGGAGGCACAAACTACTAAAGAGGTAGTAGGATAACCAATTATGAAGGCAATACCAATAGGTTTGGCTAGAGGAGAAACTTCTAAATTAGAGAGGGTAATTAGAGTACAAGAAGTAGGGGAAAAACTAAACAACATATAGGGTGCTTCCACTTCTATAGACCCTAGACAAACATACATTAAGGTGAAGACTGAATTGGCTGGAAAAATGCAGCAAGAAGCAGAAAGCAAAAAAGTCAAACAAACTATGGAGACTGTTGATATTGAAAGTAGTGACAGTGAAGAAGGTGCCATGTATAAAGGGAAGGCAATCAAAATAGAAGAGGATTCCAATGATTTCCTAAGTGAAGAGGAAGGGCCCAACACTCATACTGAAATGGAGGTTCAACAAGAAAAAGTACGGGAAGAAGAAAAAGTACAAGAGGAAGCAGAGTCAATAAATACCTTTGGTACCTTAGTTCCTCAAGAGATCATTAAAGATGTGCAAGAGTAAACACATAAAATTGAAGAATCTGAGAAAGAGGAGGTACCTGAAGAAATGATTATAGAAACACTTGCTTCAGCAGAAGAGGAAACAAAAGAGGATATCTCAGGTGTTGATGCTTTAGACATGCTAAATATGTATGGGGAGTCAGGTGAAGATGAAAAAAATACAAAAAACATGCAAACCCAAGAAGAAGAAGTAAAAGAGGATGAGGTGAAGGCCAGTTCACTAGTACATCCAGAGCAACCATAGACATGAAATATAGATAAGGTAGAAGAAGAAATTAAGAAACCTGAAGATATAGAAGCAGAAGAAAAAATGGATGAGAATGAACTTGAGCATCAAGCAGAAGATGATCAAGAGAAAGGAACAACAACAGAAAAGGCTCCTAGAGAAGAGGTAGATGAGAGAAAAACTGATGAATAAGAAGAAGAGTTGAACAAGCCAGATATTGAACAGATACATGCAAGAGATGATAAAAAAGAAGAGTCATCAGCAGAAAAATCTCCTAAAGAAGAAGATCAAGAAGGGGGACATATTGAGTTAGAGGAGGATGAAAATGAAGTTGAGTCAAAAGAACAAGAGCCTCCATTACAATAGAAAAATCTAGAAGAAGAACCCCAATAGCAACAATGAAGAGAGCAGGAACAGATACCAAAGCGGAAACAACAATAGTAGCAACAAGGAGAAAGGGAAACAGATAAACCTCATGAGGAGGTAATTGATGAAGATAAAGATGCAGAGGGGACAAAAGAAATCCTTGCATGGTTGGGAAGAGAAATAGGAAAGGAGAAGAAAGAGGTACAAGTAGTACCTATTGATATAAAAAGTTTGCTAGGAGAGAAGAGGAAAGCTAGGACCATGTTTTCTATTCAAAGAGGTCCAAGTGGATCTAGAACATTAAACCTAGCTATACTGCAGAAAGAAAAAGACAAAGGAGAAATCACATTGGAGGAGTACAAGATATTAAATCTGGACCTTGGGCATTCTACAAGAGAACAACACATTGCTGAGTGGGAAGATATGCACCAGATGACAACAGAAATGCTACGGAAGGATAAAAATAAACTGGAGCATTTAAAAGGACACATTGTCTAGCTTCAACAACTCATTAAGGGGATTTTTGATCCCAATGCCATAGTTCCTAATTTACCTACTAACATAATAGTAGTTTCTAAAGAGGAGATAAAAGATATGGAAAATAAAAGGTTTAAAGCTAATATTTTTGATGAGTGGTTTAATGATTTCATGCAAGAGGGAGAGAAAATAATAAAGCAAGTTTTAGAAAGTAGGAAGATAAGTTTAGAAGAGAAGAATAAATGTATGATATTCATACATAACTGCCAAGTCCGGCAAGAAGAATGCAGGTCAGAGATCGAGCAGTTGATAGAAATGGAAAGAAGAGCAGATGAATTGATTCATGAAGGAGAACTTAGTGTTGCATTGATGAATAATTTGCCAGGAACAATAATGGAGCTTTAATTTGAGGAGGATAACCTCAAAAGATGTACAGTAGTTATACAGGAGTTAGAGGAAAAAATTGGGGAGATGATAAAAATACATAAAAGGATCATAGAAAGACTCCTACAGCATGAATGTGTTGAGATGCCAGCATATGATTTAGAGAGGGCATTAATAGAATTCAAAGCCATATTCACACCTTGTATAGAAAATCTTGATGCAATTCTCAGCAAGCAAATGATAGATACATTAATGGAAGAGCGGGCTAAAATGAACAAATACAAGAAGAAAAGAGAAGGCTCAGAGAATGAAGAGAAGAAGTTGAAAGAAGGGGTGGTGATGCAAGAGTATATTTTGGTAAAAAGTCCAGGAGCAAACTGTACCTTTGTAGAAGGTGTAATTTATAATTTCAAGAAATATTTGAAAAAGTGAGAAGGCAAACAAGGTAAAGATTTTGAGAGGAAGTCAAATAAAGATGCTTCAGCAGGAGAAAGTCAATGAAGAGGGAATCTTTTTTCTTTAGGAAAAAGATTCCAAAAGTATCCTTTGAGGGAAAGGAAGATGCCAATTAGATATTTTGGGTAGATGGTTAAAGACAGATGTACCATTGATCAAAAATGAAGGGATCTCAGCCCTAGATAGAGGTGGTAGCCGTAGCAATTTGAAAGTTCAAAATATATATAATGAACTCTACTACATGTATATTATTCACACAGGGATTTATAGAAAATAGTATAGCAATTGTAATTTGTTCTAAAACTTTGAATGGAAGGAGTATTTTAGTATAGAGGAGGTCGCTTGTGTCTACATTAAGGAATGCGTGGAAACATCTAGCTTTCTTACTGTATCTGTAAAGCATTGTAAGTTTTTGTGAATTTGGTTAATGAAGCTAAGAGTCATTACTACATTGTAAACCATAAATGGTTGTGTGTTTTGAATATAAGTGAATCTGGAAGTCTGCATCTATTGTCTGAGTGGCTTTTAGCTCTTTTTTATATTTGAAATAGTTTCTCTTAAAGCTCGCAATCTTGAATGCATGTTTGTGAAAATATTCAAGGCATTTGCATTTAATGATTTAGTCTGTTGATTTAATTGAATTTGCTGAAATCTTTACCATGTGCATAATAGAACATTTAGATCCTGTAGCAAGTGATGTTGAATTTGAGTTTTCTCTAACTTTTCCCAACCATTGAAATAATTAGCTGAAATGCAGAAATCTAAAGGAGATTGTCTAACATTTGAAGGAATTGAGATAAATTGAGTTGATATTTAGCAATCTTTATAGATATTTGAAAGGAAATGCATGTTTTAACATAAATCATTCAAAGATTTGATATACAGTAACAAATTTATACAAAGGAATAGATAATTTGTGGATATTTGTAACAATTTGCATAAATAGAGTCCGGTAAGTCAGCAAACACCTTAAATCACATAAGGCCCCTTGCATATTATAGCTTCATAGTAACCTACTAAACTGTCCAATAGGTCAAGACCTAACCATACGAAAACTTGGGATTAAGCAATCTTAATTGGTTCTTCATATCTTTAAAGATAGTTAGGTTCATTTATAAATTTTAACTTTTGTTATGAATGTGTAAAAAAAATCATCAACAATTTTTGGCGCTAGAAGGAGGGCCTGATTGGAGTTAAGGTTGAATTTAGGTAAAGCTGGCTCATAACAGCAGTAGAGTGACCAGGTCTAGATCTAATTCAGAGGACATATTTGTGCAATTACCTGACGGGAGACTGAGTAAAGGCCCTTTAGTGTGGAATCCTAAAATATCAAATACAAGAAGTTCATCTGGAACACCTCCTGGATCACCTTTTAACATCCACAATATTGTTAGTCCTGACAGTTCTTCATACAAATTTTTGATTCTTGGTTCGGATCCTCCCAGAGGTCCTAGTCCTCCTAGAGGTCCTAGTCCTCCTAGAAATCTAAGTCCACCTAGAAATCAAGGTATCCCTACAGATCTAGGTCAAGCACAGGTACCTGCAATGTCTTATTTCAATGTCAACTCTCCCATATATTTTGTGGATTATCATGAGATTCCAAAGAACCCTGAGAAAATATGTCCTAAATACCAGTTGCATCAGGATCTAGAGGATCATATCAGGATATTTAAGGAAGCATGCTTTAGAGCCAGACTGGAACATGAAGATTTTGTGTGCATATTATTCCCTTACACCTTCAATGAACAAGCTTCCAGCTGGTATGTGAATTTACCTAGTGGCTACGTTTCTTCTTGGACACTTATGGAAGAAGCATTTCTGTCTAGATTTAGGGGACTAGTCAATCCTTCCACTTTGTACCATAAATTGGCCACAATTAAGAGAGGTGAGGGAGAACTGATTGATAATGTCAATGACAGGTTTCAAAAGGATTATTCTAGGATAGTGGCTCTAGACACAGTAGCTCCAGATACATTGTTAGCTATGTATTATGTTGCTTTAGATCCATTAACTGCCATGTTTGTCAGGAGAAAGCCTAACATAGATAATGTATCCAAAGCCTATAAAGAGATAGCCTCTATAAACCAGGAAATGAGGCAGACAACTTATAATCCATTTCTCAATGGAGGAAATCCTGGAATGCAAAATCAAGTGCAACCTTGGAATGGAGTTCCTTCACAGAATGCTCCAATGCTAAATCCAGTCCCTACATACACACCTATGTATAATCCAGCCCCAATTCAGGCTATAGTACCTTACACTGGTAATACTGCCAATCTAAATCAGAATAATGGCCAATCTTTCTTCCAACCACCTCAACATACATTTATAGTAAAAGCTCAAGAGGAAAAGGAAAATATCAAAGAAATCATTGCACATTTAAGAAGATTGACCACTAAGATGACGCAATTGAGAAATGAGAATTTCTATGGTAGGAATAACCAGGGATATAATCAGAACTATAATCAGAGTCAAAACTAGAATTACAACCCCAACCATAACCAAAATCAGAATTAGAATTATAACTAGGGTCAGGGTTCTAATCAAGGTCAAAATCATAGTCAACATCAGAGTCATAATCAGGGGCAACAAATGCAAAATAGAGGATCAGCTATAGATAACAAATCCTAGAATAACAATAACAGGAATCAAAATCAGCCTAGGCCACCCAGAACATGGAACATAGGGCTAAGTAATGGCACCTTGGCTTCTCCATTTGAGAATGTGGATAACCAGGATAGAAAACAAACTGCTAGGATTCAAATGGCCAATGTAGCATTGAAGAATTGGTGTAGAATCCATAATACTAGTGCTCATATTGAATTAGACTGTCCTCAATTTCATCTGGCAGTAAGTATTTTTAATGTGGATGTACAGGTGCCTACTTCTGAGTTCTTATTTCCCAAAGGTAATGATATAGTACCTTCAGGATACGATACTGCTCTAGTATTAGAAACTTTTACCTTCAGAGAAGAGGAAGATGACCAATTGTTAGAGGATGAGCCATATTTTCTGGAAAATTTATATCCTGAGACAGCCTTAGTACTAAATGCTTTTTAGTTTCCATTTGAAACTAAAAATGAGGTGTTGTATGAGACAGAGGAGGTGCAAGCCTTCCAACAGTCAAGTAAGAATCATACTTACAACCTTAGAAATAATCCTAGGCCAGGAGGTCCTTTCAACACTTCCACTCCTCCTAACAATTACAATACTCCACCAGACTAGAATGCTAGCAATAACCTTGCTATACTGAAAGCCAATCATAATGCAAATAATGGAACAGTAACACAGAAGGTCCAAACAAATAAAATAGAGACTGTAGAGACAATGAGACTGATGAGTTATCTGTCAGAGGAAATAAAGAAAATTAAGGTTAGTATACCTTTGTTTGAATTGTTGAAAACTCCAGGGGTTAGAAATGCTTTTATTAAATCCCTGGATACATCTGTGACAGGAGATGTGTCAATTGAGGTAAATGTTCCTAATAGGGATGCACAGTCCAAAGAAAAAAGTAAGAGAGCTGAGCAGCCATCCAACACCAATGTTGTAATGTATGCTGATAAGAAGGATGCTCCTCCTTTCTTGTTAACCATTAGATTGTGTGGAAAGAACATACACAATTGTATGGTAGATTCAAGTTCCTCTACCAATGTAATGCCCTTAGGGATATGTAAAACTTTAGGGTTGACCCTCGCCAAATCTACCAAAGTTGTTACACAGTTGGACAAAACTAAAGTTAATGTGATTGGAGAATTAATGCATATGCAGATGCAGTTAGCTTCAGACCCTAGGGCAAGTCAGGTCATTGACATCCAAGTAGTGGATATACTCATAAATTATGGGATGCTATTGAGTAGAGACTGGTCAAAGACTTTGAATGGATACATGGCCACCAATTTCTCACACATGTGGTTACCTTGGAGAGGTGTGCCAAATTAGATTAGAATAGAAGCTGAACCCATGATGAAACATATGATCACAAAGTACAATAGGACTAATGAAATATTGTATGCTTCTATTGAACCTGGTGTTTACAGGGTTACTAATAAAGGGGTACAGATTGAGGAAATCTTAATGCTAAATTTTGGAGAAAAGCCTTTCAATAAGGAGACAAAATTATTTATTGAGTCTGATGGAAATTCTTCTGATGAAGACAATAATGCATTGAATAATTTTAGTTAGGTCATCGGACAAGAAATAGAAAAGTGCATAGAACAAAATCTTCTAGTTCAATGCAAGTTATACAGAAATAAGTGTAGAGTCCATGATAAGCCACATTCTAAAGAGAATTGTGGAATGTGCAGAGATATTGTTGAATATGAGTACATAAAATGCATAAAAGGGAAGGAACTCCAAGAAAGGAAGGTTAATCAACCTGAGAGTTATTTTCAAAACAACATAAATGGATCAACTCTAGATTTAGAAAAAAAGGCAAAAGGTACGGGTGTATTTCATTCTGAGCTACAAAATGAAAAGATCAGTGTACAAGTCAAAATGAATTGCCATTGAATCAACAAGATAGCACTACATAGGTGATAGAAAAGGTAAAGCATGCTCAAGAAAAATGTCAAAAGAACAAGGATGGCATGTGGACATTAAAATGTGATGGTTCCAAATCTAAACAAGGTGCAGGTGCTGGGGTAGAACTCATAGATCCTCATGGCAAATCATACTTAGCAGCATATAGGCTACAGTTTGCTTGTACTAACAATGTTGAAGAGTACGAAGCTTTAATTTATGGACTGGTCATGGCTATAAAGAAGAAGGTAAAAATGATCAGAGTGTTTTCAGACTCTAAATTAGTAGTCAGATAGGTAAGGAAAGTATATGCTTGCAATTATAAGAGGATGGTTTGTTACAGACATAGAGTATGGGATTCAATAGTCATTTGATGCTTTCAATATAGAGCATATCCCTAGAGAATTAAACCATAGGCCAGATACACTAGTAGTTGCTACTAGCACTTTAGAACCTTTGACACTGTCAGGATTGAAAAGATTTGTTGTAGATTTAGTGAATGTGCCCAGTGTACCAGATAATGTAACACATTTTCAGGTATTTGAGTGGGATCAACAAATTGTGGATTTCCTAACTTGCAACGAAGTATTTGAGGCTCAAATTATTGATGAACAAGAGAGGCCTGATATGTCTTGTGATGAAGAAGACATAATCAATCTAAAAAGTAATTTTCTGCCTAAGGGAGTGATTGAGCTAGAACAAATATTTGATTTTGATGGAGTAGTAAAACAGAAAGACTTGCCTAAAACAGAAGGAGGTAAATGTGATCCCTATAACTTAGGAACAGAGCAGAACCCTCAGAATGTACAAATTGGAAAGGTCTGTCCTGAGAAGATTAGAAAAGAAATTATTGATGTTCTGAAAGATTATAAACATGTTATAGCATGGACATATGAGGATTTAAAGACATATGATACATCCATCATTACTCATGTGATACCTTTAAAACTAGATATCAAACCATTCAGGCAAAAGCAAAGGCCTGTGAATGCAATTTTAGAACCTTTGATATTTGAGGAAGTGAAAAAACTACTGTCTGCTAGAATAATTTTCCTTGTCAGACATTCAACCTGGGTAGCTAATTTAGTACCTATTAGAAAGAAAAGTGGAGATATCAGGTTATGCGTGGATTTTAGGAATTTGAATCAGGCATCTAAAAAAGACAATTATCCTTTGCCTCCCATGGATGAAGTGCTTCAAGTAGTGAATGGGGCCAAAATGATGTCTTTTCTAGATGGATTTTTAGGGTATAACCAGGTCTTGGTTGATGAAGAGGATAGGTTGAAAACTACTTTCACATGTAAATGGGGTAATTATGCTTACAGAAGAATGCCGTTTGGTTTAACAAATGCAGGTGCCACCTTTCAGCGAGCTATGGATATTGCAATTCATGGATTGATAGGTAAGTGCATTGTAATTTATATGGATGATTTAACTATTTATTCTAAAGATGCGTCCACTCATGCTGAGGATCTGAGAAGAGTCCTTAAGAGATGCGAAAGGCATGGAATTTCTCTTAACCCTAAGAAATGTTCATTTGGAGTAACAGAAGGAAAACTATTAGGACATGTCATTTCTAAGAATGGGATATCTATTGATCCTAATAGAATAGAAGGAATCAAGAAATTGCAATTGCCAAACACTAAAAAGGAATTAAAATCATTTTTTGGTAAAATTAATTTTGTTAAGAAGTTCATTACAGGGTTTACAAAGATCATGCGACCATTAAACACCATGTTGAAGAAGGATGTAGAGATAGAATGGACACCAGTAGCAAAAGCTGCATTTAAAGATATCAAGGAGGCAATTTCTGAAGCTCCAGTATTGGCAAGTCCAAATTACACAAATCCATTCTATATTTATTCTTTTGCATCCACACATTCAGTTGCAGTTGCTTTGACACAGAAAGGAGAAAATGATGAAGAGAAGCCAATAGATTTTATGAGTACACCTCTGAAGGATGCATAGTTGAAATACCTTGATATAGAATGGCAAGAATTTGCACTAGTAAGAGCAGTAAAAAAGTTTAGACATTATATCTTATGCAGTTAGGTTAAGGCTATAGTACTAGATGCATCAGTGAAGATGCTGCTGATGCAGAATGAACCTGGAGAGAAAAGAGCCAAGTGGATCACAACTTTGCAAGAATTTGATATGGAAATCATTCCAATGAAGCTGGTCAAAGGATAAGCTCTAGTGCAAACCATAGCCAATATAGATCCAAACTTGGTAAAACAACAATATGTATTGAATGCTAATGAGGCATCAGGATGGTATGATGATATGAACACTTTTCTGATATCAGGAAAGTACCCAAACAAGATGAAATCTTCACAAAGAAGAGCTTTAAAGATCAAAGCACAAAAGTACATGGTACAAGGAGGTCTTCTATTCAAGAAGAACCATGAAGGAATCTATTTAAGATGTTTGAATAGAGATGAAGCTGATAAGGTGTTGCTAGAACTACATGATAAATATGGAACTGCTCATGGTTCCCATTTAGCCACAACACATAAGATACTGAGAACAGGTTATTATTGGCCTACTATGTTTAAAGATACAGAGTCACATTAGAAATTACCATATTTGTCAAGTTACAATAGACAAAGGGAGAAATCAGGCTAATCCATTACAACTTGTCATTGAGTCTAGGCCATTTGCACAGTGGGGCCTAGATTTCATTAGAGTTATCAATCCTCCATCATCTGCAGGACACAAATTTATATTGACAATGACTGATTACTGTACAAGGTGGACCGAAGCCACATGTTGCAAATTCTCTACTACGAAGGTAGTCATCAAATTCCTCGAAGAGAACATCATCACTAGGTTTGGGGTTCCTTATTCACTGGTATGTGACAATGGCCCTACATTTTCTTCTTTAAAATTTTCTAAATGGGCATTTGAACATGGAATAGTTTTAAAGTTTTCTTCAAACTATTATCCTCAAGGGATGGGTTAGCTGAATCTACAAACAATATTTTATTAGATATCATCAAAAGGCTAATTGAAAAGAACCTAAGAGAATGGAACACATTACTGAAGTATGTGCTATGGGTAGATAGGACCAGGGTTAAATCAGCTTTAGGCAATGCACCCTATCATTTAGTTTATGGGACTGATCCCATACTTCTAGTTAATTTAAGAATACCAGTTTGGAAGTTTTCTAACGAATACTTAGGCTTTGATGATCACAGAGAAGCTAGAATAATCCAATTGTTGGAATTAGATGAGAAAAGAGATCAAGCCATTGAGAAGTTTGCTAAACACCAGGCAGTGGTAAAGAGATGGTTTGACAAAAGGGTAAGAGTCAAAACATTTAGAATTTCAGACTTAGTGTTGTGCTGGGACAAAGCACATGAGAAAAAGGGAAGTCATGGAAAATTTGACAAGTTATGGTTAGGTCCATTACAAGTGTCAGAAATAATCAGAGATAACACTTTTAGGATTAAGACCTTGACTGGAGAAGATGTGCCATTACCAGTTAATGGCCAACACTTGAAACATTACTTTCAGGCTTGAGGTGAGGGTTGTTGGTCTATTTTGTATCATATTGTGAATACATGTATAGTTGTATTTTGGTTTTCGTTTTGTTTTGGTTTTGTTTTTGTTTTAGTTTTTTTTTTTTTTTGGTTCTATTTTATTTTGTTTTGTTTTGTGTTGTTGTTATGTTGTGTGTTTTGTTTGTTTTGTGTGTGTTGTGTTGCTTTAGCAAGGATATTTGTTTTGTTTTGGAAAGTAAACAAGAGCAGATTAATAACCACTAAAAATAGTATAAAATTTAGAACATTTAAGTTAATCATTTGAAATTTATACATAATTTGTTGTGTCTATCATGAATGTAGAAAGTTAGTTAACTTGTGAAATTTTGTATTCAATAAGAATGGGTTGAGTATTCAAGGGAAGTTCTCACAATGACACACCTAAAATCCTTGGGTTTGTTGAACCTACCAGTGTAGATATTAGGTGAAAAATCAGAGGTCACTCTTGCTACCATTACAATTCTCAGGCTAATTTTAGCAAGTGATTGTTCCTTGCATCATGAAGTTACAACTGAAATATCTTATGAAATATCTGTCAAGTACAAAATATAAAATATAAATAAATAAATAAAATAGATTTTACTAAAATCTAGGTTAAGTCATCTAAGTAAATCTACCGGGGCTATAGACACTTGCTGGTAGTGGGGCTCTACTTAGGAGAATTGTAATGATAACCTTGTCAGGGCTATAGATGCCTACTGGCAGCAAGACTCTATTCAGTCAGCTATGAGGGAATGACATCAACTAGGTAGTCTAATGTCAGTCACTGGTTTGTTCAACTGATTTTCAAGATGAGGCTTATTAATCACATGCACCCACTTAAACTAAAAATAAAATTCATGCACCTTATTGAATACATCAGGTCTTAAGTTAGATGATGGTTTGCAGAAAAGATAGTTGGAAATTATGGATTTATTTCATTTAGTTTTCTTTAATGGTTTTAATTTAATTGTTTTATTTGGTTGGTAGTTGTTGTGATGCTCACAACATGCCCCATTTTACTCCTTAGCAAAATGAGGCCCTGTTGTAGCTGGGTTTTGGTTGCTTCTGTGTGTGGTCTGCTTGGTGGTAAAAGTGAAAAGGGACTGAAAGTACAAACCTTGTTAAAAATAATGAAAAAATTACATTGAGTGCTAGTGCATAGTACAGGTGAATTCTTTGCAAAAAACTAAGTAAAGGTTGTTTGTTGAACCATTTTAAAATTCGCAGTATTTTGCAAGATATAAGGATTTTTGGTAAATGTACAAGCATAAGGTTTGTCATTTGTATATACAAAGTCATTTGTATATACAAAGTCATTTTATATACAAATGCATTTGTATGTCAGGTTTGTGTGTTAGTTGTAAAAGTAAGTCGTTGGGTTTGAAAATGTATCTTGTGTACTTATATACATTGCTTGCTAATGTTTTATCTTAATATACAAGTCAGATTTGAAATGAGTTAAGGTTGAAATGAATAAACCTTGAAATCCAGTATGTATATTTTTGGTTTGTATATTTGGCAAATGGAAGACATACAAAGTAATAATTTGGCAAATGGAAGACATACAAAGTAATATACAAAGGATTATACATAGCGCAGAACTGAAAGAGTATTAAATTTGATATAATCGTTGTATGTTATATGCTTTGTATATATGTGTTTTCGCGATATGCATTGCTCTTTATACAAAGCGGAATTGAAAAGATCATGAAATAATGTATAATGATTGCATATTTTGGGTTTGTATGTAAGATGTTGGGAGAGATACATGGCAATATATACAGTACAGAATGGAAAGAAAATTAAAATACAATATAAATGATGCATTTGGGCTTAAAGTATATCTGGTGATGCATTGATTTATATATATCACGAAATCAAAGAATTAAAAAGGACAGTTAAGTCTTTGTATATCACGCATTGTATATTCTTTATATATAATCTAATGTACATTGCACTTTATACATCACCGAATCGAAAAGGTTATCAAAAGAAGTTAAAATGTTGCATATTTCTATGCTTGTATGTATGTTCCAAAATATACATGGCTTTATACATATAGGACAGAACTCAATGAGATTGAAATATGAAGAATACAAAGCATCATGTCCAAATCAAATATAAAGAGATACATTGGGTTGTATACATCATGGATTTGAAGGTACGTATAATGCGGTTTATAAGAGGTTGAAGTCCGAAAGAGATACGAAGGTATGTGCATTGCAGGAATTGCAAATTCGAAAGGTAAGGCGGATCCCACCAGTTGTATATTTGTTTTGTATGTTTATAATGTATATCTGATATACAAGCTAATATACATAGCCCGGATGTCAAAAGAGATTAAATAATAAAAAAACCTTTGTAGGTTTGGGCGTTTGTATGTTCAAAAGATACAATGAAGATATACAAAAGAAACATACAATGAAATATACAAAGGGAGTAATGTATGCAGAATTTGACTAACGGTAAAAAAGTTCAAAAAGCATAAACACTGTAATGAAGGCCGAGGGTTGTTGTGCATTAATTACTGTAATTAATGCAGATTGAATACTTAAACAAAGTGAAATTTAATGAGGTTTGGGGCAATTTTAATGTTATTTTGCTTTCAAGATATACTGTTAAGACTGAAAATTGCAGAAAAGAGAACTGTTGCAATGATTAAGAAGAATTTACCAGAGCGATAAAATTGTAGTAGCTGGACAGAGGGTGAAAACAGTAAAGTAAGTCAACGGGTAAACGGTCACGACAAATATGTATTTATCTAAAACGTCGTTTAGTTTCAGTTGTTAAAATACTATTAATTTCAGTAATTTCATTGCAAAATTTAAGCATTGGTTAAAATTACTATTTTAATGGTTAATTAGCGGAGTAGAGCTTAAATAAATTTAGAGGTTAAAATTAAAAAAAAGGAGGAAACAAATTAGGGTAAAATAGTAAAAACAAAGATTCATGGTAAAAAACAATAGGCATGAAGAAAATGAAAGTTAAAAGGTGCCTATTTCTACAAGATGGCCCCAAAACAAAAGAAAGATACAGGGGGCGAGGAAAAGAAAGAGAGAAAACCACAGAAAGAGGTGGAGAAAGAGGAATTACCGATACATAGAGGGTATCTGACTCTAATCAATATGAATGGAGTGGGCATAGATACTAACATAGGAAACTATGATGCAGAGGATGTGCTAAAAAAGATTACTATTGCAGATGCTACTCCTAATATGAAATGCTTTTGGGAAAGTGGATTGTATAGAGCTGCGGGTTTTCCTCTGGCAATGGAAGCTAGAGATTTATGTTTGGATTGTATAATTTTATATGATCCTACTACAAGAAAGGTTATGTTACGTGACAGATTAATTTCTGATTTGACTCCAGAAGGGATTGCAAAAACATTTGGCTTCAAGATTAAGGAGAAGATGAAAGATATTGACATTGATCAATACAATGAAAATTTCTACACAAATGAAGGAGACTGTAAGGGTAAAATATACTGCAACTGATACAACCTAGAGAATAAACCCAAAGCAGTGGCTAGGATACCCAAGAATCTGATGAGGATACATTTCAAGGAGGAGATCTATTTGATGATCACTATGCTGAGTAGACTAGTTGGATTAAGGGATGGCACCAAATGTGAACCTTGGATGTTCACTGTCATCAAATTCATAAGAACAGGGGAAAAGAAACAAGGACAAATTCATTGGGCCAAGGCCATTAGCACAGCTGTTTGGAGGCAGGCCACATAGAGACAATAGAAAAGCTTGCCATTTTATCTATCCTCTTATGTGTTATATTCCTGTGCTATAGAAATTAGGCCTTTTATTCATGGGATAGAAAGGATTGGTGTTTTACGAAATAGCCTTAATCAGAAGCTAGTGTATGAGCATTACCCTATATTACAAGAAGAGAATGCAGTAAAAGAGTTTGCTTTGGTGAATGATGTTTTTTATACCTACTTGGTAAGGATATTGAGGGAAGAACCTGATAAAAGATTGTCTAAGGATGCAGAAAATGCAATTAGATTGCACAGTTCATGGTTCATTCAATTTGAGCACTTCACTTACATAAGGACTGAGGGTTTTGAAGGAAAACCATTCATTCTTCCCAGGTATCCTTTTGACAAACTAATTGTGTTAGAGTTTATGAGACAAAATTTGAATGTGTTCAGAATATACAAAAGGAAATTCAATAACAGGGGAAATGTGAAATTGCCATTGGTAATTGGCTGATATTCTTGTTTTAGCGAGGAGGTAGAAAGTTATTCAGAGAAAGATTTCAGGTATTATGGCTTTAAAGAATTTGATTTAGTAAGAAAATTTGATCCTTTCCACAGGATTCAAATCTTTGTAGATAAAAATAATAAGCATCAAATACACATTGAGGATTTCTGGGAAGATTGCAAGAAGGACAGAGAGGTGAGGAAAAGAGCTCACAAAAGATTGACTATTGAACAAATGAAATCCATAGGAAATATATATGTACCTCCAGAAGTTCAGGAGGATGACAGATTGTTACATCATAGTTATGTACAGGCAAGGATGGATCCTATTACAGAGCCTAATTAGTCAAAGCCATGGAACACATCTTTAGATATAGTGTCTGAGCCAGTGATACTATTTTCAAAAACATGGTTGAAGGATCAGATTGAAGAGCTAAAAGCTGAGGGTAAAGAAGTCACATATCCCAAGAAGGGAAGGAAAAGAAAAGCAAAGCCCAGCGAGGACCTACAATGTTTCTATGAAAAGAAGAGAAAAATTGTGGAAAAGGATAAAAATGCTACATTGATGGATCCCTATGCATTAGGGATAACAATTGCAGTGGCATCTAAAAATTTTGTGGATGCAAAATCAATAAGCAATGAAATAAGTGAAGAGGAGGCACAAACTACTAAAGAGGTAGCAGGACAACCAATTATGAAGGCAATACCAATAGGTTTGGCTAGAGGAGAAACTTCTAAATCAGAGGGTAATTGGAGTATAGGAAGTAGGGGAAAATTAAGAAACATACAGGGTGCTTCCACTTCTGTAGACCCCATACAAACATACATTAAGGTGAAGACAAAATTGGCTGGAGAAATGCAGCAAGAAGCAGAAAGAAAAAAAAGACAAACAACCTGTAGAGACTATTGATATTGAAAGTAGTGATAGTGAAGAAGGTGCCATGTATAAAGGGAAGGAAATCAAAATAGAAGAGGATTCCAGTGATTTCCTGAGTGAAGAGGAAGGGCCCAACACTCATACTGAAATGGAGGTTGAATAAGAAAAAGTATATGAAGAAGAAAAATTACAAGAGGAAGCAGAGTCAATAAATCCCTTTGGTACCTTAGTTCCTCCAAAGATCATTAAAGATGTGTAGGAGGAAGCACATAAAATTGAAGAATCTGAGAAAGAGGAGGTACTTGAAGAAATGATTACAGAAACACTTGCTTCAGCAGAAGAGGAAAGAAAAGAGGATATCTTAGGTGTTGATGCTTTAGACATGCTGAATATGTATGGGGAGCCAGGTGAAGATGAAAAAAATACAGAAAACATGTAAACCCAAGAAGAAGAAGTAAAAGAGGATGAGGTAAAGGCAAGTTCACCAGTACATCTAGAGTAAACATAGATATGAAATATAGATAAAGTAGAAGAAGAAATTAAGAAGCTTGAAGATACAGAAGCAAAAGAAAAAATGGATGAGAATGAACCTGAGGAGTAGGCAGAAGATGATCAAGAGAAAGGACCAACAGTAGAAAAGGCTCCTAGAGAAGAGGCAGATGAGAGAAAAATTGATGAACAAGAAGAAGAGTTAAACAAGCTGGATATTGAATAGATACATGTAGGAGATGATCAAAAAGAAGAGTCATCAACAGAAAAATCTCTTAAAGAAGAAGATCAAGAAGGGGGAGATATTGAGTTAGAGGAGGAAGAAAATGAAGTTGAGTCAAAAGAACAAGAGCCTCCATTACAATAGAAAAATCCAGAAGAAGAACCCCAACAGCAACAACAAAGACAACAAGAACAGATACCAGAGCAGCAACAACAACAACAGCAATGAGGAGAAAGGGAAACAAATAAAACTCATGAGGAGGTAATTGATGAAGATAAAGCTGTAGAGGGCACAAAAGAAATCCTTGCATAGTTGGGAAGAGAAATAGGAAAGGAGAAGAATGAGGTACAAGTAATACCTATTGATACAAAAAGTTTGCTAGGAGAGAAGATTACTCCAAGGAAAGAGAAGAGGAAAGCTAGGACCATGTCTGCTATTCAAAGAGGTCCAAGTGCATTTGGAACATTAAACCTAGCTATACCATAGAAAGAAAAGGAAAAGGGAGAAATCACATTGGAGGAGTACAAGACATTAAATCTGGACCTTGGGCATTCTACAAGAGAATAGGACATTGCTGAATGGAAAGATATGCACCAGGTGACAACAGAAATGCTAAGGAAGGATAAAAATAAATTGGAGCATTTAAAAGGACACATTTTCTAGCTTCAACAATTCATTAAGAGGATATTTGATCCCAATGCCACAGTTCTTGATTTACCTACTTGTTGGTCATGATGTTAGTCATTCGCAAACATAGAATAAAAGTTACACAACAACCTTTACTCATCTTGAAAGATACGATGAATTCAAAGAATTCATGATCCCAAGTCTCCGTTGATTAGGTCTTAATCTACTGACGTTACTCAGTGGTTGATGTGTGTTGCTGTTTTCCATTCAGGGGCCTTATGTGTTTTTGCAAAGTTCATCATTATTCCTCCAAATATCCTGCTCTGTATATTTGCTCTGCATAAATCTCCAACAATTCTACCTCTGCACTATAAAGTTAGTCAAATAATGTGCCTATAGGCTGATATTTGCATGATTTCTATCATTATTTATGATTCTTTGCATGATATTTTCAATAATACATGCATTTAACTCAAATATGCTAATGATTTTCAGTTACCTATGGGATTTCAGCATATTTCTCTGTTCTGCTTGTTATTTATCATGATTTGCAGTTATGGTGATGAATTTATGAAATTGAAAAAAGGAGAAGGGTTAAAGAATGAGATTCCCAAAACTACTGGACTTAGATCACTGATCCACATACAAGCTCCCATACATGCAATGAAAAGAAGGACAACTAGAAATCATACTTCACCAGGACATTCCACAAATCCGCATGATCTAGTGCAAATCTTCAAAGGAAAAGTTGACAACAACATGTAATGAAATGAAAGCGCTTCCAGTTGAACACAGCATTCACCAGTACATATCCAGAAATCAACAGAAAGATTACGTAAAATTTACAATTAGGATGTAATATGGAACTTCATATCCATTCAGTATGCTCAAGAACAGGTACATTTACAGTGATCTGAAGAAAGAATCTTGACATTTCAACAATTCTATCCTCACTAGTCTCAGTAATCCGATCTCCTAATTGATTCTACAGTAATTGACTTTCTGCGCCAGATGCGTCTGTGTATTCTAATGTATTCCTCTCTTATTTTTGACAAGCTCTGGCTCTTATATAGAACAAAAGCCAGAAAATGGTTACAGTGATCCAAGGATTAGGATCCTCTCATAACAATCAACGGTCCAGATGAAAAGCACATGCTTCGCCAGTTAGCAAATGTACAGCTGGCACAGAATACTCCAGCATCTTTAACTTGATTCGGTCTCCAGCTGGCGAACAGCATATTTGACAGTATCCTCCTCATTTCTGGTTCATGTTGCCTCCATGCGCAACTTTGTAATGCTCAGCTTCAGCAACAGCTCTAACAGCATCATGACTTCAATGCTCAGCTTCCGCAGCATCATCATGACTTCCTGCAAGTAAGCAGACAACATTAAGTTCATCATCATCATGTGGATAAACAGTAGGAAGTAAAATGTTTTATTAAACAAGCCCCCAAAATGTGCAGCTACAGGCAATCGGGCTCCAAATCAGTGGAAAATGTGCCCTAAATGCATAAACATCTTTAAAACAACTAGGTCAACCATCGTTGACTGGGAAATCAGCAATCGGGTCTTCAAATTTCCATCGCTTCATGTTTTCCCGCCCATTTCCATGTGTATTGGGTTCAAAATATGATCATGATGATCTCAAAATATACAAGGAAATAACCACCCTTTAACCATCCTTCGAATCGGGCTCTGCATGCTCTGTTTGTATGTTTCGGGTCATCATCATCATATTCGCATCGGTGTGACCACATATGATCAGGGTGACAATATTAGACTTGGCCGATGGCAACAGTTATACCGACGCCAAAAATCATGATGATGCCCAACTCTATGTCTTCTATCCAGCTGCAGGATATCACGAAATATGATGTTCCTCTCCTTTCCGAATGCTCTGATGAAAAGCACATCAGGATGTTTCGCTTCTGCATATTGGGGAAATAAAGACATCATCATCATCATCATGATGAAGACAAACAGGAGGATGTGGAATATGATCCTGCTGCCGAGGAAAGGAAAATATGATGGTGATGTCATCGTCATCATCAGGCTTCATTAAAAGGCAAAAGATGACGTCACAGTCATGTTTCGTTAAAATCAGGTGATAAGTGCAATATCGGGTCACCTTAGGAAGATGATCAGGCTAAAAATATGATGAACCCTTCGCGGCCAAGGTAACCCGCTCGAAAGATTAGGATGATGATGATGATCATCATCATATCCGCATTAGGTGATTTAAAATATGATCCTGCTGAATGTCCAGATGACGTCATCAGGATATCCAGGGCTTTTGTTAATCTTCAAACATGACGTCATCGTCATCATCATATTGGCGAACAGGATCATGCCTTGGAAAATATCCTGCCGAAGGAGAAAGGTGATGGTGACATCATCCTGATATTTGCTTCTTCGTTTATCAGGTCGGGATGACGTCATCAGGATATTTGTTAAGGGTGGTATTGCTCGGCAGGAGGATATTACGAAATGTCGGGTAGAGAAACAGGATCATGATGATCTTGACAACATGACTTGGGAATTGGAATATCACCCTCCGCTTTTGAAAGATAAGGTGATCATCATGATCACGCAAAAGGAGATCAGGAGGATATTACGAAATGTCGGGTAGAGAAACAAGATCATGATGATCTTGACAACATGACTTGGGAATTGGAATATCACCCTCCGCTTTTGAAAGATAAGGTGATCATCATGATCACGCAAAAGGAGATCAGGAGGATATTATGAAATGCGATCCTGCCTTGAAAGATCATGATGATGATGATGATGAGGACTTTGACGTGCGTGTGCAAATTATGCAGATGGTGGGTTTCTTAAGTAGGGTGATATTATAATATCAGCATGATGTTATAATATCGGGTGATGTTAGAATATCATGATGCTCGCGATGTTTCCAAGGTCGCTTGACGGGAAAAACACACTATTACTTAAGATTGACGTCCGGATGTTTCGGGACTGCATGATTTTTATATCGGGTGATAGATTAAGATCATGATGATGACCTTTCGCGATACAAAAGACCGCGCGACGGGGACAACCTAATACGACTTAAATTTGACATCCAGATATTTCAACCTCAGGATATTATCAGGGGCGTTTCAAATATCATGATGATGATGTTCATCATACAGCAATTATTAGGTTTGACCAAAACTTTGACTGTGCATAACTCCCTCATATGGACGAATTTTCAACTGATGTAAAAGGTAAACCTGCATGGAATTTCAAGCTCTTTCTAACTATGAGGTCATATAAACAAAATATGAACTTTGACAAACTGACCTCATGATGATGACCTACCTCATCCTGACCTTCATGATGATGATGCACCTGACTTATTTTTACCAAACCGCCAGAAAGCAGACAACACAAGCCAAGCCAAAAGTTGGGTCCCCATTTTGACAAGTCAAAATGGGGCGTGTTGTGTAACCACACAACAACTTGCCACCAAAGAAAACAACAAAATTCAAATAATTCAAGTGATATGATCATATTCATCTATAGTATTCTAATTCTTTCTAAGTAAAATCATCATGATCTTTGAATGATAAAGTTTCATCAAGGTAACAGTGCTAACAAAGGATCATGTGTGTGCATATGATTAATTATCCTCATCTTGAAAGCAAGTTGAAAATATAAGTAACTGGTGTTAAACTACATAGTTGGAGATCATCCCTCATAGCCAACCTGGATAGAGCCTTGCTGCCAGCAGGCGTCCATAGCCCCGGCAAGGTTATCTAGACAATCTCCCTAAGTAGAGCCCCACTGCCAGCAGGCATCTATAGCCCCGGTAGAGTTACTTAGATGGCCTAAGTTTATTGTTTATATATTTTCTATTTATGTACTTATATTTGATATCATCATGTCAGCTCATTTATACAAGGGGTGGTCACTTGCAGCTTTAGGTTGGAGATTGTATTGGTAGCAAGGGAGTCCCTTTAGATTTTTCACTTAACACCTATACTCATATCTTCAACAAACCCAAGGCTGTTAGGTGTTTCATTGTGTTTGATTCACTTTGACCAAGAAAAGGCACCTGATGAAAAGATATTATAAAACCTGATCATGAGTATTTATCAGAATGAATTACAATCTATATCTAAATCTGATCTCATCACTTGAATCCTAACAATTTAGTTATTTTCTTAGGCGATGAAGTGCATCATCTTGACTTACCAAAACAAAACTCAACCAAAACAACACAAAACAGAAGCAAACACTATACAAACAACTAACCTACAAAAAGGAAACAACAGGAACAGAACAAGAAAGCAAAACAAGCAAACTGTACAAACAACTAACCTACAAAATTATATACAAACCACTATTAGGCAAACAAAAACCAGCAAAAGACCCAAAGACACCTGTATTTGCATACTTCTTTTGATTGTGCAGGAGCATCAGGGTATTAGTTATGGTTCTCAACCTAGCAAATTTATCTTTATATTCTGAAAAATATTCTGATATTCTGAATTCACTGTGTTCAACAGAACAACTCTTGATGATCAGCAACTAAGGAAGCTCATCATGTTCATGATTAATCCATATGCATGTCTTATCTTCTGAATTTCCATGATCAAAATAGTATTCAACATCATTTACTGTGGAAAGGAGAAATACAACCTGGTGTATTTCTGACTCTGTTGGACATGCTTCTTCATTGGCAATTGGTCTTCCATTTAATTCTATATTTTCACTGCTTGGCTCAGTGCCTGGTCTCTCTTCAAATTGAAGGATGTATGACCCTTGATGTATTAATTCTTCATCTTTATCCAACTTTATCTCTTCATTCTGGATGTTTAGTTTATCTTCCAGTTCAGGACACTTCTCAATATTTTCTTCAATTTCCTGCACATCAGCATCTAAATAAGTATCTTTATTATCACAACTTGATATACAGAAATTTATCATTTCTAAATCATTTGACTGTAAAGGAGAAACAACTTTCACTTGATAAGGACACTCCCCTGTTTCATTTTCAAAATATTCCTGGAGTGACATCTGATTATTCACAACAACTTCAAAGTCTTCTACATCTTCATCTTTCAGGGATTGTTCATTAAATAATTCATATTTTCTATCTATTAGAGGATCTGGTTCCATTAACCTGCAACATTCTTGCATTTGATCATTTAATTCAACCCAGTTAGGCAGTAAATCAGCATTTATTTTCTTCTCTATGACTCCCTGAGTTACTATCATAGGAACTTCATCATCAGCAGTGCATTTAAATTGTTCTACTATTTGTTTACACTTCTCTTTACCATAGAATGACTCCAGGAAAGACGTTTCATCTTCTTTATCAAAAATATTAGGATCAGAATCAAAAATATTATCCTGATGAGTGATTTCTTCTCTAAAATTTTCACAAGATTCATACCTGCATACTGACTGATCCTTACTTGTATTAGGAAGTAGAGAACTCCTATCAATCTCACCATAAAATGAATCCAGGAAAGATGTTTCCTCTTCATTACCTTCTGGAACTGATTCAGCTATTGTATTTTCTAGAGTCTTTTTCAACATGACCAAGCAAGGGTAACAATCTCTCTCTGAATGCTCTTCATCATGTAATCTGCACCGGCTTTCAATCAAGACATCATCAATGGATAAACCTAATATTTGACTACACTGTATATTTCTAGACAAGTATAATTCAAAATCCTCAGAACGGTCCACTTTAGTGTCTGGACAATTAATAACTTCTGGTGCTGCATCTGCTTGTTGCTCCAGAATTTCTTCATTTTCCTGCCAAACTTCTTCATTTTCTTGGCAAATTTCAGCCCTGAACACATCCAGAAAGAATATCAGTCCTTTCAAATATAAATCCAACCTTGTAAGGAAAGTTAAACAATTAATTTCACTGTGTTCTGCAGTCTGGTGTATCCTGCAACAGGTGGATAAACCAAAGTTAGACAAATTGTGAGGGTAAAGCTGCCTATTCAAAGTTTCCTGAAATAAAGGAATGTTAATTTGACCATTGCCTTCATATACATCCATCAAAATGAGACTCTATTCTTCAATTTTTTAATATTTTGAAATTTTAATGAGATCTATCATATCTCAGAATAAAACTTGAAAGTCCAGAAAATCAAACAAATATTTGATGCTTTGGCTAGATCTTTGCAAAGGTGCAACCAAAACATCTCAGATAAAAGATATTTGTAGACATTTAACTCAAATGCTGAAATATTTATGCAATATTTGCAGAAATCCAAAAAATTCACAGCTCAGGTCCTCCTTCTCGAAAATTGATGTTGCGTTAGAAGCGAGGGGCCTGCAAATACGTTAGCAAGATTGAAAGTGGGCAGCTAATAAACAGAGGCAGGGGATATGACTTCAACTGAAAAGAATTTATTATTCGGCCCTCCTTCTAGCGCCAATTTATGTTGCGTTAGAAGCGAGGGACCTGCAGATACTTATGATGAGCGTAATCTTCCAGACTTTGCCCTCCTTCTATTGATGATGCTAAGAAACAGCTCGGCCCTCCTTCTAGCGCCAATTTATGTTGCGTTAGAAGCAAGGGGCCTGCATAAAAATGAATGATGACTAAAGCAGTGGCGTCTTTGCCAGTTTTGCCCTCCTTCTGTTGATGAAATCCAGAAATTCTTTGTCCTGCCCTCCTTCTAGCGCCAATTTATGTTGGTCATGATGTTAGTCATTCGCAAACATAGAATAAAAGTTACACAACAACCTTTACTCATCTTGAAAGATACGATGAATTCAAAGAATTCATGATCCCAAGTCTCCGTTGATTAGGTCTTAATCTACTGACGTTACTCAGTGGTTGATGTGTGTTGCTGTTTTCCATTCAGGGGCCTTACGTGTTTCTGCAAAGTTCATCATTATTCCTCCAAATATCTTGCTCTGTATATTTGCTCTGCATAAATCTCCAACAATTCTACCTCTGCACTGTAAAGTTAGTCAAATAATGTGCCTACAGGCTGATATTTGCATGATTTCTATCATTATTTATGATTCTTTGCATGATATTTTAAATAATACATGCATTTAACTCAAATATGCTAATGATTTTCAGTTACCTACGGGATTTCAGCATATTTCTCTGTTCTGCTTGTTATTTATCATGATTTGCAGTTATGGTGATGAATTTATGAAATTAAAAAAAGGAGAAGGGTTAAAGAATGAGATTCCCAAAACTACTAGACTTAGATCACTGATCCACATACAAGCTCCCATACATGCAATGAAAAGAAGGACAACTAGAAATCATACTTCACCAGGACATTCCACAAATCTGCATGATCTAGTGCAAATCTTCAAAGGAAAAGTTGACAACAACATGTAATGAAATGAAAGCGCTTCCAGTTGAACACAGCATTCACCAGTACATATCCAGAAATCAACAGAAAGATTACGTAAAATTTACAATTAGGATGTAATCTGGAACTTCATATCCATTCAGTATGCTCAAGAACAGGTACATTTACAGTGATCTGAAGAAAGAATCTTGACATTTCAACAATTCTATCCTCACTAGTCTCAGTAATCTGATCTCTTAATTGATTCTACAGTAATTGACTTTCTGCGCCAGATGCGTCTGTGTATTCTACTGTATTCCTCTCTTATTTTTGACAAGCTCTGGCTCTTATATAGAACAAAAGCTAGAAAACAGTTACAGTGATCCAAGGATCAGGATCCTCTCATAACAATCAACGGTCCAGATGAAAAGCACATGCTTCGCCAGTTAGCAAATGTACAGCTGGCACAGAATACTCCAGCATCTTTAACTTGATTCGGTCTCCAGCTGGCGAACAGCATATTTGACAGTATCCTCCTCATTTCTGGTTCATGTTGCCTCCATGTGCAACTTTGTAATGCTCAGCTTCAGCAACAGCTCTAACAGCATCATGACTTCAATGCTCAGCTTCCGCAGCATCATCATGACTTCCTGCAAGTAAACAGACAACATTAAGTTCATCATCATCATGTGGATAAACAGCAGGAAGTAAAACATTTTATTAAACAAGCCCCCAAAATGTGTAGCTACAGGCAATCGGGCTCCAAATCAGTGGAAAATGTGCCCTAAATGCATAAACATCTTTAAAACAACCAGGTCAACCATCGTTGACTGGGAAATCAGCAATCGGGTCGTCAAATTTCCATCGCTTCATGTTTTCCCGCCCATTTCCATGTGTATCGGGTTCAAAATATGATCATGATGATCTCAAAATATACAAGGAAATAACCGCCCTTTAACCATCCTTCGAATCGGGCTCTGCATGCTCTGTTTGTATGTTTCGGGTCATCATCATCATATTCGCATCGGTGTGACCACATATGATCAGGGTGACAATATTAGACTTGGCCGATGGCAACAGTTATACCGACGCCAAAAGTCATGATGATGCCCAACTCTATGTCTTCTATCCAGCTGCAGGATATCATGAAATATGATGTTCCTCTCCTTTCTGAATGCTCTGATGAAAAGCACATCAGGATGTTTCGCTTCTGCATATTGGGGAAATAAAGACATCATCATCATCATCATGATGAAGACAAACAGGAGGATGTGGAATATGATCCTGCTGCCGAGGAAAGGAAAATATGATGGTGACGTCATCGTCATCATCAGGCTTCATTAAAAGGCAAAAGATGACGTCACCAGTCATGTTTCGTTAAAATCAGGTGATAAGTGCAATATCGGGTCACCTTAGGAAGATGATCAGGCTAAAAATATGATGAACCCTTCGCGGCCAAGGTAACCCGCTCGAAAGATTAGGATGATGATCATCATCATCATCATATCCGCATTAGGTGATTTAAAATATGATCCTGCTGAATGTCCAGATGACGTCATCAGGATATCCGGGGCTTTTGTTAATCTTCAAACATGACGTCATCGTCATCATCATATTGGCGAACAGGATCATGCCTTGGAAAATATCCTGCCGAAGGAGAAAGGTGATGGTGACGTCATCCTGATATTTGCTTCTTCGTTTATTAGGTCGGGATGACGTCATCAGGATATTTGTTAAGGGTGGTATTGCTCGGCAGGAGGATATTACGAAATGTCGGGTAGAGAAACAAGATCATGATGATCTTGACAACATGACTTGGGAATTGGAATATCACCCTCCGCTTTTGAAAGATAAGGTGATCATCATGATCACGCAAAAGGAGATCAGGAGGATATTACGAAATGTCGGGTAGAGAAACAAGATCATGATGATCTTGACAACATGACTTGGGAATTGGAATATCACCCTCCGCTTTTGAAAGATAAGGTGATCATCATGATCACGCAAAAGGAGATCAGGAGGATATTACGAAATGCGATCCTGCCTTGAAGGATCATGATGATGATGACGATGAGGACTTTGACGTGCGTGTGCAAATTATGCAGATGGTGGGTTTCTTAAGTAGGGTGATATTATAATATCAGCATGATGTTATAATATCGGGTGATGTTAGAATATCATGATGCTCGTGATGTTTCCAAGGTCGCTTGACGGGAAAAACACACTATTACTTAAGATTGACGTCCGGATGTTTCGGGACTGCATGATTTTTATATCGGGCGATAGATTAAGATCATGATGATGACCTTTCGCGATACAAAAGACCGCGCGACGGGGACAACCTAATATGACTTAAATTTGACGTCCGGATATTTCGACCTCAGGATATTATCAGGGGCGTTTCAAATATCATGATGATGATGTTCATCATACAGCAATTATCAGGTTTGACCAAAACTTTGACTGTGCATAACTCCCTCATATGGATGAATTTTCAACTGATGTAAAAGGCAAACCTGCATGGAATTTCAAGCTCTTTCTAACTATGAGGTCATATAAACAAAATATGAACTTTGACAAACTGACCTCATGATGATGACCTACCTCATCCTGACCTTCATGATGATGATGCACCTGACTTATTTTTACCAAACCGCCAGAAAGCAGACAACACAAGCCAAGCCAAAAGTTGGGTCCCCGTTTTGACAAGTCAAAATGGGGCGTGTTGTGTAACCACACAACACTACTAACATAGCAGTAGTGTCCAAAGAGGAGATAAAAGATATGAAAAATAAAAGGTTTAAAGCTAATATTTTTCATGAGTGGTTTAATGATTTCATGCAAGAGGGAGAGTAAATAGTAAAGCAAGTTGTGGAAAGCTAGAAGATAAGTTCAGAAGAGAAGAATAAATGTATGATATTCATACATAACTGCCAAGTCCGGAAAGAATAATACAGGTCAGAGATCGAGCAGTTGATAGAAATGGAAAGAAGAGTAGATGAATTGATTCATGAAGGAGCACTTAGTGTTGCATTGATGAATAAATTTCCAAGAACAATAATGGAGCTTCAATTTGAGGAGGATAACCTCAAAAGATGTATAGAAATTATACGGGAGTTAGAGGAAAAAATAGGGGAGATGATAAAAATGCAGAAAAGGATCATAGAAAGACTCCTACAGCATGAATGTCTTGAGATGCCAGCATATGATTTAAAGAGGGCATTAATAGAATTCAAGGCCATATTCACACCTTGTATAGAAAATCCTGATGCAATTCTCAGCAAGCAAATGATAGATACATTAATGAAAGGGTGGGCTAAAATGAACAAATACAAGAAGAAAAGACAAGGCTCAGAGAACGAAGAGAAGAAGTTGAAAGAAGGGGTGGTGATGCAAGAGTATATTTTGGCAAAAAGTCCAGGAGTGGACTGTACCTTTGTAGAAGGTGTAATTGATAATTTCAAAAAATATTTTAAAAAGTGAGAAGGCAAACAAGGTAAAGATTTTGAGAGGAAGTCAAATAAAGATGCTTCAACAGGAGAAAGTCAATGAAGAGGGAATCTTTTTTCTTTAGCAAAAATTCCAAAAGCATCCTTTGAGGGAAAGGAAGATGCCAATCAGATATTTTGGGTAGATGATTAAAGACAAAGATGTACTGTTGATAAAAAATGAAGGGATCTCAGCTGTAGATAGAGGTGGTAGCCGTAGCAATTTGAAAGTTCAAAATCTATATAATGAACTCTGCTACATGTATATTATTCACACAGGGATTTATAGAAAATTGTATAGCAATTGTAATTTGTTCTAAAACTTTGAATGGAAGGAGTATTTTAGTATAGAGGTCACCTATGTCTACATTAAGGAACGTGTGGAAACATCCAACTTTCTTACTGTATCTGTAAAGCATTGTAAGTTTTTGTGAATTTGGTTAATGAAGCTAAGAGTCATTACTACATTGTAAACCATAAATGGCTATGTGTTTTGAATATAAGTGAATCTGGAAGTCTGCGTCTATTGTCTGAGTCGCTTCTAGCTCTTTTTTTTATTTGAAACAGTTTCTCTTAAAGCTCGCAATCTTGAATGCATGTTTGTGAAAATATTCAAGGCATTTGCATTTAACGATTTAGTCTGTTGATTTAATCAAATTTGCTGAAATCTTTACCATGTGCATAATAGAACATTTAGATCTTGTAGCAAGTGATGTTGAATTTGAGTTTTTTCTAACTTTTCCCAAACATTGAAATAATTAGCTGAAATGCAAAAATCTAAAGGAGATTGTTTAACATTTGAAGGAATTGAGATAAATTGAGTTGATATTTGGCAATCTTTATACATATTTGAAAGGAAAAGCATGTTTTAACATAAATCATTCAAAGCTTTGATATACAGTAACAGATTTATGCAAAGGAATAGATAATTTGTGGATATTTGTAACAATTTGTATAAATAGAGTCCAGTAAGCCAACAAACACCTTAAATCATGAAAGGCCCCTTGCATATTACAGCTTCATAGTAGCCTACTGAACTATCCAATAGGTCAAGACCTAACCATACGGAAACTTGGGATTAAGAAATCTTAACTGGTTCTTCATATCTTTCAAGATAGTTAGGTTCATTTATGAATTTTAACTTTTGTTATGAATGTGTAAAAACAATCATCAATAGGATCCTCATTCCATGGATTGGGCTTTGGGTGAGATAGTGCGGAAGGGGCGATAGGACTTGATGTTTTAGAATTCCAAGCCATGGGATGTGTTCAATATGGAGTGTTGTGACTAGGAGAGGACTTATTAGATGGTAGAACTGGCCACTACACATGGCGCATGAAATAGGTTTTCACCATGTTACTTATCCAAGGTGTCACCAAAGTGATTTTCACTATTTGGATGTTTTTGTTGCACTCAGATTTTTCTTGATTTTTTTATTTTTTTTATTTTTTTATTTTTTTGATTTTTTGATTGGGATACTTGATGGGTTATGCATAGAATTTCTTTAGATGCAGAATATTCATCAGTTCATCCAGAGGCTGCCCCTCAGGTGTTGCAAGTTGGTAGGCTCCTGATCCGTAGTCGATTGTGATGACATAAGGTTCTATTCAATTGGGTTCAAACTTTCCTTTCTTAGTGTGCTCTTGCAAGTTCTTTTGATTTTCCATGAGGACAAGATCACCTACTTCAAATTTTTGGGCTCTGATTCCTTTGTTATAGCATCACTTGAGGTGATTTTGATAGGCCTGTAGGTGGTTCAATGCATTCAGGTGTTCCTCATCCAGTAGTTCTAGCTTATGCAACCTTGCCACTCAATACTCCTCATCAGTGATTATGTTTTGCAAGGATACTCTTAAGGATGGGATCTCGACCTCGATGGGTAAAATGGCTTCAGATCTAAAGACTAGAGAAAATGGAGTGGCTCCTGTGGGAGTGCATATGCTTGTATGATAGGCCCATAGGGCAGGGTTGAGTTGGAGGTGCCAGTCGCGACCAGCTTCATTGACTGTCTTCTTTAGGATGCGGAGGATGGTTTTATTAGAAGTCTCTGCTTGACCATTTCCTTGAGGGTAATATGGTGTGGAGAAATGTTGTTTGATGTCAAACTTTTTGCACAAGGTGCAAACTTCTTGGTTCTTGAATGGCTTTCCATTGTTGGCGACAATGGAATGAGGGATACCATAGTGGCAGATGATGTAATGGAGGATGAACTTGGAGATTTGGGTGCTAGTGGTGAAGGTGAGTGGTATTACTTCCACCCACTTTGTGAAGTACTCAGTAGCAGTGATTATGAACTTATGGCCATTGGAGGATAGTGGATGGATTTTTCCTACGAGGTTGAGTCCCCACTGTGAGAAAGGCCACGGTGTCATGATCGGTTGCAACTCCTATGCTGGTGCCTGGATGAGATCGCAATGTTGTTGACATGGTCGGCATTTCTTGATAAACTAGTAGGAGTCTCGTTCCATAGTTGGCTAGTAGTAACTGGTTCTTAGGATCTTTTTAGCAAGAGCAGGTCCACTTGAATGTGCCCCATAGATACCTATGTGTACCTCTTCCAAGGCTACCCCAGCTTCCCTAGAGTTTAAACATCGTAGAAGCATGCCATCAAGACTCCTTTTGTACAGGGTGTCACCTACAAGTATGAAATGGGAGGCTCGATGGATGAATAACTTTTGCTATGAGGTGGATAGGTTAGGTGGGATGATATTATCGTGGAGGTATAGGTAGGTTTCTTAATACCACAAGGATAAGGGACCAATGACTTCGCACATGAGCTCAGATTGAGGAACATCATATGCAGGGATAGGGAGCTCTTCGATCAAGAATTGGCACCTCTTACTATTATTCTTCATGTCAAACAAGGATCCGATGGTAGCCATGGCATCTGCAGCTTTGTTATTTAATCTTGGGATCTGCTCAAAGTGGCTGTCATCAAAATAATCTTTCAAGTCATCAACCATCTTCTTGTAAGGTAGAAGTTTATCATCTTTGGTCTTGTATCATTGTTTACCTGTTGGATGACCAGTTGAGAGTCTCCATATACTGTCAGTTTCTCAATTTTCCATTTTATTGCCATTTGGAGGCCTGTGATGAGGGCCCCGTACTCTTCCACATTGTTGGTACATGGGAATGTGATTTTGAAGGACTTGGGAATTGTGTCACCTTGAGGGGTAACAAACAAGATGCCTACCCCCAAGCCTTTATGTGTGTATGATCCATCGAAGTACATCTTCCATGTTTCGGTGGCTGGTGTGATTGTTAAGATAGCTTCATCAGGGAATTTTGCTAGTGTAGGATGTTTTGCAGGAATTAGTGCTTCAACCAGATGATCGGCTATAACCTATCCTTTAATGGCTTTTCTCTCAGTGTATTCAATATCAAATTCAATTAGAATCATGACCCATTTCACCATTCTCCCTGTAAGAGTAACTTTGTTTAGTAGATATTTCAGTGGATCAATCTTGGCAATGAGCTTGGTTTTATGATTGAGCCTGTAGTGTCTTAATTTTTGGGAAGTGAAGACTAGGGCTAGACATGCTCATTCAATCTGTGTATAGTTGAGCTCATAAGATATGAGAGTGTGGTTGATGTAATAGATGGCTCTTTCTTTTCCATGCTCATCATGTTATGCTAGCAAGGCTCTGATAGCTGTCTCTATTGCTGAGATGTATAGTAGGAGAGGTTTGCCTTGCCTTGGTGGAGTTAGAATAGGGGGATTAGCTAGGTATTCCTTCAACTGATCAAAGGCAGCTTGACACTAGGTGTTCCAGACAAAAGTTATATTTTTTCAGAGTAGATGTTGGAATGGTTGGCATTTATTGGCAAGTTGAGCAATGAACTGATGAATGGACTGGAGTTTTCCTTGTAGGCTTCTCAGCTATTTTAGTGTTGTTGGAGGAAGCATTTCAATAATGGCCTTGACCTTTGCAAGATCTACCTTGATTCCTCTTCTGGAGACGATGTATCCCAAAAGTTTTTCGAAGGTGAATCTAAAGACACACTTCTTTGGATTTAGGCAGACATTGTATTGGTCCAAATGGTTGAAGATCGTTGCCAATACATTCAGGTGTTCCTCTCTTGTCTTTGATTTTCCCAATAAATCATCCACATAATCTTCCATGATGTGGTGAAAAAGGTCATGGAAGATGACAGCCATGGCTCTTTGATACGTGGCTCCAACATTCTTTAGACCAAATGGCATTACCACCCAATAGTAGGTTCCCCATGGGCATATAAAGGACATCTTATGTTGGTCTTCTTCTGCGATATGAATTTGGTTGTACACTGAAAAGCCATCCATGAGAGATAACATCTCATGTCCTACCATGAGATCAACTATCATGTCAATGTTAAGCAACTGAAAGTCATCCTTTGGGTAGGCTTTGTTGAGATCTCTTAAGTCAGTGCAACAACAGATTCGGCCATTGGGTTTGGCTACTGGTACTAGGTTAGAAACCCATTTAGGATAATCAATTGGGTGAATGAACCCAACATCCAATAATTTTTTTAGCTCTGCCTTGACTAGGAGGGCCACCTAAGGATTCATTTTTCTGATTTTCTATTTTACTGGTTTCGCATCAGGGCGTACTACAAGATGATGAACGACCAAAGTGGGATCTAGCCTTGGCATGTCTGCATAGGTCCATGTAAAATTGCAATTTCTGCATGTGAAGAATGCTAGGAAGTTTTCTTGTTCTTGTGTGCTGAGAGATTCTACCCTGAAAGTGATCTTTGGTTCTTCTTATGTCCCAAGATTCATTTTCTTGGGCTAGCTCTACTAGGATTGGTGACTTGTCTGGATAAACCTTGTCTATCTCAGGAAGGCCCATGCTTCCATCTCCTAGCACCTCATGGAGGTTTTCACCAGGAGATACATCTTTTATTTTTACTTTTTTGGGATCTGATATTGCTGTAGAACAGTTTTCACCATCATATCCATTTTTGTTTTTTGTGTTTTTATGACTGGAAGCAGGGGTTGTCTCCCCAAAATAAGCATGTGTATCTAGTTCCATGATGTACTCTACTCTATGATCTTCAAGGGGGAAGTGGTCTCTAACTCCCATCATTTCAGCAATGGCCTCATCATTAGGTGCTACGTCAAATATAGGAGGTCCCTGTTGGTCCCAGTTGATGAGGTCAGGGTAAACCAATGGTAAGTCATTGGATGATGAGGTGAGAGTAGTGACTGAGTAGATGGTGCAAATGGATGAGTCAAAGAAATCAGTAAAGTCACTAAAGGAGTCTTGAAGGCCCGTTTCATTGACATTTTTGACTTCTAAGGAGGCCATAGTGACCTTGACAAAGATACATTAGCCAGTAGTGAGGATACGTTTTGGTTGACTACATCCTAACCCTTGAGTATAGGGATTTCTTGTTGCTTGCAACGGTTCCATGATCCCCTATTCATGAAGGCTAATACCGCCTTGTCCTTTATAACCCATGCTTTTGACAATTTTAGAGCTTTACCATAGATTTCTATTGGGATGATGGGGGTTTCTTGCTCAGGCTCTTCATCCTTATATAGCCATGATGAGATATCTTCAAGCACATCCTAATCGAGATGTTTCTTTTCAAAGATGGGTGATGGTTTAAACTTGATGACGACTATGTTAGCTGCTTCTATCTTTGGGATGCCAAAGGTTTTAGGATTGGGTAGTGTGCCCACACAAAATGTACTGTGTAGGTCATATTCCCCACATCCCATATCACTAAGCTTGATCTTGACCTTGGGTGGTGGAGGTGCTTGGGATGAAGTGGTGGCAATATTTACAAGATCGATATATGAGGTGGATGCTATTGGATTGGCTTTAGTGGTATCTTTGTTGTATGGGCAGAAGGTGTGGTTATGACCTTCCAAGAAACAATAGTATTGGAAGGGGAGAGGGTCGGCATAGACAGTGACTTCCATGCCATTGTGAGGGAATTTGAGGCATTAATGGAATGTGGATGGGATGGCTTACATGGAATGAATCCATGGTCTGCCAAGAAGAATGTTGTAGGAGAGGTCAAGATCAAAAACCTAACATTTTGTTTTGAGTATTTTCTATCCCACTTGAATAGGGAGCTTGATGGTGCCTTCTGATAGCCATTCAGTGTCATCATAGCCTTTGATTGTGATGCAATCACTGGTGTCTACAACCACATCAAAGTATCCCAAGTGTTTTAATAGTTTAAGAGTGCATATGTTTAGGCTGGAGCCACCATCTATTAAGACTCTTTTAATGGTGTGTTTGTGGATGCAGACTTTGATGTGTAGGGCATCGTTATGTATGTGTTCAAAGGCTAGCAGGTCCTTTTCTAAGAATGTGAGATGGTGAGGTGTGGCGATATGTCCTACCATGGCTTGGAATTGGGTCACATTCAAGTTGGCGGAAACTTGAGTTTCCAAGAGGGCTTTATCAAGGACATCTTTGTGAAGGGGGGATGTGCGAAGCAGCTCAATTATGGATATTTGTGTAGGGGTCTTTCCTAGATGCTCAAAGAGGTTATACTGGTTGGTAGGGGATGTGCGTGTGTTTGGATGAGGGCGGACAAGATCTGATGTAGATGTGGGCATCTATTCGGTGGTAGGGGCGGTGAGGATAGATACACGGCCCTGATGGGTTGTCACAGCACAATCAGGTGTTTATGTCCAGATGGTGACTGTGTTAACATGGTTAGATGATGGCTCTATCCTCCCTACAATAGAGTCATAGTTTGCGGGAGGTTGGGTGATGTTGTATGCTTGATTGGATGAGGAGGCTTTATTATGGTTAGGAAGTGGATCCTTGTAAGCTCCAAGATTGGCATTTGGTGATGGTTGTGCAGTTTGATCAAGGCTGACTTGATTTTGATCTATAAGGTCTTGGATACAATGCTTTAGTTGCATGCAGTCTGTTGTCTTGTGACCTGTAATGCGGTGGTATTTATAGTAATCATTTTCATTGTACCATGTGGCCTTGAGCTCATTTTCTTGACAGGGTATAACAAGTGGAAGTGTGATCAAACCTTTCTTGAGACATTTGTCAAGGATGTCCTCAATGGGTTCCCCTAAGGGTGTAAATTGCCTTCGAGGTTTACGTGGTTTAGTTTGTCCCCTTGGGTTATTGACATTGGTTGCATATGTATGCGCAGGTGTTTGGTTTTGTACATGTTGGATCGCTTTCACATCCGTGACCCCATCGTTTAAATTATTCTTGTTCTTCCCCCAATAGTGTGGCTTGTCATTTGATTACATGTTGGCATTGTTGTTAGTATTGGGGGTGTTGTTATTGGATTTGTGTTTGTTGTTTTTATTGTTGTTGTTGTTGGATTTGTAGTCCTACAGTTTGATGGAGCCCTTGGTAATGAGGGCCCGCTCAATAGTGGTACCTTTGTCGATGACCTCTTCAAAGGTAGATGCACAAAGGATTTGTAAATGAAACCCTAATTCCTGGTTGAGGTTGGTCACAAACATGGTGACGAGTTGTTTTTCCAGAATTGGCCATGGGAGTTTACTTGCTAAGCTTCTCCACCTTTGCAAGAAAGAAGCAAAGGCATCTCCATTCTTTTGTTTGGTGTTGCAAAGGCCTGTCATAGACATCTCATGCTCAAAGTTGTAGGAGAAATGGTTTACAAATTTCTCCGCAAACTCAGGGAAGGTCCTAATGCCTAGGAGAAGGTGTGCAAACCATTCAGTGGCTTGACCACCAAGGCTTCTTGGGATTAGTCTCATTAGATAGGTATCGTTATCTGAGACTTCTAAGCAAGTGATGTAGAACTCCCTAAGGTGGTCCCTGGGGTCTCCCTTTCCCTTGTATTTGTCAAATTTTGGTGTTTCAAAGTTCTTGGGGAAAGGGGGCATGTACAATGTGCAATCAAATAGATACAGGCAAATATCCTCAAAGGAATAGTGTTTGCACTTGCCCCTAGTTTGCATGTCATCTACCTTTTGGATCAAGGACTATACAACGGTTGTGAGATCCTATGGTTGTGGTGGTTGGGGTGTGTAGTCTTGTTGATTAGTGAGATGTTGGAGATGGGGTGGGATTTGATGTTGGATATTTGTTTGGCTGATGTTTTGGTACTGCGGGTTGGTGTTTGGGTTGATGTGTGCTTGATTTTGTTGGTATGCGTACAGTGGTTGGAGAATATGTGGTGGAATTTGAGGATTGGTTTGATGTTGTGTTGATGAAGTTATGGGGTTATGTAGATACGTGACATTGGAAGGATTGACAATAGATGAGTGGATGTTGGAAGGGTTGGTGGTATTGTAAGGTGGCTGTGAGAAAAACTATATTAGGTAGGTGATGGTTTGAGGATTAGGGGGAGGCACACTTGTGGAGGTACTTGCATGTGTGGTGTTCCATTGTATTCCTAGGGTGATTTGTTGGACGGAAGGGTTTATGGTGGTTGTGGTAGTGGAGATGATGATGGGTTGGGAGATGATGGGGATGGCGGTACTTGTGGGGATTGTAGATGTGGTAGTGGTAGAGCTTGTGGAGGTGGTCGATACAGTAGGTGTTGATGTTTGAGAGATGATGTGTTGGGTGTTTGATGTAGATTCTTGGGTATTTGATGTGGAAGGAATGATTGTAGAGGTGGATGGTTGTGATGATGTCGTAATGGGGGGTAGTTGAGCACCAATTTTGAGGAGAGGATTTTACCAAGTAAGTCCATGTTATCGGTGTCTTGCATAAAGCTCAAGACATCTAGATAATCTTGGGACATGATGGGGACGTTTTGTGTTGGTGGGGTGGTGGTGGTGGTTGTGATTGTTGTAAGAAATGGAAAAGATTTTCGTTGGGATTATATGTGGGGATGTAAGAGTATATAGGTGGGTTGAATGTTTGTTTGATGGGTATGTTGCTACTATTGGTGTTAGGCATGCCATATTGCCAAGATTCTGCCATTTCTTGATTCTTTTTGTGTTGTGATCTTATGATGGGCATGCACCCATATGGATTTGATTTCTAGAAGTAGAGTGAGATGTGGGATGAAGACCTTAGAGAATCAGATTGACTATGTTGGACCTAAAGATGGATGTGGTAATAAGATGGAGAGGGCGATAAGCCAAAAGGTGTTAACCTAAAGGTGATAAGAAAGGATGATATTGACTTTTTGCACAAGTTTAGACCAAAAGATGGATGATGGGTGATGTTTGTTTTGAGGATGATTTTGATGGAAGGGGTTTTGACTTTGATGTTGATTTTGATTGATTACGATGATTGGGATGATGTTTTTGGGAAGGACTTGATGGTCAACAAAGTTGAGCTTTAGGTAAGATCTAGATTTTGTGTTGGCACAAATGGATGTTCTTCATTGTTTAGGGTAGACTAATGACCTTACACAAAGAGGGATGATTTTTTTACTTTAAAGGTAGACTAATGACTTTTCAAGCAAGATATGATGAGATCTAGATCTAACTTTAGCTCACAAAGGATGACAATTTTTGGTTGATGGGTGTTTTGATTTGGATTTGGATTTTTTGAAATGATTTGTTTTGGTCCAAGGAGATATGAAAAAATATTAAATGGGGATAGATAGATATGGACTAAGGTAGTTTTGATATAGTAAAGGGTCCAACAATGATAGTGATTTGATCCTCTAAGGTCAAAATGAAGGAATGCTTTGGAAAATTTTGAGGAGAAAATGGATGGACTATTCTTAGTTTTTTTGGAAGGTGGATATGGATTATGGAAGGGCAGACAGTGAAGATCACAACTAAATGGGTCTTAGCTTTAGGCAAGTTAATCTAAAAATAGCATCAATCAATAGGTGGAATGGTGCCACAATCAAAAAGAGATGGCGCTAAAACTAGGCAGTGTTGGTCGGGTACTGAGAAAGACATATTTTGTTGGCAATTTTGGATTTTGGAATTTGATCAAATGATTTTCAATGTCTCTTGGCAGGTGTTTGAAATCAATTTAAGCATATTAACACACAAATTAAGCACATGAACACACAATAACCAAGATTTTTGTTTGTAAAATGACATTTAATTTTGTTAAACAAGCACTTTGCACAACCTAAGGTGAAGATATAATAGTATTTGTTGAATCCCCTAGTTGCGCCTATTCAAAGCGGGTAGCTCTAGGATCTTGGTAGCACTAGTTCCTCCTTACAATTGCACACACTTCTCATGCATACCAAGATTTGGGTTTCTTATAAGGCTTGTCCCTCACCAAATCTTTAGATTATCCCTACTACCTCGGCTAAGAACCGCATGAATCAGGGTTGCTTCAAAGGTTTCCCTTATGTGTCAACAAATAAAAGGATTTTGGCTTCCTAAATAATGGTTCATAGCAAGGGCATCTGTTCAGGTGGTTATACATGTGGTAGCACTACTCTCCCTTATGAAGTCTCCCAGCCTCCAAGGGTTATGCAAGCCGATGTATATTAGGTAAACAAAATGAAGTGAAAACACAAACTAAATGCAAATAACACAAAGTTATACCTCACATGAAGACTCAATCTCATCAAGGGAGGAGAAAGCTTGGACCCAAGAGCTCTTAAGACATGATATTCCCTAGATAAGTGATTCTAATGTGAAATGCTACTCTAATTATGCAACTCACAATTATAGCTCAATGGTCATTTGGACATGGTAACATTACTCAAAGATTGGATCCCAAAATGGGTTGAGAGATGTTGTATTTATAGAGATTTTGGAGGGATTTTGATCCAAGGGTGGAGATTGATTTGGAAGATCAATGGTGGAGGATGAAAATAATGTGGAGGGCCTAGATTCAATCTTGGAGGAATGGAGGGCTAGGAATAAAAGTAAATCTTTTATTCATTTTGGGAAAAGGGGTTATTAAATGAGTATGGGGGTCAAAGATTATTTTTGAATTAAAGATTCATATGGGGGAATGTAAATGAATTAAAAATTCATTTGGGGATAAGTGGAGATAAATGAGGTATGGAGGTGTAAGGAGAATTAATTGTGATGTGGGATGTTTTAAAATAAAAAATTGACTTAGCTGGATTTATCTCAATTTTTTATTTGGAGGATGTGGGGAAGGGTGTTAAACTAGGTTTGACCACCCAAAATGAGAGGTTAGGATTAATTAAACATAGGTTTTAATTAACCCTAGGGCTAGGATGAGGTAGGCTAGGGTAGGCAATTAAATAATAGCTATTTAATTGTCTAGGGTAGGGATAGGTCAATTAATAGGCTGAATTAATTAGTTAAACATGTTTTAACTAATTAATTGGGTTGAGTGAAAAGGGGGAAATTGATTAAATAAATATTGCATATTTATTAAATCAATTGGCTAAGGTTTGGACTATTGAATTAATGAAATTAATTCAATTTTGGGGATAAACTAATGTGAATTTGGGAAATGGAGGGATAATTAATTAAATACAAATTTAATTAATTGGTTAGAAGGGAAATTGGTGTGTTTAGGGATGTCAGGAGTCAGTTTGGTGGTAGAAGACATTTTTAGTTGTCTAGAGTCACTAAGGATCAATGCTTAATGGAAGTTGTGAAACCAAAACCTATATGGGTAATGCCCATGGGATATGAGGTAGATGGATAAATACTAGAAAACTATGCCCAACACCTACTCAACAAACCTAAAGACACTAAAGAAGAGAGGTTTGGAACATATGAAGAGTTATCTCTAAAACTCCATGTTGAACTCAGACAAATAGAAACCACAAGGAAGGTGAGAAAAGAGGTGGAAGAAATTTCTGCAAGATATGGATTCACTAAGGAACAAGCAAAAACGGAAGCAAGGGAAAAGAAAGGAAGTGAAAGAGTTAAGGTTTCGAGTGAACCTAAAGAAAAGGAAGAAAAACCTCAAGCAACTAAGAGGTCTACTAGAAGCTCTGTCTCCTCTTCATGTCCTACATCTATTGGCATAAAGGAATCTATAACAAAGTCAACTGACAGAGCAACAAAAAGACATAAAACAAAACGTAGAAGAATGTATGTAAGTATAAGTGAAAAAGATGAAGAAGAGACTGAGTTTGATGAAGATGTCAAGAAAATGAAAGCTAAGACTACTAAAGCCTCTGGAAGTAGCAAGGAAAAGCCCTTCAAAATGGAGAAATCCAGCAAAAGATAGAAGGTAGATGAGCCTCAAGCCACATTAGCACTTGAAGATGTATTAAAGTCTGTCACTATTGATGGAAATCTGAAACCTGTGGCTGAATTTTATGATGATTACAATGATGTTGATAATTTTTTTTGGAAGAAGCTACCATAAAGTATTTGAACATATACAATAGAGCTCTCATTGAGATCATTGGTGATCTCCTAGATACCATGGGTACTATTTTTTCAATCATAGAGGACGCTGCTATGGCTAAGGACATTGAACTCAGAGAACATACATTGATAAAATTATGTCTAGCTATTAGTCCAGAAGAAAAGGTCAAAATCTCCAAAGCACTTAACAATGAGTTCCAATCAAAGAAAAGAATGAATGCACTGATGATAGGAGAAATTGATAAGGTGGTCAAGGAAATGGAGGAGATCATTTTGGAAATACTAAAGAAGTACAATATCCCTACCATCTATGATAATGAAGTAACAAATGGTGGAAATGATGTATCTATTCTCAAAATCAACCATGAACAAGAAGCAAGAAAAGATGACCATGTGCCCAAGGAAATGCAAGAACCTGTAGTGGAAAGTCAAATAACACCTTCTCTAGAAGAATAAAATGACAAGGAGAAACTAGAAGAGGAGCACATCTAGGAAACCTCTCCACCGAAACACAAGGAGGATGCTAATAAAGACATGAATTTAGATAATCCAGAATAGAGGCAGAAAGAAGAAGCCTCTACCAAAGAAAGAAACACTATAGATGTCTCAGTTGATTCTGGGAGACAACAAAATCTAGATGAATCAAAATTTATTCAAGGACCAATTAACTGGACTCATTGTCACCTGTGCAAAAATTTAAATTAGTGTCTATTGTTCAGGCCAAGGCATAGGAAGAGATGTTGAAATCACATGTCCAATATAGTAAGTTGATCAGTGATGCCACCAAAATTCTAGAGAAGATGATGCCAACATTTCAAAAGGACACCTCATTATCCTCTTCTAATTGATTCAAGGGCCTTTTGAACTTTGTAAGTACAAATTTTGAGTCTTTTGAAAAATATGTAGAAGTAAAAGTTAAAAAGGAGTTTGATGAAAAGAGAATGGTTGAGTTGAAGGCTATGATAGCTTAAGATAAAACTTTGTTAGGAAATGGAATAAAAAGAATACAAAGTGCCATTGAAGAGGCTGGTAAAATATACAAATTTTGTTTATCTTGGCCAAAAGTTACAAAGGATTTAGAAGATAAAATCTTAGACTTGGAACTCAAACTACTTAATATCTCTCTAAGACATAATCTAGCAGTTGAATCAATAAATGCCAAAGAAACACAAGTTATAAATATTCACAATGATTTGGGCACTCTAATGAAGAAAAGGGAAGAAATTAGAGATAGGTTGTGCTAGTTGAGGGGACCGATAAGTCCAAAAATTGATTCCATGACCAATCTAGCAGATGAAGCCCTAAAATCACAAGCATTAATTGATACAACATCAAATGTACAAAAGGAAGAAAAGATAGTCTTTTTGATAAATGGCCACATACAAATTTTGGAAAGTACAAAGAATAGATGGAATGGAGAGATAGCTCTGATAAAGACTATCTATAATGATATTCTACCTTCATCCATAAATTGAAGCAAAAATGTGCACCTGTACATATGTAGCAAAATAAGACAATTTTGAAGAACTTTTGACACAATCATACTTTTTTTATAAACTTTGATTTTAGATCACACCCTTTGCCATTAATGCCAAAGGGGGAGAGAAGATTAGTGAAAAATGAGTAATCAGCTAAGGGGGAGAATAGATTCAGAATGTATATAGTAAGGGGGAGCAAACAAGCATTTTTCACTAAGTGTTGCCATCAATGCCAAAGGAGTAGATTGTTGGCAAGAGACACTGATATGTATTAGACTTGATTGTTGTCATTGATGGAAACAAGACAAAGATCATTCATTATAATGGCAATAACACATTACTTTGGAAGATAATCCTAATCTAGTAATAAGGTACAAGCATTTTGGTCCAAAAACCCTAAATTGGCTAAGTATTGGAAGTGTTTAGGTATGAGGCAGAAAAATGATCAGTACTCCTCTGCAAGTGAAGATATGAAGATATAGCTCAAGTATGGTGTTCTCAGTTATCTATTGATGTTACATTCCAATATTCAAGTCATGAATTTCTCTGGAAGTCATCTGATGAAAAGATTAAGTCTAGGTCTACAGAAGTAAGACAAAGACAGTGAATAGTATTGAGTAAATTGGTTCGTATTCCTTCGCATTAGCATGTTTTGTTCTGTGGTTCTGAAGTAAGATAGTGATAGGTCATGACTATTAGAATCTAGGGCTATAGCTCTGGAAGTACAATAAATCTTAGTCTACAAGCTCTCCAATACCGTCATCCAGTTTGATAGTGTTCCAGTGTGAGTGCAACAGGACAAAGGTCCACATTCTGGCATACAAACCTATCTTGTTCTGCAAAGATTGAAGACACATCAAGATACCAATAATGATTTCTAATTATGATTCATGAAGCCCCATTTGGTCCATAACATAAGTTGTGATGTGACAGAGGAACCTATCCTATATGTTATGAAGGAACAAGCTGACATGATGATTAATTCCTTATGTAAAGAAGAAATATGAGCCGGATAATAAATGTAAGTGATTGTATGATTAGAGCCAACACATATGAAGACATGTGCACAATAGTTTGGATCCACATTGAAGATTTAACACAAGAACAAGCCAACAGGATATAACACTTGGTACACATGTTCCACAGTTTGCTTTCTGACTTGATCATGAGAAATATTTAGTTGTGGATATAAATAGAGAATGGATCTTGGTGTTTGAGTGAGAGTGTGTGTGATGTGATGTATATGAGTATGAAATATGCAAAGATAGAATGGGCACAACAAAGTAAGAGAGATCTTGAGAATATGTAAGAACAGAGCAGAGAAATAGGGGCAGACTAAAATGAAGAGTTCTAAGTCAGTATTTATGAGCTTAATTGGAACTGTCACCATGCATATGTAGATACAATTACAACAGTTCATCCTTGGCAATGAGCCACCCTTCTTCTTCTTTCTTCTTTTAATTGGTAGTGATCCTTTTCTTGAGTAGTGAGCCCTAAGGTAGTGAGCTTTTTTGTATTTCGGTATTATGCTATAATAATATATTGAGAGCTAAAACTCTCTATGGTTTTTCCCTCTTTGGGTTTTCCATGTAAAAATATTGGTGTTCATGTGTTATGTCATTGTGGTTGCTACTCATTTGTTTAATCTACTTTCACATAATTCAATTTAGTAAATGGATAAAAGAGCAAGTGCATAAATGGTTTTGTTGAACACTGATTCACACCTCCCTCTCAGTGTTCACTATATTCAACACATGCATCCCAACCACTTATAAGAATCTTTCTGGAAGCTTTTTGAATTAGGGTTTTACAATGTCATTTTTATTTGTCAGTTAACAAAAAATTAACAACTGACTCCGAATGAGCAAAAAATAAGGGAATTTTTTTTTAGGGGCTATGCCCCTAAACCACAGCGAGGATACATTATGAGTGTATAGTAGTTGCATGATTAATCATCACATATCAACTTGTAGACCTCCACCTAGGGCATATGCATTGTTTCTAAAGGAAAAATTTCTCATTTTTTAGTTCAATAGGTTCATTAATGATCAACCTACTTTACACTCAAGGCATAATTTTTTTAGGTATTTCAAAAAAGTCATCCTGGAGGAGCACAGTTAGTTGTGAGTATTGTTTACACAACTATATGATAGCAGAGGTTACAAAATGGAACCCCTCAATTTATGTTGGGGATTTACATGTTAGAGCACTGTTATGCTATTTCAAGAATGAGCAACTCAAAGGTGAATTAATAGACAAATATGAAGAACAAGAGAAAATAGTGGCACTATAGATCAAAAAAGAAGCATTGAATCTTGATGTAAACCTTACTCAATGGTTGACACTTCTTTCTCACAAGGGTCCAAGAAAGATAATCATGGATTTTAGACTTCGAGATTACAAAAGGATAAGACAGTTGCAAAGGAAAGAGCCTCACTCTTTCCATAATTTTATAAATATGTTTGAAAGATTACACAAGTACATCTAGGTTTCAAAACAAATAGGAGTGGGGTGGATGCCACTTACTTGTCATCCTCCTATTTTCCTCTATCTAATACCACACTAGATAGGAGAAAATAATGATTAATGTAGGAGTGCTAAATCAGTTAAGATGGATAGGCTTGCATGTTATAATGGTTTCTATCTTAAGCAAGGGGTGGCACTCAGAGAAGTGATGGACCTTAGGTAGATCACCTTACATTACAATCTTTTCTACTAGATGTTTAATTTAGTGTTTGGCTTGAGGACAAGCAAAAGGATAGTTGGGGGGAATGATGGGTTTAAATATTGGCCTCTTTTGTGTTGTTTTTATACACTTTTAGACCTTTTGCACATGATCCTCTAGATACTTTTCAAACATTACCATTATGATATACTATCTTTTTATACATTTTGCAAAACCTTGAACCTATTTTGTTAATATGAAATATGGTGATAATATTTATGAATTAAATGATTTGAACATGAGTATACATGCAATATAGATGAGATTCTATGATTTAATTATGAAGGTTATTTGTGTGCATATGTTTTGTCGATTAACCCCTGTGCAACAACAAGCACATGGCTTCAAGGAGAGGAGAATTTGTAGCAAGTCACAGAGCAGGAGAATTGAAGGAAGTTGAAGTCAAGCCACCAAAAGTGCAGGTAGCTGGAAGTTGAACATGAATCATTATGGAAAGGAATAAATGTAGAATAAGTAGACTTGTTCCAAGATTCTAAATGTAGCTTCCATGTTTCTCATATGAGGCATTGCATATAAATTCTTATTTGAATATGATTCTCCTTCCTCTATTCAGTTAGAATTAATAAATCAATCTTAACTCTGTATCCTAATATCTAGGAATGGATTAATGATTGTAGTTAGTTGGTAGTTGGATAAGACTCCTATTTTGTATAAGTTAGGGGATGATCTTAGATTCAAGTTAGTTACCTAGTTCTCTAGTTACTCAGTTGTTAGTTTTTTTATTCAAAATTAGAAGATACAATAGTTAGTCATTTCTCCAGACATGAATTGTTGGAATGTAATTATTGAATACAATCTGCAAAGAAGATTCTATTTGAAATATTTTTATGATATGAAATGAATCAAACTATATGTTATGTGGATGTGTGAGTATCTAGGTTAGATTTGATTTCCAGCTAAGTGAGTCAGTTCCCTGAGCTAGCCACTCAAGGTACTCATCTTCACTTCATTTATTTTCTTACTCATTTATGCATTCTTGTTAAAGCTATTTTCTATTGTTTTATAAATGCATTGTGAGTTATGTAGAATACTCTAATTATTAATTATAGTGGTTGTGGTTCATGAACAAATGTATAATTGATCTATTTTAGTCCTTTGGAGGTTAGCATTAGCTTTCTCATCATTTTGAATGGTTTTGGATTAGTCTTATATTTTCTTTTGTTAGAAGTTATCTACAACTTATGTTGTAGGTACCTATAGCCACTAGGTTCTATAACTATCTTTACTATTCTTGTATTTTTGTGAATTCTAGCAAAGTAGGATAATCTTACTAGGTTTGAATAGGATAGTTGAGGAAAATATGAGCCCCTAAAGGCACATATAGTGAAAGTGCCATCATAAGGTTATGCTCCTTGGTTGATGATTTAGTGTAGGTGTATCATGTCAAGTGGACTATTCAGATAGGTTTAGCCTTGAATTATGTTAAGCCTACAATGCATTAGTTTTCCTCTACATTTTTGGCATTCTAGCTAAGGATGGTGCTACCTTCATAGGCTCATTTTACATGTTTTCATATCTTAAATTTTGATTCCAACATTAGGGTTGATAGATTCACTTTTCAAGAAACACTAGAAATTGTACTAACATTATGCAGGACCACTAATATATAAAAGCTAAATCCACTATATGCGGAGGTAGAGAGACAATCGAGGTAGATTCCTCTCTTCAAATTATTAGGACAAAGAAGATACTATTGAATTTATCAACTATATAGTCAGAATTACTGAAGAAGAAGAACCTATTCTTTCATATTCATCAACACCTTCTACATCTTCATCAACTTCTTCCACAACTACAGAAGGGACCTTTAGAATGATGGTAGATGTGGTGGTGGATGATCCACTAGAGAAAGCAATGTTTGAGTTTCCTATCACTGATCAGGAGAGAGCTACAATGCTGAAGAACATGCCACCTTCAGCATTACCAACCTTCTATGGCCTAGTGACAGAGGACCCAAATATGTTTCTGTTTGAGTTTGATATCCTATGTACGAGCTATGACTACACTTCAGATGCTCATAGGCTTAAACTATTTCTTTCCACTCTCAAGGATGCAACCTTAAGATGGTTTATGGGGTTAGGAAAAGATGTCATTCCAGACTGGGATATAATGAAGGAGAGATTCTTGGATAAATACCAAGATTACTATAGAAGACACAATAGGAGGAGAGATGACATCTTCAGGATGTCACAAAAAGAGGAGGAGCCACTAGAAGATTATGTTGAAAGATTCTAGTTTACCTTAAAGAAAAATCCCCAAAATAGATTATCTGAAGAATCACTAAAGTTGGTCTTTTTGAGAGGGGTTAATGATGATTGCATGGATGCCCTAAATCTCATTGGGCAAGGTGATGTTTCTCAATTACCTTTTGAATCAATTTGTAAAGTTTCCAAAAATTATTCAAGAACTTTCACCATAAAACTAAGGAGAGAAAGGACATCCATCACAAGCAAAGCAACCAATGGGGTTTCAATAGTGGAAATCAGTAACTTGCTGTCCAACATGAAGGAGGATATCATTAATCATATGGCTGCATAGCTAGACACTCTTCACATCAAGAAGAAATAAGAAGAGGCAGATGCAATGCTTACTGAGTACTGGCCCAGCTATAGATAAAGGAAGGCCAATTGTAAATGCAAGAGGGTGGCCAGTATCTAGCAAGAGAAGGTTGAAAGGCTATAATTTCTGCCATTTGAAGAAGAGGATGGATAGCTATTCTACATAGCTCAAAGGAGACCTTGGCAGCAAAGACAAGGTATGCCATCTGATCCACTTAACTTCAATTCATCCTTTCCTGCTGCAAACCAAAATTTCTCTACTTGGAATACTCAACCATGGCCTAGTAATCACAAACTATAGACATCCTTACCTTCTAGTGTCGATAGTTTCTCATGAAGTTCTTAGTGCTCACACCACTCTGTATGTACAAAGCTCTCTATCCATGAAGCTCTCTCACCTCCTTTGCACTTGGAGTGGCATACTCACTCATACATAACCTTTTTTTAACACTTTCCATACCCTTCAATAATATAGTTTTTTAAGGCTTTCTCCACTATAGTCCCTCCTAAACTATAGAGATCCTTCCCTCACTTAAGCCTTTAAACACTCTACAGTGGCATGTAGTTCAATGGTGGAGTAATTGGTCATTACAACCACTATAAAATTGATCAAAAGCTCCTCCATACTCTCCAGATCTATCATGGAGTAAAGGAGTCAAACATCCATAACTAACATGAACTAGTTTGCATTTAACTTTCAACTATACCACATTCTGTTAAAGATCTTATTGATAACAAAACTATAGGTTTAAACTAATAATTCATATATATATATATACACACACAACATATACTTACATTGTTTCAAACACTTGACAAGAGATGAGAATGGAGTCAAGGTACTCTCCCCCTCTCAAAATTGCATAAATGTCAAAATACCCAAAATAACATGATAGACTTCTGTTATGTCAGAAAATGTCTCCCTAGACTTTTTCCCTCCTATGTTTAGCTCTCGAGTCCCTTCTTTTGCATCTTGCATGTTCATTTTGACTCCTGAAAGAAAATGTCATGAAACTCATGTCACATGGGGCTTGAGGGGCATTATTGTACTTGTCTTACCTTGAAATAGGACTTGGGATATGGGTGCTCACACCCTTGTCCTACCCTATTTTAGGTAGGTCCCAAATTTGAATGTTAGTTTTGTGACCATTAATTAGGTCCCATGCCAATATCTTAAGTTTGGATTAAAAACTTTTTAGCAGGAATGTGTGTTGTTAAATATATAAGTATTTTTAGGGTTTCATTTGAAAACTAGAATCTAACTAGAAGTTTATTATGAACTTTCAGTAAACTTGTGATTTAGATCATTCAAGATATTTATTGTTGCAGAGTACAGCATTGTTATTGTGTTTGTGATTGCAGATCTAGCTTCATCTTCTCATGTGTTGAAGTATCTTCATCTATGTGAGATATACACCTTTTAGGTGATACCTATTTGTGTTTGAGTCATTTTATCAATTTGTTTTTGCCTCTATCTTGTAGGGATCTACACACTCTTTACCTGACAACATTGTTTGGAAGAGTTGAATGTCCTTCCAAGGCTTGATTGAGGCAAGCCTCTAAACACCACAACCCCCAACCATAATCCTTGTGTTTTCAAGTCAAAGGTATTAGATTTCATGGAGTAGAGTTGCAAAGGATAAGGATTCTTGATCTAGTGGAAAGAAGCAGTTTAGAGCACTTTTAGGACATGGGCGCCTAGGGCAATATCCCATGAGCTTCCAAACACAGAAATCTTTGCAACAGTGATGATTAGCATCTGAAGAAGTCCTAACATCTTAAAGAATATATTACCTTGGACTATGGTGCGTGTCCCAGTGTCCACATCTCCTATGATGAAAATAGACAAAACAATGATTATCAGTATCGAAAGGAGTCCCACATTGCTTGAAGAAAACTATACCTTGGACTTGGGCACCCGGGGCAGTGTCCATGAATATTTTGAATCATGAACTTCAAAAAATGGTCAGTATCTAATTCTTGTTTGCTATCTTAGTCTGTGAGTATTTGTTGTAATTCATCATTTTACTTACAGTTTTGCATGATGATGGTTTTAAGGGTATTTGAGAATTAAATTAATACATTAATTGATAATCTCTAAATTTCCAATCATTCCAAGTGATAGCCCAACCTATAGGTAAATCCTCTTACAAAAGCATGATTCAACTCAGTTGATATGTCCTCGAATGTTTGTAGTGAAATGAGGATTTAGCCCTTCTCTCATTTTCCCTCTTTTCCTATAAAGCAAATTCCAATCAGGAATTACTGATAATAAAATAGTTTAACTACTATCAACCATTTCTTTATCGATAGTCATATACTATCCTAACTTATTTTTTGACAAAACCTAAGCTTAATGAATCTTGTTGACAATCAATGATTTGTCGAGTCAAAACCAAACTTAGACCAATTGGTCAAACATTACTTACCAAACTTGACAAAGGTTCACTAAATTGTGAAGGGACAAGACTTATATGGCAACCAATCCATTCTATCCATATGTATATTCTCTTCTCTATGATGATTCTAGATCCCTCTCTTTCTCAGAGAGTGGAAAACTTGTCTCCTCATTAGAACTTGCATTTACCAAATTAGGATTAGTGCATCATTAGTCAATTCATAAACCTTATTAATAAATAATCATGATATCGTATAATCACATGTCTAAATTCTAATCATATAAACATAAGCTCATGATATCATTGATTTATCATGACATTTTCACATAACATCAAATCATTAATTAAAACATAATTAACTACTAATTATGTGCAAGAAAAAAGTAAAACATAGTCAATATTTGGGGTGTGACAGCAATAAAATGTTGAATTAGAATGAATAAATAAAAAGTCTTGATTAGGCAAATGATAGTTTATTACCAATGCTTAAGGTAGTGTAATCCTTCTTCACATTAGGCTATGCTAGCTCTAGGAGGGCAATCGATTAGGTTTTTACAAGATAAATAAAGAGAAATAAAATAAATATCAATCAATTTTAAATTGAACCCACCTAGGGAACAAATGAAATCCCTAAATTTTATCTCTAGATTTCTCTATGGAAGTTTGTTAGCTCATGAATCTTGAACCTCTTTTAACATATAATAAGTATCATGCATGAAACTATTTATAAATTAGATTTATATCCTGAGAGATGTATTTATTTAAATGGATTACTTCATGGATAATAAATCAAGAAAACATAACATATGCCCTTGTAGATTCTTTTATAGAAAGGTTTGATGAGATGATGTGAATTCTATATCAAGATATGTTAGTTGTCAATACAAAATTAAAAACAGAACAACGATAAATAATTTTTTGTTTATGAAATTATTAGAGTGAAATGGTGGGAGAAGTGGTTAAACTAGGTGATAAAGTTAAACTTTCAATACCAAGTATTCACAAATAGTAAAATTTCCCTATAAGCGTAATATGATTCAAAATAGAGAAAAAAATTAAGACTAAATCAAACTCATATAAGTCTAGCTACATACTATTTCAATGCTTTCTAAGAGTATCATTAAGAATTAGAAAATAGTTAAGGCTTAAAAATCCATAGACTAACTTATATGCTCCATATATCAAAATAAAAGGGATATTTGAAGAAGTTCAAAGAAGTATTATAACTTATATCTAGCCTAACCAATTATAAGCAATATTTTTATCAACAATTGTGATATTAGAGATAACTAAAATCTCATTAAATATAGACCAAATCATAGGAGACACCCATATTAATAAAAACTTATATAGTTATACCCTTTCTCAAGAGATTACAACATATACAAATCCATGAATTTCTAGTCTATTAAAATGTATGAAATCTAAACATGCTATAAAACCAAGAACAATCTCCCTTAGAGTAAAGTCAAATTACATATATAAGCTTTCATGATCAATTCATAATCTATTTTTTTTCCACCTATAGTAACAACTACCCTATAGATTTGGGAACTAAATTCATGGTAGATACGAAGAACATAATTAACAAATGAATTTAAAGACCATCAATTTTACCCACTTGAGGCCCATGATGTAAGTGTATTAGTATGACCTAAATGAAAAATCATCCCCTAGAGCTCTAGAATAAAAATCTAGTCACTAAAATTACAATCAATCATATATGCAATGAGTCTTGAAATTCAATTGATCCACAATAAGGTATGGTGGGCTGCATAATTACATAGAACACTGAGACCTATAAGAAATTATTTTTATGTTCAACTAATGTTTTGTGTCTCTATCAAATTAATTGATCTAGCCACCTATAATAAATAAGATCAAATATTAAACTTGACAATCTAGATTCTAACATGATTTTCCTACAACCAACAATATGGAGAACTCACATGTTAAACAATAACTACATGTATTTACAAGAAATAGATAACAATCAAACATGAGGATGAACTTAAATAGCTCAAAACTTTGTGGCTTTTCACCACACATACAAGTCACATACGTTAGCAAAACATGTAACAAGGTTCAAAACATGGCATGGAAAAACTAGGATAAGCCAAGTCATTTACAACCTTTATACATATTCCACTCATTTAGTTACAGTAAAAATCATATTTCTGGTGCCATTTTCATTAGGAAATACTTAAAACTATCAACCTTAAAGTTTATTTTATTAATGGTAAAGCATTTTTTTAAGACGCCTTGCAACCCTTTACAAAAGGCTATTTAATAGATAAAACACAGCCAATTGTCATTCAAATAGTTGCAAAAATTCACCAACAACACAAACAAACAAGCACACTAAAACAAAAATAGATAAAACATGATAGCTTAAAACAACAAGCCTACAACTACTTCAAGGTCTTAGTAGCTTCCATCTACTACTTGAATTCCTTGTGAAGCTTGAAAAAACTCAACAACTCTTTTTTATCCTTGTCTAATGACTTCTTAAGTTAGCTAGAGTACAAGTGCTAGGCCCAATCTTCTTAGTTTTACCCCCTTTTCATCTACATGCATGCAACTTGTTCTTCCTAGTGATCTTTCAATTTTTCAATAATAATTTTAATCCCCACAACATTGTTCTGAATGGTACAATGACTCACCTTCAACAGGGATTCCAAGTTCTCCTTGATAGACTTCAAATTCTTCACTAGTGCTTCAACCATGTATGTTACATCCTTTTTCTAGGTGTCCATGTTTCCTAGCTCCTTGTTATTATCAAAGAGTTGTGAACTCCTTCTTCATAATTTTAACTCTCAGGATATCCTTCCAATCATGCAAAATGCTCACTTCCTATTCCCTCTGTAATTGATCTTGATTGTAATAAATTTTGTATAAAATAGCCATTTTAATATTAATGTGATTAATCTCCATGTAGTACCATTTGGAAATATCATTTTGGGATTTAACAACCTCCTTCATAGTACTTAGGATATTAGATAAATCCTCCTAATTAGTAGCATTCGAAATTCTTTCAATAAAATCCCCATGAATTTGATAAGTGGCATCCTAAATAAGAGGGAAAGGGATACCAACATCTAGTTCCACCATGGTCATCTTCACCTTACCCTTATCTTTATTGCTCAAAATATAGTCCTCTTCCCCCTTCTTGAACTTTTTCTTACCACAAGCCCTCTTAGTTTCCATCTCATAGCCTTCTGCCAAAATATTTTCTCTTTTCCCTTGTTCAAATCATGCAACTCCCTCTTTCCTCTTCTTCTAATCACTAGAGTGCTTTCCACATTATCATTTTTTGACATATTGATGCAAGAGCATCCCTCGTTCAAGAGCAATCTTGCATCAACCAAAAACATTTGCATCTCAGTTTGTTCGTATTTTAGTTCTTTCATTTCCCCATTTAGTCTAGGTAGTTTAGACAGAAGTAATTTCAGATTGTGGTCTGATTTTGGCATTTCACATCTTGCAGATCTACACTTAGCATCTACATTCATTCACCTACATCATATCAAGAATTTAGAGCATTTGGATAAGCCACCAGAAAGTTATCACTACTAGAAGATTAGTTGTTTTCTTAGAGAAAAGCATTCTAATAGTTCCTGATAATCAGCTAAAGGAGAAAGCTTGTAGATCATTCCTTGACTTGCAGAACCTAATGATACATTCTATAATATTCCTTGGTTCATGGCTGACCTTCCCCAGAGGTCTGTACATCATTTCATGCATTCGAGGAGGATTTCAAGATGATAGGTCCCACCTATCCAAGGACACACGTTACACCTCTTCATCATGATTCTTAATCTCTTGTGGCCAACACAAAGGAATCTTTTGGTCTGAATATGATATATAATGATGTAATAGATCCTTAGGAAAGCAGTTAACAAGTTCACATGATTTAGAAGGTTGATAGTTTGAATTCTTGTGAAGGACCTTCAAAGCTTTATCTTGCACATGTATGTAATCAGGCCTGTGAGCCCTAATTTTAAGTCTGCATCTTACTGGTGGATCTCTATTTTGAATTCTTTGATATACTAAATGATTGAATCTACATTTGTTATATTTCTTTGAATTGTTTCCATTGTGTTTACTCTTTCTACATGGTTTGGATAGTTCACTCTGTGAACCCTCCTACCATGACTGCACCAAGTGATAACAGAGCGAAAGTTTGATTCTTTGGAGCAAATTGGCAAAGGGGATTCTATAAGATCTTGTTGTGAGAAGATCACCTATCCGAGGCAGGTTACTAGTGCACAACCGAGAGTTGATTGAGAGGTAGTTGTTGCTTGTAGCCCGATCACCAAATTTGAGGTAGTTTGCACTTGATCCTAGGAAGATGCCACCATGAAGAGTTCCTCCTGCTGGTACAATGGCTAATAGAATGGATGATACAATGGAATTGATGAGAACAATGCAAACTCATTTGGATGTTGTCAAAGAAGATAGGCAAAGAGGATTGACACCTAGACCTAGTGTTGAAAGTGATGATGAAGAAGAATTTCAATCTATTGAACACACTAGCGAAACCCTAGGAGGTGATGAAGAAGAAGAATCAGATCAAGTAAAGATGTTGTGAGCTATTTCAAAGATTGGGAAAAGACCTAGAGTTGATGTGCCAAACTATACTTGTAATTTGAACCCTGAAGAATTGATTGATTGGATAAATGATATGGAAGAATACTTTGAATATGAAGACATGGAAGATTCAGAGAGATTGAAATTTGCAAAGACAAAATTGAAAGGACATGTTGCTATATAGTGGAAAGAAGTTCAGTTGGAAAGAAATAGAAGGGGAAAAGAAAAGATTGTAAAGTGGGACCGGATGGTGACAAAGTTGAAGAATCAGTTCATACCTACTGACTATGAGTTGGAGCTATTGAAGAGTTTACAAAACTTGAGATAGAAGGAGAAATCTGTGACAGAGTACACTAAAGAATTTCATAAGATGATCATAAGAATAGGACATAGTGAAGCAAGCAAAGAGAAAGTGGCTAGACATATCAATGGACTGAGATATTGAACATTCAAGAAGAACTAATCTTGGTAAGGATATTATCTTTGGAAGAAGCATATCAATTTGCCCTGAAAGTTGAAGAGAAGCTAAATAAGAGACATGATCATAGACAAAGAGGCAGAGGAGGTAAATTTTAGAGAAGTAGGACTTATTCAGGAGGAGATAGACCATTTGTGGAGCAGAACAAGTTTGACAACCCGTTGAAAAAGGATGATAGAGATAACAGTGCTTACCAGAGAGATGACAAAAAATTTTACAGAAGAGGAAACCCTAGTGCATATCGAAATGAAGGATATAGAAGAGAAGCAAGAGTATTTGATAAGAGAACATTCAAAGGTACTTGTTTCAAGTGTGGAAGTGAAGGACATAGATAATTTGAATGTAATTAGGGTAGTACAAGCAAGAAGACATAAAATAGTGGAAGAGAAGCCTATGTTGAAGAAGACCTTGTTGAATCACCTAGTTCTGTTGGCAAACCAGAGAAAGGAGAATCATTAGTGATGAGGAGAGCACTATTTCAAGTAGAGACACATGAGGAACCATCACAGAGGAAAAGTATGTTTAGAACAAGATGCAAATCAGGAGGTAAGTGTTGTAAAGTTGTAATTGATAGTGGTAACTCATATAACATAGTTTTAGAGGAGATGGTGACTAAGATGAAGTTGTAAATATTGAAATGCCCTAAGCCTTATCAAATAGCATGGATTCAAGATGATCATAAGGTACTGGTGAGTGAACCATGTTTGGTGAAATTTCATATTGGATCTTATCATGATAGAGTCTTGTGTGATATTATGCCTATGGATGTTTGTCATATCTTGTTGGGTAGACCTTGGTAGTATGATAGAAAAGCTATGCATGATGGGAGAAAGAATACATATACCATAATAGCGAATGGAAAGAGAATTACTTTGATTCCTTTAGAAGAAGATCCTAAGAGTGAAGTGTGTGGGAATGCTAGAATTTGTTTGGTAGATGGAAGAAGATTTCTGGATGGTTTGAGACATGAGAATATGTCTTATGCCTTTATTTCTAAGAAGCCTAAAGCATTGAAGAAAGAAATTGAAGAATCATAATCAAAAGAGATAAAGGAGTTGCTGATAGAGTATGAAGACATCATATCGATAATGTACCTGAGGGATTACCACCTATAAGGACTATTAGTCATCACATAGATCTTATACCAAGAGCAAGTTTGCCTAACAAAGAAGCACACCAGATGACACCGGCAGAGAATGAAGAATTAAATAGATAGATACAAGAGTTGTTGAGGAAAGGTTTGATTAGAGAAAGTTTGAGTCCTTGTGTAGTACCTACAGTGCTTGCACCTAAGAAGGATGGAGAATGGAGAATGTGTACTGACTCTAGAGCAATAAACAAGATCACAGTCAAGTATAGATTTCCTTTACCTAAAATGGATGATATCATTGATTGTTTGAGTGGAGCAAGATATTTCACAAAGATAGAATTGAAGAGTGGATACCATCAGATTAGAATCAAAGAAGGAGATGAATGGAAGACTTCTTTTAAGACAAATGAAGGATTGTATGAGTGGTTAGTGATGCCTTTTGGATTGAAAAATGCATTGAGTACTTTCATGATATTGATGAATGAAGTTCTGAAGAAATTCTTAGGTAAGTTTGTGATTGTATACTTGGATGATATTATGATTTTTAGTAAAATGAAAGAACATTTATGGCATATTAGACAAGTTTTGCAGAGAATGAGAGAAGAAAAATTGTTGATAAACATCAAGAACTGTAGTTTCATGAAAGAAGAGTTGGTATATTTGGGATTTGTGATTTCTACGGAAGGATTGAAGATGGACCTTGAGAAAGTGGGAACAATTGTTGAATGGCCTACACCAGAGAGCATTGGAGAGGTTAGATCATTTCATGGATTGGCTAGTTTCTACCAAAAGTTCATCAGAAATTTTAGTTTAGTTTGTAACCCTATGAAAGAGACAATGAGAGGTGATAGAAAAAATTTCAAGGCGACATCAGGAGTAGACAAAAGTTTTGAGTTGTTCAAGCAGAATGTGATAGAGCAACCTATTTTGGCATTACCAAATTTCAATAAGCTATTTCAAGTTGATTGTGATGCAAGTAGAAGTGCAATTGGAGTAGTATTAAGTCAAGAAGGTAGACCTGTAGCATATTTTAGTGAGAAGTTGAATGATGCAAGGAGAAGATATTTAATTTATGATCAAGAGTTCTATGACATAATTCAAGCCTTAAAGAAGTGAAGACATTACTTTATGCCTAAGGAGTTTGTGTTGTATATAGATCATCAAGATTTGCAATATTTGAATAGTCAAGGTAAGTTGAATCAAACACATATGAGATGGGTAGAGTTCATGTAGAGTTATACCTTTGTGTTGAAGCATAGGAGTGGTAAATCAAACAAAGTTGTTGATGCCTTGAGTAGAAGAAGAAACTTGTTGACAGAGATGAGAGTTGAAGTGTTGGATTTTGATGAATTGAAGAGTATGTATGAGGGAGACATTGATTTTGCAAAACCTTGGAAAGCATGTAAGGAACCTATTGTGACAGATAGGAGCAAGTGGTTGGACTATTTCATTTAGGAAGATATGTTGTTCAAAGGAAGTCAGTTGTGCATACCTAGAAGTTCAATGAGAGATAATTTGATCAAGGAGAAACATAGTGGTAGATATCTATTTTGAATTCTTTGATATACTGAATGACTAAATCTACATTTGTTCTATTTCTTTGAATTGTTTCCGTTGTGTTTACTCTTGCTGCATGGTCTGGACAGTTCACTTTGTGAACCCTCATACTATGACTAGACCACATATCATTTCCACATGCTTTCACACTACCTATCTCAAAGCCTTCTAACGAAGAGACTCTAGATTTCTCCTTCCTCTTCTTCACTTGAAGATTCAGAGTGTCAACCTATAACTTTTTTTTTTCTTCAATGGGGATTTTTTGTTCTCAGATTCCACATCCTCTAGGTCAAAAGATGGGACAACAACATCATGGATAGACTCCTCTATATCATCCACATCTTCCCCCTCATCATGAGTTTCTTCTTCCACAAGCTCTAAAGAAGTGGTACCTGAATAATACACCACCTAGGGTTTTATTTTGTTCTTCATCTTACCCATTTTTCCCAAGGTTTCCTTACTAAGAGTTAGGGCTTTAATATGATTGACAATTAATATAATGAGGCCATCATGGAGAATGTGTACTTTAGGAGTTTTACTATTCTCTGTAATAGAGTCATCAAAAGAAGCCAACAAATAGAAACAAAATGAAATAAGCACCTTATGCATGAAATGGTTTAACAGGGTAAAATGGTAACCCTAGATAGAGTGAAAACTCTATTCAAGGGACATTTACCTCATCACAATCCCCATGGTAGCCTAGAATCATTTTATAAAAGTTTACTAATATCCCGAGTGAAGCTTGACCAATCTTCTTCTCTCATTGCTTTTGAAGGAAAATTGAAGGGTTGATTCCTCTACCTTTCTATTCTTGAAAACTTTCCTACCATTAGTAGAAAGACCCATCACATGAGCTATAAATTCCTCATTCAAAGTGCACTCATAACCAAACAATATCACCATCCTCTTCTTCTAACCATAAGAAAACAAGGATTTCATGATAACCAGATCATGACCATGTAGCTTCTCTAAATATGGGGTTAATCCTCAACCAACTAATATTTTTCATATTTGAGGCTTATGGAGAACCCTAGCATAGTCTGAGGGCTATACCCTATTATGGTTCCCTCCCATAATCAGACAAATATTATCACTTATGTTTTAACAAAATCACTTTTGTTAGCAAACACCCTTACATTCATAGAGTTTGCATCATCGAGAAAGGGGATTAAACACTAAAAAAAGGTTAGAATGTGCTAGAAGCAATGATGAAGTGAGCTTGTGACTTCCACATTCTTTCTTATTATCACCTCTCAAATGAAAGCCAACAACATGATAAAAATCATTAAACATAATTGATTTAACATGTGATGGGATGGATATGAAATCCTCCTAAATTTTAAAGTTATTATCATTCACTCCAAAGTTAGAAAAAGTGTCTACCAATTTTTTCCCTCACGGTAGACATGTGAGAATTTAACTTCACCAAAAGACTACTAGCTTGATGGAATATTTAATAAGAGTATCTATATTCTATCTTAAGGAAATTAATGATATTTAACTAATATACCTCCACCCAAATAGACTTAAAACCTATAGAATGAGCAAGATTTAAAGCATTAAGGGTAGAAGTTGCTTCTACATAATGCTTGGTCTAGATACCCAAAGGAAGAACAACATTAGCTATTTATTAACCTTTGTCATCCCTCATGACACCACCACTTCCATTGATCCTTGGGTTTCCCTTGGTAACTCCATAAAAATTGACATTTATCCATCCCTTGGGCGATGGACTCCAAGACACCTCATCTCTAGACTTCTTCATATTCTTGAAAGGGACAAATATGTCACAATGTAAATTCCAACTCCTAGCAATCTAAAGATATCCAAGGGAATCCCCAATTTTAGATTCTTTAGAGAGGCTCTCTGAGATTCCCATCTTGAAGTTCTCCTTGGTATCCCCAACAATTAAACCAAACACCCTATCCTCATTCCCAACAATTTCTCTAAAAGAACAGTTTTTTCTCTCCTTCCAAAGTCCCCAATTAGCATGCGGAAGCATAAGAGGCCGAAGAAAATTCAAAGAGGGATTTGAAGAAGATGGGACCCATTGCTCCACCATATCTCTTATAGACTTAGGAAAAATCCAACCAACTGTCCAAAGAGACAACAACGTTTCCCACACTTTTGTTGAAAAAATACAATCAACCAATATGTGGAAGGCATCCTCATCCTTATTCTCACAAGGAGCACATCTATTGGGGAAAGAAAAGCCCCTTTTTCATAGATTGTCAAGGGTAAGAACCTTGTTTTGGGCTAGGATCCAAAATAGAATGTTTATTTTAGGAGTCATCCCAGGTCTCTAGATCTTATCCCAAAAAGGAGAGGTTTCATGTGAAACATCAAGAGAAACAAAGCCAAATGCCATAGTATAAGCCCCATGTAAGCTATCACACCATATAAGCTCATCGTCCCTTGGGAATATAGGAATATCAAACCTAAAAGGAAGGGATTCAAGTATTGCAGTCTCGATGGGAATGGAAGGGGCAAGGATAACAATACTTTTCCAAGAACCATCCTCAACAAAACCAACCACCATAGACTCCCAAGAGACCTAGTACAAACCTCTTTCAAAGGTCTAACCCAATCACACAAATAATGGGGGTATCTAGAATCTACTTATCATCCCAAAAATTATAGAGGTTCCATTCCCAAGTTTCCATTTAACACCTTTTTTAATAATGCTTCTACTATCCAAGATGTTTTTCTAGATGCTACAACCAAGGGGGAGATCTAAACTTTCAAAACAATCCTGTAGGCACCTATGGTGAACAAGATATTTTCTTTTTACGATGTCAGTTCATTTATTTTAGTCAAACATCAACCTCCAAGCATTAATTGCAAGAAGAGAATAGATAAACTCTTTGATCATTCTTATACTCAACCTAACCTTTTTAATTGGTCTATAAACTCCATCCCAAGACACCAAATGTATTCTCTTTCTCTCCTCCAAACCTACCCACAAAACATTATTTGAATCTACTCCAACCTAGATCAACAAACTTCCCTGGGATTTTGATTGAACTTATACCATAGACAGCTAGGTTTTGTAAAGTGACATTAAATAATTTAACTTTCCCCACTTGACATAGAAGAGTTCCTTTCCACCTAACCAACTTGGTCTGAAATCTATCCAACAAATCCAACCAAAAGAGTTTGAAATCTTGTTAATAAAGAGAGGCATACTTAAGTATTTAGAAGGAAAAAAACTATTGATATGTGCCAGACAACTGAGAGGGGGAGGGGGTGAATTAGTTGTCTCAAAAACATAAATAGATTCTACAATTAAACATTCTTCACTTATCCACAATTATTATGATTTAACAATGAATACATGAAATCAAAAACTTAACCACAGATACAACATCAAACACAAGAGACATCAGATTTAACGTGGAAAACCCAAAGGGGAAAAACCATGGAGATGATTAGCTCTTAATATATATTACAATCTTGAAATAATGATGTTCAAGTTGCTCACTCCATAGACCTAAACATACTAGCTCACTGCCATGAAGAACAACTAGGTCTAGCAGGCTCACTGCCTCAACCCTAAACCTAGCAAGATTACAATAAGGGTTGTTAAACCCTGAGGGCTGTTAAACCCTACTAGTGGCTCATTGCTAGGCTCTCTTCCATGATCAACACCTTCTTATGTCTGTGATTCAAGTACAATAATTCCTCTACTCTTCTCTTCCTCTGCTCTATTCTTCCTCTTCTTTCCTTTGCCTCTCCTCTACTCTGCTCTTCCTTTACTTTGTTCTTCTTCTTCTTTTCTCTGCCTCTCCTCTGCTCTACCTTTTGGACCTTTCTTAATATCTTTTCATTTTTTCTCAAGCACACCTTTTCCATGACTTAACTTCAAGTATTTATACACTTCATCAACCTTGGAATGATCATCAAGGTCGACATCGCAATCATCAACCATTGGAACAATCTCCAAGGTCGACATTACAAACATTTACAAAATAGGTCATGACCTATTACAACATTATGCAAAGGAAATGAAATGTGGATCATACCATGCCTTAGCTGGGACTCAAACATGATCTTCCATGCCACAACACACTTCCACAATCTTCCAGAGATCTCTGCAATCACTAGGATTAACCAGGTCGGCCAAAACTGGTTACACATTACATTATCTAGGAACAATTTTTGAACATGATCTCAAGTCCTTAACACAGACCAATTTGAAGATAGGAACATGATTAGGAGATATCCACAATCATGTTATAATCATTAGGACCAACCACATGAATCTTAACCACTTTATCCATAGGAAACTTTTCATCAGAGCACATGAACTTCACTGTCTTCAACTATCATAACAGAAAGATAGCTTGCGGACCACCAAAACATGAACCACTACAATTGTAGGTATTTATCATCATACTAAAATTCCCTCTAGAACCATAGAGAAAAATACTTTATTGTGGAGGAATGCGGAGTAGAATACTTTCTCCCTATCCCAACTAAACTTACAAAAAAATCAAGTTTCACTCTAGAAAACACAACTCACTCAGATCTTCATGCAGAGGGCTCAAACCCAGAATGTAGCATCCTTAGTCATACCTCTAACTTACTTCCAATCCATAGACCTTAATCTTAAAGAAGAAATAAATGTAGAGCAGTTTACTAGATTGTTCTTCAACATACAACTCACTATTTGTACTACACTTCTCTGTAACTCACTTATTTCTTCTGGAGAGGTTAATTTTCTCAATATCCTCAACATACAAGTCTTCTAAACAAGTAATAAAATAAGATACAATTGACACCAATGACAACAAGGATATGTTGACATCAATGAAAACATTGATTAGGCACATACTTACAACAATCTCCCCCTTTGTCAACATATGATGTGAAAAACTACAACAACCATCAAGACAAGATTTTCCCCCTTTCTCTTTACACATCTACACTCTATGTTTTTTACATGATTTCTCTTGCCCTTTGACATCAATGGCAAAGGGCACATACTTGCACTCTTTTTCTCTAATCTAATCTCTCTTCTAAACTCTCTGACTACTCCCCCTGAGAAGTAGCCCTAAAAAGTATCAATCTGGACCTCTAAGCACCTTCAAACTGATGCACTATTGTGCATCTTAGTTTAGAGAAGGAGGGGTGATAACCCCTAACTTTTCTCTGAGATACTCAAAAGTATCCTTAGGTAGAGTCTTGGTAAAAATGTTTGCAATATGATCCTTGGTAGAAACATACTCCAACTTGACTTCATTCTCTGTCACCTTTTCTCTCAAAAAATGATACCTGATGGATATGTGCTTTGTCCTTGAATGCATCACTGGAATCTTTGATATGTTTATGGCACTTGTGTTGTCACAAAAGATTGCAATGGGATCTTCATACACAATTTTGATGTCCTTCAAAGTCTGCTTCATCCATAACACTTGAGTGTAATTGCATGCTACTGCAATGTATTCTACTTCTGCAGTAGATAGGGCTATTGAATCATGTTTCTTGCTCAACCAAGCTAATAATCTTTTTCCCAAGAAGAATACACCTCCAATTGCAATTTTTTTGTCATCCACATCTTTGGCCCAATCTACATTAGTATATGCACTGAGAGTAAATTCATAGTCCTTAGGGTACCACAAACTATAATCTATTGTACCTTTTAAATATCTCAGAATTCTCTTGACTACCATCACATATGATTCCTTGGGTTCTGCCTGAAATCTTGCCATAAGACATACTACATGCATTATATCAAGTCTAGTTTGAGTCAGATAAAGTAATCCTCTAATCATAGATCTATACCTTTTCTAGTCTGCCATGGGTGAGTTATCATCTTTGGTTAGCTTACAACCAGTTATCATAGGTGTGCATACTGGTTCAGAGTCTTCCATCCCAAATTTATTTAACTACAGTTTCACATACTAAGACTAAGAAATGAGGGTACCTTTATCTGTTTGACTTATTTGCAGACCTAAAAAGAAGTTCATCTATCCTAACATAGGCATTTCAAATTCACTTTGCATTTATCAAGCAAAGCCTAAGCACATACCTTCATTGCCTCCAAAAATAATATCATCAACAAAAATTGTAACAATTAGGGTTTGTTCATCATTGATCTTGAAGTAGAGATTGCTATCTATAGTACCTTTGTTGAACCCTATCTGTATCAGGTACCTATCCAACCATGCATACCATGCCCTAGGAGTTTGTTTTAATACATACAAAGCTTTCTTCAATCTGCATACCATGTCACCCTGATCTGATAATTGAAATCCTTCTAGTTGTTCAATATAGACTTCCTCTTCCAACTCTCCATTTAAGAAAGAAGACTTCACATCCATTTGATAAACCTTGAAATCTTTGTATGTTGTAAAAGCCAAAAACATCTTTATTGCTTCAATCCTTGCCACTAGAGTAAAAGTTTCTTCAAAGTCTATTCCTTCAACTTAAGTGTATCCTTTGCATACCAATCTTGCTTTGTTTCTTACCACTTCACCATTCTCATTCATCTTGTTTCTGAAGACCCACTTTATACCAATTACATTCTTGTCTGATAGTCTAGGAACAAGATCCCATGTCTGATTCTTCTCTATCTGCATCAATTCCTCTTCCATAGCCTTTATCCAATTCTCATCTTTGTAACCCTCATCCATAGTTTTAGGTTCAATCTTGGAAATTAGATAGAAATTTACTTGTTCCTCTACATCTTTTCTTCTGGATAAGATCCCTTTCCTCTTATCTCCTATGATTTGATCTTAAAAATGACTAATTCTTACATATCTTTGAGTTTTGGTAGCACTTACCAGAGCTTGTTCTTCTTCATCTGGGTTGTCTTCTTGCTGCACCACTTCTAAAACATCTAGATCATGTGACTCATATCCACTTGATTCTAAAGACCTTTCCTTACATTAATGAACTTTAACATTTGCACTTTCAATGATCTTATTCAATGTCTTATTATAGCACTGGTAGGCCTTGCTCTTGGTGGAGTAACCAAGGAAGATTCTTTTATCACATCTATCATAAAACTTTCCTAAATCTTCTTCTCTTTTGATATAACATTTGCTACCAAAAAAAAAGAAATATTTCATAGTAGGAACTCTACCATGCCACAATTCATAAGGAATCTTTGAAATGTTACCTTTTACTTGAACTCTATTTAGGATATATATAGTGGTGTGAATTTCCTCTCTCCAATATGCTTCTGCAAGATGAGTTTCCTCCATCATGGTTGTAGCAACTTCTTGAACTATTCTATTTTTCCTTTCAACAACTCCATTTTGTTGTGGAGTTCTGGGCGTAGATAGCTATCTCTTTATTCCATGTTCTTCACAAAATAAATTGAATTCATTTGATGTGAACTCTCCTCTATCAAACCTCAAACATTTGATTTTCAAATCCATCTCATTTTCAACCATTGTTTTAAATGCCTTGAATTTATCTAGAGCTTTAGCTTTCTCTTTCAAAATGGTGACCCAAGTCATTCTAGAATAATCATTAATAAGCAACATGAAATACATGTCTCCTTGCAAACTTCTTACTCTGGTAGGTCCACACAAATTTGTATGCACTAGCTCAAGTAATCCTCCAACTGATTGGTCCTTGCTTTTGAAACTTGTTCTTGTGTATTTCCCAAATTGACATTCCTTGCAAATAGGATTAGTAGGCTTCACAAGATTAGGTAAATATCTAACAACCTATGCAATACTTATCTTCATAATATTATCAAAATTTATGTGACACAACCTTTTATGCCATAACCAACTCATATCAGTCTGAGTCAACAAGTAATAGTTCTCAGTTCCTTTCAAGTGATAGATATTACCTCTAGTTTTCTTACCAGTTGCAATGAATGTTCTGGAGCTTTCCTTGATCTTGCATCCATTGTCCTTGAAGATTAAATCATAGCCCTTGTCACACATCTGACCCACACTCAAAAGATTGTGCTTTAATCCTTTCACATACAAGACATCTTCAGTATTATGCTTGCCATCAAAAGAAATAGATTATTTCCCACAAATCTTACTAGTTGTATTTGTTACAAGTATGAGGATAACTAGTGTTGTCATTGATGTCAACATACTCATATTGCACTAATGAGAAAGATTGGATGAGCTGTGTGCTGAGGGTATTGAGAAAATTAGCCTCAATCAGGAATAGTGAAGAATGGTGATGACATTAAGGTAAAAGTCCAAGATAAGATGAATATCAGAGGATGCAGTTTAAAGGGTTTTGAGATATGAGTCTCGAGATTCTCCACTCAAGATTTTAGAGGTCTGCATAAAGATATGAAGAAGTTATGGTTGCTCTAGTAGAACTGGTTCTGACAGATGTTCAGTGGTGACAGAGTGTCACAGATTGGTCCGGTGAGCTCCGGAATTGCATTATCTCATTCTACGGATTTGAGGGAGTGTTGAAGAAAGCAGTGTGAAGTGACAACTAGATTTGTTCATGGTTGGGAGGTCCAGAAGCACCTTTTTCAGTGTGACAGTGGTGATAGACTGTGTTCTTGAAGTTTCAGATGAAGAGAAGAATTCCAGTAAGCTGATAAAGTGCGGATGTTCTTGGTGACTCAGGAAAGGTTTTGGTGATCCTTGGATCATGCACAATTTTTATTGGTGGTCCACATTAAAGTTAGAGTTTTGATTTGATGTAAAGACCACCGATTGTTTGTGTTCTTCCTAAGACTGGCTGACCAGATGTATTACACGTCTTGCGAATGATCTTGTAGGTGTTTGCTGACTTAGATGATTGTTCCTAAGTCGATGCCTTATATAAATAAAGGTTTGTGAATTCATTTTGAGGGGTGTCTTGTAGCGGGTGAGTGTGGTATAGCGAAGAGAAGTGTGAAAGGTAGAGTAGGAGTTTTTGGGTTTAAATGGAACTGATCCAGGCATGGTAAAGATGTCAATCCCCAGTTCAAGTTTGTAATACTTGTTACTTTGTAGACAGTGTGTCTCTTGTAGGTAGTGTGCCTCTTGTGAGTAGTGTACTCAGGAAGTGAGCCCTAATTAGCATGTGCCATCTATTTTTCTTATTCTTCTAATAGAGAATAATCCTTGGGTTAATCACCCTGTGGTTTTTCCCTTGACCGGGTTTTCCACGTCAAAATCTTGGTGTTTCATGTGTTGATGTGTATCTGCTCCGGTGTTTATGCTTATGCTTTCATGAATGATTAATTGATAATGATATTAAATAACCAAGAGGATTTAAGTGTTTGAATTAAAAGCAAGTTTTGGACAACTGATTCACACCCCTCTCAGTTGTCTATCCTGAATCCAACAATTGGTATCAGAGCCAAGTTCCTCTGAAGGAGCTTAACTACTTGAGGTGATCTAGGATGTCATCATACAAGAAGGACAGTCTGAAGTTTGATGGAACCAACTTCTGTCTTTGGAAAGGTCGCATGAAATGTCACTTGGAGTGTATGGGAAAGGTGTACTTGTCCATGGTTACACAAGCATATGTACCTCCACAGGGTGGTTTGACAACTCTAAATGAAATCACAGATGCTGAAAACAATCTGTGGACTAAAGAGGCACTTCTAAGCGCATTGACTAACTTAGAACTCTCAAATGTTATTGACCTACCAACTGTCTATGAGATCTGGATTAAACTGGAACTTCTGCATGAAGGAGATGAGTATGTTAAGAGTGCAAGGTTGTAGAGTCTCAAAGGGAAATTTGAAAGACTCAAGATGAGAGATGATGAAAATATTACTACCTTTATGCCAAGAGTAAATGAGCTGGTGTGTGGAATTAGGAATGCTGGTGGAGTTTTGGATGAAAATGAGATTGTTGGCAAAATTCTTAGATCCCTTCCTGCTGTCTACAAAATCAAGGTTGCTGCCATTGATAAATTCAAAGCCCATACAACTATCACAAGAGACCAATTGGCTGGCAAACTAGCTACATTTGAAATGACCGAGTTTAGAGATGATCCCCCCAAAACTGAATCTACATTCAAAGCCAGTGCCTTTGTGAAAGGTAAACAAAGATTTGATCCGGGAGAAAACTCTTCAAGGAAGCTATCATGGTATGATCAAGCAAGAAGAGACTTGGAAGAGGAAGAAGCAGAAACAGCTCAACTTGAAGCCCTCATTGCAAAGAGACTGCCAAGAGGATTTGGTAAGTATGAAGGAAAATTACCCTTTAAGTGCTTCAAATGCAATAAGATTGGTCATTTTGCCTCAAGATGTCCAGAAAGATCTACAAAGTCAAATCTAACAAACAAAGGTTCCAAAAGAATTGTTATTATGTTCATGAAGATGATGATAATGGAGTAATAGATGATGAATCAGAAATAGGAAACAAATCCAGAAATGAATGGGTGTTTATTGCCATCAAGGAAGAAGATCCAATATCCTCTGAATCTATCAATCATAAGGTTGTAGAAAGAGCTTTGGCTGCCCAAGTTGAAGAAAAGGATGATTGGGTTATTGACAGTCGATGCTCTCACCATATGATAGGTGACAAAAAAAAGTTCTTAGACTTGGAAAGGTATGATGGAGGAATGGTAAAGTTTGGTGATAATTCTGCTGGTAGAATCAGAGGAAGGGGAACTATTTCTTTTAATGGAAAAAGCAAAATTGGTAATGTACTATATGTTGAAGGATTGAAGCACAATCTTCTCAGTGTTGGGTAGTTGGTAGACAAAGGTTATGATCTTTAGTTCAAGAATGGAAGATGCAGGATCTTTGAGAGCTCCAGAACTGAGATTGCATTCGGTACTCAATCAAAAGGTAATATCTTCTATCTAGTTGGTTCTAATAAAAGTTATCTATTTGTTCAAGTTGATCAGAGTTGGTTATGGCATAGAAGGTTGTGTCATGTAAATTTTGATAACATCATCAAGATAAGCAATACTCAGGTTGTAAGAGATCTTCCAAAATTGGTGAAACCTACAAATAGTTTGTGCAAAGAATGTTAGCTAGGTAAATAGAGTAGAGTCTCATTCAAAAGAAAGGATTAGTCCTCTACCAGATTATTGGAATTAATTCATACTGATCCATGTGGTCCAACAAGAATCAAGAGTATGCAAGGTGATAGATATTTCATGTTACTGATTGATGACCATTCTCGGATGATGTGGGTTACCTTTCTGAAAGAGAAATTAGAAGCTTTTGAGAAGTTCAAAATCTTCAAGGCTATGGTAGAGAATCAAACCGGATTAAAACTGAAATGTCTGAGGTTTGATAGAGGTGGTGAATTCACATCTGGTGAATTCATAGACTTTGGTGAGAAGCATGGTATAAAGAGACAATTATCTGCTCCTAGGACTCCACAACAGAATGGAGTAGTAGAGAGAAAGTACCGGACCATCTAGGAAGCATCCAGGACAATGATGATGGAAGCAAATGTTCTCCAGATGTTTTGGAGAGAAGCTATCAGCACTACAGTCTATACTCTCAATCAAGTTCAAATCAAAAGCAATACTGGTAAGACTCCTTATGAACTTTGGTTTGGTATAACTCCTACTATGAGATATTTTAGAGTATTTGGTAGCAAATGTTATATTAAAAGAGATAAAGATCTAGGAAAGTTTGATGCTAGAAGTGATGAAGGAATTTTCTTGGGTTACTCCACTCAAAGCAAAGCATACCGGTGTTACAATAAGAGACTGAGAAAGATGATAGAAAGTACAAATGTGAAGGTTGACGAAGGAATTGAGAAGCCCTCAAGGTTTTATGAATATGATGAAGATGATCAGAATGGTTCTCTGATTCAAGGAGCTCAATCCTCCTCTAAAAGTCAGATTTAGACTGATCTGGTAAATCAGGAAGAAGATGTTGGTCTGAATGAGCCTGATCAAGAAATAGAAGTGCAAGAAACTCCCAAAGTTCCAAGGTATGTAAGACTGAACCACTCTAAAGATCAGATCATAGGTGACAAAAGAAAAGGTGTGCAAACTAGAAGGAAATTTGCTCAAAATTTAGATGAATGTTGTCTGATTTCAAAGATTGAACCTAAGACAATAAATGAAGCCTGTAATGATGAAAATTGGACCAAAGCAATGGAGGAAGAGTTGATGCAAATTGAGAAAAATCACACTTGGGATCTTGTTTCTAGACCTAGAAACAAGAATGTGATTGGAACCAAATGGGTCTTTCAGAACAAACTAAATGAAGTTGGTGAAGTAATCAGAAACAAAGCTAGACTAGTCTGCAAAGGCTACTCTCAAATAGAAGGGATTGATTTTGAGGAAACCTTTGCTCCGGTGGCAAGAATTGAAGTAGTCAGACTATTTCTTGCATTTGTTACCTTCAAAGATTTCAAAGTGTATTAGATGGATGTCAAATCTGCTTTCCTAAATGGTGACTTAGAAGAAGAAGTGTACATTGAACAATTGGATGGATTTTAGTTATCTAAGCATGGTGATATGGTCTGCAAATTAAAGAAGGCACTGTATGGTCTAAAGCAAGCCCCAAGAGCATGGTATGAGAGGCCAGACAAACATCTTTTGAAGATTGGTTTCAACAAAGGTACTGCTGATAGTAACCTATATTTCAAAATTGATCATGAAAATATTTTGATTGTTGAAGTATTTGTTGATGATATCATCTTTGGGGGAAGAGACAGTATGTGTAAAACCTTTGCAAATCAAATGAAAAGTGAGTTTGAAATGTCAATGCTCAGTGAAATAAATTTCTTTTTGGGTCTACAAATTAATCAGACAAAGAAAGGAGTCCTTATCTCTCAGACAAAATATGTGAAAGAATTGTTTAGGAAGTTTGGAATGGAAGATTCAAAGCTAATGAACACTCCCATGGAAACTAGATGTAAGTTGAGGAAAGATGATGACTCTCCTAAGACAGATCAGACCAAGTACAGATCAATGATTGGAAGATTATTGTATCTCACTCAAACTAGACGAGATATAATGCAGGGTGTTGGTCTTGTGGCAAGATTCTAGGCTGATCCCAGAGAATCTCATGTCATGGCAATCAAAAAAAAATTTAGGTACTTAAAAGGAACAATTGAGTATGGACTATGGTATCCTAGAGATCAGGATTTTTCTCTTCATGCATATACAGATGCAGATTGGGTAGGAGATGTCATTGATAGGAAAAGTACAAGTGGAGGAGCATTCTTTTTGGGAAAAAAGGTTGGTTTCTTGGCTAAGCAAGAAACAAGAGGCAATGTCCCTATCTACAACTGAAGTAGAATACATTGCAGCAGCAGGAAGTTGCACTCAACTTTTGTGGATGAAGCAGATGCTAAGAGATATTCAAGTAGAATATGAGGGGCCCATCACAATTTTCTGTGATAATTCAAGTGCAATAAATATTTCTAAGAATCCAGTGTTGCATTCTAAGACCAAGCATATATCTATCAATTTTTAGTTTCTGAGAGAGCAAGTGAACAAGGGTGAAGTCAGATTGGAGTATGTGCCCTCCAAGGATCAGCTTGCAAATATTTTTACTAAACCTCTTCCAAAGGACTCTTTTGAGTATCTCAAGGAGAAGTTAGGGGTCATTGCCCCTCCGGTGATGAACTAGGATGCACTGATGTGCATCAATTTGGTGGATATCACAGTCATATCTTGTGATCTGGATTGGTGATGGGGAGCTACTACTAAGGGGGAGTAGCTGGTATGATTTTGATGTGTTAAAGTTGCAAGTATGAGCCCTTTTCCATTGATGTCAAAGGGGGAGAGAAGACAAGTGAAAAATAAGTGATTGATCAAAGGGGAGCAGTAAAGAAAGAGAAGACATGTGAAGAGTTGTTGCTAATAGGGGGACCTGGGACAGAAAGGAGAAGTTCTTGTCTTGATGGTTTTTCATATCATATGTTGTCATCAATGACAAAGGGGGAGATTGTTACAAGTATGAGGATAACCAATGTTGTCATTGATGTCAACATACTCATATTGCACTAATAAGAAAGATTGGATGAGCTGTGTGCTGAGGGTATTGAGAAAATTAGCCTCAATCAAGAACAGTGAAGAACAGTGATGACATTAAGGTAAAAGTCCAAGATAAGATGAATATCAGAGGATACAATTTAAAGGGTTTTCAGATATGAGTCTTGAGATTCTCTAGTCAAGATTTCAGAGGTCTGCATAAAGATATGAAGAAGTTATGGTCGCTCTAGTAGAACCGGTTCTGACAGATGTTCAGTGGTGACAAAGTGTCACAGATTGGTCCGGTGAGCTCTGGAATTGCATTATCTCATTCTACAGATTGGAGGGAGTGTTGAAGAAAGTAGTGTGAAGTGAAAACTAGATTTGTTCATGGTTTGGAGGTCTAGAAGTACCTTTTTCAGTGTGACAGTGGTGATAGACTGTGTTCTTGAAGTTCTAGATGAAGAAGAGAAGAATTCCAGTAAGCTGATAAAGTGCGAATGTTCTTGGTGACTCAGGAAAGGTTTTGGTGAACTTTGGATAGTGTACAATTCTTATTGGTAGTTTGCATTGAAGTTAGAGTTTGGATTTGATGTAAAGACCACCGGTTGTTGGTGTTCTTCCTGAGACTAGCCGATCGGATGTATTACACGTCTTGCAAATGATCTTGTAGGTGTTTGCCGACTTAGATGATCATTCCTAAGTTGATGCCTTGTATAAATAAAGGTTTGTGAATTCATTTGAGGGGAGTCTTGGAGCAGATGAGTGTGGTATGGTGAAGAGAAGTGTGAAAGGCAGAGTAGGAGTTTTTGGGCTTAAATGAAACTGATCCAGGCATGGTAAAGATGTTAATCTCTAGTTTAATTTTGCAATACTTGTTACTTTGTAGACATTGTGTCTCTTGTAGGCAGTGTGCCTCTTGTGAGCAGTGTGCTTGGGTAGTGAGCCCTAATTGGCATGTGCCATCTATTTTTCTTATTCTTCTAACAGAGAATAATCCTTGGGTTAATAACCCTGTGGTTTTTCCCTTGACCAAGTTTTCCACGTCAAAATCTTGGTGTTTCATGTGTTGATGTGTATCTGCTCTAGTGTTTATGCTTATGCTTTCATGAATGATTAATTGATATGATATTAAATAACCAAGAGGATTTAAGTGTTTGAATTAAAAGCAAGTTTAGGACAACTGATTCACCCCCCCTCTCAGTTGTCTGTCCTGAATCCAACAGTATCATCTCTAAACCTAACCAGTCCACCATCATATCTTTCCAAGCTCACAAACTTACTTTTGTGACTAGTCATGTGGTGACAGAAGCCACTATCAATAACCCATTCATCCTTGTCCTTAATGACCTGAGCAGCCAAAGCACTTTCCACTGGTTTTTCTTCCTTCCCTCAACTAAAAGAATTAGTATAGATAGGATCTTTCTTAATAGTGATGAACAAGCATTCATTTATAGAGGAACTAGCATTATCTGATGCTCCTTCATCATCCTCAAAATCATCAATATAATAACACTTCTTTTGGGTCCTAGGCCTATTCTCATATCTTCTTCTATTTCTTTCAATTCTTTTAGGATATCTAGAAGAAAAATGACCTACTTTACCATAGGAAAAACATATGAAAGGTAATTTGCCTTCATACTTACTAGATCCTCTTTGCAGTCCATGCATGAAGTTGGCTTCAACTTCATCAAACTTATCATCAGATTCTACCTTGTACTTTTCTAATCTGGAAGTACTTCCAGGAGTACTAGCTTTGAAGGTCATCCCAACTTTGAATAGAGCATCAACAAATTCCCTCATTTCAAAGGAAGTAAGCTTACCAAGTAGCTGATCCCTATCAACCATTTTTACTTGCATGAATTCTTTAATTGCAGCTACCTTGTGGTAGTAGGACTTGGGCAGAGATCTACAAATTTTCATAAAAACTTCCTTTTCATCGAGATTTCCTCCTATGGATTTTATCTCTGTAACAAGTTCATCAACTCTTTGCATAAAGGATGATATGTTTTCATCATTATTTATCTTCAAACTTTCATATTTTACTTTCAAACTTTGTAACTTGGCTTCCTTCATAGAGTCATCTCCTTCATACATATTTTTCAACTTTTCCCACAACTTATTTATAGTTTCAAGATCCACAACTTTTGTCAATATTGCTCGTCAGTTAATGAGCTTAGCAGAGCATCCTTTGCCTTGATATCTATCTCATATTCTTTGATTTCATCTTCAGTCGTCAGACCATTTTGAGGTATGGTGTATTTTGTTTTTGTAGCTTCCCATACTTTGTAACAAAGAGAAAGAAGATGGCTTTTCATCCAAACCTTCCAAAGAACATAATTCATTCCATCAAAATGCAACGCTTCCTTCTTGTAAGACATTTTGGATCTTCCTCAGGCTATTAAACTTTCTTCAGAGGAACTTGGCTCTGATACCAATTGTTGATATGTGCTGAATAAATTAGAGGGGGGTGAATTAGTTGTCTCAAAAACTTAAATACTTTATACAATTAAACTTTCACCACTTGTCCACAATTATTATGATTTAACAATGAATGTATGAAATCAGAAACTTAACCATAGATACAACATCAAACACAAGAGACACTAGATTTTATGTGGAAAACCCCAAGGTGGGCAAAAACCACAGAGAGGATTAGATCTCAATATATATTGCAATCTTGAAATAATGATGTTCAGGCTTGTCACTCCATAGGCCTAAACATACTGGCTCACTGCCATGAAGAACAACTAGCTCTAGCAGGCTCATTGTGTCAACCCTAAACCTAGCAAGATTACAATAAGGGTTGTTATACCCTGAGGGCTATTAAACCCTACTAGTGGCTCACTGTTAGGCTCTTTGCCATAATCAACACCTTCTTATGTCTATGATTGAAGTACAATAATTTCCTTTCTCTGCTCTTCCTCTTCTTTGTTGTTCCTCTTTTTTCCTCTGCCTCTCCTCTACTCTACTCTTCCTCTTCTCTGTTCTTCCTCTTCTTTCCTCTACCTCTCCTTTGCTCTACCTTTTGGACATTTCTTAATATCTTTTCATTTTCGCTCAAGGACACCTTTTCCATGACTCAACTACAAGTATTTATACACTTCATCAACCTTGGAATGATCATCAAGGTCAACATCACAATCATCAACCATTGGAACATTCTCTAAGGTTGGTATTACAAACATTTACAAAGTAGGTCCTAACCTATTACAACATTATACAAAGGAAATGAAATGTGGATCATGCCATGCCTTAGCTGGGACTCAAACATAAACATCCATTTCACAACACTCTTCCACAATCTTCTAGAGATCTCTGCAATCATTGGGATTAACCAGGACAGCCAAAATTGGTTACACATTACATTACCTAGGAACAATCTTTGAACACGATCTCAAGTCCTTAACGCGGACCAATTTGAAGATAGGAACATGATTAGGAGATATCTACAAGAACATTATAATCATTAGGAGCGACTACATGAACCTTAACCATTTTATCCATAGGAATCTTTTCACTAGAGCACATGAACTTCATTATCTTCAATTGTCATAAAAGAATGATAGCTTGTGGACCACCAAAACATGAACCACTACAATTGTAGGCATTTATCATCATCCTAGACTTCCCTCTAGAACCATAGAGCAAAATTCTTTATTGCAGTGGAATGCGGGGGTGAATACTTTCTCCCTATCCCAACTAAACTTATAGAAAAATCAGGTTTCACTCTAGTGAACACAACTCACTCAGATCTTCATGTGGAGGGCTCAAACTCAGAATGTAGCATCCTTATTCATACCTCTAACTTACTTCCAATCTACAGACCATGATCTTTAAGAAGAAATAAATGAGGAGCAGTTTACCAGACTATTCTTCAGCATATAACTCACTATCTGTACTACACTTCTCTGTAACTCACTTTTTTTATTCTGGAGAGGCTAATTTTCTCAATATCCTCAACATACAATTCTTCTAAACAAGTAATCGAATGAGATACAATTGATACCAATGACAACAAGGATATGTTGACATCAATGACAACACTGATTAGGCACATACTTGCAATAAAAACCCCATTGACATTAAAATATTTAGGCTATCTTGAGGTGACAATGAGTAGGAGTATTCATAAATATGATAGTACTCTTTGGGAGACTAATTTTTTGTTCTAAAGTCTCTTCATAGTTCTAGAGGATAGATTTAAGCTCTCTAGCCTCTCTAACAGAAAGTTCTCCCATGAAGATAGTGTCATCTACAAACTACTGATGCAAACAAGGAGAACCAATTGAAGTAGGATAACCTTAAATTCATTGTTGACATGGACATATGTGTTGACTTATGTGCAAATATAGACAAAGTATTAATACTTGTAGTGTGGTCTAAAGGACTAGAATCACATAATCTAAAAATACCACCTATTCTTTTCCAATCACTTTTAAAAATGCCACATTCCTACTAGAAAACTCCCTCGATCTCATGTGAAAAACCACAAAAAAGATACGTTAGATTGGAGTCAAATTCTTTATCTAGAAATTATGAAGCTACTACTTAGTTGAATTTGATAGGGGGCCAAGGTTCAAAAATCTTTTGACTGTAAAACAACATGAAAAAGGATGTGAGGTTTCTAATAAATCTTGGTTTAGAACTATATTGGGTTTGAACTTTAATAGGCCCATATAATTCAACTTGACTGTTCAAAATTAAAATCTATCTCTCAACATGAGTTTATAAGGCCTCCTAGGTTTACATTTCAACTAAACTTGAAAGTCATAGAAAAATATATTAGAGATCCCTTCATAATTCTATTTTATGTTTTCCCTAGGTCTAGAATGGTTAGTGTAATAGTCTCATAGACATTTAATACAATATTTTCCATAAGATTAGACTACCACTAAGATAAAAAAATATAGGGATGGTTGGGTTTACTAACACAAAGACATTAAAATTATAGATGCAAGTTGCTAGATGAAAATTGATGTATATTGATCTCGGTCTAGGGATTATTATGCCACTCAAACTTAAAGCCATGACATATCAGACTTATCACCACACTCAACTAGATTATATAAGGATGGATGGGTCTAAGAACATGAGTTCCTTGATATTATTGACACAAGACATTGGCTAGGAAATGAATTATAGTGAACCTAGGTCTACCAATATAAGATAAAGAAAATACTTAGAATCTAGACTAAATAGAAAAGGCTTTTGGGTTCTAAGTTTCAACTATCGCAAACTATTATAATTTCAAACATGAGGAGAACATTGATTCTATTTAACAGATGCCTTGGGTCTAGAAGTACATGGCATGCATGACATCATGGATTATGTAGATAAAAGACAATGAAAAAGTTGGACATGAACTACTTTCTTATTTATAATTTACAAGAAGCCTCACATTTGGGAAGACATCTAGATCTCAATCAAATTAAAAAGTAGATATAGGATAATAATGAAAATGACCAAATAATCACTTAGGTTTGGATTAAATTTAGTACAATAATGTACAGTTCTTAGGTAATTAAGACATGTAATAGAATGTAGGCTACAAAATTTTCATGAAATTCTTGTTGTTGGACTTAGCTTGACTATTGCCTTTTGGGTGATAAGGAGAAAATAGGTATAGTTGATGCCATATTTATTGCATAACTTAGTGAACTCGTGTGATCTAAAACACATATAATTATCAATAGCTATTCTCTTTGGCACATTAAAACTTGTAGTAATTTTTGTGAGAGAGAAATCAACAACCACTTTAGAAGTGACATTTCTTGTTGGTATGGATTTAACAAATGTCATGAAGTTTAGTGGCAATATTAAATCATTGCTTGAATTCTAAATTATCTCTCCAACAAAATCAATTCCCCACTATTGAAAAGGAGCCTCCTCTAAAATTCTCGTGAACAAAATATACCTAAATAATTAAATCTTCTTGAAAATTGTTGACATTCATCACCTTTCCTAACCATCATGGCTACATCTTTGAATAATGCATGCCATCAATAGCTTACCATAAGATCTTTGTGAGCTATGATATTTTTTATAAAATGTCCACAAATTCCTTGATGAAAATCATTCATTATCTTATGGGATTATTCTTGTTTTACACATTTGAACAACACACCCTCAATATTTCTCCACATTAGCTCACCATGCAACAAGACAAAATATCAGGTTACAAGATTAAGATATTTTTGCTATTTTTAATCATATAAAGTGGGAAATTAATATTTTATAGGTAATACGTAATGTCATGACACCATGGATAATCTCTCAAAGGATAAGGAGTAGGCACAATATTTGTACTTATATTATTTAATTTAGCTATCTCTAAGTTTTCTTTTTCCATTAGTGCAGCTAGACATTGGGCTCTAACCAACTTAGTTCTCTACAATTCCTCGTCAAAATGTTGGATTTTATTAATCATGTACATCTATTTCTTGAAACATTCTATTGAGTGAAGATTTCCTTCACCATGGTTTATGGCACATAGGTAGTGAACATAGAACCAACAAGAAACATCTAAAGTTTTTGATAGCCTTTACAATTGCATAAGTATGCTTTTCCATGATAGAATACTTTAGCTTAACACCATGGAGGGATTTTTTAATGAAATATGTGGGATAATTTGTTATGTACCACATTCTACTTTATTTTAGCTATTATTAGTTGGGCACATATTCTTTGTAAGTCACCCTTAGATAGATTTAATAAAGGGATGCATATGCTATACAAGTATCACCCTAGTAATAGGAGTAAAGAAATGATCTAACATGCACAGGATGGTAATAGTTTCTTTTGAAAAACTCTATATATTGTAATTAATTATCAATTGAAAGGATCTTGAAACATTTATATTTAGAGTGTATGCTCTATTTATGGGTTTCCCCTTGAAGTGGCACTGCAAAGATAATAAAAGAATTTTTGTTTCTCTCATTTTTTCCAATTTAGGATATTTTCTCTTGTAGGTTCATTACAAGTTCTATTTGATCTCTTTCAAGGGCAATTTATGCAATAAGTTTTACCAATTTAGGACCATCTATATTTGTCCATTCTATGCTATCATCTCATCTTAGAGGGACATTGGTGATTATAAAGTAAGTACAATTGTAGTTGCACTACAATTGTTACTCATATTTTTGCCATTTTTTTTTATTGCAAGTAGTTTATTTTTATTTTTTCCATTAGAAGCATTGTGTTGATGTTTTCAAATATCCTCATAAGATCTATCATTTTTGGCTAAGATAAACTTGTTGAAATAAGGGCAGACAACTAAGAGGGGGGTGAATCAGTTATCTCAAAATCTTTTATCCTTTGTTGTAATTTAAACTTCTTTACCACTTATTAACAGATGACTGATATAACCATGAAAACATAAATCAACAACACATGAGCAAAAACATAATCAACACACATAACACTAGGTTTTTTTACATGGAAACCCAATTAAGGGAAAACCCACAGTGGGGGTTAACCCACAAGAAATTATACTCTGTTAAAAGTATTACAAATGGGGAAGGCACATGCCTTCAGGGTGCATTGCCTAGAGCTCACTACTCAAAGAGGCTCACTACCTATAAAAGTGATTACAAGAAGATTAATAAATGCTTGAACTGATGAATAGCATCTACCAATGCTAAAATTTAGTTCCAGTTAAGTACAAAATACTAATCTTACACACTTCATCCTTACTCTGCCCTGTTTTACTCTTCAGCCATAATCCGAGCTTAGATTTTCACCATCACACTTCTATCTTCCTTGTCTACACTTACTCCATCATCACATCATAATCACACACCAAAACACTCGAATTCATCAGCTATATATATCTGCATCAAGAAATTCAATGAACTGTAGTCGACATAGAACATTTATTAAGAACTCTACTCTATTGACTGAATCCATGGACAAACAACGATGTGGACAAAAAAATTGTGTTCTCAAATCATCAATCATGTTGGCAAATACCACTGAATATGACAAATTGCTTAACCAACAACTTCTCTTGATCTGGACCAAGATCAAATACTAGGTCGGCCTATTCTTCTTGTAACTATACTGACTAACTGGAACCCAATACTCAGATGCTTATAACTTTTGAATCCTTCATCACCGTAGGCTAAATTTCTAGATTTAGATAGTCCTAACAATCCTTATCACTCCCTCAAATCCACAACACACTATGATTTACCACTAGAGAGATATGGACCAAGATACTAGACCATATCACATGCTCTATTTCTGACTACCCAGACTTAGACAAATCTTCACTCTGACTTCCGATATGAACAAATTATGTAATATGGATGTGTATGATAGACTTAGTTGCCATCAATGACAACACTTGTCATGCATAGTAGTGTCTCTTGCCAACAATCTCCCCCTTTGGTATTAATGGCAACACTTAGTGAAAAGTGTCGAAACAACTCCCCCTTACTTTGTACACTTATGTTTTTCATTATTGTCTAGTCCTCCCCCTTTTCTGGATTTCTCATTTGTCACTGCCCTTCACTCTCACTTTGACATCAATGGCAAAATTTGGGATCCACAAACCAAAATTCATGCAAAAATTTTATGGACAAGGGTCAAAACTCTATGTACTTCTGCATATGACCATACAGTATTTAGGCTTTGTTTATCAGCAAAAAGATATCACCAAAAATGTTTTTCAACTTCACCAATTCATTGTCCCAATTCTTCTTAATACTACCCAAAATAGATATATGTCCACTAAACAATATGCTTGTGATTCTGCCTTTTGGAGGTCAGAAGGGTACTAGTAGTAGTTGCTACTTGGGACTCTACCAATTTATCATACATAGTTTCCAACTTAGGGAAGATCAATCCCCGAAGCTCATCCAATCTACTCAGAACTTTGGCCTTTTCCTTCTCTAGATCACTCAATTCATTCTATAGACTCATTACTTGGCACTCTTTGGTTGCTACTGATTTAGTTAAAGGACTATATGTTTAGGAAATATTGGACAATTTTAGCTCTATGTCCTTAATCTTTTTCTCAATCTCTTCAACAGCTTTACATCTATTTAGGCAAAACTTATAGATCTCTTCACGTTTAGATAGAGCATTTTGAATACTCTTTACACTAGAATCAAGTCTAGATCTATCATAGCTAAATATTTTCTTTATCTCAGTAAACCTTTTCTCATTAAATTCATCTTTGACCTTAACTTCTGTAGACTTCTCTAGAGTTTCAAAATGAGAACTTATAGAGTTTATTAGACTTTTCAACTAGCCAAAGGGAGATGTTAAAGAATCCTTCTGAAAGGTGGGCATGATCTTCTCCAAAATCTTAGATACAAAGCCCAACAACTTGCTATCTTCTATACGCGACTTTAAAATTCCTTCTCTAGCCTTGGCTTGAGCAATAAAGGCCAATTTTATCTTCTGCACTAGAGATAAGGTATCAAAATTTATTGTACCTTGTATTATGTCCTGATCCTCTTCAATTTATTTATCTCTTTCCAAGATTTCCTTCACTGCTTCTATAGTGTCTCTTGCCCAAAATGAAGTTTCTGACTTGTGCTCTTCAGGGCCTCCATCTTCTTCCTTTTGAGAGTCAACCATATTATCATATCCATCATTTTCTTTCCTTTTCTTTACTTCTACCTTTTCTGCTTCTTCAGCAGAAGCGTTCTTTCTTTTGTCTATCTCAGAGATATCTTCTATATTCTCTTCTAGAGGATTTGGTGTATCCTTAGTGGTAGTTTTACTAGGTTCCTCAACATCTGGAATGGAAGAGTCAACCCCATCATCAGTTTCTTTTACTTGATCTTCTTCCATCATTTCTTCATCCTCTTTATTCAATGCTTCTTCTTCCAGAAAGGAGTCATCATCTACTCTAGTTTGTTGCTCATCCTTCTGTACTTCTTTATTATTAAGAATTGATGCATTCTTAGTATCAACTAGTTCTTCTATAACCATAGTGAAATTGTTCTTGTCTAGTGCTTTCTTTAGAATCTATTTTGTTTCTTTAACAATTTCATCAATATCTCCAATCATTAGCTTATTCATCCTTGTCTTGCTTCTAAATTCATTCTTGACCTCTTTAAAAAATTTATCTACTTCTTTATTGGAGATCACTGGACACAGACTAGATAGTACATGTTCCCTTAGCTCCTGATCTTTTGCTTTTGTAGCTTCTTTTCTTATTTCCAGAATCTCTCTTAAACTCTTAGGGATTTCTACCAAAATTTCCACTAGAGATCTATTGAACACATTCAGGTACTTCACAGTGGCATCCTCTAAAAGTCTCTTGTCATCATCACCATAATGATTATAAATTTTAGTTAATAGCTTTAGATGTCCATCTATAATGATTGACTTGATGATGTTTTTCACAAGAGTAGGCTTCACAACATCAGCCTCTAACTTATGCCTTTTACTTTGCTTTTTGCTTTCAGAGGGCTTCTCCTTAGACACTTTAGCTTCTTTAGTGCTTGATGCCTTCAACTCTTTGAACTCATCATCTAAGTCAGTTTCTTCTTCATCCACTTTCTCCACACTAACATATGTTCTTTTTCTTTTTACCTTTGTTCATTTTCCTTCCTTACCGGAGGGTTTTTCTGTAGCAGTAGAAGGTGATGCACTAGAGGTTATGCCTGTATTCCTTGTAGTTCTTGGCTTAAAAGAGGATTCCATCAAAACACTTCCCTATTCTCTTTCTTGCTTCTCCTTCTAAGCCTTTTCTATTCTTTCTCTATTTTGTCTCATAGCCTCTCTTGTTATGCCAATGCTTTCAGCATACATTTCAACTTGCCTTTGAATCTTTCTCTTAGATTCAGTCTTCCAAAGCTCAACATGTAGTTTCACACTGAGTTCACTATATGTCCCAAATCTTTCAACTATTGTGTCCTTTGTCCTGCTCAAAAGGTGTTGACCATACATATCCAATACTTGCTCATCAACCTCATACCCCATTGGCATGATCCATATTGTTCTTGGTTCAACAGCTTCCATTAGACATTCATCTATATCCACCATAAAATAGACTGTATCATTGTATTTTTCAACCATAGATGTAGGAATTCTCTCCCTTCAATGCATCATGTTTTGAAAGTTCTTGAAAAATCCCCAAAGAGTAGTCCTTTGGGCATTAGAGTCTCTAATACTGTTCAAGTGCTCCCTTATTTGTATTGCAATAGGTTTATCATTGGTCCAACATATGCTTTTCTTGCCAGGTAACTCATTCATGAAATAGAAGAACAAACACAAGACTAGTGTACCATATTTTAAGGTATTCTTTTTATCCTTCTTAACCTTATTCAAATTTTCCATTAGCTAGTTTTGTAGCAACTCACACAAGTCATAATCAACATTCTCTCTCAACATCTGATAAACTACATAGATAGTTGTACAAGATACATAATTTTCCCTACTAGAATGATAAATCTTATATCTAATCACCATTGAAGCAAATTTGACATCTGGATCAGTGATGTCATCTATAGTCATTGCCCTTTTGTCAAACCTTGAACTAGTAGCATCAGTTATAGTTTGATTCTTTACTGATTTCAACATGGGTAGGCCATCAGATGAGTTTAACCCTGTCATGGCCTTGATGGCATCATTGGTGATCTTGAAAGGTTTCATTAGCCACATAAACTCATCATGCATTTGGCTTAAAACATACTAGACCCATTTATCTTCATCGAAGGATGGAAACCCTATAATCTGAATGAAATATTTATCATGCAGTGCCTTTTACTTAGGTTTAAGACTATGAATTTCATCCCTTAGATGATTATTGAACAAATCTACTAACCTCAAGTCTCCAAATTCATCTATGCTCGCATGAATATAGGCCCTAATATCTTCAACATGCAATAAACCATATAGAACATTTGAAAAGGCACCTAGTGGGTTGACTTATACTGATTTGTGTGGATGCCTTTTAAACTTTGGCCTAGGTCACTCAATGATATCCACAATGAATGGAGTATCCATTGCTAAAAGATCACAAGTTAAAAACTTTGTAGAAAAATACCTTTTTCTTCATGGATGTAGGGTTAGCAGTCAAATTTGTTCTTCATACTTCAAATCTTTGGAATTTTAGCTTAGATGCTCTTCTCCATGTTCTCTTTAAATGTAAAGTGATTCAAAAGATTGAATGAATTACTTTTTATGCTCCATACAACCTAATTCATCATTGTAATAAATTCTCTACCCTAATACATCCAATTACATTATTTCTACATGCAGTCAATCTTCAATTGCTCCACAATCAATCACATTTGCTTCTTTTCTTCCAGAATCTACTTCAATAGATTTGCAATAGGCTTCTCTATCTTCATTCATCATTCTAGATTTAGGCACCCACTTACTAGTAGGGGGAATTAGATTTTCAATGTGGCTTCCCCTGAGCCAGAGCTCCTAAATCAATTCCCAGAGGAATTATCAGCACCATATTCTTGTGCGGACCCATTCCCATCATTCATTTCATCTTTCTTTACCTATGTTTTGTTCATTTCATTTTGGACCTCATTCACATCAACTTTACCCTTTCCTTTATCTTGTCTCTGCATGTTTTGGTTTCTGTTTATCAGACCTTTTCTATCATTATTCTTGCTTCTGTAGAATCTTGCAATATGAACATATCTATTACAATTAAAGCACACAACATTTCTTTGCTTACTTACTTGATTTCCTCTTAATTTGCATTGATTAGCCATGTGTCCAAATCCATTGCATGAAAAATAGTAGCCATTAAAAGAATTGACATTTCTTTTGTTGTTAGAGTAGTTTATCATCATACTTTTGCAATCATTAGATCTATGACCATACCTTTTGCAATTGAAGCATTAACTGGAGAAGGATGAACCACTTTGATTTACTCTACTTCTACATTGAGTAGCTCTATGATCAAATTTATTGCAATTGAAACAATTAGTATTGAAGGATGGATACCTTTGAGCATTAGGTTGTCTTATCGGAGGTCTTTTAGGATTCCTTCTTTGATTTTTTGCATCAGGATTTCTTGGACTGGATCAAAAGCTTTCACGTTTCTCAAATTCAAAACCATGCTTATCATTTGCCTTCTTCTAACTATTAAGAAACACCTCAAGTTTAGCTAAGTCTTGAATTTCTCTTTATATTCATTTGCAACTTCTAGGTCATGTTTGAGAATGACAATTTGCCTTTCAAGTTCTTCCTCATTGTCCCTGCTTTCATGTAGATCAGACTCTAAATGGCCAATTATTCTATCCAATCTGTAGTATTCTTCTATTCTTTCTTTCAGAGATTGATTTAGTTTTTCTTTAGTCTTCTTCCTTTCTTCAATTTCCTTGGTTAGCCTCATCACCCCGGATTCCATCTCATGTTTTAGGACAATAACTTCTTTAGCTAATTTCTCACATTCCTTTGTCTTCTCTTTCAAGGCCTCATCCATGTTATTGTCTTCATTCTAATTTTCTAGTTGAAGAAGTAGATCCTTCCTTTTTCCATTAGATTTGCTCAATTTTTCTTTTAAGGTCTCAATGAAGTCTTCAACATCTTTAAGGTTCTCTTGCAGTTCTTTGACTTCTTCTCTAGACTGATCAAGATCTTCTAAAGCAAGTTTAAGTTGTTCATGGATGCCATCATAATACTTGAATGTACCCATTGAAAACACCTTCCTAGATCTTCCTTAAGCTATTAAAATTCTTCTAAGGAACCTTGTTCTAATACCAATTGTTGAAATAAGGGCAGACAACTGAGAGGGGCGGAATCAGTTGTCTCAAAAATTTTTATCCTCTAAAAATATAAATCAAAAACACATGAGCATAAACATAATCAACACACATAACACTAGGATTTTTACATGGAAACCTAGTTAAGGGAAAAACCATGGTAGGGGTTAACCCACAAGAAATTATACTTTGTTAAAAGTATTACAAATGGGGAAGGCACAAGCCTTCAGGGCACACTTCCCAGAGCTCACTACTCCAAGAGGCTCACTACCTACAAAAATTATTACAAGAAGATTATTGAATGTTTGAACTAATGAATAACATCTACCAATGCAAAAATTTAGTTCTGGTTAAGCACAGAATATTGATCTTACACACTTCATCCTTATTCTACCCTTTTTCACTCTTTGGCCATAATTTGAGCTTAGATCTTCACCTTCACACTTATGTCTTCCTTTTCCACACCTACTCCATTATCACATTGCAATCACACACCAAAAAACTTGAATCCATCGGCTATATATATCCACATCAAGAAATTCAATCAACTGTAGTTAGCTTAGAACATTTATTAAGAGCTCTGCTCTATCAGTTGAATCCATGCACAAACAACAATACAAACCAAAAACTTGTGTTCTCAAATAATCAATCATGTTGTCCAATACCACTAATTATCACAAATTGCTTAAACAACAACTTTTCTTCATCCGGATCAAGATCAAATACTAGGTCGGCTTGTTCTTATTTTGACTATGTTGACTAACTAGAACCCGATACTCAGATGCTTATAACTTTTGAATCCTTCATCACCATATGCTAAATTTTTGGATTTAGATAGTCTTGACAATCCTTATCACTCCCGTAGATCCACAGCACACTATGATTTAGCACTAGAGAGATCTGGACCAAGATACTGGACCCTATCATATGCTATATTTCTAACTACTTGGACTTAGACAAATCTTCACTCTGACTTCCAATATGAACAAATTATGTAATGTGGATGTGTAAGATAGACTTAGTTTTCATAAATGACACCACCTATCATGCGTAGCAATGTCTCTTGCCAGCAGAACTCCTCATAATTGGTTCAATTAAGTAAGAATAATTTTATATATCCAAAAGCTTCCATGTACACATGATTATATTAGATGACCCCATTGTAATTTTTCATATTCTAACTCTAGATAACCTTTGACCATCTATACTATGTGATGCATCGATAAGTAGCTATCCCTAGAAAGTTACCCACTACATACCTTAGAGATAGAATAGTGAGCTATGGGTATAGTCCTAACCTTTTATAGTTAGCAATTTGAAATATTGGCCCAACACTATTTACAAATGGGAAAAGTATATTGGTGAGCTCATAGACCAAACAGACCCTATAATTCCTTCACTCTATATCCCCACTCATGTGTTGTCTAACTTCAATATGATTGCATCAAATTTTCCTAGTAGCCAAATATTTGACATCTATTTTGTAGTTATTAGTGTTTTATTTGTAGAGAAATCTATCTTCAATATTCTTCCAAATTTGTAGTTATTACAATAGTATCATGACCTATGTAGTTAGATATCTACATTAGTTTTGCACCTTCATAGTCTTGTAGAACACCTAATCCTCAACATATTACTCCCTACTGAGTAAGAAATCAAAGAATTAAAACCCTAAGTAAAAAAGAGAGTCTAGGGAAAAATTTTACCCTTGTAGTGAATTATCTCATTATGCTTGTCTCTTTGAGCTAATCAATATTCCATATTACTTTGGATATCCTTATTTTTAGGCTAGGGTTAATTTTTACCCCTTTCGATGTACTATATTATTACTCTAATCTCTTCCAGTAGATCAATTTTCCATATAAATTAGGTTGATTATCTTTTGGGTCACAATCCTCTCTATGGTGGGAGGTCATCATTCTTAGGAGCAACTAGATCTGCTAGAACTCATTGTGCATACTCTCAATGGCTACCTTTACCACATATAGTCAAGCTTCAAAGATAAGCTCTCCTACCTCTCTAGTCAAATGATACAACTAATCTTAGGTGTACATAAATTCTAGCCTTTCTCCCCTATAGAAAGTTCCCCCTTCCATAATTAAGGTGACCCTCCCCATCCCTCTAAACTAGTCTTTCCTAAATGTGATGGTACAAATCTTCATAATTGGTTGGGCGAGGCCTTCTTGGGCTATTTTAAATTGGACATGGAATCAATTCATTAGTACCAATGGTTTAATACGCCTCACCCATTTCTCACTGGGTTAGAATTTTGCAAGGATCCCTAACCCACTTCAGCCCTAGTACCTATGAACATTTTTGTGGGGCATTTATTAAATTATGCCATATTTTAATTGTCAAGGAATATCAAAATGATGTTGATAAGCTAAGCAACTAGACATGTGAATTGAAGGAATACATATTTAATGGTTGTTTCATCAGTGTTTTTAAAGAGAAGTTGTAGGTTGATGTTCTCACATTTAAACTAGATTCTTATTATGATGATATGGCATTGGCATGGCATGGCATGTGTAAGATAAATTAGTAACCTAGAATAAACTAGATAGTTCTCCTTCGTCTATCAAATTTAGAAGGGAGTCCTCAAATATAAGAACTAAGCCCCCCATAATTCATAGAGTTTCTCAAGAAGAGATAGCAAAGAAAAATGCTAGAGATTTTTTTATTATGAGAAAAAATATAAAAATGGTCACAAATTTACCAAGAAACACCTTTACCTCAATGACTCTACTACAATACCTAGTGACCCTATGTATTTTTAAGATACAAGACAACAGTTGGTTTGCTAAAAGAAGCCCACTTTGAATGGTCATTTTCTTATTCATTCTCTAGCTAGGTTCTTTGCTCCCTAAATTCTTAATATCATTGGATATATTAAAAGAGAAATATAGTGGTCTTGATCTATGGTGGAAGAATTCATAACTTTATCAACAAAAACTAGGTTACCAAGGACACTACTATGTCTATGCTTGCAATAATTTTCAAGTTATGGTTTCCAATGGTAATAATATATATTTTATGGTCCACTATTGGAAAATTAATCTTACAATGGGGGATTATGATTGACCAAAAATATGTTTTCTCTTTCCTTAGTGGGCATAGATGGGGTATTAGGGATCTACTGGTTAAAAACCTTAGGTCCAATCACTTGTGACTACTCCCAACTTTTAGTTATACTCCATCATTATGGATGAGAATATACATTACAAGGTCTAAAGGCATGTGATATTTAGATAGATAGATCCCATCATATGAAAAAAGTTAAAGAAAGGGTGCTCTAGTATTCTAGAACAATTCCACTCTCTCAATGCTCAACCTATTTCTCCTTCTTCTCCTCCATAGGATTTCTTGGGTTTCCTTCATTACTATTAATGAGTATTTGAAAAAAGTAAGCGTCCCCTCCCATGTCCCATGACATTCCATTCCCCTCATCCCTAGTAGCCATCCTCCTACTATTTGACCCAAATAGTAGCCTTTTGAGTTGAAGAATGAGATTTAGAAGATGGTGAAGGAAATCTAAGAGGAAGGTATCATCCACCCTAGTACCATTCCTTACTATTTTCTAGTATTTATGGTTCCTAAGAAAGATGGGGGTTGGTGGATGCGCCCTAATTATTGTGAATGATCAAGGATTAATTTACTATCCTTGAATTTAATGATTTGTTAGATGAGATTTTAGGGGCTAAATTTTTCACTAAGTAGGATCTTAATTCAAGTTATGACTAAATTAGGTTCAAAGTAGCTAATATTCCTAAAAATATCTTTAGGACCTATGAAGCCCATTATGAATTTTTAGCCATGCCCTTTGGATTATTCAGTGACCCCACTTCTTAGAGCCTCATGAACATAATGTTTCAAGGTCACTTACCCAAATCAATCTTTCTCTTCTTTGATGATATACTTATCTATAGTCAAATTTGGACTAATCATCTTTTACATGTAGAAAGAACCCTCAAATTTTATGGGAGAATTCTTTGTTTGTCAAACGCTCAAGGTGTGACATTGGAGTCTAATAGTTCCACAAGTACTTGGGCCATATTATTTCACTATTAGGTGTCCAAGTTGACCCTAATAATATTTCCACAATATAAGAGTGGTCACATGCCCTAAGTCCTTCAAACATTTGTAAGGTTTCTTAGGCTTGATAGGGTACTTTCACAAGTTTGATAACTTTGAGAATTGGATAGAATAAATAGGAGTGGTTTTTAATGTACTAACAAATGCCATGTGTACTAGTCTAATGTTAACCATACATAATTTTGAGAAACCTTTCACCATAGAATATGATGCCTCTAGCATGGGCATAGGTGTTACATATTGATACAAGAAGGATGACCCCTAGCCTTCACCAACAAGAAACTCATGGGGCACAATATGGCTAAATCAACATATGAAAAAGAAATGTTGGATATTCTCCATGTTCAATAATGGTGTCCTTATCCATTGGTTTGTCAATTCTAAATAAAAACCAATCATAATAGTCTATTTTTGTTGCAGAAATGGGTGTCCTCCCCCCAAAAAGATGGGTAGCCAATATGTAAGGATATGACTATGAGAATGTTTGCAATAAGGGTAGGGAAAATCTAACTACCCTAAACTACATTAATAAGACTTGAGTGTATGGAGCTAAATCTGAGTGTGATTGAGGATTTTAAAAATTGAAAGGAGGTGTATCCAAAATTAAATTAAGATGTTTTGGTGCTTATTTTGAACATCACCAGACAACTGAGTGGGGGTGAATTAGTTGTCCTAAAAATTTTAACCAAATATGATCATCAACTTATTAATTACTTATATTTAGATACAACCATGAAAGCATCAAATGAGAAGCTCAACACAAAATCACAAACAACACAGGAGATAATAGATTTTTACATGGAAAACCATACAAGGGAAAAACCATAGTGGGTGTTAGCCCACAGAAATATATGAGTTATATCAATACTAAAAAACAAAGGCTCACTGCCTACAGGGCTCACTACTTATGGATGGCTCACTACCAAAGGGTGGATCACTGTTGTTGTGTCGTTACACAACACACCCTATTTTGCCTTAACAAAATAGGGACCCAACTTTTCTTGCTACTTGTGGCTTGCTTGTTTTCTACTTTGGGCAATTTAGTAAAATCATTCATGCATGTAACCTTGTAAGAGGGTGGATTTGCCACTCTGATGAAGTTAGTTGTCAAGGTTGGTAGTTCCCATTATTAACTTCATGGCTGGAAAGTACGCAAAATTCCAAGCAAGTTTGTCTTTCAGATCACCCCAAAATTGTCTAAGGGAAGAAAGTTATGTTGAGTCAAAGTTTAGTCAAACTTGATATCACGGCCAAGGGGGTCATATTTCTAACATTAGTCATATTTGATAAGATCACCTAGATATAGGATCATCACCTAAATTGCCAGGTGTGCAATGCGCGGACATCAAATTTAAATAAGGGCCAATACCTACCTGTCAAAGGACTTCGCGCATCCCACGGAGGGTCGTATTTCTAACATTAGTCATCTTACAAATATCACCCTCTTTGAAAATATCACCCTATGTCAAAATGATGGTGACATCATTTGATTCCCATGAATGAAAGAAATCACCCTAATGATGACATAATCATTCCATCTAAACCACAGGGGAGTATATATCCAATATCCATCATATTCCTTAATATGATGATGACATCATTAGAACATGATAATTAAACAATGTCGCTAACATTATGATGTCACCTTGATCTTTTCCAAGGAAAAGGAAGGGTGATATTTTAGATACCCCTAATCTTAGTTCCATGACCCAATATACACCATGGTCAAACATTGACCATATCACCCGATCCTTTGCACTCAGTTATCCCGCACAAAAGTGAGGGGGTCATATTATTTGGAGGGGCCATATTTCTGAATATCCCCTAATTTTTCTAAGAACACCCCCCTTTAACATTAAATGCAATTAAATACAGTAGGTGAACCCCCACTGATTACGAATACAAATTGAACACTTGGCTACATCTATAGATTCCCTGCAAATGATCGACAGATTTAATCAAGACAACACATTTTTACCCTAATCTATCCTATTGATCCATTTTAAAGGTAAAATTTAAAGGTCATTTTCATTCATCTTACAATAAATCAAGAAATTATAGAGCTCCAAAGTCAAACACTCAATAGCTACCTATCAACAAATCGGATCCTTCAACGTAATAGAATAGGTGATCTTATGTGTTTATAGTCTTTCCCCATAATCACTCATCTAATCTAAAAGAAAGCATTGTCAGGTAAGTAACTCTAAACCCTCCCATTGTCATTTTCTATAATTCTAGGTAGATTATTTGTCTTTACTAGTGTATGGTCTTGTGATAATATGTAGAAAGGTAAAATAAGGGGTAATATACAGAATATACATGATAGAGGTACATGACATTGTAAGAATACATATGGACACCATAGGGTAAAATATATCATGTTTATTGTAGGAAACCATGGCAGATCTAAGGAGAAATAGGTTTGACGTGGAGTTCCTCAAGCCCATGTTTGTGCAACTTAAGGGAGTACAATTCAAATATGGAGTAATTGGTGATACACATTAGGGGGATACAGACCTGGTAGTATGGTCAACAAGATTGGACAATGATAAGGATAATCCCATTCTAGATGGGGTGTTTGTCTTAGGTATGTGGCATGTAGCTAGTTTTCCCTATGCCATGGATGCTCCAGAATTGGTAGTGGAGTGTGCAAAAAATTACAACCTTGAAACCAGGTGAGTAAAGAAGCATGGAAGGATATACACCAACTTTTCAGTCAAGGGCATTACTACCACTTTCAATTTGCCAGTTGGGAAAAAGATAGTAAATGTGGACCTACGTAAACTAGAAATAAAGTATAACAATAACAAGAAGAATGTGAGGAAGAGGATGTACCAATGGAGATCAAAGAGTAGTACATATACTACCTCAACCAAGCTACTCATGCATTTGTACAAGTTTGATTTTGATGATGAGTACCAATATATGATTGCTTTACTGAGCAGGATGACTGGTAGGCCTCATGCTAGAAATTTTGAGAATTAGATGTATGGGATAATCTAGATGGTCTTATATATAGACAACCAACCCCTATGGGCTAAGATCATTAGTGACTCATTAGATGAGGGAATGAGGAGCCTAGGAGGACAAACATGTTTATTCATCATGAATTCATATGTGGTGTACTCTTGTGCATATAAAGGAACATTTGATGCTTTGAAAATAGTGGGTAAGGCTGGTGGTGATGCTGATGATGCACACATATGGGATCATTATCCCCAATTGCAAAGGAAGGTATACCTCCAAGACTATAAATTGGTAAATGATGCATTCTCCCTGCATCTGATTAGAACTATGGAGGAGGATAGGACTACAAGGCCGAGCATGGAAGCTCAAGAAATTATCTATAAACATGGAGCATGGTTTATCCAATTTGTTACTTTCTCATACATTAGGATCAAGGGATTTGAGGGACAACCTCTTATGTTGCCAAGATACCCCACTGATTGGGTCATCTTGATGGAATTTGTTAGGTAGGTATCTACCATGGTTGAAGCCTATAAGGCACATAAGAAGATAACTCTAGTTTTGTTTCCAGTATCCATGGGTTGGTATATGTGTCCAGATTTAGAGAGTATTAAACATGTCATCGGGGGGTTGAAACTGATGTATCTACAACCATTTCCTTTGGCTAGATCATGTGATCCTTATGGCAGGATGCAGAAGGTACTAGGAAAACAAATACATCAAAAGCATCTAGAGGACTTTTGGACCAATTGTGATGATGAGGCTAAGGTGAGAAGAAGGAAATATCAAAGACTCACCTTGAATCAGATCAAAACCTCTGACTGTATCCCTGTGCTAGCACAACTACGTAATGATGATGGGAAAATCATGTCCAATGAATATGAAGACAAAAAGGTGTATAATGACACCATATCAGCCCCAGATCTTACACAACAGGAGGATATATCCTTAGATCAGCTGATGAATGGGGTGATCAAGCTAACCCAGGCTTGGGTAGATGCAAAGATAGCCAAACTAAAGAAATTGGGTTGCCCTTTTGATTCATACTAAGAAGAAGAGACAAGAAGTGTTTGATGAGGAATATGATGATTTCCTCACTGAAAAAAGAAAATCCAATGGGAAAAGATTGCCTATAGAAAAACAAAAGAGGATCCCCCCTAAGGGTAAGAAAGGTGAAAATGAACCAATGGGGGTGATAATAGAAAGGGTTACCACTACAGTTGTAGGTGCATCTATGTTAGCTCAGGCATCTACATCATCGACATAGTCTCTAACAGAAAAACCAAAAACTAAGAGAATTTTAAAGCCTAACGTTGAAATTATAGAGATGTAGGTGGAAGGCCAGATCCTATAACATGAATTGGAAGAGGAACAATTAAATAAAGAACTTGAAGACGATGACTTGATGATAGAAAGCAAGAAGAGGAGGGGGATGCCACTGATGTCACCGCCTAAGAAACAAAGAACGATCATGAGGGGAGATGTCCATGCTAACCCCATCATGTTGAGAGGAGTGGGTGGTGAAGTTTTAGGAAGGAGTTGCAGCATGATGTTCCCCTTCCCACAATAATTAAATTTAAAACCACAAAAGTGAAGGAGCAAACAAGAGAAATGCTCAGGACAAGTAATGGGGTTCCTTTCTCTTTTGATGATACAATAGACTTATCTAATGATGAGGTGGTCCAAGAGGTGACCACTCAACAAATGGAAACTCTAGTTGCCAACACCCGAGTGACTCCTCATGGAAATCCATTAGCCCAGATGAGGGTGTTTGAAGAAGTAAAGAAAACAGAGGAAATGAAATAAGGTAGCTTGTAAAGAGCAGCCCAACAGATAAGGTTGGACAGTTTGGTTGAGTAGGTTACTAGTCCTGCAGCCATAGACTTAACATATAGAGGTGATATAAGCCCAAGCAAGGATGAGGATGCACCCGAGGAACCTAAGAGGACTAGAGTGGTGGAGCATACATAGAAGGATAGTACTACTCTTAATCAAGGTCAGCAACAACATGAGACACCCATAGAACCAAAAATATCAAAAGTCTAATAGAAGAGTAGGGGTGATCAAGATATATCTGACATTGGTGTTGTTCAGGCTCAAGGATGTTCATCATTACCTTAGGATGAAGAAGATCAAGGGATGTTACTTAGAGAAGTCCCAAGAATAGAAGATAAATCAAGCCAAGAAGACCCCAAGCCATAAGATATCAATGCACTAGGTGGAGAACAAGAAATGACCCATGATCATGGTGATCCTCAAGAGAAGAATACACAAGCCTCCTAAGAGGTTAATATGCCATAGGATGAGAAGGATAACAAAGAAGATGAAAACCTAAAGGAGGGAGCACATAATGAAGCACAGGATCAAAATGTAGAAATTCCATAGGATCCTCCTTTGTAGAAGGCAACCCCTCAACAAGAATAACTCCAACAAGATCCCCCTCATGATGAACTACAATGTAAGGATGAAATCAAGAAGGTGCCTTCTCCACCAAGGATAGAAGCTAATACTGGGGAGCTAGACACTGATGATATAAACAGGGGCCACCAAGGATCTAGAGGTGATGTACCTCATTGGCTAGGAAAAGAAATATATATAGAACAAATGTCAGAAGTTCAAGAGTTTTATGTCTCTACCATATTTACTAAGAACATGATGAAACCAAGGAGGAAGGCCAAATTAACATCTACTATAAAAAGAGATCATACCACAGGCAAAAGAATCGCATAGATAGCCCTTCCCATAGTTGAAAAGGAAAAAGGCAAAATAAGCTTGGAGGAATTCCAAAACACAAATGTTGATCTGGGTTTTTCCAATGAAGACCAAGAAGGTCAAGAGGGGAAGGATATTATTGATTCCTTAACCCAAAGGGTGAAGAAGGAAAAGCAAAAAAATAAAGTACATAAGTAGCACATTGCTCAATTGCATTGTTTCATAAAAGGGTTAATTAACCCTAATCATACACTAGTTGATCCTACAGTCCCATTGACTATCATATCACAGGAGGAGGTTACCAAATTGGACCTGATGAAACATGAAGCAATGGTGATGGAAAAATGGATGTTTTTAGTGCTCACTAGGGCTGAAGATGTCTTGAGAACCTCTTTGTAGAGGTGGAATTCTTTGAGTAGCCTAAAGAGGAAGGTGAACAAAGTGTAGAATGACATAGGAAGATGGTCATTTCAATTGGAAAAGGACCTGAGCACTTTGAGTGAGATGAAGAGAATTGATTCACAGAATCTGATGAGTAATAAGGTATTAGATAATAATATTAAGATATCAAGTTTGAGTGTGATATGTTGAAGAAGTGCAACGGCAAGCTCAGGGATATTAGTGTCAAACTACACAGCATGATGGCATATGAGGAAAAAATCCTAGAGGCCTTGGAAGGGAAAATAGAAGGTAAAATTGAGAATCAAGATGCAGATTTTTCTATTAAGGCCCTACATGATAATTTGAAGCCTATAGAAAATGACCCTCTCACCAACTTGACCAAAGAGGTAATGAATAGAATTATAAAAATAAAGGTTAAAGTTGAGTGTGAGGTCTACCTTTTCTTTCCCTTATATTTGACTACTTATTTTACTGTTGGTGATACATAGTAGACTTATGGGACTATTGATCCTGATTTGCAAGACTTTTAGACTTTATGCTTAGGTGGATTATTATGTTAGCATGTTTATGATGTGATTAGACCTTGACATTGATTCACTAATGTGGTTAGACATGTGATTTACATTATGATGTTAGTGAGATATTATTCATGTGATTTTAGTTAGAAACTTATTATGTGATTCTATCTTGGGATGGATTTTTGAAATGCAAATTTAGAATTCAATTATGATGTGATTCGTTGATGTTTATATGATTTTGTGATTATGTGAGTGTATGTTTCACTTTGCTTCAGCTATTATATACATGTGGGATTAACATTTCATTTGAGTGCGTAGGTGTTCTAACGAAGCCACATAAATTTAGAGATCATCCCACACACTATGTTGTTTTCCCCATGTGAAGCCGATCTAGTTCCAAGAGGAACCAAGATCAACTATGTTGCATGATGATTTTTTGTGATGTTGTTGCATGGTGTTAGTTGGGTTAGGCCTACCCTTCTTTGATTTGATTTCTAATTGGTGTTGGAAGTTGTATTTTCTTTTGAATTTTATTTTTGAGTTTTAAATTTTATGAGACCCCCTTTTATGTGTATTTACTCAATCTATTGTGCTCTAAATAGGTTAAACTTGACCCTGGGTTATACCCCTAGGGTCTAGGGGTCATTTGGCCATGTTTAACCTTGGATAAACTCCCATTTGGTCACTTTAACTTCACCCTAAGGTAAAGTGACGAAAATGGAAGTTTGGGAGGGAGAGGATGAGTGGGTCAAACACTCAACCTCTCCATTTCCACTTTCCTAGGTTGGGAGAGTCTTTAAGATCCCCTAATTGTGGAGGACTCAACCCCAAGCCTCTCCCACAATTGGTGAGGGTACCTTGGGATTGAGTGGGCTTTCCTAGGAGGAGATGATTGGGGCACATGTGGTACCCACTCCTCTTTTGGCTCCACCTTTCTCTCCCACATTTGTGAGAGAGAGCAAGTGGATGGGAGTAAGACTTGGTGGAATGGGTGGATGACATGTGTCACCACCCTATTCCAAGAGTCTTGCAAGTAATTTGGTGGAGGAGTGAGGAGGTGACAAGTGTCACCTCCCCATTCTTTAAGGCTCATGAGAAGAGCCTATTTTATTCCCTTTTGAAGAAGGGGAGGGGTTGTTGAAACTTTGGCAATTTTTGAATTTTTTTTTTTTGGGGCACAAAGTTGGAGGAAAGATTGGTTGCTCAATTTTGAGAGTGAGTTAGAGGAGCTCTTCTCAACTATCTTCCATTTGGGCTTTTTAAGGTAGGATTCAAGGCATAATCCTTTCCTTATGTATTTATTTACTTGCATGTTGTGTGTGTGTGTGTGAGTTTCACCTTATTGTTTTTACTTTGTTGTTGTGGGAAAATTGGGTATGGGAGTTGTGAGAGCCTCTCCTACTTGGGAGAAAATGCTCAACAAGTGTGGGGTGGGGAGGAGTGAACCTCCTCAGGGTCACATCCTTGTTTTCATGGAGTTTTAGCCTTGAGGGCAAATTGTGGATTTGAGAAATATGTGTAAATGTGAAATATGTGATATGGCTTGAGAGCTAAAAGGGAATGTTTTGTGAAATCATGTTTCAAGTGTGGGCTTGAGGCCTTGAGAGATTTATGTATTTGGGAAGTTCTTGGAGTGACACTCTTGAGTTGAGTGATGTCCACTCCCCTACACCATTAAACTCACCTTGAGTGAGTTTTGTGTTATGATAGCCATGGGAGTAATTTATTTTTGGGTGTTGAATGCATTGTTGTCTTGTGGTTTGAGTTTTCCTAGTGTGAGGATGACCTCCTAGCTCGGGGGTGACTCATGAGTGAGTCAAAGGTAGGGAGGAGAGCATTTTGTTGTGGCTTCTTCCACCTTTTTGTGTTATTGTAGGATATTGGAGCTATGTGAAGTTGAAGAAATTATCATTGTCCTTATGAGTTGTTATCCTTCTATTTTTTTTTAGCTCTGGAGAGAGCATGGCCAAGTTAGGCTTTTGTATCATCTTTAGATTTCAAAAGAGGAGAACCATGTTCTCTCTCTCATGTTGTCAAAGTATGTTTTTACTTGTGTGTATGAAACTATTTACATTTGAAATAGAAATTTTAAGTTGCTGATTTTTAAAATCATATGAATTCAAAAGAAAAAATAGAGCATTGGAGGAAAAACATGGTCTTATTGCTATTTCACTTGTATGTTTATTTTTCCAAAAAAAAAAAAGTAGAATATTTTCTATTTTATCTTTGTGGAATACAATGAAAATCTTTACATTTTATTTTCATATGAGAAGAGAATTTAGATGATGTTGTCATTGTGAAGAAAAGAACTAGTTGTATTTTTTTAAAAAAAATTATAATGAATAAACTCTATGAAGAGTTGTTTATGTGGAAATATGTTCTTTTATGTTTTACAAAAAATGTTCATTTGCTCTATGTAAATCTGTTTAAGAAAAAAAAAAATTTCCTTTGAGTTATTGCATTCAAAAGATAAAACTGTGAGATTTAGAACAACAAATATATTTGAAAATATAGTTATATAAACACACACACACACACATATATATTGGAATGTATATATATATATATATATATATATATATATATATATATATATATATATATATATATATTTAAAAAATGGACATTCTTTATTTACTATTTTAGAAAAAAAAGATTGTAAATGTATATACATTAGTATACACACACACATATATATTTCTTTGTTACTATTGTTATATTTTATTATATAATATACTATGGTTTTTAAATAAATCTGTGTTTTGCTATGTGTGTGTGTATATATATAAACCATTCAAAATAAAATGATGTGTAACAGAAATGATAACGAAACTGTATTTCATAGTATATACAGATCATAGTTTTTTTTTTGACAAAAAAAAAGATGTTTTGGTGGGGGGTTCAAAACCCCCACCGCCATTGTTTTTATATGGGTGTGGGGAGGGTGCGGAGCCCCCACACACACCGCACTATGTGGGATGTGGGTGGGGGCTCTGGCCCCTCCCCACACTCCCCCCTACAGTTCTCTTGTGGGCCTCTCCCCTCCCATCACCTTTGCTACCTTCACTGGCCGTGCCCAGCACTCCCCACCTCTATCTCCATAGTGCCTCCCCACTCTCTTTCCTGTGTCCTATGAAACCCTTGTTTGTGGTAAGCAAAAAAATATGCATATCAATAATTCTTGTGGCGGCATTTATAATATACAGTCCGCCGCCATGAGTCTGGCCATTCGGTTTCTTAGATTTGTATATCTCTTTTCCATCACTGCCATATATATATATATAGTTTTAAAAAAATGCAAATAGGTATATTATACAAGTATACCTCATTTGAAGAACACCATTCATGGCTTCCCATCACCACAACCTGCAAAAAAACTTGAGAGAAAAAATGGAGAAATTGTGAGATGGAGAAAGAAGAGATTGAGGAGACAAGTTAGGTTTAGGGCTTTTTTCGTTAAGGATAGTATTATTTTATTTTGCTTTTAGGGTTAGTTCCTTTTGAATTTAGTATAATTATTTGTTCCCTCTCATTTGACTTGGGAGATTTTATTAATTTCTTTTATTTTGGGTTGCTTGGGTATTATAGATAAAAGGGCAAGTTCAAATTATCATGTGGTAATTTTAAAAGTGGCTATTATCATTTGTTGTTTAGTGGTAAGGTAATTTATTAAATAGGATAGTTTTTGTCTAAAGGAAATTTTTAGATTAATGATTTTTAATTTGATTACTACAAAGGGATTTTATTTTTTTATTTAATTCTTACACCTATCTAATTATTGAGAGGTATTTATTTTAAACAATTGGGTTAAACCTTTGCTTTCAAACCAAATCTGATGGGGTTAATATAAAACTAGTTTGTTATTAACTTTATTATTTCTTTTTAATTATTTTAGAGCAAATCAATTAGCAAATTAAAATTAGCTAGTTTTTATCCCAATTGGAAACCTAGTAGACTATTGACCAAAATTAGATTAATTAAAATAAACCCTAATCATGCTCGTGAGGCGTTATGCTACCAGATTTTTCTGGAATCTAGGATTTAGCTAAGATAGTGGATTTAGCCTAGTGTAGTGTTAGATTAGTACTTTTACCAGCTTGGTGACTTTGTTTGGATTGTAGATTTAATCTCTTGTATTATAATTAAGCTTTTGATTTTGACTTGGGTCAAAATCCCATCTTTCACATAGGTAAAGCTAGGGTTTAGATCTTTGATCCTAACCCTATTAGTGATGTTAGATGTGTCACATCAACCCCCTAGTTGCTTTCATCATGGAAAGGAATGTGCAAGTGAATGCATTCCCCACCTTCAACTGTCATATTCATGCCTTATGCGTAATGCCACCGAGCACACTTATGCATGCGAGGGGGTTTCTAGGGAAGTGTGGTAAAAAAAATTATATTTCATGTCATGACCACATGAGAAATGTGGACATGACACATGTGTTGCATGTCGTGACCGCATGGGAAATGTGGGCATGACATGGAGACATACAATGAGACATTAAATAGTAGGAAAGGCAAAATGGAAGCTCTCAATGCTAAGTTCCAATCTCATAAACATGCAATAGCAAAAGCTAAAATCCAAGATGGGGGAGAGGTTGATAAAATAGTGCAAGCATATGAACATATCAAGATGACAGTAAAGGTCCACATAAAAGAGAATGTGTATCAGAGTGATAGTGATAATGAAAGTGATGAAGATGAAGATAACGATGAGAAAGAAAAAAAAAAGGACATGAAGAGTAAAATTAGATGCATCACTAAGTGAACATATGCATGGGATACTTATAAATAGTGAGTCATACAAATGGTTTCTAGCTGGCAACCTATGCCATGAGAGAAAAGTTGACTATGTCATAGGAGAATTGTCAACCATTGATCTAAATTGATAAATCTTGACCATTGGTCAATTGTAACTACATCCTCACCTTATTCTATAAAAGGTACAAGGGTGCAATCTTTTAGTCATTCAAAACTTAATTGAAATCAGATTGCTGAAGAATTCGGGACTTATTTCAAAGTTATTGTGAATATACATGTTTTGTATACTTAATGAAAGACAAGCTATTCTAATTACAAATAATTGTAAATCTTGAGTAATCTGTGATTGGAATCTGGATATATGCATTGATTAGCTACATCCCTTGGAGTGCTTTTCAGTCTGCATATATTGTTTTCATTCCTTGTTCCTTTGAAGTTAGCATCAACCATACTATTAGGACTGAAATTTCCAAGCTACTTTTTGGGAAATATTAGGTTAATGTTGCAAGTATGAGGATAACCAGTGTTGTCATTGATGTCAACATACTCATATTGCATTAATGAGAAAGATTGGATGAGCTATGTGCTGAGGATATTGAGAAAATTAGCCTCAATCAAGAACAATAAAGAACAGTGATGACATTAAGGTAAAAGTCTAAGATAAGATGAATATCAGAGGATGTGGTTTAAAGGGTTTTCATATATGAGTCTTGAGATGCTCCAGTCAAGATTTTAGAGGTCCACACGAAGATATGAAGAAGTTATGGTCACTCTAGTAGAACCGGTTCTGACAGATGTTTAGTGGTGACAGAGTGTCACAGATTGGTCCGGTGAGCTCCGGAATTGAATTATCTCAATCTGCAGATTGGAGGGAGTGTTGAAGAAAGTAGTGTGAAGTGACAACTAGATTTGTTCATGGTTTGGAGGTTCATAATCACCTTTTTCAGTGTGACAGTGGCGATAGACTGTGTTCTTGAAGTTTCGGATGAAGAAGAGAAGAATTCCAGTAAGCTGATAAAGTGCGGATGTTCTTGGTGACTCAGGAAAGGTTTTGGTGATCTTTGGATCATGTACAATTCTTATTGGTGGTCCGCATTGAAGTTGGAGTTTGCATTTGAAGAATTACCACCAGGTATTGGTGTTCTTCTTGAGACTGGCCGACCGGATGTGTTACATGTCTTGCGAATGATCTTATAGGTGTTTGTCGACTTAGATGATTGTTCGTAAGTCGATGCCTTGTATAAATAAGGGATTGTGAATTCAATTTGAAGTGTGTCTTGGAGTAGATGAGTGTGGTATAGTGAAGAGAAGTGCAAAATGCAAAGCAGGAGTTTTTGGGCTTAAATGGAACTAATCCATGCATGGTAAAGATGTCAATCTCTAGTTCAAGTTTGTAATACTTGTTACTTTGTAGACAGTATGTCTCTTGTAGGTAGTGTGTGCCTTGTGAGAAGTCTTCTCAGGTAGTGAGCCCTAATTGGCATGTGCCATCTATTTTTCTTATTCTTCTAATAGAGAATAATCCTTGGGTTAATCACCCCTTGGTTTTTCCCTTGACCAGGTTTTCCATGTCAAAATCTTGGTGTCTCATGTGTTGATGTGTATCTACTCTGGTGTTTATGCTTTATGCTTTCATGAATGATTAATTGATATACTATTAAATAACAAAGAGGATTTAGAATGTATGAATTAGAAGCAAGTTTTGAACAACTGATTCACCCCCCCTCTTAGTTGTCTGTCCTGAATCCAACAATTGGTATCAGAGCCAGTTCCTCTGAAGGAGCTTAACCACTTGAGGTGATCCAGGATGTTGTCATACGAGAAGGATAGTCCAAAGTTTGATGGAACCAACTTCTCTCTTTGGAAAGGTTGCATGAAATGTCACTTGGAGTGTATGGGAAAGGCGTACTTGTCCATGGTCACAAAAGCATATGTACCTCCACAGGGTGGTCCGACAACTCTAAATGAAATCACAGATGCTGAAACAATCTGCGGACTAAAGAAGCTCTTTTAAGTGCATTGACTGACTCAGAACTCTCAAATGTTATTGACCTACCAACTACCTATGAGATCTGGATTAAACTGGAACTTCTGCATGAAGGAGATGAGTATGTTAAGAGTGCAAGGTTGCAGAGTCTCAAAGGGAAATTTGAAAGACTCAAGATGAGATATGATGAAAATATTCCTACCGTTATGCCAAGAGTAAATGAGCTGGTGTGTGGAATTAGGAATGCTGGTGGAGTTTTGGATGAAAATGAGATTGTTGGCAAAATTCTCAGATCCCTTCCTATTGTCTACAAAATCAAGGTTGCTACCATTGATGAATTCAAAGCCCATACAACTGTCACAAGACACCATTTGGCTGGCAAACTGGCTGCATTTGAAATGACCGAGTTTGGAGATGATTTCCCCAAAATTGAATCTACATTCAAAGCCAGTGCCTTTGTGAAAGGTAAACAAAGATTTGATCCGGGAGAAAACTCTTCAAGGAAGCTATCATGGTATGATCAAGCAAGAAGAGACATGGAAGAGGAAGAAGCAGAAACAACTCAACTTGAAGCCCTCATTACAAAGAGACTGCCAAGAGGATCTGGTAAGTATGAAGGAAAATTACCCTTTAAGTGCTTCAACTACAATAAGATTGGTCATTTTGCCTCAAGATGTCTAGAAAGATCTACAAAGTCAAATTCTAATAGACAAAGGTTCCAAAAGAATTGTTATTATGTTCATGAAGATGATGATAATGAAGGAGTAACAGATGATGAATCAGAAATAGGAAATAAATCTTGAAATGAATGGGTGTTTATTGCCATCAAGGAAGAAGATTTAATATCCTCTGAATCTATCAATCATAAGGTTGTAGAAAGAGCTTTGGCTGCCCAAGTTGAAGAAAAGGATGATTGGGTTATTCATAGTGGATGCTCTCACCATATGACAGGTGACAAAAACAAGTTCTTAGACTTGGAAAGGTATGAAGGAGGAATGGTAAAGTTTGGTGATAATTCTTCTCGTAGGATCAGAGGAAGGGGAACTATTTCTTTTGATGGAAAAAGCAAAACTAGTAACATACTATATGTTGAAGGATTGAAGCACAATCTTCTCAGTGTTGTATAGTTGGTGGACAAAGGTTATGATCTCTGGTTCAAGAATGGAAGATACAGGATCTTTGAGAGCTCCAAAACTGAGATTGCATCCGGTACTCAAACAAAAGGCAATATCTTCCATCTAGTTCATTCTAATAAAAGTTGTATGTTTGTTCAAGTTGATCAGAGTTGGTTATGGCATAGAAGGTTGTGTCATGTAAATTTTGATAACATCATCAAGATAAGCAATACTCAAGTTGTAAGAGATCTTCCAAAATTGGTGAAACCTACAAATAGTTTTTGCAAAGAATGTCTGCTGGGTAAACAGAGCAGAGTCTCATTCAAAAGCAAGGATCAGTCCTCTACCAGATTATTGGATTTAATTAATACTGATCTATGTGGTCCAACAAGAATCAAGAGTATGCAAGGTGATAGATATTTCATGTTATTGATTGATGACCATTCCCGGATGATGTGGGTTACATTTCTGAAAGAGAAATCAGAAGCTTTTGAGAAGTTCAAAATCTTCAAGGCTATGGTAGAGAATCAAACTGGATTAAAACTGAAATGTTTGAGGTCTAATAGAGGTGGTGAATTCACATCTAGTGAATTCATAGACTTTTGTGAGAAGCATGGTATAAAGAGACAGTTATCTACTCCTAGGACTCCATAGAAGAATGGAGTAGTAGAGAGAAAGATTTGGACCATCTAGGAAGCATCCAGGATAACGATGATGGAAGCAAATGTTCCCCAGATGTTTTGGAGAGAAGCTATCAGCACTGCAGTCTATACTCTCAATCAAGTTGAAATCAGAAGCAATACCAGTAAGACTCCTTATGAACTTTGGTTTGGTATAACTCCTACTGTGAGATATTTTAGAGTATTTGGTAGCAAATGTTACATTAAAAGAGATGAAGATCTTGGAAAGTTTGATGCTAGAAGTGATGAAGGAATTTTCTTGGGTTACTCCACTCAAAGCAAAGCATACCGGTGTTACAATTAGAGACTGAGAAAGATGATAGAAAGTACAAATGTGAAGGTTGAGGAAGGAATTGAGAAGCCCTCAAGGTTTTATGAATATGATGAAGATGATCAAAATGGTTCTCTGATTCAAGGAGCTCAATCCTCCTCTAAAAGTCAGATTTAAATTGATCTAGTAGATCAGGAAGAAGAGGTTAGTCTGAATGAGCCTGATCAAGAAACAGAAGTGTAAGAAACTCCCAAAGTTCCAAGGTATGTAAGACTAAACCACTTTGAAGATCAAATCGTAGGTGACAAAAGCAAAGGTGTGCAAACTAGAAGGAAATTTGCTCAAAATTTAGATGAATGTTTTCTGATTTCAAAGATTGAACCTAAGACAATAAATGAAGCCTACAATGATGAAAATTGGGCCAAAGTAATGGAGGAAGAGTTGATGTAAATTGAGAAAAATCACACTTGGGATCTTGTTTCTAGACCTAGAAATAAGAATCTGATTGGAACCAAATGGGTCTTCTGGAACAAACTAAATGAAGTTGGTGAAGTAATCAAAAACAAACCCAGATTAGTCTGCAAAGGCTACTCTCAAATAGAAGGGATTGATTTTGAGGAAACCTTTGCTCCGGTGGCAAGAATTGAAGTAGTCGGACTATTTCTTGCATTTTTTGCCTTCAAAGATTTCAAAGTGTATCAGATGGATGTCAAATCTGCTTTCCTAAATGGTGACTTAGAAGAAGAAGTGTACATTGAACAACCAGATGGATTTCAGTTATCTAAGCATGGTGATATGGTCTGTAAATTAAAGAAGGCACTGTATGGTCTAAAACAAGCCCCAAGAGCATGGTATGAGAGGTTGGACAAACATCTTTTGAAGATTGGTTTCAACAAAGGTACTGCTAATAGTAACCTATATTTCAAAATTGATCATGAAAACATTTTGATTGTTGAAGTATTTGTTGATGATATCATCTTTGGAGGAAGAGACAGTATGTGTAAAACCTTTGCAAATCAAATGAAAAGTGAGTTTGAAATGTCAATGCTTGGTGAAATGAATTTCTTCTTGGGTCTGCAAATTACTCAGACAAAGAAAGGAATCTTTATCTCTCAGACCAAATATGTGAAAGAATTGTTGAGGAAATTTGGAATGGAAGATTCAAATCCAATGAACACTCCCATGGCAACCGGATGTAAGTTGAGGAAAGATGATGACTCTCCTAAGATAGATTAGACCAAGTACAGATCAATGATTAGAGGATTACTATATCTCACTCAAACTAGACCAGATATAATGCAGGCTGTTGGTCTTGTGGCAAGATTCCAAGCTAATCCCAAAGAATCTCATGTCATGGCAATCAAAAGAATTTTTAGCTACTTAAAAGGAACAATTGAGTATGGCCTATGGTATCCTAGAGATCAGGAATTTTCTCTTCATGCATATATAGATGCAGATTGGGCAGGAGATGTGGATGATAGGAAGAGTACAGGTGGAGGACCATTCTTTTTGGGAAAAGGTTGGTTTCTTGGCTAACGAAGAAACAAGAGGTAATATCCCTATCTACAACTAAAGTAGAATACATTGCAACAGTAGGAAGTTGCACTCAACTTTTGTGGATGAAGCAGATGCTAAGAGATATTCAAGTAGAATATGAGGGGCCCATCACAATTTTCTGTGATAATTCAAGTGCAATAAATATTTCTAAGAATCTGGTGTTGCATTCTAAGACCAAGCATATAACTATCAAATTTCATTTTCTGAGAGAGCAAGTGAACAATGGTGAAGTCAGATTGGAGTATGTGCCCTCCAAGGATCATCTTGCAGATATTTTTACTAAACCTCTTCCAAAGGACTCTTTTGAGTATCTCATGGAGAAGTTAGGGGTCATTACCCCTCTGGTGATGAACTAGGATGCACTGATGTGCATTAGTCTGGTGGATATCATAGTCATATCTTGTGATCCGGATTGGTGATGGGGAGTTGCTACTCAGGGGGAGTAGCTGGTATGATTCTGATGTGTTAAAGTTGCAAGTATGAGCCCTTTACCATTGATGTCAAAGGGGGAGAGAAGACATTTGAAAAACAAGTGATTGATCAAAGGGGAGCAGTAAAGAAAGAGAAGACATGTGAAGAGTTGTTACTGATAGGGGGAGCTGTGACAGAAAGGAAAAGTTCTTGTCTTGATGGTTTTTCACATCATATGTTGCCATCAATGACAAAGGGGGAGATTGCTGCAAGTATAAGGATAACCAGTGTTGTCATTGATGTCAACATACTCATATTGCATTAATGAGAAAGATTGGATGAGCTGTGTACTAAGGATATTGAGAAAATTAGCCTTAATCAGGAACAATAAAGAACAGTGATGACATTAAGGTAAAAGTCCAAGATAAGATGAATATCAGAGGATGTGGTTTAAAGGGTTTTCATATATGAGTCTTGAGATGCTCCAGTCAAGATTTTAGAGGTCCGCATGAAGATATGAAGAAGTTATGGTCACTCTAGTAGAACCGGTTCTGATAGATGTTCAGTGGTGATAGAGTGTCACAGATTGGTCCGGTGAGCTCTGGAATTGAATTATCTCATTTTGCGGATTGGAGGGAGTGTTAAAGAAAGTAGTGTGAAGTGACAACTAGATTTGTTCATGGTTTGGAGGTCTGGAATCACCTTTTTCAGTGTGACAATGGCGATAGACTGTGTTCTTGAAGTTTCGGATGAAGAAGAGAAGAATTCCAGTAAGCTGGTAAAGTACGGATGTTCTTGGTGACTTAGGAAAGGTATTGGTGATCTTTGGATCATGTATAATTCTTATTGGCAGTCCGCATTGAATATGAAGTTTACATTTGAAGAATTACCACCGGGTATTGATGTTCTTCTTGAGACTAGCTGACCGAATGTGTTACACGTCTTGCGAATGATCTTATAGGTGTTTGCCGACTTAGATGATTGTTCCTAAGTCGATGCCTTATATAAATAAGGGATTGTGAATTCATTTTGAAGTGTGTCTTGGAGTGGATGAGTGTGGTATAGTGAAGAGAAGTGCGAAAGGTAGAGTAGGTGTTTTTGGGCATAAATGGAACTGATCCAGGCATGGTAAAGATGTCAATCTCCAGTTTGAGTTTGTAATACTTGTTACTTTGTAGACAGTGTGTCTCTTGTAGGTAGTGTGCCTCTTATGAGCAGTGTGCTCAGGCAGTGAGCCCTAATTGGCATGTTCCATCTATTTTTCTTATTCTTTTAATAGAGAATAATCCTTGGGTTAATCACCCCGTAGTTTTTTCCTTGACCAGGTTTTCCATGTCAAAATCTTGGTGTCTCATGTGTTGATGTCTATCTGCTCTGGTGTTTATGCTTTATGCTTTCATGAATGATTAATTGATATACTATTAAATAGCAAAGAGGATTTAAGTGTTTGAATTAGAAGCAAGTTTTGGACAACTGATTCACCCCCCTCTCAGTTCTCTGTCCTGAATCCAACAGTTAAATCATCCAAAGATTTTAATATGTGAGCTTATCAAACTATGAACCTGTTGTGATGTTCACAACACACCCCATTATGCTCCTTAACAAAATGGGGACCCCTGCTATCACTTTGCTTTTTGCTTCTGCTTGTGTTTGTCTGTTTTCTGGCGGTTTGGTAAAAATGAGTCAGGTGCATCATCATCATGATATTCGATGAGGTAGGTCATCATCATGAGGTCAGTTTGTCAAAGTTCATATTTTTTTTTGTGACCTCATATTTAGAAAGAGCTTGAAATTCCATGCAGGTTTCCCTTTTACATCACTTGAAAATTCGTCCATATGTGGAAGTTATGCACAGTCAAAGTTTTGGTCAAACCTGATAATCGCAAGTGACCATCATATTTTTTCATGTTGTCAAGGTCATCATGATCTTGATCTATCACCTGATAAAATCATGCAGTCGCAATATCCGGACGTCAATCTTAGGTGATAGTGCCCTTTACCCGTCAAATGACCTTATGCGCATCGTGAGCATCATGTTTTGAGTGTAGCTTGATATTTCATAACAACGAGCATCATGATATTTTTACACCACCTGATATTATAATATCATGCTGATATTATAATATCACCCTACTTAGAAAATCCACCATCTGCATAATTTGCATGCGCATGCCAAAATCCTATCGGAGGGTCATCATCCTGATCTTTCACAAGGGGGTCATATTTGCTGAAATTCGCTAAGATGATGATGATGTCATCATATCCTCCTGATCTCCTTTTATATGATCATGATGATCATGCTATCTTTTAAGGGAAGGTGATATTCCATTCCTCAATAGCATGATCATATTTTAAATATCACCCTAGTGCTAGCCTGATGATGACTTCAACTCATCCTCATGCTCCGATCGGAATATGATGGTTACGTCATCATGATATTCGATGAGGAGGATCATCATCTTTTTATCCTGTCATGTTGTCAAGATCATCATGATCTTGTTTGTCTACCTGATATTTCGTAAAGTCCTCCTGCTGAGAAATATGACCTTTTGCAAATATCCTGATGATCATCATCATCACATTTCCCTTCGGCAGGATATTTTCCAAAACATGATCCGGTTCGCGAATATCATGATGACGTCATCCCGATCTGATAAACGAAGAAGCAAATATCCTGATGATCATCATCATCACATTTCCCTTCGGCAGGATATTTTCCAAAACATGATCCGGTTCGCGAATATGATGATGACGTCATATTCTAAGTTCAACAAAAGCCCCGAATATCATGATGACATCATCCCAATCTGATAAACGAAGAAGCAAATATCCTGATGATCATCATCATCACATTTCCCTTCGGCAGGATATTTTCCAAAACATGATCCGGTTCGCGAATATCATGATGATGTCATATTCTAATTTCAACAAAAGCCCCGGATATCCTGATGATCATCATCATCCTGATCTTTCGAGAGGGTTACCTTGGCCGCAAAAGGGGTCATATTACATTCACCACCTGATCATGCTCCTTAGGTGACCCAATATTACAATTATCCCCTGATCTCAACTAAACATGACGATGACATCATCTTTTGCATTTTAATGAAGACCGGATATGACGATGACGTCACCATCATATTCCTTTCCTCAGCAGCAGGATCATATTTCATATACTCCTATTTTTTCCTTCGACATGATGATGATGATGATAGTCTTTTCCTCAATATACAGAAGCGAAACATCCTGATGACGTCATCTGGACCTTCGGAAGGGAGAGCATCATATTTCCAAAATATCATGCAGATGAAGTGAACATCAGCCAAATAGAGAATATCGGCCAACATGTTTTTTTTGACACGCCGATGGCGATAGTCACGCCGATGGGTGGGAAATGAAGCGATGGAGGTTTAAAACATTTTTTGGCGCCCGTAGCATTTTCCCGGTCAGCGATAGTTGACCCGATGGGTTTTGAGCGGTCTGAATGCGTTTTGAACGTGTTTTAGGAGTATTTTGGATCCGATTTCCACGATTTTGCACAGTCACCTGGATTTAAATGATTATTTTAATTTCCTGCTGTTTATGTGATAAATGTAATACTTATTGCTTGTCTTGTCTTGCAGGCTTGCAGTTGAGGAAGCAGCTGGAAATTCAACACAGTGACCTCATGGAGGAAGAAAATCTGATCTCATGAGCAGGAAGATAAAGATGAAGTGCGAAAAAGTCAAGGCCATTCAAGTGAAGGACAGATTTGCAGCTGAAGGTATTACTGCAATAGACAAACAGAAGTTATTGCCAAACTGCCGGAACTTCTTAGAAGGGGCAATATTTCACCCAGATTTGACACTGCTCAGAGATATTTTGGAAGAGCTGGTTCACCTATATTTATTGCTGTAACCAAGGGTTTGAACCAGGGGTTCGGTCAGGTTTCTGCTGTAGTGAGGACAATCAGAATGTCTTTATATTGGGCCTCTCTACACTGTAATACTTTACAACAGGGGCTACAACAGGATTTTCTTTTAGAAGCATACAGCAAGTTAGCATAGTTTAGTGTAGAAGAAGGAGGTCACCTGTTTGTCTGCAGTAAGGTGCACGTGGAATGTCTGGCTGCCTTACTGTATCTGTAAAGCCTGTAAGTTCCCTGTAGTATGATCAATGAAACTAAGAGTCATTCCTACATTGTAAATCATGTATGACTATTCATTTCTAATACAATAGAATCGGGAGTTCTGCATCTAACTTCTGAGTGTTCTCTTGCTCTTCTTTGTGTTTTGAAATATTTTCTTTGAGAGCTTGCAATTTTAAATGTATGTTTGTGAAAATGCTCAGAACTTGCATTTAAGGTTTTTACTGTGGATTTGATCAAATTAATGTGGTATTTACATAGTGCATAACAGAAACAATTAGATCCTTCGGTAGATTAAATGAGGTATAGATTAGATCTTTCTAACTTTTCCCAACCCATCTGAATATTTAGCTGAAAACATAGAAATCTAAAGGAAATTGTCTCAAATTTGAAGAAGCATGCATAACAGAGTTATAAGTAGACAGTTTTCATAAATAGATAAAGAAGAAAGCTGCAATAAATCAAGAAAACCATCTAAAACTTGCAGCACAGTAACACCTTTGTGCAAAGGAATGAAAAGTATTGACATATCTCATGATCTTTTTGCATAATCTTAGCCCAGTAAACCACCAAACAAACCTAAACTACGTAAGGCCCCTCGAACATTACAGCTTCACATTGACCAACTGAACTTGACCAACCGAACCATTGTAGACTTGGGATTAGTTGAATCTCAAATGATTCCTTCTTATCTTTCAAGTATAGTTTTAGTTCATTTCATGTGAATTTTAACTTATTGTTATGATTGCATCAAAACAATCACCAACAGTTTTCTGGCGCTAGAAGGAGGGCCTTCCTGAGTTAGGTTTCATTTCAAACTGGCTAACGACAGTAATAGAGTGACTAAGTCTAGATCCAGTTCAGGAGATATATTGGTGCAACTACCTGATACAAGGCGAAGTAAAAACCCTTTAATTTGGAATCCAAAAATATTGCAAGCGGGAAGTTCATCTGGAACACCTCCTGGGTCACCTTTTAACATCCGTAGTATTGTAAGTCCTGATAGATCACTGTTCAGATCTTTAAATCTTGGTTCAAGCACTCCTGGAGGTCTCAATCCTCCTCTAAATCCTAATCCACCAATCAATCCAGGTATTCCTGCAAGTTCAAGTCAAGCTCAAACACCTGCAATGGCTTATTTTGATGTCAATTCTCCCATACTCTTCAATGATTATCATGAGATGCCAAAAAATCCAGAAAAGATATGTCCCAAATACCAGTTGCATCAGGACCCAGAAGATCATATTAGAATATTTAAGGAAGCATGTTTTAGGGCTATGTTAGAGCACGAGGATGTTGTGTGTAGATTGTTTCCTTACACCTTTAATGAGCAGGCCTCTAGCTGGTACGTAAACTTACCCAATGGTTACATTTCTTCGTGGGCACTTATGGAAGAAGCATTTCTGTCAAGATTTAGAGGACCCATTGACCCTTGCGCTTTGTATCATAAATTGGCTGCTATAAAATGAGGTGAGGGAGAGCTAATTGATAATTTCAATGACAGATTTCAAAAGGCCTATTATAGGCTGGTAGCCCCTTATACCATAGATGATGCTCCCTTGTTGGCTATGTACTATGCTGTCTTGGATCCTTTAACCGCCATGTTTGTCAAAAGAAAACCTGACATAGATTCAATATCCAAAGCCTATAAAGAGGCAGCCTCAGTGAACCAAGAAATGAGGCATACAACTTATAGTCCATTTGTCAATGGAGGAAATTTTGGGGTACAGAATCAGGCACACCCATGGAATGGAGTCCCTGTGCACCACGCTCCACTAGTAAATCCAGTTCCTTCTTACACACCTGTGTATAATCCTACTCCAATTCAAGCTATAACTCCTTACACGGCTAGTACTTCCAATAACAGTCAAAATAATGGTCAGCCTTTCTTCCAACTTCCTAGGGATGTAACTGTGGCAAAAGCACAAGAGGATAGGGAAGAAATCAAAGAGATTACTGCACATTTGAAAAGATTAACAACCGAAGTGACACAGCTAAGAAATGAGAACCTCTATGGAAGAAGCAACCAAAACTACAATCCACATCAATATCACAACCAAGGCCAAAATTAGAATTATAGTCTCAATCAAAATCAGCAGTACAATCAGAACCAAAGCTACAATCAGCATCAAGGCCCCAGTCAGGGGCAACCAATGCAAAATAGGGGGCCAGTGATAGATAATAGGACCTGGGGCAATAATAACAAAAATTAGAATCAACCTAGGCCACCCAAGACATGGAACACTAGGCCCAACAATGGTACTCTGGCTTCTCCTTTTGAGAATATAGATAATCATGGTACAAAACAAATGACTAGCATACAAATGGCCAGTGCAGCACCCAAAAATTGGTGCAGATTTCACAATACCAATGCCCATGCTAAGCATGACTGTCCACAGTTCCACTTGGCAGCTAGTATTTTCAACATAGATGTATAGCCTCCTACCTCTGAATTTCTCATTCCTAAGGGTAATGAGGTAGTACCCTCAGAATATGACACAGCATTAGTCTTAGAAACGTTTACCTTTGCAACTGCAGAAGAGAAAGAGGATGAATTGCTAGAGGATGAACCATATTGTTGTGAAAGTCTTTATCCTGAATCAGCCTTTGTGTTAAATGCTTTTCAGTTTCCTTTTGAATCTGAAAATGAGATATTAAATGAAACAGAAGAGGTGCAGGCCTTTCAACAGACAAATAAAAGCCACACCTACAATTTGAGGAACAACCCTAGGCCGGGAGGACCTTTCACCACTTCCACTCCTCCGAATAACATTAATACACCCCCAGATCAGAATGCTAGCAACAATCCTGCTATACTCAAAGCTAGTCAGCACACAAATAATGGAACAACAGTGCAAAAGGATCAAACAAGCAAGACAGAAGCAATAGAGACAACAAGATTAATGAATTACTTATCAGAGGAAATAAAGAAAATTAAGGTCAGTATACCTCTAAATGAATTATTGAAGACCCCAGGGATCAGAAATGCTTTTTTAAAATCCCTGGATACATCCATAACAAACAAGGTGTCTGCTGATATAACTGTTCCTAATAGTGATTCACCACCTAAGGACAAAGGTAAGAAAGTTGAGCAGCCTTCCAATACAAATGTAGTAATACATGTGGATAAGAGGGATACTCAACCTTTCTTGTTAACTGTTAGGTTAGGTGGGAAGAATATACACAATTGCATGGTAGACTCTGGTGCTTCAGCCAACATAATGCCCTTAGGAATATGTAAAACTCTCGGGCTGACTCCCACCAAATCTGCCAAGGTTGTCACGCAATTAGATAAGACCGAGGTTAGCGTGAAAGGAGAACTCATGAACATTCAAGTACAATTAGCTTCAGACCCTAGGGTAAGCCAAATCATTGACATTCAAGTAGTGGATATACCCGTAAATTATGGAATGTTGCTAAGTAGAGATTGGTCCAAGACATTAAACGGATATATGGCTACTGACTTTTCACACATGTGGTTACCGTGGAGAGGCATCCCAAACCAGATCAGAATAGAGGCAGAGCCCAGAATGAAACATATGATAACAGAGTATAATCGAACTAATGAAATATTATATGCTGCTGTTGAACCAGGTGTCTATAGAATTACCAACAATGGGATGCAGATTGAAGAGATTATGATGTTAAACATTAGAAAGAAGTGTGTCAACAATAGAACGGCACTATTCATTGAGTCTGACGGAAATTCTTCAGATGAAGAAAATAATGCAATAGACAAATTTGGTCACGCCATTAGACGAGAGGTGGAAGAGTGCGTTACACACAATCTCCCAGTCCAATGTAAGCTATATAAAAATAGGTGTAGAGTCCATGATAGGCAACATTCTGAGGAGAATTGTGAAATATGCAAAGACATCATTGAATATGAATACAAAAAGTGCATAGGGAGGGTAGAGTCACAAGAGAAAGATGAGAATCCTGATCCAACACAGAGATATGTTCAGGATAATATAGATGCCTTGATTCCAGATTTAGGAAAAGAAATAGAGGACAAGGGTAGTTATCTTTCTGAGTTGCAAACTAAAGACACACATATGCAAGATAACCAAACGGAAAAACCCATGAATAAACAAGACAACACCCCACAGACAATAAAAGGGACAAAGTATGCCAAGGTAAAAGATCAGAAAAGTAAAGATGGCATGTGGACGTTAAAATGTGATGGGTCCAAATCAAAACAAGGCGCAGGTGCAGGTATTGAACTCATAGATCCTCAAGGTAAATCACATTTGGCAGCATATAGATTACAATTTTCCTGCACTAACAATATTGCTTAATATGAGGCCCTAATTTTAGGACTTGTCATGGCCATCAAGAAAGGGGTAAAAACTATCAGAGTATTTTCAGACTCTGAATTAGTAGTCAGACAAGTGAGGAAACTATATGCCTGCAATTATAAGAAAATGATTAGTTACAGACATAGAGTATGGGGTTTAATGGATTCGTTTGATGCTTTTAACATAGAGCACATTCCTAGAGAGCTGAACCATAGGCCAGATGCGTTAGCAGTTGCTGCTAGTACATTAGAACCATTGACACTGTCAGGATTAAGATGATTTGCTGTTGAGCTAGTTAACGTGCCCAGTATACCAGACAACGTTACACACTTTCAGGTATTTGGAGGGGATCAGCAAATTATTAATTTTCTGACTTGTAGTGAGGCATTTGAGGCCCAAATCATTGATGAACAAGAAAGGCCTGAAGTAACATGGGACGAAGAAGATATGATCAACTTAAAGAGCAACTTCTTACCAAAAGGAGTAATTGAATTAGAACACATCTTTGACTTCGACGGAGTAATAAGACAGAAAGACTTACCCAAAACAGAAAGGGGTAGGTGTGATTTACATAACTTAGGGACTGAGCTAAATCCACAAAGTGTACTAATTGGGAAGGCTTGCTCTGAGAAAATTAGAAAAGAGGTTCTGGACGTTCTGAAAGAATATAAACATGTCATAGCATGGACTTATGAAGACTTGAATACATTTGATGAGTCCATCATAACTTATGTAATACCTTTAAGAAAAGAAGTCAAACCATTTAGGCAGAAACAGAGGCCTGTAAATGCCATTCTAGAGCCTTTAATCTTTGAGGAAGTTAAAAAATTACTGTCCGCTGGAATAATTTTCCCAGTCAGACATTCTGTCTGGGTAGCTAACTTAGTACCAGTGAGGAAGAAAAACAGAGACATCAGGTTGTGCGTAGACTTTAGAAATTTAAACAAGGCTTCTGAAAAGGATAATTATCCTTTGCCCCCAATAGACGAAGTACTGCAAGCAGTAAATGGCACAAAGATGATGTCTTTTTTAGATGGTTTTTTCAGGTTATAATCAGGTCTTAATTGATAGAGAAGATAGACTAAAAACCACCTTCACTTGTAAATGGGGAAATTATGCGTATAGAAGAATGCCTTTTGGTCTAATCAATGCAGGTGCCACTTTTCAGAGGGCCATGGACGTTGCATTTCGTGGATTATCAGGTAAATGCATTGTTGTGTATATGGATGATTTAACTGTGTATTCCAAGGATCCATCCACCCATGCTGAAGACCTCAGGAAAGTACTCAAGCGATGTGAAAGGTATGGGATTTCCCTTAATCCTAAGAAATGTATATTTGGCGTAACTGAAGGAAAATTGTTAGGCCATGTCATTTCTGAAAATGGAATTGCAATTGATCCGGATAGAATAGAATCCATAAAAAATTTGCAAATACCAAACAGTAGGAAAGAATTGAAATCATTTTTTGGTAAAATTAACTTTGTTTGGAAGTTCATAACAGGTTTTGCAGAGATCGTGCAGCCGTTGAATGCCATGTTGAAGAAAGATGCACAGATGGAATGGACGCCAGTGGCCAAAGCCACATTTGAAGATATCAAGGAGGCAATTTCTGATGCCCCTGTATTGGCAAGTCTGGACTACACAAGCCCGTTTTACATCTACTCCTTTGCATCTTCTCATTCTGTCGCGGCTGCCTTGACACAGAAAGGTGAAAATAATGAAGAAAGGCCCATAGCATTTATGAGTGCGCCTCTGAAGGATGCACAGCTAAGATATCTAGATATTGAAAGACAGGCATTCGCATTAGTAAAGGCTGTGAAAAAATTTAGACACTACATTCTGCGTAGCCAGATTAAAGCCATAGTACCAGACGCAGCAGTAAAAATGTTGCTGATGCAAAATGAGCCTGGAGAAAAAAGAGCCAAATGGATCACCACACTACAAGAATTTGACATGGAGATCATTCCTGCAAAGCTGGTCAGAGGGCAGGCGCTGGTGCAGACAATAGCAAACATGGATCCAAATCTGATAAAACAACAATATGTATTAAATTCCCAAGACGCATCAGGCTGGTACGATGATTTAAGCACCTTCCTGATAGCTGGAAAGTACCCAAGCAAGATGAAGGCTTCTCAGAGGAGAGCTTTGAAGATTAAGGCACAAAATTATATGGTGCAAGGAGGTCTTCTATTCAAGAAGAACCATGATGGAATTTATCTGAGATGCATAAACAGAACTGAAGCTGATAGAGTGTTGACAGAACTACATGACAAGTACGGAACCGGTCATGGTTCCCATTTAGCTACAACACACAAAATACTGAGGGTGGGCTATTACTGGCCCACTATGTTCAAAGATACTAAGAGTCACATCAGAAGTTACCACACCTGTCAGATTGCAGCAGACAAAGGGAGAAATCCAGCCAATCCACTGCAGCCTGTGGTCAAATCCAGACCGTTTGCACAGTGGGGCTTGGATTTTATCAGAGTCATCAATCCCCCATCTTCTGCAGGACACAAATTTATATTGACGGTAACAGACTATTGTACAAGGTGGACTGAGACCACCTACTGCAAATTTTCCACAACTGAGGTAGTTATCAAGTTCCTTGAAGAAAACATTATCACCAGGTTTGGAACGCCCTATTCATTGGTATGTGATAACGGCCCTGCTTTCTCTTCTTTAAAATTTTCTAAATGGGCATTTGAATATGGGATTATTCTAAGGTTTTCTTCGAATTATTACCCTCAAGGTAATGGACTGGCTGAATCAACAAACAAAATTTTATTAGACATAATCAAGAGGTTAATTGCCAAAAGTCCTAGAGAGTGGAATACTCTGTTAAGATATGCATTATGGGTAGACAGGACCAAGTTTAAAATAGCTTTAGGTAGCACACCTTATCATTTAGTTTATGGGACTGATCCCATACTTCTGGTTAATCTGAGAATACCAACCTGGAAGTTTGCCAATGAGTATCTAGGCTTTGATAACCATAGGGAAGCCAGAATAGTGCAAATGTTACAACTAGAGGAGAAAAGAGGTCAAGCCCTCGAGAAGTTTGCCAAACACCAAGCGGTTGTTAAGAGGTGGTTTGACAAAAGGGCAAGAGTCAAGACATTTAGGATATCAGACTTAGTGTTGTGCTGGGACAAAGCACATGAAAAGAAAGGAAGCCATGGAAAATTCGATAAATTATGGCTGGGTCCATTACAAGTCTCAGAAATAATAGGAGATAACACCGTTAGACTTAAGACCTTGACTGGAGAAGATATGCCATTACCAGTTAATGGCCAGCATTTGAAACACTACTTCCAGGCTTGAGGTAAAAGGGGGGGCAGTCCTTTTTTCTTAATGTAAAATGCTATGGGTAATGTACAGTTCTTCTTTTGTGTTTTCTTTTGGGTTGGCTGTTTGTATAGCTTGTCTTCTGTTTATTTTTGCTTTTTGTTTCTTTCTGTTTGTACAGTTTTTTCTTTCGTTGTGTTGTTTGTACAGCCTGTTTGTTTGGTTTGTCTGTTGTCTCCTCAGCAGGGATCTTTATTTTACTTTAGAGTATTAAGGAGCAAAACTAGCAACCATTCAAAACAGTATAAAATTTAGGGTATTCAAGTTAATCATTTACAATTTACACATAACTTGTTACTGTCATGAATGTAGAGAGTTGTTCATCTTCTGAAGTTTTGTATTCAATAAATGTGATTGAGAATTCGAAGCAGGTTTCTCATGATGACACACCTAAAATCCTTGGGTTTGTTGAACTTACCAGTGTAGATATTAGGTGAAAAATTAGAGGTCACCCTTGCTACCATTACAATTCTCAGCTTAATTTCAGCAGGTGTCCACTCCTTGCATCATGAAGTTACAAATTGCTATATCTTATGAAATCTTTCAAAATTAGAAAACAAAAAATAAATAAATAAATAAATAAAGCAGATTATACTAAAAATACAGATTAAGCCATCTAAGTAACTCTACCGAGGCTATGGACTCTCGCTGGTAGTGGGGCTCTACTTAGGAGAATTGTAACGATAACCTTGCCGGGGCTATGGACGCTCGCTGGCAGCAAGGCTCTATCTGGTTGGCTATGAGGGAATATCCTCACCTACGTAGGCTAATGTCAGTCACTGGTTTGTTCAACCGATCTTCAAGATGAGGATAATTAATCACGCGCACACAACTAAACTGAAAATGGAAATTCATGCATCTTTATTGAATACTTTGAGTCTCAAGCTGAATAGTAATTTGCAGGAGGGATAGTCGGAAGTTATGAGTTCATTTCATCTAATTTTCTTGAACACTTTGAATTTAATTGTTTTGTTTTGGTTGCTAGTTGTTGTGATGTTCACAACAAGCCCCATTATGCTCCTTAACAAAATGGGGACCCCTGCTGTCGCTTTGCTTTTTGCTTCTGCTTGTGTTTGTCTGTTTTCTGGCGGTTTGGTAAAAATGAGTCAGGTGCATCATCATCATGATATTCGATGAGGTAGGTCATCATCATGAGATTAGTTTGTCAAAGTTCATATTTTGTTTCTATGACCTCATATTTAGAAAGAGCTTGAAATTCCATGCAGGTTTCCCTTTTACATCACTTGAAAATTCGTCCATATGTGGAAGTTATGCACAGTCAAAGTTTTGGTCAAACCTGATAATCGCAAGTGACCATCATATTTTTTCATGTTGTCAAGGTCATCATGATCTTGATCTATCACCTAATAAAATCATGCAGTCGCAATATCCGGACGTCAATCTTAGGTGATAGTGCCCTTTACCCGTCAAATGACCTTATGCGCATCGTGAGCATCATGTTTTGAGTGTAGCCCGATATTTCATAACAACGAGCATCATGATATTTTTACACCACCTGATATTATAATATCATCCTGATATTATAATATCATGCTGATATTATAATATCACCCTACTTAGAAAATCCACCATCTGCATAATTTGCATGCGCATGCCAAAATCCTATCGGAGGGTCATCATCCTGATCTTTCACAAGGGGGTCATATTTGCTAAAATTCGCTAAGATGATGATGACGTCATCATATCCTCCTGATCTCCTTTTATATGATCATGATGATCACCCTATCTTCTAAGGGAAGGTGATATTCCATTCCTCAACAGCATGATCATATTTTAAATATCACCCTAGCGCTAACCTGATGATGACTTCAACTCATCCTCATGCTCCGATCGGAATATGATGGTTACGTCATCATGATATTCGATGAGGAGGATCATCATCTTTTTATCCTGTCATGTTGTCAAGATCATCATGATCTTGTTTGTCTACCCGATATTTCGTAAAGTCCTCCTGTCGAGAAATATGACCTTTTGCAAATATCCTAATGATCATCATCATCACATTTCCCTTCGGCAGGATATTTTCCAAAACATGATCCGGTTCGCGAATATCATGATGACGTCATCCCGATCTGATAAACGAAGAAGCAAATATCCTGATGATCATCATCATCACATTTCCCTTCGGCAGGATATTTTCTAAAACATGATCCGGTTCACGAATATGATGATGACGTCATATTCTAAGTTCAACAAAAGCCCCAGATATCATGATGACGTCATCCCGATCTGATAAACGAAGAAGCAAATATCCTGATGATCATCATCATCACATTTCCCTTCGGCAGGATATTTTCCAAAACATGATCCGGTTCGCGAATATCATGATGACGTCATATTCTAAGTTCAACAAAAGCCTCGGATATCCTGATGATCATCATCATCCTGATCTTTCGAGAGGGTTACCTTGGCCGCAAAAGGGGTCATATTACATTCACCACCTGATCATGCTCCTTAGGTGACCCGATATTACAATTATCCCCTGATCTCAACTAAACATGATGATGACGTCATCTTTTGCATTTTAATGAAGCCCGGATATGACGATGATGTCACCATCATATTCCTTTCCTCAGCAGCAGGATCATATTTCATATACTCCTATTTTTTCCTTCGACATGATGATGATGATGATATTCTTTTCCTCAATATACAGAAGCGAAACATCCTGATGACATCATCTAGACCTTCGGAAGGGAGAGCATCATATTTCCAAAATATCATGCAGATGAAGTGAACATCGGCCAAATAGAGAATATCGGCCAACATGTTTTTTTTGACACGCCGATGGCGATAGTCACGCCGATGGGCAAGAAATGAAGCGATGGAGTTTTAAAACATTTTTTGGTGCCCATAGCATTTTCCCGGTCAGCGATAGTTGACCCGATGGGTTTTGAGCGGTCTGAATGCGTTTTGAACGCGTTTTAGGAGTATTTTGGATCCGATTTCCATGATTTTGCGCAGTCACCTAGATTTAAACGATTATTTTAATTTCCTGCTGTTTATGTGATAAATGTAATACTTATTGCTTGTCTTGTCTTGCAGGCTTGCAGTTGAGGAAGCAGCTGGAAATTCAACACAGTGACCTCATGGAGGAAGAAAATCTGATCTCATGAGCAGGAAGATAAAGATGAAGTGCGAAAAAGTCAAGGCCATTCAAGTGAAGGACAGCGTTGCAGCTGAAGGTATTACTGCAACAGACAAACAGAAGTTATTACCAAACTGCCAGAACTTCTTAGAAGGGGCAATATTTCGCCCAGATTTGACACTGCTCAGAGATATTTTGGAAGAGCTGGTTCACCTGTATTTATTGCTGTAACCAAGGGTTTGAACCAGGGGTTCAGTCAGGTTTCTGCTGTAGTGAGGACAATCAGAATGTCTTTATATTGGGCCTCTCTACACTGTAATACTTTACAACAGGGGCTACAACAGGATTTTCTTTTAGAAGCATACAGCAAGTTAGCATAGTTTAGTGTAGAAGAAGGAGGTCACCTGTTTGTCTGCAGTAAGGTGCACGTGGAATGTCTGGCTGCCTTACTGTATCTGTAAAGCTTGTAAGTTCCCTGTAGTATGATCAATGAAACTAAGAGTCATTCCTACATTGTAAATCATGTATGACTATTCGTTTCTAATACAATAGAATCTGGAGTTCTGCATCTATCTTCTGAGTGTTCTCTTGCTCTTCTTTGTGTTTTGAAATATTTTCTTTGAGAGCTTGCAATTTCAAATGTATGTTTGTGAAAATGCTCAGAACTTGCATTTAAGGTTTTTACTGTGGATTTGATCAAATTACTATGGTATTTACATAGTGCATAACAGAAACAATTAGATCCTTCGGTAGATTAAATGAGGTATAGATTAGATCTTTCTAACTTTTCCCAACCCATCTGAATATTTAGCTGAAAACGTAGAAATCTAAAGGAAATTGTCTCAAATTTGAAGAAGCATGCATAACAGAGTTATAAGTAGACAGTTTTCATAAATAGATAAAGAAGAAAGCTGCAATAAATCAAGAAAACCATCTAAAACTTGCAGCACAGTAACACCTTTGTGCAAAGGAATGAAAAGTATTGACATATCTCATGATCTTTTTGCATAATCTTAGCCCAGTAAACCACCAAACAAATCTAAACTACGTAAGGCCCCTTGAACATTACAGCTTCACATTGACCAACTGAACTTGACCAACCGAACCATTGTAGACTTGGGATTAGTTGAATCTCAAATGATTCCTTCTTATCTTTCAAGTATAGTTTCAGTTCATTTCATGTGAATTTTAACTTATTGTTATGATTGCATCAAAACAATCACCAACAGAACCATTGAACTTGTGGAACATCAACAAGACAACACATTATTAGCAAGCCTAAAAACCCATTGGCCGATAGGCTGATGCTAGCATACATCTTAGATTTCTTACCTATTGTCTCTCATCGGCTAGAAAAATATCAGCAGCCTTTCTTGAATGGGTCACCCCGATGTTATGACTCATGCCAATGAGAAACTATCTAAAATAACTATCGGTGTGAGAACATGCATTGGAGTAAATATTTAAAGGTCCACCGATGAAGGGGATGATACTGATAATTATAAATAGTGCATGTGATACTTATAAATAGTGAGTCATATAGATGGTTTCTAGCTGGGAACCTGTGCCACGAGAGAAAAGTTGACTAAGTCATAGGAGAATTGTCAATCGTTGATCTAAATTGATAAATCTTGACCATTGGTCAATTATAACTACCTCCCCACCTTATTTTATAAAAGGTACAAGGGTGCAATCTTTTAGTCATTCAAAACTTAATTGAAATCTAATTGCTGAAGAATTCAAGACTTATTTCAAAGTTATTGTGAATATACATGTATTGTATACTTAATAAAAGAGAAGCTATTTTGATTACAAAAATTATAAATCTTGAGTAATATATGATTGGAATCTAGATATATGCATTGATTAGCTACATCCCTTGGAGTGCTTTTCAGTCTACATATATTGTTTTCATTCCTTGTTCCTTTGAAATTAGCATCAACCATACTGTTAGGACTAAAATTTCTGAGCTACTTTTTGGGAAATATTAGGTTAAATCATCCAAAGATTTCAATATGTGAGCATATTAAACTATGAACCATTGAACTTGTGGAACATCGGCAAGACAACACATTATCAGCAATCCTAAAAACCCATTGGCCAATAGGCTGATGCCAGCATGCATCTTAGACTTCTTGCCTGTTGACTCCCATCGGCCAAAAAAATATCATCGGCCTTTCTTGAATGGGTCACCCTGATGTTATGACTCGTGTTGATGTGAAACTACCTAAAATAACTATTAGTGTGAGAACATGCATTGGAGTAAATATTTAAAGGTCCACCGATGAAGGGGATGACACTGATAATTTTTCATCAGACAGACAAACACCCAATCATACCAATCGGTGCAAGATGACTTGATTGGGGTATGTTTTACATATCTTCCTGACTATGTAGGTTACACCGATAGTGGAAGTCATGAAGGATTTCAGACAAGAGCAAAGATAATCTATCAGTGGGATCATTGTTTTCAGCAAAGAAAAAATAATTTACACTGATCTTACATCTCTCATCGATGGAGCTTCACAAAATATGTAAAAGGATATGAGCATCAACGAGTGTCTTGTATCTCCTCATGATATATTGATGTGCCAAACCATTGTATATACAAGATATGACTTGTTATCACCGGTTCTCTTTACTATTTCTACTAGTCACCCATTGCATTCGACAGAAGATACATTCCCAAGATACATTCTCGATATGCTTTTGGGATATACATTGCGATATGCATAGCGTAGAACTAAAAGATTATGAAATATGGTAAAATCATTATATATTTCGCACATTGTATGCTTTCGGGGACATACATGTATCAGTACATACATTGCCAGACATACAACGCGGAATCCCAAAAAGATTAGAGTTTGGTTAAACCAATGTATCTGAACTAAATGTATATTAGAATATACATTGCATTTTATGCAAGTCAAACCTGAAAAGTTTGTGAAATAGGGAAAATCCATTGTATGTTTGCGCTTTGTATCTATCCGACATACATTGCCGATATACAACGCATTACTTACAAGTGGTGGAACTGAAAGGTTATTTAACAGGTGTTAAGTGCTTGTATATTTTGTGCTTTGTATGCATGTTTCAAACATACATTACATTTGATACATACAAGCCAGAATTCAAGGAAATTTAAATCTAGTATATACAATGTATCACACCGGGACTTTATGTATATCGCCAATGCATATGCAAGTCTATATAAGCCTGGATTTGAATGACATATCAAATATTATGAATTCTAGCTTGGGCCCACGTTTGTATACGAAAGAAATGTATCTGATAAAAAATAAAAGAAATATATCAGGGAAACTACTACTATCAGGTCACTTGAAATATGTTATCCCGATGCTGTATTTTTCGACGGTTTTCACTGATAGTTATGTCGGTGACACTCAAAAGAATGGGAAAGACTAATTTTCTCACAGCGATGTAAAGTTTCTTGCCAATACAAAACATAGAAATCCTAAATACGACATCCAAATGATTAAGATATTTTTCTGACATTTGAAATATGGGTTTTTTGAAGGATATACATAGCGGGGATCAAACTATAAAAACACCCACAAAAGGATCTTGAGGAACTGAATAAAATATTGATAAGGGAAGTAATTACTTGAGTAAATACACATGTTTAAATAAATGGGTTCTGATCATTTGATGATAGATTAATTTATGTTTTATCTGGTCTTTTTAGGAAACCCTTAAAGGATATTAAGCAGAATTACAGTTAAAGATCCTTGTTTGATCCTGAAATGGTTATCCATTTGATGATTAGTGGCAAGAATTAAATTTCTTAAATTAATTTATTAAGACAAATATGGTTGTTCAGTTATCAACCGTCACAACTATTGTAACTGGTCTGAAGCTTGTATGCCGCTCTTTATAAGAAATGACGAAGACCAGAAAGAGACATTAGAAGATAGAATAGAAGATAGAATAGGAAAGATTATAGAATAGAACAGGGGATACTATAGATTAAATTTGAACAACAATGTCTGTTCACTTTTAATATATTTTATTTCTGGTAGACCATGTGCAAGCATTCTCTGATGAAGTCAAGTCTGTGAACATGAAGTAGTAATTGCAAATTTTGGTATCAACTATCTGTTTAATTTATTCAATTATATGACTGTCTCCTTTCAAAGTTTTCTCTATTATTCAATTTGAGTTATCAAGTATATCTTCAATCTGTCTATACACATTTGCTATTATAGTGTGATAAGATTAATTGGTTTCTATTTTTAGAATTAAATCCTTTAAATCTATCACAGTAACTATGAAGACATTATCATGGATCTGTAAGAAGAGTCATATTGTTAGGGTTTGTATTGTGTTTCCAATTTTTGATAAATCTGTTACAATTGCAGTATTATTCTGATAGGTTCCCTCAAGTAGGGATTAAATCCTTTTAGATAAATGCAGGTAATTTGATTTTATTAATTGGATATATATAAGTACGAAATATTAACTATTTCCTTGTAGGGTTGTACAATTTACATACCTATTCTTTCATGCCAGATAGTTCAAGTTTTTACCAAACAAATAGTTATTTATTTCATGATCATACTGACTCTATATTCAATAAGGCACTGGTCTAGTGTTTTCATTATTACTTATACAAATTCACTTTAGATTTACTTAATTAGATTGCATTATTGTTTTAGCATTACTATTTAGATCATTTAGAATTAACTTGCCATCTTTTTATCTATTTTATAACTTGTGCCATTATCAATAGTTAGATTAATTCTGATCATTATCTACTTTATTAATTAGAGGTTTACCCACCTAATTCTGGAAGAGCCTAAAGTGAAAGGGGTTTAGCCATATCTACCCCATGTTAGTTAGCCAAAAACATCAAGAGAGCCTGGCACACTCTTAGGGTTAATGTCCTACGTTTTTGAGACCTAACAAAATTGGTGACTTTGCTGGGGAGAACATAGAGAAACCTATTGGTAGACCATGTTATTAGAGTCAGAGAATTAAAAGCCATAACTCTACTGGAGGAAGGAAAAACCCAGAAGATTGATTAGTCCTCTAAATAGAGGTGGTGACTCTACACTAAACTTAAATTGCTTTTCTAATAAAAGTGTCATAATAGATGGTAGGAGATCTAAAGCTGATGGTAAGAAACTGCAATCATCCCCACCTTTAAGGGCTCCTACTAAGAAGACTAGGATACCAAGTCAGTCTCATAGTAATAATAACCAAATCCCTCCTGAGAATACAAGTCCTCTTGGCCAAAATTATACAATATATACTTCCCCATTCCATGCTAAAGGTGATAATCCCAAGACACCAATAGATAATCATAATGATATTTTCAATCGGGAAGCATGGCCACAAAGGACAGATGAGATAGAAAATTAGGGTGAATAAAATCATGAACATACAAGTAATCGAACTATCATAGACTATGACTGTATGACTAATTAGGAACTTGCTATACATTTAGAATATCAAGAGCAAAGACTAAAAAATAGACAACAAATGATACAAAGAGCCGAAGAAATTAATAGTCAAATGGCCCATTTAGATCTTCAGGTATGAAATTCAACTAAATATTTGCCCCCACACAGAAACAATAATAATATTAATCAGCATGGAATGCCTCAGAATACTATAGATGTTGGAAACACTAGGGTACCCCATAATACATGCAATAATCTTTCTCAGGAAAATAGGAAAATACGTAGACCTCCACCTGTAAATACTCGGAATGTTCACCAACAACATCCACCACCAAGGCATATACTTAACAATCAACAACCGTAACCTCCTCCACCACAAAATATGTATCATCAATAATATGTCCAACCCAATATGTATCCACAACCTCCATTTGGATACAAGTATTATCTGCCATACCCAAATATACCACCTCCTAATCCTATGAGTATGGCCAGACAATTTGATTTGACTAGATATCATCTATATCCTTATCCCATGGATAAAAGTTGGAGGACCAATGTACCTAAGTTTACAGGAAGTAGTGAATTGACTACTGAAGAGCATATCAAACAAGTCAATGCTTTTATACAGGACATTGGTAACGAATATGAAGATATAAAAATGAAACTGTTTATGATATCTCTTATTTATGAAGCAAGAGACTGGGTAAATAGCTTATCAGATGCTTCAATATATTCCTTAAGAGACTTTCACAATCAATTTTTTAGAACAATTCAGAAATCAATGTGCTCCAGAATTTGCTCTTCATGAACTAATAACTATTCAAAAGTATCAAAATGAACAGGTGTATGATTTTAATTTGAGATTCACTAAATTGTATAACAAGGTCCCACAAGAATCCAAATTAAACAACCAAGTAGCCCTTAGCATTTACTTGAAAGCATTTGACCCGAAGACAGGTTATGAACTCAGGGGCAAAAGTCCTAGAAATTTGGTAGAAGCACAAAAAATGGCTCTCACTATTGAAAACAATAAAAAGGCTGCTGGGATGATCGGAAAAAGAGATAATATAAGAGTCCCTCAAAATTCTAATCCTCCTACAAATAAGCAAGAATACTCACAAAAGAATGAAAGGCCAATACTCCATGATATGCCATATCATACGAACTGGAAAGATGGGAAGCTCATGGATACTAACAGGAGACATAACTATGCAAAAGACTCCCCTGACCCTTTGAAGAAAAGTGGAGTCCATGTGATAGAAAATAATCCATGGTGTGCACCTTGCAATTTACGTCACTCTCCTAATTATTGTGTGGTAGCACAATCAATACAAAAGGATCAGGTATCTTATAACCATAAGATGGATCATCATACTATAAATATGTTGGGTGTCACACCTTTCACCATTGAAGAGGACTATTCGTCTAGCGAGGAAGCAGGGTATGAATATTATGTAGGAGCACAAAAATATAATGTGAACATAGGAGAATAAGAAGTATTTTCTGATCATGAAGAAGATTTAGGAAATTGTGGATATGACCTCAACACAGCACAAAGTTACAATTGGCGAAAACCTTCTGAGGAAGAGAGAAAAGCTTTAACAATGGCTGTGGTAGCACAAGCCAAGAGTAATTACAACCTGAGAAATAGAACAATAAATGCTGAATAAGGAACTCCTAGAAGTATATTTATAAAAAATCAGACTACTACTAAAAATGATAAAAGTAAAGCTGAGAAAATGCCTCATGATACACCTCTTGTTGACACACTGAACAAAAAGAAAGACGGCACAAAAACTAAGGAAAAGGAGCAAAAAAAAGTTGATAGGTCAGAACTAAACATAAATCCCTCATTTGATATTGCTCAAGCTATTTCTCAAATGAAAGTATTTATACACTCCTAGAAATGATAAAGGTGGAAAAATATAAAAATATAGTGGTGAAGATGATATCAAATGTATCAGACAAAAAACCAGAACAACATAGTCCTAAAATAAATATGCAACAAGAATCTATCAAAATACATGAGGTATACTTGGGTGAAACATTAATGAAAAATCCATCTCAAATAGATTCATTCTATATTAACTTGCTGATAAACAACAAATTAGTCAGGAATTGCATGCTTGATTCAGGAGCAGCAGTAAACATAATGCCCATGGCTGTTATGAAAAAGTTAGGAATGTGGGTGGATACTACATTCGGCAAATGTTATGCAATGGATAATAGATCTGTCCCTGTTGTTGGAATCATGAAAGATGTTGAGATAAAATTAGCATCTCATCCTGAAGCCTCCTATAAAATTGACATCACTGTGGTAGATATCCCACCTAACTATGGAATGTTGTTATCTAGACAATAGACTGCCATGGTAGGAAGAAGTGTGCAATTAGATTTATCTTATGCTACTATCCCATTGGGAACACAGGCAATTAAACTCTATAGGGAGCCAAGGTATGAAGACATTATAGAGAAAATTAATCCAAATCAAATGATTTGCTTCTGTGACAGAATTTAGTACATTCAGGGTGGAAGAACAGTCTAAATTGCATAACATAGACCCAATTTAATACGAAGCCAAAATTGATGAAAATGAAGTATGGACCATGTATTTTGATGGTGCATGTAGTAAGATAGGAAATGGAGCCGAGGTGTTGTTTATATCACCATCAGGAAAAACATTCAAATATTCTTTTTCTCTAAATTTTGAGTTCACAAATAACATAGCTGAATATGAAGCACTTTTAATTGGGCTAAACATTACTAGAAAACACAAAATTAAATTGTTGGCAGTGTATGGAGATTCTGAATTGATTATTTCACAAGTCAAAGGTAAATATTCCTCAAAAAACAAAAGACTGAACCAATACAAAAATGTAGTTTTGGATGATATAGAATTATTTGATGCTTTTTCAATAAGTTGGATAGATAGGTCAAAAAATATAATGGCTGACTTCCTTGCAAACATAGCTATGAAAAAGGATGATATTACCCTGATAGGTATTTTAGAAATTGAGTGCAAAACTAGACCAACTATCCTAGACGACATATATAACTGGCAAGTTTTTGATAGTGATGTTGATTTACTCAAATTTTTGCATTGTATAGATCAGTATGAGAATCAAGAGATTGATGGCAAAGAGACTTTATTTGGTAAAGAAATTGGCCGACTTAAAACCAATCAAATTCCAAAGGGTCTAGTAGCATTAAAGAGAGTTTTTGATGGAAATGATCGATCCATTTCCAAAGAAGTAACAGTAAAGGAGGATGATGTGGAAGAAATAAATTTGGGAACTAAATTGTCACCTAAAAAGGTCTACATTGGAAAGAAAATAACCCCTACAATTAGAAGCATGTTAATTACATTATTGAGAAAATATAAACATGTATTTGCTTGGTCTTATGATGATCTTAAAGCTTATAGGGAAGATTTGTTCCAACATGAAATCCCACTGAAACCAGATGCAAAGCCTTACAGACAAAAGCAGAGACCCATCAACCCAGTGTTAGAACCTAAGATGTATGGAGAACTCATGAAGCTCAGGGAGGCTGGCATAATTAAACCTATTAGGCATTCATCCTGGGTCTTGAATTTAGTTTCTATTAGGAAGAAGAATGGGGATATTAGACTTTGTGTTGACTTTAGAAATTTAAACATATCCTCCCCAAAAGATAGTTATCCATTGCCTAGCATGGAAACTTTACTTTAGAGAGTTACCAGTTGCGAGTTATTATCCATGATGGATGGATTCTCTGATACAACCAAGTAAAGGTTAAAGAATCTGAACAATACAAAACATCCTTTACCACCCCATGGGGAACTTATGTATACGTGAGAATGCCATTTGGCCTTACAAATGCTAGAGCCACATTCTAGAGGGCAATGGACGTTGGTTTTATAGGTTTAATAAATGAAATCATGGCTGTATACTAGGGTGACCTCACTGCATATTCAAAAAAGGCAGAAGATCATGTAATTCACCTTGAGAAGATATTTATCAGGGCATTAGAATATGGTGTTTCCTTGAAACCCAAGAAATGTAAATTTGCAGTCACAAAAATAAATTACTTGGGCACATAGTATCCAAAGATGGAGTTAGGATTGATCCTGAGAGAATAGAGGCAATAGACAAAGTTCCTATTCCAAAAATAGTCAAGGCTATATAATCATTCTTTGGACAAATAAACTTTGTGAGAAGGTTTATACCAAACTTTGCAGAAATAATTAACCCTATATCTAGAATGTTGAAGAAAAATGCAAAGGTTAATTGGATAGATGAATGCATAGAAGCCTTTGCATCCATAAAAAGAGCAATTAAAGAAGCTCCAGTGCTAAAATCTCCTAATTTTAGTAAACCTTTCTAGATCTTTTCCTTTTCATCTTTTCATACAGTAGTAGCAGTTATGTTACAAAAGAATAATAAGGGTTATGAGCAGCCTATTTCTTTCTTTAGTAAATCACTCCAACATGCAGAACTTAACTATGGTATAACAGAAAAACAAGCTTATGCATTAGTGAAAGCTGTCAAGGCATTTAGACCTTACCTGGTTAAGGGTAAAGTGATAGCTTATGTACCAAATGCAGTAGTCAAAGATGTGTTCATGTAGAGTGAAGTAACTGGGAAGAGATGTAGATGGATAAAATCAACTTCAGGAATTTGATATAGAAATTCAAATCACAAAGCTATTAAGGGGACAAGGGCTAATGACTGAAACAAATCTTGAGGCTGCCCAAGTATGTAATATTGAAAAAGAAGAGGAAATGATAACAAGTATTGAAAAAACTCCTTGGTATACTGACATAGTGTATTACCTCAACCACATGAAATGCCCTAATGGATTTGATGATAATAAGAAAAGAACTCTAAAATTGCATGCTTCTAAATATGTGCTTATAGAAGGAGATCTTTTTTGGAAAAATAATGATGGTATCTTACTGTTTTGTCTAGATGAAGAACAACCAAAATCTACCTTACAAGAGATACATCAGGGAGTTTGTGGTGGCCATTTCTCAGCTAAAACCACAGCACACAAGATATTAAGGGCTGGTTATTATTGGCCCAAGGTCTTCAATGATGCTTATAATTTTACTAGAAAATGTGAAGCTTGTCAAAAATTCTCTAGAAAATTAAAGTATCACGGTGCATTACCCCTGAGACCTATGCAAGTTGATGCCCCATTTCACCAATGGGGAATTGAGTTTATAGCAGAAATTATGGAAAAATCAAGTGGTGGCCATAGATGGATATTGGTGGCCACCGACTATTTCACTAAATGGGTAGAAGCAGTGCCAACTAAACAAGCAACTAGCAAGGCTGTGATCAACTTCATATTGGAAAACATTTTAACTAGATTTGAGGTACCTTTGAGGCTTATAATTGACAAAGGGATGTGTTTTAAATCGGATGAGTTTAAAATTTTTTGTAAATCTTATGGCATTATGATCTCATATTCTTCTCCTTACCACCCACAAGGTAATGGGTAAGCTGAGTCCAGCAATAAAAGTATCCTGAAGATTATAAAAAGAATGCTGGATAACAACAAGAAAGCCTGGGACTCTAAGTTGAAGTTGGCATTATGGGCTGATAGGATCATAGTAAAGAAAGCAATTGGCAAATCGCCATTTGAACTAGTATATAGAACTCATGCCAGACTCTCAATACACAACCTACTGCCAGTGTGTAAGTTTATCCTCCAAGAGGATTGGGATGTCCCAGAACTGATGGAGGAAAGGCTAGAATAGCTAATGGAATTAAACTAAATGAGGGAACAGCTAATACAGTAGAATAAAAAATGCAAATGCAAATGAAATACCTATATGATAAAAAGACTAAAATTGGAAAATTTGAGGTAGGTGACAATGGTACTTATTTGGAATGCTAGAAATCAAGAAAAGGGGAAGCATGGAAAATTTGATGCCCTATGGATTGGACCTTTTGTCATCAATGGTAAGGCAAGGGAAGATTCATATTATGTATAGAACATGTCTGCTGAGGAGCAAGAACTGCCAGTACATGGGCAATTTTTGAAATATTTTTTTTCTTAAAAGGAACCCAAGAAAAAGGAATTGCCAGTGTATGGACAATTCTGGTTAAACTCTCTAAATGTTCTTTTCCATGTACGGTAGTTTAGAAGAGTTAAATAACTTGCTTAAAGATCTTTCTTATCAAGAAATAAAAGTTTTTCATAAAGCAATAACCTAGAATCTTCACCCTTCATAGTTCACCCATCGTCAAATGAAGAAGGCATTGGTTTGCTCCACCAGAAATCTAGGATCTTGCTATGCCCACAAGGGGCATACATCCCCAGAAAGAGCCACTGTTAGGACTCAAATTTCAAAGCTACTTTTTGGCAAATATTAGGTTAAATCATCCAAAGATTTCAATATGTGAGCATATCAAACTATGAACCGTTGAACTTGTGGAACATTGGCAAGACAACACATTATCGACAAGCCTAAAAACCCATTGGCCGATAGGCTGATGCTAGCATGCAACTTAGACTTCTTGTCTATTGACTCCCATCGGCCAAAGAAATATCATCGGCCTTTCCTGAATGGGTCATCCCGACGTTATGACTCATGCCGATGAGAAACTACCTAAAATAATTATCGGTGTGAGAACATGCATTGGAGTAAATATTTAAAGGTCCACTGATGAAGGGGATGACACTGATAATTATAAATAGTGCATGGGATACTTATAAATAGTGAGTCATACAGATGGTTTCTAGCTAGCAACCTATGCCATGAGAGAAAAGTTGAATAAGTCATAGGAGAATTGTCAACCATTGATCTAAATTGATAAATCTTGACCATTGGTCAATTGTAACTGCCTCCTCACCTTATTCTATAAAAGGTACAAGGGTGCAATCTTTTAGTCATTCAAAACTTAATTGAAATCTAATTGCTGAAGAATTCAGGACTTATTTCAAAGTTATTGTGAATATACATGTTTTGTATACTTAATGAAAGAGAAGCTATTCTGATTACAAATAATTGTAAATCTTGAGTAATCTGTGATTGGAATCTAGATATATGCATTGATTAGCTACATCCCTTGGAGTACTTTTCAGTTTGCATATATTGTTTTCATTCCTTGTTCCTTTGAAGTTAGCATCAACCATACTGTTAGGACTAAAGTTTCCAAGCTACTTTTTGGGAAATATTAGGTTAAATCATCCAAAGATTTCAATATGTGAGCATATCAAACTATGAACCATTGAACATGTGGAACATCAGCAAGACAACACATTATCGGCAAGCCTAAAAACCCATTGTCCGATAGGCTGATGCCAGCATGCATCTTAGACTTCTTGCCTGTTGACTCCCATCAGCCAAAAAAATATCATCAGCCTTTCCTGAATGGGTCACCCCGATGTTATGACTCATGCTGATGAGAAACTACCTAAAATAACTATTGGTGTGAGAACATGCATTAGAGTAAATATTTAAAGGTCCACCGATGAAGGGGATGACACTGATAATTTTTCATTGGACAAACAAACACCCAGTCATACCAATCGGTGTAAGATGACTTGATTGGGGTATGTTTTACATATCTCCCCGACTATGTAGGTCACACCAATAGTGGAAGTCATGAAGGATTTTAGATAAGAACAAAGATAATCTATCGGTGGGATCATTGTTGTCAGTGAATAAAAAATAAATTACACCGATCCTACATCTCTCACTGATGGAGCTTCAAGAAATATGCAAAAGGAAATGAGCATCAACGAGCACCTTGTATCTCCTCATGATATACTGATGTACCAAACCATTGTATATACAAGATATGACTTGTTATCACCAGTTCTCTTTATTGTTTCTACCAATCACCCATTGCATTCGACAGAAGATACATTCCCAAGATACATTCTCGATATCATTTTGGGATATACATTGCGATATGCATAGCGCGGAACTAAAAGATTATGAAATATGGTAAAATCATTTTATATTTCACATATTGTATGCTTTTGGGGACATACCTGTATCAGTACATACATTGCCAAACATACAACGTGGAATCCCAAAAAGATTAGAGTTCGGTTAAACCAATGTATCCGGACTAAATGTATATCAGAATATACATTGCATTTTATGCAAGCCGGACCTAGAAAGTTTGTGAAATAGGGAAAATCCATTGTATGTTTGCACTTTGTATCTATCTGACATACATTGCCGATATACAACGCATTACTTACAAGTGGTGGAACTGAAAGGTTCTTTAATAGGAGTTAAGTGCTTGTATCTTTTGTGCTTTGTATGCATGTTTCAAACATACATTACATTTGATACATACAAGCCAGAATTCAGAGAAATTTAAATCTAGTATATACAATGTATCACACTGGGACTTTATGTATATCGCCAATGCATATGCAAGTCTATATAAGCCTGGATTTGAATGACATATCAAATATTATGAATTCTAGCTTGGGCCCACGCTTGTATATGAAAGAAATGTATCCAATAAAAAATAAGAGAAATATATCAGGGAAATTACTATGATCAGGTCACTTGAAATATGTTATCTTGATGCTATATTTTTTGACTATTTTCACTGATAGTTATGTCGGTGACACTCAAAAGAATGGGAAAGACTGATTTTCTCACAGCGATGTAAAGTGTTTTGCCGATATAAAACATAGAAACCCTAAATATGACATCTGAATGATTAAGATATTTTTCTGACATTTGAAATATGGGTTTTTTACAGGATATACATAGCAGGGATCAAACTATAAAAACACCCACGAAAGGACCTTGAGGAACTAAATAAAATATTGATAAGCGAAATAATTACTTGAGTAAATACACATGTTTAAATAAATGGGTTTTGATCATTTCATCATAGATTAATTTGTGTTTTATCTGGTCTTTTTAGTAAACCCTTGAAGGATATTAAGCAGAATTATAGTTAAAGATCCTTGTTTGATCTTGAAATGGTTATCCATTTGATGATTAGTGGTGAGAATTAAATTTCTTAAATTAGTTTAATAAGACAAATATTGTTGTTTAGTTATCAACCATCACAACTATTGTAACTGGTCTAAAGCTTGTATGCCACTCTTTATAAGAGACGACGAAGACCAGAAAGAGACATTAGAAGATAGAATAGAAGATAGAATATGAAAGATTATAGTATAGAATAGGGGATACTATAGATTAGATTTGACCAGCAATGTCAGTTCACTTTTAATATATTTTATTTCTGGTAGTCCATGTGCAAGCATTCTCTAATGAAGTCAAGTCTGTGAACATGAAGCAGTAATTGCAAATTTTGGTATCAACTATCTATTTAATTTATTCAATTATATGATTATCTCCTTTCAAAGTTTTCTCTGTTATTCAATTTGAGTTATCAAATATATCTTCAAGTTGTCTATACACATTTGCTATTATAGTGTGATAAGATTAATTGGTTTCTATTTTCAGAATAAAATCCTTTAAATCTATCACAGTAATTGTGAAGACATTGTCATGGATCTGTAAGAAGAGTCATATTGTTAGGGTTTGTATTTTGTCTCCAGTTTTTGATAAATCTATTACAATTGCAGTATTATTCTGATAGGTTCCTCCAAGCATGGATTAAATCCTTTTAGATAAATGCAGGTAATTTGATTTTATCAATTGGATATATATAAGTATGGAATATTAACTATTTCCTTGCAGGGTTGTACAAGTTACATACCTATTCTTTCATGCCAGATAGTTCAAGTTTTTACCAAACAAACAGACAAACACCTAGTCATACCAATCAGTGTAAGATGACTTGATAGGGGTATGTTTTACATATCTCCCTGACTATGTAGGTCACACCGATAGTGGAAGTCATGAAGGATTTCAGACAAGAACAAAGATAATCTATCAGTGGGATCATTGTTGTTTGCAAAGAAAAATTAAATTACACCGATCTTACACCTCTCACCGACAGAGCTTCAAGAAATATGGAAAAGGAAATGAGCATCGATGAGCACCTTATATCTCCTCATGATATATTTATGTTCCAAACCATTGTATATACAAGATATGACTTGTTATCACCGGTTCTCTTTACTATTTCTACCAGTTCCCCATTGCATTCGACAGAAGATACATTCCCAAGATACATTCTTGATATTCTTTTGGGATATACATTGCGATATGCATAGCATGGAATTCAAAGATTATGAAATATGGTAAAATCATTGTATATTTCACATATTGTATGCTTTCGGGGACATACATGTATCAGTACATACATTGCCAAACATACAACACAGAATCTCAAAAAGATTAGAGTTTTGTTAAACCAATGTATCTGGACTAAATGTATATCAAAATATACATTGCATTTTATGCAAGCCGGACCTAAAAAGTTTGTGAAATAGGGAAAGTCCATTGTATGTTTGCACTTTGTATCTATCTGACATACATTGTCGATATACAATGCATTACTTACAAGTGGCGGAACCGAAAGGTTATTTAAAAGGAGTTAAGTGCTTGTATATTTGGCACTTAGTATGCATGTTTTGAACATACATTGCATTTGATACATACAAGCCAGAATTTAGAGAAATTTAAATCTAGTATATACAATGTATCACACCGTGACTTTATGTATATCGCCAATGCATATACAAGTCTATATAACCCCGAATTTGAATGACATATCAAATATTATGCATTCTAGCTTGGGCCCATGCTTGTATATGAAAGAAATGTATCTGATAAAAAATAAGAGAAATATATCGAGGAAACTACTACTATCAGGTCACTTGAAAGATGTTATCCCGATGATATATTTTTTGACCGTTTTCACTGATAGTTATGTCGGTGACATTCAAAAGATCATGAAACACTGATTTTCTCATAGCAATGTAAAGTGTCTTTCTGATACAAAACATAGAAACCCTAAATACGAGATCCGAATGATTAAAATATTTTTTTGACATTTGAAATATGGGTTTTTTGCAAGATATACACAGTGGGGATCAAACTATAAAAACACCCACGAAAGGATCTTGAGGAACTGAATAATATATCGATAAGGGAAGTAATTACTTGAGTAAATACACATGTTTAAATAAATGGGTTTTGATCATTTGATCAAAGATTAATTTGTGTTTTATCTGGTCTTTTTAGGAAACCCTTGAATGATATTAAGTAGAACTACAGTTAAAGATCCTTGTTTGATCCTGAAATGGTTATCCATTTGATGATTAGTGGCAAGAATTAAATTTCTTAAATTAGTTTATTAAGACAAATATTGTTGTTTGGTTATCAACCGTCACAACTGTTGTAACTGGTCTGAAGCTTGTATGCCACTCTTTATAAGAGATGACCAAGACTAGAAAAAGACATTAGAAGATAGAATAGAAGACATAATAGGAAAGATTACAGAATAGAACAGGGGATACTATAGATTAGATTTGAACATCAATGTTAGTTCACTTTTAATATATTTTATTTTTGGTAGACCATGTGCAAGCATTCTCTGATGAAGTCAAGTCTGTGAACATGAAGCAGTAATTGCAAGTTTCAGTATTAACTATTTATTTAATTTATTCAATTATATGACTGTCTCCTTTCAAAGTTTTCTCTGTTATTCAATTTGAGTTATCAAGTATATCTTCAAGTTGTCTATACACATTTGCTATTATAGTGTGATAAGATTAATTGGTTTAAGTTTTCAGAATTAAATCCTCTAAATCTATCATAGTAACTGTGAAGACATTGTCATGGATCTGTAAGAATCATATAGTTAGGGTTTGTATTCTGTCTCCAATTTTTGATAAATCTGTTACAATTGCAGTATTATTCTGATAGGTTCCTTCAAGCAGGGATTAAATCCTTTTAGATAAATGCAGGTAATTTGATTTTAGCAATTGGATATATATAAGTATGGAATATTAACTATTTGCTTGCAGGGTTGTACAAGTTACATACCTATTCTTTCATGCCAAATAGTTTGAGTTTTTACCAAACAAACAGTTATTTATTTCATGATCATACTAACTATATATTCAATAAAGCACTAGTCTAGTGTTTTCATTATTACTTATACAAATTCACTTTAGATTTACTTAATTAGATTGCATTATTATTTTAGCATTACAATTTAGATCATTTAGAATTAACTTGTTATCTTTTTATCAATTTGTTAACTTGTACCATTATCAATAGTTAGATTAATTCTGATCTTTATTTGCTTTATTAATTAGAGGTTTACCCACCTAGGTCTGGCAGAGCCTGAAGTGAAGGGGTTTAGCCATATCTACCCCATGTCAGTTAGACAAAAATGTCAAGAGAGCCTGGCACCCTCTTAGGGTTAATGACTTGTGTTTTTGAGACCTAACACATACCTAGCTGTGGAACAACCTGGTAACTTATGGTTTGATTTCTCCTCTTCATGAATGTATCTTGTGTCTATGTGATTCAATAACTAAAGGTTCACTAAAATTAGAAGTATTCTTTTAAATTTCTTTAAATTTTATTATATATCATCTCCATAATTATGAATATCACACAATCAAAAGCAAATAAACATGAAATATGTAGATATCCCATAGGCAGTTGAAAATATAGAGTAAATTTTGAATGAAAGCATGTCAAATTGATAAATATCATGCAAATACAAATAAATATCCATGAGGAACACATAAATATTCACTTGCAGACACATCATTTAAATTAATATATAGTGTAGAAGAATGTGTAAGTTCATAATGATCAATGATCAAAAGAATTGATCAAACTTAAAAATATCACAGTAATCTTTAGAAATAGAGTAGAATTAACCTCTCTAAGGAGTGAATTTATAGAATACAGTGCAATACTGATCACCTAGGTGAATGTAAGACCCCTTGAAATGGAAAACAACATGTCACATCAACCTCTGAGCAATGTCAGATGATCATGGCCTGATCAACGGAGCCTTGGAATCATCAACTTATCTTAAGTTGATCATACTTTACAAGATAATGAAGGCTTCCATACATGTCTGGTATATCTACTACCTAGATATCGATGTAATATTGAATTCTTGGATCTAATGTTAACTACATATGGATGTGAGTCAATAACACACAATGGATACATGTCCACTGATTTCAGTCACATGTGGTTACCTTGGAAAGGAATACCTAACCAAATAAGGATAGATGTTGAACCTCACATGAAACATATGATCACTGAGTACAATAAAACCAATGAGATCATGTATGTAGATGTTGAACCCAGGGTCTATACCATCAAACCCCAGACCATCAAGATAGAGGAGATCCTCATGTATGATGGTCATGTTCATAATGACAATCTTCAGGATGATAGAATAATTATAGAGTCTGATTTTAGTTCTAAAAATGAGATAGAAGTGGATCACTTTAAGAACTTTGAAATGCACTTATCCAAAGAAATGCAACGTTGCCAATTGTTAAAAATGTCTGTTGAAGATGTTCTAATTGAGGGATGGTGTAGGTTACATGATGAAGCACATTCTGAAAAGACCTGTGATGCTTGCGTAGATATGATGGAGCTAGAACAAGCATTCAATGAGAAAGCATCATCATCATCCATGGTAAGATTTACGGATAGTGATAGTGATACTAATTCTTGTTTGTCAGTTGTAGGAACATAAGAAAGCACATATCATGATGAAAGTCCCATTCAAAGGATAGAAGAGATATTGGTTTGCAATGAGAGTAATTCTAAGAGTAACAAGAATATCACCCCAGGGACAAATTGTTTGGTTGAATTAGATTATGAAATATCTGATGAAGATAGAGACAATAATTTGACCAAGTTTGAGGAATTTTTATCAAAACAAATTTAGAAGATGATACAACAACACACTTCCCCACAAGATGTCTTAATTAAGGAATGGTGCAGGTTACACGAAGCACCACATTCAGAGACTACTTGTTCATTATGTTTGCATATTCTAGAAAAGTAGATGATGCCTTGTTCAAAAGATCTTCCTTTTGATGACAAAGAAGAAAAAATAAATATCAGCTTCACATCAGTCAGATAAGGTGAAGTTTGAGAAGATTGGAACACCAAAATTAAGATGGATATCAAGTGGTGTAGTTGCTAGAGCTAAAAAGAAAAGAGAAGCTCTAGACAAGCCTTTAATTGAAGATAAGCCATGGCTCCTTAGATTTGATGGATTCAAATCAAAACAAGGGGCTGGAGTAGGAATAGATCTTATTGATCTAGCTGGTAAATCCTACTTGGCAATCTTTAGATTACAATTCCCATGCACAAAAAATGTGACAGAATATGAAGCTCTGATTCATGGGATATTGTTTGCACTTAGAAAGAAAGTAAAGATTTTGCATGTCTATGGAGACTTAGAATTGGTAGTAAGACAAGTAAAAGGCATATATTCTTGTAATTACAAGAAGTTGTCTAATTATAGACATAGGGTATGGTATTTGATAGAAGATTTTGATGCATTTACCATCACCCATGTGCCTAGAGAACAAAATCATAGAGCAGATGCCTTGGCCCAAGCCACGAGTACTTTGGAACCATTATCCATATCTAGTTTGAACAGATTTTCAGTTGAATTAGTGTCAGTACACTCTGTACCAGATAATGTCATTAACATTAAAGTGTTTGATGAGGACCAACACATTTTAGACTTCATATCTAATAGAGATGTGTTTGATACACAAATCATAGATGAAAGAAATGTGGAAGATCATACTTGGGAAGAAGAAGAGATCATGGAGCTGCCCAATAATAAGATTCCTAAAGGAATGATAGAATTAGAAAGAGCATTTGGGGTAAGTGCAAGAAACTCGGTCCACATGTAGGGGAAGTCGCGCAAGGAAAGAAAATGCTGACAGCAACGGGTACCCATTTTCAAAGAAACGAGTACCCGTTTAGGAACCGGCGCCCAAACCTAAAACGGGTACCTATTTTAAAATAGGTACCCGTTTTGTTTTTTACTATTTTTAGAAACGGGTACCCATTATAGAACGCGTACCCATTTTTTTTTTTAATTTTTTAGAACGGGTACCCGTTTTGTTTTTTATTGTTTTCTAGAACAGGTACCCATTTTACTCGTTTATAAAATTTTGAATTTCACACCCACGCTTTTGGTTTCGTTTGAGGCTCGAGAAAGGCATGGGTAGCCAACCTTGAGCCTTGGACCTGCAAGTATTTCTCTAAGTACAAAACCAAAGGAAAGACTGACTTCACCTGTATGGCTGATGACATTTTTTTCTAATTTTTTTTACAAAATTAAAACCCATTACAGATCATAGTGTCTAGTTTTCAAATATGTAATTTTTTTTTGGATTAGACTTGTTTTTCTATTTATCATTAAATTTATGAGCAAATTAGTCCAAAAACTTGAAATGACAGGTGTTTGTATTTTTTTAATAACTTTTAATTTTTAAATTTTAAAAAAAATAAAATTATATGTCATCAATCTACACGTCATTCTTTACACAATGAAAAAAAAAATTAATTTTATGATTTTTTTTGCTCAAATTATGTTGGCCATACACGAGGGGTTTTCAAAAGTAGCAATTAGGCCTAATAAAAAATTAATTAAAAAAATTATTTGGAAAAAAATTATAAAAAAATATCCTCATCAAACTTCACTGTACTACACATCATTTCCCAAAAGGATTTTGAAAATAATTTTATTTAGGTCAAATTATGTTGGCCGTACACGTGCATGGTATGGTTAAAAAAAAGTGACTTTTAAATAGTGGTTTTTAGAAATGCCTATTGAAAATCAATTTGTATCATCTGGGTATTGAAAAAAATTACATATTTGGAAACTAGACTCCGAGTACTACATTTTATATTTAGTGACTTTTTTAAAGATTCCATCTCTAAGTGCTTCAAATTTTAAGGTCAAATGTGACAAATTCTGAGAATTAGGGAAAACACTTCCACTTTTTGGCCAAAAAGTGGACCCAACTTCTTGCACTGACCCTTTGATTTAGATAACATGCTGAAATAGAAAGATCTTCCTAAAGCAGATGGAGGAGAATATTCACTAGTCAACATAGGATGTGATGAAGAAAAAAGAAATGTCCTAATTGGAAAGGTGTGTATAGAGGAAAAAATGATAGGGATAACCCAAGCACTTAAATATTATATTCATGTTATTACCTGGACATATGATGAGTTGAAAACTTATGATACCTCAATAATCACTCATACTATACCATTAAAGCTAGATGTCAAGCCCTTTAGACAAAATTAGAGACCTATTAATGTTTTATTGGAGCCCATCATTTTTTAAGAAGTGAAGAAATTGCTTAATGCCAGAATCATATTCCCTATGAGACATTCTACATGGGTGGCTAACTTGGTCCCTATAAGGAAGAAGAATGGTGAGATTAGGTTGTGTGTAGACTTCAGGTATTTAAATAGAGCTTCTAAAAAAAACAATTATCCTTTGCCTTCATTTGATGAGGTCTTGTAGATAGTAAATGGTGTAAAGATGATGTCATTTTTAGATGGTTTTTCAGGTTACAACCAAGTGATGGTAGATAAGATAGACAGATTGAAGACAACATTCACCACTAAGTGGGGAATATTTTCTTATAGGTGCATGCCCTTTGGCTTGATAAATGTTGGGGCCACCTTTCAATGAGCAATGGATATAGCCTTCAAGGGGTTAATTGGTAAATGCATAGTCATATACATGGATGACTTGACAATTTTCTCTAAAGAAAGAGGGAATCATGTAGAAAACTATAGGAAAGTACTAAAGAAGTGTGAACATTATGGAATATCCCTAAACCCTAAGAAATGTATATTTGGGGTAACCGCAAGGAAGTTATTAGGTCACCTGATTATAGAAAATGGGATCATCATTGACCTTACAAGAGTAGAATCAATCATGAAGATACAACTTCCTAGGAGTAAGAAAGAGCTCAAATCTTATTTTGGTAAGATCAATTTCATTAGAAAATTCATTACTAGTTTTGCAGAGATTGTTAGACCATTGAATGCAATGCTCAAGAAGGATGCTAAAATTGAGTGTACACCTGAAGCCAGAGTAGCTTTTAAAGATATCAAAAAAGATATATCTAATGCTCCTATTCTGATTAGTCCAAACTATACCAATTTTTTTTACATATACTCATTTGCTTCAGAGCATACGTTTGCAGTAATACTAACACAAAGAAATGAGGCTAAAGAAGAAAAGCCTATAGCTTTCATGAGTTGCCCTTTCAGGGATGCAGAGCTTAGATATATAGATGTTGAAAGATAGACAGTTGCTCTAGTTTGACTGGTCAAGAAGTTTAGACATTACATCTTTAGAAGTAAGGTAATTGCCATAGTACCAAATGCAACAGTAAAGATGCTTTTCATGCAAAGTGAACCAAGTGAGAAGAAAGCCAAATGGATAACCATCCTCCAAGAATATGATATTGACATAACACCCATGAAATTATTAAGAGGACAAGCCCTGAGCTAGATGATATTAGAAATTGATCCTAACATCATGAGCCAACAATATGTTATAAATACAAAGGAAACTAGAGAATGGCATTAGATATCAGGCATATCTTGATTACTGGAAGATGTCCTCCAAAGTTATACACCTCACAAAGGAGAGCCTTGAAGATAAGATCACAAAAATACATGATAAAAGGAGGAATTCTTTTCAACAAGAACTATGAAGAAATATATCTTAGATTCCTAGAAAGGAAAGAAGTAGACAAGGTGTTAATAGAATTACATGATAAGTTTGGAACCGCACACGGGTCGTACTTTGCTACTACTCATGCTATCCTTAGAGAAGGGTATTACTGGCCCACTATTTTTAAAGATTCTACTAAACACATCAAATGTTGACATATGTGTCAGGTTGCTGCAAATAGAGAAAGATATGCTACTAAGCCCTTGCAACCAGTGATGGAGATGCGCCCATTTTCTCAATGGGGCATGGATTTCATAGGACCCAACAATCTTCCATCATCCTCAGGCCACAGGTATGTGTTGACTATTACTGATTATTACACCAAGTGGACTGAAGCTATTAGTAGTAATACATGTAATGCTAAGGATGTGATCAAGTTCTTGGAAGGCAACATAGTAACCAGGTATGGAGTTCCTTATGCTTTAGTATGTGATAATGGATCTGCCTTTGCATCAATAAGATTATCAAGTTGGGCTTTTGACCATGGAATCATTTTGAAGTTTTTTTCAAATTACTATCCTCAAGGGAATGGACTAGCAGAGTCTACAAATAAGAACTTGTTGAACATCATAAAGAAATTGATAGAGAAAAACCCAAGGGAGTGGAACACCCTATTAAAATACGCATTATGGGTAGATAGAACTAGGATGAAAGCTACATTAAGAAACTCTCCTTATCACTTAGTATATGGGGTGGATCCTATCCTCCTTGTTAACCTAAAGATCCCCACATTGCAGTTTGTACAAGAGTATCTAGGTATAGACAATAAACAAGAAGTTGGGTTACTTAAGTTAATGCATCTAGAAGAAAAAAGAAATAGGGCAATTGACTAATTTTCTAAGCATCAAGCTATTGTCAAATGCTAGTTTGACAAAAGAGCCAGAGTTAAGGCTTTTAGAATTTTAGATTTAGTCCTTATGTGGGATAAAACACATGAAAGGAAAGGGGATCATGGTAAATTTGATAAACTTTGGATAGGTCCTTTTCAAATTTCAAAAATCTTAGGAGACAGTACCTACAGCCTCAAGATTTTAACCAGTGAGGATGTCCCATTACCAGCTAATGCACAGTTCCTCAAGCATTATTTTCAAGCCTGAAATAATGTCATGTAGGTCAAATGTATTATAATGTGCATATTGTATAGTTGTCTATATAGTTTTGTTTTGCTTGTTTGTTTTCCTATTGAGTTTTACTTTGGTTAGTGAAGATGGTGCAACTTATCACCCTAAGCAAATAACCAAGTTGTTAGGATTCAAGTGGTGAGGACAAATTCCTATATAGGTTATGACTCATTTTGAGGAGTATCGCTGATTAGGTCTGTGATATCCTTTTCATCATGGTGCATTTTCTTAACTAAAGTGATTTTTCACAATGACTCACCTAATAGCCTTGGGTTTGTGGATCACATAAGTATAGGTGTTAAGTGAAAAATCTAAAGGGACTCCCTTGCTACCAATGCAATCTCCAACCTAAATCAGCAAGTGACCATGCCTTGCACATTAATCTTAGATGATGATATCATATGAACAAAAGGAATAAATATTGAAAATCCAGAAGGAATAAAATTAGGCCATCTAAGTAACTCCACCGAGATTATAGATGCCTACAAGCAGTGGGGCTCTATTTAGGGGGATTGTATAGATAACCTTGTCGGGGCTACAGACACCTGCTAGTAGCAAGGCTCTATCTAGGTTGGTTATGAGGGATGATCCCAAAATCTGTAGCTTAACATTAGTTACTCATGCTTTCAACTTATTTTCAACATGAGGATAATTAATCATTTGCACACACCTGATCTTTTTCTAGCATTGTTGCAATAATGAAAATCCTATCATTCAGAAAGATCACAATACTTATGCTTAGAGAGAGTTAAAATGCTATGTTAGAATGTGATCACATCACTTGAATCATTGGAATTTGGTTATTTTATTTGGTGGCAGGTTGTTGTGTGGTTACAAAAGACACCCCATTTTGCCTTAACAAAACAAGGACCCAACTTTTCTTTCTACTTGTGGCTTAGTTTTTTTCTACTTTGGGCAGTTTGGTAAAATCATTCATGCATGTAACCTTGTAAGAGGGTGGATTTTCCACTATGATGAAATTAGTTGTCAAGGTTGGTAGTTCCCATTATTAAGTTCATGGTTGGAAAGTAGACAAAATTACAAGCAGATTTATCTTTTAGATCACCCCAAAATTGTCTAAGATAAGAAACTTATATTGAGTCAAAGTTTAGTCAAACCTAATATCACGGGTGGGGGGTCATATTTCTAACATCATTCATATCTAATAAGATCACCCAGATATAGGATCATCACCTGATAATCACCAGGTGTGTGATACATGGACGTCAAATTTAAATAAGGGTGGATACCTACCTATCAAAGGACTTCGCATATCCTACAGAGGGTCATATTTCTAACATCAGTCATCTTATGAATATCACCTCTTCGCAAATATCACCCTATGTCAAAATGATGATGACATCATCTAATTCCCATGAATGAAGGAAATCACCCTGATGATGACATCATCATTCCATCTAAACCATGGGGGGTATATATCTAGTATCCATCATATTCCTTAATATGATGATGACGTCATTAAAACATGATAATTAAATAACGTCGCTAACATGATGATGTCACCCCAATCTTTTCCAAGGAAAAGGAGGGGTCCTATTTTAGATACCCCTGTTCTTAGTTCCATGACCTAATATACACCATGGTCAAATGTTGACCATATCACTTGATCCTTTGCACTCAGTTATCCTGCACAAAAGCGAGGGGGTCATATTATTCGAAGGGGTCATATTTCTAAATATCCCCTGATTTTTCTAAGATCAACCCCCTTTAACATTAAATGCAATTAAATATGGTAGGTGAACTCCTGCCAATTAGAAATACAAATTGAACACTTGGCTACATCTATGGATTTCATGCAAATGATCGGTGGATTTAATCAAGACAATGCATTTTTACCCTAATTTTTCATATTGATTTGTTTTAAAGGTAAAACTCAAAGGTCATTTTCATTCACCTTGTAATAAATCAAGAAATTATAGAGCTTTGAAGTCAAACCCTCAATAGTTACTTGTCAATGGATCAAATCCTTCAATATAACAAAACAAGTGATCTTACGCATTTATAGTCTTTCCCCATAATCACACATCTAATCCAAAAGAAAGCATTGTCAAGTAAGTAATTGTAAACCCTCTCATTGTCATTTTCTATAATTCCAAGTAGAGTATTTGTCTTTACTAGGTTATGGTCTTGTGATAATATGTAGAAAGGTAAAATAAGGCATAATATACAAAATATACATGATGGAGGTACATGACGTCATAAGAATGCATATGGACACTGTAGGGTAAAATATATCATGTTTATTGTAGGAATCCATGGCAGATCTCAGGAGAAATAGGTCTAACATGGAGTTCCTCAAGCCCATGTTTGTGCAACTTGACAGAGTAGAATTCAAATACAGAGTCATTGGTGATACACACCAAGGGGATACATACCTGGTAGTACGGTTGACAAGATTGGACAATGATAAGGATAATCCCATTCTAGATGGGGTGTTTGTCTTAGGTATGTGGCATGCAGCTTGTTTTCTTTATGCTATGGATGCTTTGAAATTGGTAGTGGAGTGTACAAAAAGTTACAACCCTGAAACCAAGTGAGTAGAGAAGCATGGAAGGCTATACGCCAACTATTTAGTCAAGGGCATTACTATAACTTTCAATTTGCCAGTTGGGAAAAAGATAGTAAATGTGGACCTACGTAAACTAGAAATAGAGTATAACAATAACAAGATGAAAGCGAGGAAGAGGATGTACCAATGGAGATCAAAGAGTAGTACATATACTGCCTTAGTGAAGCTACCTATGCATTTTGTACAATTTTGATTTTGATGATGAGTACCAATATATGATTGCTCTGCTAATTAAGATGACTGGTAGGCCTCATGCTAGAAATTCTTGAGAATTAGATGTTTAAGATCATCCAGATGGTCTTATATGCAGACAACCAACCCCTATGGGCTAACATAATGAGTGACTCATTGGATGAGGGAATGAGGAGCCTGGGAGGACAAACATGTTTATTCTACATGACTTCATATGTGGTGTACTCCTGTGCATATAATGGAATATTTGATGCTTTGGAAATAGTAGGTAAGGTTGGTGGTGATGCTGATGATGCACACATATGGGATCATTATCCCCAATTGCAAAGGAAAGTATACCTCCAGGACTATAAACTAGTAAATGATGCATTCTCCATGCATTTGGTCAGAACTATGGAGGAGGATAGGACTAAAAGGATGAGCATGGAAGCTCAAGAAATTATCTATTGACATGGAACATGGTTTATCCAATTTGCCACTTTTTCATATATTAGGATTGAGGGATTTGAGGGGAAGCCTCTTATGTTGCCAAGATACCACACTGATTGGGTCATCTTGATGGAATTTGTTAGGTAGGTATCTACCATAGTTGAAGCCTATAAGGCATAGAAGAAGATACCTCTAGTTTTGTTTCTAGTATCCATGGGCTGGTATATGTGCCCAAATTCAGAGTATAAAACATGTCATCAGGGGATTGAAACTAATTTATCTACAACATTTTCCTCTGGCCAAATCATATGATCCTTATGGTAGGATACAAAAGGTACTAGGAAAACAAATACATCAAAAGAATCTATAGGAATTTTGGACTGATTGTGTTGATGAGGCTGAGGTGAGAAGAAGAAAATATCAAAGACTCACCTTGAATCAGATCAAAACCTTTGACTATATTCTGATGCCAACACAACTATGTAACAATGATGGGAAAATCATGTTTAATGAATATGAAGACAAAAAGGTGCATAGTGACACCATATTAGCCCCAGATCTTACACAACAAGAGGATATATATCCTTAGATCAGCTAATGAATGGGGTGATCCAGCTAACCCAGGCTTGGGTAGATTGAAAGATAGCCAAACTAAAGAAAAGGGGCATTGCCCTTACAATTGATACTAATAAGAAGAGACAAGAAGTGTCTGATGAGGAATACAATGATTTTCTCACTGAAAAAAGAAATTCCAATGGGGAAAGATTGCCTGCAAAAAAAACAAAATAGGATCCCCCCTAAGGGTAAGAAAGGTGAAAATGAACCAAAGGGAGTGATAATAGAAAGGGTTGCCACTACAACTGTAGGTGCATCTACATTGGCTTAGGCATCTACATCATCGACATAGCCTCTAACAAAAGAACCAAAATCTAAGAGAATTTTAAAGTCTACTGTTGAAATTATAGAGATGCAGGTGGAAGGCCAGATCCTGCAACATGAAGTGGAAGAGGGAAACCCATTGGAAGAAGAACAATTAAATAAAGAACCTGAAGATGATGACTTTCTGATAGCAAGAAAAAAGAGGAGGGGGATGCCATTGAAGTCACCACCTAAGAAACAAAGAATATCCATGAGGAGAGATGTCCATGCTGACCCCATCATGTTGAGAGGAGTAGGTGGTGAAGTTTTTAGGAAGGACCTATAGTATGATGTTCCTCTTCCCACAATAATTAAATTTAACACTAAGAAAGTGGAGGAGCAAACAAGAGAAATGCTCAAGACAAGTAAGGGGGTTCCTTTCTCTTTAGATGATATAGTAGACTTATCTAATGATGCGGTGGTTCAAGAGGTGACCGCTCAACAAATGGAAACTCTAGTTGCCAACACTCGAGTGACTCCTCATGGAACTCCATTAGCTGAGATGAGGGTGTTGGAAGAAGTAAAGAAAACAAAGAAAATGAAAGAAGGTACCCTAGAAAGAGAAGCCCAACAGATAGGGCCAGATAGTTTGGTTGAGCAAGTTACTAGACTTGCAGCCATAGACTTAATGTACAGAGGTGATATAAGCCCAAGAAAAGATGAGGATGCACCCAAGGAACCTAAGAGGACTAGAGTGTCAGAGCATATGGAGAAGGATAGTACGGCTCTTGATCAAGGTCATCAACAACATGAGACACACACAGAACCAAAAATATCAAAAGTCCAACAGAAGAGTGGGGATGATTAGGATATATTAGACATTGGTGTTGCTCAAGCTCAGGGAGGTTCATCATTACCTCAGGATAAAGAACATCAAGGGATGTTACTCAGAGAAGTCCCAAGAACAGAAGAGAAATTAGGTCAGGAAGACCCCAAGCCACAAGATATCAATGCACCAGGTGGAGAATAGGAAATGACCCATGATCATGGTGATCCTCAAGGGCATAATACAAAGGCCTCCCAAGAGATTAATTTGCCACAAGATGAGAAGGATAACAATGAAGCTAAAAATCCAAAGAAGGAGCACAGAATGAAGCACAAGATCAAAATGTAGAAATTCCAAAAGATCCTCCTTTGCTGAAGGTAACCCCTCAACAAGAAGAACTCTAACAAGATCTGCCTCATGATGAGCTACGTGAGGATGAAATCAAGAAGGTGCCTTCTCCACAAATGATAGAAGCTAATACTAGGGAGCTGGACACCCATGATATAAACAGGGGCCACCAAGATCTAGAGGTGATGTACATCATTGGCTAGGAAAAGAAATATATATAGAACAAATGTCAGAAGTTCAAGAGTTTGATGTCTCTACCCTATTTGTTGAGAACATGATGAAACCAAGGAGGAAGGCTAGATTAACATCTTCTATAAAAAGAGATCCTACCATGGGCAGAAGAACCACACAGATAGCCCTTCCCACAGTTCATAAGGAAAAAGGCAAAATAAGCTTGGAGGAATTCCAAATTACAAATGTTGATCTAGGTTTCGCCAATGAAGACCAAGAAGGTCAAGAGGGGAAGGATATTATTGATTCCTTAATTGAAAGGGAGAAGAAGGAAAAGGAGAAAATAAAGTACATAAGGAGCACATTGCTCAATTGCATTATTTCATAAAAGGGATAATTAACCCTGATCATACACTAGTTGATCCTATAGTCCCATTGACTGTCATATCACAAGAGGAGGTTACCAAATTGGAGCTGATGAAACATGAAGCAATGGTGATGGAAAAATGGATGTTTTCAGCACTCACTGGGGCTAAAGATGTATTGAGAACCTCTCTGTAGAGGTGGAATTCTTTAAGTAGCCTAAAGAGGAAGGTGGACAAAGTACAGAATGACACAAGAAGATAGCCATTTCAATTGGAAAAGGACCTAAGTGCTCTGAGTGAGATGAAGAGAATTAATTCAGAAATTCTGATAAGTAATAATGCATTAGATAATAATACTTCCCTACTAACAAGTATATGTTATGAAGATATTAGGTTTGAGTGTGATGTGTTGAAGAAGTGCAGCAACAAGCTCAAGAATATTAGTGTCAAACTACATAGCATGATGGCATACGAGGCAGCAATCCTGGAGGCCTTGGAAGGGAAAATAGAAGGTAAAATTGAGAATCAAGATGTAGATTTTTCTATTAAGGCTCTGCATGATAATTTTAAGCCAGTACCAGATGACCCTCTCACCCACTTGACCGAAGAGGTAATGAATAGAATTATGAGAATAAAGGTTAAAGTGGAGAAATACAATGTGACATTAAATAGTAGGAAACTCAAAATGGAAGCTCTCAAGGGTAAGTTCCAATCTCATAAACATGCAATAGCAAAAGCTAAAATCTAGGATGGGGGAGAGGTTGATAAAATAGTGCAAGCATATGAACATATCAAGACGGCAGTAAAGGTCCACATAAAAGAGAATGTGTATCAGAGTGATAGTGATAATGAAAGTGATGAAGATGAGGATAATGATGAGCAAGAAGAAAATGAAGAAGAGGGACATTAAGAGTAAAAGTAGATGCATCACTAAGTGAAAATATGCATGGGATACTTATAAATAGTGAGTCATACAGATGGTTGCCAGTTGGCAACCTATACCACAAGAGAAAAGTTGACTAAGTCATAGGAGAATTGTCAAGTATTGATCTAAATTGATAAATCCTGACAGTTGGTCAATTGTAACTACCTCCTCAACTTATTCTATAAAAGGTGTAGGGGTGCAATCTTTTAGTCATTCGAAACTTAATTGAAATCTAATTGTTGAAGAATTCAAGACTTATTTCAAAGTTATTGTGAATATACATGTTTTGCATACTTAATGAAAGAGAAGCTATTCTAATTACAAATCATTGTAAATCTTGAGTAATCTATGATTGGAATCTGGATATATGCATTGATTAGCTGCGTCCCTTGGAGTGCTTTTTAGTTTACATATATTGTTTTCATTCCTTGTTCCTTTGAAGTTAGCATCAACCATACCTAGCTATGGAACAACCTGGTGACTTATGGTTTGATTTCTCCTCTCCATGAATGTATCTTGTGTGTATGTGATTCAATAACTAAAGGTTCACTAAAAGTAGAAGTATTCTTTTAAATTTCTCTAAATTTTATTACAGGTCATCTCCATAATTGCAAATAACACACAATCAAAAGCAAATAAACATGAAATATGCAGATATCCCGTAGGCAATTGAAAATACAGAGCAAATTTTGAATGAAAGCATGTCAAATTGATAAATATCATGCAAATTAAGATAAATATCCATGAGGAACATATAAATATCCACTTGCAGACACATCATTTAAATGAATATACAGTGTAGAAGAATGTGTAAGTTCATAATGATCAATGATCAGAAGAATTGATCAAACTTACAAATATCACAGTAATCTTTGGAAATAGAGTAGAATTAACCTCTCTGAGGAGTGAATTTACATAATAAAGTGCAATATTGATCACCTAGGTGAATGTAAGACCCCTTGAAAGGGAAAACAACATGTCACATCAACCTCTAAGTAACGTCAAACGATCATGACCTGATCAACGGAGCCTTGGAGTCATCAACTTATCTTAAGCTAATCATATTTTACAAGATAATGAAGGTTTGTTGTGCAAATTTTTATGCATGTTGTTATGATTGATAATCATCATCAACAACTACCAAAAGGTTGAACTGAGATAACAACATCTAATCCATGCCAATGTTCAATTCCATTAAAGCACAAAAACACCTCTGCTTTACTTTGCTATCTTACTTTAGTTTATCATTGCATCTTTGCACTTGGATACATTTTAATGACTCAATTACAAGTATTTATACACTACATCAACCTCAGAATGATTATCAAAGTTAGTATTACAATCATCAACCGTTGGAACTGTTGACTTTTTCCCAGACTGGATGCTTATTCCCAGATTTCCCTACAAGGTAGCCATCAGTGATCAACAAGATCTCTGGGCCAGGGGCCAACAGTGTAGGAGATAGACTCTATATTTTATCTCCTCTTCTTCTTCAGGCTCTGCAAGACCTAGGGGGTATTCCCTACTCAACATCCATGAGGATATGCATACAAGGCTGGGATGCTGACAGAAAGCAGATAAGTCCTCCTGTAAGTAGACCAAAACTGAAAGATAAGAGCAAAGGGGCTAGCTTTGGGCCTATTTGCAGTTGTAGACAGAGGACTGAGGATCCTAAAACTAATTCTAATGTCCTAAAGATTGTTTTAGATTTAGATTTTGATTTTAAGTTTGGATGCAAAGCTGGACATGGTTGTAACTCAAACACAAAGCAAGATTGGTGCCTATCCAGGGCCTGGAGTCAGTAGACATACACCTGTGAATGATCAGCATGAACAGCTAAAACTAGATTTCAGGGGGATATATGTGATACCTGCCTTACAGATATCTCCCAATACAGAGTGTTAAGTTATCTCTACTTATGGCATCCCTACTGCAGTATACCCTTCCCAATGTTCAACCTGAAAATAGTTTAATCTACCCCTTGAGCAGAAGTTAAAAGATCAGACATTCAACATAGGAATTCTATGTTCTAGAGTCTCAAATATTGCTTAAATATCCAGACTCAGAAGAAAGATACATGCAATACTGGAGACAGAATTAACAAAACACATGCTAAGATAGCATTTCTCATATAAGATTAATCATGAAATCAGTGGGTTCATGCCAAAACATACAACAAGGGATACATAAACTCACAGGTTAAGCTGTACAGAGCAACCAGATCAGCTTGTTTTGAATTACAGAGCCAAAAATCTTCAACTTTCAACAACCAAAAATGAGTAACACTTCCTGCTTATAACAGCCAGGTAGTGTACCATAGCAATTAATTACATGGTTGACCAAAAATCCTGCCAGATACACAGTATCAGAAAAATGGTGCTCAACGCATTACCAGATTGGCGCCCAAACATGAATGCAGTAGGTAGGGGAGGAGACAAGAAGAAATCTCGAGCCTTGCGCCGCCGCCTAGGGATCCAGATCTTCAATCGGGTATTAGATCCGTCCATACCTCTGCAACCTTCGCCATTAATGGCGCACCAACCCGCGGCCTTGGGAAAAACATCAACTGTGCATCGCAACCATTTCCCGCCAAGATTCATCGTCATGATATTTCAAAATATGCAGGGTCAAATTATCCCACATGCACCTCGCGGTGACCTTTTCAACACTTTATATACTAGGCCACGAGCATATATGATGTCGGTGCTTTTGCTCCTGACGACACTAGTATAAGACTTCATCATCATCCTCCAACAGCATGATATCCTATTGCTTGAAAAATCACCCTGACGTCAGCATCATCATCGCAATATCACCTGCATGATAATCGCCTTCATCGGCACAACCTGATCCATCGGAGGAAGATCCTCCTGCTTAGCCGATACCAAAAGTCTGGCCGATGAACATCCTGATGACGTCATCATCATATCCTGCCTACTGCGCACCTCCTCATATCCGGATGACGTCATCATCATATCGACATCAGGATGATATTCGGAAGATAACCGGATATTTGCAAATATCATCCTGATGCACAAATATCATGCTGCACTGTAGCTCCACTATAAGATCGGGGTGATAGATGAATATGCCAGATATTTGAAAAGATCACCCCCCACTAAATAATGCACGAAGCCGACAGGCGGATATCTCCTTGATATCAGCATCATCAGGATGATAAAACAATGAACATGAAGTGATACAACAACATCAGGATGATATTGACTAAGATCATCCTGACGTCCAAAATATGACCACGATAAAAATCGGGTCACACTTAGAACTTTACAGCAACATCATCAGGATGATCTTAACAAAGATCACCCGATGTTAAAATATCACCCCGCGAAAGATCATGCAGGCAGAAAATATGATGACCCTCGCAAGCAACATGACGATAACTGGAAATATGATCATGATGATGACGACCCTTAAGAAAAAACAAGTCAGGTCGAACAACTCAGAAAATAACCCCCTCGGAAGATCGGGGTGATATCATCATCATAAAAGGGCAGGGTGATAATTGGGAGATCACCGGATATTTGAAAAATCACCCTCCGCAAGAAAATTAAGGCACATTGTAGCTCATCAGCAGGATCGGGATGATATCCAAACATCACCCGATATTGAAATATGATGATCCTGATGAAAAACAAGTCGACAGAAAACATGATGATGCGGACCATCATCGAAGACAATATGATGATGATGATCTCCTCCTCAAAGAAAATATGATGATGCAGCTGAAAAATGCTGAGGAGGTCCAACACTTAGGAAAATGGGCAAGAAGATATAGGGTTCAAATGAAGAAACCCCCTAAACATGAAAAATCAACCTCCAGGTCAAAATGAGTGCTAACACTGGCTCCGAATGGGGACGTGCAGGTGAAAACTTGCAGCGAGAACCAGATCTCCGGGCAGACCAGGCAAAAAAAACCAAAAAGCATGAACTGCACAAGACATTTACACTACATACATGTTTTTTACAAATGTGCACAGCGACAAGTCATTTATGCAAAATAGAACTTAAGGAATTGGCCATGCACAGGCAATTCCAGAACTTCACCATCTAGGGCCTGGAGGAAATAAGAATCCTCCCCATGAGCACTGCAAATTTGATATGGACCCATCCATAAGGGTTCAAGTTTACCATGTTTACCCTTTTCTTGACCTTTTACATTCCAAATGAGTACCAGATCATTGACTTGAAACTTCCTTTTTATAGCTCTCCTGTCAAACTGATATTTCACATCTTGTTGTCTTTTGAGATTGATCTGGTGGGCTTTCCTTCTGTTTTCATCCAGTGCAACCAGCTGGTTCACCCTTTCTGTCATGGAGTCTTCAATCTCCTCATCATTTTCCTGGATGAATCTGTAAACTGGTAGGAGATTTTTTATGGGCAATCTGGCTGATGCACCATATACTAGCTCAAAAGGTGACGTCCCAGTAGCCCTTTTTACTGTCACTCTATCAGCCCATATTGCTAAGTTCAATTTTGAGTCCCAAGCTCTCTTATTCTTGTCCAATATCCTCTTGATAATTTTCATGATGCTTTTATTGCTTGATTCTGCTTGACCATTCCCTTGTGGGTGATATGGTGATGTATATGATAGATTTATCCCATACCTGTTGCAAAAATCAACAAATTCACCTGATCTGAAGCACATAGCATTATCAGTGACTATCTTGAATGGTACTCCAAACCTGATGATAATATTTTCTAGCATGAAATCTGTCACCACCTTACTTGTAGCTCTCTTAGTTGGAATGGCCTCAATCCATTTGGTAAAGTAATCAGTTGCCACCAAAATCCAACTGTGTCCCCCACTTGATTTGTCTGCAATTTCCCCTATGAAGTCAATTCCCCATTGCTGAAATGGAGCATCCACAGTTACAGTTCCGAGGGGTAAAGCACCATCATATTTCAGCTTTCCTGACAATCTTTGGCAAGGGTCACACTTCCTTACTAAATTTTGTGCATCTGAAAAGAGAGTGGGCCACCAATATCCTGCTCTGAGAATTTTATGAGCTGTTGTTTGGGCAGTATAATGTCCACCACACAATCCTTTATGCATATCAATCAAAACATTGTTAGCCATATCCTCATCCACACATCTCAGCAGCACACCATCAGGGTTTTTCCAGTATAGCTCACCTTGAACAATAACATACCTGATTGCATGTAACTTTAAAGTCCTCTTTTGACTGTCACTGAAATGGGAAGGACAATTCAGATTTTGCAAGTAGTAGATAATATCCTTGTACCATTCAGATCCTGATACATTTACACTCTCATTTTGGACTGCATTAACTTGGCATGCTTCCAAGTTTGACTGTGCCATCATCTTGGCTAATCCTTGTCCTCTTATCAACTTGGTAACTTGTATGTCTATGTTAAACTCTTGCAGTTTGTTTATCCATCTGCACCTTCATCCAGTCACCTCCTGCTGAGTGAATATGTCTTTAACTGCTGCATGGGGTACATATGCAATTATATGTGATCCTACCAGGTAAGGTCTGAAACTTTTGATGGCTCTGACTAGTGCATATGCCTGTTTTTCCATAATATCATACTTCAACTCAGAGGCCTGCAAGGACATACTGAAGAAAGCTATGGGCTGTTCAAAACCATCTTCATTTTTTTGTAGCAAACAAGCAGCAACAGTATGAAAAGAAGCAAATGAAAATACTTGGAATGGCCTAGAAAAATTAGGAGATTTAAGAACAGGGGCCATCTTGATTGCCTCTTTGATACTCTGAAATGATTCTATTGCTTCACTTTCCCAGTGGACAGTTGCATCCTTCTTCATCATCTTGGAAATGTTCCTTGTGGTTTCTGCAAAGTTGGGAACAAATCTCCTAACAAAATTTATCTGTCCAAAGAAGGACTGAACTCCTTTTACAGTTTTTGGCATTTGAATTCTGTCAATAGCAGCCACTCTCTCTGGATCTATCCTGACTCCATCCTTGGAAACAATATGTCCCAGGAGCTTTCCTTCAACTACCCCAAAGGCACACTTCTTTGGATTTAAAGAAATACCATACTCTAGTGCTCTTATGAAAATCTGCTCCAGATGCAAACAATGCTGCTCTTCTTTCTTTGAGTAAGCAGTCAAGTCATCCTGATATACAGCCAGGATTGAATCAATCAACCCTGCAAAAGCAACATCCATTGCTCTTTGAAATGTAGCACCTGCATTGGTTAGTCCGAAGGGCATTCTAACATACACATAAGTTCCCCATGGAGTGGTAAAGGTGGTCTTATACTGTTCTGATTCCTTTACCTTCACCTGATTATAACCTGAAAATCCATCCATCATGGATAAGAGTTCACAACCAGTCACTCTCTGCAACATAGCTTCCATATTAGGCAGTGGATAGTTATCCTTTAAAGAGGATACATTCAAGTTCCTGAAGTCAACACAAAGCCTAATATCACCATTCTTTTTTCTGACTGGGACAAGGTTAGACACCCAAGTTGAATGCCTGATTGGCACAATTATTCCAGCTTCCCTGAGCCTTTTGAGTTCTTCTTGCATCTTTGGAGCTAGGGTAGAATTAATAGGTCTTTGCCTTTGTCTAAATGGCTTAGCTCTAGGCTTCAATGGGATCTCATGCTGGAATAAATCTTCCCTATAGGCTTTTAGGTCCTCATATGACCAAGCAAAAACATGTTTATACTTTTTCAGTAATGCAATCAGCATACTCCTAATGTGTGGTTTGAGCTGCTTACCAATATATACCTTCTGAGGGGCCTGAGATGTCCCCAGATTTATCTCTTCTAAATCCTCCTTATCTGTGGGAGATGTCTTTGTGACCAATTTATCTCTACTGTCAAAAGCTCTTTCCAAAGCTACTAACCCTCTGGGGATTTTATTAGTCTTCAATTGAATTATCTCTTTTCCCACAAGAGTTTCTTTTCCATCTATAGTCTCTACAAAAGCTTGGAAATCAATTTCTTGATTCTCATATTCATCTATGCAGTGCAAAAATTTTAACAAGTCCCTATCATCATTAAACACTTGCCAACTGCATATATTTTCTGGTACTGTAGGCCTAATTTTAACTTCTACATTTGTAACATCTGACAGAGTGATGTCATCTGGCCTTATTGCAACATTGGCTAAGAAATCAGCCATAACATTTTTTGACCTCTCTACCCAGCCTATTGAAAATGCATAAAACAGTTCAATGGTATCCCAAACAGCATGCTTGTATTATTTCAACCTTTTATTTTTTGAAGCATACTTATCTCTAATTTGGGATACAATCAGCTCAGAATCCCCAAATACTCTTAGCATTTTGATTCCATGTTTGAGAGCAATATTTAGGCCTAAGAGTAAGGCCTCATATTCTGCAATGTTGTTTGTGCAAACAAACCTCAGCAAGAAAGAGAATTTGAGGAGCTTACCAGTTGGAGACAGGAAAACAACTCCAGCTCCAGAACCTTCTTTTGCACAAGCTCCATAAAAAAACATAGTCCACAAACCTTGCTGATCCAATTCTTCAATGCAGACATTTTTCTTTTTATCTTCTGTATCATCTGAGACAACCTTGAAGTTATCACAGTCAGTGTCTACAAAGCATACCTGTTCCTCTGCTTCTTGGTCTTCCACTGTCTCTGATGATCTTTGTTCTCTGATTAGCTTAACATCCCTGCCATTCATTGGAATCATGGCATATGACAGGTCCAACTGCATACTTCCACCAATTAGTGCTGCCCATCTTCTTGACAACAACATACCATACTGTGGCTTGATGTCAACCACTGTTATATTCATTTTATATCTCTTTTCAGGAAATGCTGCCAGTTTGAAATCTACATCCTTCATGATTCCAATAACTGGTACCTCTCTGGCATCCATAGCATAACATTTTCCACATGCCTTGTCAATTTTCAATCCAGCTTGTTGCATGATGGCCAAAGGCATGACATTTGTAGATGCTCCAGAGTCAAGCATACAATTTCTAATTATTTTTCCATTTATAACCAGGGAAACATAAAATGGTTCCACTTGTGAAGGACACTTTGTCATAGTCACTCCTAAATAGACTTCAGGAGCCTCATCTTCTTCATTACACATGACATGTTTCTCACCCTGGATCTGAACATTTTGTTTAGCTTGAAAGGGCACCCCTGAAATTAGGGATACTGTCCTATTCTTGATTTCTTCCACTTTCATGAGTTCCATAAGTGGAACAGAGACTTTTACCTGGGAGAGGACCTAAGCTATATCAAATGGAGCATAATTTTGTATAACAGCTGTAGCTTGCTCCACAATCTTGCTTTTATCTTGAACTAACTTAGCTTTTACTTTCATAGTTCCTTGATCATCATTCTTGTCTTGGGAACCTTTACCTTGATCTTCAGCCTGAGGGATTCTATTTTCTGGTCCTTGGGATTCATGACCTGTTCTATGTCTAAAATTCTGTTTATTATTACCCCACTGCCTTTTTTGTGATTCAATTCCTTTATGACCATGCACTAGCTGACCTGCAGAAATATCTTCTGGCTGATGTGGGCTGCCTACTTGATTTTTACCTCTGAGATTGTAGTTGCTTTTGACTTGAGCAACTGCTGCAGCTGTGAAGGCTCTAATTTCCTCATCAGAAGGTCGTTGTAAGTTACTCAGAAAATTGTGTGAGCTCTGAGCATACACATAGTTATCTTCATTATCTTCATCATATGGGAACTGTTGGCAGGCCTGAATTTGATGATCTGTATTCTCATCAGCATCATAAAGAGTGTATCCATTGCCTATGGACATCATATTAACATCATCATCTTGCGCATAATGTGGCTCATTGCATTCATTACAAGATGTAGCATTATCATACAAGGATTGAGCAATCATACACTGTAACTATGAATGTGGCATCTGGCAAATTATACACCATGGAGCATCATCAACAATATTTATAGCTTTCTTTAGAGGATCAGGAGTTTCTTTGACATGTTGAGCCCTCTGATTTGTGTGGTTACGTGGGAAAATAGGCTTACCATCATGCCAATTGGTATTATAAGGCATATCATGCAATGATGGCCTCTTTTCCTGCCTTTGATAGACTTGCCTATCAGGACCCATCCCTTTTTCACTTCTAGCTAATCTATAGCTTAGGTCCTTAACAACATTTGCCAATTTGTCTATCTTATCTTCAGGGGCAGATGTATTACCTTGAGTGTTCTGAGGCTTGTTTGGATTCTGTAGAATTTTTATATCATCCCTTCTATTTGTCTTGCCCAATGCTTTCCTGTTGTTTTCAATATTCACTGCAATTCTGAAAGCATCCCTGAGAGTAGCAGGACCTTTATCTCTTAATCCATATGCAGTTTTTGCATCAAAGGCATTGATATACAATATTATGCACATTGGTTCATTTGGCCTCATGTGATGTGGCAATTTGTTTAACACTTTAGTAAATCTTGCATTAAAATCTGCAACCTGCTCATTTGACCCTTTAGTGATACTGGTGAACTCATTTACAAAAAAGCTAGGGTCAGTTTTGTCACCATATTGCTCCTTGAACATCCTTTTAAAATCATCCCATGATGAAATACTCCTGTCAGGCAGATTCTTATACCATTCTCTTGCCTCATCTACTAAAGATTGCATGAATGACTTCATGAAAACATCCTCATGTTCAACCTCAAAGTTATCCATGACATTTTGAAAATCTTTTAGATGATCTTCTCTTGACACTGTGTTGTTTCCTGAAAATTTAGGCACTTGCAGCCTCAGATGCTTGTCAATGGGGTTAGGATACCCAGGAATACCATCAAACACCAGCTACCTGAATCTATCTAACTGCATGGGCTGTCTGTTTAACTGATTAACATTAACATTTCTGTTTGCATTCTGGTTTCTTACATTGTTCAGTGGTATCCTAGCATCATTCACATTTTGTCTCTCATCATTATGCTGATGTTGCACTTCATTTCTTTGCTGATGTCTCTGCACATTTGCATTCTCTAGGGTAGGAACTGAATCATTTTGGGCAGTTCTTAAGGCTTGCACTTTCTGCTTCATATCATCTCTGATTTTCATGGCTTGTAGATATTCTAGTTCTGCTCTTAGATTTCTGATTTCTTCAGCTAATTGTTCATCCTTAGGCATGGAGGTAGATGGTCTCATACCATTCTGGTCATCATCTTCATCATCCCTCAGAGACTCTGCCTCTTCAAACCTTTCACTAGTGTCTAAAAAAGGACGTTCTTGGAACACCTCTGACCTCATTCTCATACTACCACCCTGTTGCCTCTCATATGCCCCTTGGATATCAGCTTCTGCATTTGAAAAGTAAGGCACATGCTGTCCTGACGGCCTAGGGTTATCTTGCATATTATCACCTTTTTTGGGGGAACCCTCATGACTAACTGAGACAGCTCCCTTTCTTCTGTACATCATTCTTCTTGTTACTGGTAACTCTTTAAATAAAGGATTTTGTTGGGATCTTCTCCCCTGCATATAAATTTTACTTTGACCGGTTGGGAGATTACTTCAGAGTCGCCACCTATTACTAGGAATTGTTTTCTTTTGAAAACCAGGGTTCTTTCACAAAGTCCCCAGTAGAGTCACCAATTTCTGTTGACTTTTTCCCAGACTGGATGCTTATTCCCAGATTTCCCTACAAGGTAGCCATCAGTGATCAACAGGATCTCTGGGCCAGGGGCCAACAGTGTAGGAGATAGACTCTATATTTTATCTCCTCTTCTTCTTCAGGCTCTGCAAGACCTAGGGGGGTATTCCCTACTCAACATCCATGAGGATATGCATACAAGGCTAGGATGCTGACAGAAAGCAGATAAGTCCTCCTGTAAGTAGACCAAAACTGAAAGATAAGAGCAAAGGGGCTAGCTTTGGGCCTATTTGCAGTTGTAGACAGAGGACAGAGGATCCTAAAACTAATTCTAATGTCCTAAAGATTGTTTTAGATTTAGATTTTGATTTTAAGTTTGGATGCAAAGCTGGACATGGTTGTAACTCAAACACAAAGCAAGATTGGTGCCTATCCAGGGCCTAGAGTCAGTAGACATACACCTGTGAATGATCAGCATGAACAGCTAAAACTAGATTTCAGGGGGATATATGTGATACCTGCCTTACAGATATCTCCCAATACAGAGTGTTAAGTTATCTCTACTTATGGCATCCCTACTGCAGTATACCCTTCCCAATGTTCAACCTGAAAACAGTTTAATCTACCCCTTGAGCAGAAGTTAAAAGATCAGACATTCAACATAGGAATTCTATGTTCTAGAGTCTCAAATATTGCTTAAATATCCAGGCTCAGAAGAAAGATACATGCAATACTGGAGACAGAATTAACAAAACACATGCTAAGATAGCATTTCTCATATAAGATTAATCATGAAATCAGTGGGTTCATGCCAAAACATACAACAAGGGATACATAAACTCACAGGTTAAGCTATACAGAGCAACCAGATCAGCTTGTTTTGAATTACAGAGCCAAAAATCTTCAACTTTCAACAACCAAAAATGAGTAACACTTCCTGCTTATAACAGCCAGGTAGTGTACCATAGCAATTAATTACATGGTTGACCAAAAATCCTGCCAGATACACAGTATCAGAAAAATGGTGCTCAACTCATTACCAGATTGGTGCCCAAACATGAATGCAGTAGGTAGGGGAGGAGACAGGAAGAAATCTCGAGCCTTGCGCCGTCGCCTAGGGATCCAGATCTTCAATCGGGTATCAGATCCGTCCATACCTCTGCAACCTTCGCCATTAATGGCGTACCAACCCGCGGCCTTGGGAAAAACATCAACTGTGCATCGCAACCATTTTCTGCCAAGATTCATCGTCATGATATTTCAAAATATGCAGGGTCGAATTATCCCACATGCACCCCGCGGCGACCTTTTCAACACTTTATATACTAGGCCACGAGCATATATGATGTCGGTGCTTTTGCTCCTGACGACACTAGTATAAGACTTCATCATCATCCTCCAACAGCATGATATCCTGTTGCTTGAAAAATCACCCTGACGTCAGCATCATCATCGCAATATCACCTGCATGATAATCGCCTTCATCGGCACAACCTGATCCATCGGAGGAAGATCCTCCTGCTTAGCCGATACCAAAAGTCTGGCCGATGAACATCCTGATGACGTCATCGTCATATCCTGCCTACTGCGCACCTCCTCATATCCGGATGACGTCATCATCATATCGACATCAGGATGATATTCGGAAGATAACTGGATATTTAGAAATATCATCCTGATGCACAAATATCATGCTGCACTGTAGCTCCACTATAAGATCGGGGTGATAGATGAATATGCCAGATATTTGAAAAGATCACCCCCCACTAGATAATGCACGAAGCCGACAGGCGGATATCTCCTTGATATCAGCATCATCAGGATCTAGAGGTGGAACTCTAAATATCACCAGACTGATGCACTCTTGTGCATCTTAGATTTGAGAAGGAGTGATGATAACCCCTAACTTTTCTCTGAGATACTCAAAAGTATCCTTAGGTAGAGGCTTGGTGAAAATCTTTGCAATCTAATCTTTTGTGGACACATATTCAAACTTTACTTCATTCTCTGTCACTTTATCTCTCAAAAAGTGATACCTTATTGATATGTGCTTTGTTCTTGAGTGCATCACTAGATTCTTTGAAATGTTTATGGCACTTCTATTGTCACAAAAAGATTGCAATTGGATCTTCATTCACAACTCTTATATCCTTCAAAGTCTGCTTCATCCATATTATTTGAGTGCAACAACATGTTGCTACAATATACTTTGCTTCTACAGTTTACAAGGATATTGAATCTTGTTTCTTTCTCAGCCATGAAACTGATCTATTTCCTAAGAAGGTACCTCCACTTGTACTCTTTCTGTCATCAACATCTCTAGCCCAATCTACATCTGTATAAGAATTGAGAGTGAAATCATTGTTCTTTGGATACCATAAGCCATAATCTAGAGTACCTTTTAAATAACTTAGGATTCTCTTAACTGCCATCACATGTGATTCTCTTGGATCATCTTGAAACCTTGTAACAAGACAAACTGCATGCATAATGTCAAGTGTGGTTTGGGTTAGATAAATCAATCCTCTAATCATGGATCTATGTTTTTTCTTATCAGCCTTAGGTGATTCATCAGTTTTTCTCAACTTTCAACTAGTCACCATGGGAGTACATACCAGTTTTGAGTCTTCCATCCCAAACTTCTTCATCAACTCTTTCACATACTTATACTAAGATATGAAAATTCCTTTAACTAATTGATTAATTTGCAGTCCCAAAAAGAAATTCATTTCACCAAACATGGACATTTAAAATTCACCTTTCATCTCACTAGTAAACCTTATGCACATACCTTGATTTCCTCCAAAGATAATGTCATCAACAATCAAGATGTGATCATCATTGATTTTGAAGTACAAATTTCTATCTGTAGTACCTTTACTAAATCCCAATTACAACAAATACATGTCTAACCTTGCATACCAGGCTCTAGGTGCTTATTTGAGTCCATATAATGCTTTCTTCAACCTGCATACCATATCACTTTGATCTGACAATTTGAATCCCTTCGGTTGCTCAATGTATACTTCCTCTTCTAACTCACCATTTAGGAAGGTAGATTTCACATCCATCTAATATACCTTAAAATCTTTGTGGGCTACAAATGCCAGAAACATTCTAATTGCTTCAATCCGAGCTACTGGGGGAAAGTTTTCTTCAAAATATATCCCTTCAATTTGAGAATGTTCTTTGCATACAAGTCTTTCTTTATTCCTTACAACTCAATTTTGATTCAGCTTGTTCTTGAAGACCTATTTAGTTCCAATAACATTTTTGTCAGCAGGTCTAGGAACTAATTCCTAAGTTTCATTCTTCTCTATCTACAATAGTTCTTCCTCCATTGCCTTTACCCAATTTTTATCATTGTATGCTTCATTCACATTTTATGGTTCAATTTTTGAAAGAAAATAGTAATTATCTTGTTCTTTTGTAGCTCTTCTTCTTATTAGCACACCTTTGTTCTTGTCACCTATAATCTAATCTTTAGAATGATTGATCCTTACATACCTGAGAGTCTTGACAACACTTTCCGGAGCCTCTTCTTCATCCTGACTATCTACTTGCTCATCGTTTTCTTCAATTTCTATAGTCATAGGTTCATCTAGTTCATAACAACTCAGGTCTAATATTCTTTTTTTATCTTCATCTACCTTCACATTTGAACTCTCAAAAATCTTTTTGAGCCTCTTGTTGTAGCACCAGTAAGCCTTACTCTTGGTAAAGTATTGAAGAAAGATTCCTTCATCACATTTTGCATCAAACTTTCTATATCTTCATCTCTCTTGATATAACATTTTCTTCCAAAGACTTTGAAATATTTTACTATAGGAATTCTTCCATACCACAATTCATAGGGAGTTTTAGTACCATTACCTTTCACTTGAACTTTGTTTTGAATGTAGACAATAGTGTGAATAGCTTCTTTCCAAAATACTTCCAACATACCTTCTTCCTTCATCATTATCCTAGCAGCCTCCTAAATTGTCTTGTTCTTCCTTTCCACAACTCCATTCTACTGAGGAGTCCTAGGTGCAGATAGCTATCTCTTTATCCCATGCTCTTCATAGAAAATGTTGAATTCATTTGATGTGAACTCACCTCCTCTATCAGATTTTAAGCATTTGATCTTTAAATCTATTTCATTTTCAACCATTGCCTTGAAAGATTTGAATTTCTCTAGGGCTTCTGATTTATCTATTAGAAAAGTAACCCAAGTCATTCTAGAAAAATCATCAATAAGCAACATGAAGTGCATGTCACTTTGTAGACTTCTCACCCTTGTAGGACCACAGAGATCCATGTGCACTAGATCTAGCAAACTGATAGAAAATTGTTCTTTTCTCTTGAAACTTATCCCGATCTGCTTTCTCAAATGACATTCCTTACAAATTGAGTTGGAGGGTTTCACCAGTTTCAGTAAATCTCTCACAGCCTGAATTGAGCTTAGTTTTACTAGACTATCAAAGTTTATATGACGCATCCTTCTATGCCACAACCAACTTTCATCTATCTGAGCTAATAAACAATCATCATTCATTCATTTCAATTGATAGATGTTACCTTTTGTCTTCTTACCAGTAGAAATCATAGTTCTAGAGCTTTCCATGATCTTGTACCCATTATATTTGAATCTTAGATCATATCCTTTGTCACACATCTGACCAACTCTCAAAAGATTATCCTTCAAACCCTTCACATACAGAACATTCTTAGTATTATGCTTTCCATCAAATGAAATAGATCCTTTTCCACAAATCTTACCAGCTACATTATCTCCAAACCTAACCAGTCCTCCATCATACTTTTCCAAACTTACAAACTTACTTTTGTCACCAGTCATGTGATGTGAGCATCCACTATCAATAATCCATTCATCCTTATCTTTCTCAGCCTAAACAAGCAAAGCACTCTCTTCTACTGGTTTTTCATCCTTCACACAACTAGTAGAATTAGTAGACATGAGATCTTCTATAATAGAAATAAACAAACACTCATTTGCACTAGTACCAACATCCTCAAATTTAGATCATCAGTCACATCTTTATCATCAAAATCTCTGACATAGTAGCATTTCTTTGGAACTCTAGGTCTATTGTCATATCTTTTCTTATTTCTTTCAATTCTTTTAGGACACCTGGAAGCATAACGACCTACCTTACCACAAGAGAAACATTTGAAAGGTAGTTTACCTTTGAACTTACCGAAACCTCTTTGCATCTTGTCAACAAAGTTAGCTTCAATTTCATCAAAGTCATCATCCACTTTATGTTTCTTAGCTCTAGAAATCTTTACTGAAGTACTAGCTTTGAAAGATGATTCAACTTTTGGAAGAGCATCACCAAATTCTCTCATCTCAAAGGCTGTAAGCTTTCCATGTAACTAATTTTTGTCAATAGTTTTCATAGTCATGAATTCTTCAATAGCAACCACCTTTTGACTATAGGATTTTGGTAGTGATTTGAGAATTTTCATCACAACTTTCTTATCAGTGAGAGTTCCTCCCATACCTTTTATTCTAGTGACAAGTTCATCAACTCTTTGCATAAAGGCTATTATGTTTCCACCTTCAAACCCTCATATCTTACTTTCAAGCTCTTTAGCTTGGCTTCTCTGATAGAATTGTCTCCTTCATACAAAATTTTCAACTTCTCCCATACCTCATTTATAGATTCAAGGTCCACAAGTTTTGTCAATACTGAGTCACTTAAGGAACTTAATAGAGCATCCTTTTCTTTGACATCTAGCTCATCATCTTTAGTTGTCAAACCACCTTCAGGCATGACAAATTATGATAGTGTAGCTAGCCATACTTTATAACCAAGACAAAGAAGATAGATTTTCATTCCTACCTTCCAAAGAATATAATTTGTCCCATCAAAATGTGGAGCTTCCTTCTTGTAAGACATCCTAGATCTTCCTCAATTTGTTAGGCTTTCTTCAAAGGAACCTTACTCTAATACCAATTGTTGAACTGCACTAAATAACTGAGGAGGTGGGTGAATCAGTTGTCCTAAAATGTTTAACCAAATATGATCATCAACTTATTAATTAGTTATATTCAGATACAACCATGAAAGCATCAAATGAGATGCTCAACAAAAAATCATAAGCAACACAGGAGACACCAGATTTTTACATGGAAAACCCTAAAAGGGAAAAACCATGGTGGGTGTTAGCCCACATAAATATGAGTTATATTGAAATACAAAAAAATAGAGACTCACTACCTACAGGGCTCACTGCCTATGGATGGCTCACTGCCAAAAGAAGGCTCACTGTGAAAAGGTTGAACTAATTTAATATCTACTTCATGCTAAGGTTCAGTTCTATTGAAGCACAAAAACACATCTGCTCTGCTCTACTACCTTACTTTACTTTATCTTCACATCTTCGCACCTGGATACTTTTTCAAGACTCAATTACAAGTATTTATGCACTACATCAACCTTGGAATCATCGTCAAGGTCACCATTACAATCATCAACCATTCAAACAATCTCCACGGTTGGCATTACAAACATACATAAAATAGGTCTTATCCTAATACAAAATTATACTTAGGAAATGTAGTAAAGATGTATATAGATCATGCCATGCCTTAGCCAAGACTCAAACATGATCTTCTATGCCACAACATTCTTCGACAATCTTCAAGAGATTTCGACAATTACTGAAATTAACCAAGTCAACTAAGACTGGTTACACACTACGTTATCTGGGAATAATCTTCAAACATGATCTCAATTCATTAATGTGGACCAATGTAAAGGTAGGAACACAATCAGGAGGCATCCACAGGCATGTAACTAGTAGGAGCAATCACACAAACTATAACCACTTTAGATCCATGAGATTCTTCACACTGGAGCACATGAACTTCACTGTCTTCAACTGCCAAATCATAAACCATTGTAGTTGTAGGCACTTACCATCATCCTAGACTTTTCTCTATAACCACAGAGAAAAATACTTCAACACAAAGGAATGTAGAGAAAAGTACTTTCTCCTTGTCACCAGTGAATAATTAGAAAAAGGAGGTTTTACTCTGGTGAATGTAACTCACTCAATTATTCACATCAGAGGCTCAAACTTAGGATTTAGCATCTTTAGACATGCCTCTGAATAACTTCCAAACAATAGACTAAGATCTTCAATATACAAGAAATGCAGAGCAATCTTCTAGACTGTTCTTCGCAACTCACTATCTTCACTATAATTCATTGTTGCCTCTCTAATTCTTCTGGAGGTGCTAATTTTCTCAATGTCCTCAACATATAAGGCTTCTAATCAATCAAAAGATAAGAATACACTTGACACCAATAACAATACAAATATGTTGACATCAATGACAACACCGATTAACTGACATACTTGCAATAGCTCAAGGGATAGGTTAGTGGATTTTAAGTACTAGATATTGAGATGATAAAAGAGGTAGTAGCAAAGAGGCTTTTAGAAGAAAGAAATAGAAAGTTTTTGGAAAGGCCAAATTCTTTGAGGAAAGAAAAAGGGGCGAAGGGAGAAAGATAGTAGGATGCATAGGACTTAGAGAAAGAGTTGAGAATGAGACAAGAGAAATAGAGGCATGAACCAACCAAGAGGAGGCATGTAACAAGCCATCTCTCATTACCCAAAATTAACCATCTTAATTAACATTAAGAATAGGGCATGATTAATATAATCATAGTTAAGCAAGGAAATAATCAATAACATAATCAAATTAAACATGCATATCTTTTTTGGATATTTCAAAACTGAAATTTACAACAAATCCAAAGATATCATATTACTGAATACCTTTCACTATACAATTTCAAAGTTATCCTCATGCCATCATTGATAATTTTATACATAATAATTGATTGTCAAATCACATAAAAGAATGTACTATATCTAGAGTTTTGACATCTATCTTTTTAAGTCTTGACTTGTATTCTTCTTGGGAAGGAGATCATAACACTAGTGTTTTTCCTCCAACCATAGACTAGTGGTCCCTCACACAACTTACTTCTTAGAAGTGGCCTTGCCCTTCACAAAGGGAATAGATATAAAAAACTAATTGGTTTTCCATCTAAGTATCTGGTGTTGTGTCCTTCATAATACTTCATAGTCATACAACTATAGAACCACTCTAACTATGTATGACACTGCTGGAAGCATTAAGCCATCTAGAGCATAGTGAGTTGACTAATACATGCATAGACAGATGCATTACTTTGGCCAAAGTTTTATATACATAAACATTTCACAATGAACATAGTTGAATGTTCATACACCTTGACTAAACTTTATAGTTATCTCATCCTACAGTGTTCATAATTTCACCTTTCTAGGTCTTCGAAAAGATGGGTTCAATTCTCCCATAGTCCATCTATCTTGGAATTTTGACTCTGATTCTAGGAGTGCGTCATTATTTATCTTATGGTGTTAAGTAATAGGGAATCTGTGCCTCCATGTCACCCTTTCCTCGTGCTTTCTTTTGCAAGTTCATGGCTTCAATTTTTGTGACCACCCCTGATCTAAGTTTCTATGGTTACCTTGTTTCAAGGTTTTCATCAAATCACATTGACTAGAATATATACAATTATAATCTATTAAGTAGTCAATAGTAAATAGTCTTTTAATCAAAGAGTTCAAAAGGGTTTTCTTGCCACCCTACACTTCATCCATGAAGCATTGTCATTTAATAAAGGGATAAAACCATAATATGTTTTCAATAATGAGTGTTAATGCTTGATTATATATTCTTTCATACATAGAAATAAAATGACAGTCAAAGGTCACTCACTTGACCTATAAATTTGACATGCACTTAGTGCAGTCCCTACATTGTTACCAATAACAACTTGTTTTCCCTACATGGTTACTAAGAGTCTTATTACTCTTTCCTTTATGAATATTACACCCAAAGGTATAAAAATATAGTCTTATATAAACAAACAAGTGTTTCACTTCTAATTTTTAGACACCTCAATAGCCACATTGGCATGGCACTATTGATAACATCAACTTTCAAGAGTGTCTCTTCTTTGTATTAAGTGTGGCCATCGGCCTTACTACTATCTTAACTTGCAAAGAAAAAAAGAGGCTTGCAGCCTACTAACATAGCCTGAGTACATTACAATAAACATGGCTCTTAGCCATCTTGATAGTCTTTATCATTAGATATCATGGTTCTTGGCCAGCTTGATAATCTTTATTAGACATACAATGATATGATATATAATACAATATTATTACTTCAGCCATATAGGTCGTAACTCATTATTATCAATTCATCATTTATGATAGCATGGCAATACTCCTATAGTCAGCCATGAAGGCCTAAAAATGATATTGTTTATGACAGCATTACACAGTACATCTACTCAGCCATGAAGGCCGTATCAAAACATAAACCACATAGATACTATCTTTGATAATAACACAATCATCAATAATCATCATATGGCCAAAATCATAATAACATTAGCATGCAATACAACACGTGACTATAAACACAGTCTTACCTATATAATATGCTTGCAGTCAAATAGGGCTGCTACGAAAATAAGGTTGTCAAGGTGAGCTCATCTCCCTCTCATGAGCTCCTAGCTCTAAGTCTCTTATCTATGATTTCTATAGATAGTGTTATTTCTCAAACACATCCCGTGACAGGAAGACTACCAAACTCTTTTCTTGCATGCCTTTGTTCACTGTCATTCCTAACTTCCACCCTTCCCATTGAGAAGGTGGTAATTCAGTTAGCACCTATCGTGCCATACTCATAGGCATCTCAATAGCTCAAGGCCCATTTCTTCCATTTGGGAGTATCAGTAGGGATAAGCTTTAGCTAATTTCACAATGACCCCACTCACTCCACAGTTTGTGGCTAGTGAGATGGTGGATAACAAGAGCACTCAAGATTGATATATATAATGCTCGACCACTATAAGTGGGTTGATAAATAACTATGCTTCACATAATACCAATTACATCTAAATGATGTAATAGTATTATCACAATAACTTAGGCTATCACTTAAATTGTATTATCATCATTAAGATGGTATCACTAATATGCGAATATGGGATCAAGTCCTCTCCCCCTTTTCTCCGTATTAAACTATAATCAAAATAATTATACAATAATCACAAAATTAAATAAATGAATAGATATGTGAATAAAGGAAAACTTTGACATCCAACCAGGTTTACTATCGACTGCTAAAATGTTCCGAGAACATTACCTAGTCGAATCAATGTAGATGACATCAAGAGACCATAAATTGTCTTGCTGATGTTGGTTGAATCAAAATTAACTAAACAAGGAATAGACATATACTCAATCTATCTTGTATGGGTTCACAAATTTTAAACTTTAATACTCAGATGGCATTCTGATCTTTTCCCAACATCTATTTCCTTCTCCTCCGATGATACTCTCCTTCCATCTTCGAGGAAAGATTCTTTTCTTGGTTACACTCACAATAATATAACCATGATCAGTGTATCATCATTAATTCATAAATCATCATGATAAAATAATCTTAACAATAAATAATATCATGCTTAATATAAACATAAATCGATATCTATGTAATCAATGATTCTAATTGATATTTTTCACAAACATTAAATCATTAATCTAAGGTTAATTATCTTGTTTACCACATAAAAGTAAGATTAGGCTAAATCAAACTTTGGGCATTTAACATATCTCCCCTCATATGAATCATCATCCCTCATGATTTAATGTCTCCAAAAATCAAACCAACATAATGAAAAAGTGTTTACTCATCATAGTAAAAAGTTTTTAAAAGAGATGGGGAAATCTTGCATAAATATCCTCATAGTTCTCCTAGGTGGAATTCTCTTCTACATACTGGTCCCACTAGACCTTGCATTGAGTTATCTCTTTATTACATAACTTGCACCTTGATAGGCTCGATCACTACCAACCCTGGTCCTTCACCTATATAGCATTCCAATTAAGAATATGAATATGATTATCTCCTAGAATAAACCTTTTCAAATATGAAACATGGAAAACATTATGCATCATGGCAAGAGCTGGCGACAAAGCAATCTTATATGTGAATGGGTTGACCTCTTTGAGAACTTTGAAAGGGCCCACATATCTAGGAGCTAATTTGGATGTCTTTCCAAACTTAATGGAGCTCTTTTCAAGGTTTGACCCTTAAAAGGACTTTTTCTCCCACTAAGAAATGCCTTGTGATGCATTTAGCATCCACATAAATTTTATACCTATCATTGGCTTCTTCTAGCCTTTTCTTAATTAGATGGACTTGCTCTTCCCTTTCTAACAGCATTTCTGGACCAAGGCTAACCCTATCTTCTAGCTTATTCTAGATTATAGGGATTTAGCACTTTCTTCCATATAATGCTTACAATGGAGACATCTTAATCATAGAATGATAGGAATTATTATAGGCAAATTCCACAAGAGGTAGGTAATCTTCCCATTTGTATTGTTGATCCATGCAATACATTCTCAACAAATCTTTGAGCACTTGGTTTACCCTTTCAATTTGGTCATCTGTCTTGGGATGATAAGAAGAACTTGTATTTAACTAGGTTCTAAGTGAGGAAAACAAGGTTTGCCAAAACCTTGATGTCATGTGAGCATCCCTATTTTAGATAATCTTCTTTGGAATACTATGCAATGTGAAAATTTGTGCACAAATTTAAGGGATGTGATGGGTTCCCCATTTGTCAAATTCCTAGGTATAAAATGTACTACCTTGGTGAGTTTATCCACCACAACAAAAATAGCATTCACTTATTCCTTGACATAGGAAGTCCTTGCACAAAATCCATGCTAATAATTTTCCATTTCCATTCTAAAATTTCATGAGAGTATAAAAGTCATGCCAGGTGATGGTATTCTGCCTTCACCTTCTGGCATTCTAGACATTCGGCTACAAACCTTGCAACATCCCTCTTCATTCCCTTCTAAAAATGTAATGGCTTTACATCAGCCAGTAACTTTGTTACTTTAGGATTTCCTGAATAAGGTGCAAAATGAACGTCTTACCACACAATATTCCTTAACTCCTTAGAGTTCAAAACATACATCCTTCCTTTATACCTCAATAATCCATCTGGTTCAAGTAAAATCCATCATATTTTAGATTCTGTGGATTCTCCAAAAGGGAATTATTTACCTGCTCATAAAATTCATCTCCTTTAGACTTTTGTATTACTTGATTCTTAAAATTAGAATGTATGGAGATCATGGAGGAGATATGTCTTCTCCTACTTGAGGCATCTGCCACCTAGTTTTCCTTTCCTTTTATGTATTTAATCTGAAAATTATAATCCAAGATTAACTCTAACTATCATCTTTGGTGAGCATTTATGGTGCAGTCATGGTTAGGAGAGTCCACAAAGTGAACAGTCTAGACCATGCAACAATAGTAAACACAATAGAAGCAACTTAATTATAGAATGCAAATGTAGATTTGTCATTCTATATATCATAGATTCAAAATACAAACATGTCGGCAACATGCGAGCTTATAGATTAGGGCTCATAGGCCTGATTCTCTAGTTACAACACATGTACAAGATATAGCTTTGAAGCACCTTCAGAAGAAAATAACTTATCAACTATCTATCACTGATTAACTACTTTCCTATACATCTATTACATGAATATATATCATCTCCAGATCACAAGAATCCTCCATGTCAGCCAAGAGTGATTACAAACTCTAATGAAAGAGATGTAATGTGTGTACATGGATAGGTCGACATAAAAGATATGTAAATCCACTAAAAGTGAATGAAACAATGTGTGGATCTTAGGGAAGGTTGGCCAAGTTCCAAACTATCTTGGATGATTTGTCATTTAGATCTACAAGTCATGGAAGTGCTCCACAAGTCTTCTCCTTTAGTTGTCTGTCTTAGACTCTTAATGCTCTGTTATGAGAAAATAATTGATCTTCTGATAGTGATATCTTTCTAGAAACTAATCCAAATGATCTAAATTTTGGATATGATGTGCATGAAGATGTCTAGATGAATTTTGGTAGAATGCAGACCAAAATATAGAAACTACTACTAATTGAACTAACTGTAGTGAACTAGAAAATGAAATAAAATAAAGTGAATGCAAATATTTTTTGGTTGATGCAAGATTGCTCCTGAACCAAGGGTGCTCTTACATCAGACATCCATGGTTGTTGAAAAAAACTAAATCCCTCACTTTGTTGGGGCTAGAGGGAAACCAAGACAGTCCACCTCAACTTGAGAAATCTAAGATGAGTCTTCTTCTAGTGTGCCTTTCCACTTCACAAGATATTCTTTGTATTGCTTTACTCTGGTACTGCATCCAATTTTGTTGTCCATGATTACTTCGATCTGCTCCAATGCTTGTTGCGATAACTGCTTCTTCAAGTCTTCTTCAATGCTATCACTAGTTTCTACTTCATGGTACTAATATAGATCTGTAATGTTAAAAATCTATGATATACCCAAAGTCTCTGGTATCTCCACTTCATATGTATTTCCTGAATCAAACTTTTTAAGAATCCTACATGGTCCAAACTTCTTCATCTTCAACTTGTTATATGTCAGGTTATTAGAAATCTTTCTTTTCTTAGATATACCATTACCTCATCACCAACTTCAAACTCTTTGTGTCTTCTTGTCTTATCTACTTGCTCCTTGTACTTATTGTTCATCTCCTCCAAATGCTTCTTAACTTGATTATGTACTATCTCCATGTGTCCTACAAATTCTTCTGCCTCTACACTCTTCTTGTCTTCCATACTGATATCTCTCAACTCTACTACTCCTCTAGGGTTAGTTCCTATCACAATCTCAAATGGTGTCTTTCATGTTCTCATATTCACTAAATTGTTGTATGTAAACTCTACTTTGTGATAGAATCGAGTCCCAATTTCCTACCTTCTCTCCAACCAAACATCAGAACAAATTTCCTAAACTCCTATTTACTACCTCTATATGTCCATCAGTCTATAGATGAAATACTGAATTGAACTTCAAATCTATCTTCATCTTCATCCACAATGTCCTCCAATAGTATCCAAGAAATCTTGTATCTCTATCTGAAATTATGCTCTTAGGTAATCCATGTAATCTCATAATCTCCATGAAAAATAGGTCAGCCACATGAACTACATCATTTGTCTTCTTACAAGGTATAAAATGTTGCATCTTTGAAAATCTATCCACCACTACAAATATTGAATCATGTCCTTTCTATGTCTTTGGCAATCCTAATATGAAATCCATGCTTATGTCTTTCCAATGTCTCTATGGTACTGTCAAAGATTTGTACAATATAGTATTTTGGCTACTCCCTTTTGCAACTTGACATACTCTACAACTCTACACAAACTTCCTAACATCCTTATATATTTGAGGCCAAAAGTAAATTTCTTTTACCAAAACCACTGTCTTGTCAATTCCAACATGTCCTGCTAATCCACTATTGTGCTTCTCTTTGATCAAATTATCTCTCATTAAACTTCTAGGTATACACAATTAGTTTCTTTTAAATGACATATCTTCCTAAATGAAATAATCACACCACTTACTTCTATATGTCACAACAGGTTCCTTGCATACTTTCCATGGGTCTGCAAAATCAAGATCTTCATACATGGGATATCTAGGAAGAGACTTGGACAAAGGGCTTTTTCGATCAATGACTTCAAGCAAGACGGTTGACACAAGACAGTAGCCACTAGTAAGGGTACTTGATACCTGTCTTACTATGTAGGGACTAGTTGTGCAACGAGACTACTAACAAGGTTCTGTGACCTTACTAGGCTTACGTGAATTCACAAAGGATACAAAAAAGGGACCTATGTCGAACTGATATCGAACAAACTAACTTTGGGACAAGAGAGGTTTTGACAGAAGGTGAATGGGCTAACCGACGAAAGAGAGGTACTTGGGTGAAACAGACGAAGACTAACCACAAGGTTGAATTTGATCTCTGAATGCGAAGCTAAGCTCAAATAGGTACTCAAAATAGGTAAAATTGTTTCCTCAAAAATAGTGCAAGTACTCACTGTCATGGATGCGCTGAAATAGATCTGCATCAGGAATGAACAAATGTGCCAAAAGTCGACACAAATGCGCCGCACTGGTAAAGTATAAATGTGCAGTAACAGTATGCATATGCGCCGCAAGTCTAAATGTATGTGCAGCAAGTCAACACAAATGCGCCGCACTGGTAAAGTATAAATGCATAGTAACAACAAGCATATGTGTAGCAAGTCTAAATGTATGCGCACAAAGTCGACACAAATGCGCAAGAAGAAAAAATGGATGCGCAACTCTGATTTTTTTTTTTCAAATTTTTGAAGTTTTTCAGTTGTTTTTGGTATTTTTGGCTGGAGAAGGTTTTCCTAATCTGATTTTATGAATTAACAGCAAGGAAACACAGCAAGCACAAAGAATATTTTATAGTTTTTCATTGTTTTTGTGGTTTTTTTGGCTCTATTTCAGACTAGTATGAACAAAAGCAAGCACAAAGATCCTAGGCTAGAAATGGATTACAAGGGTTTTTCGCCACTAGAACAAGGGGTTTTTAATGCGGGCAACCATTCAAGTGGTTACACATACGGTGGCACTACTCTCCGTTGTGGAGTCTCCCAGCCTCAAAGGGTTGCGCCTTAGAGGGTTTTGGGGGAGGTTGGCTATTGGTGTAACATAGCAACACTTGTTGTAGGAAGTTTTCACCTCAAGCACTTTTATTTTAAGTGGATTGGTAGGGCTTGGCTTCTAGCTTGTTTCCACTCAGGGTTGTTCCCACTTGGACAAGCGTGCATCTAAGGGCATGCCCCTCTTAAAGGTTAAACAAATGGAATAACAAGTCTGGCACTCTGATCACCCAGTAAAGGGGAGAGCATAAGCCTGTTGTCATTTGTCAAGCATAGAAGACACTGATTAATCCAACCTATTTAAAAGTAGAAAAACTAAATGGGCTAATCTTCTTGGGCAAGCACAGAACTTTGAAGTGATTTTAGCAAGATAGCATTGGTTCAGTTTTAACTCTAGAAAGCAATGGTGAGTTCAGTTTTAATCCTCATAGCACGAAATAGTTAACTTTGATGTTTTGGTCCAACGAGATAGCAGTAGTTCAATTTTAACCCAGAAATCAATGGTGAGTCTAGTTTTAATCCTCGTAGCACGAAATAGTTAACTTTGAAGTTTTGGTCCAATGAGATAACAGTAGTTCAATTTTAACCCAGAAATCAATGGTGAGTTCAGTTTTAATCCCAGATAGCAATAACTTGGAAAGTGTTGTAATGCAAGAAACAAATGATCCAGTTACTTCTTTCCTAATTAGAGCTAGGTGAGGATTTGAATGAATATCAGTTTTACTATCTCTTAGAAAATGAAGTGTGAACTATCAGAATGCAGCTATATGGAACTAGACCTAAACCTATCCTACAAAACAGCTCCAGAGAACACCTACGAAAAGGTTAGCGTTAGCAGACTTTCCTAGAAAAGTACTAAAACCATTGCTTATTATAGATGCGCAACTTCAGTGACTAAATGCGCAGAGATAGTCAACAGAAGCGTAGCAAGAACAAATGCACCACAATAGTGCATAAATGTGTAGCAAGAATACACATAAGTGCAAAAGTGACAAATGTGCCATAACAGTGCACAAATGCGCAGTAAGAAATCAGAGATGTGCGGGAATGATAGATGCGTCGTAACAGTGCACAAATGCGCAGTAATAAATCACAGATGCGCAGGAGTAATGAATGCACCACAGAAATAGATATATGTGCTGCAGAAATGTTCAAATGCACCGAAGTAGCCTGTGCGTGACCTGTACGAAACCTGTCTTCAAAAAAAGCTCAGATTTTGATGAGATAAAGGGGCAAAGGCCCCATGGTGGGTGCCAAAAATGTTAGGGTAAAATGTGGTTTAATCAATTGAATAATAACAAACCCAAACATCAATAGAATAATGAAATCAAGAAAGATTGAATGAAATGAAGCAATGAATAACACAGTGCAAACCTTCCTTGAATCAAAACTTCTATTGTTTGCATATTAAAATTGTCCTTGCTAATGTGAAGTAGGCCCTCAGAGAGTGCACTCTTTCTACTATGTTGTAGGATGTTGGTATTAAATGGCTATGTTAATAGATATTGCTGTGAAGTGGAGCTTCAAAGCAAATGGTGATCTCAAGTAGATTGTATTGGGGGGTGCCAAAGGCGTGCGGGTGGAATTCTGCAGAGCAACAATACAAATAACCTGGATGAATAGAATGGAGGGATGAAGCTTCTTTAATAGACTCAGAAGAATGAGAATCAACGGTTGAGAAGAAGTATGATGATCAATGGCTGAGGATGGTTGAGGAATGTGCAACCAGTAGAAATATGACAAGTGTCTCATCTCCATCATGAAAGAGGGGACTTGACAACATTGATTGGAGAGTTAACTCTTTTAATCGATCAGTTAACAAACTTGATTAGTCAGTTGGAAGAATGAATTATGGAATTGACTGAATTGATTGAGGGATTAACTCAATTAATTAGTTGGTTAACACTTTTGATTTGAGAAGAAATAGTACATGTGGGTGAGGGAAAATAAGGTAATTAAATATTTAATATATTTAATTACATGTGCAACTCGATGAGGTGGAAAGTGTGAGGTGGATTTTTGGAATTAGAACTTAGGATAGAGGATTTTGGTTTAATTAAATAATTTAGGATTATTTAATTGTGTGAGACATTAGAAGAATTTAGGGAATTTGATTAAATAAATAGATTTTATTTAATTATGGAATATTGAACTGATTAAATAAATTTAGAATATTTATTTAATTGATAGAAGAAGGGAATACATATTTAGGATACTTGTTTAGAATGGTAGGAGGAATTTAGAAGGGAAATAAATATTTAGAATATTTATTTTGGATGAATCATGTCATTTCTAAGCGTATACATTTTTCCCCTCTTTGATGCAATGTAGTTTAGGCATTGCTTCAAAGAAATTGATAGTCTAACAGTAATACATGCCCTAGTTTGCCCCTAGTACAAGTCTAATGATGATAGGATGCCCCCTCAGGAGATTGGACGGAAGAAGGGCGAAAGACTTTGAGATGGACAATCTCATGAAGATGAAGGGGTTAGGTTAGGTTTGGAGGAAAAGGATGCATTTCAGGGAAACGAGAAGAAAATGGGAAGAAAAACAGACGTGGGAAGTAGTCACAGTCATCACCTAGCCAGATTTAGGGTTTAGAGGCTATAAATAGGAGCTGGGTCCACAAGATAATTCATTTGCACACTTGTTTGATCTGGATTGGAGATAGAGAGCTTAGGGCAAACTTGGAGCAGCATGGCCGCTAGAGCAGCTGGTATTCTACGTGAGGAGCATCGATTCAAGCAAGTCCATCGATTTGGGTGGACAGCAGAGGCAGGACCCCCAATATGTGCTTCAAAATTTTTTCCCTAGAGTCACATTAGGGTGTCATAAATGCAAGTAGAAAATAGGTCAAACAGATGTGTTGAAGTACAGAATGGCCCATATGCAGCACAAAACAGCGCATTTGTCATTTTGCAGCTCATATGTTTAGTTTGGCGACGCATCTGCTAAAGTTGTGCATGCCTAGGTTTTGGTGGTGCTTTCATAATTTGGCGACGCATCTGTGGAATGTTGCGGTGCATATGTTGAACTTGTGCATATGTGCAATGTAACGGTGCATATGTTATTTTGTGACACTTTTGTCGATTATAGCGGCGCATATGCAAAGAAATGGCACTTTTACCACCTGTAGTGGCACATTTGCTTTAGATGGCAAATTACTTAGCAAAATTGATTCAATTAGCATCCTGTTTGATGCAGAAATAGATGAGCTATCTCTGAGATTGCAAGAATCTAGTCAAGAGATGTAGTGTGCTGCTTTGATCAATGTGAAATGCTATGTTGATTTGATATAGTGCAATAGATAGGTTGAGTATGGTATATGCAGCTTTAGATTGATGCCTTGTTTTGTGTGCTTGCAGGAGGAGATATGAGACATATTGTAGTCTAGGGAGACGTTCCCTATGCCCCTATTGTAGAGATACATGCTGATGGAGATTGACAGAGAGGCACTTGGTGCCGTGCGTTTGGACTACGTATGCTTTGTGCCTGAGGTGCAAGTGAACCGCAGATTGTTGACTGCTGCTATGGAGAGATTCCCCAGTGGGGATGGGACCTTTCACTTTCCTACTGGAGAGATGACCGTGACCCTAGAGGATGTATACAGGATACTGCACTTGCCTATACAAGGTGAGTTGGTGAAGTATGATGCGTAGCAGGATGCAGGACTCGCCAAGTGCAGGCGAGTGTTTGATGATCATGAGCTGGTTGGATAGGTCATCCCCTGGCATGATATATATATGACTATTATTACTACTTCCTTGGGATCATGGTGGGATTGATTGGAGACGTTGTATGCCCCGATAGGAGATTACACAGGTTCCCCATTGGATGGGGTAGGATCATGGAGTAGATGTTGACTGAGGGCATCTAATATGCATGGGGAGTCTGCGTACTGGGGCTCACCTATACCATGGTATGCACCAGGTGGTGTATCCCCGTAGCACGAGTCTATTGGCTGGCGTACTACTGCTACAGTTTTGGCTGTGGGAGTACATAGTGGTGAGGAGGCTGATATTTGTGTTCGTGAGGCAATGAGGAGAGCCATATAGTTATGGTTATGCAGGAGTGATTTCCCAGCACAGATTGGGGAAGCTAGAGTACTAGAGGCACACATTGGATGGTGTAGATGTGGTCATCTGGTGACCATATCTGGATTGCGAGCCTTGGGACGATGAGGGAGAGGAGCTGTCATACTGCTTTCAGACACGGTGGCTGATAGGCCAGACATGACACATACTAGAGAGACAGATGGTGGGCCAAGTGCTAAGATAGTTTGGCAGGAGGTAGGGTATGCCATAGGGACATGCGCTATTTGTATGGACACATGCAGAGCAGGTTAGATGGGGGCCAATGGCTTCATACGAGGAGGCCCTGGCAGAGTTTTGACAGACTCCTTATGTGGCATGGGACATGAGGATAGAGATAGCCAATGCCGGGGTTACACAGGACTATGAGGATTGGATGATGGCACATCCATTCTTGAGGTACTCAGTGCCTAGCATGCTGGTGCCTCATATTGACGAGGTAGATTCAAAGGAGGAGGGATAGTTTGGTTGGGGGCGAAGGGGAGGTAGAGGAGGATGGGGGTGGAGATGGAGAGAGGCTGAGACAGTGGAGGAGGGTAGCTCAGGCTGAGCAGGCAGTGCCAAGATAGGTTGCACAGCAATAGATACCACAGCAGGCATAGATGCCGCCACCCCAACAGGTGCCACAGTAGCAGGTGCCCCAGCCACAGGGGCTAGGACAGGTAGAGGCATCACAGGGGCCAATGCATGTAGAGGTGTATGAGAGGGCCATAGCCAGCCTGAGAGGGCAGGTGTGAGAGCTACATGCACAGCTTAGGAGGGCTGACGGCTAGTGAGAGATAGATGCAGCGGTCATCGTAAGGCTGACTTGCGAGAGAGATATGGTAGATGCGTGGGTACGCGTGATCCGTGTGGAACAGGACACTGCAGTGGCAACTATGGGGACAGATGCAACTAGCTCCTTTTTGGTTGGGCAGGTACAGTAGGCACAGGCACAAGTAGGCCAGTTGTAGATAGAGTTGGCACAGGTGTAGGTAGAGCTTGCCAGAGCACAGGCACAGGCACAGTACTACTGGGGTTTATACCATGGGGCAGTGTCGGTGAGCCAAAGGGCGTCTAGTTTCAAGAGTCAGTCTGGGGCTTCACAGAGTGCAGGTCCATCATGGTCAAGGGCCTCCGTGATGGGTCCCCAGTAGTCAGGAGCTGGCAATGGTGGCCCACAGCAGCAAGGGTAGACTTGTACCAGATTTTGTACTTTTTGGGACATGTATCACCATCCTTTTAGATGCACATTGTATATGAAATTTTGATTCAAAGATAGGGATGATGACATTGTACATTTGGACTTCTTTTTATGATTGTATACATGATGATCTAGCCTTATGATTCATTGCATATGTTATGAGATGATGATTCACTTCTATTGTATGATGTGATGCATGTGTAGACTTAGATGTTCTATCTGGTGCTCTATGAGATGCTTTTGATATGATGCTATGTGATGTCTATATGATCTAATGTTTATGTGATATGAGTGTTTGATCTGATATGTCTGGAATGTATGCAAATGCAACATGATTTCTATATGATTATGCGACCTTTGTATATGATGCACTTACCTATGCTTTTGATTTCTTTGTTGTTTGATGTGATATGATGATGATATATGGATGACCTAATGCATTGTATTATGTATGCAACTGATTTAATCATGTTCATGACTAGCTCTAAATGTGATATGATATGCACCTATATGCTTTGTTTTTGTGATGTCCAAATGTACTCTATCGACACAAGAATGATAGGATGATAGATAGAAGAATGGTTTTGACATAATGATTGGGTATAGATAGACTTAGAAACTTCATTTGATGTTGTTACTCTGCATAGTATGGGTACTAATGATTGTATGGGATATGGATGCATGGATGTGTATATGGATATAGGATGGATGTTTTGCTTTTAGAGTGCTTTATTTCATCATTGGGCAATTTATTTTTGGTACATTTTCTGAAATATTGTAAGTGAATACAAGCATCTAGGTATAATTGAACCAAGATGACCCGAGTACTGCTTACATGGGTGTTTAATTTGGCAAGTTAATACAAGCATCTAGTCAAAATTGAATCTAGATGACCTGAGTACTTCTTGCCTTTCAACAAACAAGGATTGCCCTCGTTCATGTGAGACCTTTGATGTCCTCGATGATCTTTTGTTGATCATGTCTTTTAGACAAGGCGTTACATTACTAAAGCGTAATCCACAGATAGCAAACAAAGAAAATGATCATGTCCCCATCATAGCATCTCTAGCTTTTGGCATTGTTGAGTAGCATAGAAAGACATGATAACAAAAGTTAAGACTATGTAACTTAACCATGATTTCAATCCACAAAACATTCTTGCATTTAGATGTGTTTATTTCTTGCTGTAATTTGAGTAAAATCATTTAGAAGGCCTTGGGTATTTTGCCTTGTGTTTGAATAGGTTAAGTTGTGTAAAGTCTGGGTTCTTTCTTGGAGCACGGGTTCTGCTTGCACCTACGTGCTTGGTGAGAAGAGACTCGTGCAATCCTTATTGGTGAGATGGACACTAAGGGACTAACCTAGTGCCTCGGGGGCGCATTGCTAAATGGCCTTGCCTATGTGATGATGCAGAGGCAACGTAGTTCGGGGTAAACCCTAATGGACCTAAGACCCAGGTGAGAGAAAGTGGAGATGGACTCTGATGGATAGGAGGACAAGATATGGAATGGATGGGACAATGGAAAGCCTCAGGGGCGCATTGGGATAATGGCCTTACCTACATGATGACACAGAAGCAACGTAGTTCATGGACTTGGACCATGGTAACTGACGAGGGACACTATGTTAGGCTCACACTGAAGAGACGATATGGGACAGAACCTTTTTTGACAAGGCCAGAAAGAGGGAGAGTTATCAAGCCATGATAGGTAACTGCTAGGTGTTTATTATGGGATAGATATGGGTCAAATGAGATGCGAGTGAAGGAAGAAGTGGACTTGAGGTGACTAGATTCTCAGAGATGGAGAAGGTGGTTTACCACAAGTAACACCTGTTTACCAAGTTTTCATCACTTGTTTTTATTTGCATAAGAAGCTAGAAAGTAAACATGACGCCTGTTTGCCAAGTTTTCATCATGATACCTATCCAAGGTGCCTGTTTGCTAGGTTTTCACCAAAGGATGATTCTTTTTGTACTTTTCAGTTTTTGTGATTTTTTTGTATTTTCTCTTTTTCAACCTTTATATATTTTTTTTTGTATTTTTGTCTCTTTTTTGATTTTTTTTGTAATTTTGTGTCCCCTTGCATTGGGATGCTCCTAGGTATAAAACTAGTGAAGATACATGTTGTTGATTGGGTCATTAAACAACTCTCCCTTTGACATTACCAACTGATATGCCCCCAATCCGTAAGCTGCTACAATCACATAGGGCCTAAGCCAGTTAGGTTCGAACTTGCCTTTCTTTTCTCTGTCTTGTTGATTGCAAGGATTTTCTTTGAGGACAAGGTCCCCAACCTTAAAGCATCTTGGGCAAACTTTGTGGTTAGAGCTTCTTGACATCATCTGTTGATAGGCTTTGAGATGATCGAAGGCTTTTTGTTGCCTTTCTTCCAGTAATTCTAGTTCTTGTAACCTGGAGACCCTATATTCTTCATCTGATATGAGACCCTTTAGCGACACCTTGAGGGATGGTAATTCGACATCAATGGGAATGATGGCTTCTGAACCATAAACAAGGGCATATGGTGTAGCACCTGTGGGAGTGCGTATACTAGTTCAGTAGGCCCACAGAGCGGGGTTGAGTTGGACATGCCAATCACGGCCAGCATCATTGACTATTTTCTTGAGAAGTTTCAAGATGGTTTTGTTAGATGCTTCAACTTGACCGTTACCTTGGGGGTAGTATGGAGTGGAGAAACGATGTTGGATTTTAAAACGCTCGCAGAGCTCTTGGACATCCTAGTTTTTGAATGGTTTTCTGTTATCCATGATAATAGATGAGGGAATGCCATATCGGCAGATAATGTAATTCAGGATGAAAGCAAAAATTTGCTTGCCTATGACAGTGGTTAGGGGAACGGCTTCAATCCACTTTGTGAAATACTCGGTGGCAGTTATGATGAATTTGTGGCCATTGGATGAGGGTGGGTGAATCTTTCCCACAAGGTTAAGTCCCCGCTGGCAAAAGGGCCAGGGTGTCATTAAGGGTCGCAACTCTTGAGCAGGTGCATGGATCAGGTTCGCATGTACTTGGCACTATTTGCACTTTTTGATGAATTGGTATGAATCCATTTCCATGTTTGGCCAGTAATAACCCAAAGGCATGAGTTTATTGGCTAAGCAAGGACTGCTAGAGTGTGTTCCGCAGATCCCCTCGTGTATGTCCTATAGGGCAGTTATGGATTCTTCTTGTTCGAGACCACGTCAGTAGAGGGTATCAACTATGATGGTGTAGCGAGAGGTTTGTTGTATAAAAGTTCATTTTTGGTTGGAAGAGAGGTCAGGTGGGAGAATGTTGTCCTTGAGGTAAGCGTAAGTCTTACCGTACCAAGGTGAATCAGATCCAACTAGGAGGCATATGTAATGGGTCTCAAGAAGATCATACGCTAGATGTCAGATGGTTTCGACTAAGAACTCGTACCGTGACTCATTTTCAGGTATTTCCAGAAGGGAGGCAATGGTGGCCATTGCATCTGCTACTTTATTCTCAATCCTAGGTATTTGCTCGAAGGAGATGGTCTCAAAGTGTTCCGTAAAGTCGTCGACCATCTTTTTGTACGGGATGAGCTTTTCATCTTTGGTTTGGTACTTAATGTTGACCTAATTGATTATAAGCTAAGAATTACCGTAGACATGCAATTCTTAGATTTTCCATTCATTTGCCATCTTGAGACCAATTACCAAGGCTTCATATTCCGCTATGTTGTTTCTACATGGAAATAACAACTGGTAAGACTTTGGGATTGTGTTGCCTTGAGGGGTTATGAATAGGATACCTGCCCCCAATCCATGGTTAGTGTAAGACCCATCAAAGTAGAGTTTCCAGGAAGATGTTGACACATTGAATAGGGATTCGTCTGGAAACTCAAACTGCATTAGTTTGGTGTCTTGTAATGGTGCATCTGCTAGTTGGTCAGCTATGATTTGTCCCTTGATGGCTTTTCTGTCTACATATTCGATGTCGTATTCACTGAGAAGCATTACCCATTTTGCTAGGTGACCTGTGAGAGCTTCTTTGTTGAGGAGATACTTCAGTGGGTCTATTTTTGCAATGAGTTTAACTAGATGTGCAAGCATGTAATGTCAGAGTTTTTGTGAAGCAAAAACTATTGCGAGACATGATCTTTCTACTTGTGAGTATTGCAACTCATAGCCCACTAAGGTTCAGCTAATGTAGTAGACTGCTCTTTCTTTGTTCTCATAATCATGCTGTGCTAGAAGTGCCCCCAGAGTAGTAGGTGTAGCAGATATGTAGAGAATTAGCAGTTTCCCTTGGATTGGAGGCATGAGAATGGGTGGGTTCATAAGGTATTCTTTTATCTTGTTGAATGCTTCTTCACACCACTCATCCCACCGAAATGGAATATTCTTGTGCAGGAGATGGCTAAATGGTTGGCACTTATCTGCCAGCTGTGATATGAATCTGCGGATTGCCTGCAGCTTGCCTTGTAGCGATCTCAATTGAGTTAGGGTCTTGGGTGGTGGCATGTCCATTATAGCTTTAACCTTGGTAGGGTCCACCTCTATTCCGTTTGCTGACATGATGAAACCTAGCAGTTTGCCTGAAGTTACCCCAAACACACATTTCTTTGGGTTCAGCTTGACTTGGAATTGGTCCAATCTTTGAAAGACTTTTTCTAGTACATCCAAGGGTGAATCCCTTGTGAGAGACTTTGCTAGGATATCATCGACATAGTGTTCCATAGTTACATGCATCATGTCATGAAATATAGTAGTCATAGCTCTTTGATATGTGGCACCTGCATTTTTCAGCCCAAATGGCATGACATTCCAGCAAAAGGTACCCCATGGGCAAGTAAAAGCTATCTTGTGTTGGTCCTTCAGTGCTATTTTGATTTGATTATACCCTAAGAATCCATCCATGAGAGATAGCATTGTATGTCCTGCAGTTAGGTCGACTATGATATCGATGTTTGGCAATGGAAAATCATCCTTATGGCATGCTTTGTTTAAGTCTCGAAAATCATTGCATAGTCAAACTCGGCCATCTGGTTTGGACACTAGCACAATGTTGGATATCCATTCTGGGTAATCTATGGCTCTGATGAACCCCACATCTAGCAATTTCTTGAGTTCTTCTTTGACCAAAAGTTCTATGTGAGGATGCATCTTTCTCAGCTTCTGCTTTACTAGTTTTACTCCTGGATCCAATGACAGATGATGTAGAATTAAGTTTGGATCTAAACCTGGCATGTCTGCATATTACCAAGCAAAGTTGCCTCTTTTTTTTTTGAAGAACGATACAAACCTAGATTTCTCTAGTGGTGTAAGAGATTTGGCAAAGTGGATAATCTTGGGCTGTTCTTCTGTTCCAATATTCATGGGCTCTGTTAGTTCCACAATAATCTGTGACCTTTCCTGGTACATATCACTAGGGAGAGTGTCAAGCTTTCCATCGTCAGGTGCCAAAGTTGGGTTTTCACCTTCAGATGCGTCCTTTCTTTTTACTATTTTGGGATCTAACACTGCCGCCAGGCAGTTTTCACTATCAGATCCATTTTTGATCTTGATATTTTTGCGACTAGAAGGCTTGGCACCCTCCCTGAAGTAAGCCACGGTATTTAGTTCAATAGAAAAACTAGCTTTATGATCTCCCTTCTGTAGGTGGTCCCTAATTTCCATATAATCAATGTAAGCATCATCGTTTTGGAACATATCTAGTTTGGGAGTTCCTCATTGATCCCAGTCAATAAGCTTAGGGTGCACGAGGGGGAGGGAGTCAGATGATAGACCTGATTCATTGATGGTATGAATGGAAATGTTGGGAGTATTGGTGGGGATTGTGGTCGGGATGGTACTTTCTTCCAAGTTGTTTATTGCAATGGAATTTAAACTTTCCTCGAAAGCCATAATCTCAGGGATTGGCAAATCAGACTCTAGTGGTCTATTCGATAGCATTTGTCCCTCATGGTAGGGGCTAAGAGTTTGGATGGTGTCAACCTCTTTGTAGTCATAGGAGTGCTCTGTTAGCTCATCCCACTCATACTCATTTGAATCTGTGTCACTGTCCACTTGGAGTGTTTGGATCATTTCTACAAGGCAAGCATTTTCCTTAGCTTTGCCCTTGCCTTTGTATCCTAGGCCACTTGTGTTTCTAGCCAATGAGGATGAAGAAGGTTGAATAGGTTCAATGATTCCTTCTTTTCTGAGGCTGATGGGGCCTTGTCCTTCATACCCCATTCTGTATAGAATAGTCTCACCTCGCCCATAGAGTTCTGTTGGGAGTCTAGGTGGATCTGGGGGGGTGTTTTCTTCTTCAGCATAAAGCCATTACAAGAGGTCTCTTTCCTCTGTTTCATCGGATAGGGTCCCCCATTTTACAAAGGGAGTTGCAAGAGTTACAGGAGGAGCAGATGGCTTTGGAAAACACTTAGGTCAGCCAAAAGATCTAGGGGATAAGGGCAATTTGGCAAGATTGAGACTGTGCTCAATTGAGTACTCTCCCACCCTAGTTTCTTTTATGGTAACTTTCTGTTCTTTGGGCCTTGAGGAGGAAGCTTCGGCAGTATGGTCCTAATATGGGGTATGGGATATATATGCTCTGTTATTCAGGATAATGTATTTAGGTTTGGCAAGGAAAGAGTTGCAATGCTGATAGGGGTTAGGGTCGCCTTGAATGGTGATTTTCTTGCCATTGTGTAGGAACTTTATGCATTGATGATAGGTTGAGGGGACAACCTTCATGGTGTGGATCCATGGTCTCCCTAGTAAGATATTATAAGCAAGCTCCCAATCAAGGACTTGACAGACAACATCTTTTATCACTGGTCCCACCTGAATGGGTAGGACTACTATTCCCTTTGTGGTTCTCTCTTCCTCGTCATATGCTTTGATGGTGATTTTCCTCCTGGGATCAACTGCCTGTTCAGAGAACCCCAATGCAAGGACTAGCTTTAATGTGCAAATATTCAAACCGGCATCCCCATCAATGAGAACCCTCTTGATGCAGTTTTTGTGGATGAAGGCGACAATATGGAGAGGGGTGTTATGGGGTTCAGATACAGAGAGGTCATCTTGCCCAGTAAATGATATGGTGTTGGAGGAAGTTAGATTGCCTACCATGGTCTGGAATTTCTCTTGGGCCAAGTTAGTGGGGATAGTGGATTCCACTAAGGCTTTCTCAAAGATCTCCTTATGAGAAGGAGATAGACGTAGTAACTTCAAGATAGAAATGTGAGCCAGGGTTTTTTGTAGTTGGTTAATGACATTGTACTGACGAAAGTTGGATGGAGAAGGGGACGACCTGGGAGGGGCGGTATTGAGTGTGACTTTACCACTGTGGGTAATTATACTACAACCAGTTCTGTTAGGTCTTGATTGTTGGTTGGGTGAGATGACATTGATCTGTGGAACTTGCTCAAAGATGCAATTTATGGTGTAATCAAATGGCACACTTGCATAGTTGGCATTACTAGTCCCGTTGTTCTGATTTGGCCTGTTACGATTGTTGTCGTTATTGTTATTGCCATTGTAGTTGTTGCCATTGTGGTTGTTGCTGTTGTTGTTATTGTTGTTGTACGACCTGTTGTAGTTTAGAAGTGGATCCTTGTAGGCCACATGAGTTTCATTGGAGGTGTGTTGTTGGGTTCCTCCCTGGTTCTGATCTAGCACATCTTGTATGACATTTTTGAGGTAGATGCAGTTGTTGGTTGTATGCCCCCTTCCTCGATGATATTCACAATAGTCTATATCCTTCCAGTAGGGAGGTTTGACTATAGGCTCATAATCACTTGTTGGTGGTAGAGAAATTTCGTTGTTAGCCAACAAATTCCTTAGTGCAGACTCTTGAGACTCACCCAATGGTGTGAATTTTCTCCTTGGATTTGAACTGAACCAAGGTCAAGGTTCTCGAGAGCGTGGTTTATTGAGCGTACCATTGTTTGTTTCTCCTTTAAGAGTGAATATGGGTTGTTGCTTGGGAGCTACTTCCTTGGCATCTACTACCCCATCATTGGCCACATTCTTATTTTTGGTCCAAAACTTTGATTTATCCGTTGAGTAATTTGAGGTAGTTGTGTCCTTATATAACTTGATTTTCCCTTTAGCGATCATAGCTTTTTCAATGAACAATCCCATTTCAATGACTTTGGAGAATGACGTAGGGCATTGTATTAGTATTTGATAGCTAAGATCGTTATTGAGGTTATGGACAAACATCTCCATTAGCTGTTTCTCAGGTATATCATAGGAGCACTTACTTGCTAGTCATCTCCATCGTTGCAGGAAAGTGGCGAATGATTCACCACTCTTTTATTTGGTGTTGCATAAATCTAGCATAGATACCTCGTGCTCAATGTTATAAGAGAAGTATGTGATAAATTTGTTGACAAGTTCATGAAAAGATTTGATGCTCGGTGGAAGGCATGAAAACCACTCCATAGCTTGACTACCCAAAGATCTAGGGAAAAGTCTCATTAAGTAGGTCTCATCATGAGCTACTTCCATGCATGCTGTGTTGAATACCCTAATATGATCTCTAGGGTCCCCTTTCCCTTTGTACTTATCTAATTTAGGAACTTCGAATCGGAAGGGAAAGGGTGCCATGTTTAAACTTTTGTCAAAGAGATACAGTACGATATCCTCCAAGGAGTAAGCTTTTGTGTTTGTACTCATCTTGAGATCTGACATTTCTTGTTTGAGGCACTCAAGTTGTTTCCTCATGTCTTCCATGGTTTGTTTTCCTCTATCCTCTGTGTTTGAGTCTAGGGTTTTCTTACCTTTTTCAGAAGCATTTTTCACATTTTCTTAGATTGTGGGTATATCAAAATCTGCGGAGAGTTTAATTCCAAGATTAGCAAGGTAATAGAAATACTTATGAGGGTCCCCATGGAGAATCTTTTCTAACATGCATTGAAATTTCCTACTTTTGATGTGTTCTTGGTAATCTTCATGAGAAAATTCTTCATCACTATCATGAGGGGTGAGGATGTGGTTGGATGAGCTAGCCATTTCAAGTTGCTCTTTATACTGAGATCTAGTAAGAACCATGCAAGGTGACACGAGATGAAGTGGATTGGGACTAGAAATTTTGGCAAGGTGCCGACTGAGACTATTGTGCATGGGATATCTAGGAAGAGACTTGGACAAAGGGCTTTTTCACTCAATGACTTCAAGCAAGACGGTTGACACAAGATGGTAGCCACTAGTAAGGGTACTCGATACCTGTCTTACTATGTAGGGACTAGTCATGCAACGAGACTACTAGCAAGGTTCTGTGACCTTACTAGGCTTACGTGAATTCACAAAGGATACGAAAAAGGGACCTATGTTGAACTGATATGGAACAAACTGACTTTGGGACAAGAGAGGTTTTGACAGAAGGTGAATGGGCTGACCGACGAAAGAGAGGTACTTGGGTGAAATAGACGAAGACTGACTGCAAGGTTGAATCTGATCTTTGAATGCAAAGGTAAACTCAAATGGGTACTCAAAATAGGTAAAATTGTTTCCTCAAAAATAGTGCAAGTACTCACTATCGTGGATGCACTGAAACAGATGCACAGCAGGAATGAACAAATGCGCCGGAAGTTGACACAAATGCACCACACTAGTAAAGTATAAATGCGCAGTAACAATATGCATATGCACCAGAAGTCTAAATGTATGCACAACAAGTTGACACAAATGCATCGCACTAGTAAAGTATAAATGCATAGTAACAATATGCATATGCACAACAAGTCTAAATGTATGCACACAAAGTCGACACAAATGCACAGGAAGAAAAAATGGATGTGCAGCTCTGATTTATTTTTTTTGCAAATTTTTAGAGTTTTTCTATTGTTTTTGGTATTTTTGGTTGGAGAAGGTCTTCCTAATCTGATTCTATGAATTAACAGTAAGAAAACACAGCAAGCACAAAGAGTATTTTATAGTTTTTCATTGTTTTTGTGGTTTTTTTGACTCTATTTCAGACTAGTACGAACAAAAGCAAGTGTAAAGATCCTAGGCTAGAAATGGATTACAAGGGTTTTTGGCCACTAGAACAAGGGGTTTTTAATGTGGGCAACCATTCAAGTGATTACAAATGTGGTGGCACTACTCTCCATTGTGGAGTCTCCCAACCTCAAAGGGTTGTGCCTTAAAGGGTTTTGGGGGAGGTTGGCCATCGGTGTAACATAGCAGCACTTGTTGTAGGAAGTTTTCACCTCAAGCACTTTTATTTTAAGTGGATTGGTAGGGCTTGGCTTCTAGCCTATTTCCACTCAGGGTCATTCCCACTTGGACAAGCGTGCATCCAAGGGCAGGCCCCTCTTAAAGGTTAAACAAATGGAATAACAAGTCTGGCACTCTGATCACCCAGTAAAGGGGAGAGCATAAGCCTGTTGTCATTCATCAAGGACAGAAGACACTGATTAATCCAACCTATTTAAAAGTAGAAAAACTAAATGGGCTAATCTACTTGGGCAAGCATAGAACTTTGAAGTGATTTTAGCAAGATAGCATTGGTTTAGTTTTAACTCTAGAAGGCAATGGTGAGTTCAGTTTTAATCCTCGTAGCACGAAATAGTTACCTTTGAAGTTTTGGTCCAATGAGATAGCAGTAGTTCAATTTTAACCTAAAAATCAATGGTGAGTTCAGTTTTAATCCTCATAGCAAGAAATAGTTAACTTTGAAGTTTTGGTCCAATGAGATAGCAATAGTTAAATTTTAACCCAGAAATCAATGGTGAGTTCAGTTTTAATCCTAGATAGCAATAACTTGGAAAGTGTTGCAATGCAAGAAACAAATGATCTAGTTACTTTCCTAATTAGAGCTAGGTAAGGATTTGAATGAATATTAGTTTTACTATCCCTTAGAAAATGAAGTGTGAACTATCAAAATGCAGCTATATGGAACTAAACCCAAACCTATCCTGCAAAACAGCTCCAGAGAACACCTGTGAAAAGGTTAGCATTAGCAAAGTTTCCTAGAAAAGTACTAAAACCATTGCTTATTATAGATGCGCAACTTCAGTGACTAAATGTGCAGAGATAGTCAACAGAAGCGTAGCAAGAACAAATGCACAGCAACAGTGCATAAAAGCACAGCAAGAATACACAGAAGCGCAGAAGTAACAAATGCACTGTAACAGTGCACAAATGCGCAGTAAGAAATCACATATGCACGGGAATGACAAATGCACCGTAACAGTGCACAAATGCACAGTAATAAATCATAGATGCACAGGAGTAATGAATGCGCCACAGAAATAGATATATGCACTGCAGAAATGTTCAAATGTGCTGAAATAGCCTGTGCGTGACCTGTACGGAACCTGTCTTCAAAAAAAGCTCAGATTTTGATGAGATAAAGGGGCAAAGGCCCCACGGTGGGCACCAAAAATGTTAGGGTAAAATATAGTTTAATCAATTGAATAGTAACAAACCCAAACATCAATAGAATAATGAAATCAAGAAAGATTGAATGAAATGAAGCAATGAATAACATAGTGCAAACCTTCCTTGAATCAAAGCTTCTATTGTTTGCCTATTAAAACCGTCCTTGCTAATATGAAGTAGGCCCTTAGAGAGTGCACTCTTTCTACTATGTTGTAGGATGTTGGTATTAAACGGCTATGTTGATAGATATTGCTGTGAAGTGGAGCTTCAAAGCAAATGGTGATCTCAAGTAGATTGTATTGGGGGGTGCCAAAGGCGCGCGGGTGGAATTCTGCAGAGTAACAATACAAATAACCTGGAAGAATAGAATGGAGGGATGAAGCTTCTTTAATAGACTCAGAAGAATGAGAATCAACGGTTGAGAAGAAGTATGATGATCAATGGCTGAGGATGGTTGAGGAATTTGCAACCAGTAGAAATATGACAAGTGTCTCATCTCCATCATGAAAGAGGGGACTTGACAACATTGATTGGAGAGTTAACACTTTTAACTAATCAGTTAACAAACTTGATTAGTCAGTTGGAAGAATGAATTATGGAATTGACTGAATTGATTGAGGGATTAACTCAATTGACTGGTTAGTTAACACTTTTGATTGATTAGTGTTGTGTGGTTACACAACACGCCCCATTTTGACTTGGCAAAACAGGGACCCAACTTTTTGGCGTGGCTTGTGTTGTCTGCTTTCTGGCGGTTTGGTAAAAGTAAGTCAGGTGCATCATCATGAAGGGTCAGGATGAGGTAGATCATCATCATGAGGTCAGTTTGTCAAAGTTCATATTTCATTTTTGTGACCTCATATTTAGAAAGAGCTTGAAATTCCATACAGGTTTGCCTTTTACATCACCTGAAAATTCGTCCATATGTGGGAGTTATGGGCAGTCAAAGTTTTGGTCAAACCTGATAATCGCAAGATGATCATCATATTTTTATATCCTCAGTCATGTTGTCAAGGTCATCCTGAGCTTGGTATATCACCCGATAAAATCAGGCGGTCGAATTATCTGGACGTCAATCTTAAGTGATAGCGCCCTTTACCCGTCAAATAACTTTATGTATTTCGCGAGCATCATGTTGCAAGTGTAACCCAATATTTCATAATGTCCTCCTGTCGAGAAATATCACCTTATGCTAATATCCTAATGACGTCATCCTAACCTGGAAAATGAAGAAATAAATATCAGGATGACATCATCATCACGTTTCCCCTTCGGTAGGATATTTCCTAAATATGATCAGGTTCACAAATATGACGATGGTGTCATCTTTTACATTTTAACAAAGCCCCGGATATGATGATGACATCATCAGGACATTCGAAGGGGGGGTGATCATATTTCTTAATATCCTGCACATTATCAATATGCATGCAGTTCGGACTCGAAAAGTTTGTCAAAGATGAAGAAACTGTTGTATGTTTCTTTTATACAAATGTCTATATACATTGCATTAACATATAGGTGGACATTTTGTATTTTGTGCATCGGGCAGATAGAAAGCTTTAGAGTTGTCCATCGGCATAGCTTTTGCCTTTGGCCGAGTCTTGAATTCTCTCCCTGATAGTGGTTGTCACCCCGATGAGTTCATCGGCATGTTTTGAGTTGTCGGCCGAGTCTTGAATTGTCTCCCTGATAGTGGTTGTCACCCCGATGAGTTCATCAGCATGTTTTGAGTTGTCGGCCAAGTCTTGAATTGTCTCCTCAATGTGGTTGTCACCTCGATGAGTTCATCGGCATGTTTTTCTATCAGCCAAGTCTTGAATTGTCTCCCCGATGGGTGGACATCAGTGTAACTCTTGGCATCGGTGTAGCTTTTGCCTTCGGCCAAGTTTGAAATTGTCTTCCCGACCGTGTGTGGTCACACCGAAACATAACATGCATCACATACAGTAGCGGACTCGAAATATTAGTGAATGCGATTTAATCATTGTATATTTTGCTCTTGTATATTTCTTTTATACACATCGATATACATTGCACAATGTACATACAGCGGAATTGAAATCATATTAAATAGCGAGAATTCATTGTACATTTCCTGATTGTATGTTTTTACATACATTGCGATATACACTACATGATATACATACACCGGATTTCAAATCATTTGAAAAGTGATTAATTCCATGTATATTTTGTCCTTGTATATGCAGATTCATAACCCGATATACAAGCCGGTATATACAACGGCGGATTTGAAGGTTTTTTAAGAGTGATTTATTCCTTGTATATTCTGTGATGTATCAGCAGATTTGAAGCCCGATATACAAGAAAATGGGCGGGAAAATGAAGCGATGGACTTTTTAATCCATTTGAAGGCTCGATTGCCTGATTTTCAGTCAACGATGGTTGACCTGAGTATTTTTGGGCCCTGTTTATGCATTTTATGCATAGTTTTCACAAATTTGAAACCTAATTGCATGTGTTTGAACTTTTGTCCTGTTTCTAATGGAAATTTTAGCTGCATGCTGTGTTCCAAGTGATGCTATACTTAATGTTTGTCTATTTATTGCAGGAAACCTTGATGCTGTTAGAGTTGTAGCTGAACATTGAAATGTTGCACAAGGAGGCAACATGAACCAGAAGTGAGGAGGATATTGTCAAATATGCTGTTTGCTAGCTGGAGACCGAATCAAGTTAAAGATGCTAGAATATTCTATGCCAGCTATACATTTGCCAATTGGCAAAGCATGTGCTTTTCATCTGGACCATTAATGTTAATTGGTGAATCTTGATCGTAGATCTTTTGCAACGGATTCCTCACCTTATTCTATAAAAGGTGGTGGAATGCCTTGTTGTAAACATTTGAAACTTAATTGAAATCTGTTTGCTGAAGTATTCAGGGCTCATTTCAAAGCTATTGTGTGTGTACATGTCTTTTGCATACTTAATGAAAGAGAAGAGTATTTGGATTACAAATCTTCGTAAATTTTGAGTAATCTGTGTCTGAATTCTGGATATGTGCTTTGATTTGCTGCATCCCTTGGAGTGCTCATCATGTTGCATGTATTGTTTTCATTCATCACCCTCTGAAGTTTGCATCAACTGTATCTAGCTGTGGAATATCCTGGTGAACATATGGTTTGATTTCTTCTCCTCATGACAGTATCAAGTATGTATGTGGATCAATAGCTAAAGGTTCAACTTTAAATTGTAGTATTCTTTTAGTTTCTTTCAATTTCAGAACATTTCACTACCACAATTGCGAATAACTGATAATCCTAAGCAAATAACACAAAATATGCAAACATCTCATAGGTAAATCGCAAATATTTAGCATATTTGAATGCAAAGCATGCACAATTGAAAATATCATGCAAAGATTGAGGTATTTTTACATCTTTTCATCTAATAACTGCATAATATGACTTCTCTGTAAAGAATTTCTGCAGGAATGTCATGATGATGGCACATTTTCACGTAAGGCCCCAAAATGGAAACAGCAACTCACATTAACCTCTGAGTAATGTCAGTCAATTAAGACCTAATCACCAGAGACTTGGGATCATGAATTCTCTAAATTCACAGTATCTTTCAAGATGAATAAAGGTTAATGTGTACTTTTATTCTATGCTTGTTTATGACTAACATCATGACCAACACAAATTAGCGCTAGAAGGAGGGCCTGATCTGGAATACTATGTTCATCATCATAATTTCCAGGTTTGATGATGCAGAGAGTAAGGTAGTCTCGAATCGTCTATGAATTTCAAATATCATGCAAATATTTACTGTAGCAAGCTTGTAGATGCTTATTCTATGTAAAGATTTCCAAATCTAACATAAATATTGCTAGCCTTATAGTAAATCATTCAAAATACCTCCTATATCCTTCAATATTTGTAGTATCTTTGCAAATATTTCATAAATATCCAGTCTGATCAGTCATCTGACCGTTAATATCACTTTAGCTAGTAAAATCCAGCCAATATTTGCAAAGTTTCAGCCAATTTGCCTCAAAATTGAGAAATCCTGGCTCACAGGATAAATACCAGGTCTAAACCTAGTGGAATTTTTGAAGAATTGCCTGTTAGAGGTTTCAGACCCAGAACTGTGGACACTCATCATACTCCCAAGTCTAGTGCATCAGGAGCTTCACCAGAACCTCTTCCTATAACTCCTGTTGATTTACAAATACCTTCGGGGATACCTGTGACACCTCTTCTTCAACCTCAGGGTGTACCTCTAGTCCAACCTTGACCAGCTCAACCTCCTCCGGTTGCAATGTCTTTCTTTGCAGCAGAGTCACCTTTGACCTTTACTGCATATCATGAGTTACCAAAGAATCCGAATAAGCTTTGTCCAAAATATCATCCTTACCAAGATGCTGAAGATCATATCAGGACCTTTAAGGAGGCTTGTTGCAGAGCCAGAATAGAGCACCAAGATGTGGTGTGCAAATTATTTCCTTTTTCCTTAGGGGAAGAAGCCTATAATTGGTTCATTAGTCTTGGTCAGGGTTCTGTTGATTCATGGGCCTTACTAGAGAAAGCCTTTCTTGATAGATTCAAGGTTCCAGTTGACCCCTCAATAAACTATCATTTATTTGCCACTATCAAGAGATTTGAGAATGAGCCTATTGCAAATTTCAATGCTAGGTTTCAGAAAATGTTGTCCAAGGTAGTCACTCCTTATACTGTGTCTGACGAAGCCGCAAGGAACATTTATTATTCTGCCTTAGATCCCTTGACCTCCATGTTCATAAGGAGAACACACCCCCAAATCACAACTTTAGCCTTAGCTTTTCAAGAAGCCATACAAGTAAATCAACAGTTGATACCTGCTCCTACTCCAAATATAGTATTCCCTACCTTGCCTGGCATGCATTCACAATATCCTGCATCATATCCTGCACAATATCCCAATGGAGTAGTGATACCTCCGACAGTCATGCTGGCACCTCTGCAAGTACCTCCACTAAGCATTATGCCTCCTCCTAATGGAAATGGCCAATTGTCACAATATCATGTCCAAGCTCAGACACCTCAGGGTGTTGATCTGTCTAGCAATAACCATGGATCCTCTTTCTTCAAGCCTCAGGCTGAAAATGTAGTGGCCAAAGCTCAAGAAGAAAAAGAGGAAATCAAAGAAATCTCTGCTTAATTGAGAAAACTCACCACAGAAGTGACACATTTGAGAAATCAAGGTTTTTATTCACAGTCAAACCAGAACAAAAATTATCCCAATGACAGATCAAATTATCCTGACAGAGGATATAACACCAATAATTTCAACAATAATGGTGGAAATAACAATAATCCTCAGAGACAGCCCAGAGTATGGAACTCTAGGCCAAATAATGGCTCATTACCATCACCCCTGGACAATCAGCCTCCAGGTGAAGCCAAACAGACTACTAGAGTCAATCTTGCTGAAGCAGCCCTTACCAATTGGTTAGAATCCATAATACAAATGCACATGCAAAATTAGACTGTCCACAATTTAGGATTGCTGCTAGCATCTTTCAGACTGAAGTGTCTAACACTTCTGGAAATCCACCTCAGACAAAGGGAAATGAGATTGTTCCATGTGGATATGACTCAGTCTTCATGCTAGAAACCTATACAAATCAACCTCATCAAAATTATAACCAGGCAAGTGAAGAATCTACTTTAACCTTTGAAGCAAACTATGTATTCCCCTTTGAAGATGAAAACGAGTCTGCAAGAGAACATGAGGAAGTGCATGCATACCAACAGCAATATCCTAGTAAGCATAATTATAACCTGAGAAATAATGCCAACAGACCTACTAGTCCATTGACATCATCTTTGCCTCCAAACAACTTCAACACACCTCCTGATCCTAAAGCTAGCAATAACCCTGGGTTCCCCAAGGTAAATGCTCAGTACTTGTCACCTCAGAACACAGGATCAAAGATTGTAAATGCACCCCATGAATCTGACAAGTTAGTCAATTATCTGGCCAATGAAATGAAGAAAATTAAGATTAACCTATCTCTGTCTGAGTTACTGAAAACTCAGGCTATCAAAAGGGCATTCATGAAGTCACTAGATGATCCTACTCCTAAAGAGGATAACCATCTCTCAAATCAACTCACTGGCAAAGATCATGCTGCCAGAGATAATACTGTCAAGCCTAAAGTGTCAGCTACAGTCCAAGCTGCAGAAACCTCCCATATGACCTTGTATGAGGACAAAACTGAATCACTTCCGTTCCTCCTCACTATAAGAATGTTCAGCAAGAACCTGCACAACTGTTTGGTTGACTCAGGAACCTCCATGAATGTTATGCCATTGTCAATATGTAATGCTTTAGGACTACACCCTGCTAAATCCTTAAAGAAGGTCACTCAGCTGGACAAAATAGAAGTAAGCGTAGTAGGAGAACTAACTCATATCCACATGTAACTAGCATCTGATCGTAGGATCCAATATTACATTGACATTCAGGTAGTCGATATACCTGATACGTACGGGATGTTACTTAGCCGGGATTGGTCTAAAACACTTAATGGATATATGTCTACAGATTTCAGTCACATGTGGTTACCATGGAAGGGTATACCTAATCAGATCAGGATTGATGCTGAGCCTAGAATGAAGCATATGATCACCGAGTACAATAGAACAAATGAGATCATGTACGTAGACATAAAGCTTGGAGTTTATTGCATCAGGCCGCAGACCGTCAAAATAGAAGAGATCCTGATGCTTAACCTTCATCCTCATCATGATGATGATCATCAGGAAGATATACCTGTTGTAGAACCTGCCAATAATCTTGATAATGAGAACATAATAGATCGCTTCAGAGACTTCGAGATGCATCTATCCAATCAGGTAAAACACTGTCAATTGTTAAATATACCTACTAATGATATTTTGATTTATGGATGGTGCAGATTACACACTGAAGCACATTCATAAAAGACTTGTGAAACATGCTTAGATATGATGATGCTGGAACAGACATGCAGCGAGGCATCATCATCATATTTTGAGGTAAGTTCTACATCTAATGATGATGATGATACTGATTCTTGTTTATCTTCTGCAGGAACAAAGGAGCCGATAGATCATGACAAAGATCATATCCGGAAGACAGAAGAAGTTCTAGCTTATGACCAAATAAATGATGGAAAGAAAGAAAAGATCACCCCTGGGAGTGATTGTTTTATGGAGCTGGACTATGAATTGTTCGATGAGGACAAAGGTAGTAACCTGACCAAATTTAAAGAATTTCTAGTAAAAGAAATGGAGAAGATGACACGACAGCATAGATCTCCCCATGAGGTCTTAATCGAAGGTTGGTGCAGGCTGCATGAGGCACCTCACTCAGAAACAACTTGCTCACTGTGTTTACACATTTTGAAAAGGCATACAGTTGTGGATCCAGGAAATCATCCTCCTGCTGATATGAAAGAGAAAATAGAAAAGTCAACAGGCTCACAAAGTAAAGGAAAGAAGAAACTTGGAAATGATGACATCCCTAAGTCAAAGTGGATATTAGGCGAAGCAGCAGCCAGAGCTGTAAAGAAGAAAGAAGGTTCAGCTAAACATCCTGCTGAAGATAAACCCTAGATCCTAAGGTTTGATGGATCCAAGTCCAAACAAGGTGCTAGGGTAGGAATTGATCTCATTGACGCATCAAGAAAATCCTATCTAGCAGCCTACAGATTACAGTTCCCTTGTACTAATAATGTAATAGAGTATGAAGCTCTAATTCATGGGATACTATTTGCTCATAAGAAAAAAGTAAAGATTTTGCATGTTTTCAGAGATTCAGAGCTAGTTGTGAGGCAAGTAAGAGGAATTTACTCTTGTAACTATAGGAAGCTATCCAACTACAGACATCGTGTGTGGGATCTAATTGAGGATTTTGACGCCTTTAATATCACTCACGTACCAAGAGAACAAAACCACAGGGCAGATGCACTTGCCCAGGCTGCCAGTACATTGGAGCCACTATCTATATCAGGTCTAAAGAGATTTTCAGTAGAGCTGGTGTCAATACCTTCAGTACCTGACAATGTGACCAATCTCCAGGTGTTTGATGATGATCAACACATTTTGGATTTCATTTCCAATAGAGATGTATTTGATGCCCAAGTCATAGATGAGGGTGGTATGGAGGATCATGTCTGGGAGGAAGACGAGATATTAGAATTGCCAAGCAACAGGATTCCCAAAGGTATGATTGAATTGGAAAGAGCCTTTGATTTGGATAATATGCTTAAACATAAGGATCTGCCCAAAGCAGATGGAGGTCAGTATTCACAAGTGAATATTGGACAAAATGAAGACTAGAAACATGTGCTAATTGGTAAAGTTTGCACACCAGAGGAGTTAAAGGGAATAACTGAGGCCCTCAAGGATTACATACATGTAATTGCCTGGACCTATGATGAGCTGAAGACATATGATACTTCTGTCATAACTCATACTATACCTCTCAAACCAGATGCTAAACCTTTCAGATAGAAGCAAAGGCCAGTCAATGCTTTGCTTGAACCAATAATTCTTGAAGAAGTCAAGAGGTTGTTAAGTGCCTGGATAATCTTTCCTGTAAGGCACTCCACCTAGGTTGCTAATCTAGTCTCGGTCAGAAAGAAGAATGGAGACATCAGGTTGTGCGTAGATTTCAGAAATCTGAACAGAGCATCAGAAAAGGATAATTATCCTTTACCCTCATTAGATGAAGTTCTGCAGATTGTAAATGGAGCCAAGATGATGTCCTTCCTGGATGGCTTTTCAGGATACAACCAAGTGATGGTTGATAAAATTGATAGATTGAAAACTACCTTCACCACAAAGTGGGGGATAGTTGCATATAGACGTATGCCATTTGGACTCATAAATGCTAGAGCTACATTCTAGAGAGCAATGGACATAGCCTTCAGAGGCTTAATAGGAAAATGCATAGTCACATATATGGATGACTTGACTGTGTTCTCTAAGGAGAGGAGCAATCATGTAACCGATCTCAGAAATGTATTGAAGAAGTGTGAAGAGTACGGAATATCACTGAACCCCAAGAAGTGTATATTTGGGGTGACAACAGGAAAGTTACTAGGCCACTTGATCACAGAAGATGGAATTATCATTGATCCTGATAGGGTGGAGTCTATTATGAAGTTACAACTTCCAGGAAGCAAAAAGGAACTCAAATCTTACTTTGGTAAGATAAACTTTGTAAGGAAGTTCATCACAGGTTTTGCTGAGATTCTCAGACCACTAAATGCTATGTTGAAGAAAGATACACAAATTGAGTGGACACCAAAGGCCAAAGCTGCATTTGAAGATATAAAGAAAGCCATATCAGACGCTCCTGTCCTCATTAGTCCAGACTGCACAAAACATTTCTACATCTATTCATTTGCTTCAGAACATACCTCTGCAGCAGTGTTAACTCAAAGAAATGAAGAGAAAGAAGAGAAACCAATTGCTTTCATGAGCTGTCCTTTTAGGGATGCTGAGTTGAGATATGTAGATGTTGAGAGACAGGCACTTGCATTAGTCAGAGCAGTAAAGAAATTCAGACATTACATACTAATAAGCAAAGTGATTGCTGTAGTACTAGATGCAGTGGTGAAGATGCTGCTGATGCAAAGCAAACCTGGTGAAAAGAGAGCTAAATGGATTACTGTACTACAAGATTATGACATAGAAATTACACCAATGAAACTGGTAAGAGGGCAGGCTCTGAGTCATGATATCTAAAATTGACCCAAACATCACCAGTCAGCAGTATGTGATCAATGAGAAAGATAATAGAGAATGGTATTCAGATATCAGGTACATCTTGATTACAAGAAGATGTCCATCGAAGATGCAAGCTTCACAAAGAAGAGCCTTGAAAATAAAATCCCAAAAATATATGATAAAGGGAGGAGCCTTATTCAAAAAGAATCATGAACGAATATACCTGAGATGCTTAGAAAAGCCAGAAGCAAACAAGGTCCTGTCAGAGATACATGACAAGTTCGGAACAGCACATGGATCAGCCTTGGCCACAACGCATGCAATCCTTAGAGCAGGATATTATTGGCCTACAATTTTTAAAGACACAGCTGATCATGTTAAATGTTGTCATGTTTGTCAGGTTGCTACCAACAGAGAGAAATATGCTGCACAACCCTTGCAGCTAGTGATGGAAGAACGCCCATTTGCACAGTGGGGCATGGACTTCATAGGACCAATCAATCCTCCGTCCTCTTCAGGACACAGGTATGTCTTAACCATTACTGACTATTGCACCAGATGGATTGAGGCTGTTAGCAGCAAGACCTACACTGCAGATGACGTTATTAGATTTTTGGAAAGTAACATTGTTACCAGGTATGGAATTCCTTATGCTTTGGTAAGTGATAATGGTTCTGCTTTCACTTCAACTAAATTGTCAAGTTGGGCTTTTGATCATGGGATTATACTTAAATTTTCATCCAATTACTATCCCCAGGGGAATGGTTTAGCAGAATCCACCAACAAGGATTTATTGATTATCATAAGAAAACTGATAGAGAAGAACCCTAGAGAATGGAACTCATTTCTAAAATATACCTTATGGGTAGACAGAACCAGAGTAAAAACTGCATTAGGAAATTCGCCTTTTCAACTAGTATATGGGGTGGATCCCATCCTTCATGTGAACTTAAAAATTCCTACCCTATAGTTTGCCCAAGAATACCTAGGCATAAACAATAAGCAAGAAGTCAGGTTGCTTCAGTTGATGCACTTGGAAGAAAAAAGGAGTCAAGCAATTGACCAATTTGCAAAACATCAGGCTGTTGTCAAACGCTGGTTTGACAAGAGAGCCAAAGTTAAAGCTTTTAAGATATCTAATTTAGTCATGGTATGGGATAAAGCCCATGAAAGGAAAGGTGACCATGGTAAGTTTGATAGATTATGGATAGGTCCCTTTCAAATTTCTGAGATATTAGGAGACAACACTTATAGGCTTAAAAACCTGACAGGTGAGGATGTCCCATTGCCAGTCAATGGGCAATTCCTCAAACATTATTTCCAAGCCTGAGTGACTTCATGGCATTCATGTGTATCATATTATACATTTGTATAGTTGTTTGTATAGTGTTCTTTTGTCTTGGGTTGTTTTAGTTGAGTTTTGTTTTGGTAAGTCAAGATGATGCACTTCATCACCCAAGAAAATAACTAAATTGTTAGGATTCAAGTGATGAGATCAGATTTAGATATAGGTTGTAATTCATTCTGAGAAATATTCATGACTAGGTTTATAATTTCTTTTCATCAGGGTGCCTTTTCTTGTCCAAAGTGAATCAATCACAATGAAACACCTAACAGCCTTGGGCTTGTTGAAGACACGAGTATAGGTGTTAAGTGAAAAATCTAAAGGGACTCCCTTGCTACTAATACAATCTCCAACCTAAAGCTATAAGTGACTATACCTTATACAAATGAGCTGACATGATGATATCAGATACATATATAAAAAAAAACTAAACAATAATATTAGGCCATCTAAGTAACTCTACCGGGGTTATAGACACCTGCTGGTAGTGGGGCTCTACTTAGGGAGATTGTATAGATAACCTTGCCGGGGCTATGAACGCCTGCTGGCAGCAAGGCTCTATCCAGGTTGGCTATGAGGGATGATCTCCAACTATGTAGTTTAACACCAGTTACTTATGTTTTCAACTTGCTTTCAAGATGAGGATAATTAATCATATGCACACACGTGATCCTTTGTTAGCATTATTATCATGATGAAATTTTATCATTCAAAGATCATGATGATTATACTTAGAAAGATTTAGAATACTATAGATGAATATGATCACATCACTTGAATCATTGGTATTGGTTTGTTTTCTTTGGTGGCAAGTTGTTGTGTGGTTACACAACACGCCCCATTTTGACTTGGCAAAACAGGGACCCAACTTTTTGGCTTGGCTTGTGTTGTCTGCTTTCTGGTGGTTTGGTAAAAGTAAGTCAGGTGCATCATCATGAAGGGTCAGGATGAGGTAGATCATCATCATGAGGTCAGTTTGTCAAAGTTCATATTTCATTTTTGTGACCTCATATTTAGAAAGAGCTTGAAATTCCATACAGGTTTGCCTTTTACATCACCTGAAAATTTGTCCATATGTGGGAGTTATGGGCAGTCAATGTTTTGGTCAAACTTGATAATTGCAAGATGATCATCATATTTTTATATCCTTAGTCATGTTGTCAAGGTCATCCTGATCTTGGTATATCACCTGATAAAATCAGGCGGTCGAAGTATCTGGATGTCAATCTTAAGTGATAGCGCCCTTTACCCATCAAATAACCTTATGTATTTCACGAGCATCATGTTGCAAGTGTAACCCGATATTTCATAATGTCCTCCTGTTGAGAAATATCACCTTATGCTAATATCCTGATGACGTCATCCTAACCTGAAAAATGAAGAAATAAATATCAGGATGACATCATCATCACGTTTCCCCTTCAGTAGGATATTTCCTAAATATGATCAGGGTCACAAATATGACGATGGCGTCACCTTTTACATTTTAACAAAGCCCCAGATATGATGATGACATCATCAGGACATTCGAAGGGGGGGTGATCATATTTCTTAATATCCTACACATTGTCAATATGCATGCAGTTCGGACTCGAAAAGTTTGTTAAAGATGAAGAAACTATTGTATGTTTCTTTTATACAAATGTCTATATACATTGCATTAACATACATGTGGACATTTTGTATTTTGTGCATCGGGCAGATAGAAAGCTTTAGAGTTGTCCATCGGCATAGCTTTTGCCTTCGGCCGAGTCTTGAATTCTCTCCCCGATAGTGGTTGTCACCCTGATGAGTTCATCGGCATGTTTTGAGTTGTCGGCCAAGTCTTGAATTGTCTCCCCGATAGTGGTTGTCACCCCGATGAGTTCATCAGCATGTTTTGAGTTGTCGACTGAGTCTTGAATTGTCTCCCCGATGTGGTTGTCACCCCGATGAGTTCATCGGCATGTTTGTCTATCAGCCAAGTCTTGAATTGTCTCCCCGATAGTGGTTGTGTCCCCGATGGGTGGACATCAGTGTAACTCTTGGCATCGGTGTAGCTTTTGCCTTCGGCCAAGTTTGAAATTGTCTTCTCGACCGTGTGTGGTCACACAGAAACATAACATGCATCACATACAGTAGCGGACCTAAAATATTAGTGAATGCGATTTAATCGTTGTATATTTTGCCCTTGTATATTTCTTTTATACACACCGATATACATTGCATAATGTACATACAGCGGAATTGAAATCATATTAAATAGCGAGAATTCATTGTACATTTCATGATTGTATGTTTTTACATACATTGCGATATACATGACATGATATACATACACCGGATTTGAAATCATTTGAAAAGAAATTAATTCCATGTATATTTTGTCCTTGTATATGCAGATTCATAACCCGATATACAAGCCGCTATATACAAGGGCGGATTTGAAGGTTTTTTAAGAGAGATTTAGTCCTTGTATATTTTGTGATGTATCAGTAGATTTGAAGCCCGATATACAAGGAAATGGGCGGGAAAATGAAGCGATGGATTTTTGAATCCATTTGAAGGCCCGATTGCCTGATTTTTAGTCAACGATGGTTGACCCGAGTATTTTTGGGCCCTGTTTATGCATTTTATGCATAGTTTTCACAAATTTGAAACCCAATTGCATGTGTTTGAACTTTTGTCTTGTTTCTAATGGAAATTTTAGCTGCATGCTGTGTTCCAAGTGATGCTATACTTAATGTTTGTCAGTTTATTGCAGGAAACCTTGATGCTGTTAGAGTTGTAGCTGAACATTGAAATGTTGCACAAGGAGGCAACATGAACCAGAAGTGAGGAGGATATTGTCAAATATGCTATTTTCCAGCTGGAGACCAAATCAAGTTAAAGATGCTGGAATATTCTGTGCCAGCTATACATTTGCCAATTGGCAAAGCATGTGCTTTTCATTTGGACCGTTAATGTTAATTGGTGAATCTTGATCGTAGATCTTTTGCAACGGATTCCTCACCTTATTCTATAAAAGGTGGTGGAATGCCTTGTTGTAAACATTTGAAACTTAATTGAAATCTGTTTGTTGAAGTATTCAAGGCTCATTTCAAAGCTATTGTGTGTGTACATGTCTTTTGCATACTTAATGAAAGAGAAGAGTATTTGGATTACAAATCTTCGTAAATTTTGAGTAATCTGTGTCTGAATTCTGGATATGTGCTTTGATTTGCTGCGTCCCTTGGAGTGCTCATCATGTTGCATGTATTGTTTTCATTCATCGTCCTCTGAAGTTTGCATCAACTGTATCTAGCTGTGGAATATCCTGGTGAACATATGGTTTGATTTCTTCTCCTCATGACAGTATCAAGTATGGATGTGGATCAATAGCTAAAGGTTCAACTTTAAATTGTAGTATTCTTTCAGTTTATTTCAATTTCAGAACATTTCACTACCACAATTGCGAATAACTGATAATCCTAAGCAAGTAACACAAAATATGTAGACATCTCATAGGTAAATTGCAAATATTTAGCATATTTGAACGCAAAGCATGCACAATTGAAAATATCATACAAAGATTGAGGTATTTTTACATCTTTTCATCTAATAACTACATAATATGACTTCTCTGTAAAGAATTTCTGCAAGAATGTCATGATGATGGCACATTTTCACGTAAGGCCCCAAAATGGAAACATCAACTCACATTAACCTCTGAGTAACATCAGTCGATTAAGACCTAATCACCGGAGACTTGGGATCATGAATTCTCTAAATTCACAGTATCTTTCAAGATGAATAAAGGTTAATGTGTACTTTTATTCTGTGCTTGTTTATGACTAACATCATGACCAACAATTAGTTAACTAACTTTTGATTTGAGAAAAAATTGGACATGTGGGTGAGGAAAAATAAGGTAATTAAATATTTAATATATTTAATTACATGTGCAACCCAGTGAGGTGGACAAGGTGAGGTGGAAAGAGTGAGGTGGATTTTTGGAATTAGAACTTAGGATAGAGGAATTTGGTTTAATTAAGTAATTTAGGATTATTTAATTATGTGAGACATTAGAAGAATTTAGGGAATTTGATTAAATAAATAGATTTTATTTAATTATGGAATAGTGAATTGATTAAATAAATTTAGAATATTTATTTAATTGATAGAAGAAGGGAATAAATATTTAGGATACTTGTTTAGAATGGTAGGAGGAATTCAGAAGGGAAATAAATATTTAGAATATTTATTTAGGATGAATCATGTCATTTTTAGGCATATACAATTACAATATCATCCAAGTATACAATAACAAACTTACCCAAGAATTTATTCATAACTTCATTCATCAATCTCATGAAAATACTCAATGCATTAATCAATCCAAAGGGCATCACTAACCATTCATACAATCCTTCATTTGTTTTAAAAGCAATCTTCCATTCATCTCCTTCTCTAATTCTAATCTAATGGTATCCACTCTTCAAGTCTATCTTTGTAAAATATTTTTCTCCACTCAAACAATCCATAAAGTCATCCATCCTAGGCAAAGGAAATCTATACTTAACTGTGATCTTATTGATTGCTCTAGAGTCTGTACACATTCTCCATTCCCCATCCTTCTTTAGTGCTAACACTATAGGCACTATATAAGGGCTTAATCTTTCTCTAATCAAACCTTTCCTCAGCAATTCATGTATCTATCTATTCAATTCTTCATTATCGACTGGTGTCATTCTATGTGCTACTTTGTTAGGCAAACTAGCTCCAAGTATTAGATCCATGTGATGACTAATACTTCTAATTGGTGGCAATCCTTCAGGTACATTATCTGATATGTTGTCTTCATATTTTTTTAGCAACAGAATTATCGCCTTTGGTTATGATTCATCAGTCCCTGTCTTTAGTTTTTCAAGCTTCTTAGGAATCAAAGCATAACACATATTCTCATGTCTCAAACCATCTAGAAATTTCCTTCCATCAATGAAATAGATTATATCATTCTTGCATACCTCACTCTTAGGATCATCTTCCAAAGAAGTCAAAGTAATTCTCTTTCCATTTGATGTTATAGTGTAAGTGTTCTTTTTCCCATCATGTATAGCTTTTCTATCATACTTCCATGGTCTACCCAACAATATATGACATACATCCATAGGCATAATATCACACAATAATTCATCATGATAAGATCCAATATGAAATTTCACCAAACATTTTTGACTCACCATTACCTTATGATCATTTTGAATCCATGCTATTTGATATGGCTTAGGGTTTTTCAATCTATCCAACTTCAGCTTAGTCACCATTTCCTCTAAAACCAAATTATCAGAACTACCACTATCAATTACAACCTTACAACATTTACCTCCTGATTTGCATCTGGTCTGGAATAAACTTTTCCTCTACAGTGGTTCCTTATTTGTCTCTACTTGAAATAGTGCTCTCCTCATGACAAATGATTCTCCTTTCTCAATTTTACCAACTGAATTAGGTGATCCAACAGGTTCTTCCACATAGGCTACTCTTCCATTGTTCTCTATCTTCTTGCTTGTACTTACTTGATGAAATTCAAATGCTCTATGTCCTTCATCTCAACACTATAAATAGGTTCCTCTGAATGTTCTCCTATCAAATCCTTTTCCATCTCTTCTATATCCTTCACTTTGGTAAGAATTGGGGTTTCCTCTGTGGTAGAAAGTTTTGTTGTCTCTCTGGTATTAACTGATATCTCTGTCTTCCTTCTTGAATGTCTTATTTCTCTATTCTTCTCTATAAATGATCTTTCTCCTCCAAAAAATATTCTACCTTTCTAAAATTTACCTCCTCTACCTCTCTATCTTTTCTCATGCTTCTTGTTCAACTTTTCTTCAACTTTCAGGACAAACTAATATGCTTCTTCCAATGTTTTCATCATCACCAAACTCAATTCCTCTTGAATGTTCAATCTAATTCCATTGATGTATCTTGCCACTTCCTCCTTGCTTGCTTCACTATGTCTTGTCCTGATAATCTTGTGAAATTGTTCAGTATACTCCTTCATAGATTTATCCTTTTGTCTCAAGTTCTGCAATGTCTTCAATGGTTCCAATTCACAGTCAGTAGGTATAAACTAATTCTTCAACTTTGTCACCATTCTATCTCTCTTTATGATCTTATCTTTTCCTTTTCTATTTCTATCCAACAAAACTTCTTTCCACTGAATAGCAACATGTCCTTTCAACTTAGTCTTTGCAAATATCACCTTCTCTGAGTCATCAATTTCTTCATACTCAAGGTATTCTTCTAGGATATTTATCCAATCAATCAACTCCTCTGGATTCAAATTACCAGTATAGTTTGGTACATCCACTCTAGGTCTTTTCCTAATCTTTGAAATAGATTGCAACATCCTCACTTGATCTAATTCTTCTTCTTCTTCTAGGGTTTCTTCATTTTGATTAGCGGATTGAAATTCTTCATCATCATCAGTTTCAACATTAAGTCAAGGTGTAAGTTCTTTTCTTTGATCTTCTTCAACAACATCCAAGTGAACTCACATTGTTTTCATTATTTCCATCAACTCATCCATTCTTCTAGCCATAGTACCAATAGCAGGTATTCTCCTCGGTGGTATCTCTTCCTAGGATCAAGTGTAACTAGCTCAAATTTAGTGATTGGGCTACAAGGTGACAATTGCCTCACAATTGGTGATCAGTTGACAACACAGACAATCTACCTTAGGTTTAGTGATTTTTTCACAACAAGATCTTATGGAATGCCTTCAAAAACATTCCTCACTTTTCTCCCAATAGATTCAAACTTCACTCTGATACCACTTGGTGCAATCACGGTTAGGAGGGTCGACAAAGTGAATAATCCAAACCATGCAACAAGAGTAAACAAAACGGAAGCAACTTAGTTATAGAATGCAAATGTAGATTTAGTCATTCAGTATATCATATATTAAAAATACAAACATGTTGGCAACATACAGGATTACAAATTAGGGCTCACAGGCCTGATTCTCCAATTACAACCATGCACAAGATATAGCTTTGAAGCACCTTCAGAAGAAAATCTAACTTATCAACTATCTATCACTAATTAACTACCTTCCCATGCACCTATTACATGAATATATATCATCTTTGAATTACACGAATCCTCCAAATTGGCCAAAAGTGATTACAAACTCCAATGAAAGAGATGTAACATTTGTACATGGATAGGTCAGCCCAAAACATATGGAAATCCTCCGCAAGTGAATGAAACAGTGTGCAGATCTTAAGAAAATTCATCCACATTCTAAACTAATCTTTAATGATGTGTCATTTAGCTCCTCAAGTCACAGAAGTGCTTCACAAGTCTTCCCCTTTAGCTATCTAAGACTCTGAATGCTTTGTTCTAAGAAAATAGTCAATCTTCTGATAGCGATATCTTTCTAGAAACTGATCCAGATGATCTAAATTTTGTCCATATGATATACATGAAAATGTCTAGATGATAAGTCTAGCTCTGCAAGGTTTGAAATGAAACTACAGCAGAATGTAGACCAAGATATAGAAACTGCTATTGGTTGAACTGACTATACTAAACTAGAAAATGAAAGAAAACAAAATGAATGCAAATATTTTTGGTTGATTTAAGATTTCACTTGAACTAGGGATGCTCTTGCATTAATTTAGGTGTGGTTGACTAAACTAAAATTTGAGTCCTTGATTGTTTATTTTCAATTCAAAAGGCTTCTCCAATAAGTAATGTCTCCACATTTGCAATGTGTGAATTATTGCTACCAATTCCAAATCATGAGGGGGCAAGTTTTGTTCATAAGGTTTTAGTTTCTTAGATTCATATGCAATAATTTGTCCATCCTAGACTAGTATACCACCTAAGCCTTCCCCTGAGGCATCGGTAATGACTACAAAATGACCTTCTAGGTTAGGTACCTTGAACATAGGTGTTGTAGTTAACCTATCCTTTGGTTGGTCAAATGCCTCCTAGCACTTGTCTGACCACTCAAACCTTTTTCCTTTTCTCTGCAAAGAAGTAATAGGATAACCAATTTTTGAAAAGTTTTCTACAATTTTTTTGTAATAACCTACAAAACCCATAGAACTTTAGACCTCATGTACATTTCTTGAGGCTGGCCATTCCAATATGGCTTTAATCTTGGTTGGGTCCACATCTATTCTCTTAGCTAAAATTCTATGGCCCAAATACTGCACTTCCTTTTGAAAGAAAGTACACTTAGAGAGCTTGCCATACAATTTATGCTCTCTTAACCTCTAAAGAACAATCCTTAAATGTTGAAGGTGTTCTTCCTCATTCTTAGAGTAAATTAAAATATCATCAAGAAAAACTAGGGCAAACTTGTCCAAACAATCTCTAAACATATTATTTGTTAAGTTCATAAATGTTGCAGGTGTGTTTATTAATCCAAAGGGAAAAACAGTGAACTCATAATGCCCATACCTTGTTCTGAAGGTTGTTTTAGTGAATATCCTCATCTTTTAACCGCAATTGATGGTACCCAGATCAAAGATCGATCCTAGAAAACACATTTACTCCTCTCATTTGATCAAAGCGATAATCAATGTGGGGCGATGGGTATTTGTTCTTTATTGTTGTTCTATTTAGCATGTGGTAATGTATACATAATCACAATGTACCATCTTTCTTTTTCACAAAAATATTGGTGCTCCCTAGGGTGACACATTGGGTCTTATCAGTCCTTTATCAAGTAACTCCTGTAATTGAGCCTTTAGATCCATTAACTCGGTTGTGGTCATTCTATATGGAGCTTTAGATATAGGTTCTGATCTTGGACTTATCCCAAAACACATCCTCAAAATCTCTAAGAAAAGGATACCTATCCATATCTGATCTTTTATAATCTATGGACCCCCTATTTTTAACTCCTTGGAGTTTTTGAGATCCATAAAACATTAAATCATCTTGAAAATTAGTTTCCTTAAAACTATTTAATTTCTCCATTTTGATAGCAAAAATCTAGCATCCCTTTATTTGGGCTTCTTTCATCTATAGGGCAGATATTTGTCTTAGTTTGAACTCACTAGGGTTGCCCTATAGGAAGACTTTATTCCCAAAGTCATCTAGACATTCTATTATTTTAGCATAATAATCTACTTTAGCTTGATGTCTCCATAACTAGTTTATCCCAAAGATGACATCATATGAGCCTAATGGGGCTACGTAAAGGTTCACTTCAGTAGAGAAACTTGGAAGTTCAACCTTAGCCTCAAACAAGATTTGCTCTACCTGAGCTTTGGTCTTGTAAGGTATACTTGAAACTTATTTATTAATTATGATATTTTATTGAGAATAACTAATATTTATTTATAATATTTTTGAGTTAGTGGAGCTAATTTTAGATTTGTTTATGAAATTATGATATAAGTTATAAACATAAAAGAATTTAGTGGTAAGGTCTTGATATGGTTTAGTTAATTGATTTAAATTAATTATTCTTGTGTGTTGTGGAGAATAAGAGCTCTTTTATCATTATTTTTGGTAAAATTAAGACCATAGGTCAATCACATATGGATAAGGTACTTGTTTATTCATAAATATTATGTTTTAGACTTGTTTTAATGCATTTTCAGTGCACAAGAAAATAAGTGACGAGTTTGGCAGATGAAGAGTCATCTTCTCTTGAAGAGCCTTCGAGCATCCAAGTCAGGAATGGGTAAGTGCATGAAGATGGGGGGCCAAAAAGGGGTCTCAAGTGGCTACTTTTTTTCTAAAATCAAGAAATACTGACCTTGGATGAGAAATTGAGCATAGTTACACTCAAATTTTAAGATGTAACAAAACCAATGTTTGTAGTGCTCTGAGTCTACTTTCTAAACTATTATTTTTATTTATTTTTAAATGGTTTAGATTAAGGGGTTCAAAAAAGGGAGCCACAGACATTAGTGTTGTTTCTATCAAAAAAACATAGCATAGTGTGTTTTGTGGCTTCCTCAAATGGTTAACTTTTTTTGGTATTTTTAAAATCACTCTGGTGAGAAATTAGCTAACAACATGTAGTTTATGCCTGATTTTTCTGATAATTTTTTAACGAATTATTTGATTTTTTACTAATTTTCAAAGTGGACATATCCTAAAAAATAGAATTTTGGCCATGTTACCCTTGTAAATTTTGAAAACTAATTGAATTTTTTTTTAATATGTGTAGAATGGAGTCTAGTTTATAAAAATGTAATTTATTTGAAATTTCAATGAACAATTAATTTATAATGAAAAAAAGACCAAACACTAGTTTTTGCCTAAAAATGGACACACAAACAAAAGAAATTAAAGATGAAAGGCTTAACATTATCAAAATGTGAAAAAAAATACATCATTAATTAGCTAAGACAAAGCCTAACATTACCTAAGTGTTCAATTTGTTTGACCTTGAAACATGTACAAATATGAGGGTTAGTACGAACAAAATTATGTGAAATCTTGTAGAATATGCAAAAATATGTCTTTGGACATTGGGAAGGCACTCCAAGCCTTTGGGTTGGAAATCCAAAGCAAATCCCAAGCCTAAGTCTTGGGATTCTAGCTGATGATGGCGTAGTTCAGTGGTTAAGTCACTCGGTCATAGTGGCCGCCACCAGAGTTCAAACCCCTGCTAGGCCAACGAGCTCGTGGGTTTGAAGTGTTCCTTCTTGGAGATGAGGTCCCCCATGTTGTGGCCTCACCAGTTCATCGCTCTAGCCAAAAGTGTTTGTGTTGAGCTAGAGGGCATGTTGCACTAGCGTCACCGGTCACGTTAAAAAGTTTACCAGGTGCATTTTTAAAAAAAGTCTTGGGATTCCCAAAGAAAAATATAACGCGAGCGTGTTATAATGTGCTCACGTTATGTTTTGTATTTTTTCATTTTTGCCCGATGTTTTTCCAACATTTTTCAAGTTTGATATAATGCAAGCGCATTATAATGTGCTCATGTTATGTCTCCCTTTGAATGATTTTGTTCAAGTTTCTTAAGTATGTTTGATGTATGTATATATGTATGCTTGTATGTATGTATGGTTGTATGTATGTACATGTATGCATGCTTGTATGTATGTATATATGTATGCATGTTTGTATGTATGTATGTATACTTGTATGTATGCCTATATGTATGTATGTATGTAAGGGTTTTTGGTTTAGGGTATATAAGGACCTAAGCCTATATAGTTTTTAGGGTTGAGGGTTGAGTTTTTGGGTTTAGGGTTTAAAGTATAGGGTTAGGGGTTAAGGGATTAGGGCTTAAGTAATAGGTAGAGGGTAGAGTGTATAGGGGAGAGGGCTGAGGGTTACAGTTGAGGGATAATATTCAGCTTGTTGAGTGTATAAGATTAAGTGTGTAAGGCATGGGGATTAGGGTTTAGGGTATTGGGTTTAGGGTTTATGATATGGATTGAGGGTATATAAGGAATAGGGTGACTTGGGTTGAGAGTGCATGGTTTAGGTTTTAAGTATAGGGTTGAGTCACAATATTCAAGGTTTAGGGTATAAGGGTGAGGTTATAGGTATAAGGTTGAGGGTTTGTGGGTGTAGGCTTTAGGGTTTAAGGTATAGGGTTGAGGATTGAGGGTATAGGGTAGAGGGTTGACAATTTATAGTTGAGGGATAATGTTCAAGGTTGACTGTCTAAGATATAGGGTTTAGGGTTTAAGTTTGAGGGTATAAGGCATATGGCTTAGTGGTACCTGCATAAAGATTCAAGTTTCAAGCATTTTAATTTGTAGGCACCCTCCTAAAAAATCCAAAAAATTCTAACACTTTCGGCCTCTGTAGTTGTAAAAAATGCAAAAATCTATTGTATGCATGTCACTTTGTATATACAAAGAGGTTTCTATGTACAAGAGCAAATGTACATTGGTGGGCTTACAGAAATTTCAATCAGCCATCAAAAATGGTGAAAAATCAGTTATATGCATTTCGCAATGCATATCGGGCTTAAAAAACATGCATATACATTTGGGGAATCTATCGCACATTCTGAGAATATTTTGCAGTTGTATGTCAATTTTGCTTGTATATCGGGTTTGTATGTTCAGACATACAACAGCTACATACAAAGGAAAATATGCATTTCTGGGTGTGCAAGGGAGAATGTATATCACATATTCTAGGAAAGATTCCTTGCTTGCATCTAAAAGGGGTTTGTATGTGTAAGATGCAAGTGCAATATACATTAGCTACATACAAAAGAAAGATGCATTGGTCGATGCATATACAATGAAAAGATACAAGGGTCATTGTATCTCCATCATACAAGTCGCAATGTATATGCGACATACAAGTAGTAGGCAAAGGGGGAGATACATTTGGTGGGGCCCGCAGATATACAAAGGAGATTGTATGTTCGAGCATACAACGGAACATACATTCTTAATGTACAAGGCCCAGATTTGAAAACTGTCCCAATCTGTTTCATAAAATTTGAAATCGACAGCATATATATTGCATTGTATGTATACAATATACAAAATGGAAAGATGCAAAAGGTGATGCAAGCTGGACTCGAATGTGATTACAATTTTCTCTATAAGTATTTAAGGTCTGTGCCTTGTATGTATATTGCACTTGTATGTGCATTATACAATGCGATATGCAAAAGCGAAGGAAATACATTGGCATATCGCTGAGACCTTATACATCGGCGGATGCCTCTAGGGTTTCCCTGATGGCTGATGGAGATAAAGTACACAATGACTGCAGACAAATCACAAGCTGCCACGTGTCTAGATAGTTGCATGTATATGCATTTTGCAAATACAAAGATTTAAAAGGCAATTGAGGCAGAAAATGCAAAATGAATGTTGCGATTGGAAAAGTCAAAGTTGTAAAAGTGCCTACGTGGCTTGTTCTAACTGGTCAACAAATTTTCAAAGCATGATTGTGGCCACAGATGTTAGTGATAGAAGGAATTGATGGCCACCCTTCAAACTTTCAATTGCAGGAGGTTTGTATGTATGCAGTTGCGTTTTGGGTGGGAAGGAGCTTCAAGGGCATGCGAACTAGTGAGCTGTGGGTAGCTAGACCATTACTGGTGAAATGCAGAGGCATGGGCTGATGATTGATTGGCCAACCACCCAAATTTAATGGAGAATCATCAAACGGTGGCACAGGGCTTGAGTCCAACTACTCCTCACCTCTCCTTCTGCCTGCTGCATTGATGTTTTGGGCGCCATTTTTGTGGTGCACTGTATCTAGCAGATTTTTGATTTTCACCCTGTAATTAATTTCTAAGGGCACAGCCTTGCTATAAAAAGGCAGACTGTGTTACTCATTTGTTGTTGAAGACCTGTGGCATTTTTGTGTAAATAATGAAAAATAGGGCATTTCCCTTGTTGTTCTATCTAATTTTGGAGTTTATGAGTTGCATCATGAATGTATATTGTAGATATTCTCAGTTTCATTGTTGTTTAATATGAAAAATGCTCTTATGCACATGTTTAGTTGCTTGTCTCCATGTGTTGCATGCATTTCCTTCTTTTGAATCTGGCTGCTAAGGGTTTCTCAGGTTCTAGGGTATAGATCTTTGTATCACATGCTTCATCTCTAACTTCCATTCAAGGAGTGGATTAAATTGTTTTAGGTGAAGTATGGAGAAGGTTGTATATCAATTGGGATATATGTAAGTAGAGGCAGCTAAATACCTATTCTTGGGTGATGTTTGTAAGGAAAACATCAATCTAACCTCTTGAAACTTGAATCCAAAACGTAACCCATTCTTTTGTATACATCTAGTTGACTCCTTGCCCTAAGATAGGCACTGGTCTGCTCTTGGGTTAGTAGTTATGACCCAAAACCCCCTGTCTTGCATCCAAAACATAATATCCATCTTTTCATAACTTTCATCCTATTAGTTTGTAGGAGTAGGATTAGGACACCTGCATACTCTTGTCCATAACTAGATAAATATGTCTAAGAATGTTGCCAAACATGTGATGTATCATGCATATCTTGGTCCATACATGAGAGTATACTGCCTGTTGTTGTCAAGGTAGATTTTTCTATCATTAGGCTAGTCAATGTTACATCTTTAGCTATAGGGATACCCCCTTGGTGCGAAAGAACCATAAGTGAAGGGGAGGCAACTCACACAACCTCCCATATCTGTTGGCCAAATCTACCTGTGCATTAGACCTGGAAAACCCTCTGCGGATTCAAAAACCAATAGAGATGGTGACTCTACTAGGGACGTAATGTCATATCCATGAAAGTTTGAGTCTAAAAGATTGAAAAAGAAGACTTGGAGGTGTTTGTTGCACAGAATCTAAAAATTTGTATGTGTGACTCTTTTGGGAGAACCCAGAAAGAAAGAAATCAATTTTTAGCTTTAGCTTGTTTGAAGCTTATTCCTCTGCCAAGGAGGTGGCAACTCTGCATATAAAGAACCTGATAAGAGGACACCAAAGGTGTTAAATTTGTAGTTGCTGCAACATATCTAGGTATTTCCATAAATTAAAAAAAAAAGATTCCCTATTTGGTGAAATAGCATTGGTTAAAAGGGGAAAGGTTAGTAAAAGATTGCATGCTTTTATGAGAACATAATTTGTATTTCAAAATAAGTATGCAATATTATTGAAAAGACTCATATAGGGGACTTTAGGGAAGTTGAAATAGCAGTTGTATCTTAAAAGCCTAAGGTCATTGTTGCAAAAACACATGAAAATGTATTGTCATCCCATGCACCCTTGTGAGGTGTCAAATGCAAAAATGTATAGTGATCAATCCCAACCATGTAATAGAAAAAGTTTCAGTATTGACAGATATAAGCCCATCAATTTCAATGGCATTTGTGGCTACCCAAATGCTTTTCCATCTAAAATCAGAAAGTATTTGCCCAAATTCAATGGTGCAAAGGATGAATCAACTGAGAGACACTTACAATAGTTTATAAATGTGATAGATGATTTTGAGATTGACCATGAAGATGTAGTTATGATATTATTTGTTTAATCTCTAGATGAAGATGCAAGGGACTGGTTCTCCTACCTTCCAGCTTACTTTGTCAGCTCTTGGAAAGAATTCAAGTTTGCATTTCTAGAACAATATGGTGAAAAAATTTCTAATTATGCAGTCATTAATGATTTTATGTATATCCATATTAGAGAGGATGAGTTGATCCCAGCCTTTAACCTCAAATTTATGAATGCATTGAATAGAATACCAGAATGTACGAAACCTAATGATGCATTGTGCTTAATTGTCTATTTGGGAGCATTTGATAGGAAAATGAGCTATAGATTGAGAGATAAAGAGCCCACCACATTGCATTAGGCACATCAGTTTGCAAAAGACATTGAAAATAATTGGAGGTATGGGATTCAAAAAGGTTATTTCTCTAAAAAATTTTACTACCCTAAGGCCACCAATGTTGATGAGGGATATAGTTTAAATGTTGTAGATGAATGTCAAAGTACTAACACCCCTGTTGTCCCAGTTTTTACATCATTCCAAGTTGATAATGTTTTTGTTATAGAGGAGGATGTCCTGATTTGCCCAGCAAATGAAGTTGACAATAATAAATTTTCAAGTAATATTTGCATGTCAGTCCTAAACAAATAGCATTCATGTTTAAATGATCCAGTTATGTAAAGTTGTGATCATATGGATCAAGAGTCAATATTAGTTTCAGCAGAAAGTATTAGAGGGTTGGAAAATGATGCAAATAGTTCAACTTCAAAGTGCACTGAAGTAGCATAAATTTTGTATGTGGGGCAATCAGATGTTAAAGATGATAGAGATGATATCCATGATCAGTTCATGGGTCAGGTTTGTTCTTCTTATAACTATGGATTTGTCAATGATGAAAAAGAAATGGATTGTCATGAAGAAGAAATAGAGACCTTTGCAATGAGTATGAATCCCCTTTATGATGAGCCTATGGATGCATTTGACATTGTGAATCATGACTTTCAGTGGTGCAGAATTAACCCTCTGTTTGAAAATGATGATACTAGTTTGCAAGCTGTGGATAATGAATATTCAACATCAGATGTACCAGATATGTGTAGCAATGACTTTGTGGATCAGGTTTTATTTTTAGTGTCAATAAGTGATATAAATAACATTGAAAGTCTTATATATTCTGAATGTTTTCAGCTTTTGGATCAGCTGGATGAGTGCCTAGTAATGTGCAATGGCCAGGTAGATGAATACTACCAAATGCAATATGAGGATATATTGTTTGAAGATTATAACATACATATGTTTCCCAATCCTGAAACATATTCTACTATGTTTGATTATATCCCCAATTGTAAGCTGCAGATTGACAGTGGCAAGCTTTCAAAAATGGTAAAGCGTGTAATTGACAAGATCAACATGTGGGCAGATTATTCTGGTATTTTCAGTTGTGGTTGGGGTTATTCAAAGTGGAATCAGGCATTTGACAGGAAAAGATTGTGGTTCTTCATTTTTGGCTGCCCGGGGTCACCAAAATAATGTTTGAAAATATAATTTGTCGTGCAGGTTGGTGTAATGTTAGACATTGTTGCCCAATGGATAAGGCCCAATCTATGAAACCAGAGATTCTAAAGTTCTCACCATGCCTGCAAGAGGCATGCGTCCCCAGACAAAGCCACTGGTGGTGCCTGCATAAAGATTCAGGTTTCAAGCATTTTAATTCATTGGCACCCTCCTAAAAAATCCAAAAAATTCTAACACTTTTGGCCTCTGCAGTTGTAAAAAATGCAAAAATCTATTGTATGCATGTCACTTTGTATATACAAAGAGGTTTGTATGTACAAGAGCAAATGTACATTGGCGGGCTTGCAGAAATTTCAATCGGCCATTAAAAATGGTGAAAAATTAGTTATATGCATTTCACAATGCATATCAGGCTTAAAAAACATGCATATACGTTTGGGGAATCTATCGCAGATAATGAGAATATTCTGCAGTTGTATGTTGAATTTGCTTGTATATTGGGTTTGTATGTTTAGACATACAACGGCTACATACAAAGGAAAATATGCATTTCTGAGCGTGCAAGGGACAATGTATATCGCATATTCTAGGAAAGATTCCTTGCTTGCATATAAAAGGGGTTTGTATGTGCGAGATGCAAGTGCAATATACATTCACCACATACAACAAAAGATGCATTGGTCGATGCATATACAATGAAAATATACAAGGGTCATTGTATCTCCAACATACAAGTCGCAATGTATATGCAACATACAAGAAGCAGGCAAAGGAGGAGATACATTTGGTGGGGCTTGCAGATATACAAAGGAGATTGTATGTTCGAGCATACAAGGGAACATACATTCTTAATGTACAAGGGCCGGATTTGAAAACTATCCCAATTTGTTTCATAAAATTTGAAATCTGCAGCATATATATTGCATTGTATGTATACAATATACAAAATGGAAAGATGCAAAAGCTGATGCAAGACGGACCTGAATGTGATTACAATTTTCTCTATAAGTATTTAAGGTCCGCGCCTTGTATGTATATTGCACTTGTATGTGCATTATACAATGTGATGCAAAAGTGAAGGAGATACATTGACATATCATTGAGACCTTATACATTGACGGATGCCTCCAGGGTTTCCCCGATGGCTGAAGGAGATAAAGTGCACAACGACTATGGACAAATCACAAGCTGCCACATGTCTAGACAGTTGCATGTATATGCATTCTGCAAATACAAAGATTTAAAAGGCAATTGAGGCAGAAAAGGCAAAATGAATGTTGCGATTGGAAAAGTCAAAGTTGCAAAAGCACCTGTGTGGCTTGTTCTCATTGGTCAATGACTTTTCAAAGCATGATTATGGCTGTAGATGTTAGCGATAGAAGGAATCAATGGCCACCCTTCAAACTTTCAGGGGCAGGAGGTTTTGTATGTCTGTAGTTGCATTTTGAGCAGGAGGGAGCTTTAGGGGCACGCGAACCAGTGAGCTGTGGGTAGTTGGGCCATTACTGGTGAAATGCAAAGGCATGGGCTGATGATTGACTAGCCAACCACCCAAATTTAATGGAGAATCATCAATCAATGGCACAAGGCTTGAGTCCAAATTCTCCTCGCCTCTCATTCTACCTCCTGCATTGATGTTTTGGGTGCCATTTTTGTGGTGCACTGTATCTAGCAAATTTTTGATTTTTGCCCTGTAATTAATTGCTAAGGGCACAGCCTTGCTATAAAAGGTAGACTGTGTTACTCATTTGTTGTTGAAGACTTGGGGCATTTTTGTGTAAATAATGAAAAATAGGACATTTCCCTTGCCGTTCTATCTCATTTTGGAGTTTATGAGTTGCATCGAATGTATATTGCAGATATTCTCAATTTCATTGTTGTTTAATATGAAAAATGCTCTTATGCATGTGTTTAGTTGCTTGTCTCCATGTGTTGCATGCATTTCCTTCTTTTGAATCTAGCTGCTAAGGGTTTCTCAAGTTCTAGGGTATAGATCTCTGTATCACATGCTTCATCTCTAACTTCCATTCAAGGAGTGGATTAAATTGTTTTAGGTGAAGTATGGAGAAGGTTGTATGTCAGCTGGGATATATGTAAGTAGAGGAAGCTAAATACCTATTCTTAGGTGATGTTTCTAAGGCAAGCATCAATCTAACCTCTTGAAACTTGAATCCAAAATGCAACCCATTCTTTTGTATACGTCTAGTTGACTCCTTGCCTTGAGATAGGCACCGGTCTGCTCCTAGGTTAGTAGTTATGACCCAAAACCCCATGTCTTGCATCCAAAACATAATATCCATCTTTTCATAACTTCCATCCTATTAGTTTGTAGGAGTAGGATTAGGACCCCTGCATAGTCTGATCCACAACCAGATAAATATGTCCAAGAATGTTTCCAAACTTGTGATGTATCATGGACATCTTGGTCCATACAAGAGAGTATTCTACCTATTGTTGTCAAGGTAGATCTTTCTATCATTAGGCTAGTTAATGTTATAGCTTTAGCTATAGGGATACCCCCCTTGGTGCGGCAGATCCAAAAGTGAAGGGGAGGTAGCTCACACAACCTCTCATATCTGTTGGCCAACTCTACCTATGTATTAGACCTAGCAAACCCTCTACGGATTCGAAAACCAACAGGGCTTAGGCTCTAAGGGTTAGGGGTTAAGGGTCAAGGCTTTAGGGATAGGGTTTAGGGTTAAGAGTGAATGGATTAGGGTTTAAGGTATAGTGTTGAGGGTTGAGGGTTTAGGGATAGGGTTTAGGATTTAACGTTTAAGGGTTGAGACTTTAGGGATAAGTGAGAGACCTAGATGGCTAAGGGTTGAGAGATAGGGGAGAGATGGGGTGAGGTAGATAGGGGAGGAGGGGGGTGGATAAGAGTTTATGGTTTAAAGATTTAGGGTTTTAGGTATAGTGTTGAGGGTTAAGGGTTGAGGCTTTAGGGATAGGGTTTAGGGTTTAGGGATAAGGGACTAGGGTTTAAGGTATAGTTTCTAGGGTTGAGGGTTTAGGAATAGGGTTTAGGATTTAAGGTCTAAGGGTTGAGGGTTGAGGCTTTAGGGATAGGGTTTGGGGATAAGTGATTACAGTTTAAGGTATAGAGTTGAGGGTTAAGGGTTTAGGGATAGGGTTTAGGATTTAAGGTTTATGGGTTGAGGGTTAAGGCTTTAGGGATAAGGATTCAGGGTTTAGGGATAAGGGTTTAAGGTTAAAGGTATAGTATCGAGGGTTGAGGGTTTATGAATTGGGTTTAGGATTTAAGGTCTAAGGGTCGAGGGTTGAGGCTTTACAGATAGGGTTTAGGGTTTAGGGAGAAGGGATTAGGGTTTAAGATATAGTGTCGAGGATTGAGGGTTTAGGCATAGAATTTATGATTTAAGGTTTAAGGGTTGAGGGTTAAGGCTTTAGGGATAGGCTTTATGGTTTAGGGGTAAGGGATTAGGGTTTAGGGTTGAGGGATTAGGGTTTAGGGTATATTGTTGGTGGTTTAGGGTTTGGGGATAGGGTTTAGAATTTAAGGTTTAAGGGTTGAGGATTGAGGCTTTAGGGATAGGGTATAGGGATAAGGGTTTAGGGTTGAGGGATTAGGGTTTGAGGTATAGTGTTGAGGGTTGAGGGTGTTGGCAAGAGATGCTACTTTGCATTGATAGGTATTGTCATTAATGGTAACTAAGATTTTCTTACCCATCTGCATAACTCAAGATGTTCATACCAGAAGTGAGATTCAAAATTTGTCTAAGTCTAGGTAGTTAGGAATCGAGTTGTAACAAGGTCTAGTATTTTGGTCTGGATCACTCCGGTGATAAGTTATGATTAGCTACAAATCTAGGGGAGTCAGATGCATTGTAAAGACAATCTAAATCTAGATTTTTGTCCTTCAATGATGAAGGATTCAAAAGATATTAGCCTCTAAGTACTGGATTCTAGTTTGACAGAGTAGACAAAAGAATAATAGACCAACCTTGCAGAAGATTTTGATTCCACATGTATGGAAGTTGTTTGTTGGACAAATGGTGATGATCAATGGTAGTGGCTGACATGAGTAATGATTTTCAAGAGAAAGTTTTGGTCCGCACCTTAAGTTATGCATAGATCTAGCCAACAGAGCAAAGCATTCATAAAAGTTCTAAGTGTTGCTGAAGTCAACTGATAGAATGATTGTAGATCATGTTGTGGATATATATAGTTGATGAAATTGGATGATTCAGTTTGTGTGGTGTATGCAAATAAGGCGTATGTGAGAAGAGAAGAAATCTAAAGTGCGAAGGAAGGAAAAATAGTAAGAAGAGTAGTGCAAAGATGAAATGTGTAAGATCAGTTTTTGTACTTAACCAAAACTGAAACTCTTGCATGGGTAGATTCTATTAATCAGTTCAAATCTCTATCACTCTTTTGTAATATTTCCATAGGCAGTAAGCCTCCATTTGAGTAGTGAGCTCTTGGTAGTGAGCTAGAATGCATGTGCATTCCCATTTGTAAAATACTTTTAACACTGTATTAATTTTTTTGGGTTAACCCCAACCATGGTTTTGCCCTTAATTGGGTTTCCATGTCAAAATCCTACTGTCAAATGTGTTATTGTGTTGCTTCTCTTACATTTATGATTGATTTTTTTCATGGTTAAGTTATTTAATTGTTATTAAGTAAGAAAAGAAAGAATTAATTGTAGAAAGATACAAAGTTTTGTGACAATTGATTCACCCCCCCTCTCAGTTATCTGTCCTATTTCCAACAATTGATATTAGAGCAAGGTTCCTTGGAGAAGCCTAACAACTTAAGGAAAAGATCTAAGATCTTGGAAGAAGCTTTAAATGGGTTCACTCAAAGATCAACTTCAGTTGACCCTAGAAGAGCTTGCTTAGTCTAAAACAGAAATTAGTAATCTGAGAGGTGAACTTAAAGATACTAATGATACCATTAAAATGTTAAAAGATAAATTAAAGAAATCTATGCAAAGGAAAAAGGAGCTACTTCTGCAGCAATCCAGTTTACCTAAAGAAAATGGCATGAATGAAGCTTCGAAAGAAAAAACAAAGGAATGTGAGAAGCTATCAAAAGAAGTTGATATTCTAAAAATTGAAATGGAATCTAGGGTGATAAGGCAAACTAAAGAAAGTGAAGATAGGAAGAAAATTAAAGAAGATCTGAAGAATGTTGCAAATTGGATGGAATAACTGGTCATCTAGAGTCTCATCTACAAGAAAGTAGAGACAATGAGAGAGAACTTAAAAGGAAAATTGTCATTCTCAGACATGACCTAGATATTGCAACTAAATATAAGGAGAAGTTCAAGATAAGCTCAACAAAACTTGAAGCATTGCTTGAATGACAAAAAAGGGTTGTTGACAAGCATGGTCTTGGATATGAGAAAGGTGAAAGCTCCTTATCGAGATAGAGAAATTTTCAACCTAGGAATGGGAGAAACAAAACTAGAAAACCTCTAGTAAGATAGCCTAATGCTCAAAGATATCCATCATTCAATGGAAATTGTTTCAATTGCAACAAATTTGGTCATAGAGTTACTTAGTGTAGAAGAAAAGTAAATCAAAATGGTCCATCCTTCTCCAGTGAATGCTTCAATTGTAAGAGTTATGGTCATAGATCAAATGAATGCAGAAGTATGATAATGAATAATGCTAGCAATAGAAGAATTAGCAATTCTTTCAATGGTTACTGCTTTGTTTGCAATGGGTTTGGACACATGGCTAATCAGTATAGATCAAGAGAAAATCACATTTATAAGAAAAGAAATATTGTGTGCTTTAATTGTAATAAATCTAGTCATATTGTAAGATTCTACAGAATTAGGAACAATGGAAGAAGTGGTCTGGTAAACAGAAAACTAGATAAGAAAAGACAAGACAGAGGCAAAGAAAAAATTGATGTGAATGAGACTCGGGATGAATCAAACAAGATATGGGTCAAGAAAATAATTATGAATGACAATAATGGATCTGCACCAGACTTCAGTGCTAATAATTCCTCTAGGAATTGAGTTGGAAGCCTTGGCTTAGGGGGAACAACATTGTAAATCAAATTCCCCTAGCTAGTAAGTAAGTGCCTAGAGCTAGCATAGTAATAAAAGAGATCTTGGATTGTTTCAAATCATTTGGAAGGATTTCTAAAAGAAAAGAGGTGGATATGGCAAATTGTAGAGTGATACATGAAAGACTATTCAAAAAGCAGAGCAATCAAATGTGTTAGGGCAAAGCATTTATTACAAAGGCAAATTAGGTGGTGTGAAGCTTAAAAAGGTCATTCATTCCTAATTTGAAACACTTTGCATTAGGAGAATTCAAGAAGAAATAAGTGGACAAGATTAGAGCTAAGAATTCTCAAGATTTGGAAGTGAAAAGATTTATGAGCAAAGCCCTAATCTGTGTAAACAAGGTATTTTCTATTTTCTACAAAATCTCTTGAGCCTTCAATTTTTGCAAATGGCTACACCTCTAGTTGTCGATGTAACTAAAAGGCCCCAACCAATATTTAGGAAACATCCATACAAATTAGTTGAAGTTGAACCGTTGGGCACATTCTTTGAGGTTCCACATGGTGTACTGCATGTTCAGGATATTAGGGCATACATCCACTATAACATGGATGAATTTGGAAACCTAAAACTCTTGGATTTGCTCAACAACTACTTAACAGATGATAGACACAATTTGAAACCAGAATACAAAGCCCTAGAAAGCAAACATTTTCTACAAGTCATTAGGTTTCTAATTGTAGACACCTAAAATTGGACTGCTTTTGCAAACCAATTTTTCGTACCTCGCACTAATCCATTCCCCCAATCTGCATATCCCTGGTGATCAGTTAATTCACCAAATTAGTCCATTTAACCTTACAACCCTATCCTATCAATTAAATGAATATTCCTAATATTCATTTAGATGATTTTCCCTAATCCCTGATTAATTAGATAAATCCTGATTATCTAATTAACCTAGGATTAAGTTAATTAAGATAACACTTAATTAAGCTTGTCTCCCACTCATCCACTAAACTGAATTTAAAATTCAGTTGTCTCCCACTCATCTCCAATCACTGAATTTAATATTCAGTTGTCTCCCACTCATCTCCAATCAATGAATTTAATATTCAGTTGTCTCCTACTCATCTCCAATCACTGAATTTAATATTCAATTGTCCCCCACACTTCTCCACTCTTCCCAAAATGAGAATTTTTAATTCATCCTCTAGGAATAAAAGATTCACTTTTATTCCTAGCCCTTGATCTGATCAAATGAATCCTGACCCTCCATCCTCATCTCCAAAATCCTATAAATCTCTGCCCAAATCTCTCCAAGAGAGGCCTCTTGAATGCATCAGAACTCTGCCAAAATCACTCCCCAGTCTCCCTCATCTTATCAAAAACTTTGTCAAAATCACTCTAATCATCCCCTATCTCCATCTGAATCAATTTGTCTCTCATCTTGCATTGGGTTGAGCACTTGAGCAATCCACATTCTACACTTTAGTCATCTAATCACGGGAAACATCTAAGGAGCTACATGGCGCATCTCCTTCCCACATGGATTCGTGAGGTCTTATGAAGGTATAATCATTCTAGTTTGATTTAGAATAGTTATTATCTTCAGTTTAGATTTCATTGATCACATTGGCATGCCCAGTCGTGAATCTAATCATCATTTTTTGAAGGTTTCATTGTCAGAATCTTCATTTTCTAACCCTTTTTCTAACAATTTTTATCAAATTTTGTCGAGGAAGTGTTGCAGGTTTCATTTTGAGTAGAAACAGACATCATTTTTGTGCTCCGGACGCTATTTCTGTGAATTTTGATAGTAAACACACCTAGGTTCTGAGAAATTTTTTTGAAAAAATTTGAAAATTTTTTAGGGTACAGTCCGTACCATATGGATCCATACAGTACGAAACTGTACCCCCAGTGGTGCTAATGTGGTGCATTCTCTATTTTCTAGGATCGACAATTTTCTCTGAGTCGTAGGTATTTTCGGAGGTGCAAGGTTAATACAGTTTGTTTGTAGGTGTTAAATCCTGACAACTACTTCCGCTACCCCATTGCCACCACACAAACCCGCCACCTCCGGTTGACACCCCTCCACCTCCCAGTCGATGCCCGCATGCCACCCACCTCTCGACCTCACCTCCCCTCCGCTCTTCCCACCCTGCCGCAGCACCTGACCACCACCTAAGCTCTCCCCTAGCCTCCATCGAGCCTCCTGCTCCCCACAGTCACCACCATCCCAACTCCCCTCCTTGCCTCCCCCGACCTCCAGTCCTCCCACCAACACCCCAAGCTCCTGCCACCCGCTCACACAAAGCCCTGCATAACCCCACCCACAGCCCGCCCCCCGCGCCTTCCTCCCCTGACCTCCAGACCTCCGCTTCCACCATTCCCCTCTCTTGTAGCCCATCCCCTATGCCTTCCTCCTCCCCATGGCCTCCCTCCAAAACCTCTCGCTAATTACAAAATTAGGGTTTGACCAGCCCCCATTTGCATCCCTTTGTGGGGATTTTGTTTTTTATTTTCACTTACTTTGACCCCTGGTCATATGAGCGACCAGGGGCATCGCTCCAAACTTAACTGCCAAACTAAAACCCTAACTGCCAGTCTCAGCTGACAGCCCATGTGACCAGAGTTGCAAACTGCCAATGGTTTAAATAGTCAGTTAGCCTCTAGTGTCTCTTACATACCAAGGAGGCTGACTTTTTCAAACTCACATAACTTGGTCATACAGAGACATATTTTCGCAAATGAATAGTCCTCGGAAAGAGGACTCTAAGCACTTTGCATTTGTGAGGTTTTTATCAGGTGATAGTACATTTTTCCTGCCATTTTTATCAGTCAAAGTCAAAATTGCATTTAAACTTCAAATCATCATATCTTTTGCAATTTTGATCAGTTTTCAACAATTTTTTTTTTTCAAATTGCATAGAATTTTGTGTAGAATCTGTTCATACACTTCTTTTCTCTGTATCAGTTCTTTTTTCATCAAATTTTCTCAGATTATCAATTTTTTGCATTACAATCCTCTTGGAAGTCTACTTGCTCTGTTTTCATTTTTGTGACTTGCAGGTGAGCATTCAGGACTGGACAAACATCCAGGGCAGCATCTACATCAATTTGGATAGCGATTTAATCAGGTGCATTCGTTTCATCCTTTATCTCATAATCTTGTCTTCATCACACACCTCAATTTGGGCCTTTAAAATGAACATTGTTTGACCATCACACATTAAAATTTGTCTTAAAACAAATTAGTGTCTTTAATCACATTTTGAAATTGGGGCTAAAAAGAACCATTGTTTGATGTGTTTTTCATCACATTTCAATTTCTAAGGGTCAATTAATCAACTGTGAGTGTGAATCAAGTGGGTGTGTGTATGCTCTCTCCTCGCACCGCAAGGTGATCTTGGAGATCAAAAACACCTCACTTGATTCACTTTTGTCAATCCCTTTCCTAGGAGGCCTTCTAGGGGATTTCATCACCCCTAGGGATGACCTCATCCAAGGCTGAATTGAAAGACACCCTCTTTGAAATTAGAATCCTGTCACTCTTGGCTAAGCCCCAAAGAACTTTCTACCTTTGGGAAGTGAAGGTGAAGGGTGGGTTACCCCCTTCTCCCAGCTGTGCGATAGGATTTCAATTTCAAATCATTAGTCAACCTCATCTAAACATTGACCAAACCTAACTGGCCATACCCCATCAAACTAGGCATTAGGGCATGTTGATTTGTTTTGCAAGTGTGCTTGTTTAATCATTATCAGATTCTTCAAAATTCAACATTCAAATTTGCTTGTGTCTAATGTGAGTGATTCTTGTTTGTATATGTGATCATTTGCTAAACATTGCCAAATCAAACTAAACATCAAACACACAAGACAAGTCATTCATCACATTCAAATCTAATCACACTCATCCTAATCAGCCATTCTTATCCACCTCAGTCCTAATCACATCCAAGTCATCCATAATCAATCCTACTCACATCCTTGTCACCCTACATCATCAAATCATCACCACTCTATCTAAATCATCATCCAAACAACATCATTCTAATCATCACACAACATCATTCTCTTCATCCTTCTCGAATCAACCTCCATCTGAATCATCCCTAAGCACATCCTAGTCACCTTCATCATAATCAACTTCATCCAACCAATCCACATCATCATCAAAGCATAACCAAGCACTTGCCAAAAAAAAGGACTTAAGACTTGACCACTTGTGTGACACCATGTCAACCTTAGAGGACTTCCAAAAGCTCCTTCATATGCTTCACCAAATGCATGCAAGCCAATCCCCTCTAGAGCATCGAACCTTTCAAAGCATTCAAGAATTGATTCAACTAGGTCGAACAAGCAACTCCTCACACATACAATACCTCGTGGAAGAAATCCAACACATCTTGGCTACTTGCAAAGTCCAACAACCATCATGTCTAGCACCTATCCCATCATATCCATCTACACATCAAACCAATTTTGCATCAACCTACCCCACTTCACATCAACCAAATTCATCCACATGTCCTATCAACCCTTTCTCAACTTATCACAACCCCTATCTATATCAATCCATCTCACAACAATCACTATCCTATGCAACCCCTCCATCATCATCACATCAACAACAAACCATATCACAACAAGAAGTCCCAACACCATCCCAACCTCAACAAATTCCACAACAACTTTACATGTCATCATCTTCAACATCATATCAACCTCCATCATCCTCATATCAACCTTCAACCTCATATCAACTTCCATCATCCTCCTATCAACTTCCATCATCCTCATATCAACCTCCATCATCCTCATATCAACCTTCAACCTCATATCAACTTCCATCATCCTCCTATCAACTTCCACCATCCTACTATCAACCTCCATCATCCTCATATCAACCTCCATCATCCTCATATCAACCCTCAACTTCATACCAACCCCAACACCTTTCGTCGACATATCTTACCATTACACCTATCACATCAATCCAAGCACTAGTGAGCCCAAATCCACCATTGCAACAAGAAGCACCGGCAAGTCCAAGTGGTCCCTTATACATAAATCAAATGAGTCCAAGTCATCCTAGGCAAGATCTAATAACCTTTGACAAGGGATATACCAATCTAGAGTGCCCTCCAACACCATTATCCAGTCCAACACCTGTCCTTGCACCCATCCATGAACCATCACAACCTAATCCCATCACCCCCCCTATCCAATCCCAATCCTATTTCTACATCAACCTCCATCATTATCCATCCATTACATTGTTCTTCAACACATACACTCATGAAGGATGCCATCCATTAGCTTTTAGCAAGGAATCAAACACCCTCATGCAATCCAACACCCACCGAACCACTTGAACACTCTCCTATCACAACTCAAGAACCATCATGCAGCCCTATTCAAGAATCCATATGCCAAGTACCTATTGCATCCATCCAAGCACCTATCACATCCATCCAAGCACCCCCCACATCTATCCAAGTCAATCCCACTTCCATTCAAATGCATGGCCTATGTCAAGAATCAAATCCAAAGCATGTTGAAACATCAACCTCTTCTCCTAATCAAGATCTAACCATCCCATCCAATCCCATCCCTGATCCCCTCCCATCTATTGGTCAACTTATTGATCCTACACCCTCTCCTACCACCCCTTTACCATCCCCCATTAATCCTTCACCTTCATCTACCAATCCCATCCCAAATCCATCCCCTTATCCACTTGGCACAAGCACTTTCATCCGTGGTGACTTCCTTGTAGGAGGTGAACACCTTCCTTCCACCACCTATCTATCCCCAACAAATAATGGATTTGTGTCTTGTTTCCAAAGCACCAAACATCCCATCACATGTCGCATGCTCCAACACATGAACTATCAAGGCAAATGCTTATGCCTTCACGAACAAGGCATCTTGGAGCCCATCCACACCACATTCCATCCATCCTTGCATGGCCTTGGCTATACATCTCAAGGCAAACAACCTACACATGTCGACACCATCCATCCACCTTCCAAAATCCATTCATCTAATCCCAAACATGGTGCATCTCATTGCACTCCAAAAACATATGTCGCCATCCCCCCTCCTTCATCCTACCATTTGCAAAAGCATGTGACCATCCATCTCCCTCCATCAACTTTACCTCCACTCCTTCCAACTCCCAAGATCCCTATCAAATCCACTTTACCTCCTATCCTACCAACTCCCCACATCCCTATCCACAAATCCTCTTATCCTCCCATCCTCCCAACTCCTAATATCCCCATCCTCAAATCTCCTTATCCATTTATCCATAAATATGCTAAAATTCCCAATCAAGACCAATAAAAGCACACATCTTTCAAACATTAAGCTTCCCCCAAATCCATGGGATTCAAAAATTTGAATTCCTCAACTCATAAAGTACAAAAGCCTAAGAATATTATCCCTTCCAATCAAATTGCAAAATAAAAAAGGCTATCCAAGCCCACACCATCACAAGAAAAATCAAAAGAAAAAATGGTGTGGGTCCCTAAACAAAGATCACCCAACTCTAATGAGGCATCTACATCCCAATCCACCCCAAAATCCCAAACATCCCACTCCTCATCTAAAAATCCCCCAAAGTCTAAGTCTATTTGGGTCCCTAAAACCCCAAATTGACCATCCAAAAATCTCCCATCCCGATTCCCATTACTCCCAACTCCACATCCAAAGTACAAGCTTCCAAATACATCAAGATGTGTGCCACAATTGGTCTTGGTTCCCCTCCACCACTTGCAATTCCCACATACCTCCGTCTCTCCATCTTTTGTTCTCTATCCTACATATCTTCCCCATCACATTCCTCTAGTCCATGCTTTTGCATAGTCCACATCATAATCCGCCTAGTCCACATCATATTCCACATAATCTACATAATCCATTATCCACCATCCATTCCATCTTCTCCTATCTTCCAACAATCCATTCAATTATCATCCATAATGCTATCCAACCTGGGACCATCTTCTCCTTGCTATGGAAACAGACGCTAGAGTCCCCCTTCCATCAAAAAAGTCAAAAAAAGCAAAAAAATCAAAAAAATCAAGAAAATAGTAAAGAGAAAAAAATCTGTCCAATGGTGAAAACCACTCCTTGTGGTGCCTTGGGCAAGTACCTTGATGAAAACCCCTTATGGGTGTCATGCGTAATCCCCTCTCCATCCAGTTTGCATCCCTACACTTGGGGGCAAAACCGTATCCTTCATCCACATCCATCATCTCCTTGCACATCTTATCCACTGTCTTATCGTTATCCTATCATATTCCTATCCAACATCCCCTATGTATCCTATCATTCCCCATCCATCATATCTTGTTTTAACCATCTCTCACCCTAGATCTTGATAAAGACAAGGGGCAACATCTCAACAACATGCTTTGGAGACCTCTTGGCATACTCCTTTTGTCAGTATATCATCCATCCATCTACTACAAAGTCCATCCATTCAAACTTGAACCCATCATGCAAAATCCTAAGCATTGGGGCATATGATTCCTTGCAACCTAGCCCTTGAAGAAAATCCTGCAATCCCCCATCCATATATTATGCATACCTATCGTACCCCTCATCCTTATCTTCCATCTATCTAACATGCATCCCTATCACTTGTTCATTCATCTATCATGAATCAGCTATCCAATCCCCCTATCCAACACCATCACTTTCACCTCTAGAATTGGTGTTCCCTTGTCATTGGTATTTAGCACAAAGGCTATCCACACGAAATCCAAGACACCATCATAATCAACCATTCCTTTTCCACAAAATCAAAAATCCAAAAACATCACAAAATCCAAATATTCAAAAACATCACAAAATCAAAAATACAAAAACATCACAAAATTGAAAATTCAAAAACATCACAAAATCAAAAACTCCAAAAACATCACAAAAAGTTAGAAAATCCAGAAACATCACAAAATCAGAAAAATCCAAAAACAATAGAAAACACAAAATTCCAAAAATAATCTATCCATCACACAAATAAAACTTGCTCCATCACATCCCATCATCACATTTATCATCATCCCACATCTATCATCAATAACCTTACACTAGATCCAAGCATCGCATCACCTATCAAAGCATTGTCCTTAATCAAAATCATCAACTATCAAATCAGCATCAATCACAACTTGTCACCATCACATCTTGAGCCACTTTTACAACATCATCAAATCATCTATCAATTGAGTCCTACCTTAGGATATATCTTTCCTACGATAGGTAGCATCTATCACATCATCATCCATTTTGGCAAAAGATACAATGGTTACTTGTTTGGTTCGTTGGTCTTTTGTTTTTTTATTTTTTTATCTTTTGTCCTATTCGAAGATCACATCAAAGCTATCTTGATCTTACTATATCATGGTATGTGGTGAAAACATCTAGAATGGGGCATAGTCTTGCTTTTGTATGCTGTGCTTGTGGGTTGGTCTCATTACTCCAAGCTAGTATTCATATCTTGTTGATCTCCTTATGCATCTAAGGTTAATCATACTTTTTTGTACTAAGGGCTTACGCTATGAGTCCCCTTCCCTCGTCAGGACAAGGTTGTACTATCTTGGGTATGCATGAGATCATCCCTTTGTCTGCGTGTCTAGTCCATGCAAATGTTGGATAAACATCATCACCCTGGTCTTCTATACCTTGGTGAACATATCCACTTTGCTATATCAAACCTAGGATTGCTCATATTCAATTTCAACACAATAATCATCCACCAATCATCTCTAAACATCATCATCCTTTCATCCCACCAATTATCCCCAAACCTAACCTTATTCTTCCAAACCAAAATCTTTTTTCTATCCAATCCATCTCTGTGTTTTAACTTCTTTGAAATGATGTTGCTTAGCCACAACACCATCTCAAAGAGGGGCAAATGTAGACACCTAAAATTGGACTGCTTTTGCAAACCAATTTTTCATACCTCGCACTAATCCATTCCCCCAATCTGCATATCCCTAGTGATCAATTAATTCACCTAATTAGTCCATTTAACCTTACAACCCTATCCTATCAATTAAATGAATATTCCTAATATTCATTTAGATGATTTTCCCTAATCCTTGATTAATTAGATAAATCCTGATTATCTAATTAACCTAGGCTTAAGTTAATTAAGATAACACTTAATTAACCTTGTCTCCCACTCATCCACTAAACTGAATTTAAAATTCAGTTGTCTCCCACTCATCTCCAATCACTGAATTTAATATTCAGTTGTCTCCCACTCATCTCTAATCACTGAATTTAATATTCAATTATCCCCCACACTTCTCCACTCTTCCCAAAATGAGAATTTTTAATTCATCCTCTAGGAAGAAAAGATTCACTTTTATTCCTAGCCCTTGATCTGATCAAATGAATCTTGACCCTCCATCCTCATCTCCAAAATCCTATAAATAAGACCCCTCTCTAAGCCATTTTAGAGGCCACTTCATGCACCAAACCTCTACCCAAATCTCTCCAAGAGAGGCCTCTTGAATGCATCAGAACTCTGCCAAAATCACTCCCCAGTTTCCCTCATCTTATCACAACTCTGTCAAAATCACTCTAATCATCCCCTATCTCCATCTGAATCAATTTGTCTCTCATCTTGCATTGTGTTCAGCACTTGAGCAATCCACATTCTACACTTTAGTCATCTAATCACAGGAAACATCTAAGGAGCTACATGGCGCATCTCCTTCCCACATGGATTCGTGAGGTCTTATGAAGGTATAATCATTCTAGTTTTGATTTAGATTAGTTATTATTTTTAGTTTAGATTTCATTGATCACACTAATATTTGATGAAAATGAATGGGTTTGATATATTTTAAGTCAGATACATGATGAGTTCATATGGCTATTGAAACCATTCAAAATTACAAAGGATGTTATCAAGATTGTAACTAGGTTAAACTCCTCTGGTAGATTACCCATGTTGAATGTTGTGAAAAACTAGATAGTGACTAATGTTACCAGTGCCAAGTTTGACAGAAGGACAATGACCATCAATGATATTGTAGAACCAGATGTCAAATTTGCCTCCATGGTGATTGGGTACAAAATTTATCACTCCAGCAAAGAAAACTATGTCTCCAGAACTACAATATATGCAGCCTATTAAATGTTAAAAGAAAATGTTGATTATGATCTTTGTGAACTACTACAAAATCACCTGATTGAGAATTTGAGCAAGATAAAGAAAGATAATAAAAATTCCTTCAAATATGATTCCTTGATTGTATGTTTGTTCTTCTACTTTATGACTGAAGTGCCTAGAATTTAAGGTGTGCATTGGACAACTGACAGACCAATAGCATGGAAAATAAGAGATCACCTTCTTATCCTTAGTGACTCCCAAGCTCAAAAGACTGCCATTTGGGGCTACTTCAAAAACTTCCAGAGTTTAATGCAAGCAAGGCAGAGAATCCCCAAAATAGTAGTGGAGAAGTATGAAAATGAAATATGTTTCATGGTTGACACAGATTAGTGCTTCATGGAAGCTATAGAACCAAGGACAATTTGGATAATGCATATGGGTTATGAGGTGGATGGAAGAGTTTTGGATATGTATGCTCAACATCTTCTAAACACACCTAAAGATACCTCTATGGAAAGGTTTGGAACCTACAAGGAACTAAGTTTGAAATTACAAGTGGAGCTCAGAAAACCTAAGACCAAAAGGAAAGTGAAGAAACAAGTTGAAAGGTATGCTGAGAGCATTGGCCTAACCAAGGAGGTAGTAAAGTAGAATAGAGAAAGAATTAAAAAATTGAAGAAAAGTACTAAGTGGACTATAAAAGAAAAAGCATAAAGTGAGCCGACAGTCACTTTGGAAGTCCCACCAAGCTCCTCAAGGAAGACAAGGAGTTCTGTAAATCTTATTGAGCAACCCAAGCCCACTTCTACCAAGAAACTAAATGCCACTCAATCTAATGAAGGAGGGAAAAGAAAAAAAAACCATGGCCACAAGAATCCACAAGAGAACAAAAGATGCTGAGGAGATAGAAACAGATGAAGAAGTGAAAGAAATAAGATCCAAGAAAGCCAAAACTTCAAAGACTTTTGAAGACCATCCTTTTGAAAGCAATAAAGCTAGCAAAAATCAAGCAACTGGTAAGGTCGCTATGTCTATTGATAAAATTGTAAAAATAATCACTATTCATGGAAATTTAAAGCCCATCAGAGTTTACTATGACAATTTTGATCAAGCAAATAAGAAAATTTTGGAAGATGCCACCATCATGTACTTGAACAAATTCAATAGAGCCCTATTGGAAATTCTACAAGAACTTCCCAAAAGTTTAAGGAGAGTACTAGAAATGAGAAAAGAAGCATCTAAGGCTAAAGATCTAGAACTTAGAGAGTATGTCCTCTCCATATTATGTCTTGTAATGACTAGAAGAGAAGTAGATAAAATTCTCAAAGAAGTTAAAGAAAAATTTAGAAGCAAGGTCTAGATGAACAAGCTAATGATTGGCGAAATAGAGAAAATTTTGAGAAAGGATTTGGACAAAGATAAATACTATATTATTTCAAAGAAAGAAGTTGAAGAAGATAATCTTCTAGTTCTAGAACAAGAAGCTCCAGAAGAAGAAACTAATAAGAGAATTAATCTAGATCCTCTGAAGTTAACCTATGAAGAGACTAATGTTGGATTGTCAGATCTAAATGCTGGAGAAGTCCAGGAAGTGGAACAAGTCAATCAGGAGGATACAAAAATGGTAGATAAAATAGATGATGAAAGAGATATCTCCAATCCACCTGATCAATCCAGAGAAGAAGATGTTATTGCTACCTCACAAAGTCCTCTGGATCAGGGAGTGAATGATGTAGACAAAGAAAAGACTTCACCTGCAAATAATACAAAGGAAGACAAAGTAGAAGAAGAGAAGAAAGAGAAACAAGAAGACAAAGTAGAAGAAGATGGTACAAATGTTGAGGCACCTAAAACAGATGTACAGAAATCTGATGATCAAAAAGATGGTTCAGAAAATGTAGCAAGAGACATTGCAGATGCAGTAAAAGGTCTTCTTGAAAAAGAAGTGATTGAGCTTGATGAGCCTAAACTACTCCAAGGACTAACCAATCCGAATGCTCTCTCCCCATTTCAATTGATGAAAATAGCATCATTCACATAGGTAAAAGCTAGAGAAAAGATGTTAAAGTCCCACATAAAGGACAATGAGCTATTGGGGGTGGCAACCAAAGTTTTGGAGAAATTAATACCAACCTATCAGAAGAATTAAAATGATTCCCCCTCTGGACATCTAAAAAATCTTGTAAGTTTAGTAAATTCACATTTTGAGTCTTTTGAAAAGTCTGCAAAGGCAAAAGTTTAGAAAGAGTTCTTGAATAAAAAATTTAGTCAAGTTAAGAATCTGATAAGGAATTATAGGTTGATATTAGGCATCAATATAAAGAGCATTTAGAATGCTCTAAGTGATGGAGAAGATATATATAATTTTTGTCTATCTTGGTCTAAAATAAATGAAGATCTTGGGAAGAAGATCAAGGAACAAGAACATAAAATATCAGTTCTATCTCAAAATTTTGATCCTCTAACTGTCTCTCCTATAAGCTAGGAATGTCAAGTTATTAGCTTGATAGATGAAATAAAGGCACTTGTAAAAGTGAAAAGCAATACTATGAAGAGGATGTGTGAACTCTGGGGATTGATTACTCCTGTTTAGGGTGAAAATTGATAGTTTGTTTAAACTAGGTTAAATACTACCATTTCACCACTAACCATTGGGATGATAAGGATCGAGCTTTGAACTAGCTTCTAATCACTTTGTCTATCCCTTATGCTCATGTGGTTTTGAAACCTAAGGCCCTAATCAAGATTTTATCTAGTGTTTTCCTTTCAACCAAGTAAAACCCTAATTATACCTTAAATCAACAATATACAGAAATTGATGAAGCAACTAGAAAAACTGAGTACAAAAGTGCAAAGGGAGGGTTTCAGAGATAGAGTACCCAGATTCTAAGGGTTGCATGGACTAGGGCACCCACTCCAGTGTCCTGAAAGTTCCTGAATAGGAAAATCTTCTGTACAGGGTGTCTGAGAGTATCGAAAGGCTTCCAGATTCCAAAATAAACCATTGGTTGGGCTAAGGTGTCCGCTCCAATGTCCTACAAGTCTCAAAATATGAAAATTAGAAAGTTTGTCATGACTATACCTGTAATTTATCCTTCTTCCTATAGCTTCTTTTCACAGGAACGTGCAAAACATGATCTGCACGTACAAAATAAGGAAATTGTTGCAGCTATATAGGAGCTTGCCTCAATCAAGCCCTGTCTTTGGTATTTCTACCTCAACAATAGCTAGAGATAAAGATTTCCAGAAGTCTGTGCAAACCTAACAATGTGTTATGCATAAAATCAAACCCTAGATGTCTTAATCAAGGGAAGATCAACAACTTGCTTTGCATCAATAAACACATACAATTTCATCTCAAGTAGATGAGATAGATGAAGACTTGCATGAACAAGAAGGCAAATCCGCAATGTCCATGGAGGATCTCCAAGCTTGATGTTGGAGGCTTCAACCCTTCTCCTGATCATGCAAAGGGTGTACAAATCTAAGGAAGAACAAGATAAACTCAAGATCTTATTTCATAATCTTCATCCATTTTCTCCACGATAGCAAATAAAGAATACTTTGAAGATCTTCAACAAGTCATTGATCTTGAATGGAAATTGTAGCAGAGTTTTGGCATCAAACTTGCATAAGAATTGTGTGTGATAAAATGATTTGAAAATGTCTTTTTATATCTAGATTTAGTGAATTCAAATTTTGAAATAACGTCTGGATATTGCGTGAAAACTAATAATTTGAAAATAGAATCCGGAGCCACTCGTCAGGAACTAACACCCCACCAAAATTCAAAATCTTGTGAAATGGGGGAAGACTAGGGCACAGGCACCAAAGTCCAAGCCCCCAATTTTAGCTCAGATCTACATTTTTGGGGGTCCAAGGGACGCAAGTCTCAAATCTCTTTCCAGGTTCTATCAATAAGTTACCTCAAAAAGTGAATAAATTGCTCCTAGACTAAGTCAGGGTTTCAAGAAGGCCAAAAAGGAAAAGGTTGAGAGGTCACTGAGAGTGAGGAGCTAAACTAAGGGAAATTGTACCATTCCATATAGTTGGATAATTTGTGACATTACATTTAGCCCCCACTTTAGTGTCCATATGACACTACTTGCATATGCAACTAAAGGAAAGTAAATACATCAATCATGAAAAGGATACCCAAAAGGATACTATAGAGGAAGTTGAATCATTGTCATTGAGAAGGAAGAAGCACCCAAGTCTGCAATCTTGCAACACCAGAAAGTCAAGAACCACAACCTACATAGGAACATTTGTTAGAGAAATCAAAATCAAATCAACCTGCAACCACCACTAATGAGTCAATGCAAAAAATGCTAAGGGGGTTGAGTGATGAGGTGAGGAGGAAATCCAAGGAGATATATGCCCCCCCTTGTTTCTTCTTACTTAGTCTGAGAGTAGAAAAAAGAAGATATCCATGTGTGTTGATTTCAAGGGAAATATGTTATGAGGGTCAAAAATAACACTTAAATGTAACACATTGGGGAATGAAGAGAGTAGAATCAGGATTCCCACGCAACAAATGACACTAAAATTAGGGTTTGTCAGCTCAAGAAAAGGTCTCAAGAGTAAAAGAGCACACTTTTGCACCAAGTTAGGGATAGGATTTCTCACTCACATACTTTATGTAAAAGGGAGTTGTCACTTATCATTTAACTCATTCTTGCTTCTTGTCATTGCAGAGAGAGATAGAGAGAAGGATAACAAAAGAGAAACCATGTCGAGTCAACGTCCATACCATACACCACTGGAGATTCTTTGAGCCCAAGTGGTAGAGAGATGCTTTGAGGCTGAGGTAGGGTCATAATTCTATCCTTCTATCATCTTTCATTGTACTTTTGCTTTCACATTTATCAATGTCTATACCAAGAGGGGAAGGTGGACAGGGTCCTCAGACAGGGGCACCCGAGTCCACCTAGGGGTACCAATGTCCCACTAGGGTGCCCTCGTCTTCTTGGGGCACCCTAGTCTTTAGACGACATAGGCCCTAAGATCAGGCACTTTATTTAGTTTGTGTTAGCTTATTTTGGCTTCTAGTGGGGATTCTGATACTCTTTCTTTCTTTCTGATCTGCAGGATGTCCTTGAGATGCATCAACACACATGCAGTCATTTGATGGCACTTCTATGTGAGTGCACTAGCGCTTTGACTACCACACAGAGAGAGAGCATTTACAGATGGTGGGCCTATGGTGGGTGTTTGAGATGCCCACAATCAGATTCCACTACATGATGCTTATGGCACTGATGGAGAGATGGGATGTAGATACATCCACATTCCATTTATCAACTGGTGAGATTACCAACACATTGGAGGATGTATTTAGGATCCTTCGACTAGTAATCTAAGGATAGATAGTGAGGGTTGTTGGACATCACTCAGCAAAGTATACTCATGAGAGTCAGCTATATTGTTTGGGTCACAGGTAGAGCAAGGACATATTCAACTTTGTTTATAAGAGCAAGGATGCAGAGACACTCCCTTACTATGGTGGATCATGATTTTCATAGTCGCACTAGCCATCGCACCAGATGGATGAGGCACACACCTTCATGGGGGTCTTCTTCATACTATCAGAGTGATGGAGGAGAATCAAACTATCTACACATGCGGGCACAGTATGCTTGCGTACCTATATTACAACTTAGGGTGATATGTCTACTATGAGATGCAGAGTCTGATAGTCTGCACATTATTATAGGTTTGGGCCTTTGAGCACATCAGGTGCACACAGCTGGTGGATTTTCCTATAGAGGCAACATTCACCCATCCACGCATCTATGCCTACCCACTAGTCAGGTGTTGGAGGCATGGCAATCTATTATACTAAAGAGTAGTATTTGACATATTACAACCTGGTGACATCAATTAGAGACCATTTTGTGGCTACATCAGATGGCCTAGTGAGGAGAAGCAATTACCTCAGATGCAGAGGGATTGGCTGATGGCCGGTCACCTTGATCATGCTGTATCTTGGTTCTACTTTGATAGGGTGGCATGACAGTTCAGACAGGTACAAGATGTTCCTGTAGTTCGTCTGAGCTATGCACGTGTAGCTTGTAGTACTATCAAAGCCAATACTATCTGACAACTGACTATAGAAAATGTACCACTTAGTAATGATGAGGGTCCTAAGGATGTAAAGCTAGTGTCAGACATAGATGATGTCAGGTGTACCTGAGCATATCAAACCTGGTGGCACATAGCACAACCTGCACCTATCTTCCCCCTAGCTTCCTATAAGAGATGCCCAACCTTGGCTCAGTCACGCTATTGGCACAGGGGTAGAGGATGATGTTAGTGATTTTGTGAGATAATATAATCTCAAGGAGGATGAGGAGGAGGACAAGGATGAGTCTGGGGAGGTCCCATCATAGTACTTCTTTAGAGCAAGATCACGACAGAGCCAGTAGGAGGCAAGCACTGACGAGGAGACCAAGTTGAGACTATGGTCCAAGGCTCGTGGTCCTACACCTGCAAATGATGTAAGGCCTAGTTAGACAAAGTGAGGGGAGAGTAGTAGGTCTATGTCCCCAGTTGTAGATCAGACAACAGAGCTCATCACAACATTGACAATCTAAGATCCATCCTAGCGAGATGGAGATCCAGGTAAGGTTTATTTTATTACTTTATGTTTTGTATAGTTTAGTATTTGTGATATTTATATGGGAGTCTAACATCTATCTCATCCTCTATTTTATAGTTGGGACTGATGGATGGTGAGACTTTGTGAGTCACATCATAGGAGACATAGTATCGACAGATGCCTCTGAGAAGTGAGTGCAAGTAGGATATTCACCATGATCATCCACTGGGTAGCATACTAAGTTATTTATGCCTATTGTCAGATACAGGACTACTACAGAGGTCATGCTAGAGTAGTCTACATGAAAGAGAGAAGTTTCAACAGAGAGTTGAGTGCGTTGAGGCTAAGCTCAGGGCACAGCAAGAGAAGATGGTAGCAATTCCTACATCGGAGGGAGGTCCAACTGTCAATGAGTTCTTACTGCGGGAGGTCTAGTAGATTAGAGCTGATAGAGACAAGGTTTATGCCAAGAGAGACTAATACTAAAGGATGTACCAAGAGGCACATGAATAGATGATAGAGATGAGAGGTGAGATCAGGGGGTTATGATCACAAAGCATCTCTAGGAGTCATTCATGATCCGTAGCCACACATGGTCAAGCTTCTGTCACTTGCACACAATGAGGGCCTAAGGGTACTATGATCGAGGCTCAGTTACGTATTTCATAGACTTTAGGCTCTACAACATCCCATTTTTTTAGTGATAGTTGACTGATATATATATATATATATATATATAGATTTATGTGTAATGGCTTTTTGATCTATCACATGTGATTTTTGTAAAAATACAACTAGTGACGATGTCTAAAATTCTTATAATTAATGCTATTGTGATATACTAACAATTCTAAAAAGAAGATGAAGTAACAAACACAATGATTAGTTATTTTACACATACCTTTAACTTTCATGCTATATTCAGTTAATACCAAAGTGATCTAAGCAAAGACTACTTAAACACAATGCAACAATGATTAACTAAACAAAGATATAATGTAAAATGAATTAAGACAAAACAATACTATCTTATCAAAATTGAAGGTAATCTATGTGCTAAATTAGCTTAGGAACATTTAACATTAGATCTTTTAAGCATAAAATATTTTGAGGTGCACTGCATTAATAGGTTTTTTAAGTGGTGTACCTTGCTCATCAACTAATTTATATGCTCCAGATCCAAAGGTTTTAGTAATTATATATGGTCCAAGTCAATTAGGGTTGAACTTACCTTTTCAACCAGTCAGTGTGTTTATGTTGCATTGATTTTCATAAAGAACCAAGTCCCCAACATTAAATGAATGTTGTATGACTTGCACATTATAGGCTTGTTGCACACCTTTTTGATAAGCCTTGAGATGTTCAAGAGTGTTAATATGTCTTTCATCAAGCATCTCAAGTTCCTATAATCATTTCTCTCATTCTATGTCATCATCCATGATGTCTCTTAGGGAAATTTGCAAGGAAGGAATTTCTAACTCCAAGGGCATTATTGCATCTGTGCTATAGACAAGATTATATGGCGTGTTGCCCATAGCCATTCAAATACTTATTCTGTAAGCCCATAGTGCATAGGATAATTGCGTATGCCAATCTTTTTGATGTTTATTAATAGTTTTCCATAGAATCTGTCTAATAACCTTGTTTGAAGCTTGTGCTAGGCCATTCGATTGAGGGTAATAAGGCATAGAGAAGTGATGTTGTATACGATATTTTTCAAGGAACTTTTTCACATCCTTGTTCTTAAATGGTGTACCATTGTCTGAAACTAGGGTGGAAGGTATTCTAAATTGAGAAATTATGTTATCTTGTATGAATCAACAAATTACATTAGTGGTTGTAGATCACAAAGGGACCACTTTGACCTATTTTGTAAAATAATCAGTAGTAGTAATGATAAACCTATGTCCTTGAGAGGAGGATAGGGAAATTTTACCTACAAGATCTAAGCCCCAGATAGAAAATGGCCATGGTGACACCTAGGCACGAAGCTCTTGAGAATGAGCATGGATGAGGTGCTTATGTTGTTGACATTGTGGGCATCTCTTGATGTAAGCAAAGGAATCTTGTTCCATATGCTGCCAATAGAACCCCATATGTAACAATTTTTGTACCAACTATTTTCCACTGAAATTCCCTCCATAGGCACTAGAGTGAGCTTCTTCTAAAGATATCAGAATCTCTACATTACTTAAACATCAGAGTAAAGCACCATTATCACTTTGTTGATACAAAACATTTGATAATATAATATATCACGCTGCTAGTTTGCATAAATAGAGTCATGCATTCTTAGATGTCGAGTCTAGAATGGTTTGGTTCCATTGTGTAAATAATTAAATATGTAGGAGAACCATTCATCAGTGTATGTATTACCATAGAGTTCCAAATTTGCAACTATAGGGCTTTCAATTACCAGTGTCTTAAGATTATGATCAATGAAAGTAAATTCCTTAGGAGAACTGTTAGGAGATATAAGGGAAGTTGTGCTCGCCATTGCATCCGCATGTTGGTTCTCTTTCCTAGGAATGGTGTTGATTGAATAGGATTTGAATTATTTTAAGAGAGATAATGGAAACTCACGATACTAAGATAGCTTATCATGCTTAGTTTGATACGATCCCATTATTTGTTTAACAATTAACTGAGAATCATCGTATATTGTAATATTCTTGATATTAAGAGCCAAGGTTGCATGAAGTCCAACAATAAGAGCTTCATATCCAGCTATATTATTTGTGCATATGAAATCTAAACACTAAGATAAGGGAATTAGGTTACCAATGGGAGGTATTAATATAACACTAGCTCCGGAGCTAGTTTGACATTTTGATCCTTTGAAGTATAACTCCCATTCTTCATCTGTAGAGATTGTTAAAATCTATTCATCAAGAAAAGCATCAACATTTTGTATAGAAAAAGGTGAGGGAGCTTCAGCTAACTGATCATCTATCACTTGCCCTTTAATTTATTTTTATAAAATGAATTTGAGATCAAATTCTATTAACAGCATAACCCATTTAGTAAGACAACCTAATAAATCTGTTCTTGCGAAGAGATGTTTCAAAAGGTCAAACTTTAACATTACATGCACTTCAGCATTTAAGAGGTAATGTCTAAGCTTTTGAATGACAAACACTAAAGATAGGAAATGCTTTTCTATAACTGTGTATTGCACTTCATAATTGATTAAAGTACGGTTGATGTAATAGACAACACATTCTTTACCCTCATCATTATGTTGTGCTAACAAAGCTACTAGGGCATTATTAGATGCCGAGATGTATAACATAAATGGTTTATTAGAAACAATGGGTTGTAACATAGGTGGATTAGCTAAGTAATCCTTTAAATCATCAAACAATTTTTAACATTCAGAATTCCATTAGAAGCGAGAATCTTTCTTCAGTAGTTTCATAAAGGGGCGATTCATGTCTGCAAGTTGTGAAACAAATTAATGAATGGCCTATATCTTTCCCTACAAACTACGAAGTTGAGATATGTTCTTAGGTATTGGCATATTAACAATCACATCTATCTTTTTTGTATCAACTTCTATACCTTAATTTGAAATGATAAATCCAATTAACTTTCCACTATCCATGCCAAAAACACACTTATGAGGATTCAATCGCATATTATATTTATGTATGTGCTCAAATATCTGTCAAAGATTTGTCACATGATCCTTATGATGGATAGACTTTGGTAGGATGTCGTCAACATAATCTTCTATAATATTGTGCATATAATCATGAAATATAAGAGTCATCACCCGTTGGTAAGTAGCTCCTGCATTCTTAAGTCCAAACAAAATGACTACCCAACAAAATGTACCGCAAGGTGTTATAAAGGCTATTTTATACTAATCGAGAGGATTTATAAGGATTTGATTATATCCCAAAAATCCATCCATGAAAGATAACAACTCATGTCCAACTATGGAATCAACAATCATATCGATATTAGGGAGCAGGAAATCATCTTTCAAAGATGCCAAATTAAGTCCCAAAAATCTATGTACATTCTTATACGACCATTGGGTTTAGCGATGGCAACAATATTTGAGATCCACGGAGAGTAATCCATAGGCCAAATAAAATTAGATTCTAAGAGTTTTTCTATTTTTGTTTTAACAAGTAAAGCAATCTTAGGATTCATCTTATGAATCTTTTGTTTGAATGGCTTAACATCTAGTTTCAACACAATATTATGTGTTACAATCTAAGGATCTATACCAAGCATGTCTGAATAATTCCAAGTGAACAATTCTAGGAATTCACTAAATAATTTGGTCATTTCTTCTTTTCCTTCCACATATAAACAATCACTAATAGGGATAACTTTTTTAGGATTAACCTTATCCATAACAACATCAATAGTCTTTCCGTTAAGGAGAGTACTATGGTTAGGGGGATTGTAGGATTGTAATTGTTCTTCAAGTTCTTCATTATTTTCTACTGTAGCAATTATTGTGCTAGTAATCTTTCCAAAATATGCATCATTGTTTAAACAATAAGGTAGGCCATGTTTATGGTGAAAATGAGGAATACCATCATAAGGACCTAAGAAATCCATTATCACTTCATCCGCTGCAAACATGTCTAATGGAAGTGACCCTAGAGGGCAATTGGTGTCAATCATCTCGGGGAATATCAAACTAAGTGTTGATATTGTATTCACATTTAGAGTAGGGCATTTGCAGGCTTTGGATTCCTTAAAAGGATTATATCCAATGCCATTTGAGTAATGTTGCAAAGTGGATTCTATAGGGACTTTTATTCCTTGTTGATTTATGCTGCAACCATTACCTACATAGTCACAATTTTTGTAAAGGATTAAAAATCCTCTACCATAGAGGGAGACCATTTCATTAGATGAAGGCGGAGCTTCATAAGTCTCATAATCAGTAGTATAACTGAGTGTATTATCCTTATTTGTCAACAAAGAGATCTTATGTTTATCATTTGAAGCATGTGATGTTATTGATGCAATATTTGATGTTTTGGGGATGGGGTTTTTATGTTTATACTCTCTTGTGGAGGAGGGTGTGACATCTAACGAACCCTAGTCATCACCAACAATTGCATTCGATTGCTTAGGCTCTTGTATAACATTTTTAGAGGGAAGAGGAGCTAACAATTCAGCTTTCAGATTGTTTAAAATCTTAGGACCAACAACATGCTTATGCACTTCCATTTGCAAACAATTGTCCAGTTCATGATCCAAATGGATAGTATGCAATTTTCCTTTAAATATAAACTTAATCAAATGGTGTAAAGTAGAAGGAACTGCTCCTAATGCATGTATCCATGGTCTACCTAGAATCATGTTATAAGATAAAGAACAAGGCATGACATGAATCAAGGTAGGCACCATCACAGGTCCAACTTGTATAGGTAAAGTTATAGTGCCCGCAAATTGTCATCCAACATTATCAAATCCATGAATACTTAATGATTCCGGTTTGATAGTAGATATATCAACTTTAACTTTATGCAATAAATTAATACCACAAACATTAAGGGCTAACCCATTATCAATCATCACTCTCTTAAGCAATGTTTTGTTTATCATAATAAAGATTACCAAAGGATCATATTGCTTTTGAACCTCGAGAGATGGTAACTCATGTTGTTGGAATAAAATGTCTATTTTTTGTTGCATGCATATAATCTAGTAAAGTGGCAACATCATTTAGTTTAACAGCAGGAGGAACAATCACCATTTGTAAATCTTCTTGTAGCATTCCATGGTAAGTAGGTGAAGTTTGTATAAGTTCCCAATGAGATATCTTTGCATGAGTAGTGTGAAGTTGCTCTACAAGATCATAGTCTTTACCACCTTTATATGTTAAACAAGGTTCTTGAGGAAGCATAGGTTGAGAAGTTGGTAAAGTTATCAAAACATTTGTTTGTTATTCTAAGTGTTATATGGATGAGCAACCACATTATGATTGGTTTGTTGTAAGTTTTGTTTCGCAATTTGTTTTGTACAATCATAAATGTGATCAGGAGATCGAGAAGAAGATGAAAGACCTTTAACAACAAGCATAGGCTTAGAGGATGGTTGAACCACATTTGCACATAGAGCAACTACAATTTTTGGTTTTTCAACCTCTTCTTTAGATTTAGGAACACAAATTGCATTTACAAATCTTTGAAATATTGACAACTTAGAGGCTGTAGTGGAATGTTCAATTGAGATAAAGTCCTCAAGGGCTTCATCTAACATATCGAAGTCATCACAACTAAATGGCTCATCATAAGCATGAAAATCTTGCAAAAAATAATCTAACATTCTAACATGCTCCATTTAAACCAAGATTTAAATGCACAATGATGGCCTTTGCAATTGAAATACAATTTCCAACAATAAATGATAATTTCCAACTCTTTTAGTGAAAAGATAAAGAATGTAATCCACAAGTTAACATATGCAAACTCACTAAAGAGGTTTTTCAATCCAATTATGCACTAGAACATAAAATTATATCAAATCTAAAGTTTAAAAGGATGCAAATTCTTTAAAGCTTGGGTTCACCAAAATGTTTAGGGTGAATATTGATAGTTTGTTTAAACTAGGTTAAATACTACCATTTCACTGCTAAGCATTGGGAGGACAAGGATCAAGCTTTCAACTAGCTTCTAATCACTTTGTCTATCCCTTATGCTCATGTGGTTATGAAACCTAAGGCCCTAATCAAGATTTTATCTAGTGTTTTCCTTTCAACCAAGTAAAACCCCAATTATACCTTAAATCAACAATGTATAAAAACTGATGAAGCAACTGGCAAAATTGAGTATAGAAGTGTAGAGGGAGGGTTTCAGAGACAGTGTACCTAGATTCTAAGGGCTACATGGACTAGGGCACCCACTCCAGTGTCCTAAAAGTTCCCAAATAGAAAAATCTTCTACACAGGGTGTGTGAGACTACCAAAAGGCTTCCAGATCCTAGAATAAACCCCTTGTTGGACTAGGGCACATGCTCCAATGTCTCGCAAGTCTCAAAATCCAATAATCTAAAAGTTTATCAGGACTGTACCCATAATATCCTTCTTCCTATAGCTTCTTTTCACCGGAACTTGCAAAACATGATCTACACATACAAAAGAAGGAAATTGTTATGGCTATATAAGAGCTTGCCTCAATCAAGCTCCGTCTTTGGTATTTCCACCTCAAAAATAGCTAGACATAAAGATTTGCAAAAATGTGTGCAAACCTAACAATGTGTTATGCATAAAATCAAACCCTAGATGTCTCAATCAAGGGAAGATCAACAACTTGCTTTGCATTAATAAACACATACAACTTCACGTCAAGGAGATGAGATAGATGAAGACTTGCATGAACAAGAAGGCAAACCAACAATGTTTACGGAGGATCTACAAGCTTACTATTGGAGGCTTCAACCCTTCTCCCGATCATACAAAGGGTGTAAAAACCTAAGGAAGAGCAAGATAGACACAAGATCTTGTTTCCTAATCTTCATCCATTGTCTCCAAGATAGCAAATAAAGAATACTTTGAAAAGCTTCAACAAGTCACTGATCTTCAATGGCAATTGTAGCAAAGTTTTGGCATCAAGATTACATAAGAATTGTGTGTGATAAAATGATTTGCAAATATCTTTTTATATCTAGCTTTAGGGAATATGAATTTTGAAATAACATCTCGATATTGTGCAAAAATTGAGAAATTGAAAATGGAATCCTGAGGCACTTGATAGGAACTGACACCCAACCAAAATTCAAAATCCTGTGAAATGGGGGAGGACTAGGGCACAGGTACCCAAGTCCAAGACCCCAGTTTCAGCTCAGATCTACATTTTTGGGGGTCCAAGGGACCCAAGTCTCAAATCTCTTTTTAGGTTCTATCAATAAGTTACCTCAAAAAGTGAATAAACTGCTCCTAGACTAAGTCAATTAGGGTTTTGGGAAGGCTGAAAAAGAAAAGGTTGAGAGGTCACCAAGAGTGAGGAGCTAAACTAAGGGAAATTGTACCATTCCATATAGGAGTACAATTTCCAACGTTACAACCCCCAAGGTGGAATCCATGGATAATGCCTTATCTGAAGCCTAGAATGCACTTCAGACAAGTGATCCTCTGGATCTGGAAAAGGCAGAAACATATGCATTTTTTCTAAGTGGGAATATCTCCATTTTGGATGGAATAAAGAATACTTGGGCCTCTAAACTTGCCCAATTAAAAACCAATTTCACAGATATCCTAAAGTTCATGTAAATAGGATTTGATAATTCGTTGTACATGTGCAGTAGGATAAACAAAAACTTTGGAGAATTTTGGCTTGCAGACCTCACCCTTTTCCATTGATGTCAAAGGGGGAGTGAAGGGTAGTGAAAAATGAGGTACTCAGCAAAGAGGGAGTACTGGAATAAGTAAAGTGCATGAGTGTATAGATAAAGGGGGAGTTGCATTAGACACTTAGTCATTTTTTACTAAGTGTTGCCATCAATGCCAAAGGGGGAGATTGTTGGCAAGAGACACTGCTTCATATTGACAGGTATTGTCATTAATGGCAACTAAGATCTTCTTACCCATATGCATAACTCAAGATGTTTATACCGGAAGTCAGATTCAAAATTTTTCTAAGTCTGGACAGGTAGGAACAGAGCAGTAATAGGGTCTGGTATTTTGGTCTGGATCACTCCGGTGGAAAGTTATGATTAGTTGTGAATCTAGGGGAGTCCGATGCATTGTAAAGATAGTCTAAATCTAGATTTTTGTCCTTTGGTTATGAAGGATTCAAAAGATATTAACCTCTAAGTACTAGGTTCTAGTTTGACAGAGCAGACAAAAGAAGAACATGCCAACCTTGCAGAAGATCTTGATTCCATATGTATGGAAGTTGTTTGTTTGACAAATGGTGATGATTAGTGGTAGTGGCCAACATGAGTAATGATTTTCAAGAGTAATTTTTGGTCTGCACCTGAAGTTATGCATAGATCTAGCTGACAGAGTAGAGCATTCATAAAAGTTCTAAGTGTTGCTAAAACTGATTGATAGAACGATTATAGATCATGTTGTGGATATATAAATTCAATGAAATTGGATGATTTAGTATGTATGGTGTATGTAAATAAGGCATATGTGAGAGGAGCAGAAATCCAAAGTGTGAATGAAGGTAGAACAGTAAGAAGAGCAGCACAAAGATGAAATGTGTAAGATCAGTTTTTGTACTTAACCAGAACTAAAACTCTTACATGGGTAGATGTTATTAATTAATTCAAATATCTGTCATTATTTTGTAATATTTACATAGGTAGTAAGCATCCATTTGAGCAGTGAGCTATGGGTAGTGAGCCTAATGCATGTGCATTCCCATTTGTAAAATACTTTTAACAGGGTATTAATTTTTGTGGGTTAACCCCCACCATGGGTTTTCCCTTAACCAGGTTTCCACATTATTATGTTTCTAATCTTACACGTATGACTGATTATGTTTCTTCTCTTACACGTATGACTAATTATTTTCATGGTTAAGTTATTGAATTTTTATTAAGTAACAAAAGAAAGAATTAATTGTAGAAAGATACAAAGTTTTGCGACAACTGATTCACCCCCCCTCTTAGTTGTCTATCCTATTTCCAAAAAAGGGTTTATGGATAGGGTTTAAAGGGTTTAGGGATAAGGGATTAGGGTTTAAGATATAGTTTTGAGGCTTGAGGGTTTAGACATAGAGATTATGATTTAAGGTTTAAGGGTTGATGGTTGAGTCTTTAGGGATAGGGTTTAGGGTTTAGGGTTTAGGGATTAGGGTTTAGGGATTAGGGTTTAAGGTATAGTGTGGAGGGTTGAGGGTTTAGGGATAGGGTTTAGGGTTTATGGATAAGGGATTAGGGTTTAGGGTTGAGGGATTAGGGTTTAGGGTTGAGGGATTAGGGTTTGAGGTATAGTGTTGAGGGTTGAGTGTTTAGGGTTGAAGGATTAGGGTTTGAGGTATAGTGTTTGAGGGTTGAGGGTTTAGGGATAAGGTTTAGGGTTGAGGGATTAGTGTTTCAGGTATAGTGTTGAGGGTTGAGGGTTGAGGGACAAGGTTTAGAATTTAAGGTTTAAGGGTTGAGGTTTGAGGGTTTAGGGTTTAGGGATAATGGATTAGGGTTTAGGGTTAAGGGATTAGGGTTTAGGGCTGATAGATTAGGGTTTGAGGTATAGTGTTGAGGGTTGAGGATTTAGGAATAGAGTTTAGGGTTGAGGGATTACAGTTTGAGGTATAGTGTTGAGGGTTGAGGGTTTAGGGATAGGGTTTAGGATTTGATGTTTAAGGGTTGAGGTTTGAGACTTTAGTGATAGGGTTTACGATTTAGGGATAGTGGATTAGTGTTTAGGGTCAAGGAATTAGGGTTTAGGGTTGAGGGATTAGGGTTTGAGGTATAGTGTTGAGGGTTGAGGATTTAGGGATAGGGTTTAGGGTTGAGGGATTAGGGTTTGAGATATAGTGTTAAGGGTTGAGGGTTTAAGGATAGGGTTTAGCATTTATGGTTTAAGGGTTGAGGGTTGAGGCTTTAGGGATATGGTTTAAGGTTTAGGGTTGAGAGATTAGGGTTTAGGGATTAGAGTTTGAGGTACAATGTTGAGAGTTGAAGGTTTAGGGTTTAGGGATAAGGTATTAGGGTTAGAGGTATAGTCTTGAGGGTTGAGGGTTTAGGGATAGGGTTTAGGGTTGAAGGATTAGGGTTTGAGGTATAGTGTTGAGGGTTGAGAGTTTAGGGATAGGGTTTGCGATTTAAGGTTTAAGGGTTGAGGGTTGAGGCTTTCGAGATAGGGTTTAGGGTTTAGGGTTTAGGGGTAAGGGATTAGGGTTTAGGGTTGAGGGATTAGGGTTTGAGGTATAGTGTTAAGGGTTGAGGATTTAGGGATAGGGTTTGGTGTTGAGGGTTTAGGGATAGGGTTTAAAATTTAAGGTTTAAGGGTCGAGGCTTTAGGGATAGGGTTTAGGGTTTAAGGATAAGGGATTAGGGTTTAGGGTTAAGGGATTAGGGTTTAGGGTTGAGGGACTAGGTTTTAGGTATAGTGTTGAGGGTTAAGGATTTAGGGATAGGGTTGAGGGTTGACATATTAGGATTTGAGGTATAATGTTGAGGGTTGAGGGTTTAGGGATAGGGTTTAGGATTTAAGGTTTAAGGGTTGAGGGTTGAGGGTTGATGTTTTAGGGATATGGTTTAGGGTTTAGGGATTAGAGATTAGGGTTGAGGGTTGAGGGATTAGGGTTTAGGGTTGAGGGATTAGGGTTTGATGTATAGTGTTGAGGGTTGAGGATTTAAGGATAGGGTTTAGGGTTGAGGGATTAGGCTTTGAGGTATAGTGTTTAGGGTTTAGGGATAGGGTTTAGGATTTAAGGTTTCATGGTTGAGGGTTGAGGCTTTAGTGATAGGTTTTAGGGTTGAGGGTTGAGGGATATGGTCCAAGGTTTAGGGATAAGGGATTAGGGTTTAGAGTTAAGGGAGAGATAGAAGAAATACATGAGAGAGTGAATAATATAGAGTTTTATATAGCAAGCCATAATGTGAGTACATTATAATGTGAGCATGTTTTTTCTTGCTATTGGAATGGTAAAAAGGCTAGGATACCAGTGATCTAAGCCCACATGCTTTGGTTTCTTCTGGTTATGCACGTGTTCCAACAAAAAAAATCTTTTTCATGTTGTTTGGAAGTGCACATACACATTTTTCACATTCTACCACCTTTGCATGAACTTTCCACCACCTTTTTCTTGTTTTCCAACTTAAGGAGGAAATAACATAGCTTTCACATCGAATTTGATATATATCAATTCATTTTTCAATTTTTGTACTGTTGCAATGTTAATTTTGATTGAATTGTAGGAATTTAACATTATACATTGGTTAATTGTATTGTTGTTAGTAATTCTATTTGAGTGTTATTCAATTGAACATTGAAAAGGAAGCAAGTGGTGAAGAACTCAAATTGTTGAGGAGTTTGATGCAAGAAGAAAAAAGACTACATAAACTCTCCATTCGAATCTCTAATTTTTAGGTATGTCAAGTCTTAACACATGTTCTAAGTTACATTTTCCTTAATTCTATTTGAATTACTTTATCATGCCTCATTGAAGACATGTTTATATCACTTGTATGGTTTATATGTTTTGTGTTTATATCTCATGTGCCTTGTCTATGCTTCCACATTTTGCATACATGTATAATAAGGAATTTGTAGCCTGAGCTCTAAATTTCTTCCCAAACATCTATAAATTTATATTGCTTTGAATTTCTTCTTTATACCTGCAGACCTATACCTTCTCATGAAATATATCATAAATCCAAAACATGAATTTATCAAAATGATCAATAGGAACATAGTATCATAGATGCAAAACTAAGTTCCTTTATTCAAATTCAAAAAGTAAAAAAATGGGATTACAATACACTCCTCTCCAACATAAACTAGTCAAGACAACCATAGAACATCTAATAATGATATGACAACTATTGAACAAACATAGCTACCAACCAAAGAAATAGAAAAACCTAAAAAATTTCCATACAACCAAAACCAAATTCTTACTTTTGAAGATATTTTCTAGTGGTGCTAAACACATACCTTCAAAGTGGCTTGGCAGTACAAAATTGAAAAGCCTTAACCACCATTTAATTAAAGGGATGAAAGTAGCTAGATTTTCCACAAAATCACTTCTAATATATGCATTAAGTCTCTATGTACTCATCATACACATCCCTTCCATAGATAGCTTTGACAAACTTTAAGGCAACTAGAGAGGAGCAATTAAAAATTGTAGATAGTAAATTGTTTGACATTAAACATTTCTTAAAAGAGTCATGAGGTCTACCTTCATTAGAATTAAGAGACATTACACCTATCCACCTAATAATAAGCCACAACAACCACCCCCAATAACCACTACTCAACCAGAACCAATTTGAAACCACCATAAAAAAAATTTAGTACCTTAATTTTTAGAAAATATCACACTTTACAATTAATGTCAATACTTAAATTACACACCTTAACTTAAATCTGAAATAAGAAGTTAAGTTGGCATAGGGAAGATTAGTACACTCACCATGATCAACTCTAAGAGCCCCAAAATCATCATAATGAAATTGATTTATAGGGCTTGAAAGTTAAAAAATGGTCACAATTTGACCATGAATTTGGAAGGGGAATTTAGAAGGACCTTAAAAGATGCATAAAATTAATGAGGCATATATCTTAAATGAATAAATATATTCCAACCCAAGAATTGGTTTGATGGTTTTAGGGTGCTATATGGGGCTCTTTGTCCACCCAAAATTTTACCATAAAATCTACTACTTAGTTGAGTATGCACATGCAATGTTGATATCTTATAGACATAAAATTAGCACCAATTTATAGGGCAGCAGACCTATAAATATTTTGAGGGAAGAAAACATAAAATTTGGAACCATATTCATTTCTTAGGAACTAATATTTGTCCCTTTATCATGCTACAGATAAATTCTCTGTCATGTTGAGGAAATGATCAAGGATCAAACCAACACAAGAAGAGAAAGAATCTAAGAATGCTAAGAAAGTAGTGGCTATGAGGGAACTTTGTGAAAAGAGGAAATTGGACACAATTGTTGAAGACATGCCAATTGAATAGGAACCTCAATCATCAACAAGAGATATGGTATTGGTGGCGCAAAGGGAACGAATACAAAATCTTTGTGCTATGAGAGATTTGAATACAACACTTGGAGACATGTCCTCTACTACAAATCAAGATGGAGGGACACCATCTACCACATCTCAAGATGAGAGTACATCATCACTCACATGTGAGGAAGGAGTTACACCATTGATCCCACCTCAACCTCAAGGTATGTCATCTACTCCATCTCTAATTGAAGGTATGCCATCTAGCCCATCTCATTTAAATATTGATGAAATTCCTAATGTTGAGATGAATTTACCTTTCTTAACACCACCTAGAATTTTGCATAGAAATCCAAAGTATTTGATTGATATTGATGAGAATATTTTGCAGGCAATGGAAGGTAAGATTCCAAAATGCACTTGTAGAAGATTTACTCATAAGATTTGGAGAGTGTTCTTTGAAAAGTTAAATGAGACTGCAAGATGTCAACTATTTGTTAAATGATGTGAAGTATAAAGTATAGGTCCTTCATGAAGATTCTAGGGTTGACAACATCAGAGGCTTCAAGTGAAAAATCTATTGTCAAGAATCTAATGAGTGCATATGAGAGTGTGGGTAACACATCATGCACAAAAGATAGTAATGTTACACAACGTGTCATTACATCGATAATAGTAAGTAATCAAACAAGGAAATCTTGTCTCATTAGAAAGATGAGTCAAGAATTGATAATTAATAGAAAAACTTTATCAAGATCTATTGGAAGGTGCCAAACAATTGACACTGATGCCAGTGCATTATGAGTGTTCTTGGGGAGACTACCATGAAAAGATAAACCAATTGTTGAAGCATTGAGATCACTAATTGATGACTCTTGGAACAATTACACAAGGGTATCTCTGAATCAAAGGGATGTGGTAATAAGGAGAATCAGTAGTCAAAATTGTGAGCCACATTCAAAGCATTTTTTGGATTTGACACAAACATAGTTTTTTGGTAAATATCTAGAGATGTATCCTCAAATTAAAATTTCTCAAAGATATTTTGAAATGCTAAAACCTTTCTATGTAAAAATAAATCACACATGCACTACTTGTTGTTATAGATTACATATTGAATTTTCTAACGATTTTGATGTTTATCGGTCTATATGTTTAGATTTGCATACTAACAATGTTTTGTAGGATTGTGGCATACATACCCCACAAACATCTTCAAGAGACTTCATATCAAGAATTTTATTTCAAAGTGAGTAAGGTCAAATATTCTACAAGAAAATGTGCTTATATGGCACATGTCAGCATTGTGGTGGCTTGCAATGTATGCTAATATGTGAACATATGGAAAGCACACATACAATTGGAAATGAACTAGTAGAGTTCAACAAGTATAAAATAGTGGCCTACAATACAAAAGATGGTAAAGAAGGAAAGAGGTGTGAATTGGTTATTCAAAAGATTCCAGTGTATCAATTTATGTCTACATTTCATGATAGTATAGTGTATGAGTATGCAAGGCATAACCATAGAGCTCGATGGTTGGACTTACAATTCAAGTTATGCATGGACACATTTCCACTTGGTAGCATTGTTTCAATCATCAAATTTGCAGAGAACTATATTCTACAGCCATAGCATGAGGTACAATCACAATATTACAACTCCACACAGGTTTCTATATTTGTACACATCACATTCATTCATGTGAATGATAGTATAAAGGATGACAGAAAGATCATAAGGGAGTATCTTTTTTATATTAGTGATGATCACACACATTCTATAGAGTTCGTGTAAGGTTGCTTTTAGGTGTTCTACAATGATTTGGCTAGAAGGGGCATATCACTCAGTCAACATATCATATGGTCGAACAACTGTGCATCACAATTCAAGAACTCATGGGATTTGTATTGGCTAAGCAAGAGGCATAATATTACAGGTGTTCAACATATGTGGAACTTTTGTGAGGTTGGGCATGGAAAGGTGGAGCATGATAGTGAAGGGGCATGTATCAAAACAGCCATAGCACAAAAAAGAGTTAAAATATAAAGACAATGCAAAGTTGACAAATGCAAAATCAATCGTTGAGTGGTGTAATACTTCAATAGGTCAAGGTAATGAAGATAAGTCTCCAGTTCATAGATTTTTTTTGTTGATAGATGATACTAACATTGCAGCATATGAGGACTATTGTACACTGACAGGATCAAGTGAGCTACACTATTTCAAAAGATCAATTGTAGGTTCATTGAGTATCCATATGCGAAACATGGCATGCTTTTGTTCTTCATGTACAATTCAAGATTGCAATGATTGCTAGTCAAAGGAGTGGGTTGACGAATGATGGTTAAGTTATCTTAGCCCACTTGACACATATCAACCCCTAACAGCACTGGATTTGACATGGATGGAATTATCAGTTGAATTTGACCACATATTTGATCTAGTTCAACTAGGTAATATATCTACTTGCATAGTTTTTGAAATTCCTAATATTATCTTACTTTTTAATGTTTTTGTAATGTTGACTAATTTCATCTAATTTGCTGCACATATCAATGTAGGGCATATTTATGTAGTTATTGTAGATCATGCCAATGAAGAGGGAACATAATATTACTTGTGTAAATTATTTTAATTGTATAAGGGATGTTTATATCTATGAAAATTATTGTTTGCAATGCATGATATTAAACTTATGATTAATCAAAATTTGTATTTTATTAAGTTAGTACAAGTGAATATTCTTCTTTCATGTATTTATATTTTCATTATTTTTGACTAATTTAATTTATTATTGTTATTTATTGATAATTTCTTGAGTAGGCATTACATAGGTATCAGAGCACCAGGTTGCAACACTTGGGATCTTTGGTGTAAAAGTATTGGTAATGTAAACCTATGTTTGGGTCTCATCTTGATGGATGCTCTGGGAAGGAAAAAGTGTTGTAATCATCTGTAATAGATTCTTGGAAGGATTCTTTGAGAGATAGAAGAAAAATGGTTGAAAGTTTTAGGTGTGGACTCTAGCCTAGAGAAAGAAGGTATGAAATTTGTTGATAATTCTAATTTTCTATCTAGATTAATGTTTTGATTTCAATGATTGGAAATGTTAAAATATTATAGCTCTATGTGAGCCATTATCATAGCTCTGTGTGAGCCATTATCATAGCTCTGTGTTAGCATAGCTCTGGGTGAGCCATTATCATAGCTTTGTATGAGCATAGCTTTGTGTGAGCCATTATCGTAGCTCTGTGTGAGCCATTATCATTACTTTGTGTCAGCCATAATCATTGCTCCATGTGAGCTATTGGGAATTATTGTTGCTCTGTGTGAGCTATTATGTGGGAGTTGTTGTTTCTTTGTATGAGCTATTATCCTATTTATTTGGAGCTACAGTGAAATAAAGGGAGCTACATGTGATTGGGAGCTATTGTTTTATGGAAGTTTTTCTATTAGGAGAAAATATATAGTTTTCTTAAATATCATATTATTTATTTTATTTTATGAGAAGAAATACATATAAAGTTAGTTATTTTTCATATTCTCTCTAACAAGTAAGAGCTATAATTTTGGGGGATACCAAATTTTTTGTTACTGGGGTAGCTATGAACTTATGAAATTTTTAGAAATTTGTAGAATTTGGAATTTAATTGTATCTTTGAGAAAATAGGATTGCTGTATTGCTTGTGGAAGGAAGAATGTCGAAAAGACTTTTGAGATGATTTTTGTTTACACATTCAAGGTATGGAATGAAACTTGTTTAATTCCTTTTGAATATTAAAAGATACATTATGAATGTGAATCTATTATTTGAATGTAAAATCTAGAAAAGAAATGATATTGTAAGATGTTCTAAGTATTTTGAATATTGTTAGTGAATTAATTGTGAATCTTAAATCTTGGGAGTATGGGTGAAGGTGTAAACGGGTCTGTTGATATGAAATCTATTAAGGAGTGTGATCTATTGATTATGAAAGCATGCTAAAAATTAAAAGTGCTCTCTATTTTTTTGATCATGGGTGCTTGATCTAAGAGTTTTGTTTTGGGAGTTTTATTTTATATAATTTAAATGGAGTTATATCTATTCTATGGGAGTTTAGGGAGTTGTTGTCAAGTGGGAGTATTGGGAGTTGATGAGAGTTATTTTGATTAAAATTCTATTGTGAAATACAGATTGTTTCTATAGTAATTGTTGTGTATGTAAAATTATAAATTAGAATAATGTTAGTGATTGCATTTGGTATATGAGCTTGATGATATGATAATCTAGTATGGAGCTCCATGTGGTTTGAGACCACCACATTCCTCTCCTCCCCTTAGGTGACTCATTTAAACTCACATGATGAATTGTGATGTAAAAGTTTTATGAAAATTATTTGAAAATTTTATTTTGTCATTATCTCCTTTGTTTTATAGAGCCAACAATTTTGAAGATTACTTTTAAATATTTGGTTGATCATAATTATATAATTGTCCTTTTACCTCAAGGACTATTTTATTAAGGTTTTTGGTTTTTATTTGAACTATTGTTTTCCATTATTTAATTTATTTTATTTAATGATTTTATATGAAATTTGAAATTTCTTTATTTTGAGGCATTATCAGTGTTTATTATTGCTGACTTGAGTGAAGTAATGTTAATTGTGTAGATTGCCATACCCAAGAGAGGTCCCTGGTAGGTTGTATAGGGGAGTAGAGGGAATGTTTATTATGAAATTGTGTAAGATCTAATCTATAGAATTATGGTATTATTTGGCACTAATCATCCCAATTCCATTGAAAATATACATGATGTATAGAACTGATATCTGTGATGTATAGATGATTAAGAGTTGGTATAAAAGAATATGTTGCGATGAATTTGATTTTCAATAATATTTAGATGATATAAATATGCTTCTAGGATAAGTAATGATGATATTATAGAATTCCAATGGAAAGAAAGGTATAACTAAGATTTTTTGGACTAATGGAATTACTATGTGTTGCTGGAGAAGGAACAAAGGAAGATCTGTAAAGATTCTATGGGCAGAGTCAAACTTGGACATCCAAGGTAAGAAAAAAATGGACTGTATTTTTGTTGCAATTAAATCTTGAAAAAAAAATTGTTTTATGGGGGTTGGATGATTATTGTTTCTCGGAGTTGATGTATAAGGGAGAATTTGGGAGTTGTGGACCAAGGGAGTTATTGATTTTGTTTATTGTGAATGAAAGTGAAATTTATATCTGAATTAGAATTATTTTAAATGAAATTGAATATGTTTGATAAGATGAACATTAAGGAAAAGTTTCTATTTAATTGCTTGGGGGTTGATTTGATTTGATGAATCCTATTGTTGGGTGGTGAGCAATCTAAATTGTTATTAACTTTGTGGTTGTAGATCAAGTAAGCTAATATGGGTTGGTATAATTTTCTATATGCAATTTATGGATTAAATCTATTTCTTGTGATATGAAGATTAGTATTGATGAGCAAATTTGGATTTCTCCATATTTTTCTTCATTTGGTGATGCATGTTTCAGGTTGACTTAGTAAATCTTTTGATGAAATCTAACTTTTGATAGATGTGATGAAGTTAGGAAATATTAATTCTCTTGATGACTTCTAGGAGGAAGTCCATTCTTAGGGGGGAAGAATGTAAGGCATACTTGAAATTTATTTATTAATTATGATATTTTATTGAGAATAATTAATATTTATTTATAGTTTCGAGTTAGTGGAGCTAATTTTAGATTTGTTTATGAAATTATTGATGCAAAGGCATGGAGGATTGATACCAATTGATGTAGGCAAGGATTGAAATAAATAGCTCCCACACAACCCTCACACACACATATTCAAAATTAACAATAGAAACAAGATGCACAAATATGCAACAATAAAATTGATCTTCTTTATTTTCACCATTCAACTTGCAACATTGTTTGACAATTTCAGATAAATCTGGTTTTAAAAGTTTGTGCAGCCATACTGGCTAAAGAAAATCATTACAAAACAAATATAAATCTTCTATGGGATAGAAAATAATAGCAAAAACAAATTCTTGAGGCTTCCTCTTCATACCACCCTCATGTACTATAAAATTTGCTCTTTAATCTGCAATATTCAACAATCAAATTTATTGATCTTCAAACATGGATTCTATAATCCATTTGCTATTGTAGCACACCTTTAAAACCTACAATAAAATGTCTTCTCACTTCCTCCCAAAAAAAGAAATTCCTTCTTTTTCCTTCCTCCAAAAATCTGCAAAAAATTCTCCCCTTCAAAATTTGCCAAAAAATTCTCTTTATAATGACTCCACAACCACTATTTTCTCTCTCCTCCCACTTCCACACCCAAATTAGGAGAATATTTGATAAATCTTGGAAAAAATCATATTAATTTCTCAATAATAGAAAAATAAACCCACTCCCACAATTTGCCAATATAAGTTATAAAGAGAATAGAATTTAGCAGTAAGGTCTTGATATGGTTTAGTTAATTGATTTAAATTAATTATTCTTATGTGTTGTGGGGAATAAGAGCTCTTTTATCATTAATTTTTGTAAAATTAAGACCATAGGTCAATCACCTATTGGTAGAGTACTTGTTTATTCATAAAAATTATGTTTTAGAGTTGTTTTAATGCATTTTTAGTGCACAAGAAAATAAGTGATGAGTTTGGCAGATGAAGAGTCGTCTTCTTTTGAAGAGCCTTTGATCATCCAAGTTAGGAAGAAAAAAAAAAGGAAATCCAAAGAATCACATTTTATTAGAAAATAAATGAATGCAACAAGAAAGAAGAGGAATACAAGGAGTCATTGGAGTCCAAAAAAAGAATATGAAACTTGTCAAAAGGAGATATTATAAGGAGATTGAAGTTTGACTTCAAAGAGGAGGAGGAAATCAAGAGAAGAGCCCAAGTTTATTTCTAATTTTTGTAGGTGATCAAGAGGATGTTCATAGCTGATGTTGAAGATAATTCTTTAAGGAAATTACAATCATTTTGATGAGGTAAAGAAAACATACATCCATGGTGACTTGTTAGATGAAAAAATTCTAAATTTCATGAGGGCAATAGAATCCTAGGTGGAAGAAAGAAAGTCCTCAACTGGATAATATGGAAATCTCTCACTTTAAGGAATCTTGGAGTCTCTCTTCAGATGCATTTGGAGGTATTCTTCATTAATTAAATCCTTGAGGTATTTCCTTGAAAACTCACCATTATTTATGTTAAAATTATTCTAAAATTTCTTTTAAGAAAACTTGTTGTTGTCTCATGAAATTGATATTATCATATGAATTAGTTTATAAAAAAGTTTCTAGGTTTCAAGAATCATGTTTTCTACTTCCCAAAACATCTTACGGTTTTAAATTTTATTAAGTATCAAGAAAGTTATTGTGATTTGAGTACTGATGTAACCCTATTGTAAACCCTGCTAATGTTTTATAAATTGTTTTCTGTACAAGATAGTGATTGTAAAATTGTTTCTGGGTTATGTGAATACTTATTTAAAATTTATAGAAAATTTTACAGTTTTAGATTTTGTTTAGTATTTTGAAAGTTATTTCATTTTTATCACTGTTGTAAAAAAAAATGAAAATATAGGGTTTTGTTGGTAGTTTACTTTGTTGGAAATGAATTATTCTCATTACATAAGTGTGTTAGATGAATTCTCATATTTTCTTTCTTTGAATGGGTATGATTAGATAATGTTTCATATATTTAGTTGTATCCAAAAAATTAGATTGAATCAAGTATATAGTTGTAGTACAAGGTCAATTAAACCCTTATGTTGATTAGTTTATAAGAACAGTTATTAGATTAGACATATATATTGCATAATTATTTGAATGCAAAAATAAAAGAAAAATAACAGATCTTTTGTAACGCCCGCCTTGTACACCTTAAAGAATAACACATTTATGCTACATGAAACGGGAACTTTTTTTTTTGTTTTTTTTTTAAATGTTTAAGATTACAAATAATGTTAACATAACTAACTACGACATATTCTCTAAGGATACAAGGCTGCGTTACTTTACAAACCTACTAACATAATTTAACATTCATCAGTAACTAATCTGAATCCAAAGCACAATTAAATAACTTATTCATACTCATTGCATATTATCAAATAACGGAATCTACATGATTAGATACATAACTAAAATGCTTTCATATAAATACATCATGACATCATTACATTGCCATCTTCAGACTACATCAGAATTACATACACAATAAATGTTCTGTTACACAAATCTGGTACAAGGTTATACACATACATCTTCATCAACTGGTACAAGTACAATTGTCTAAAAACTGGGGTAAATCTTTTCTGCACATGAACTTGATGAAGAATAACCAATGGATAAAATAGCTCTTCCACCCGACCATGTGGAACCTTGAGGTCCACCCCACAAGCTAGGAGTTAACATGAGGTCCCAAACAATAACAGTCAGGTAGACAAAAGACAAACAAGAACAAAGGACAACCAAACGCCAATACAACACATGGCAATAACAATACAACACAACACAACTTAACTTGACTTCTAGAGGCAACACATAACGAATGGGGAGAGTACAACTAGGGAATGCTAGGCTGCAGTAGGGAGAAGTGTCATCACATGGCTTGTCATGGGTTGTCCTGGCAAGCCTTCCTAGGCCCCGGCCCCCATCTTGGGTTGTCCTGGTAGCCTCTCCTGACTCTCGGCCCCCATACAACGCTCATGCGGAATCAACATACATTTCATGAGGACAAGGTAGTTGATCTTGCCATTCCAGGCCTTCTCATCTCATCTCAAGCCTAAACAAGCACTTGAGCCATGAGTGAGGCATCCACTTATCTTGTTTAGTGTGCCTAACTACCCAACCCCCAAATTCATTATTTAGGTTATCACTTGATTAATCTACTTCCAACGGGTTATCCTGACTGCCACTTTGGGCACCGGCCCCACGTTGAAAGCCACTCCCCTACCTACATCTAGAAGACCCTACTCAACAAACACAGCAAACATCATCATGATGACGATGATACATAAACCATGCAAGGCATTAACCATCTTGCATAACCATTATTCTAATACGAACATATACATGTAATAATGCAAGGCATTTACCTTCTTGCATATCATCTCAATTACAAAGACATACTCTTAATACATTTTCCATGGCTTCCAAAGAAGTAACTCATAAGAAAAATACTTTTTCATGAATACCGACGTCTCCCCATTGTCTAATCCAAAACAACATCCCAAACAAATAAATAAATCAATCACAACATTCATAAAGAGCCTTCCTACACATCAAGATGCATTCAAAATATTTACATTCTTCCACAATGCCATAACCAAATTCCTTATACATAACAAAAGGCGACACGACTTCAATAACTCAGGACACTTATCAACACATTACATGAAGTCAAAACACAACAACCTTGGCCTCTGGAAATGAACCCTTGACAAGTTAGACTGTTACATAAACATTTCACTCACAATCTACAATTCCAAATCACGATATACTAAGCAACTCAAAAATCGCACAATAGCATAGGTCTATTATTTAACTCCAATATGTAAATGTACTTTAATTTAAATCTCTTTCTATATCTAATTCCAATTTATTTTACATAATCACATATAATTAAAACATAACTAAGTAAATAAACTCATTTACCCATTATTTTATTAACTTACAACTATGGATAACTTACTAGGTTTAACTAAATGAATTGCAATAATTCATTCTAACAGAATCATACAACTCACTATAATAAGGAATCCATAACTAACCTTAAACGTTACTCTCACCCAAGATGTAAATATTTAATCTATTTAATCTATCGTATAATTTAACCAATCCGACTATAGAATTGCAAAATTGATGTTTTATTAATTAGTTGAACATTTAACTATAATTTATATATATATAAATATTTATATATATATATATATATATATATTTTGTTGAGCCGACATTAATAATAATATTAATAGTAATAATAATAAAATACTAATAATTATAATGACAAAACAATAATAGTGAATACTATGAGTCATGGGATCGCAAATACCTTCCATCGGAGAATAAGTAAATAACTGTATCATTAAATTTCCTTATTACATTTCCAACTACTGTGCATATATAATGCGCTGAGGAAGAACAATAATTGCAGAAGAATACACTGTGTTACATGCAGAAGACTTGTTGTTCTACAAAGTTTAATGGCAGTCTTTCTCATACGTTAGCTCATTCTTTTTAACACGGCGAGATTAATGGAATTTAAGGATCATACATGTGCTTCTCAAGACTAACCTAGATCAATCTTGAACCACACATAATGATTTGCAAGGATAAGGTGGTAATCTTGAGATAGGGAGTGAATGTCTAAAAATCAATGTAAATACAGGTGGAACAATGATGAAGATGGATTGTGTTGTGAGCCAAATATAACACAAGTATATCATGTATTGATATCACATTAAAACATCTTCGTAAACACAAAACTAAATGAAAAATAACATGAATATTCTAATTTCACTATCACAAATTCGTTTGATTGAACTCTCCTTATTCTCTTCCCCAGACCGATTTCAGGCACTTAATACTGAGATATAATTCATAAACAGATCAGAAAATTCAGACTAATACAAGCCAGCAGATACATTCAACCTGGCTTGTATGAACCTGCGCTAACAAAAAGGTAGGAAACATTGATAACAAACTAAACGCAAGGAACCAATGTAAAGCGTAAATCTTTTATTTTGGGGGGCGTAGGGTTTAGATTAGGGCCGAAAAACATTAATTACCAAGACTCCTTTAAAAGACACGATTATCTGGCTTGCATTTTACAATCTGCCTGAGAATTCTGTCCTCTTCTTCCTTATTCCAAATATCATGCACTTTTTGTTGTGAATGAGGTGTAAAATTGCTATTGACTAATTGACCGTTGGAATGGATGATATTTAAGGAGAGTGCATTCTTCGTTACATGCCGAAATTAAGTTGGCCATGTGTATACCAACAGCATTGTCTACGAATTCTATACTTGTCAATTCATTGAAGTTAAATCTGCGGTAGTTGTGTAGTGATGATTGCACTAGCCGCTAGTATACAGAAAGCGGCATCTAGCTGGAGACCAACACTAAGAGGAATTTGACACCAGCATCCGGTTAATCTGAATATATGGTTGCGCAGGTAAAGAAAAATTAAAGCTGTGCAAACATAGAACACTTAGAACACTTAGAACACTGCTGTAGTCTAGAAATATCACACTATTAGTTTCAGTTTAGCATTACTGGTACATTTCATCAAATACAAGGTGGTTGCACCCACACAATTTTAGTCCCAACACTTGCCTTTGAGTGTTTCTAGCATATTTGTTTCATGTGTATTTTGCTGAGCACGGCTCATGATATTACGCTGCAGCAGCTATAACACTTTCAAAAGAATTATCATTTCAATTTATAAAACTAGAACCTCGAAGCCTAAAAGATGGCGCGGTTATATTGAAAGTACCCTGACCTTAATCATTAAGATATCTACTAGATCTGCACTGGTTGTAAAGATGCGACCTCAAGGGATTAAAGATCATATAAAAATGAAGGCTCGGGAGTATCTGTAATGCCACTCTTTCAGATTAGAAACCCTAGCTCATGCGATGTTAATAAGCTTGCTCTCACCACACCATGAAGGGTATCATTTATATAGCTTCAGACAGCTGACCCACTATCTAATCCCATTCTCTTCCTAAACATTAGGGTTTGATGCTACTTATAATAACTGGCCCGAGATATATGTGGACCCCCCAGAGTTTACTTACTTTCTGGTTTCCAGTTAAACGAAATGTCATTAGACAGAATTTGATAACCTCAGCGAATAGTAACAAGGAAACTTTAGCAACTCTAAGCCAATGCAGATGGAGACATTAAGCCATATGTGCACTAAGCCGCATTTTCCTACCGCTAAATGAAAGCTCTGAGCATAAAAGAAGTTTGTTCCTTGATATACAAGTTTAGCAACTAAGATCTGGGATTGCAAAATCAATACATTGATGTATACATGGCTCCACCTAAGAAGAACGAATCAGTTATCAAAGAGATTGGTGGCGATCTCATCTAGAACTAACCGGAAGACAATTACAAAGATGCTACTCCTGGTTTAAAAGTAATGCCCTTGTTCAATTTCCTCGGGTTCAATTCGGCTGGTTCTAGGATTGAAAGCACTGTTCATTATGAGAGATTAAAAAAAAAATGAAAAGAACGCATGATTCTATGTTTACGGTACAGACCTACAGTTCACCATGAAAAACCGTCCTTAACAAAGAATAACCACAAAACTACAGAAATACCTGGCAGTTTGAAGAAGACAAATCAAACAAAAGGGAATCCGTTTCGAAATTAATATAACATTCATCATCAACAAGTGCAGATTCAGAAAAAGATTTAGAAAAAGAATCAGAGGAAAGGAATTATGCATTTAGAGGAACCTGGCAGCAGTGTCAATCTGACAAAATCCGTTTCAGTACTATAGTTCCAAACTTTTTCCTGATCTATTACTCTGTTCTCCTCCTCCAATCTTCTGCCCCCCCTTTGCCTCTACAAGCTTCTCTTTTATAACACAATTCCTTCCTTGATCCAAGGAACTCGGCACGCGATCCCATGCAACACCCTCCTCGAGAAAGACTTTCATTTAATTTCATACTCCCAAGAGGTTATTCCTTTTTAAATACTAACACACAATTCCGACAACATTTAATTTCTTTAGAGCCAACCATGCATATTTTATTTAATAAAGGTATAATATTACAACTATCTATAATTGTACAACTATATATTAATTTATTTTATTAATTTAATTGTAAATCACTAATTACAACATAACTTACGATTATTTTATTTATTTAAATATTTAATGCAAATAATATTATATTAAATAATACAAAACCTCTTACAAACTTTACCTAACAACTATACTTCTAATAAAATAATAATTTATTTACAACAATAATCAACAACTATCGACTCAATATTATCTTTTATAAATATATTTAATTATCAACATTATAATTTCTGTAATATGATTCTAATAAAAGCACAACGACACCTTGCACACTTAGACACTTTCTAAACTAGTTAGACTCCAAGGTGCAATTTTACCTATTCGCAAATCATGATCGAATGACAAACAATAACCACAAGGGTAAACTGATGACCAGACAACACTGACTAGGGACCTCACGTTAACTCCAAACAACTAATTCATTGGCGAAGGCACGCTCAGACCTGGTAATCAGGTGGAGTCGATGCCTAGTACCTGCATTCCTGCAACAATGCACGGTTAACCATAACAAGATATATATATATATATATATATATACATCACATGCAGTCCTATAGTGAATGGAAATTGCAGTGGTGTAGGGTACTCGAGAGCGAGTAATACAACACTATTCCATTCATGTTTATGTATAAACATGTAACTAGATTGAACAAGATTCTGATTAATAGTCAACAACATAAAACATTTAATCCTCTTACAAACCAATATCGCAATTAACATCAAACATCTGTAACATCTAGTTTATTTATCAAATTCTAAAGCATAAAATAATAGAATCCAACATCAACAATCATTACTATACTGATTAGGTCCATAATGAAGTAACAAGATAACAAGAGATCCATCATCTACGATCTAAGACACTATCATAAAGTCTAGGCAAACATCAATCTGATGGACGACGAGATGAGGGGCACTACATCTTTTATATTTTATTATTTCTATCATTCATTATAATATGGGGAATACTTTTGAGTTATCATTTACCATTCTCGATTTATAATCAAGTTTGGGTTAAATTTGGATTTGAGGGAAAGAGATGATTCTAGTAAACACTACCTCCTCATATTACATAAATTTTCTAATTGTTTCCTAGGTTTTATTCCCCTTATTCTTGTCTTTCCAAAACATCTTGAATTTTAGAATTACACTAAGAAATAAGAAAGTTATGATAGATTTACTACTAGGTGGTTTTTCATGTTAAGGCTATTTCTATTCAATTAACTCATTTTTCCAAGCATCTAGAATGTTTTGTCAACAATTGAAATTAATTTATATAGGTCAATAATTAAAAATGAGAATCTCATTTAAGTAAGTAGAGTGAATTATTTTCTTAGAATCTTTAATGGGTAACTATCCATGAATGAGAGAATAGAACTCTTGAGATACTTGTGCATTGCTCTAATGACTTAGGAATTGGAGGTTTTCTTATTGAATGGAAAATTTAGTAGGTTCTTCACTAAATACCTTAAGCTATATTTTACTTGTGTTTAGATAATATAAATGTAGATTAGAATTTAGGAATGAGGCTAAAATTTTAAATTATAGTATAGATGAGGATGAGAGAAATATAATAGAAAGTGTGTTTCATATCAATGTCCATGGGAATGAGTAGGTAGAAATTATAAGCTGAAATTATGTTTAATTTATTAATATCACATAAGTTCTTAGGTTTCTAATAATTATGTTTCAATACATTTGTTCTAGTATTGTCTAGGGTTGACTATAAAGGGTTCATTCTTTTAATAAGTCTAGGATGATATAATGAATTATTGAGTATATGATGATAAGTTATCTATTTTCTTAATGCATTGTAGGAAGTTGAACACCAAGAATAATGATTAAATTAGTCATCCTTATTTGAGCATGTGTAAAGGACATTCTTTCATCTATTCTAAGTAAGTAGTTATTGAATGCTTTAGTAAGGTGTCAATAAGGGTTTTATGTGTTTGTTAATGATAAAATATATACTGTGGAATAGTGCTATAAATCATTTTATTTAGAACTTGAATATAAGATGATAATTTCCATAATTAGATAGACTTTTTCATTTATTGTAATCTAGGTAATTGTTTGTAGAAATTTATGCTTTCTATCCAAGAGAATGGTTGGAATATTTTTTGTTGTTATAACTTCCCTATTTTACCCTTTAGGGAATATTTATAAACTTAATTGTTGCATACACTTTTTAGAACTTGAATGATTTAGTCAACATATGGTGTATTTAATCTTAAGAACAATATGGATGTGTATATTAATTGATTTATTGATTCTAGAAAATATTATGTGATGAAGTAGATACATTGTGAGTTAAAGTATCTAAGTCAACCTTATGGTTGCAAGACTAGTTACTTCAAACTGCAAAGTCTCTATGCTATACGTACATAGGCAAGGCCATCATGAGACCTCAAGATGTTAGGTCAGCCCCTTATGGCCTTAGGCTATTATATTAATCTCTGATATGTTTATTGATGAACTGTGTGGAACTAATGTTTACATTTAGATGTGCAAATACAAGTCTATTAACTGAGTAGATTACTGGAGCAAAGAGCATGTTTTCCACTATGCTTAAGGATGATCATATGGTTCTTATTGTAATTTATTGTAATTGTATGAGGGATGTTTATATCTATGAAAATTATCATTTTTAATGCATGATATTAAACTTATGATTAATCAAAATTTGTATTTTATTAAGTTAGTACAAGTCAATATTCTTCTTTCATCTATTTATATTTTCATTATTTCTAACTAATATAATTTATTATTGTTATTTATTGATAATTTCTTGAGTAGGCATTATAGGTCTAATTTGCATATTCAACTAACCAAGTATTTTCCATGTATCCATCTTTTCTAAAAATTTTACTTAAAACTTTTGGGGAAACAGAACATTCTGTTGCACAAGTATCTATCAAAACTGAAATTGGAAAACCATATAAGATACCTATAGTCACAATATGAATGATTTAATATTCAACTTTCCTATTATCTAGGATTGTATGTATGCATTGTTGGAATGCTCCCTACATCCTATTAGGATACTGGTTGGCGTAATGATCACCACCACACGTATAAGACATGCCCACGGGTACTCACCTTTCATTAGGCTTTCTAGAATTATCTCCATTATTCTAGGAGTTATTATTGTTCATCTTTTCAACCTTGGAGTCATTTTGCTTGTTCTTAGACCCTTTATCATTTTTCTTAGCAAAGTTCTAGTTTTTGCCCTTTTTCTTAAAAGATTGGGAGGATTGAGACCACTATACATATTTTGATTCCTTTATGTGTAAGAAGACATAGATTTTAATTTTTGTTCCTATTCAAGATGGCTTTCTCATAAACCTCATCCATTATAGTGGGACCGTACACATCAACTTCACCCCCAATCTGAGTGTTCAATCCCATAATAAACTTTTGGATGCGAAACCTCTCATCCCATTGATATTGTGGGACATATTTAAGTAGGTGAGTGAACTCTTCCCAGTACTCATTCATAGATAAATCCCCCCATCTTAGATTTTAGAATTCTATAAGCTTTTGGTCATAGTACAGCTGAGGCAACCATCTTTGCCTAAAGAGTTCCACAAACCTATCCTAGGTTAAACTTGTGGACCTCAAGCCTAACTCCATCATCTTATTCATACACCATGTGAATGCTTCGCCTGCCAATTGGTATGCTTGCCATACCACTTTGGTGATTTTAGTGTAATTTCTTATTTAAAATTATTTTTTCATTTCTGTAAGCCATGCCTCTATGGCATCTCCACTTATAGCCCCATCAAACTTGGGAGGCATAACCTTTTTCATATCTCTAGATAATTCCAAAGCCAAAAGGCTTCTTATGTCCTTCCTATCTTGCTTCAAAGTTATTCTCTTCGTATTCACTTTGGGTGGTGTCCTCATGATGTGCCTCATCATCACCCCCTTGATAGGCTTCCCACTTGGGTCCATGCTGACCCCTAACCTCCTGCTCAAGAGTTCCAATTCTCTCTCCCATCTCTTTGGTGCAGGAGAACCTTCTCTATGGTGCAGGAGTCATGTTTTGTTTTTTTTTCAATAAGGCTTCTTAAGCCACTTCATGTTTGTAATAAGGTTTTTGTCAATTTGGTTACTAGACCTATGTAGACCATGTTTGGTCAAAGTTTGATGTAATCACACAATGAAAACATGTAGTTTTCTTGTGCTAGGATAAAACCAACGGCTAACTGTTGTCAAATTAATTTTGCATGATTGGATAAATGTAACTGATGTTCCAAGCCTTCTATAGGTGAAGGGGTTGGATGTAATTGCAGAGGGAAAATCATGCATGAATGAAGATCTAGAGTTTTGGGTGTATTGAAACATTGTCTTTTTCTAAGTAATTTTCTTTAACAGTCATTCTATACAAATAATTGCTCATCTAAAACTGATTAGAAATGTTCATGCAGTGAAGTAGCTTTCATTTAAGAGTGGTCTGGTGTCTAGGAGTGTTGTAGTTTGTGAGTTTTTGTTCCTTTTGGAAGACTGGTCTGAAACCCTCGAAACTAGGGTTCTGTGACTAAATGGACTGTATCTCCTCTGTCCACTGAAACCAAGATTCTCATGTTCAGTGTGATGGAGGAATACAGTGTAAGTTTTGTGCTTTTTGTAGTTGTGATCAAACACCCAGGGATCCATCGAGTTCAGGCATGAGTTGACTAGGCATTTCTATGTGACCAGTCCTTGAACGATAGGAAAAGTGTTGTTAGAACAATGGCCAAATTGATGGTGGTCGAGTGTCTGTAGAAGATTATAGACGCCTTCTATTCTGTCAAGTTTCTATTTCCATATATTTGTTTGATGTCTATGAGTCACAGAGTAACCGAAGTGTCATCAGCATGAAATAGCCCTTGGGGAAGTTTTTGAAAGTTACACCGATCAAGGTGTTAGGCCGATAAAAGGTGTATTGGTGGAGAAGGACTTTAGTCTCACCGAAGGTACATTGCGAATGCATATCACAAATGTATGTCAAGATTGTATGTTGAGAATGTACATTGTGTTGGATACAAAAGGTGACTAGCAGTAACGTTGAAATCAAAATAAAGATACATTAAGATTATTGGCAATAACAAGTCATATCATGCATATACAATAGTTTGGGCTTATCGGTAAGAGTGGTAGTATCGGGGGACAAGTGCAAGATCCTGCCAATGAAGGAAGTCTTGTCAAAGGCTATATAACATAATGACATATCGAGTGAAGGCCTTAAGGCTCTGCCAATGTTTAGAGTCTCATCGACGATAGTTGTATCAACGTATTGGTTAACTTTGGTTTGAGTTTGCTGACATTTGGAGTCTGGCTGACAGGGTCGCAACTATCCTCCATGGTTAAGGCTAGTGAAAAGCTAACCACAATCAGGTTGTCAGCAGGAGGTAAGAAGACACTGCTGATGGTAGAAGTCTCTCCGAAGACAAGGTGAACTGGGTGTTGGGGGGAGTTGGGTGATCGGGCTGAGAGTTTGCAAGGTAGCTGATGGGTTATGATTGGCTGACAAGGTTTGGTCACCAAGACATAAGTCACATCTCACTGATTAGTTTATTGGTAAGTTGAATGCTTCCACTGAGTAGTCTGCATCACTCTTGCAGCATAGCAAGGATCTAGTCAAGTTTAGAATTAGAGTGGCCTGAAGCTTGCCCTTCCTTCTGTCTATCTCCCATATCAGTTCTTGTCTAAATCGTGCTACAATCTAATTATTCTAAAGTTTGTAGATTAGTCATTCAATTAGTTTTTCATACCATTGAATCCATTCATAAATGTAAATCCATTCTCATTCATCTAATCTTTAACAAGAAAGGAAAGATTTACCACAATTTCAAAATACATTATAGTTTGCATGGATTACATATAATCCATCCATAGTTACAAAATTTTTCTTTACATCTTGCTACTGCAAGTCATTTTCAAATTAGATATCTTCCCAAGCTCATTTCTCATCCTTGAGGTTTATCAAATCTATTTTAGGAGGTGGATGTACTCGTAGGTACTCATCCACAACTTCCCAAGTAACATTAGGATCCTTAAAATCACTTTCCAAGATTGGTTCCTTAGGTGCAGAGGGTTTCATTGATTCATTTTTAGAGATAGGAGTAGTAAACCTAACTACTTTCTCCATCTCTTGCTTGATGTGTTTAATAGCATCAATGAAAGTTTCATCACCATCCAACCATGCACCAACCAAGAAACCAATTTTTTCAAGGCATTTCTTTCTTGAGGCTTGATCCCTTATAGCTTTAAGATATGTCCGTTTCCCATTATCCTCTTTCTGTGTGTCATTCTTATTCTTACCATTCTAGTATAAGAACATCCAAACATTAGCAAGTTTCGTTAATGTTGGACAAAAATGTTATGTAGTGAGCTGATAGGTCCATTTAATGAACCTGGTAGCTCAGATACCATATGTAACAAGCCATCTCTTATTACCCAAAATTAACCATCTTAATTAACATTAAGTATGGGGTCATCGTTAATATAATCATAGTTAAGCAAGGAAATAATCAATAACATAATCAAATTAAACATGCATATCTTTTTTAGATATTTCAAAATTGAAATTTACAACAAGTCCAATGATAACATATTAGTGAATACCTTTCACTATAAAATTTCAAAGTTATGCTCATGGCATCATTGATAAGTTTATACAGTGTATAATAATTGACTATCAAGTCATATAAAAGAATGTACTATATCTAGAGTTTTGACATCTATCTTCTTAAGTCTTGGCTTGTCTTCTGCTTGGGAAGGAAAGCATCATCTGAGTTCTTTTCCCCCAACCATAGACCGGCAGTCCCCCACATCCTTCCTAGAAGTGGCCTGATTAATGCATGCAAAGACAGATGGATTACTCTGGCCAAAGTTTTATATGCATAAATGTTTCACAATGAACGTATTCAAATGTTCACACACCTCAACTCAACTTTGAAGTTGTCTCATCCTATAGTGTTCATAATTTCACCTTTCTAGGTCTTGGAAAAGATGGGTTCAATTCTCCCATAGTCCATCTATCTTGGACTTTGACTTTGATTCTAGGAGTGCGTCATTATTTATCTTATGGTGTTAAGCAACAGGGAATCTATGACTCCACATCACCCTTTTCTCATGCTTTCTTTTGCATGTTCATGGTTTTAGCTTTTATGACCATCCCTAGTCTAAGTTTCTATGGTTACCTTGTTTCAAGGTTTTCACCAAACCACATCAACTAGAACATATACCATTATAGGCTATTAAGTAGTCTTGATAGTAAATAGTCCTTTAATCAAAGAGTTCAAAAGGGTTTTCGTACCACCCTATACTTCATCCATGAAGCATTACCATTTAATAAAGGGATAAAACCATAACATGTTTTCAATAATGAGTTTTCATGCTCGATTATATATTATTTCCTACATGGAAATAAAATGATAGTCAAAGGTTACTCACTTGACTTGTAAAATTTGAAATACTCTTAATGCAGTCCTTAGATTGTTACCAATAACAACTAGTTTTTCCTTCATGGTTACTAAGAGTCTTATTACTCTTTCCTTTATCAAGATCACACCTGAAGGTATAAAAATATAGTCTTATATAAGCAAACAAGTGTTTCACTTCTAATTTTTAGGTACCTCAATAGCCACATTGGCATGGCATTGTCAATAACATCAACTTTCAAGATTGTCTCTTTTTTGTATTAAGTGTGGCCATTGGCCTTATTACTATCTTATCTTGCAAAAAAAAATAGAGGCTTGTGACCTACTAACATAGCTTGACATTATAATAAACATGCCTTTCAGCCAACTTGTAAAATTTATGAATGTTCATCATGGCTCTCGTCCAACTTGATAGTCTTTATCATTAGACAACGTGGCTCTCAACCAACTTGATAATCTTTATCAGACATACAATGATATGATATATAACACAATATTATTAATACTTTGTTGATATAGGTCATAACTAGTTATTATCAGGCCATCATTTATGATAGCATGGCATTACTCCTACAGTCAGCCATGAAGGCCTCAAAAATGATATTGTTTATGATAGCATTACAAAGTATGTCTTCTCAACAGAGAAGGCCATATCAAAACATAAACCACACAGATACTATCTTTGATAATAACACAATCATCAATAATCATCGTATGGCCAAAATCATAGTTGCATCAGCATGTAATACAACATGTGACTCTAAACACAGTCTTACCTGTATAATATGCTAGCAGCTAAATATAGCTTGCTAAGGAAATAAGGTTGTTAAGGTGAGCTCAGCTCCCTTCCCTGACCTCCCAGCTCTAAGTCTCTTATCTATGACTTCTACAAGAAATAGTACTATTCCTCAAACACATCCCATGATAAGAAGACATCCAAACTCTTTTCTTGCATGCCTTTGTTCGCTGTCCTTCCTAATTGCCACCATTCCCATTGAGAAGGTGGTAAGTCAGTTGCACCTATTGTGCCATCCTCATGGGCATCTTTGCACCTCAAGGCACATTTCTCCCATTCGGGAGCATCAACAGGGATAAGCTTCAGCTAAGTTCACATTGACCCCACTCACTCCACATTTCATGGGTAGTGAAGTGGTGGACAACAAGAACACTCAAGCTTTATATATATAATGCTCGACCACTATAAGTGGGTCGATAAATAATTATGCTTAACATAATATCAATTACATCTAAATGATGTAATAAGATTATCACAATAACTTAGGCTATCACTTAAATTATATTATCATCATTAAAGTGGTATCACTAATACGTGAATATCGAGTCGAGTCCTCTTGGACCCCTTTTCACCATATTAAACTATAATCAAAATAATTATACAATAATCACAAAATTAAATACAGAAATAGATACGTGAATAAAAAAATCTTCAATGTCCGACCAAGTTTACTATCGACTACTTAAATCTTCTGAGAACATTATCTAGTCAAATCAATGAAGACAATGTCGAGAGACCATAAATTGTCCTTCTGATGTTGGTCCAATTGAAATTGACTAAACAAGCAAAAGACTTATACACACCCTATCTTGCATGGGTTCACGAAATTTAAACTTCGATACTCGGATGGCATTTTGATCTTTTCCCAACATCTATTTCCTTCTCCCCCAATGATAATCTCCTTCCATCTTTGAGGACATACATTTCCTGGTTACACTAACAATCATATAACCATAATTAGTGTATCATCATTAATTCATAATTCATCATGATAAAATAATCTTAACAATAAATAATCTCAAGCTTAATATAAACATAAATTGATATCTATGTAATCAAGGATTCTACTTGATATTTTCGACAAACATCAAATCATTAATCTAAGATTAATTATTCTGTTTACCACATAAAACTAATATTAGGATAAATCAAAAGTTTGGGATGTAACAAGGCACACATGAGTTGCCATAAGATATGTGCAACGTTAGATAGATAGGGAGGTGTGTGGAGATGGTGGTCAAGAGCTACACCATACTTGAAGGAGAAAAAAAAGGAATGGGAGATAAGAGAAAGTGAAATCTAATGAGAATATGGAAGGTTACTCAATGATTGTATAGTTGTAATAAAAGAGTCCAAAGGGATGAAAGTAAAATTATGTTTGTAATTTGCATTATAGAAAGGTGTCATTTTAGTTTTCTATTCAAATTTGTCATGGGTTTAGTGTGCTTGTGTGTAAGTATTAAAGGATTTCAATCCTTTTTATTTTCTTTCATGTAAGTCAAACTAGCTACTCGAGTGTTTCTCTAGGTGGTGGTAGCCCTAGGGTTCAGGCTATCTTAGTCAATGAATTGTTGTAGGCTGACTTATAGAAAAGGAAAATCCCTTTGCCTCCACCTATTACACGTGGGTTTATCAAGTTTCCACTTGGTGAGACTATCATCCAATCAATCCTCCAACTAGCATAGACTCACTTAGTAAGGGACACAACTTTGTACAAATTTATGTCATTTGTCAATATGTTGATCCATCAAGGCACTATCCCAAAAAATAATTTATAAATGGCATGGGTATGCAAATTTTACTATTATTATTGATGTTAGCACAAAGAATAAATTATTAAATATTTGGTTATTACGATATACATATTTCATTACACATACCTTATATTGAATTTGTTTTTGATAAAATTCTAAATTATGAGTTTCTTCAATGAATATTTGACTTATACATTTCAAAATAATTATTGTCTTCAAATTAAATTTAATTAAAAAATGAATTTATTATAAAATTATTTATAGTAGAGAAATCACCTATTTTTTAATTAAAAATAACTTTTTCTAGAAAATATCACACACACACACGTATGTATATATGTATACATACATATATACACACACATATATGTATACATACATACATACATACATACATATATAGATATAGATATGGAACTTCATTCAATTAAAGCCATTGTGGAAGATACAAATTGATAATTAGATCCTTCATGAGGCCATAGGGCCTAGACAATCCCTATTTAAGGGTGTTAATGTTGCATGGTTGATCCCTTAAGTGGGGAGGTTAGTTTGTAATGACAAAGACCTCACCCTAAAGAAATATCGCAATTTTAATATATTCTATTTACTCATTCCAATGGTCTGACAACACTATTAGTGACTTATGATTGAAGTCATACTATATGCTATATAAAATAATGAAAAGGGAGGACCCTAATGTTGATAACTAAGAGGGGGGGGTGAATCAGTTATCCTAATTATTTCCCTTTTTGAACTTTATTGTTAATTAATGCAGCATTGAATCAAACACAAAAATATTGCCATGAAATAAGAAACACATGACACAGTATTTTTGACGTGGAAACCCTATTAAGGGAGAAAACCACGGGGTGATTAACCCAAAAATTATTCTCTGTTAGAAGAATAGGAAATTACAAAAATGGCACTTGCCAATTAGGGCTCACTGCCCAAGCACACTGCTCACAAAGAGGCCCACTGCCTACAAGGAGACACACTATCTACAAAGTGATAAGAATCACAGTCTTGAACTGATTGGAAGCATCTGCATATGTTGGAGTTCAGTTCTAGTTAGGCTCAGTACACTGATCTGCTGCACTTCATCTTTCCTCTGTTCTTTATTCTGCTATCCTTTCACATACCGGATCTTTCTTGCTACTTCTGCTCTGTTCTGCACTTATTTGCATATACCTTCACACAATCACACACTTCACAACTAAATCCATCCTCTATATATATCCGCACAAGTAATTTCATCACCTTTCTAGTCGGCATCCGGAACAGTCTAGTTTCTTACAAACTCTGTTCTGTCGGCTGAATCCTTGCTCACCAAGCAATGCGGATCAAGCATATACTTGTAGATATCATTAATCATGTCGGCCAAACATGATTCATGCCTTCACAACCTTTATCATCAACAGTAACACATCCGGAAAGTAGTCTGATACTCAGTCAGTCAGTTCTTCCTCTGTTTTCACTGTCTCTCAGGAATCCAGTACTCAACTATTCATATCTTTTTCCTTGTCCATCACCGGAGGCTAAATCCTTGGAATATACCACTCAAGGTAGTCCTCTTGACTTCCCCAAATCCGCACTGCACCAAGACACTTCCTCTGAGAGATCCGGACCAATCTGTCGGACCTTGCCACATGCTCTGTTCTTGTTCACCGGACCACAACAATCTTTATTCTGACTTCCGGTAGAGACACACCATGACTTGTGGATATGTGGGATGACCTTTGTTGCCATCAATGACAACAACCATGAATCCATATAGTGTCTCTTGCCAACAATCTCCCCCTTTGGCATTGATGGCAACACTTAGTGAAAAATGACTAAGTGTTTACACTATGCTCCCCCTTTGCTGATGCTCTATCTTTATATACAATTTCTGGAACTCCCCCTTAGTTGGATTCCTCATTTTTCACTGCTCCTCACTCCCCCTTTGACATCAATGGCAAAGGGTAGGGTCCGCACACCAAAATTTTCAAAAATTTTCTATACATAGCCACATATTTACATACTCACATATACTAAAGAATGTCTGCAAAGGATGTCTTCAATTGGATCAGTTCTGTAGCCCAACTTTGCTTCATTCTATCCAAAATTGAGATGTGACCACTCAACAAAAATGCAAAAGCTTCTGCCCTCTTGAGATCTGTCGGATCATTTGTTTGGGCAGTGGTTTGAGCATCACTAATGGCCTCATGCATAGTTTCTAACTTAGGGATTATAATCCTTCTAAGTTCTCCCATCCGGTTAGTGATATTCTTCCTTTCCTTCTCAAGATTCTTTATTTCATTCAAGACTGCAATAGTCTGACATTCTTGATTTATTATGGAGGAAGAGAGAGGATCAAAACTTTGAGATAAACTTTGTAGCTTGTCCTGTTCCTCTTTTATTTTCTTATCAATTGCTGCTGTTGCCTTTGACCAGGATATACAAAATTTGTAAATGTCACCGCCATCCTTAAGAGCATTTTCTAAGCTCTTTATTCCAATACTCATATTTCTCCTATCGTTTTGCGATTAATCCTAATACTTCTGAAAATCTTTTATCCAAAAATTCCTTCCGGACCTTTTCTTCAGCAGATTTTTCTAGAGATTCAAAATGTGTACTAACACTGCTGACTAAGGTTTTGAGATTACCGGAAGAGGAGGCTGTGGGATCCTTTTCAAAAGATGGCATGATTTTTTCTAGCACTCCAGATGCTACCTCCATAAGCTCACAGTCTTCCATGTGAGATTTCAGCAGTTTCTCTTTGACTTTCTCATTTGCAAATGAGGCTATTTTCATTGTTTGCACCGGTGACAAAGAGTCAAAATCTAATGGTCCTTTTAGCAAGTCTGGTTCATCAATTTCTATAGTGGCTTTTGTCAGGAATTCTTGAACAGTTTGTGCAGTGTCTCTTGCCGGAGACAGATGTTTCTTCTCTTCTGCAGTTTTGTCCTTTTGAATCTTTTCTCCTTCCTTACTCTTACCACTTTCAGTTGTGGTTTTCTCTGTTGGGGTGCTGTCAACCTCTTTTTCTTTAACTGTTGCTTCTTTCTCCTGTAGTTTCTCTTCTTCTTGGGATCCGGAGACTGTAGGGGAAACCGGAGGAGAGATGTTAGTCTGTTCAGGGCCCACTTCTTCCGGAGCAGATGATTCCAAATCCGCAGTTGTTTCTGCACCTAAGTCCTCTACAACAGGAAGATTGAACCTTTTGAAGGCCTTCCAGAGGATCTCTTCTGTCTCTTTGGCCACTTTGTCAGTCTCACCAAGCATGAGTTGATTCATCCTGGCTTTACTTCTGAACTCATCTTTGCAGTCTTTGAAGATTATGTTCATTGTCTTGGGATCAATTTGAGGATATAGCTGAATAGCTATCTGCTCCCGGATCTCAAGATCTTTTGCATGAGCATTATTCTTTCTTATTTCTAATTCCTTTTCTAGGCTTTTAGGAATAAGAGATATGATCTCAATGAAAGCCTTATTGTATATGTTCAGATATTTGACTGTGGCTTCCTGCAGAATCTTTTGGTCAGCCTCATTGTAGTCATCATAAAATTCAGTCATTGGTTGAAGGTTTCCATCCACCGTAACTGACTTGATTACACTCTCTAGAGACAGAGTGGGCTTTTCAACAGATACCTCTGCCATTTCATCCTTGTCTTGGCCTGTGGAGGGTTTACCGGATCCTTTCTTCTTCTGCTTCTTTATTTCTTTTACTCCCTCATCCGACTCTGTTTCCTCTTCATCCTTTTGGCTTTCATAAGCCCTTGTGGCTTTTGTCTTAGATCTTTTACCGGATGCCTGGACTTCTGATTTTGAGCTTTTGGTTGTGGGAGGTGCAGATCTTTTTGATGATCTAGTCCAGGTGGAAGTTTTAACCGGAACACTTTCTTTACTTTTCTTTTCTTCCTCAACCTTCCTCCTCTTTTCCCGGCTGGCATCAAGTGCCTCTTTTGAGATGCCTAGGCCTTGAGCAATATGCTCTACTTCTTTTCTCACCTTTCTCTTATCTCAGGTTCCCTGAGTTCTACATGGATCTTTACACTTAGCTCCTCAAAGGTTCCAAACCTTTCTGCCTTTGGATCTTTGGGCTGACTTAGCATGTGTTGAACATGCAGCTCCACTATCTGTTCATCCACTTCATACCCCATGGGCATGATCTAGACAGTCCTTGGCTCCACTGCCTCCATTAGGCACTGATCAGTGTCCACCATAAAGCACACTGAGTCTTTGTATTTTTCAACAAGAGACTGGGGAATTCTTTCTCTTGTTTGCATCATGCTTTGGAAGTTTTTGAAGTATCCCCATAGGGCTGTATTTCTTGCTTTGGCATCCCCAAGCCCATGTAGATAGTCTCTTATTTGGACTGCAACAGGTTTGTCATTCTGCCATACCCATCCACTTGATCCGGGCAGCTCATTCATGAAGTAGAAGAATAGACATACAATAAGAGTACCATACTTAAAGGAATTCTTCTTGTCCTTCTTGATTTTCTGTATATTTTCCATTAATTGGCTTAAGAGCAGTTCGTAGAGATCATATTCTGCATTCTTCCTTAGCATCTCATAGGCAGTATATACTGCAGTTCCAGATACAGAATTCTCCCTGCTAGAGTGATAGATCTTGTATCCTATTATCATGGACACATACTTGATATCCGGATCAGAAATATCTTCAATGGTCATTGCCCTCTTATCAAATTTTGATCCGGTGGCCTCAGTTACAATGTTATTTTTGACAAATTTGAGGATAGGTATCCCTCCGGAAGAGTATAGACCAGTTACTGCTCTAATTGCCTCTTTTGTGATCTTGCAGGGTCTATCCAGCCATAGGAAGTTGTCATGCATCCTGCTCAGTACATACCAGACCCATTCATCTTCTTCAAAGTAGGGGAAATGAATAAATTGCTCAAATTGTTTCTTCTGGATATCCTTATACTCTGGTTTAAGCTCAAAAGCATTGTCTACCAATTGCTTGTGATAGAGATCTCTCAATTTGAATTCCCCAAATTCCTCAATGCTTGCATGTATGTAAACCCTAATGTCTTCTGTGTGTAAAACTCTGTGAGGAACACTGGAAAATGCTCCTAAGGGATCTACCTCCAATGACTTGTATGGATGTTTCTTAAATTCAGGTCGGGGCCTATCTGAGATTTTCACTATATTTGGAGTAGCTATTTCTTCAAAGATTTGCAGTGAGATAATGAAAACAGAGAATACCTTATGCGCCTTCAGTTTGCACGGAGTGGTTGGATTGATTTCTTTATGCAATGACTTCGGTAGGAGATCTTTGGTCTGCTTGATGAATCTTGTTGCAGAGCTCCACTTTTCGCTTCTTCTTGAGTACAGAATGAGCAAATGCTCTTTGAGAAATCCCTTATATTGCTCTGCAAACCCTAATATCTGATGGCAATAAATGCTCAACCTATATTATTCTGGTTTGCCTTATCCAGATAGCTTGGAGTATCCCAGATCAGTCCTGATCTGTGAACATCATCCGGATCTTTCAATCATGAATAAATTGAGGTGAGACATTACAAGAACATCCCAAACACTCTGTCCAATCCGCAAAATAAGACAATGCACTTCCGGATCTCTCCGGATCTTTTTGTAATCCTCTGTCATACCGGAGCATCTCCCAGAATAGGTCTTACTTGATCGATCACAGCTTCTTCATATCTCCATGTGGACCTCTGAAATCTTATCTGGATCATCTCAAGACTTATATCTTTAAACCCTTTACTCCGCATCTTGTGCCACATCCGGCACCACTTGATTGGCTTGGGGGAACAGGATTTTCTTTGAGTCTCCCCCTGAGCCAGAGCTCACTTTTTAATTTTTGGAAGAAATATCAGCACCAGAGTCTGGTGCGGATCCAACCTCTACATTCTCTGAACTTTTCTTCACCCAAATCTTGCTCATCTGATTCCTAACTTCATCCGCATTCATCTTTTGTTTACCCTTGTCTTGATTCTGATTATACACCGGACCTCTTTTGTCCTGATTCTTGCTTCTGCAGACTTTAGCATTATGACCGGACCTATTACAGATTTGGCAAATAACATTTCTTTGCATATTTGACTGATAACCTCTTGATTTGCATTGATTAGCCATATGACCTACTCTATTCCATGTAAAGCATCTACCTTTGAATAAATTGTTTACTTGCATATTTCTGCATTCATGGGATTTGTGTCCATACCTTTTGCAGTTAAAGCACTGTCTGGAGAAGGATGAATTAATCTGATTCATTCTCTTTTTGCACTGATTAGCTTTGTGACCAAAGTGGTTGCAGCTGTGGCAGTATCCATTGAAAGATGGATATCTTTGAGCATTGGGCTGTCTTACCAGAGGTCTTCTAGGTCTATTCCTTGGATTTTCTGATCCAAAATTCTTTTAACCAGATCCGGAGCTTTCTCCTTTCTCATATCCCAAACCATACTTGTCATCTATCCTCTTTTGACTTCCAAGAAGAACTTCAAGTTGAGCAGAACTTATCTTGAATTTCTCTTTATATTCATTTGTTGTTTGAAGGTCTCTTTTGAGAGAGGCAATTTGATCCTCAAGCTTTTCTTCATTATCTTTGGCATCTTCAAGATCAGATTCAAGATGTCTGATAATCCTGTCCATCTGGTGGCATTCTTCTGATTTTTCTTTAAGAGATTGTCTTAGATTGTCTTCAGCTTTTCTTTTTTCTTCAATCTCTTGAGTAAATTTTATAGTTCCTGATTCCATTTCATGTCTTAACATAATGACTTCTTTTGATAATTTTTCACATAACTTGGTTTGCTCAGTCAATTCTTCATTTGTATTGCTTTCTTCACTTTGTCTTGCCAATTGTTGGAGCAGCTCCTTTCTCTTTTTCATAGAGAGACTTAATTTCTCTTTTAATTCTCTCATGAATTCATCAGCCTGTTTGAGTCTTTCCTTTAATTCATTGACTTCAGAGTTTGACTGTTCAAGATCCTCAAGGGCAGTCTTGAGTTGTTCCCTTAAACCATATGCATCCATTTGAACTCCCAGATCTTCCTCAAGCTGTTAGGCTCTATTAGGAGGAACTTAGCTCTGATACCAATTGTTGATAACTGAGAGGGGGGGGTGAATCAGTTATCCTAATTATTTCCCTTTTTGAACTTTATTGTTAATTAATGCAGCATTGAATCAAACACAAAAACATTGCCATGAAATAAGAAACACATGACATAGTATTTTTGACGTGGAAACCCTGTTAAGGGAGAAAACCACGGGGTGATTAACCCAAAAATTATTCTCTATTAGAAGAATAGGAAATTACAAAAATGACACTTGCTAATTAGGGCTCACTGCCCGAGCACACTGCTCACAAAGAGGCCCACTACCTACAAGGAGACACACTGTCTACAAAGTGATAAGAATCACAGTCTTGAACTGATTGGAAGCATCTGCATATGCTGGAGTTCAGTTCCAGTTAGGCTCAGTACACTGATCTGCTGCACTTCATCTTTCCTCTGTTCTTTATTCTGCTATCCTTTCACATACTGGATCTTTCTTGCTACTTCTACTCTGTTCTGCACTTATTCGCATATACCTTCACACAATCACACACTTCACAACTAAATCCATCCTCTATATATATCCACACAAGTAATTTCATCACCTTTCTAGTCGGCATCCGGAACAGTCTAGTTTCTTACAAACTCTGTTCTGTCGGCTGAATCCTTGCTCACCAAGCAATGCGGATCAAGCATATACTTGTAGATATCATTAATCATGTCGGCCAAACATGATTCATGCCTTCACAACCTTTATCATCAACAGTAACACATCCGGAAAGTAGTCTGATACTCTGTCAGTCAGTTCTTCCTCTGTTTTCACTGTCTCTCAGGAATCCGGTACTCAACTATTCATATCTTTTTCCTTGTCCATCACCGGAGGCTAAATCCTTGGAATATACCACTCAAGGTAGTCCTCTTGACTTCCCCAAATCCGTACTGCACCAAGACACTTCCTCTGAGAGATCCGGACCAATCTGTCGGACCTTGCCACATGCTCTGTTCTTGTTCACCGGACTACAACAATCTTTATTCTAACTTCCGGTAGAGACACACCATGACTTGCAGATATGTGGGATGACCTTTGTTGCCATCAATGACAACAACCATGAATCCATATAGTGTCTCTTGCCAACACCTAACCTATCGACCAATCTCATGGCTTAAAAATCCAAACACAATATTTTACTAGAAATCATATTTACTATGCAATGGGCATGTCGATAGGTATCTGTAATGAGTGCATTATCTAAATAAACATAATATTTGGAAGAAACATAAACTTCATTAAAATTTGACAACAAAAATCAGGGAATAAAGTGTAGTTTGGAAGGTGATGGATTACACAAACACAATCACGATCAATTTCTTCCAATGACTAGCAAGTTGAACAATCATACCATAAGCAACCGGAGAAATGAAAGATAATTTGAAACATTAATCTATCTATTTCCCACAATCAAATTATTTAGTAGGTATTACGATTCTTTGTTGTTTTAAATTGAAAACCATTTACATTTACACATTCAGGATATGCAGTTTAGTATGTGGGCATTAGTTATGAAGTTGCATATCACAAGACATCTTTGGAATCCCTCTTCCTCCAAGTTATCCAGGCAAATAGTGACTCAACAATAAAATGATAAGTATAATAGATTGTAGGTGTACAAGTCTCCTTTCTATTAATTAGGCAAAGTTTCCATCTCTGTGAACAAGAAATCTTGGAAATTCAATCCATGCAACATTAAAGGTAAATTACCCTACACACATAACTTATAGTCCTTCTAAGTTTCATATGTTTTTTTCTTTATTTTTTCTTCCATAACAATTTACAAGGTAGGACAATCCCACACATTATTTCACTAGACAATGTCTATTACTAATTTACATATTATTTTAATATGTAATACATTTCACATTGGTATAAAATTGATGAGAGACAAAGAAAATACAGCCCAAAAATAGCCCAACACAACCTTTCACTAAACAATGTCTGTTATTAATTTACATATTATTTTAATACAATACATTTCACATTGGAAAAAAAAAAGATAAAGACAAAAAAAAAGAAAGAAAGAAAGAAAAAAGATTAATTTAAGCATTTGACAGCATTCTAGAAATGCCCTCCTAGAATGTTTTCATTGAACATGGAGGGCAAATAAATCTTTTTCGCGATCCACATCAACATCAACATCAATTTACAATCCTGGCCTGATTTGGTTGTATTAATGTTTTCAGATCTTCTTTCAATACTAAAAATTATTGAAGACTTTACAGCTTGAAAAAATGATAGGCATAGAAAAACTTGTACCCGAAATAACTACAATTATTTAACTTATAAGCTTTTGAAAATGTTCAACTTTATTTAAAGTTAAATGGAAAAAATCTTCGGTCTATAGTTAAGAAACTTATAAAGTTGTTTAAATAAAAAAAATCTTTGGTCGGTAGTTAAAAAATATAAAAGAGATCTCTCAAATTTACAACGTGAAAAACATCTTCTCAGTTGAGCCAACCTGCCCCTTATTAAATTTTCATTATATAACAGCCAAAGTGTGATTAGATATTTATACCTATTCTTCAGAGCCTTGAAAGATGGAGGAAATGTTGATCCTCGGCGGGTATTTATATTGGGAGAAATGGGTTCTAATGGGAGTTGTATTGTCTGTGACATTGTTTCTGTGGAAAATATTATGAAGCAAAAGGCAGCATATATCACTGCCACCAGGGTCTATTAGATGGCCAATCATCAAAGAATTGATCAGTTTCTATCGAGGCCTCAGATCCCTTCACCCATGACAATTCATTGATGATCATAAGAAGAGGTAATAAAATCGTCAAGTTAAAAGAGAGAGTGTGAATCAAGAGTGTGAATAAAGGTGCTAAAATATCACTAATTACATATTTAAGTATAATATAAAATTTTTACGATCTCAATCCTAATTTCTTTAAGAAATTTTAAAAATCTAGAATTTAAGTATATTTGCTTATGATTTTTTAAATGATACATTGACGAAGATAATATAGATTATTTGTAATGTATGTATGGGCCAATATTTAGATCCAACTTATTTGGAAGAGCACAAACAATTGTATCAGTGGATCCAAACTTCAATAGATATGTTTTGTAAAATAAAGGCAGATTGTTCAAAGCCAATTATCGACTCTCTCTAAGAAATCTTCTTGGAAAATATGGTGTACTCATTGTCCATGGTGATCTTCAAAGGAAGCTCCATGCAACTGCTGCCAATTTGATGAAGTGTGACAACCTCATCTTGGGCTTCATGGATGATATACAAAATGCCATCGTTACAAGAATGCAGAGATGGAAACATAAGACTGTCATCCATCTTCAGAAGGAATGCAATAAAGTATGTTGCATATCTTTATTTCATGAAATGTTCTTTCCATTTATTACTCATTAAATTCTAGCATAAGATTTGTTATTGTGATTTTGGATGCCCCAAATAACAAAAAAGTTTCCTAATTATTTTTTACTCTTTTAAAAAATGTTAATTTGAAAGTGTAGCTCTTACAATAATGTTTATAATGAATATCTAAAAATGATCTAGTGATTATTATTTAGCAATAATAACTTAAGTTGTTTTCTTAGGTGGGACATTAAAATTGGTAACCTCTCCTTTATATCATATAAGAAATAAATCATAAACATTAAGTGCTCAACTAATCAAATCTTCTTCCTAGATGTTAAGGTTGAATTCCTCGAATTGATGTGTTAAAACTATTTTTCTATACTATAACAATAAGATAGTAAGATATGATTATGTTAGCTCTTTCTAACCTTTGACTGGTATTTATATGATTTTCTTAATTTATAGTTGTTTAATAGTACAATATTATATTCTAATTATTAGAATTTGTTTTTCATTGATATAACCTTATAAGCTCTTTCTAGTTTTTATTGTTGTCTATATAACTTTGTTCATTTACAATTATTTATTACAATATTATATTGTATTAATTAGAATTTATTTCAAGTTGATAACCTCTTCCTAAATACATAGGTTCTTCTAAACATAATGGGGAAACAATTGTTGGATTTACCTCCTTATGAAGAGATGGAAGAAATCTACAAGGCTTTTGAGGCATTTGTGGTAGCTATACCTCAAATCCCCATCAAATTCCCAGGATCTCATTATGCAAGAGGGATTAAGGTACCTAGTCTAACTCCATTAATGTTTAATGAGTATAAATGTATTTGGATATAATACTAACATTGGGACATGAGAAATGCAGGGAATAGAAATCCTCATAAGAAAGATTAAAGAGTGTATAGAGGAGAGAAGGAAACATCCTCAAGTGATTCATAATGATTTGCTGACCAAAATTTAAGAGAAGAATCTTTACTAGATGAAATTATTGTAGATTTTTTATTGGCCATGATGTTTGCTGGTTATGAGACTTCTTCCACAGCCATGGCATTTGCTGTGAAATTTCTCACAGACTGTCCACAAGCATTGGAGGAGTTGAGAGTGAGTTTTCAATTGTATCTCAAAATGAAACTATAGATTACATAATACTAATACTTATTAGGCATAAGCCTAAAAAGTGTACTAAGTTGAGTTTCAACATAGAAAAACCTTAAACAAATGTTAGTTGTGTTTTTTTTTTAGTGTACATAAAATCTTTTATTCAAGAAAATTATTTAAAACCCATTATAAAAATGACTTGGTAAATGGTGCACCATGAAAAGTGGAGGTTAAGCATTCATATCATGATATGAGAATTTTTTAGCTCTAAAATTAATTTTAAGACAAATGCTATTTAGGCATATCTAATTTAAAAAAATATCAAAAAGCTTTTTGGATAGTAGACACATATTATGCTCTTTATTTACATGGTGGATAGTAGAAATACAAGTTACATGCCTTAGACATTGCTATAATTAGAATACATAGTTCATGCTCTTCCACATATCCAAGATTCAAGAAATCTTTCAATAGTAATGAGAAATGGATCATTATGAAAGACCAACTATTAATAAGAAGTTCATCCCTAAAATAATATTTCATAAGATCTTGTATTCTATTGTTGATTATGTAGGCTGAGCATGACTCTCTATTAAAGGACAATGGGAATAAAAACTTAACATGGGACAACTATCAAGAAATGAAATTCACTCATTGTGTGAGTACATATTTATTCTTTTTTATTATGTTATTTCATTCTCCATTGTATTGGAATGCTTAGCCCAACAAATTGACATTGATGTGTTTGATTTGGTTCACTTGATAGGTGATAAAAGAAACTCTTCAATTAGGTAATGTTACCGTAGGCCTTTTCAGAGAAAAAAAACAAGGTGTTAAATTTAAAGGTATCATTTAGCAAAATCTTAGTTTAAATTTAGTATTGCTTAAGGTAAGAAAGTTGAATAATTTAATGTTGCTCTATTATAAATTATTCAAGTGTAAATGCAGAATTTATCATTCCTAAAGGATGGACAATTTGTGTACTCCTAACTGGCACAAATTTGGATGAAAAATACTATCCTAATCCATTCACTTTCAATCCATGGCGCTGGAAAAATGAGTTTTCTCTAGTATGTTAAGGCACCAACCTTATTTATTTAATTGTTAATTTCTAAAAATTGTGGGTGGTATTATATACTACAAAATTCTAGGTTGATTGAACTTGTTTGTTTAATTTGTAGGAGTTATCTTACAATCCATGGTATATGCCATTTGGGAGAGGTTCTAGACTTTGTCCAGGACACCACTTGGCTAGATTTGAAATTGCTCTCTTCCTACATAACATTGTCACTAAGTTCAGGCGAGTTTGTGTAACATTCTTAAAAGTATGTGGAATGTAAGATCATTGTAGATAGAAGTCATGTGATTGTTGGAATCAAAGGTCAATAAATAACTAGTTTGAGTAATTGATGGAATGTTGATGTAGGTGGGAACCAACTAAAGATGATCAAATTTGTTACTTTCCTATTCCTACCTTGGTAAAGGGTCTTCCAATTTGCCTATATGATCGCAAATGACATACAAATAGGAGCATAGCTTCATGACATAACAAACTTTGATTTTAGTGACATATGAACATCTAAAATAATAAAACATAAGGTCTCTATAGAAATAAAATAAAATTTTTATTCACATATAGTAATCATGCTAGTTGAAATCATGGCATAAATTGGATTTATCATTTTTTTTTTCTCTTCAAATAATAACAAATGATTATATATATTTGTTGCATATGAAATTATACAATCAATAACAAATGTCTAGATATAATGTTTTGTTGTTCCAAACTATTATGTAAATTAGATTATATACCAATATGTGATACCAACCATAAATTGGTTTCATAGGATAAAAAATGTTATGCAATGATATTTTGAGTTAGAGTTCAAAATGTATTATATAAAAAGGGAAAAAGATATGAAGAATGTATGAATCATATAAGAAGAAAACTGCAAAGGTTAGATATTAGATTATATCAATGGCGTTCACTTGCTATTATGTAGAATTGATAGAGTAAGTTTACAAAGTACAATTATAGATTTGTTTACAACCATATTTATGTTGGAATAGGTGTCTTGTACACCTTGCATAACATTGATTATTTTATTTATGTAAAATAAATATTTATTTGTGTACATCCATGCAATGTGTTTAACCACATTAAATATTTATTTGGGGACACTTGTAAAAGTTCTATGTAACATTGGGTTAATTATTTTATGTATGTGTGACACATAGAGTAATTAATTAATTATTTGTAATTATTTAATTATTAGAAAAAAAAGGAAAACTTAGTACCAATAATTAAATGTGGGGGTCAATGCTTTTAGTGTGCTCATGGTTTTGGGGATGATGGTTTTACCATACTACATCTTGTATTTGTGTGACCTTACTTTTATAAAAGCAAACAATGGGTAATTGTTAAGGTCAGCCATTTAGGCTATTGGCTTGTTGGCTAATGGCTGGGTTTAGCTAGATTTAGTTTCTCTTACTAGTTGCATATGTGAGGGTTTAAATAATGGCATGTGATGTGTGGTTAAATGCTTGTTCACATGGAGTGCATATAGATAACTTGATGCTTTAGAGGTATTCATGGAGACGTACATATGTATTGTAATCTTTATTGTTGAATAATACATTAGAGATGGATGCTTTTGGAGGCTGGGTTTTTACCTCATTGAGGGTTTTCCCAAGGTATACCTTGTGTCATATTTGATGGTACATGTGTTCTATTAAATTTTACATATATTTCTAAGTACTATGTTTGCATATTAATCTCTCATTGGGTTATAAGGAAATTGTCTATATGGCTGTAAATTTCCAACAATTTCATTCAAACTAGCTAAAAGAATGAGGTAGTGAGTTAAATAGCAAGCAATGTGAGGCTTCTTTTACTAATGTCTACAATACATGTTGACTCATTTACTAGTGAAAGATCTACACATTTTAACTTTCGTGAAGGATTAGAAATGATGATGAACCAAGCTACATGACTTCATAAATATATATTAATGCTAATCTTAGATTTAACTATCTAAGAAAGATGGGAGTTAGAGTACTCTCCTAATTTCAATTCATGTCGCATAGCCTACATAGACATGGTTTGGGTAAGTGTACAAAGATGAGGGACCAAAATGGGGTCTTAAGATGCCACTTTTTTTTTCCTGAAATTAGGAAACATTGATGTTGGATGAGAAATTGAAGATAGCTACTCAAAACTTGATGGAAGAAAAACAAGTGTCATAGTGCTTCGAATCTAGTTTCTAAACTACTATTTTTTTTCCAAAAATGATTGAGATTAAGGGGTTCAAAAAGGGGGAGCACACAAATTGGTCCTATTTTTCTTAAAAAACATAACATAGTGTTTGGGGTGCTCCCCCTAAAATGTTAATGTTTTTTTAAGTATTTCAATAATCGCTCTGGTGAAAAATTAGCTAACACCATGTAGTTTATCCCTAATTTTTATGATAATTTTTTCATGAATAATTGATTTCTTAGTAATTTTAAAAGTGGACACATCTTGAAAAATAGAAATTTGAGCATGCTTCCCCCTAAAATATTTGAAAACTAATCGAAAATCAAAAAAAATTTGAATACATGTAGAATGGAGTCTAGTTTCTAAAAATGTAACTTATTTCAAATTTTGATGAATGGTTAAAAAAAGGTCAAATATACTAGACACTGGTTTTTGATTAAAAAATGGACACACTAACCAAAAAAATTCAAGATGAAACCATTAACATACTCAAAATATTAAAAAATTATATGGTCAAATAGCTAATAGAGAGATTAAGATTGTGGTGGTATTTTTTTTGAGTTTTCATCAAAATAAGTGCAAACTTGATGGGGAGCATGCTCCAGATTATGTGGTTTTTGCTACAATATAGAAAAAACATGTCTTTGGACATCCTAAACATAGTCCAAGACTTTAGGTTAGAAACCCAAGACAAATCCAAGCCTTAGGCTTGGAAATAACCAAGGTAATGCATAACGCGAGTGCATTATAATGCGCTCACATTTTGTGCATTCACATAATGTGAGTACGTTATAATGCACTCATGTTATGGTGAACTAAAACAACTCTCTCTCTCTCTCTCCCTGTCCCTTGTTCTCTCTCTCTCCCTCTCTCTCTAAGAGGCAGAGAGAGATAGGGAGACATGGAGAAAGTGAGAGAGAGAGAGAGAGAGTTTTTTTTTCCATTTCCTTCATCAATAAGGGAGAGGGAGAGATAGGGAAATCAAGGAATGATAGAGGAGGAGGTAAGAGATATCGAGATAGTGAGACATAGATAGGTAAAGAGAGGAGACAGATAGGGAGAGTTAGAGGAGAAAGAGGGGAGAGAGAGGGTGATAGACAGTGACTGAGATGTCTAGAAATATAGGGAGATAGAGGTTTGGGGTTGCTCAAGTTTAGGTTTTAGGGGTTAGTGGTTATCATTTAGGGACATTATTTAGGGTTTAGAGGTTTAGAGAGAGAGAGAGACTTCTTTTGACATGCAACCCTAAACCCTTAACCCAAGAAACCCTAAACTCCTAAACCCTAAATAATGCCCCTAAACCCTAAACCTAAGAAACCCTAAGCCTCTAAACCTTAACCCTAAACCCTAAACCCAAGAAACCATGAATCTCTATCTCTCTATCTTTATCATCCCTCTACCTCTCAATCTCTCTCCCTAAACTTGAGCAACCCTAAACTTATGAACCCTAAAGAATGCCCCAAAAACCTAAACTTAAGAAACCCTAAACACCTCTCTCTATCTAGATAGAGAGTGAGGGCATGTCCAGAGACATAGGGAGATAGACTAAGGGGTAGATGGATGATAGAGATAGGGAGATAAGAGAGATATAGGGAGATAGAGGTTTAGGGTTTGGGTGTTTGGTGGTTTAGGGTTGCTCAAGTTTAGGGCTTTGTGTTTAGAGATTATGGGAATTATTTAGGTGTTAATGTTTGGAGGTTTAGGGTTACGGAGAGAGGACTGATAGGGAGATATAGAGGACACTGAGAGGAGAGATAGGGAGATAGAGAGTGATGGACATGGCTAGAGACATAGGTAGAGATATTGAGAGGTAACAGGACAATATAGATATGAAGATCAAGGAGATATAGGGAGATAAAGGTTTAGGGTTGCTTGGGTTTAGGGGTTAAGAGAGAGACGTATTTAGGGTTTCTCAAGTTTAGGGTTTAGGGGCATTATTTAGAGAGTGAGAGGTAAAGGGATGATAAAGATAGAGAGATAGAGATTCCTCTCTCTCTCCCTCTCCCTCTCTCTCTAAGAGGTAGAGAGAGATAGGGAAATGGGAGAAATTGATATATAGGGAGAGAGAGATAGAAAGAGAGTCATGTTGGTGTTTCAATCACACCTCTAGAATGCAAGTTGGAAATGGACAACTATGCACAAATAAACTGCTCTCCTATTATGAGGGGGAGTTCCCTTTTTGTTGATGTTCAATTGAAAGATAAATAAAACAAATTTGCCTATCTTCTTTTTTATTCTCAGCTATGAGCACAAGGTTATAAAACCCTAAATCGCTACAGTAGAGGTTTTTCCTTTTCTAAACTCCTAACTACAGCTAGGCCTAAACTAAACGAGACTTTTAATCTCCTAAGTAAATTTAGAGAAAAGGGATTAAAAGTTAACAAAGAATTATTTCTTTTTAACATAAAAGATTTAATAATCTCCTTCTAGATTCACATCAGAAGGCTCATTGTACTTTAAAGATGAAATCTGAAATAATATTACGCAAGCCACATATATGACAACAAAACTAGATGATTTGAGATAGAAAATCAAAGCAAAAGGTAGGCATGAGACTTCTATTCCAATATCATAAAGTTGATACAACTCTGGGACACCAATATTGTAGCAAAAGGTAGGCATACAATATACTATCGAACACTGGAAAACAAACAACATAGAATGAACGAGCATTTGAAATAATAATTTATGTAGGCTAGAATAGGCACAACAAATTTTTCTATCACAATTACCATTACTTAAAATGGACAATGCTGCCCTTATTTATACTAAATCAAAGGAGTAGGGAACCCTGAAATCTCCTTGATTTACCCTAACTAACTTGCCAACTCGCAAGCTTTATTTCTATTCTAAGACAAAGATTACAACTAACAAATGTTTTAAAGCAATTTTCTTTAAAGAAAAGAAAACTCCAACTAATACAAAGTGATTTTTTTCTAAATAAAGAATGGATGGGCTTTGGATGAAAGTAAATGCTTTAAAACTAAAAGCATCTAAGTTAAAGCAGCTTTCTTTTGAGTCACATCCTCATCAACATTCTTGCTTTTTGGTGATGTCATCCAATGATATTTTGGGAAATAATATCTTCTAAAAAGTGAGTGGTCACATCTTTGCCAGGAACATTGATACTCTCTAAAATGACATTCTGGTTTTCCAACATTTCTTCACCATTTGCAACCAACTGAAGAAATTCATGAACTTCACCCATAACTTTGTCAAACTTCATTGTCATTATGGCAAAATGATTCATCTTTCCAGCATTGATATCACCATTAAAATTGTTGTGGATGAGAGTCTGGAACTTTGTCTGTACTTCCCTGAGATCATACAGGATACCATCTTCTTTTTCATACAAACATGGGATCTGAGAAACAAAAGATCTCACGAACTTAAGAACATTTACCACCTTTTCTTTCCACTCTACTAACTTTGAGATTATACTATGATAAGTTTTTACAGTGAAAAGATATTGTGCTTTCCAAGTAGAAACAATCTTCTTATCTTCAGTTGAATCAACAGAATTATGTGCTATCTTCAAGTCAAAGATAATGATCTCAAACACTGGTCTATTTTCATCAAAGTCTATTGTAACCCCTGGATGCCTTGACATAGATCATGAGCATTATACTTTAATTGATAAAATTGTGAAAATACAACTCTACCTTTAGTCACAAATTCTTCCACCCAATCCTTCATGTGCCTCCCATAGATGACCAATTGACTGAACTGCTATTGATCAGCTGTTGATCCCAGATTCAAAGGAAGTAGTAAATCAACCTGTGATGTGCCATGGAAAAGGTTGGAAATGTACTGCCACAACTACCTAACCTCAATCTTAAGGGCTTCTTTATCTTCTCCATCCTTTCAAACCCTCTCCTTTAGATTGTCTACTACAACCTCAAAGAGATTTACATCTATATGTCAGGTACTCCTACCAAGGTTAGCCTTGACAACCTTGAAGTCATCAACCTCAATATCATCAACATTTTTATCTTCTAGCAGTGTTGTAGTTTCAAGGATCATTTCTCCATCAACATTCTTCTCAATGTGAACTTGCCTATTCATTTCCCTATTTGGTGTGTCTTGGTAGACGCTATTAAGCTCTATCAGGTTCAACTGATATGAAGGCTTTATCCTCTTCCTTCCTAGAATGTTTTCAAGCCAAGATGAACCATCCTCTCTTGGAAACTCGGTTACAACTTCATTTGCTCCTGATGAACCAATATGTGTCTTAGACTTATGAACTGGCAAATCTGGCTCTGAATCAATGTGAAAGGGAGAAGAACTACGTGAAGAAGGTGGAGAAACATGAACATAAGGCAATGTTTCTACATGTGGTGTTGGTTTAGTGGGAACTTATGATGCAACTACTAGTTGTTCCTGCTGAACATGAACTAGAGACTTAACCTTTTTCCTCTTTAACTTGGCCATCTTTGTTCCTTCTGGAAGGATACTCATAGCTTTAGTTCTTTGTTTTGGTTTAGAAGTGGAAGGTTCTGATGGTTGAACAACTGGCAGCTCTGCAACTGGAATAGGTTCTTTCCACTTACTTTTCAAGAATATCATACTATTTTTAATAACTCAGCTCATTCTTTCCTTAATTGAGGTGCTTTCTTTAGCTGAACAATTAACTAGTGGCAATGGTTTTTACTCAATTTGATCTTTGGAATATGGGGGAAGTAAAAATTTACCATCATCTGACAAGCCCTCTGCATCTTCTGACAAAATATTAGCCAATTGCTAAAGAGTAAACCTGCTGTAACTATGTTCTCACACTTCAAACTTGTCTGTACAATTAGTCCAGAAATCCTCAACTGCATGTGTATGCACACACTTTTGACCAAGGTGTTATGTAAAAACACTACGCAAATCATATGAAGACCTCCTGTTGAAAAACTGAAGACCATACTTAGACATTTCACTACCAATCACTTTGGCATTTGCTCTAGATCTACATCTGTAAATTCCCATCCCAACTGGAAAATTGAACACCTCTTTTTGCCTACTATGTAGAAATGAATGAACTTCATAGGCTTGACTTAGAAATTCCATGAATGCTACTTCATCTGTAGGATATCTTGGTAGCATGGTATTCTCTCCTGAGAAACCATATACTCTGATGTAGGATAAAGTGGGAAACTGGATAAACCAATCAGCCCATTCCACCATTGTCATTCTAGCATCAGCTGAAAAATCATATATGCAACTCATTATCTAGATCTCACACTACATGCATCAAGAATGCATCATTTACCCACCTATAATGTCGCTCAACCTGAGAAAATTCTAACTACGGGAAATGGTGATATACATGTTGAATGCCTAGAGTTCTATCAATATTCAAACCTCTAAATTGGCCCTGAAAAGCCATCAAATATATAAGGTATGACATCATGTGGAAATCATGAGCCCTTTGAAAATCATGTATTTGCTGGTGGAGACTATCACTGATGAGTGCCGACCAATCATAGAATTCTGTTCTGTCAACAATCTGGGACATAATGTAAAACATCTAAGGTTGGAATTTGTTAGCATCTACTTGACCCATGATCTGGCTTAGCAGAGTAATCATTATTGTAAGTTCTTCCTTGAACTCTCCACGTCTAATGTTCTTTGGCATAACGTTATACTTTTCCTTCAACCACCTTTGAGCAATCTTTTTCTAGTATTTTTCTTTATCATTGTGCCACACCCTTTTGCATTCTTCAATCGAAACAACCAAGTTCTCTCTCCAAATTGGTATTGAAAAACACTTATCAATGTCATTCAGCCTCAGGCTACAAAGCACACATCCATCTCTTGATTGGATTTCTCTTGTGACTGAATTGTAATGCTTCATACAAGAAATTACGAATTTGATACTTTGCAATGTGATGGGGAAGAAAGCTACTACAACCAACCCGAAGTGATTCAGATTCCTAATAGATGTATTTCTTGCATCTTCTAAAGGATGTAAATTGAACATTGGAAGTACTTTATGCAAGTCTATCTCAAAAGTTCTTAGGTAATCGTGAACCAACACCATTTTGGGCTTCATCTCTGTGGGAGAGTACTACATTCTAAAATATTTGAAAAATGACTATGAACACACCTATGTTGGAAAAACCTTGGACAAAAGGCTGAAAATAACTTGCTAATTTATTCTAAAAAGTAGAATGTGAGTGAAAAAGTTGGCACATGGGTTTTGTAGACAATTATGCTACGAAGCAACCTAGATTGTTAGATTTTGAAAAAGCGGAGGATTTCCTAAAAAAGGAACAAAAAGCAGATTCCTAGAAAAATAAAATCTCCTAATCTTCAAGAGGATGAAGTTCTAGATGGACCCATCTCAATGAAAATTGAAAAAGCCTTGGTCCTATTTCTAAAAAATGATCCCCTAGAAAAAAGGACCTTGAAAAAACGTGTCTCCTTGCTTCCTCATCCTGAAACTATGAAGAATGCTAAAAAAGTACTTCGTTTGAGACTTCAAATATTTATGGAAAGAAAATAAAAATCTTCCTCCTCTGGATGCAACCTACAAAATATAATGAATAAAAGAAGCCAAAATTTTATCTTTATAGAACTTTAGGGCAAAAAAGTATCCTTCTTTGTGAAAGAATAAAGCTTGAATCTTATCCATGAAGAAAGCATATTTTAAAGCACAAATCCAAGTAGATATCTTCAAATAGGAAGAATCCATATTTTATAGCTACCTATGGCTTCATGTGTGAGATGATGAAAAATATCTTTTTGATGATGTCATCAAACATGTGAGGTTACAAAAGTGTTAGCTAATTTTTCCTTTGTTTTTGAACTTTTGCACTCATTCTGACTCCAATATGGCCTGCCTCTAATTTTGACAAGACAAGAAACTATCACCATTGACTAAAAAAGCTAACTGATCATAACACTTTGAAGATTTATGAACTGTGATTTCATCCCTAGCCTCAAACAGACGATCTGACGACATTTGACTGCAAATCTGACACATGGAAACTGTGACCGGATGAAGAATGGTAAGCAACTGTGAGAAAACACTGTCAATCATGAAAATTTTCCAAGGCATGAAAAGTTGGGTGCCCCTAGCCTCCAGCAGTGCCTAGTTTTTTGTGCCTTATCCATTTTTTTGGAAAATTTCAACTTTTCAAATTTTTTATTTACGTAAGCATTTCGGTGATTGTAGACCCCTATTTGGCTGTTGATATCCACCTGTCAGAGCAAAACTAAATCTGATGATCTAGCAAATAGGCAAGCCTAATGAAAACTGAGTTGATTGTACCTTATGCATGCCTCAAAAATCATGCCAAGCTGATCCTTTAGGAAACTGACCGTCCTAATGGAGGAGGTTTTGTCGTTTTCTATAAAAACATGAAAAAATGGTTAAGGCAAGAAAAGATGGGTGCCCCTAGCCTCCAGGGGTGCCTAGAATTCTATACCTCATAATATTTTTGATATTTTCAAACTTTCATTCCATTCCTTGATTTATGTGCCAACAGGTCATGTTTGATTTTCATTTTCTATCGTTTGAATGACTGTAGAAGTAGGATGAGAGGTGCTGTGAGCTGTCTGAACACACCTTAGGTGAAATCCCAATTTTTGTCAAGCTTTCAACTAAGTTTGACTAAGTTAGACCACCTGAAAATGGGCTAAAAGAGGCTTTTTGACGTTTTCTGGAAAAATGTGAAAAAAACTCTAAGGCAATAAAAGGTGGGTGCCCCTAGCCTCCAGGGATGCTTGGATTCTAGTGCCTTAGCCAAATTGATGATTTTCAACCTTTGTTTGTAGTTTGCTCCATTTTGCATGCCGACAATTGCTCCCTGATGTCAAATTCAATGATTTGTCAGTCAATTGCTACTAGATGAGGGATGGACTGGATAGCTTGGGTGGATTTGATGTGGATTCTAGATTTTCAAGGCCCGTTGACCAAAATGACTGCTTTTGTCCACCCTAGAACTGACTGACAGAGACATTTCTAGAATTTTCTTGAAAATGCAAAGAAAATCTAACATTGCTAAAGCTAGGTGCCCCTAGCCTCCAGGGGCACCTAAAAATCCATGCCTTTGTCAAATTTCAAGATTTTTTAACTTTTCTCCTCACTCCAGATCCATCCTGATCTATTTCTCTTTCTTCATCAAATCGACGACTATTCGTCAGTTCTACATTAGCTTAATAGCCTGGAAGACTTAAAAGTGATCTCTGGTAGATGAACTTCCTCCATTGATGGCTTTAGACATAATACTTCACCTTCTATAAAAGCAGAATTAACCCAGTAGAGAAAACTTGACCTTTTACAGATTCTGTCCGGATTGCCTTGATTATGAAGTAAAATCAACCAATGAGAATCAGGCACGACACCTGAATCAGAGATTCTATTTTTAGAAAGATTTGCCAGCATCTGTGTCTCAAGAAACCCAGAAAACCTAATTTGACATCTATTTTTAGAAATTTTGACTTTTTGACTTTTTTTGACGAAAAAATTTCTAGACTTTCACAAAATGCCTTAATAAAGCAAAAAAAATTGATTGGGTACAAGAAGTCATAGTTTTCCTTTTTCCATTTCCTTCATCAATAAGGGAGAGGGAGAGATAGGGAAATAAAGGAATGATAGGGGAGAAGAAGTTAAGAGATATGGAGATAGTAAGATATAGATAGGTAGAGAGAGGAGATAGATAGGGAGAGGTAGAGGAGAAAGAGGGGAGAGATAGGGTGATAGAGAGTGAGTGAGATGTCTAGAGAGATAGGGAGATAAGGGAGATATAGGGAGATAGAGGTTTTGGGTTGCTCGGGTTTAGGGTTTAGGGGTTAGTGGTTATGATTTAGGAGCATTATTTAGGGTTTAGGGGTTTAGAGAGAGACTTCTTTTGACATGTAACCCTAAACCTGAGAAACCCTAAGCCTCTAAACCTAAAACATTTCCCCTAAACCCTAAACACAAGAAACCCTGAATCTCTATCTCTCTATCTTTATCATTCCTCTACCTCTCAATCTCTCTCCCTAGACTTGAGCAACCCTAAACTTTTAAGCCCTAAATTTAATGCTTCAAAACCCTAAACCTAAGAAACCCTAAACACCTCTCTCTCTCTCTCTCCAGATAGAGAGTGAAGGACATCTCTAGAGACATAGGGAGAGAGATTGAGAGGTAGAGGGAGGATATACATAGGGAGATATGGGAGAGATAAGGACATAGATGTTTATGGTTTCTTGGGTTTAGGGTTTAGGTGTTTTTGGTTTGGTGTTTGGGGGTTTAGGGTTGCTCAAGTTTAGGGCTTAGTGTTTAGAGCTTATGGGCATTATTTAGGGTTAAGGTTTGGAGGTTTAGGGTTTAGGGAGAGGATTGATAGGGAGATATAGAGGACACCAAGAGGAGAGATAGGGAGATAGAGAGTTATGGACAAGAACAGAGACATAGGTAGAGAGATTGAGAGGTAGTGGGATGATAGAGATAGGGTGATCATAGAGAGATAGTGAGATAAGGGTTTATCGTTGCTTGGGTTTGCGGGTTGAGAGAGAGAGGTGTTTAGGGTTTCTCAGGGTCTAGGTTTAGGGTCTCTCTCTCTCACCCTATCTCTCCCCTCTTTCTCCTCTATCTCTCCCTATCTATCTTCTCTCTTTCTTCTTATCTATCTCTCGCTATCTTCATATCTCTTACCTCCTCCTCCCCTATCATTCATCTATTTCCCTATCTCTGCCTCTCCTGTATCGATGAAGGAAATGGAAGAAAGAAAACTGTGTGTGTGTGTGTATGTATGTATATATATAACTTAGAGGAATATGAATCAAATAAATAAATTTGTTTCATTTATTTATTGATAGAGGAATTTGACTTACATAAATATTAAGAATATTTATTATATATATATATACGCCTAAAAATGACATGACTCTGTCCAAATAAATATTCTTAATATTTATGTAAGTCAAATTCCTCTATCAACAAATAAATAAAACAAATTTGTTTATTTGATTCACATTCCTCTAAGTTAATTAAATATCAAAATATTTAATTACCTCTTCTAAAGTCAAAATTAAATAAAATCTGTTATTTAATTAAATTCTTCCAAACAATTAAATAATTCTTAATTATTTAATTAAGTCAATTCTTCCTCCAAATTTAAATAAATAAATCAAATTTATTTAAATACTCCCAGTCTCTAAAAATAAAATACAATCAAATATTTTATTTATTCTTCCAACTCATGCACAACAATTAAATAAATTTATTTATTTAATTTTCTTTTCTAATTCTTCAAATATCTTCCAAATCTTCTAAAAATAAGTCTTATTCTTCATGCACACAAAATTGAATAATTTATTATTTAATTTCTCTCAAATCATGAAAAAACAAATCACAAGTTGAGTTAACTAACTCAATCAACCTTATTTTTTTCAATATCTCTTAAATTAGAAAAAAACTTTCTAATTAATGAAAAGCATATCTTATCTTTAGAAAAGAAAGTAGTTAACTGAAATAAAATAGCTTTGGGGTGACACATGTTTTCTTCCTATTCGTGCACATTCTTTCAACCATTTTATACTGTTGATCTTCTCATTCTTTCTATACCGTTGATCTTCTCTCTCACAAGTCTATAAATTGAACCCTGTTCCTCCATTTCAATCATCTAAGCTTTTAGTATTATTACTATGTAGGAATTACAGCGTGTCTTTGGCACCCACGTCATTCCATTTGCTTGCGATCAACTTGTTACCATACTATTATCATTGTTGTGAAGCTCATCTTCATGGAGAAACTATCATAGCCATTCCCATTTGACATTTTGGAATTATAGCAAGGAAGTGTACCTTCTGAGGGTAATATTCATAGACAAGATCATTTGTAATAAGCAATCAATGGAAACTGCGAATTAAAGGAGGTTTGCATTGTATTGTTCTTTGTTTGATTGATCTCCTTTGTTCATTATTTCATTGAGTTTTGGGTATTATTGATATTGATATACTGATTATTCATGTTTACTCTAATTTTCCCTTAACATTGTTGGTGCCCACCATGGGGCCTTGCCCTGATTTAATCCAAAAACTAAGTTTTTTGTGCTGAGGTTTCGTACACAAGAGGATTGAGAGAATAGGCATTGAGAATTCAAATGGTGTAACCTTAGCTCAAAAGGTTTCTAGGTTTTGTCAAAAGCATCAAAATCCTATCTAGGTATCTCTTATTTTTTGTAGAAAGTGCATAGATTTCAAGAAAAATAGATCACAAATCTGTGTCCCTATTTTTAGCCTATATTTTTTTTGGGCCTATTTTTAGCAATTTCTTGAAATCATGCATATTGTGTAAATTTAGCTCAAAATATGTCTGGGTTTTGTCTAAAACATCAAAATCCTATCTAAGTATCTTTTTTTTTGCAGGAAGTGCATGGATTTTGAGAAAAATAGATTCCAATTTGTGTCCTTATTTTTAGCCCATACTTTTTTTTGGCCTATTTTTAGCAATTTTACGAAATCGGGCATATCTTTTGTATAACGTGTCAAATTTTCACTAAACCAGCAATGTTGGAAAGCTGGTTCTCTCAACTTTTCTATGGTGAAATAATTTTGAGGTAAATTTATCAGATTTGTTAGGTACACTCAGTCAAAGTCAACCCTTCTTTTGTAAAGCTTCAAACAGTCATAACTTGTGCAAAATTTATTCATTTTTCATGATTTTTTTTAAATTGTATACAATTTCATGTAGAATCTGATAATAATATCTAATCTAGTGTACCTAATCATTATTATCAATTTTTTTTAGATTTTTCATTTTTCACCTAACAAGTTAAGTGCTTTTGGTTTGATTGATTTTATGCTAACTATTGAGTTTTTGGTGGAACTAATCAACTTTTTGCAGCTTCTTATTACTCAAATAGAGAAAATGGGTTTTTCTAACATGTTCATGAAGAACGAGCATTGAAGAATTAAAAACCTATCACACTAACTCTTAGGAACAAATTGTTTTCTTAATGGATAACTGAACAAATCATATTTGCAATCTAAGTCTTTGGAACATATTGCTTTCTTAAGGGACAAAACATCTTTTTGCAATCTAAGTCTTAGGAACATATTGCTTTCTTAAGGGACAATGGACATGAATGCAAAAAACACTTCAATTTTCTAAGAGACAATGGACATGAATGCCAAACACTTCAATTTCATAAGGGACAATTGACAACTACAATCATGTGTGTGCCCAAGTAGATAGCTCATTTCATTTTTTTCATTTTAATTAGGGGAAAAAACCACTTTCTTTCATGTTTTTGGGAATGATACTAGGCCTATTCTCTCCCCTATCTTGGGTGACCAAAATGCCAGACATATAATTTTCACATGTGTTTTACCTTTAGAGAGGCCTGCCCTTGGATACCTGTCCGTCCTAGGGGAATGACCTTAAGTGGTAACAAGCTAAAGCCAAGCTCTACCAAGCCACTATAAATAAATTGTGTTTGGAGTGAAAGCTTCAAACAACAAGTGAAGTTATGTTATACCGACAGCCAACCTCCCCCAAAACCCTCCAAGGTGCAACCCTTGTAGGTTGGGAGACTCCATAACGGAGAGTAGTGTTACCGCATGTATAACCACTTGAACGGTTGCACTTATTAGACACCATTGTTTTTAGTAGCCAAAAACCCATATAAGCCAATGCAGGGAAGAGCAATTATTACCTCCTAAAGTTGCCTCAACTAGAAATAGGGAGAATTTGGTTTATATTGTCGCAACCAGCCTAGGATTTGTACTTTCTTTCTTGTCAAAAAGAGTAAAAAAATTACAAAAAAATCTAAAAAACCATGAAATCTTTCTTTGTGTTTGTTGTGTCTTCTTGCTATAATTGACAAAATCAGATAAAAAAAGACTAACTTGCAACCAAGAAACCAAAAAACACCAAAAAAATGTGTCAAAAACTACAAAAATAGTCAAGGAAACTAGAGCTGCACATTTATCTTATGAAGATGTGCATTTGTTTCAACCTTCGATGCATATACTTCAACTTTCTATGCATTTTTGTGACTTCCTATGCATATATCACATGTTGCTACGTGTTTTCTTTTTACCAGTACTGCGCATTCATAACAATTTACTATGCTTATACCCTCTACTTTTGCCCTTCTATTTCTGTGCATCTGTGACAGTGAGCATCTCCATTTCCTTTGAGAGAAAATTTTCCACCTTTTTGAGTACCCATTTTAGTCTTGTGTCAATTTCTATAGAGATGACAACAAAATTAGAAGCAATTGGTGAAGCACTCCAATACTTGTAATTGCAATTAAACTTAGGTACCTCGCCCCAATATCATATAGCAATTGCTCAAGAACTCCATGTCATACAAAAAGAAATGGCAATCTTATAAGATGAATGTGTCAGTACTAGTTGCGCCCCACTCCAAAATCGTACATCCTTTTCCTATCTTAATGATACTCTTGACAAGGCAAACACCACCTCAAGTGGGAAATCATATACCACTATGTCTACTAGTCCTCCTTTGCCATCTACTAAGATGCCTATCCCAAAGCATACTGGTTATACACCAACATTGACATCAAGTTCCCCAAGCTCTAATCCGACAACCAAAAAATCCTCAGATGATTTTTGGGAAAGATGTTTTCTAGATTTACACAGCAAAAGAAAAGCTAGGGAGAACTTCAAATCCACTCCTCTATTGCCTCACTCCTCTACCCATGCACCTACCAATGATGTGATCCAAGGGCTACAAGCAGAGAGTCAACCATGTCCCCAAATTCTGATCCTTGACCTTATCAAAGAACCTTCCAATGCTATGTCAAATCCTACAACCACATCATGTAATCGACAACCCCTTGAGCATATTGAAGAACCACCTACCATGAACCAAAGTCAAGGTCGATCGCACCTTCATATTATTAACCAAGATCCTTTCCAGGAGACCTCTACCTCCACTTCATTTAAAGCACACCAAGAGTTATGTCAAGAGCACACTTTAGAACATATGAAAACATTTGACCTTTGTCTAAATCAAGATCAAGTCACCCCCATCTGACCCCTACATAACCTTTATCTTTTTGAGGATCCTATACCCATACATGAGCAATAAATCCAACTTCAAACCATTCATAACCTATATCTTTTCCATGATAAAGATACTATCTTTGGTGAAGAAGCTATCCATGAGTAACTTGATCCTATACAAGAGCTAAAGACCCAATTCCAACCTCTCCATAACCTATATCTTTTCTATGATCAAGATATTATCATTGATGAAAAGCCTATACATGAACACATTGATACCATCATGTTAAATCCTATCTATTATCAAAATCCCATCTATGATGAAGAGCCTATCTATGATCAAGTAGACCATGATGATCCTCTTAGTCCACTTTATGTGTTCCATGGTCATGAGCTTATAACCCCATCTAGTCCTATCCAAGATCAAACAACTTCCACTTCCCTTGATGAGACACTTGCCTCCCAAACAAGCATAGAAGATCAAACCAAAAATACTCCTCTGCCATCCATTATCGACCATGTTGCAAACCCCCCACCATATATCCTTGGTCTTACTGCCTTCATTCATGAGTGTTTCTCCTTAGAACACCAACAACCATTATCCTCTATCTCACCTTCTTCATCCAATAAGGAATGCGTGTCTAGTGTTCCACCTACACATAATCCTGCTATCCACCGCATACTCCAACATATGAACTATCAAGGTAAAGGCTTAGGCCTTCATGAACAAGGTATTTTGGAGCCTGTCCATGTCAATGTTCATCCTCATTCATATGGCCTTGGATACATACGCCAAGGTGAACAATCTCAAGATGTTGGTACTTTCTCCACTCCTCCTAAATCCCCCACTTTCCATCACAAACCCTATCATATCCCCAAAACATATGTCACCATCCCACCTCCCTTATCATATACATCCCAAAAGCATGTGACCATACATCTTCCACCATCCAGTCTACCTCTGCTACTTCCAACTCCTAATATCCCTCCATACATTTTACCACCACTTCTTCCAACACCTTATTCACCCATCTATGAATCTTCTAAAAATCCCAATCATGGCTAACAAATGCACACATTGTCTAAACAAAGGGCTTCCTCCAACCCCACTTCCACCATCCCATGGGAATTTAAGAATAAAAATCTGGATGCCTCTACATATAAAGTCAAAAATCCTAAGAGTCCTCATGACCTAGGATACAAAAGCCAAGAATTAAAGAAACATCCTTCTCCAGAGCAGCATACGCCTACACACCTATATGCAAAACTAAAAAAGGTGTGGGTCTGCATTGAACAAATGATTACCTCTAAAGTTGGACCAAAGTTGCATACAACCCAGCCCATACCTTCACAGGTACTATCTAAAAACAAAATGTCTTGGGTACCTAAGAAAAAATCCCTCAAGTTACATGAGGCATCCACCTCTCAAGAATCCCAACCATCCACTTTCTCCCATTCCATCCAAAAGTTTCAAATTCTTCCATCCCACATGACAAGAAAAAATTAGAAAAATCTTTATTGCTTCCTACACTACTTTCCCATCACCAGCTTCAATGTTTATCATGGTATGTGCAACCGTTGGTCATGATTCCATTCCATTCCACAACATTTCCACTTACCTCCATCTCCCCTTCCTTCCACTATTATCCTACATATCTTCACCATCCTATTCCTATGGTCCATGATTTTGTATATGCCTTCCCTCCATCCTTGCAGAAGACCTACATCCACATCATAATCCTCTATCTACCTTCTCTATTTTCACTTTCATGCAATCTCCTACCAACATCTATGAGAGCACTCGACATGGTCCATGCGGCAACATCTTTCTAGTGGGACTATCACCTTTCATAGAACCTGACAATTGAGTCCCTCTCATCCATTCTACCTATCTTATCCAAATGTTCAAAAAAAAAAAGTCAAGAAAAATCCCTTCGTCCAACAGTGAAAATTTGGCAAACAGGCACCTTGGATAAGTACCACGATGAAAACCTAGCAAATAGGCGTCATGTGTAAGTTGATCTTCTACGTTACCTACACTTGGGGGCACCTTGTCTCATCATCCTATCACTCTTCTCATATCAAATTCCTTCCGTACCATTTCCTATCCTATCCTTTTATCCATTACCTACCTATATTGTCCAGTCTATCCATCTAAATCTTCCTTTCCTCTACTTTCTTTGGTCTTCATAAAGATTGGGGGCACAATGTTGACAAATGTTTTAGGTATCTCTTGACATACCTGATCCCTCCCAAACCAAGAAAATACTTCATTATCCTCTTATCCTCCTATCATCATAAGTGTTACCATGAAAAGTTCTAAGTATTTACCTACAATGGGGCACGTTATTCCTATGCAACATAGTCCTTGGAGATCACATCCTTAAATTCCTTCTACCTGACCATCTGTATTTAATGTCACCCATCCATCTACCTATCCATGGTGTTTCCTTGTCATCAATATTATTAGATCCATATCTGTTCCATATCTATTCCATATCTTGTCTTATCTAATCCATATCTATTCCATATCTGACCCATATCTATTCCGTATCATGTCTTATCTGATCCATATCTTAGGTCCATCAAGGTCAATCATGAACTATGTTGCCTCTGCGTTGTCACGTAGGCAAGGCCATTTTTCAAATGCGCCCCTAAGGCTCCACTTGCCCATCCATCCCATATTTAGTCCTTCTATCTATCCAAGTCCACACCACTTTCCATCACCTAGGTCTTAGGTCCATTAGGGTTCACCATGAACTATGTTGCCTCTGCATCGTCACATAGGCAAGTCCATTTTTCAATACACCCCTAAGGCTCCACTTTCCCATCCATCCCATATCTGGTCCTTCTATCTATCTGAGTTCGCACCACTTTCTACTACCTAGGCCTTAGGTCCATTAGGGTTTACCCTAAACTACATTGCCTCTGCGTCATCATGTAGGCTAGGCCATTTAGCCATGAGCCTCTAAGGCACTAGGTCAATCCCTTAGGGTTCGTCTCACCAATAAGGATTGTGAAATCTTTCACAAGGCAAGCAGGCGCAAGCAAAGCCTGCTTTCAAGAAAAAAATTTGACGCAAGACCTCAACCTACCCAAAGCAAAGCAAGCAAATACCTAAAGCACTCTAAATGATTTTGCCTAAATTATGGCAAGCAAAAAACACATCTAAAATGCAAAAAATGTTTTGTGGTTGTGATCAAGTTAGGTTACAAAGTCTTGCTTTTTGTTATAATATCTTTCTATGCTACTCAAGGATGACAAAAGCTAGAGATGTTATGATGGGGGCACAATTCCTTTCTTTTTCTGCTGCTTGTGGATCAATCTTTGGTAATGTGAAGCCTTGTCTAATGACATGATCAACAAAAGATCATCAAGGACATCAAAGGCCTAACATGAAAGGGGGCAATCCTTGTCTATTGATACGCAAGAAATACTCATGTCATCTTAGTTCAATTATAACTCAATGCTTGTATTAACTTACTAAATCAAAATCCATGTAAGCAATACTCATGTCATCTCAGTTTAATTATACCTAGATGCTTGTATTAACTTACAACATTAAAAAAAAGTACCCAAAAAAATAGCCCAATGATGAAACAAGAACATCAAAATACATGCACCATCAAGATGTCAAAAGCAAACACCATTCACATCCATTATACATCCATAAAAGCATCCATATCCCATGCAATAAAATATCTGAACTGTAGAGTATCAATGTTTACAAATAAAAGTTGATCAACCCTAGCAATGATCCAAGTGCAAGTTCATTCTTAATCCATACCAATCAAGTCAAGTCAATTTTGTCAAATGATCTAATCATAATCAGTGATCTTGATCCTTGTTTGGTCATAAACCAACTTGATCAGTTAATCAATCAATTCTCTTATACATGATGTGGCATTGTCAAAATCAGACCAACACATGCATCTTACACAACATGCTTCATTTCCTAAAACCAAACATTATCCTTCATGTTTTCTCTAGGGATTTATCATTCCCCGCCATGACAACATGCCTGCCATGTTGTTCTAGGGATATATCATTCCCCACCATGACAACACTATTGTATATCATTATCAATATATCATTGGTTTACCACTTGACAAGGGCAATACCTTGTTTGTTCTTGTATCATTTGTGTATACTTGCTTACTTGCTTGTGTGTGTTATCATTCTCTCTTGCATAGCGTATCATTCATCTCTTTCTTCAAACCTAACCTTTTTTTTACCTTCTTCTTCATGAGATTGTCCATCTCATGCCTTCTACCTTCTTCCCATCCAATCTCCTGAGGGGGCACCCTATCGTCATTAAACCTGTACCAGGTGCAAACTGGGGCATGTATCATTATAAAAAAAAAAAATTCTTTGAAACAACGTGATAAAACACATTGCATCAAAGAGGGATAAAATGTATACGCCTAAAAATGACATGACTCTGTCCAAATAAATATTCTTAATATTTATGTAAGTCAAATTTCTCTATCAATAAATAAATTTAAAAAATTATTTATTTGATTCATATTCCTCTAAGTTAATTAAATATCAAAATATTTAATTACCTCTTCTAAAGTCAAAATTAAATAAAATATTTTATTTAATTAAATTCTTCCAAACAATTAAATAATTCTTAATTATTTAATTAAGTCAATTCTTCCTCCAAATTTAAATAAATCAACCAAAAGTATTTAAATCCTCTTAATCTCTAAAAATAAAATACAATCAAATATTTTATTTATTCTTCCAAATCATGCACAACAATTGAATAAATTTATTTATTTATTTTGCTTTTCTAATTCTTCAAATATCTTCCAAATCTTCTAAAAATAGGTCTTATTCTTCATGCACACAAAATTGAATAATTTATTATTTAATTTCTCTCAAATCATGCAAAAGCAAATCACAAAGTTGAGTTAACTGACTCAATCAACCTTATTTTTTTCAATATCTCTTAAATTAGAAAAAAGATTTCTAATTTATGAAAAGCATGTCTTATCTTTAGAAAAGAAAGTAGTTAAATAAAACAACTTTTGGGTGACACATGTCTTGTTCCTATTCATGCACATTCTATCAACTATTCTATACCATTGATTTTCTTATTCTTTCTATACCATTGATCCTCTTTGTCACAAGTCTATAAATTAAACTGTGTTCCTCCATTTCAATCATCCAAGCTTTTAGTATTGTTACTCTGTAGGAGTTATAGTGCTAAATTGGCACCCACGTCATTCCATTTGCTTGCAATCAACTTGTTACCATACTATTACCATTGTTGTGAAGCTCATCTTTATGGTGAAACTATCATAGCCATTCTAATTCAACATCTTGGAATTATACCAAGGAAGTGCAACTTCTGAGGGCCATATTCATCAACAAGATCATTTGTGATAGGCGATCAATGGATGCTGTGAATTAAAGGAGCTTTGCATTGTATTGTTCTTTGTTTGATTGATCTCCTTTGTTCATTATTTCATTGATTTTTGGGTATTATTGATATTGATATATTGATTATTCATGTTTACTCCAATTTTCCCTTAACTCTTTCTCTCTCTCTCTCTCCTAGTTTTCCTTTTCCTTTCTAATTTCCCTCTAGATCCCACCAATTTCCCCTATTTTACTATTTTCCACCTCTCCTCTCATCATTCTTCCCATCTAATCAACTTTCATTTTATCTTGATTCCATTTCATCCTCCCAATTTATATCCTCATCCCTCTTTGCATGTCCTAGTTTTCTTATTTCCATTTTCTTTATTGATAAGGGAGATGGAGAGGGAGGAAGAGGGAGAGAGGAGGGAGATGGAGGAGAGAGAGAGAGAGAGAGAGTCCTAGTTTCCTTATTTCCATTTCCTTTGTCAATAAGGGAGAGGGAGAGATAGAGGGGAGAGATAGGGAGATAGAGGAATGATAAGGGAGAGAGAGAGAGGCAAGAGATAGGGAGATATGGAGAGATACATAGATAGAGAGAGAGGAGATAGATAGAGAGATAGAGGAGATAGAGGGGAGAAATAGGGAGATATAAAGTGAGCAAGATGTCCAGATAGATAGGTAGAGAGATTGAGAGGTACATGGATGATAGAGATAGGGAGATAAGGGAGAGATAGGGATATAGAGGTTTAGCGTTCCTTAAATTTAGGGTTTAGGGGTTAGGGGTTATTATTTAAGGGCATTATTTAGGGTTTAGGAGAGAGAGAGAGAGAGAGAGAGAGATTTTGACATGCAACCCTAAACTTCTAAACCCTAAATAATGCCCCTAAACCCTAAACCCAAGCAACCCTAAACCTCTATCTCTCTATCTCTATTCTCCCTCTAACTCGCAATCTCTCCTCCTATGTCTTTGTCCATGTCCCTTACTCTCTATCTCCCTATCTCTCCCCTCAGTCTCCTGTATATCTCCCATTCAGTCAACTCTCTCCAAACCCTAAACCCTATACCTCTAAACCTTAACCCCTAAATCCATAAGCCCTAGACCCTAAATAATGCCCCTAAATGTTAACGATTAACTGCTAAACCCTAAAATCGAGAAACCCTAATCCACTAAATCATAAACCCTAAACCCAAGCAACCCTAAACCTCTATCTCCCTATCTCACTATCTCTATCATCCATCTACCTCTCAATCTCTCTCCCTATGTCTAGCCATGTCCCTCACTCTCTATCTCCCTATCTCTCCCCTCAATCTCCTCTATATCTCTGTATCAATCCTCTCTCTCTAAACCCTAAACCCTGAACCTCTAAAACATAACCCCTAACCTCTAAACCATAAACCCTATACCCTAACCCCTAACCCCTAATCACTAAACAATAAACCTAAGCAATCCTAGGAGAGAGAGATAGAGTAGATGAGGTAAAGAGGGGAGGGAGAGAGATAAAGTTAGAGAGATTATTTTTAACATGCAACCCTAAACCTGAGAAACCCTAAACCCTAAATAATTGAACCCTAAAACCTAAACTTGAGCAAACCTAAACTCATAAACCCTAAATAATTCCCCTAAACCCTAACCCCTAACCCCTAAACTGTAAGCCCCTCGCTCTCTACACCTAAACCCCTAAACCCTAAATAATGCCTATTTTCCCTAACCCCTAACCCCTAAACCTCTATCTCCCTATCTCTCTCTAATCTCCTTATCTCTATTGTCCCTCTACCTCTCAATGTCTCTCCCTATGTCTTTGGCCATGTCCCTCACTCTCTATCTCTATATCTCTCCCCCTGGTCTCCTCTATATCTCCTTATTGATTCCCTCTCTCTATCCCCTATACCCTAAAACTCTAAACCTTAACACCTAACCCATAAACCATAAATCCTAAATAATGCCAGTAAAATCTAAAGCCTAACCCTAAACCCTAAACCCCTAAACCCCAAAACCCCAAAACCCTAAACCCAAGAAACCCTAAACCTCTATCTCCATAACTCTCCCCTATCTTCCTATCTCTATCATCCCTCTACCTCTTAATCTCTTTCCCTATGTCTCTAGACATGTCCCTCACTCTCTATCTCCCTATCTCTCCCCTATGTCTCATCTCTCTCCCAATCTCTATTGGTCTCCTCTCTCTATCTCTTTCTAAACCCTAAACCCTAAACCTTAAACCCTCTCTCTCTCTATCTCTCTGTCTCTCTCTCTCTCCCCCTTTCTCTCTCTCAAAAATGACATGGGTGATTCAAACTCCAATGCAACAGAGAGAGAGGAGAGAGAGTGGGGGAGCGAGAGGGAGAGGGAGAGATTTTTTCTTTTGCAAAATGCAATCACATTATAATGCGCTTGTGTTATGACTTATATGGGACCAAAAAAGTCATGTGGTGACTTTTTGGTCCCTCATCTTTGTGCACTTACCTATTTCTTTGACAATATTGTGGTCAAATTCCATGTGAACTAGTAATATGAAATACATGAATTTGGATTTACATGACCTCTTACTAGATGAAAGTCATATATACATTAGAGTAACGATGTGTCCATTTCAACTTATTTATAAAGTAATAATGTTGTATTTTCATAACAAATGGTTTAACCAATTAAGCCTCTATAATTAACTTTTTTGGGAGGAATTACTTACATATTTAATGTTCAATACCTCTACAAATCTCTCTTTGACATGTGTGTAAAATTTAAGGAGAGGATTGTAGGAACAATTTGGTGAATGTGTAGGAATACACTTTATAGTCAAGATGCAATTATTTCAAGCATTACTATGTTTCTTTTTTCGAATAGAAACATAAATTATTAAAGTGTTTTGTATCATAGTAGTTGTTTACAATCCAAATGTTAGATCTTCAATTGGTATTAGTATATGAATAAACATTAATATAGGGAATATAGTAAAAGTGTGCATGTGATAAAATCTTCTATAAGAAATAATATTTTTAAAGGATTTGTATTTGAAACACATGGTTTTCACTAACATGAAAATCAAGACTCTCAAATAACACAAGTAGCAATGAGTTTGAGGCCTAGCACCCTAAACATCATAACTATCGAAGCTATTGCCAACACTATATTATGGAATATATATAGATTTGTCAAGTAGCATCTCTAAGCTAGAGATAGAAGAATTAAAGTGAATAGTTATCTAGTAAGTATCTATAAATGAATAGACATAAATGTTAGTAAAATGATGAGTTGATAACTTAGCTCATGACCCTACGTGGTATGAAAAATCAATAAAACTCACCTTCAATCAATCACCCTTATATGGAACCCCTCTATGCTTAAAACATTATTTTTTAAAAATTATGTGAGTTTAGGAAAAATCAAGATGTCCCACAAGTGGGACACACTATTATAGGACCACCCAAGCTCTAAGGAAAAATTATTACTATACTTAATACCAAAATACTAACTAGACTATTGTCAAATCTCCCACTGCACATCTATAGAATCCAAGGGAACATCATAACAATATGATCTAACATCTCATCCAAAGAAGATCATATTCTCCAATGAATATATTTTACTCCAAAGAGCACTTGTATCATGTTAATGGGTGGCCAACCAAAACAACTACATAACTCTTAGATCTTCCAAACCAATGTAACATTCAAACTTACAATCACATCAATAAACTACAAGCTATGATAACCAATAAGATAACCTATAGACCTCTCATGACTGAAAAAACATATCAACTTCAAATTTTATTTTCCACAGAAATCCATAAATGAGTAATCATAGTCAAGGAACCAAGAAAGCATCTAGGAGATAAGAATAACCTTTGAACATTAAACCACATGACCACCTAAAATCATGAATCAATCAAATACCACAACCCAAATATATCACCTGTATACATGACCATGCCATACTAATGCTCAAAATTACATAGACATCCATGACGCCATAATCATCACCATATCTATAGCTATACTCAAATCTCACTAGATTGAGACTCCAAGTCTCACATATATATCAAATCATGTCTTCAAACCAAAAGACAATGTACGTAGCTATCTCCATCAAAGACCACACATTGAAAATACTCATAAACCTATATTAGGGATCAGCAAATCTGATAACCTACTATACCATCATATTGGTATCATAAAAACATACACTCCACAAGTTTTAAGCCACAAATTTATTGAGACACTCCTACAAACACTCAAATAACTATAAATATCTCTCTACCCATCCATGTGAAAAAGAACATAATCCACTCTATAGTATGCTATAATGTCTCTTCATCAACTCTTTAAAAACTAAAATCTAATTCTCTATGCTCAAGATATCAATTGTTAACCATTTAAGAGAAATTCCAACTTTAGGCACCAAATTCTAACACAAATAATAAAATATGATACCCAAACCTATATTGTTGCATAATGCTTAGAGAGAGCTTTTCAATGCATAGAAGAAGTCATGATTTTGATATTATGGATGAAAGTTATGCCGTGTGAATGAAAAACACCCTTTAATGGGTAAAAAGGGGGCCAAAACAGGTCCTGTCCATATAGTTTGTATGGCTAGTAGTGCCTTGTTGGTGAGTTAATAGTGGTGGCATGTAGTGATGATACATGGGTTAGGTGTGATGGTGGAGTGAAACAAATTTCATACTTTATAGCAATCTTTAATATCTAAGGCCTCCTAGATCCAATGGCAAGGTCCATTTTGATCTAGGAGGTTACTTCTACAACTTCCTCAACAAACCCTCTTAGTGGACATGAAAAAGTCCCTTTTTATGATAGTAAACAAACTGTATACATATTTGTATGAATACATGGGTTTTTGAGCCTTCTGAACTGAATGGCAAGGTCCATTCTTTTTCCAACAGGTCTCCAACAAAATATCACCCACAAAATACTCATAGGAAGAGCCCCAATAAAAACCCATTTGCTAGAACTTTATCAAACCCCAAATCTATATACACAACAATAAATCTACAAACTACAAACCCTAAATATATAAATATCACAACCTACAAAACACACCTTATACTATACCAGTTTTTTTTTCTAATTTATACTTCATCTACTTTGCGTTAAAACATTCACTCTGCAACTTCTTGCCTAAAAAATGGTTTGAACTTTGATTGGGTATGGATTCTAATAGGCCAGGGGGGCATGTCCCCCTCCCTTCTTCCTCGCTATGGGTTAATGATGGTACTACCTCGAGAAACTCTTCTAAACCCATTAATAAAGCTTTGGATTCAGGTCCCAAAACTTGGAAGAATGTTCTCATGGGTCAGGATTGAGGAGAACATGATATTGGGATTGCTAGAGTCAATTGAAGGAAAAATCATTAAGATACCTAACTCAACTGTGGAAAATTTTCTCCTTTCACCCTAACATTGACATAGTGAAGAGATGGGTAGTGTCTAAATGGCAATTGAAAGGTAGTGTGATTATTAGTGCTATGGCAAGAGGTCTTTTCCTTTTTTAATTTACCTTGAAGGAGGATCCTATATCTATTCTTGTAAGTGGCCCATGGACATATGGGAAGCATAATCTATCTCTTTGTAGATGAAAGCTATGTTTTGACCCAGTGGAAGATCTGAATAAGACAACCCCTATTTGGGTTAGATTACCTAGTCTCCCACTGGAATTTTCGGATGAAGAAATATTCACTTGGATTGCAAACTCCTTTAGGCATTTCATTGCTATGGATAATGTCACCAAGGCTAAAACTAGGTTAGTTTCTTCTAGCTTTTGTGTTAGCATTGATATTCACAAAACCCTCTGAACTTCTATCAATCTTGCTTCAAATTTTTGAAAATAGACACAACCAATCTTGTATGGAAACACCACAATTTTATTTCAAAACTATTCAAAAATGGGACATTTAATCACACAATGAAAAGCACCCAAGAAGAAATATAAAAAGTTTAAGGAACCTGTGGAAAAATAGGTAGATGTTTTAGAGGGATACCCATTTAAAGAAGATATTTTTAATATCATAATCTCTCTACTTAGATCTTATAATATTGAGGAAGGACAAGGATTGCACAAAAATCTAGAAAATTTGGCTCTCAATGATCTTTCTCTAGATGAAAAGGAGAACCAAGGTAGGATTATCAATACTAACACATTGGGTGAATAGTGAATGAATATATAGACATGAGTATTTGAAGAAGGGGGTTGAATCTCCCCCTAAATGATCTAATGGAAGATAAAAAGGAAGGGGAAATTCCTACTGGGGATGCTAGTGAAGAAGTCAAGTTTTCCCATGAGGAGAGACAACCACTTGCGAGAACTATGACAACTCAGACCCATTCCCTGACTAAAACAAAACCTATTATTCAGTAAATTAATAACCCTGTTCATATGATGAGTTCATTCTCTAACATGGAGATGATTTCCCCTCTATTGAAAGATCAATTTTCCCTAACACTAGGATTGGGGACACTTGTAAGAAAGTTCTACCTAGAACTCCTATGACCAAGATGGATGGTCTAACCCTAAAATGAAAAGTAAAAATTAGATTAAGAAAACTACTCATGTTGGTGTTAATGTTAAGGAAGGGAGACATTCCCAGCGGGAGACCAAATAATGAGAAATAACTAGAGAAATAGCTAATGAACTACAAAGAACTTTGGAGGTTTATTCCAGGAAGCACTATAAATGAAGATCCTCTCTTAGAACATAAGAGGACTCAAAAGCAAATTTTAGTTAAGACCTACATTTTTTAAAATAAGATTGATATTCTTTTGTTTCAAAAAGTCAAAATGATAGTTCACAAAGTTAAAGAAATTGCTAAGAATATATGGCCCAACACAAATTTTTTGCATAAGGGAGGCTCTGGGAGCTTCTAGTGGGATTGTTACTATGTGGAACTGATGCAAGAGCATCCCTGGTTCAAGAGCAATATTGCATCAACCAAAAGCATTTGTATTTTAGTTTGTTTGCATTTCTATTTGTTTCTTTCATTTTTTAGTTCAGTTCAGGCAGTTCAATCATAATCAGTTTCAAGTTTTTATCCAATATCCTACTGTAGTTGCATTTCATACCTTGAGGATCTAGACTTAGCGTCTACATTCATTCATCTACATCATATCCAGAATTTAGAGCATTTGGATCAGTTACTGGAAAGTTATCACTATCAGAAGATAAACTATTTTCTCAAAGCAGAGCATCCTGACAGTCTTAGACAATCAGCTGAAGGAGAAGGCTTTTGGAGCATCCCTTGACTTGTGGATCTTAATTACACATCATTCAATTATCTATGGTTTGTGGCTAACCTTCCCCAAAAGTCCACATGTTATTCCATTTATTTAAGGAAGTGTTCTATACATTTAGGTTTGACCTATCTGTGTGTACATGTTATAGCTCTTCATTGGAGTATGTGACCTTCCTTGGCCAATGCAAAAGAATCTATTGGTCAGAAAAGGATATATATTGATGTAATAGATCCCTAGGAAAGTAGTAGTTCACATAGTGATAGTTGATAGTTTGGATTTTGTGGGAAGGAGCCTCAAAGCTTTATCCTATGCATGTATGTAATTAAGCCTTTGAGCCCTATTTGTAAGCCCGCATGTTGCGAACCCATCTGTATTTGAATTCTATGATATACTAAATGACTGAATCTGCAGTTGTTTTTGATCTTTGAGTTATTTCCATTGTGTTGACTCTTGCTACATGGTCTAGATAGTTCATTCTATGAACCCTCCTACCGTGACTACACCAAGTGGTATCAGAGAAAAAGTTTGAATCTTTGGGAGCAAATTGAGAAAAGTTGGCAAGCGAATTCTGTAAGATCTTGTTGTGGACAAATTAATGAATTGAAGTAGGTTACTTCTGTTGCAACCGATCGCTAAACTTGAGGTAGTTTGCACTTGATCCCAGGAAGAATGCCATCAGGGAGAGTTGCTATTGTTGGAACAATGGCTGGAAGAATGGATGAGATGATGGAGATGATGAAAAAAATGCAAATTCAATTGGATGTGGTTGAAGAAGATAGGCAAAGAGGATTGATACCTAGACCTAATGTTGAAAGCGATGATGAAAAGGAATTTCAATTAGGTGAATGAACTGGTTGAACCCTAGGAGGTGATGAAGAAGAAGAATCAAATCAAGTAAAGATGTTGTGAGCCATTTCAAAGATTGGAAAGAGACCTAGAGTTGATGTGCTGAACTATACTGGTAATTTGAACCCTAAAGAATTGATTTATTGGATAAATGACATGGAAGAGTACTTTGAATATGAGGAAATTGAAGATCCAGAGGTGAAATTTGCAAAGACAAAGTTGAAAGGACATGCTGCTATATGGTGGAAATAAGTTCAATTGGATATAAAAAGAAGAGGGAAAGAAAAGATTACAAAGTGGGATAGGATGGTGAGAAAGTTGAAGAATTAGTTTATACCTACTGATTATGAGTTGGAGTTGTTGAAGAGATTCCAAAATCTGAGACAGAAGGAGAAATCTATGAAGGAGTACACTAAGGAATTTCATAAGATGATCATAAGGATTGGACATAGTGAATAAAACAAGGGGAAAGTGGCTAGATACATCAATGGATTGAGATTGAACATTCAATAAGAACTAATCTTGGTAAGGATGACATCTTTGGAAGAAGCATATCAGTTTGTCTTGAAGGTTGAAGAGAAGCTGAATAAGAGACATGATCAGAGGCAGAGAGGCAGAGGAGGTAAATTTCAAAGAGGTAGAACATTTTTTGGAAGAGATAGATCATATCCAGAGCAGAACAAGTTTGATAGCCCATTTAGAAAGGATGATAGAGATAACAATGCTTATTGGAGAGATGACAGAGATTTTTACTAGAGAGGAAACCCTAGTGCATGCCAGAATGAAGCATACAAAAGAGAAGGAAGAGGATTTGATAAGAGAACATTTAGGGGTACTTGTTTCAAGTGTGTAGGTGAAGGACATAGAGAATTTGAATGTAATTAGGGTAGTACAAGAAAGAGGACAAAAAATACTGGAAGGGCAGCTTATGTTGAAGAGGAACCTATTGAATCACTGAGTTCAAATGGAAAACCTAAGAAAGGAGAATCATTGGTGATGAGAAGAGCATTATTTCAAGAAGAGACAAATGAGGAACCTTTGTAGAGGATGAGTCTATTCAGAACTAGATGCAAATAAGGAGGTAAGTGTTGTAAAGTTGTAATTGATAGTGGTAGTTTAGATAACCTAGTTTCAGAGGAGATGGTGACTAAGCTGAAGTTAGAAAGATTGAAACACTCTAAACTCTATCAGATAGCATGGATTTAGGATGATCATAAGGTACTGGTGAGTGAAAAATGTTTGGTGAAATTTCATATTGGATCTTATCATGATGAAATCTTGTGTGATATTATCTATGGATGTTTGTCATATCTTGTTGGGTAGACCTTGGCAGTATCATAGAAAAGCTATACATGATGGGAGAAAGAATAAATATACTACAACAACAAATGGAAAGAGAATTACTTTGATTCCTTTAGAAGATGACTGATAGGGAGATATAGGTGTTACTATTTGGAGGTTTAGGGTTTAGAGAGAGAGGACTGATAGGGAGATATAGAGGACACTGAGAGGAGAGATAGGGAGATAGAGAGTGATGGACATGGCTAGAGGCATAGGTAGAGAGATTGAGAGGTAATGGGAAATATAGATATGGAGATCAGGGAGAGATAGGGAGATAAAGGTTTAGGGTTTCTTGGATTTAGGGGTTGAGAGAGAGAGGTGTTTAGGGTTTCTCAAGTTTAGGGTTTAGGGGTATTATTTAGAGAGTGAGAGGTAGAGGGATGATCAAGATAGAGAGATAGAGATTCCTCTCTCTCTCTCTCCCTCTCCCTCTCTCTAAAAGAGGCAGTGAGAGATAGGGAGATGGGAGAAAGTGATATATAGGGAGAGAGAGATAGAAAGAGAGTCATGTTGGTGTTGTAATTCGCACCTCTAGAATACGAGTTGGAAATAGACAACTATGCACAAATAAACTGCTCTCCTATTATGAGGGGGAGTTCCCTTTTTGCTGATGTTCACTTGAAAGATAAATAAAACAAATTTACCTATCTTCTTTTTGATTCTCAGTTGTGATCCAAAGGTTTTAAAACTCTAAATCGCTACAGTAGAGGTTTTTCCTTTTTAAAACTCCTAACTACAGCTAGGCCTAATCTAAATGACGCTTTTAATCTCCTAAGTAAATTCAGAGCAAAGGGATTAAAATTTAACAAGGAATTATTTCTATTTAACATAAAAGCTTTAATAATCTCCTTCTAGATTCACATTAGAAGACTCATTGTACTTTAAAGATGAAATCTGAAATAAGATTATGCAAGGCACATATCTGAAAACAAAACTTGATGATCTGAGGTAGAAAATCAAAGCAAAAGGTAGGCATGAGACTTCTATTCCAATATCATAAAGTTGATACAACTCCGGGACAACAATATTGTAGCAAAAGGTAGGCATACAATATACTATCAAACACTAGAAAATAGACAACATAGAATGAATGAGCATTTGAAATAACAATTTCTGTAGGCTAGAATAGGCACAACAAATTTTGCTATCACAATTACCATTACTTAGAATGGAGAAGGTTGCCCTTATTTATACTAAATCAAAGGAGTAGGGAACCCTAAAATCTCCTTGATTTACCCTAACTAACTTGCCAACTCGTAAGCTTTATTTCTATTCTAAGACAAAGATTACAACTAACAAATGCTTTAAAGCAATTTGCTTTAAAGCACAGAAAACTCCAAGTAATACAAAGTGATTTTTTTCTAAATAAAGAATGGATGGGCTTTGAATGAAAGTAAATGCTTTAAAACAAAAAACATCTGAGTTAAAGAAGCTTTCTTTTGAGTCACATCCTCATCAACATTCTTTCTTTTTGGTGATGTCATCCAATGATATTTTGGGAAATAATATCTTCTAAAAAGTGAGTGGCCACATCTTTGCCAGGAACATGGATACTCTCTAGAATGACATTCTGGTTTTCCAACATTTCTTCACCAGTTGCAACTATATGAATAAATTCATGAACTTCACCCATAACTTTGTCAAACTTCATTGTCATTGTGGCAAAATGATTCATCTTGTCGGCACTGATATCACCATTAAAATTGTTGCAGATGAGAGTCTGGAACTCTGTCTGTACTTCCCTGAGATCATACAGGATACCATCTTGTTTTTCATACAAACATGGGATCTAAGAAACAAAAGATCTCATGAACTTGAGAAAATTTACCACCTTTTATTTCCACTCTGCTAACTCTAAGATTATACTGTCATAAGGTATTACTGTAAAAAGATATTTTTCTTTCCAAGTAGAAACAATCTTCTTATCTTTAGTTGAATCAACAAATTTTTGTGATATCTTCAAGTCAAAGATAATAATCTCAAACACTAGTCTATTTTCATCCAAAATCTGTTCTAACCCCTGGATGCCTTGACGCAGATCATGAGCATTATACTTTAATTGATAAAACTGTGAAAGTATAACTCTACCTTTAGTCACAAATTCTTCCACCCAATCCTTCATGTGCCTCCCATAGATGACCAATTGACTGAACTTCTATTCATCGGCCGGTGATCCCAGATTCAAAGAAAGTAGTAAATCAGCCTGTGATGTGCCATGGAAAAGGTTGGAAATGTACTACCACAACTGCCTAACCTCAACCTTAAGGGCTACTTTATCTTCTCCATCCTTCAAAACCCTCTCCTTTAGATTATCTACTGCAACCTCGAAGAGATTTACATCTGTATGTTAGGTACTCCTACCAAGGTTAACCTTGACAATGTTGAAGTCATCAACCTCAATATCATCAACATTTTTATCTTCTAGCGGTGTTGCAATTTCAAGGATCATTTCTCCATCAACATTCTTCTCAATGTGAACTTGCCTCTTCATTTTCCTATCTGGTGTGTCTTGGTAGACATTATTAAGATCTGTCAAGTTCAACTGATATGAGGGCTTTCTCCTCTTCCTTCCCAAAATGTTTTCAAGCCAAGATGAACCATCCTCTCTTGGAAACTTGGTTATAACTTCATTTGCTCCTGATGAACCAATATGTGTCTGAGACTTATGAACCAGCAAGTCTAGCTCTAAATCAATGTGAATGTGAGAAGAACTAGGTGAAGAAGGTGGAGAAACATGAACAGAAGGCAATGTTTCTACATGTGGTGCTAGTTCAGTGGGAACTTCTGATGCAACTGCTAGTTGTTCCTGTTGAATATGAACTGGAGACTTAACCTTTTTCCTCTTTAACTTGGCCATCTTTGTTCCTTCTGGAAGGATGCTCATAGATTTAGTTCTTTTTTTTGGTTTAGAAGTGGAAGGTTATGATGGTTGAACAACTGGCGGCTCTGCAACTGGAATAGGTTCTTTCCACTTACTTTTCAAGAATATCATACTATTTTTAATAACTCGACTCATTCTTTCCTCAATCAAGGTGCTTTCTTTAGCTGACCAATTAACTAATGGTAATAGTTGTTGCTTAATTTGATCTTTGGAATATGTGGGAAGTAAAACTTTACCATCATCTAACAAGCCCTCTACATCATTTGACAAAATATCAGCCAATTGTTGAAGAGTAAACCTGTTGTAACTGTGTTCTCGCACTTCAAACTCGTCAGCACAATTAGTCCATAAATCCTCAACTACATGTGTATGCGCACACTTTTGACCAAGGTGTGATGAAAAAACACTATGCGGATCATATTAAGACCTCCTGTTGAAAAACTAAAGACCATACTTAGACATTTCACTACCAATTGCTTTGGCATCTGTTCTAGATCTACATCTATAAATTCCCATCCCAACTTCATAGGCTTGACTCAAAAATTCCATGAATGCTACTTCATCTATAGGATATCTCGGTAGCAAGGTTTTCTCTCTTGAGAAACCATATACCCTGATGTAGGAGAAAGTGGGAAACTGGATAAACCAATCAGCCCATTCCACCATCGTCATTCTGGCATTAGCTGAAAATCATATATGCAACTCATTATCCAAATCTTGCACTACATGCATCAAGAATGCATCATTTACCCACCTATAATGTCGCTCAGCCTGAGAAAATTCTAACTTCAGGAAATGGTGATATACATGTTGAATGCCCAGAGTTCTAACAATATTGAAACCTCTAAATTGACCCTAAAAATCCATCAAATATACAAGGTATGACATCATGTGGAAATCATGAGCCCTTTGAAAATCATCTATTTGTTGGTGGAGACTATCACTGATGAGTGCTGACCAATCATAGAATTTTGTACTATCAACAATTTGGGACATAATGTAAAACATCCAAGGTTGGAATTTGTTAGCATCTGCTTGACCCATGATCTGGCTTAGCAGAGTAATCATTATTGTAAGTTCTTCCTTGAATTCTCCATGTCCAACATTCTTTGGCATAATGTTATGCTTTTCCTTCAACCATCTTTGAGCAATCTTTTTCCGGTATTTTTCTTTATCATTGTGCCACACCCTTTTGCATTCTTCAATCAAAACAACCAAATTCTCTCTCCAAATTGGTATTGAAAAATACTTATCAATGTCGTTCAACCTTAGGCTACAGAGCACACGTCCATCTCTTGATTGGATTTCTCTTGTGACTGAATTGTAATGCTTCATACAAGAAATTATGAATTTGATACTTTGCACTATGATGGGCAAGGAAGCTGCTACAAGCAACCCGAAGTGATTTAGATTCCTAATAGCTGTATTTCCTACATCTTCTAAAGGATGCAAATTGAACATTGTAAGTACTTTATGCAAGTCTATCTCGAAAGTTCTTAGGTAATCATGAACCAATGCTTTTTGGGCTTGATCTCTGTGGGAGAGTACTACATTCTAAAATATTTGAAAAATGACTATGAACATGCCTATGTTGGAAAAAACTTGGACAAAAGGCTAAAAATAACTTGCTAATTTATTCTAAAAGGTAGAATGTGAGTGAGAAAACTAGCACATGGGTTTTGTAGACAATTATGTTTTGAAGCAACCCAGATTGTCAGATTTTGAAAAAGTGGAGGATTTCCCCAAAAAATAGCAAAAAGTAGATTCCCAAAAAAATAAAATCTCCCAATCTTCAAGAGGATGAAATTCTAGATGGACCCATCTCGATGAAAATTGAAAAAGCCTTGATCCTATTTCTGAAAAATTATCCCCTAGAAAAAAGGACCTTGAAAAAGCATGCCTCCTTGCTTCCTCATCTCGAAACTATGAAGAACGCTGAAAAAGCACTTCATTTGAACCTTTAAATTTTCATGGAAAGAAAATAAAAATCTTCCTCCTCTAGATGCAACCTGTAATAGATAATGAATAAAAGAAGACAAAATCTTGTCTTTATAGAACTTTAGGGCAAAAAAGTAGCCTTCTTTGTGAAAGAATAAAGCTTGAATCTTATCCATGAATAAATCATCTTTTAAAGAAAAAATCCAAGTAGATATCTTCAAATAGGAAGAATCCATATTTTATAACTGCCTATGGCTTCATGTGTGAGATGATGAAAAATATCTTCTTTGATGATGTCATCAAACACGTGAGGTTGCAAAAGTGTTAGCTAATTTTTCCTTTGTTTTGGAACTTTTGCACTCATTCTGACTCTAGTATGGCCTGCCTCTAATTTTGACAAGACAACAAACTATCACCATTGACTGAAAAAGCTAACTGATTATGAAACTTTGAAGATTTATCAACCGTGATTTCATCCCTAGCCTCAAACAAATGAGCTGATGACATTTGACTGCAAATCTGACCCATGGAAACTATCACCAGATGAAGAATGGTAAGCAGCTATGAGAAAACACTATCAATCATGAAAATTTTCCAAGGCATGAAAAGTCGAGCACCCCTAGCCTCTAGGGGTGCTTGGTTTCTTGTGCCTTATCCATTTTTTTGTAAAATTTCAACTTTTCAAATTTTTTATTTACGTGCGCATTTCGGTGACTGTAGACCCCTATTTGGTTGTTGATTTCCACTTGTTAGAGTAAAAGTAAATCTGATGATCTAGAAAATAGGCAAGCCTAATGAAAAGTAAGTTGATTGTACCTTCTTCCTACCTCGAAAATCATGCCAAGATGATCCTCTATGAAATTAGTCATCCTAATGGAGGAGGTTTTGTCGTTTTCCATAAAAACATGAAAACATGGTTAAGGAAAGAAAAGATGGGTTCCCCTAGCCTCGAGGGGTGCATAGAATTCTATACCTCAGAATATTTTTGATATTTTCAATTTTTCATTCCATTCCTTGATTTATGTGCCAACAGGTCTTGTTTGATCTTCATTTTCTATCATCTGAATGACCATAGAAGTAGGATGAGAGGTGCTCTGAGCTATCTGAACACACCTCAGGTGAAATCCTAGCTTTTGTCAAGCTTTTGACTAAGTTTGACTAAGTTTGACAACCTAAAAATGGGCTAATGAAGGCTTTTTGACGTTATCTAGAAAAATGTTAAAAAAATCAAAGGCATGAAAAGGTGGATGCCCCTAGCCTCCAGGGATGCTTGGATTCTAGCGCCTTAGCCAAATTCATGATTTTCAACCTTTGTTTGTAGTTTGCTTTGTTTCACATGCTGACAGTTGCTCCATGATGTCAATTTCGATGATTAGTCAGTCAACTGCTGCTGGATGAGGGATGGACTGGATAGCTTGGGTGGATTTGATGTGGATTCTAGATTTTCATCGCCTATTGTCCAAAATTACTACTTTTGTCCACCCCAAAACTGACTGACAGAGACATTTCTAGCATTTTCTTGAAAACACAGAAAATCTAACACTGCTAAAGCTAGGCGCCCCTAGCCTCTAGGGGCACCTAGAAATCCATGCCTTAGTCAAATTTCAAGATTTTTTAACTTTTCTCCTCACTCCAGATCCATCCTACTCTGTTTCTCATTCTTTGTCAAATTGACGACTGTTCGTCAGTTTTGCATTAGCTAAATAGCCTGGAAGACTTAAAAATGATCTCTGGTACATGAACTTCCTCCATTAATGGCTTTAGAGCTAATGCTTCACCTTCTAAAAAGCATAATTGACCCAGTAGAGAAAACTTGACCTTTTGCAGATTCCATTTGAATTGCCTTGATCGTGAAGCAAAATCAACCAATCAGAATCGGGCACGACACCTAAATCAGAGATTCTATTTTTAGAAATATTTGCCAACATCTATGTCTCAAGAAACCCAGAAAACCTAATTTGACTTCTATTTTTAGAAACTTTCTAAAAATAGAAATTTCTCTTTTTAGAAATTTTGACTTTTTGACTTTTTTTGAAGAAAAATTTTCTAGACTTTCACAAAATGTCTTAATAAAGCAAAAAAAAATTATTGGGTACAATAAGTCATAGTTTTCCTTTTTCCATTTCCTTCATCAATAAGGGAGAGGGAGAGTTAGGGAAATAGAGGAATGATAGGGGAGAATAAGTTAAGAGATATGGAGATAGTAAGATATAGATAGGTAAACAGAGGAGACAAATAGGGAGAGGTAGAGGAGAAAGAGGGGAGAGATAGGATGATACAGAGTGAGTGAGATGTCCAGAGAGATAGGGAGATAAGGGAGATATAGGGAGATAGAGGTTTTGGGTTGCTTAGGTTTAGGGTTTAGGGGTTAGTGGTTATGATTTAGGGGCATTATTTAGGGTTTAGGAGTTTAGAGAGAGACTTCTTTTGACACGCAACCCTAAACCCTTAACCCAAGCAACCATAAACTCCTAAACCCTAAATAATGCCCCTGAACCCTAAACCTAGGAAACCCTAAGCCTCTAAACCTTAAATATTTCCCCTAAACCCTAACCCTTAAACCCTAAACCCAAGAAACCCTGAATCTCTATCTCTCTATTTTTATCATCCCTCTACCTCTCAATCTCTCTCCCTAAACTTGAGCAACCCTAAACTTATAAACCCTAAATTTAATTCCCCAAAACCCTAAACACCTCTCTCTCTCTCTAGATAGGGAGTGAGGGACATGTCCAGAGACATAGGGAGAGAGATTGAGAGGTAGAGGGAAGATATAGACAGGGAAATATGAAAGAGATAGGGATATAGAGGTTTATAGTTTCTTGGGTTTAGGGTTTAGTGTTTGGGGGTTTAGGGTTGCTCAAGTTTAGGGCTTAGTGTTTAGAGATTATGGGCATTATTTAGGTGTTAAGGTTTGGAGGTTTAGGGTTTAGGGAGAGAGGACTAATAGGGAGATATAGAGGACACCAAGAGGAGAGATAGGGAGATAGAGAGTGATGGACATGGACAGAGACATAGGTAGAGAGATTGAGAGGTAGCAGGATGATAGAGATAGGGTGATCACAGAGAGATAGGGAGATAAGGGTTTATGGTTGCTTGGGTTTGGGGATTGAGAGAGAGAGGTGTTTAGGGTTTCTCAGGGTCCAGGTTAAGTTTCTCTCTCTCTCTCCTACCCTATCTCTCCCCTCTTTCTCCTCTATCTCTCCCTATCTATCTCCTCTCTTTCTTCCTATCTATCTCTCGCTATCTTCATATCTATTACCTCGTTGTCCCCTATCATTAATCTATTTCCCTATCTCTCCCTCTCCTGTATCGATGAAGGAAATGGAAGAAAGAAAACTCTCTCTCTCTCTCTCTCTCTCTCTCTCTCTATATATATATATATATATATATATATATATATATATATATATATATATATATATATATATATATATATATATATACGCCTAAAAATGACACGACCCTGTCCAAATAAATATTCTTAATATTTATGTAAGTCAAATTCCTCTATCAATAAATAAATAAAACAAATTTATTTATTTGATTCATATTCATCTAAGTTAATTAAATATTGAAATATTTAACTACCTCTTCTAAAGTCAAAATTAAATAAAATCCGTTATTTAATTAAATTCTTCCAAACAATTAAATAATTCTTAATTATTTAATTAAGTCAATTCTTCCTCCAAATTTAAATTAATCAATCAAATTTAATTAAATCCTCCCAGTCTCTTAAAATAAAATTCAATCAAATATTTTATTTATTCTTCCAAATCATGCACAACAATTAAATAAATTTATTTATTTAATTTGCTTTTCTAATTCTTCAAATATCTTCCAAATCTTCTAAAATTAAGTCTTATTCTTCGTGCACACAAAATTGAATAATTTATTATTTAATTTCGCTCAAATCATGAAAAAGCAGATCACAAGTTGAGTTAACTAACTCAATCAACCTTCTTTTTTTCAATATCTCTTAAATTAGAAAAAAACTTTCTAATTTATGAAAAGCATATCTTATCTTTAGAAAAGAAAGTAGTTAACTCAAATAAAATAGCTTTTGGGTGACACATGTCTTCTTCCTATTCATGCACATTCTTTCAACCGTTCTATACTATTGATCTTCTCATTCTTTCTATACCGTTGATCTTCTCTCTCACAAGCCTATAAATTCAACCATGTTCCTCCATTTCAATCATCTAAGCTTTTAGTATTATTACTATGCAGGAATTACAGTGCGTCTTTGGCACCCACATCATTCCATTTGCTTGCAATAAACTTGTTACCATACTATTATCATTGTTGTGAAGCTCATCTTCATAGAGAAACTATCATAGCCATTCCCATTTGACATCTTGGAATTATAGCAAGGAAGTGTACCTTCTGAGGGCAATATTCATAGACAAGATCATTTGTTATAAGTAATCAATGGAAGCTGTGAATTAAATGAGCTTTGCATTGTATTGTTCTTTGTTTGATTGATCTCCTTTGTTCAATATTTCATTGAGTTTTGGGTACTATTGATATTGATATACTGATTATTCATGTTTACTCTAATTTTCCCTTAATATTTTTGGCACCCACCGTGGGGCCTTGCCTTGATTTAATCCAAAAACAAATTTTTTTATGCTGAAGTTTCGTACACAAGAGGATTGAGAGAATAGGCATTGAGCATTCAAATGGTGTAACCTTAGCTCAAAAGGTTTCTGGGTTCTGTCAAAAACATCAAAATCCTATCTAGGTATCTCTTATTTTTTATAGAAAGTGCACAAATTTCAAGAAAAATAGATCACAAATCCGTCTCCCTATTTTTAGCCTATATTTTTTTTTGGGCCTATTTTTTAGCAATTTCATGAAATCATGCATATCTGTGTAACTTTAGCTCAAAATATGTCTGGGTTTTGTCTAAAACATCAAAATATGTATTTTTAGCAATTTCATAAAGATTGGGGGCACAATGTTGACAAATGTTTTAGGTGTCTCTTGACATACCTTATCCCTTCCAAACCAAGCAAATACTTCATTATCCTCTTATCCTCCTATCATCATAAGCGTTGCCATGAAAAGTCCTTAGTATTTAACTACAATGGGGCATGTTTTTCCTATGTGACATAGTCCTTGGAGATCACATCCTAAAAGTTTTTCTACCTGACTATCTGTATCTAATGTCACCCATCCATATGCCTATCCACGATGTTTCCTTGTCATCAATATCATTAGATCCATATTTGTTCCATATCTGTTCCATATCTTGTCTTATCTAATCCATATCTATTCCATATCATGTCTCATCCGATCCATATCTTAGGTCCATCAAGGTCAATCATGAACTATGTTGCCTCTACATTGTCACGTAGGTAAGGCCATTTGTCAAATGTGCCCCTGAGGCTCCACTTGCCCATCCATCCCATATTTGGTCCTTCTATCTATCCAAGGCCACACCACTTTCCATCGCCTAGGTCTTAGGTCCATTAGCATTCACCCTGAACTACGTTGCCTCTGCATCATCACGTAGGGAAGGCCATTTTTCAATGTTCCCCCAAGGCTCCACTTTCCCATCCATCCCATATCTGGTCCTTCTATCTATCTGAGTCCACACCACTTTCTACTACCTAGGTCTTAGGTCCATTAGGGTTTACCCTAAACTACATCGCCTGTGTGTCATCACGTAGGCAAGGCCATTTAGCAGTGAGCCCCTAAGGCACTAGGTCAGTCCCTTAGGGTCTGTCTCGCCAATAAGGATTGTGGAATCTTTCACAAGGAAAGAAAGCACAAGCAAGGCCTGCTTTCAAGTAGAAATTTTGACACAAGACCTCAACCTATCCAAAGCAAAGCAAGCAAATACCTAAAGCACTCTAAATGATTTTGCCTAAATTATGGCAAGAAACAAACAAATCTAAAATATAGAAATCTTTTGTGGTTGTGATCAAGTTATGTTACAGAGTTTTGATTTTTGTTATCATGTCTTTCTATGCTACTGAAGGATGACAAAAGCTAGAGATACTATGATGGGGGCACGATTCTTTTCTTTTTCTATTGCTTGTGGATAAATCTTTAGTAATGTGAAGCCTTGTCTAATGACATGATCAATAAAATATCATCGAGGACATCAAAGGTCTAACATGAAAGGAGACAATCCTTGTCTGTTGATATGCAAGAAATACTCAAGTCATCTTGGTTCAATTATACCTCGATGCTTGTATTAACTTGCTAAATCAAAATCCATGTAAGCAATACTCAAGTCATCTCAGTTTAATTATACCTAGATGCTTGTATTAACTTACAACATTCAGAAAAAAGTACCAAAAAAAAGCCCAATGATGAAACAAGCACTTCAAAATACTTGCACCATCAAGATGTCAAAAGTAAACACCATTTGCATCCATTATACATCCATAAAAACATCCATATCCCATGCAATAAAAATTTACAGGGAATCCATATCCCATGCAATAAAAGATCTGAACCACAGAGTACCAATGTTTACAAATAAAAGCTTGTGATTCCTTCTATTGAGTCATTCTTCTATCAATCAGTATTCTATCTATCATTGTGGTCCATTCTTCTCAATTTTGATCAACCCGAGAAATGATCCAAATGCAAGTTCATCCTTAATCCATACCAATCAAGTCAAGTCAATTTTGTCAAATGATCCAATCATAATCAGTGGTCTTGATCCTTGTTTGTTCGTAAAACAACTTGATCAGTTAATCAATCAATTCTCTTATATAGGATGTCACATTGTCAAAATTAGACCAACACATGCATCTTACACGACATGCTTCATTTCCTAAAGTGAAACATTATCCTTTGTGTTTTCTCTAGAGATTTATCATTCCCCGCCATGACAACACGCCTGCCATGTTGGTCTAGGGATATATCATTCCTCGCCATGACAACACTATTGTATATCGTTATCAGTATATCACTGGTTTACCACTTGATAGGGGCAATACCTTGTTTGTTCTTGTATCATTTGTGCATACTTGCTTACTTGCTTGTGTGTGTTATCATTCTCTCTTGCATAGCATATCATTCATCTCTTTCTTCAAACCTAACCTTTTTTTTTTACCTTCTTCTTCGTGAGATTGTCCGTCTCATGCCTTCTGCCTTCTTTCCATCCAATCTCCCAAGGGGGCACCCTATCGTCATTAAACCTGTACCAGGGGCAAACTGGGGCATATATCATTAAAAAAAAAAAATTCTTTGAAACAACATGATAAAGCACATTGCATCAAAGAGGGGCAAAATGTATATGCCTAAAAATGACATGACTCTGTCCAAATAAATATTCTTAATATTTATGTAAGTCAAATTTATTTATTTGATTCATATTCCTCTAAGTTAATTAAATATCAAAATATTTAATTACCTCTTCTAAAGTCAAAATTAAATAAAATCCTTTATTTAATTAAATTCTTCCAAACAATTAAATAATTCTTAATTATTTAATTAAGTCAATTCTTCCTCCAAATTTAAATAAATCAATCAAATTTATTTAAATCCTCTCAGTCTCTAAAAATAAAATACAATCAAATATTTTATTTATTCTTCCAAATCATGCACAACAATTGAATAAATTTATTTATTTAATTTGCTTTTCTAATTCTTCAAATATCTTCCAAATCTTCTAAAAATAAGTCTTATTCTTCATGCACACAAAATTGAATAATTTATTATTTAATTTCTCTCAAATCATGCAAAAGCAAATCACAAAGTTGAGTTAACTGACTCAATCAACCTTATTTTTTTTAATATCTCTTAAATTAGAAAAAAAAATTCTAATTTATGAAAAGCATGTCTTATCTTTAGAAAAGAAAGTAGTTAAATAAAACAACATTTGGGTGACACATGTCTTGTTCCTATTTGTGCACATTCTCTCAACTATTCTATACCATTGATCTTCTCATTCTTTCTATACCATTGATCTTCTCTCTCACAAGTCTATAAATTGAACCATGTTCCTCCATTTCAATCATCCAATCTTTTAGTATTGGTACTCTGTAGGAATTACAGTGTGCCTTTGGCACCCCGTCATTCCATTTACTTGCGATCAACTTGTTACCATACTATTATCATTGTTGTGAAGCTCATGTTCATGGTGAAACTATCATAGCCATTCCAATTCAACATCTTGGAATTATAGCAAGGAAGTGCAACTTTTGAGGGCCCTATTCATCAACAAGATCATTTGTGATAGGCGATCAATGGAAGCTGTGAATTAAAGGAGGTTTGCATTGTATTGTTCTTTGTTTGATTGATCTCCTTTGTTCATTATTTCATTGATTTTAAGGTATTATTGATATTGATATATTGATTATTCATGTTTACTCTAATTTTGTCTGAACACACACACACACACTCTCTCTCTCTCTCTCTCTCTCTCTCTCTCTCTCTCTCTCTCTCTCTCTCTCTCTCTCTCTCTCTCTCTCTCTCTCTCTCTCTCTCTCTCTCTCCTAGTTTTCCTTTTCCTTTCTAATTTCCCTTTAGATCCCACCAATTTCCCCTATTTTACTATTTTCCACCTCTCTTCTCATTATTCTTCCCATCTAATCAACTTTCATTTTATCTTGATTCCATTTCATCCTCCCAATTTATATCCTCATCCCTCTTTGCATGTCCTAGTTTTCTTATTTCCATTTTCTTTATTGATGGGGGGGAGAGAGAGAGAGAGAGAGAGAGAGAGAGAGAGAGAGAGAGAGAGAGAGTCCTAGTTTTCTTATTTCCATTTCCTTTGTCAATAAGGGAGAGGGAGAGATAGAGGGGAGAGATAGGGAGATAGAGGAATGAAAAGGGAGAGAGAGAGAGAGAGAGAGAGAGAGAGAGAGAGAGAGAGAGAGAGAGAGAGAGAGAGATATATATATATATATATATGGATAGGTAGATAGCGAGAGAGAGAGGAGATAGATAGAGAGATAGAGGAGATAGAGGGGAAAAATAGGGAGATATAAAGTGAGCAAGATGTCTAGATAGATAGTGAGAGAGATTGAGAGGTAGAGGGATGATAGACGTAGGGAGATAAGGGAGAGATAGGGAGATAGAGGTTTAGCATTCCTTAGGTTTAGGGTTTAGGGGTTAATATTTCAGGGAATTATTTATGGTTTAGGAGAGAGAGAGAGAGCTTTTGACATGCAACCCTAAACCTCTAAACCCTAAATAATACCCCTAAACCCTAAACCCTAAACCCAAGAAACCCTAAAACTCTATCTCTCTATCTCTATTGTCCCTATAACTCTTAATATCTCCTCTTATGTCTCTATCCATGTCCCTCACTCTCTATCTCCCTATCTCTCCCCCCAGTCTCCTCTATATCTCCCATTCGATCCTCTCTCTCCGAACCCTAAACCCTATACCTCTAAACTGTTGGCAAGAGACACTATATGGATTCATGGTTGTTGTCATTGATGGCAACAAAGGTCATCCCACATATCCGTAAGTCATGATGTGTCCCTACCAGAAGTCAGAATGAAGATTACTGTGGTCCGGTGAACAAGAACAGAGCATGTGGCAAGGTCTGACAGACAGGTCTGGATCTCTTAGAGGAAGTATCTTGGTGTAGTACAGATCTGGGGAAGTCAAGAGGACTACCTTGAGTGGTATATTTTAAGGATTTAGCCTCTGGTGATGGACAAGGAAAAAGATATGAATAGTTGAGTACCAGATTCCTGAGTGAAAGTGTGAACAGAGGAAGAACTGACTGACAGAACATCAGACTATTTTTTGGATGTGTTATTGATGATTGTAAAGGTTGTGAAGGCATGAATCATGTTTGGCCGACATGATTAATGATATCTACAAGTATATGCTTGATCCGCATTACTTGATGTGCAAGGATTCAGCTGACAGAACAAAGTTTGTGAGAAGATAGACTCTTCCAGGTGCCGACTAGAAAGATAATGAAATCACTTGTGTGGATATATATATAGGATGGATTTAGTTATGAGAAGTGTAGTTATGTGATGTAATATGCGAAGAAGAGCAGAGCAGAGCAGAAGCAGTAAGAAAGATCCAGTATGTGAAAGGAAAGCAGAATAAAGAGAAGAGGAAAGATGAAATGTAGCAGATCAGTGTACTGAGCCTAACCGGAATTGAACTCCAACATATGTGGATGCTTCTAATTAGTTCAAGTATTGTATAACATTCCTTTGTAGACAGTGTGTCTCCTTGTAGGCAGTGTGCCTCCTTTGTGAGCAGTGTGCTCGGGCAGTGAGCCCTAATTGGCAAGTGCCATTTTGTAATTCCTTATTCTTCTAATAAAGAATAATCTTTGGGTTAATCACCCCGTGGTTTTCTCCCTTAACAGGGTTTCCACATCAAAAATATTGTGTCATGTGTTTTTCATTTCATGGTAATGTTTGCTAGTTTGGATTAATGTTGCATTGATTGATAAGAAAGTTCAGAAAAAAGAAATAATTAGGATAACTGATTCACCCCCCTCTCAGTTATCAACAATTGGTATCAAAGCCAAGTTCCTCCTAATAGAGCCTAACAGCTTGAGGAAGATCTGGGAGTTCAAATGGATGCATATAGTTTAAGGGAGCAACTCAAAACTACCCTTGAGGATCTTGAACAGTCAAACTCTGAAGTCAATGAATTAAAGGAAAGACTCAAACAGGCTGATAAATTCATGAGAGAACTAAAAGACAAATTAAGTCTCTCTATGAAAAAGAGAAAGGAGCTGCTCCAGCAATTGGCAAGACAAAGTGAAGAAGGTAATACAAATGAAAAGCTGACTGAGAAAACCAAGTTATGTGAAAAGTTATCAAAAGAAGTCATTATGGTAAGACTTGAAATGGAATCAGGAGTTATAAAGTTTACTCAAGAGATTGAAGAGAAAAGAAAAATTGAAGACAATCTAAGACAATCTCTCAAAGAGAAATCAGAAGATTGCCACCAGATGGATAGGATTATCAAACATCTTGAATCTGATCTTGAAGATGCTAAAGATAATGAAGAAAAACTTGAGGATCAAATTGTCTCTCTCAAAAGGGATCTTCAAACAGCAAATGAATATAAAGAGAAATTCAAGATAAGTTCTGCTCAACTTGAAGTTCTTCTTGGAAGTCAAAAGAGGGCAAATGACAAGTGTGGTTTGGGATATGAGAAAGGAGAAAGCTCTGGATCCGGTTAGAAGAATTTTGGATTAGAAAATCCAAGGAACAGGCCTAGAAGACCTCCAGTAAGACAGCCCAATGCTCAAAGATATCCATCCTTCAATGGATACTGCCACAGCTGCAATCACTTTGGTCACAAAGCTAATCAGTGCAGAAAAAGAATGAATCAGACTAATTCATCCTTCTCCGGATAGTGCTTTAACTGCAAAAGGTATGGACACAAGTCTCATGAATGCATAAATATGCAAATGAACAAATCATTCAATAGTAGATGCTTTACATGCAATAGAGTAGGTCATATGGCTAATCAATGCAGATTAAGAGGTTATCAGTCAAATATGCAAAGAAATATTGTTTGCCAAATCTGTAATAGGTCTGGTCATAATGCAAAAGTCTGTAGAAGCAAGAATTAGGACAAAAGAGGTCCAGTTTATAATCAGAATCAAGACAAGGGTAAACAAAAAATGAATACGGATGAAGTTAGGAATGAGATGAGCAAGATTTGGCTGAAGAAAAGTTCACAGAATGTAGAGGTTGGATCCGTACCAGACTCTAGTGCTAATATTCCTTCCGAAAATTAAAAGGTGAGCTCTGGCTTAGGGGGAGACACAAAGAAAACCTTGTTCCCCTAGCCAATCAAGTGGTGCCGGATCTGGCACAAGATGCGGAGTAAAGGGTTTGTAGATATGAGTCTTGAGATGATCCAGCTAAGATTTCAGAGGTACAGATGAAGCTATGAAGAAGTTGTGATCGATCAAGTAGAACCTGTTCCGGGAGATGCTCCGGAATGACAGAGGATTGCAAAAAGGTCTGAAGAGATCCAGAAGTGCATTATCTTATTCTGTGGATTGGACAGAGTGTTTGGGATGCCCTTGTGATGTGTCATCTTGATTTGTTCATGGTCAGAAGATCCGCATGATATTCATAGATCAGGACTAATCCGGTTCTTCAAGTCATTCGAATAAGGTAAACTAGAATAATGTAGGTCGAGCATTTATTGCAATCAGATATTAGGGTTTGCGGAGCAATATAAGGGATTTCTCATAAATCATTTGTTCATTCTGCACTCAAGAAGAAGCGAAAAGTGGAGCTCTGCAACAAAATTCATCAAGTTCACCGAAGATCACTCATAGAAGTTATTACATCCAGAAATCAATCAAACCAACTCCGTGCAACCAAAGGCGCATAAGGTATTTTCCATCTTCAATATCTCACTACAAATCTTTTGAAAAATGGCTACTCTGAATATAGTTAAGATCTCTGATAGACCTCGCCCCACATTCAATAAACATCCATACAAATCTTTGGAGGTAGATCCCCTAGGAGCCTTCTCTAGTGTTCTGCATGGTGTATTGCATACGAAGGACAGTAGGGTTTACATACATGCAAGTATTGAGGAATTTGGGGAATTCAAATTAAGAGATTTCTATCACAAACAACTGATAGACAATGCTTTTGAGCTTAAACCAGAGTATAAGGGTATCCAGAAGAAACATTTTGATCAATTCATTCATTTCCCCTGCTTTAAAGAAGATGAATGGGTCCGGTATGTATTGAGTAGAATGCATGACAACTTCCTATGGCTAGATAGACCCTGCAAGATCACAAAAGAGGCAATTAGGTCAGTAACTAGTCTATACTCTTTCGGAGGGATACCTATCCTCAAATCTACCAAAAATAACATTGTAACTAAGGCCACCAGATCAAAATTTGATAAGAGGGCAATGACCATTGAAGATATTTCTGATCCGAATATCAAGTTTGCATTTATGATAATAGGATACAAGATTTATCACTCTAGTAGGGAGAATTCTGTATTCGGAACTGCAGTATATACTACGTATGAGATGCTAACGAAGAATGCAGATTATGATCTCTGTGAACTTCTTTTAAGCCAATTAATGGAAAATATACAAAAGATCAAAAAGGACAAAAAGAATTCTTTCAAGTATGGTAAACTTATATTATGTCTATTTTTCTACTTCATGAATGAGCTACCCGGATCAAGTGGATGGGTATGGCAGAATGACAAACCTGTAGCAGTCTAGATTAGAGATTATTTACATGGACTTGGGGATGCCAAAGCAAGAAATACAGCCCTGTGGGGATACTTCAAAAACTTCTAGAGCATGATGCAAGCAAGAGAAAGAATTCCCCAGTCTATTGTTGAAAAATACAAAGACTCAGTCTGCTTTATGGTTGATACTGATTAGTGTCTAATGGAGGCAGTAGAGCCAAGGACAGTCTGGATCATGCCCATGGGGTATGAGGTTGATGAACAGATTGTGGAAATGCATGTTCAACACATGCTTAGTCAGCCCAAAGATCTAAAGGCAGAAAGGTTTGGAACCTTTGAGGAGTTGAGTGTGAAGATCCATGTGGAACTCAGAGAACCTGAGATAAAAAGGAAGGTAAGAAAAGAAGTAGAACATATTGCTTAAGGCCTAGGCATCCCAAAGGGGGCACTTGATGCCAACCAGGAAAAGAGGCGAAAGGCTGAGGAAGAGTAGAAAGAGGGAGAAAAGAAAAGCAAGAAAAGTACTCTGGTGGAAACCTGAACCCAAACCAGATTATCAAAATGATCTACACCTGTCACAACCAAAAGCTCAAAAACATCAAAACTGGAAGGTCAGACATCTGGTAAAGGAGAGAAAAGATCTAAAATAAAAGCCACAAGGGCTTATACAAGTAAGAAAGATGAAGAGGAAACCGAATCAGATGAGGGGGTAAAGGAAATAAAGAAGCAGAAGAAGAAAGGATCTGGAAAACCCTCCACTGGCCAAGACAAGGAAGAAAAGGTAGAGGAATTTGTTGAAAATCCCACCTTGTCTCTAGAGAGTGTAATCAAATCAGTCACTGTGGATGGAAACCTTCAACCAATTGTCAAAATCTATGATGACTACAATGAGGCTGACCAAAAGATCCTGCAGGAAGCCACAATAAGGTATCTGAACATATACAATAAGGCTTTCATTGAGATTATATCTCTAATTCCTAAAAGCCTAGAAAAGGAGTTAGAGATAAGAAAGAACAATGCCCTAGCAAAAGATCTTGAGATCCGGGAGCAGATAGCTATTTAGCTATATCCTCAAATGGATCCCAAGATAATGAACATAATATTCAAAGACTGCAAAGATGAGTTCAGGAGTAAAGCAAGGATGAATCAACTCATGCTTGGTGAGACTGACAAAGTGGCCATGGATACAGAAGAGATCCTCCAGAAGGCCTTCAAAAGGTTTAATCTTCTTGTTATAGAGGAATTGGGTACTGATCCCTCATCCACAAGTGTTGCAGAAGAAACTTCTGAGAAAGCAACAAAAGAGATGGGCCCTGAACAAACCAACATTTCTCCTCCGGTTTCCCCTACAGTCTCCGGATCCAAAGAAGAAGAGAAATTACAGGAGAAAGAAGTAGCGATAAAAGAAAAAGAAGTTGACAGTACCAAGGTTGCAGAGAAAGAGAAGACTCCAACAGAGAAAACCACAACTGACAGTGGTAAGAATGTACAAGGAGAGAAAACTCCAAAGGGTAGCTCCAAGACTGCAGAAGACAAGAAACATCTGTCTCCAGCAAGAGACACTACACAAACTGTCCAAAAATTTCTGAGCAAAGAAATAATAGAGATTGATGAAATGGAGGTTCTACAAGGTCCATTCAATTTTGATTCCCTCTCTCCGGTAGAGACAATGAAGATAGCTTCATTTGCAAATGCTAAGGCAAATGAAAAACTCCTAAAGTCTCATATGGAAGACTGTGAGTTGATAGAAGCTGCTTTCGGAGTGCTTGAAAAGATTATGCCATCAGTCCAAAAAGATCCCATAGCCTCCTCTTCTGGTAATCTCAATACCTTAGTCAGCAGTGTTGGTACACATTTTGATTCCCTAGAAAAATTAGCTGAAGAAAAGGTCCAGAAGGAGTTTTTGGATAAGAGATTTTCAGAAGTACTAGGATTAATCTCTAATGATAGGAGAAATATGAGTATTGGAATAAAGAGCTTAGAAAATGCTCTTAAGGATGGTGGTGACATTTACAAATTTTGTATCTCCTGGTCAAAAGCAACAGTAGAAATTGAGAAGAAAATAAAAGAGGAACAGGACAAACTACTAAGTTTGTCTCAAAGTTTTGATCCTCTCTCTTCCTCCATAGTAAATCAAGAATGTCAAACTATTGCAATCACAAATGCAATAAAGAACTTTGAAAAGGAAAGGAAGAATATAATTAACCGAATGGGAGAACTTAGAAGGATGATTATCCCTAAGTTAGAGACCATGCATGAGGCCATAAGTGATGCTAAGACTACCGCCCAAACCAATGATCCGATAGATCTTAAGAGGGCAGAAGCTTATGCATTTTTGTTAAGTGGTCACATTTCAATTTTGGATAGAATGAAGCAAAGTTGGGCTACAGAACTCATCCAATTGAAGACATCCTTTGCAGACATTCTTCAGTTTTTGTGAATATGTAATATACAGCCAAGTATAGTAAAATTCTTGAAAATTTTGGTGTGCGAACCCTACCCTTTGCCATTGATGTCAAAGGGGGAGTGAGGAGAAGTGAAAAATGAGGAATCCAACTAAGGGGGAGCTCCAGAAAATGTATATAAAGATAGAGCATCAGCCAAGGGGGAGCATAGTGTAAACACTTAGTCATTTTTAACTAAGTGTTGCCATCAATGCCAAAGGGGGAGATTGTTGGCAAGAGACACTATATGGATTCATGGTTGTTGTCATTGATGGCAACAAAGGTCATCCCACATATCTGCAAGTCATGATGTGTATCTATCGGAAGTCAAAATGAAGATTACTGTGGTCCGGTGAACAAGAACAGAGCATGTGGCAAGGTCCGACAGACAGGTCTGGATCTCTTAGAGGAAGTATCTTGGTGCAATGTGGATCTGGGGAAGTCAACAGGACTACCTTGAGTGGTATATTCCAAGGATTTAGCCTCCGGTGATGGACAAGGAAAAAGATATGAATAGTTGAGTACCGGATTCCTGAGTGACAATGTGAATAGAGGAAGAACTGACTGACAGAACATCAGACTATTTTTTGGATGTGTTACTGATGATTGTAAAGGTTGTGAAGGCATGAATCATGTTTGGCTGACATGATTAATGATATCTACAAGTATATGCTTCATCTGCATTACTTGATGTGCAAGGATTCATCTGACAGAACAGAGTTTGTGAGAAGATAGACTGTTCTGGGTGCCGAGTAGAAAGATAATGAAATCACTTGTGCGGATATATATAGGATGGATTTAGTTATGAGAAGTGTAGTTATGTGAAGTAATATGCAAAGAAGAGAAAAGCAGAGCAGAAGCAGTAAGAAAGATCCGGTATGTGAAAGGAAAGCAGAATAAAGAGAAGAGGAAAGATGAAGTGTAGCAAATCAGTGTATTGAGCCTAACCGGAACTGAACTCCAGCATATGTGGATGCTTCTAATTAGTTCAAGTATTGTATAACATTCTTTTGTAGACAGTGTGTCTCCTTGTAGGTAGTGTGCCTCCTTTGTGAGCAGTGTGCTCAGGCAGTGAGCCCTAATTGGCAAGTGCCATTTTGTAATTCCTTATTCTTCTAACAGAGAATAATCTTTGGGTTAATCACCCCGTGGTTTTCTCCCTTAATAGGGTTTCCATGTCAAAAATACTGTCATGTGTTTTTCATTTCATGGTAATGTTTGCTAGTTTGAATTAATGCTACATTGATTAATAAGAAAGTTCAGAAAAAAGAAATTATTAGGATAACTAATTCACCCCCCTCTCAGTTATCAACATAAACCTTAACCCCTAAATCCATAAACCCTAGACCCTAAATAATGCCCCTAAACCTTAACCACTAACTGCTAAACCCTAAACTTGAGAAACCCTAATCCACTAAATCCTAAATCCTAAAGCCAAGCAACCCTAAACCTCTATCTCCCTATCTCTCCCTATCTCCCTATCTCTATCATCCCTCTACCTCTCAATCTCTCTCCCTATGTCTATCCATGTCCCTCACTCTTTATCTCCCTATCTCTCCCTTCAATCTCCTCTATATCTCTGTATCGGTCCTCTCTCTAAACCCTAAACCCTGAACCTCTAAAACTTAACCCCTAACCTCTAAACCATAAATGTCATGCCCGCATTTCTCATGTGTTCACAACACAACACACATATCATGTCTACATTTTCCATGTGGTCATGACATGAGTTACGAAAAAATTTTCTACCAATCCCTAGGAAACCCCTCACATGCGTCTACATGCTCAATGGCAATACACATAAGGCGTAAACATGTCAACATATTTCATGGAGATGCATTGTTCCACGCAGTCCCCTGTATGATGATAGCCATCTAGGGGGTATGCGACATGAAGTGTGTCACTTTTAGGGTTAGATTGATTTTAATCCTAACCCTAAGTTTCCTAGGTGTGAAGGTGATTTCACCAGCTTCGAAACCTATCTCTAACTCTAGTCAATATGAAATAAAAAAAATAATAGTTAAGAAAATGGTGGAATAATGGATGCATGATTAAAGTGGAATGGTGAAATAAAAGTAAATAAAATATCGTATAAATTAAACCCTAGAAATCTAGCAAAATTTCAACTACATAACGTGTTTTCAATAATCGCATTTAAAAAAATTTAAAATAAAACTCAGACAAGAAATTTAGTAAAATTTAAGAATAATTATTCCAAGATTAAGAACAAACTTAAAATAATTTAAAATAACAATTTAAATATCCTCCAAGGTCGAATAAATCAACCTTGCACAAAAAGGTTAGAAATTCAAAAGGAAAATGATAAAATAATACCAGGCGCCAAATTAATCCAAAAGAAAAATAGAGTCCATTATTAAATATAATTTCGACATTATATTTAATAACTAACTCAGAAATTTAATAGTGAAGGGAGGAGAGTTTAATTAACTCTTCCGATAAAAAAAATGGCAAAAATGATAAATAATAAAAATATAAGATCTCTCAAGGGAACAATTAGAAATAAAAAATCCTAATGAAAGAATTAAATACAATGGGAATGCTTTTCCCAATAGCAAGAATTAATTCCCCAAAGTAAAAGTTAATCCACGAGGTAATAAAATCACAAAATGTCAATCACCATTTAAAATAAAACTAAAAATTAAAAGAGCACAAGAAAATGAAATAAGAGCAAGTAAATTAGAGGGTTTAAAATAAATAAAAGATAATTACCCTCCCACACTCCTCTCAAGTTAAAATATTGTTTTCTAAATAGGAAATGCCCTAATTCAATTTAAAAAAAGTTTTTGTAATGGAAGCCCTAATTGTTTTCATTTCCATTGTCTTCTCTTTATCCTTCTTTTGTTCCCCTTATTTCCTAATCTTCTCCTCCTTTTTTTCTTTTTCTTTTCTTTGTTCTCCCAAATGTTTTGCAAGTTTAGCGTTTAAGGAAGAGGTGAAGGCCATGGACGAAATCTTCCACTACCTCTCATGGAGGTATATACAATAGAGATATTATCTATTTATTCCTTTCAAAATTTACATAGAAGAGTGATGTATATAGCTAGCATTCTAATTAACTTTCACATTGCAGGGTTAAGGCAGAATGGAGGGTAGTATAGTGCCGCCACCACAGCCATAGATGAGAATCATGATAAAGATGGAGGGAAGGCTGAAATGGGAGTGGAGTTTGGCATGGGTAGCGCGGAGGGGATTGGTGCTGGCGGAGGTATTGGAAGTGGGCAAAGCGGCGCTGAACGACCAAGTTGCAGGTGTTGGCCACAGAGGGAGGTTTGACGCTGAGGGGCCATGGGCAGTGTGGCGCTGCAGAGTCTAAAGGTTGCTGGTGGGGGAGGTTAGGCCATGGGGAACAATGGAGCAAATGGGGTTTGGGGTGTGGGGTGGAGGTGTCACCCTTCCCTCCCACACCATTTACAATATCTAAGGAGGGGCTGTGGGCGCTACCGCCCACAGTCCCCTCCCCACTTCCACTTTTTATTTTTAAAACTTTCTTCAACGGTTTTCTACTAAAAAAAATAGTCCGCCGAATCGAGCTCTATATTTTTTTTTAAAAAAATAAAATTTAGTTTCAACTATATATATATATATTTCTCCAGAAAGAATACTCACAGTTTAACTAAAAAAGATGTCCCCATATGGTTGTATTTTCATCCATTGTATATATAAACCTATATATATAATATATACATTCATATATACATATATATTTGTATATATAAGTGTATATGTATATATATATTATAATATATCTAACAAGAAAGCAATATCAATATTTATTTTTCTAATATATATATACCCATATATATGCATAAATATATATAGACCCATGGCACTCATTTTCTCAACAATATTCTAAAACAGAATATTAACATTCAGATTTAACTCTATAAATTCTTCTTTTGATGAATACTAATATTTCATTTCTGAATCAAAATAAATAGGTATCTAAGTATTAACCTCTCCTTTTTCTTTTTGAACATACACTAACAGAAATATATATTTCTTTTGAAATAGTTAAAATACACAGAATACATTTTTTTTTAAAGCAACAATAAGGTAGGAAATACATTTTAATCTAAATTTTGATTTCGTTTCCAACAACAACTAATAATACAACTGTCAATATAATAACAGAAACTAATTAATTTTTTTTCTTTCTTTGTTGTATGCAATAACATTTATTTAGCAACACTCATACATATACATATCTTTTTGAAAAGAATGTTGACAGAAAATAAATCAACTCATGCTTTTCTCAACTCGAAACCAATTCCACAATAAAGGGAATAACAACTTTTAGATAAAATAAATAGAATGTTTGCATTTCAACATTTACCATAGCCAACTTGAAGGGCATAACTAGACAAATAATTACATTAGGACCCCAATGGCCATGGCTCAAACAACCAACAACAAAGGGAACAAACTACACAAAAATGGACTTCTCAACAAGCTCCATTTCTCCATATGTACACCTGCAAACAAAACACAACAAGAAGAACAACCCAACCACTTTGAAATGCCCTCCTCCCTACCGTAGACCTGCAAGAGGGTCACCCCTGAGCTAGGGAGGTAGGGATTCTCACAGGTACAACCACACAACAACAAGTATCAAAACACAACAACACAAATACAACCTCAAGGATAATCACATAACTCAACTCATGAAAATGAGTTTGATGGGGGTAGGGAATGGACACCTCTACTTCAAAGGCCACCCAAAACTACTAAAATACCAATCTCATGGCCTCAAACCAAAAATCTCCAAAACCACAACTCTCCAAATATCACAAAATAACCTCCATGGCACTCTTCCCATTCAAATAATCTCCACAACAAGTAAAAGCCCTCAAGGCATAAATAACACAATGTGGGAGTGACCTCAAGGAGGTTCCTTTCCCCTACCCCAAACAAGTTGAGTCTTACCTCCAAATGGAGGTGCTCTTACCATACTCCCATCCCACACAAAATAGAGAAACAACACTCAACAAAAAAATACAAGCACATCACAAGAAATAAGCAAGGGAGAAGAAACATAGTTCATGAGGCTTACCTTTAAAGCCCTATAATGGAAGCATGTTTGGTGATGAGCTCCAAGCTTTCCCAAACCTTCCAATCTCCAAGAATTTCTATAACTTTCTTAAAATTGCTCCCAAAAATAGAAAGAAACTCTAAAATGCAAGAACTCCACACTCCTCAACAAGAAGAGATAATATAGGCCATCAATTTTGACCTTGACAAATGAGAAGGTGACACTTGTCACCTTCTCCTTCCTCTTCCAATGCCACTTACAAGGGAGAGGAAGTGTGAGGGTGACAAGTGTCATCGTCTAATTCCATCTCAATGCTTACCTTATCCACTTGTGCTCTCACACATGTGTGAGAGGACAAGTGGTGAGGTGGCATTCCCACTCAAACCTCCAAGAGGATAAGGGATGCCATATGGCATCTTCTTATTCTCTCAAAGAGCCATCTCCATCCAAGATGCTCTCACATGTGTGTGAGAGTCTTGGAGGAAGATCCCACACACTTGGGAGTCTTGGAGACCTCCCAAGTCCTCCTAGGGAAGGGATTCCCAATAATTGGGAAGGGAGATGAGTTTAGAGTGACCAAAAGTGACTTAATCCAAAGGTTAGTTAGTCCAACTTGACCCTAGTCCCATGGGTAACCACCTAAGGTAAATTTTGGGACACTAAGGTTCACCAAGGGGGTCATAAATCCACTTTAAATGGCTTCAAAAGAAATAAAAACAAATACCAAGTGGTGTAAGTCAAATAAAATTTTATACAACACTTATTATTAATTAATTAAACAAAGGGGTACTAGGCCAAAATGATAAAAATTAAATCAAGCACTTAAATCAACATTCAATTTCAAGCATGATCCTTATCCCTCTTGGGAATGGATCGGTCTCACAAGGAATAACATAGTGTGAATTATACCTCCAATTTCCCGTGGCTTGGGAATGTAAAACATGGATATCTCGATCAAGTGTCAATCATATCATGAATAATCATAGCTGAAACAACTGGAATTAAATTCAAGCCATCGAATACACAATAATCAACTATAACATGAATTCAAATTTAAATTGCATTTTTCTATCATATGTCAGATAATCATCATCACATAAATAACTAGAAATCACATCACAAAACATCATCGAATATATCTGATATGTTGGATTACAAAATAGTATCAAAATATGATCAAATCGAATCACCATGTGTCTAAACAATGACATATCAAAATCAGGAGATATAATCAAATCTGCATAATGAAACCATAGTCTCTAAAGTCTGATAATGTCATCAACTAAAATGCATAATGATCAAAATAAGGAGGGAAAAATAATCTACCTCACATCCTCCCCCCGAAGACTAAACTTCCTCCTGGAAGTCATCAAAAAGGTGGGGATAGAGTGTCCTCAAACTAGTTGCATCCTCCCAAGTTGCTGTGACCTCATCATAATGATCCCATTGGACCCTAACCTGGTCTAGCTCTTGATCTCGAAGGTCCAGCATCTGATGAGCCAATATGTGAATTGGCTCCAAAGCCAATTGACCATCTGCCTCTACCTATAGAACACTCCAGTCCAGTATGTGAGATAAATCAGATATTTATCACCTCAATACATAAATATGATAGACATCACGGATACATGATAGGCTAGGTGGCAATGCTAGATAATAGGCAACTGGTCCTATCCACTCTAAGATCTCAAAGGGTCCTACAAACTGCGGTGCGAGATTAGAGCCCTTTCCATAACGGATTGGACTCTTGTGTGCCCATACTCTAAGGAATACCCTGTCACCAATTGAGAAGCTCCAATCAGTCCTCTTAGCATCAGCATACTTCTTCTATCTATCCTATGCCTCCTGTAGCCTTTTCCTAATCAGTGTGACCTACTACTCCATATCCTAAACTAGCTCTGGACCAATGGCAACTATGTCCTGCATGGTCTGTCGTATAAAGCCTGAAAGGGAGGCATACCTAATGAGGTGTGATGCCCATTATTGTAGGCAAACTCCACTAGATACAAATACTCCTCCCATCTAGACTGATGATCCATAACATACATCCAAAGCATGTCCTCCAACACCTAATTCACCCACTCTATCTGTGCATTTGTCTCGGGATGATAAGTGGAGGTAAATTTGAGCTGTGTACTCAACGCCTGCTGTAAGGCTCTCCAAAATGCTGAAGTAAAAACTGGATCTCTATCAGAAATGATGTGGTGAGGTACTCCATGTAATCTCACAATATCATCTAAGAATACTCTTGCCACTACTAGCACATTGTACGTCGTGTGTATAGGTGAGAAATGTGCCACCTTGGTCAACTTGTCAATTGTCACCATGATGGCATCATGGTGATGCGAAGACATAGGAAGACCAAGAATAAAATCCATGGAAATGCAATCCCATTTCCACTCAGGTATCTCATGTAGGTATAAAAGACCCGCTGGATGTTGATGCTCAGCCTTGACCCTCTAGCACTCAAGGCATCAAGCAATGAACTCTGCAATATCTTGTCTCATACCCACCCAATGGTACAACTATCGTAGGTCAGCATGCATCTTCTTCACCCCTGGATGTGCTGCATATGGTGCTCTGTGAGCCTCTAATAACACTACAGTATGTAGGTCATCTACGCAGAGTACATAGATGCGCTGTCGATGACGAAGTAACCCATCTGCCTCAAGTGAATACCCTACAAACTTACCCACAAGGGCCCTCTGGGAACTGATCTCTTGGTGCACCTCAAGAAACCACTCATCCTCTAGCAGATGCTGAATAATGTATCCTCTCAAGTCCATACTCAGAGTCAAGGTCAAGATCTCGTGGCGCCTCTGACTCAATGCATCAGTAACCATGTTCTCCTTCCCTTTGATGTAGTGGACATCAAAGTCATACTCGTAAAGAAACTCTATCCAATGCCACTGACGGGCATTCAGATTCAGCTGTGTAAAGATATACTAAAGACTATGGTGACCTAAATGGCGCTCAAAGCGATGACCCAATAAGAAATGTCTCCAATGTACTAGAGCATGAACCACTGCCGCTAACTCCAAGTCATGCATGGGGTAGTTCAGCTCATGGGTCTTGAGCTTTCACAACTCATATGTGATCGTTCTACCACCCTGCATAAGTATGGCTCCCAATCCCTCAAGTGATTCATCCATGTAAAACATAAAATTTGCTATAGGATCAGGAACTGCTAAAATGGGAGCGCTGGTGAGATGCTCCTTAAGGACCCCAAAGGCCCTCTCACACTGCTTAGTCCAAATAAAGCTCTTCCCTTTCTACTGAAGGGAAGTGATGGGGTGCGCTACTTGAGAAAAACCATCAACAAAGTGATGGTAATAACTAGCTAACCCCATAAAACTCCTAACCTCTATGACACTGGTGGGTGCTAGCCAATCCCTGATAGCCTTGATCTTTGATGGATCTACTGAGATTCCATTACTAGATAGGATATGCCCCAGATACTGAACCTCTGTCTTGAAAAATGCACACTTTGCCAAGTTCCCATAAAGATTCTGCTCCCTCAAACACTGTAGAACTTGACAAAGGTGCTCCTCATGCTCCTCCTTGGTTTGTGAATAGATCAAAATGTCATCAAGAAAAATGATAACGAACCGATCCAAATAGGTACAGAACACCCCGTTCATGAGACTCATGAACACTGCAGGGGTGTTCATCAAGCTGAAGGGGACCCTAGTGAACTCATAGTGGCCATATTGAGTCTGGAAGGTGGTCTTATGGATGTCTACCTCTATGATACGTGGCTGACGATACCCAGACTTCAAGTCAATCTTAAAGAACACCCTAGCTCGCTGCATCTGAACAAAAAGATCATCAATCCTAAGCAGAGGATAATGGTTCTTCACCATTACCTTATTCAACTACCTATAGTCCATGCACAATCAAAGAGACCCACCCTTCTTCTTCATGAAGATGATAGGAGCACCCCAAGGTGAAACACTCAGTCGAATGTGCCCCTTCTTGAGCAAGTCCTCCAACTGTAACTTGAGCTCTATGAGCTCATGTGTGGTCATCCTGTAGGGTGCATGAGACACTGGCTTGGCACCCGGCACTAAGTCTATGTGAAATTCTACCTCACGATGGGGTGGCATCCCCGGTAACTCTTCTGGAAACACATCAGAAAACTCTCTAAGGATGGGATGATCATCCAAAGATGCCTCAGGCTCGTCATCTGATCTGTCACTCACTGTGATGGCAAACATCTAGAAACCCTTCCACATGCAGTGCTTAAGATGCTGAGTGGATATCATATGCACTTCTGTGGGCTTTTAAATGCCCACTATCTCAACTGATGTACCATGATTGTCTAAACAGATGATCACCTTTCAGTGACAATCCAACTTGGCTCAATGAGCCGCAAGCCAATCCATACCCAACACCACATCGTAGGATCCTAATGTCATAACTCTAAGGTCACATACTATGACAAAGGGTCCCAAAGAAATCTCATAGTCATGGACTAAGGCATCTACTACTATCTTGGCCCCTGAGGCCAACTCAACCACCCACCTATCAACCTGCCTAGAGGCCACCAGCCTGCAACGCTCCACTAACGATGGAAATATCAATGAGTCAATAGCATTAGAATTAAAGAGAATAGAAATGGGGATACCTCCTATCATACCTGACGTATCAATCACTAACACCTAAAAATTATCCTGGTGGTTATTAACCATTGTGAACATACGGTGGGATCTACCCACATCTCCAACAGTCTGCTCGGATCCTCTTGTATGAGGCTGTCCCCCTGCTGTAAAACCCTATGGACACTCTCTAGATAGGTGTCTAGCTCCACCACAAACATAACAAGGGCCCCTGGCCTATACCTATCCAGTTTGAGTCCTACTCGACTACTGTTGTCTTGATCTAGTAGTAGACCCCTGCGAGCCCCTATAAGACTACTGCGACCTTGCAGGTCCCGCAGGTGGTCCTTGCTGCCTCTAATCGCTATGTGGGCCCTGCTGCTGCCAACCTCTATTATGTCCCCCATGTGTCCTCTGTTGTGTCCTAGCTCTCTGCTACTATTGTGGCTACTACTGCTATGGGGGCCTAGGAGGTAAAGGTATGGAACTATAACCTCCCCTATGAGGTGGTTGTGATGGTTTGCGGAAACTTTGTTAATGTTGTTGTTGTCCATGATCCTGAAAATAAGGGCATGAACTCTACCCTCATCCCTGAATCTCCTCAGTGATATATGGCTTCTCGGTAGCATCACTCAAAGTTTGGGTGTTTACCATACCAATAGGCCCTGCTATGCTATGGTTTAGTCCTCTAATAAACTTATGAACTAGGAGTTTCTCATCATGAAGATACTCTGTATATTAGGATAACTCAATAAATCTACCCTCATACTGTTCCACTGTAAGTCCCTTCTGCTAAAGGTCATGAAATTTGTCTATACGATGTTGTCTATAATGATCTGATAAGTATTGCACATTGAAGCACTCAATGAAGGTCTCTCATGTGAGAATGTCTAATGAAAGGTGATGCTTGCACTCCTTAATGTGCCACCATGTAGCTACTGCATCTCACAATAGGTGTATTGCTACATGAGCCTTTGTGTTTCCCTCATAAGGATGCAACGTCAAGCATCTATCTAAGCTGATGAACCAGGCCTCTGCCTCGGCTCCCTCTGTGGTCCTGACGAATGTAGGAGTGTTTGACCTTAACAAATCCCTAATGGGATCTCCTTTGTCTCTATGCCCTCTAATAGGCTCATCTATATAATAGTCATAAGGTCTGTAAATAATGTGCTCTACTCGTACTGCCTCATCATGCCTAGCATGACATGGAGGGCTCCTGCTATGGGCCCTATTGGTTAAACCAACCTCCTCTGTCGTCATCTCTGGCACCTCAACAAAAGGCTCCACATGTGGTAGCCCTCGTAGCTCAACGCAGGGCTCCACACATGGCTTAACATGGGACTCAGCTTGTGGCTCCATATGTGGCTCCTCTCGCAGATCCTCGTGAGGCTCTACACGTGGCTCTATGCATAGCTCAACACGTGGCTCTATGCATGACTTGGCTATGACCAGTGGAAGCCTATCTAAAACTACCTGTAAAGCCTATAAAATCTGTGGCCCAATATCTGGTAGGGCCGGTGGTGCCTGTGGTACTAGTATGTCTGGCTATGGCTGTCCCTTAGCTGAAGAATTAGTGTGCACCTTGGGGGTGGAGTGTGGTGAGACTGCGCTCGCTGAATTCGTCGGGGAGGCATCCTACAAAAACGAGGCAACCACAAATTAATCAAAGTTTTAGAAATAATAATGTGCCCAAAAGAAGCCCAACGTTTAGACTTAGGCTCTGATACCAAATATCATGCTCGCATTTCCCATGTGGTCACGACACAACAGACATGTGTCATGTGCATATTTTCCATGTGGTCATGACACGAATTACAAAAAACTTTTCTACCCATCCCTAGGAACCCCCCAACACACGTCTACATGCTCGGTGGCAATATGCATAAGGCGTAAACATGTCAACATAATTCACGGAGATGCATTGTCCCACATAGTCCCTTGCGTGATGATAGTCGTCTAGGGGGTATGCGACACGAAGTGTGTCACTTTTAGGGTTATACTAATTTTAATCCTAACCTTAAGTTTCCTAGGTGTGAAGGTGATTTCACCAACTTCAAACCTATCTCTAACTCCAGTCAATATGAAATAAAAATAAATAATGATTAAGAAAATGGTGGAATAATGTATGAATGATTAAAGTGGAATGTTGAAATAAAAGTAAATAAAATATCATATAAATTAAACCCTAGAAATCTAGCAAAATTTCAACAGCATAACGCGTTTTCAATAATCACATTTAAAAAAAAATTAAAATAAAACTCCGACAAAAAATTTAATAAAATTTAAGAATAATTATTCCAAGCTTAAGAACAAACTTAAAATAATTTAAAATAACAATTTAAATATGCTCCAAGGTCGAATAAATTGACCTTGCACAAAAAGGTTAGAAATTTGAAAGGAAAATAATAAAATAATACTAGGCGCCAAATTAATCCAAAATAAAAATTGAGTCCATTATTAAATATAATTTTGATTTTATATTTAATAACTAACTCAGAAGGGTAAGTGCAAAAAGATGGGGGGCCAAAAAGTGGCCAAAAAATTTTCAAAAAAAATTTAGGCATAACGCGAGCGCGTTATAACGCGCTCGCGTTATAACGCGCTCGCGTTATGGCTTGGCAATGACAAGCCTAAGGCTCGTCATTGCCGAGCCATAACGCGAGCGCGTTATAACGCGCTCGCGTTATAAAGCGCTTTATATATATAAAAAAAATGTTGTCATTTCATTTTATCTTATTTCGTTGTGAGTTTTTCCTCCGCCGCGGCTTAAAACCCTTCAAAAACGCGCTCGCGTTCTACAAAACACCATTCAACACAATAGATTTGTCGATTCATCGCCGAAATGCCGCCGCGACGTCGAGCACGCCAAAGGGGTGAGTTATCTTTGTTTTTTTGTTTGAATTTCTTCCTAAATAAGTAGGTTTTGTGTTGATTTTTGATGCATATTTTATTAATTGTAGGAAATGTTAATGCACCTCCTCCTCCTCCTCAAAATCCACAAAATCTTGAGGAAGAAATACCTGCAGAACAACAACCTCCTCCATTCATTCCTCGACATGCCCCTGGAACACAAGATAATATAATGGGGGAAATTGAAAACAATAAAAAACAAATTGAAGATATAATTACAAGGTTGAAAGATCCTTCCACTTCAACCTTGCATAGGTCCACGCTTGCCGAATCTCTTGAGTCTATGTTATCAAATGTAAATTCAATTAGCAAGCAAATAACTAGTTGGACCGATAAAAAGAGAGAGTTTAGAGATTACTATGCAGATAAATTGTCATATCAAGATGTCAAAAAATTACAAATTACAAAAGTAGACTTGTGTTCAATTTTCACAAACCCACAAACAAATCAACCTCCACCCATTACATGCAAGAGGTTCCCTATCCATTGGTGCAACAACCAAGCGATAAGGGACAATTTCGGGCAGAGGTGGTGGATGGTTTTTGACCATCCTCCATGCAATAACAATGAGGTCCCGCAATACTTTTTGAGGAAACTCTACTCTGAGTTTGTCCTCAATAAAGTGCCAAACTATTTTGATATGCGGGACTTCCAGGGTAGAGGTGGGGGCTCAGCACAGGATAGACCAGGGGCACGTCTTGACCCACAGCGCGTAGTGAGACGAGTAATCAGCAGACCAGCCCACGAGCATGTTTCTATTCCTTCCATTGTGAAGGAGAGTGTTGAGGTCGATACACTGAGGTCGATTAGTGCCTTGACCCAGAGCATCATAGAGCATGCCGATCCTGCAACACAGAGTGGGTTGGGAGATAGTGCGAGGAGTAGGGTCCCACCGCATACTTGCCAGGCTTGCGGGTCAGCCTGTGGTTATGACCCCATGGACAGTCAGGACGCAGGTGCACAGGCTACATCTGCAGCTGAGCAGATGGCGATGACAGATACCCTCCTGAGTGAGACTTTCGGCCTTGATACTCAGGTAAATATTAGCAAGTTTATTGAATTTAATTTATTAAATTTTATTTTTGAAATACAAGATTAACTAATTTAAATTGATGATTTTAATGAAATTTCAGGGTCATAGCGTCGATGCAGTTTTCAGTGGTTCTCCACCTACATTTTTCACCAGATCATCTACTGTCGAGGTATGTAACTAGTAAACAATTATAAATATTACATGTGAATAGCATCGTTATATGAATGGTATTCTAATTTCTGATTTTGGATGTTGAATAGGTTAACACTGTAGATTTCATGGCAACACCTGCCAGCGGTGGTGGACTTCAAAGCTTTACGGAGGTAATAAAATAAATAGTTTAATGAATGAATTGTACTTACTAAATTTTTGTATGTGATTTGTGTGTTTTATTGTGTGTACTTCCATGTTTAGATGAGCGTGTGTGTATGTTAGGAGCCATGATTTGCATCACTATTATAGTTTTCGTAATTGAATAATGTTGTTTTATTTCCAGATGATGCAGGCTGCGGATACACCTCCCCATGTTCATAGGGCAATGGAGCAGGGTGTGGCCTCTGCGATTCATAGCTCTATGGCATTGACAGGGGTATGAGGCAGATTAGTAAATTTCAATTTACATTCATTGTTATAGTTGTCTATTTTTGAAAAATCAAAAGATTATTGATTTGAAGTTTAATTTCTATCTGGATGGTTTCTATAGGACATGACATCACCAGGGCCTTTTCCTGCTACTGAGGCAAGCGAGCAGACAGATTATATGTTAGCGGTAAGTGATTATTTTGTTAAATGTTTCATTTTTTTATAACATGTAATTTCTATATATTAATATCTATACTTTTTTTTGTAACAGGTAAAGGTGCAGGAAGAACTAAATAGGAGAAGTAGCCCTCGGGTTCGTAGTAGACCACCCACATGCATGTCTCCATCCCCTAGAAGATCAAAGGCTGCTCGTGATTTATTCTCTTCACCAGCTAGAGGGGAATGACTTTTTATTGTGTTCCTCTGTTGTATGCCTATATGGCATTTGTGGACATATATTTTGTATTGTACATAGTTGACATTGTATGCCTATATGGCATTCTTGTAAGCCTATATGGCTATTTTGTATATATGTTATACTTATATCGACAGATATTGATGTATGCGTATATGGATATTTGGTTAATACAAATCTTTTTTATTGATGGCGTCCATACTTGCATTATAAATCCACTTTTGAATGGATATTTGTAGATGGCTACTTCAAATATTTAAAGTCTTATTGTATTACATAGGATGTTTACATTTTCTTTGATAGGCTTGATAGGCCATGGATTACATGATGGTGTTTGATGGAAAAGTATGGTACTAGAAGACTCTAGTTCATTCTTAATAGGCTTGTGATTGATAATATCTTTGCATGATTGCACTTGATCTTGGATCATGGGCATGTTGTTAGGATTTTGATTGCATTGTGATGTTTGATGGATAGGCATGGTGTAAGTGTAAGATACCCAACTAGTTCTACGAAAAATTTTCCTTACTTAAACACTTTTACTTGCTAACAATTCATCAACTACTTCAATAACATAAAGATATACATCAAGATAACTATTTGAATGAAACAACATTAGAGTTGGGTACTTGTCTTGTTACTTGATTCAATCAACTTGCAATGTCTTGTTACATGGAAAATGCTTTCAATAGCATGAAGTACAACTCATTCAATGGAAATACAAGGACAGGCCTTGAAGCCTTGATGTTACAATGTCTTCCTTATTTGAGCAACATTTGAAGATTTGGAATGTTCAACTCATCACCTCACAAGGTAGGCGCATATTTGAAGGATTTATAGGTTTTTCTGACTTGGGCGCCAAGTTGAGGTGACCTCCTCCTGAAGTTGCGCCTTGTCAACATTAGGTGCCAATTAGAGTTTATGGATGCTCTGGATTGTTTCCAAGAGTAGGTGCCAAAACATCATCATTATGAAAGTGTTTTAAATGCTAGGCGCCCAAATCAGCCCTCTGGAGTCTAGGCGCTCCTTTCATGCATTCTGTGTTCTAGGCGCCAATTGAAAGGAGTGGAGAACAGGGCAAGCGCCTTCCAAACTAGGTGTTTCCTTGAGGTGACAAGGACTTAGAAAGTGCGCCTAAGGTGAGTGCCTTGAGTGAAAAGGTCTGACAAACATCTTTGAACCCCCTTTCAAGGTTAGGCGCATTCTGGAGGTGGAAACAAGTAGAAGGTGCGCCTTAGCTTCCTTTGTCAATTCTTGCAAGTCTTTGTTGATTAGGAAGGTGGAATGCTTCATTATAGAATGAGCGCCTATCTTCTAATGTCCAAACTACTTCTTCTGGCTCACTCTGTGGCTAGGCGCCAGAGCTAAACTGTTCACACAAGGGAGTGCGCCTAGACTCACTTGATGTTTTCTTACTACTTCAACCCCTGGAAGATGTTCCAAGGTGTTCCCTTTTACAAGCACCTGACCTCCCAAGTTCCTTCATGTGCTATTCCTTGAAGGCGCCAAAACTGAGCTCCAGTGCCATGGGATTGTGCCTAACATCTTTGAAGAGTTTCTAAGCCTTTTGCAAGTTGATATCCCAAACTCATCTTCTAGGCGCAACAGGAGCTTTCCAAAGGAGTTTCCAAGTTTTAGACGCCAAGCGAGGTCATGGGTGAATGGAACTGCGCCTTAGGAGATGACTGGATCCTAAGCGTCAGTCTGGAGTTACAGTGGAATTGATATGCGCCTCAACTAGCTTAGGCGCCCATTTGAAGTGATTCCTTTAACACTTCTCTGTCAATCTCAACTGCAAGGATGATCTCCTAATCCAATTTTGATCCTCTGGAGATGCAAATAGCTTTACATTTCACTAGGTTCCATCAATGATGATCATCAACCAAAGCACATTTCAAAGGTGAGATAGGCAAGTGAGGCACCAAACTAGTCCTTAAGACTTATCTCCTTCTATCAAGTCAATTTCAACTATGTGAGAGAGTTCTATTCTAGGCGCAAAATGGAAATGTTTCATCAATTGGTGCATCTTACAAAGCTCCCAATTCTAGGCGCCAGAGCCAAAGAGTTTTTCCCAACACATGCACCTGGGCTAGGAATTCACGTAAGAGACATCACTTAGCTTTAAAACTTTCAATCTATAGCCATCTGGGCTAGGCGCTCCAATGGAGGATCCTTGAACTCATGCATTGGCGCCTTCTAGTTCTAGGCACCCATTTTGGATGATTCATCCTGATACTAGCGCCCAAAATGACTAGACTCTCTTCATTATCCAATTCACTTAGAAGACTCAAGTTGGAGACTTAGTTGTCTATCCATGTTCTCCGGAAGATTCATTGTACCTCTATGCACTATCTCCTTCAAGGCGCACATTTAGCTCCAAAACGCAAATTTCCATCATCAACCCATCAAGGTGCATCATCTTCCCTTTGTATCCCCTTCAAGGCGCAGACATTCACTTCTTCACACTCAAACTCACTCTCTGGCGCCAGAATAGGTGTATAACTTCAAATAAGGCGCTAATCTTAGGTTTCTAAGTACTTAGTTTGATCTTAAGGCTATCCTTCCTCTAAGCACTCTCTTCAACTCCCTCACTGAAGGCCCTCTATAAGTTTGGGCGCATTTCATCCCAAGGCGCTTCAACATCATCCAAGGCGCAAATTCACTCTCCAAGACAAGGTGCAAAAAACCCTATCCTAAGGCGCTCAAATCTTGCTTCTAGACCTAGGCGCACAAACATGAGATTAAGGATCATTCTGGCCACCATCACTTCCCTAAAGGTGCAAAATTGGTGTAGATACATTCCATTTATTAAGGATCATTCTGGCGCCCAAATCTTGTCAAAGCAAAGGATCAATAGGTTCTCTCTAAGGCGCACTCCAGGGTTTGATCTTGCAAGACTTCTCACGTCAAAATTTTAACCAAGACACTCAAGGCACTAGTCTTTATCATCTAACCCTACAGTGCACTTACTCATTATGATATACTCCTCAACTTTGTATTCAACCTTGCCCAAGGCGCATATTCACTATAAGGCATTCTCACGTTGTCAAGGCTCAGAGGGCTTCAACTTGCTAAAGGGTAGAGGTCTAGGCGCATATCTGACTTGAAGCTCAAGGCGCTCCAACCCTCTTGCTCTAGAATTCATTCTAGGCACTAAGTGACTTCTCCAATTCCTTGAAAACATTTGAAGTGTTTTACCTTCTCAAGGTGCTCCTTCGAACTTGACTCCAAGGTGTTATAATCTCAAAGGTGCTGACATCATCTCAACCAAAGGCGCTCAATGATTCATCCCATATCTAGGTGCTAAAACACTTAATCAACCAAGTCATTCAAGGCGCCATTCAGTAAACTCATCTTCCATGATATTCCTATCAAGGCGCATATCACTTCTCTCATGGGCTTTAGGCGCTCAGTTGAGTGTTTCAATACTATTTAGGTGCCAAATTCATTTTAATGCACCAAACACAAAGAGCTTTCAAACACTGGACGCTCACAAAGAGTCTTCCAACCTTGGGCGCTAAATTAGGTCTTTGCAACTATCCAAGGCGCATATCTTCGTTTGAACGACTTATGGTGCCAAGACAACTTCTCATTAGGGCGCTCAAAACACTTGTGTTTACATTTGAAGTGCTTTACCTTCTTAAGGTGCTCCAGACTAACCTGACTCCAAAGCGCTCCATCATCATCCTTAAGGCGCTAAAAACATCATCTCCACTCTAGGCAAAAACATCATCCAACTCCTTAAGGCACTTCACTGTGAAAGTCTGAAGGCGCTCTACCTAGACCTTTCCCCTAGGTGCCAGAACTCCTAAGCACTCACCAGATAACTCTCTTCTTCAAGGCGCAAATCTTCCTATACTATGATTGCCTCTGAAACGCCGATTAACGTGATGTGAGGGTGCAAAGGCTACTCCAATCCTCAGTGAGCGCCTAGTTTAAACAAGGAGAAATAAAGCATTCAAAACTATCCAAACGATCATCCCCTTCCTAATGTCTTCACTGCTCCAGAAAACCTTGGCCAAAATGACACATAACAACTCCTATGAGCGCCCTTATGCCCTAGGATCATCTAGTTTGTGCGTCTTGTAATGCGTAGTTCATGTAAGTTTGGAATGAGCGCCTTGAATAAGTGTAAACTAGCCTAGAGAAGGGTATGTGCGCCTTGAGCATTCCAGAGATAACTGTGCGCCTAGAACAATATGAGTGCTCATGATGATGATTAACGCCCTGATGAGACTATGAGCGCCTTGTTCAGGAGATACCTTGTTTGATCATAAAATGCACCTTGAGTCTTGAAGGTTTTGAGCGCCTAGGTGATTTGGATGTTGGGATGTTGGTATGCGCCCAAGATTGAGGTAAGTGAGCGCTTGTAATGGAGGAGAGCAATGAGATGAGGTTTAGCGCCTCCAAGTAAGGTCAGAGGTGAGGTTAGAGGTGAAATGCGCCTTTGGACCATTCTGGCGCCTTGGATGAAGAACCTATATCTTGAGCCCAAGAGGTAAAATTTGCGCCTTAGTGGATTTGGAGAGTTACAGAGATTAGAGAAAAGTGCCTTCAAGACAGAGTTGTTCAAGGCGCATGTGTGATTTGGTCAAAAACAGGCGCCTAGAGTGAATAGGCTTTCATCCTGACTTAATACACTGCCTCCTTCTGACGATTTTTGGGGCAGCAGAAAACCTTTCACCACGGGCAAATGCCTCAGAGCTATAAAAAACCGAGAGAGGTTATTGTAGAGGCACTCTACGTGATCTCGTTGCCTCAGACGGAATGTTTCTAAGTGACACGGTTTTCGAGTAACATCTCGTCAAAGATTGCTGCCTTTTTGCACTTTGGACTCTTCAAGGATATCGTCGGTACAATGTAGCTCCGACTGTTTCGACATGTTTGGGTGAGAAATAGGACCATGCCTAGCATAAATGTACCCATTCGGACGCGTTGGAACAGTCAGTTTGGTCGCATCAGGAGCAGGACGAAAGTTACACCCCTTTGCAACTTTACACTGCCTCCTTCTGACGATTTTTGGGGCAACAGAAAACCTTTCACCACGGGCAAATGCCTCAGAGCTATAAAAAACCGAGAGAGGTTATTGTAGAGGCACTCTACGTGATCCCGTTGCCTTAGACGGAATGTTTCTAAGTGACACGATTTTCGAGTAACATCTCGTCAAAGATTGCTGCCTTTTTGCACTTTGGACTCTTCAGGGATATCGTCGGTACAATGTAGCTCTGACTGTTTCGACATGTTTGGGTGAGAAATAGGACCATGCCTAGCATAAATGTACCCATTCGGACGCATTGGAACAGTCAGTTTGGTCGCATCAGGAGCAGGACGAAAGTTACACCCCTTTGCAACTTTACACTGCCTCCTTCTGACGATTTTTGGGGCAGCAGAAAACCTTTCACCACGGGCAAATGCCTTAGAGCTATAAAAAACCGAGAGAGGTTATTGTAGAGGCACTCTACGTGATCCCGTTGCCTCAGACGGAATGTTTCTAAGTGACACGATTTTTGAGTAACATCTCGTCAAAGATTGCTGCCTTTTTGCACTTTGGACTCTTCAGGGATATCGTCGGTACAATGTAGCTCCGACTGTTTCGACATGTTTGGGTGAGAAATAGGACCATGCCTAGCATAAATGTACCCATTCGAACGCGTTGGAACAGTCAGTTTGGTCGCATCAGGAGCAGGACGAAAGTTACACCCCTTTGCAACTTTACACTGCCTCCTTCTGACGATTTTTAGGGCAACAGAAAACCTTTCACCACGGGCAAATGCCTCAGAGCTATAAAAAACCGAGAGAGGTTATTGTAGAGGCACTCTACGTGATCCCGTTGCCTCAGACGGAATGTTTCTAAGTGACACGATTTTCGAGTAACATCTCGTCAAAGATTGCTGCCTTTTTGCACTTTGGACTCTTCAGGGATATCGTCGGTACAATGTAGCTCCGACTGTTTCGACATGTTTGGGTGAGAAATAGGACCATGCCTAGCATAAATGTACCCATTCGGACGCGTTGGAACAGTCAGTTTGGTCGCATCAGGAGCAGGACGAAAGTTACACCCCTTTGCAACTTTACACTGCCTCCTTCTGACGATTTTTGGGGCAGCAGAAAACCTTTCACCACGGGCAAATACCTCAGAGCTATAAAAAACCGAGAGAGGTTATTGTAGAGGCACTCTACGTGATCCCGTTGCCTCAGACGGAATGTTTCTAAGTGACACGGTTTTTGAGTAACATCTCGTCAAAGATTGCTGCCTTTTTGCACTTTGGACTCTTCAGGGATATCGTCGGTACAATGTAGCTCCGACTGTTTCGACATGTTTGGGTGAGAAATAGGACCATGCCTAGCATAAATGTACCCATTCGAACGCGTTGGAACAGTCAGTTTGGTCGCATCAGGAGCAGGACGAAAGTTACACCCCTTTGCAACTTTACACTGCCTCCTTCTGACGATTTTTAGGGCAACAAAAAACCTTTCACGACGGGCAAATGCCTCAGAGCTATAAAAAACCGAGAGAGGTTATTGTAGAGGCACTCTACGTGATCCCGTTGCCTCAGACGGAATGTTTCTAAGTGACACGATTTTCGAGTAACATCTCGTCAAAGATTGCTGCCTTTTTGCACTTTGGACTCTTCAGGGATATCGTCGGTACAATGTAGCTCCGACTGTTTCGACATGTTTGGGTGAGAAATAGGACCATGCCTAGCATAAATGTACCCATTTGGACGCGTTGGAACAGTCAGTTTGGTCGCATCAGGAGCAGGACGAAAGTTACACCCCTTTGCAACTTTACACTGCCTCCTTCTGACGATTTTTGGGGCAGCAGAAAACCTTTCACCACGGGCAAATGCCTCAGAGCTATAAAAAACCGAGAGAGGTTATTGTAGAGGCACTCTACGTGATCTCGTTGCCTCAGACGGAATGTTTCTAAGTGACACGGTTTTTGAGTAACATCTCGTCAAAGATTGCTGCCTTTTTGCACTTTGGACTCTTCAGGGATATCGTCGGTACAATGTAGCTCCGACTGTTTCGACATGTTTGGGTGAGAAATAGGACCATGCCTAGCATAAATGTACCCATTCGAACGCGTTGGAACAGTCAGTTTGGTCGCATCAGGAGCAGGACGAAAGTTACACCCCTTTGCAACTTTACACTGCCTCCTTCTGACGATTTTTAGGGCAACAGAAAACCTTTCACCACGGGCAAATGCCTCAGAGCTATAAAAAACCGAGAGAGGTTATTGTAGAGGCACTCTACGTGATCCCGTTGCCTCAGACGGAATGTTTCTAAGTGACACGATTTTTGAGTAACATCTCGTCAAAGATTGCTACCTTTTTGCACTTTGGACTCTTCAGGTATATCGTCGGTACAATGTAGCTCCGACTGTTTCGACATGTTTGGGTGAGAAATAGGACCATGCCTAGCATAAATGTACCCATTCGGACGCGTTGGAACAGTCAGTTTGGTCGCATCAGGAGCAGGACGAAAGTTACACCCCTTTGCAACTTTACACTGCCTCCTTCTGACGATTTTTGGGGCAACAGAAAACCTTTCACCACGGGCAAATGCCTCAAAGCTATAAAAAACCGAGAGAGGTTATTGTAGAGGCACTCTACGTGATCCCGTTGCCTTAGACGGAATGTTTCTAAGTGACACGATTTTCGAGTAACATCTCGTCAAAGATTGCTGCCTTTTTGCACTTTGGACTCTTCAGGGATATCGTCGGTACAATGTAGCTCCGACTGTTTCGACATGTTTGGGTGAGAAATAGGACCATGCCTAGCATAAATGTACCCATTCGGACGCGTTGGAACAGTCAGTTTGGTCGCATCAGGAGCAGGACGAAAGTTACACCCCTTTGCAACTTTACACTGCCTCCTTCTGACGATTTTTGGGGCAACAGAAAACCTTTCACCACGGGCAAATGCCTCAGAGCTATAAAAAACCGAGAGAGGTTATTGTAGAGGCACTCTACGTGATCCCGTTGCCTCAGACGGAATGTTTCTAAGTGACACGATTTTCGAGTAACATCTCGTCAAAGATTGCTGCCTTTTTGCACTTTGGACTCTTCAGGGATATCGTCGGTACAATGTAGCTCCGACTGTTTCGACATGTTTGGGTGAGAAATAGGACCATGCCTAGCATAAATGTACCCATTCGGACGCGTTGGAACAGTCAGTTTGGTTGCATCAGGAGCAGGACGAAAGTTACACCCCTTTGCAACTTTACACTGCCTCCTTCTGACGATTTTTAGGGCAACAGAAAACCTTTCACCACGGGCAAATGCCTCAGAGCTATAAAAAACCGAGAGAGGTTATTGTAGAGGCACTCTACGTGATCCCGTTGCCTCAGACGGAATGTTTCTAAGTGACACGATTTTCGAGTAACATCTCGTCAAAGATTGCTGCCTTTTTGCACTTTGGACTCTTCAGGGATATCGTCGGTACAATGTAGCTCCGACTGTTTCGACATGTTTGGGTGAGAAATAGGACCATGCCTAGCATAAATGTACCCATTCGGACGCGTTGGAACAGTCAGTTTGGTCGCATCAGGAGCAGGACGAAAGTTACACCCCTTTGCAACTTTACACTGCCTCCTTCTGACGATTTTTGGGGCAACAGAAAACCTTTCACCACGGGCAAATGCCTCAGAGCTATAAAAAACCGAGAGAGGTTATTGTAGAGGCACTCTACGTGATCCCGTTGCCTCAGACGGAATGTTTCTAAGTGACACGATTTTCGAGTAACATCTCGTCAAAGATTGCTGCCTTTTTGCACTTTGGACTCTTCAGGGATATCGTCGGTACAATGTAGCTCCGACTGTTTCGACATGTTTGGGTGAGAAATAGGACCATGCCTAGCATAAATGTACCCATTCGGACGCGTTGGAACAGTCAGTTTGGTCGCATCAGGAGCAGGACGAAAGTTACACCCCTTTGCAACTTTACACTGCCTCCTTCTGACGATTTTTGGGGCAACAGAAAACCTTTCACCACGGGCAAATGCCTCAGAGCTATAAAAAACCGAGAGAGGTTATTGTAGAGGCACTCTACGTGATCCCGTTGCCTCAGACGGAATGTTTCTAAGTGACACGATTTTCGAGTAACATCTCGTCAAAGATTGCTGCCTTTTTGCACTTTGGACTCTTCAGGGATATCGTCGGTACAATGTAGCTCCGACTGTTTCGACATGTTTGGGTGAGAAATAGGACCATGCCTAGCATAAATGTACCCATTCGGACGCGTTGGAACAGTCAGTTTGGTCGCATCAGGAGCAGGACGAAAGTTACACCCCTTTGCAACTTTACACTGCCTCCTTCTGACGATTTTTGGGGCAACAGAAAACCTTTCACGACGGGCAAATGCCTCAGAGCTATAAAAAACTGAGAGAGGTTATTGTAGAGGCACTCTACGTGATCCCGTTGCCTCAGACGGAATGTTTCTAAGTGACATGATTTTCGAGTAACATCTCGTCAAAGATTGCTGCCTTTTTGCACTTTGGACTCTTCAGGGATATCGTCGGTACAATGTAGCTCCGACTGTTTCGACATGTCTGGGTGAGAAATAGGACCATGCCTAGCATAAATGTACCCATTCGGATGCGTTGGAACAGTCAGTTTGGTCGTATCACGAGCAAGACACCAAAAATGCAAAGGTTGCTTTGTGCAACTTGACAACATTGACACTTTTTTGCAACATGACTCAAAGACTCAAACTGACCCCAAATGACTCAAAGTGACTTAAAATCACCTTGATTATAGAGGTCAAGGCGCTCCTTATCATTCATTCATTATGAGCGCCTTGGGAGAATGGTATATAGGTCATCATCATGATTGGGCGCCCTGGATCCAGAGTGTTGGAGAGATCATCAAATGGTGTCTAGTAGGGTGAGTTATGAGTTTGGTCGCATCAGGAGCAGGACACCAAAAATGCATAACATGATGATGGAAAAATGTGTACATATGTGTAAAAATGCAGGAGGAAATAAAAAAAGACAAACCTTACAAATTAATGTGCATACTTACAACTCAATGTAACATAACTTTACAAAATCAATGTGAATACTTACAAATTAATCCAATGAACCATCTGGATCTGCTCTACTCTTTATTGTGTCAAGTATTGCTTCATGGTCAGACTCACGCACCTTCCACAATATTTTGTTCAAAGGTCTACCCCGATACTTTATCAAATGAACATTGGATGCCACGACAAGGTTCGAGTAATGAAGAATCTTTCGATGCATGTCAAAGTCCTGAAATAGCCAAATATTAACACTCTTATGTGGGTACCTTCTAAGCCATGTTCCAGTAATAACCACTGATCCTGTAGGGTATTCGATGTTTTCTCCATCTGTAACAGGGGCCTCCAATTTCTTTTTGGCCTCAACACAACGGCATAAGTAATAATCTGTTCCCTCTTCATTATCTTCATCTGCAATAACTGCATATACGTGTCCTACATTGATATGTGTAGCAAATTAGATGAAATTAGTCAACATTACAAAAACACTACAAAGTAAGATGACATTACCTGGTTGAACTAGATGAAATTAGATGCATATATGTGCCCTATATTACCTGGTTGAACTAAATCTGATATGTGGTCAAAGTCAACTGACGATTCCATCTGTGTTAGTTCCAGTGCCGTCGGGGGTCGATACGTGTCAAGTGGGCTAAGATAACTTAACTGCCATTCGTCAACCCACTCCTTTGACTCGCACTCATCCCAGACTTGAATTGTACAGGAAGAACAAAAGCATGACATCTTTCGTGTATGGATACTCCATGAACCTGCAATTGAACTTCTGAAAGAGTGCATCTCATTTGATCCTGTCAGTGTACAACAATCCTCATATGGTGCAATGTTAGTATCATCTATCAACCAAAAAAATCTACGAACTAAAGACTTACCTTCATTACCTGGACCCATGGAAGCATTACACCACTCGACAATCGATTTTGCATCTGTCAACTTTGCATTGTCTTTATACTTTAACTCTTCTCGTGCTATGGCTCTTTTGATACATGCTCCTGCACCATCATGCTCCCCCTTTCCATGCCCGGCCTCACAAAAGTTCCACATATGTTGAATACCTGTAAAATTATGCCTCCTACTCAGCCAATAGAAATTCCGCGAGTTCTTGAATTGTGATGCACAATTATCCGACCATATGATATGCTGACTGAACGATATGCCCCTTCTAGCCAAATCATTATAGAACACCTGAAAGCAACCTTGCACGAACTCCGTAGAATGCGTGCGATCATCACTAATATAGAAATGATACTCCCTTATGATCTTTCTGTCATCCTCTGTACTATCATTCGCATGAATGAATGCGATGTGCACAAATATAGAAACCTGTGTGGAGTTGTAATATTGTGATTGCACCTCACGCTGTGGCTGTAGACTGTAGTTCTCTGCAAAGTCGACGACTGAAACAATGCTACCAACTGGAAATGTGTCCTTGCATAACTTGAATTGCAAGTCCAACCATCGAGCTCTATGGGCATGTCTTGCATACTCATACACTATGCTGTCACGAAATATAGGCATAAACTGATACACTGGAATCTTTTCAATAACTAATTCACACCTCTTTGCTTCTTTACCATCTTTTGTATTGTATGCCACTGTTTTATACTTGCCAAATTCTACTAGTTCATTTCCAACCGCATGTGTTATTTCCATATGTTCACATATTGGCAAATGTTGCAAGCCACCGCAACGATGACATGTGCCATCCAAGCATAATTTCTTGTAGAATATTTGACCTTCCTCTCTTTCACATAAAATTCTTGATATGAAATCTCTTGAAGATGTTGGTGGGGCACATATGGCACAACCCTGCAAATCATTGTTAGTATGCATATCTAAACATATAGACCTATAAGCATCAAAATGGTTAGAAAATTCAATATGTAATCTACAACAACAAGTAGTGCGTGTGTGATTTATCTTAACATAGAAAGGTTTTAGCATTTCAAAATATCTTTGACAAATTTTAATTTGAGGATACTTCTCTAGAAATTTACCATAAAACTGTGTTTGAGTCTCATCCAAAAAATGCTTTGGATGTGGCTCGCGGTTCTGACTACCAATTCTCCTTCTTACCACATCCCTTTGATTCGGAGATACCCTTGTGTAATTCTTCCAAAAGTCTTCAATTAGTGACCTCAATGCTTCAACAATTGGTTTATCTTTTCGTGGTAGTCTCCCCGAGAACGCCCATAATTCATTGGCATTAGTGTCCTCAATTCTTTGGCGTCTTCCAACGGCTCTTGATAAAGTTTTCCTATTAATTCTCAATTTTTGACTTGTCTTTCTAATAAGACGAGCTTTCCTCGTTTGACTACTTACTATAGTCGATGTAATCACACGCCGTGTTGCATTACTATCTTTTGTGCGTGAGGTGTTACCCACACTCTCATACGCACTCATTAGATTCTTGACAATAGATTTTTCACTTGAAGCCTCTGATGTTCTCAACCCAAGAATCTTCATGATAGACCTATACTTTATACTTCGCATCATTTCAACGAATAGTTGACATCTTGCAGTCTCATTTAACTTTTCAAAGAACAATCTCCAAATCTTATTAGCATATCTTCTACAAGTGCGTTTTGGAATCTTACCTTCCATTGGCTGCAAAATATTCTCATCAATATCAATCAAATACTTTGGCTTTCTATGCAAAATTCTAGGTGGTGTCAAGTTAGGTAAATTCATCTCAACATTAGGAATTTCATCAATATTTAAATGAGATGGGTTAGATGGCATACCTTCGATCGAAGATGGAATAGATGACATACCTTGAGGTTGAGGTGGGAACGATGGCGTACCTCCTTCATCACATGTGAGTGATGATGTACTCTCAACTTGAGATGTGGTAGATGGTGTCCCTACATGTTGTCTTGCGATAAAGGATGTGTCTCCAACTATGGTATTTAAATCTCTCGTACCACGAAGTTTTTGCATTCGTTCTCTTTGTGCCGCCAATACCATATCTCTTTGTGATGGTTGTGGTTCCTCTTCAATTGGTATGTCTTCATTTATCGTGTCCAATTTCCTCTTCTCACGAAGTTCCCTCATAGCCATTGCTTTCTTTGCATTCTTAGCTTCTATCTCTTCCTGTGTTGGTTTAATTCTTGATCGTTTCCTCGGCATGACGGAGAATTTGTCTGTAGCATGATAAAGAGACCAATATTAGTTCCTAAGAAACGAATACATGATAATAGTGGGATTGTATTTTTTTTATGTTGTAAGGATTTATTCTTGTATAGTTTGACATCATGGTATGAACTAAGGTTTGTTTATTACACATAATTATTAAAGAGCCCAAGTGTAGAAAATATACATGGCATCATGTGAGATTGTAGGTTGCTTTCTTGATTGAAAATGTGTCTATTTTAAACATGTATGATAATGCATGATAAAGTAATTCAATCCGAAATAAGGAAAATGTAAAGAACATGCATGTAAAGACTTGACATACCTAAAAAATGAAGATTTGAATGGAGAGAGTACCCAATTATGTAGTGTTTTTATCTTCTTGCATCAAACTCCTCAACAATTTGAGTTTTTCACCACTTGCTTCCTTTTCAATGTTAAATTCTTAAAATTGAATCAAAATTAACATTGCAATACTACAAAAATTGAAACTTGTATAGATATATATCAAATTTGGTTTGAAAACTATGTTATTTCCTCCTTCTCAAGTTGGCAAAGCAGAAAAGGTGGTGGAAAGATCATGCAAAGGTGGTACAATGTGTCAAATGTGCATGTGAACTTCCCAATAGCATGAAAGCACTTCTTTTTTGTCGGAGCACGCGCAGAATCAGTAAGAAAACAGAGCATGTGGGCCTGGATCACGGGGGTAACCACTTTTTTACCGTTTTAGTAGAATTACAAAACGCGAGCGCGTTATAACGCGCTCGCGTTATAACGCGCTCGCGCTATAACGCGCTCGCGTTTTGTCCTCCTATAGATCTCTAAACCCTAAACCCTCAACTCTGATCCCTTGACCCTCAACCCTCAATGTCAAATCCTAATCCCTCAACCTCAACCTTGTCCCTAAACCCTAATCCCTTCAACCTCAACCCTATCCCTAAACCCTTGACCCTCGAACCTCAGCCCTCAACGTCAAACCGTAATCCCTTGATGCAGAGCGAAACAAGTTGAACATTAACACAGGTGAAAAAATCCTTGAAAGTCCACAAAATAACCTTTACAGTGTATATCGGCAAGACAATTTAAATGTCACACCGAAATGTACCTCAACCCTCAACATCAAACCCTCGAACCTTAAACCCTTAACATCAAACCCTAATCCCTCAACCCTTAACTCTAATCCCTCGACCTTCAACCCTGATCCTAAACCCTAAACCCTCAATGCCAAATTCTAATCCCTCAACCCTTCACTCTAATCCCTCAACCCTAAACCCTATCCCTAAACCCTCAACACTATACCTTAAACCCTAATCCCTCAACCCTAACCCTAAACCTTGTCCCTAAACCCTAATCCCTTCAACCTCAACCCTATCCCTAAACCCTTGACCCTCGAACCTCAGCCCTCGACGTCAAACCCTAATCCCTCAACCCTCAACCCTCAACGTCAAACCCTAATCCCTCAACCCTAAACCCTATCCCTAAACCCTCAACACTATACCTTAAACCCTAAACCCTCAACGCCAAATTCTAATCCCTCAACCCTTCACTCTAATCCCTCAACCCTAAACCCTATCCCTAAACCCTCAACACTATACCTTAAACCCTAATCCCTCAACCCTAACCCTAAACCTTGTCCCTAAACCCTAATCCCTTCAACCTCAACCCTATCCCTAAACCCTTGACCCTCGAACCTCAGCCCTCGACGTCAAACCCTAATCCCTCAACCCTTAACTCTGATCCCTCATCTCTCAACCCTAACCCTAAACCCTCAACCCTCAACATCAAACCCTAATCCCTCAACCCTCAACCCTAATCTATCATCCGTCATCCCTCCACACTCTACTTTAACCCTAATTCCTCGACCCTCAACCCTATCCCTAAACCCTTGACCCTCGAACCTCAACCCTCAACCCTCAACGTCAAACCCTAATCCCTCAACCCTAAACCCTATCCCTAAACCCTCAACACTATACCTTAAACCCTAAACCCTCAACGCCAAATTCTAATCCCTCAACCCTTCACTCTAATCCCTCAACCCTAAACCCTATCCCTAAACCCTCAACACTATATCTTAAACCCTAATCCCTCAACCCTAACCCTAAACCTTGTCCCTAAACCCTAATCCCTTCAACCTCAACCCTATCCCTAAACCCTTGACCCTCGAACCTCAGCCCTCGACGTCAAACCCTAATCCCTCAACCCTTAACTCTGATCCCTCATCTCTCAACCCTAACCCTAAACCCTCAACCCTCAACATCAAACCCTAATCCCTCAACCCTCAACCCTAATCTATCATCTGTCATCCCTCCACACTCTACTTTAACCCTAATTCCTCGACCCTCAACCCTATCCCTAAACCCTTGACCCTCGAACCTCAACCCTCAACCCTCAACGTCAAACCCTAATCCCTCAACCCTTAACTCTAATCCCTCGACCTTCAACCCTGATCCTAAACCCTAAACCCTCAACGCCAAATTCTAATCCCTCAACCCTTCACTCTAATCCCTCAACCCTAAACCCTATCCCTAAACCCTCAACACTATACCTTAAACCCTAATCCCTCAACCCTAACCCTAAACCTTGTCCCTAAACCCTAATCCCTTCAACCTCAACCCTATCCCTAAACCCTTGACCCTCGAACCTCAGCCCTCGACGTCAAACCCTAATCCCTCAACCCTTAACTCTGATCCCTCATCTCTCAACCCTAACCCTAAACCCTCAACCCTCAACATCAAACCCTAATCCCTCAACCCTCAACCCTAATCTATCATCCGTCATCCCTCCACACTCTACTTTAACCCTAATTCCTCGACCCTCAACCCTATCCCTAAACCCTTGACCCTCGAACCTCAACCCTCAACCCTCAACATCAAACCCTAATCCCTCAACCCTTAACTCTAATCCCTCGACCTTCAACCCTGATCCTAAACCCTAAACCCTCAACGCCAAATTCTAATCCCTCAACCCTTCACTCTAATCCCTCAACCCTAAACCCTATCCCTAAACCCTCAACACTATACCTTAAACCCTAATCCCTCAACCCTAACCCTAAACCTTGTCCCTAAACCCTAATCCCTTCAACCTCAACCCTATCCCTAAACCCTTGACCCTCGAACCTCAGCCCTCGACGTCAAACCCTAATCCCTCAACCCTTAACTCTGATCCCTCATCTCTCAACCCTAACCCTAAACCCTCAACCCTCAACATCAAACCCTAATCCCTCAACCCTCAACCCTAATCTATCATCCGTCATCCCTCCACACTCTACTTTAACCCTAATTCCTCGACCCTCAACCCTATCCCTAAACCCTTGACCCTCGAACCTCAACCCTCAACCCTCAACGTCAAACCCTAATCCCTCAACCCTAAACCCTATCCCTAAACCCTCAACACTATACCTTAAACCCTAAACCCTCAACGCCAAATTCTAATCCCTCAACCCTTCACTCTAATCCCTCAACCCTAAACCCTATCCCTAAACCCTCAACACTATACCTTAAACCCTAATCCCTCAACCCTAACCCTAAACCTTGTCCCTAAACCCTAATCCCTTCAACCTCAACCCTATCCCTAAACCCTTGACCCTCGAACCTCAGCCCTCGACGTCAAACCCTAATCCCTCAACCCTTAACTCTGATCCCTCATCTCTCAACCCTAACCCTAAACCCTCAACCCTCAACATCAAACCCTAATCTCTCAACCCTCAACCCTAATCTATCATCCGTCATCCCTCCACACTCTACTTTAACCCTAATTCCTCGACCCTCAACCCTATCCCTAAACCCTTGACCCTCGAACCTCAACCCTCAACCCTCAACATCAAACCCTAATCCCTCAACCCTTAACTCTAATCCCTCGACCTTCAACCCTGATGCTAAACCCTAAACCCTCAACGCCAAATTCTAATCCCTCAACCCTTCACTCTAATCCCTCAACCCTACCCTATCCCTAAACCCTCAACACTATACCTTAAACCCTAATCCCTCAACCCTAACCCTAAACCTTGTCCCTAAACCCTAGTCCCTTCAACCTCAACCCTATCCCTAAACCCTTGACCCTCGAACCTCAGCCCTCGACGTCAAACCCTAATCCCTCAACCCTTAACTCTGATCCCTCATCTCTCAACCCTAACCCTAAACCCTCAACCCTCAACATCAAACCCTAATCCCTCAACCCTCAACCCTAATCTATCATCCGTCATCCCTCCACACTCTACTTTAACCCTAATTCCTCGACCCTCAACCCTATCCCTAAACCCTTGACCCTCGAACCTCAACCCTCAACCCTCAACGTCAAATCCTAATCCCTCAACCCTAAACCCTATCCCTAAACCCTCAACACTATACCTTAAACCCTAATCCCTCATCCCTCAACCCTAAACCTTATCCCTAAACCCTAATCCCTCAACCCTCAACCCTAATCTGTCATCCCCCAACTCTAATCCTTCATCCCTAAACCCTAAATGCTATCCCTATTCCTACACCCTCAACAGAATCGATACTATACCTTAAACCCTAATCCCTTATCCATAAACCCTCCAACCCTATCCCTAATCCTTATACCATCCACACTCTACTTTAACCCTAATTCCTCGACCCTCAACCCTATCCCTAAACCCTTGACCCTCGAACCTCAACCCTCAACCCTCAACGTCAAACCCTAATCCCTCAACCCTTAACTCTGATCCCTCGACCCTCAACACTATACCTTAAACCCTAATCCATATCCCTCAACCCTCAACCCTTAAAACTTAAACCCTATCCCTACACCCTCAACACTTGACACTATATCTTAAGCCTTAAACCCTAATCCCTAAAGCCTCAACCCTCAATCCTTAAACCTTAAACCCTAAACCCTATCCCTAATCCCTCTACCCTCAACACTCTAACCCTAACCTCGACATTAAATGCTAATCCGTCAACCCTAAACCCTAATCCTAAACCCTCAACCCTAAACCTTATCCCTAAACCCTAATCCCTCAACCCTCAACCCTAATCCATCATCCCTCAACTATAATCCCTCATCCCTAATCCCTAAATGCTATCCCTATTCCTAAACTCTCAACAGACTTGATACTATACCTTAAACCCTAATCCCTTATCCCTAAACCCTCCAACCCTATCCCTAATCCTTACACCCTCCACACTCTACTTTAACCCTAATCCCTCGACCCTAAACCCTATCCCTAAACCCTTGACCCTTGAACCTCAACCCTCAACCCTTAATGTCAAACCCTAATCCCTCAACCCTTAACTTTGATCCCTCGACCCTCAACCGTAATCTGTCATCCCTCATCCCTAAACCTTAAACGCTATCCCTATTCCTAGACCCTCAACGGGCTCGATACTATACCTTAAACGCTAATCCCTTATCCGTAAACCTTTCAACTCTATCCTTTATGCCTTAACCCTCATGATGAATAGCCTTGAGTGTAAAAAAATTTGAGTGGGACATAACGCGAGCGCGTTATAACGCGCTCGCGTTATGTCGAACATGGGAAAAGACAGGCTTGCGGGGAAAATGTAAGGCAATAAACAACGCGAGCGCGTTATAACGCGAGCGCGTTATAACGCGAGCGCGTTATTTCTTGCTTTGGGAATCCCAAGCCTTGGGCTTGGGATTTGCTTTGGATTTCCAACCCAAAGGCTTGGAGTGCCTTATGAACAGTCACAGACGTGTTTTTCTGTATTCTTCAAAATTTCACATAATTTCGTTCGTGCTAACCCTCAGATTTGCACGTGTTTCAAGGTTGAACAAATCAAACACATGGGTAATGTTAGGCTTTCTCTTAGCTATTTGACGATGTGATTTTTTTCACATTTTAACAATGTTAAGCCTTTCATCTTTAATTTCTTTTGTTTGTGTGTCCGTTTTTATGCAAAAACCACTGTTTGGTCTTTTTTTCATTGTAAAATAACTATTCATTCAAATTTCAAAAAAATTACATATTTAGAAACTAGACTCCATTCTACAAATATTAAAAAAATAAAAAAATGATTTTCAATTAGTTTTCAAAATTTATAGGGGTAGCACGGCCAAAATTCTGTTTTTTAGGATGTGTCCACTTTAAAAATTAGTAAAAAATCAAATATTCATCAAAAAATTATCAGAAAAATCGGGCATAAACTACATGCTATTAGCTAATTTCTCACCGAAGCGATTTTAAAAATACCAAAAAAAAGTTGACCTTTTGAGGGAGCCACAAAACATGCTATGTTATGTTTTTTTGACAGAAACAACACCAATTTCTGTGGCTCCCTCTTTTGAACCCCTTAATCTATGCCATTTTCAAAACAAAATAGTAGTTTAGAAAGTAGACTCGGAGCACTACGAACATTGTTTTGGTTGCATCTCTAAATTTTGAGTGTAACTATGCTCAATTTCTCATCCAAGGCCAGTATTTCCTGATTTCAGAAAAAAAGTGGCCACTTAAGACCCCTTTTTGGCCCCCCATCTTCTTGCACTTACCCAGAAATTTAATAGTGAAGGGAGGAGAGTTTAATTAACTCTTCTTGTAAAGAAAAAACAAAAAAGATAAATAATAAAAATATAAGATATCTCAAGGGAACAATTAGAAATAAAAAATCCTAACAAAAGAATTAAATACAATGGGAATGCTTTTCCCAATAGCAAGAATTAATTCCCCAAAGTAAAAGTTAATCAACAAGGTAATAAAATCACAAAATGTCAATCACCATTTAAAATAAAACCAAAAATTAAAAGAGCACAAGAAAATGAAATAAGAGCAAGTAAAATAGAGGGTTTAAAATAAATAAAAAAACAATTACCCTCCCACACTCCTCTCAAGTTAAAATATTGTTTTCTAAATAGGAAATGCCCTAATTCAATTTAAAAAAAGTTTTTGTAATGGAAGCCCTAATTGTTTTCATTTCCATTGTCTTCTCTTTATCCTTCTTTTGTTGCCCTAATTTCCTAATCTCCTCCTTCTTGTTTTCTTTTGTTTTGTTTTGTTCTCCCACATGTTTTGTAGGTTTAGGGTTTGAGCAATAGGTGGAGACCATGGAGGAAACCTTCCACTACCTCTCATGAAGGTAAATCCAATAGAGATATTATCTATTTATTCCTTTTAAAATTTACATAGAAGAGTGATGTATACAGCTAGCATTCTAATTAACTTTCATGTTGTAGGGTTAAGGCAGAATGGAGGGTAGTATAGTGCTGCCGCCATAGCCACAAATGAGAATCATGATAAAGATGGAGGGAAGGCTGAAATGGGAGTGGAGTTCAGCGTGGACGGTGCGGAGGGGATCAGTGGTGCAGGAGCACCTTCACAAATTGATGTTTCCATAGGAGTTTGATTGAAATTTGATGATGTAACAATGTAATGAGATAATTTAAGTCATTTTTCTTTAATTAAAGTCACTAAGAGAGGTCTAAGTTCAAATTTGTGTAAATGATGCAAAATTGTAAAGTTGCAAATGATGCAAACTTGGAATATGAAAGGTCATTTTGGTTCTAGGTGTTGATTAGCAGTTAGAAATTAGTTGGAATGTGAGGAGTCATGATGTAATACCTTTAAAAGTCCTTGTATCCATTTGTGAAGGTGGAGGGGAGAAGGTTGGAGAATGTGGGTTGTTACATTTTGATGTGATATCAATAAAAGATACCCTTGTTTTTTCATTTCTGAATGTTAAACTTTTGTTTCAGAGATTGGTACAGATTTGTATAGATTTTATATGAATAGAATGTGGTATGGATGGAAAGAGTATTAAGTCTATTTTCCATTTCTTTTTGTTGCATCAAATTTCATTAAGATTTGAATAAGTTATGGCATTTTTATTGAGGGTAGGTCTGTAGAGTTTAATTTTCTGAAAATGTAGTCTGAAAATATGGATGGTACAGCTTGGTACAACCTCATATTGATGCATATAATAGATGGATGGAAAGATATGTGTTTCTAATTTATAATTATTTTGGTTTGGTATAATTTAATTAAGTATTGTGAGAGATATTGTAATTTTGGTGAGGGCAGGTCTGAACACTGCCTAGGGTTTGTAGTTTTGGGAAAAAATCATAACCTTCTCCCCTACCACTGGATCTTCATGAAAATTGGAGGAAAAATATGTATTAATGTTCTCTTCAACCTGACCAAAGCAATTGGATTAGTTCTTTGATTTGTTAATTTTATTGAGGATAGTTTTGGTCCTCCCTGCTCTGCATCATATTGGTATCAGAGCTGGCGAAAGATTTGGGTGTTGTATTTGTTCCTGTCACTGAGAAGGCAGGTGAAGAACTGAAGGATAGATTGTGTTGGTGACCATTATTTTGTTTTCTAAGTTGTTTGGTTGCAGGTGCTTGGTCCATCTAGCTATAGAAGGATGTTTTCTGAGGTTGTGTGTGTGGGCAGACAAGATGAGGTCTATCATGACCATTCTCTAATGGAGATTAGGCTGGATAAGGGTGCAGAGAGAAACCACTGAGGAGAGAGTGGTAGGTGCATCACCAGGATCTGTTGTTGGGTGAGATGGATGGTTTGGTGAGTTGATGTTGTGAAGCAGTAGAGAGATGGATACCTGACTGAAGAAGCACTTGATGTTGCAGCCTGAAGAGTACTCCACTGATAGGAGTAGAAGGAGCCTGAGGATGCTCTATGAAGATGGTAGTTTGATTTGTTGGTTGGTTGGTCACCATTCCTATTAATTTGAAGATTGGAAGACTGAAGCTGAAGAAGATGAAGAGACAGACAGAGATGTAGGAAAAGATAGTTTTGTTTTGCAGATACATTTCCAAGGGACTTGGAAATCTTTGTTGGTTGGTTGTATAGTGTAGGAGCACCTTCACAAATTGATGTTTCCATAGGAGTTTGATTGAAATTTGATGATGTAACAATGTAATGAGATAATTTAAGTCATTTTTCTTTTATTAAAGTCAATAAGAGAGGTCTAAGTTCAAATTTGTGTAAATGATGCAAAATTGTAAAGTTACAAATGATGCAAACTTGGAATATGAAAGGTCATTTTGGTTCTAGGCATTGATAGGCAGTTAGAAATTAGTTGGAATGTGAGGAGTCATGATGTAATACCTTTAAAAGGCCTTGTATCCATTTGTGAAGGTGGAGGTGAGAAGGTTGGAGAATGTGGGTTGTTATATTTTGATGTGATATCAATAAAAGATACCCTTGTTTCTACATTTCTGAATGTTAAACTTCTGTTTCAGAGATTGGTACAGATTTGTATGGATTTTATATGAACAAAATGTGGTATGGATAGAAATATTATTGAGTCTAATTTCCATTTCTTTTTGTTGCATCAAATTTCATTAAGATTTGAATAAGTTATGGCATTTTTATTGAGGGTAGGTCTGCAGAGTTTAATTTTCTGAAAATGTAGTCTGAAAATATGCATGGTATAGCCTGGTACAGCCTCATATTGATGCATATAATAGATGGATGGAAAGATATTTGTTTCTAGTTTACAATTATTTTGTTTTGGTATAATTTAATTAAGTATTGTGAGAGATATTGTAATTTTGGTGAGGGCAGGTCTGAACACTGCCTAGGGTTTGCAGTTTTGGGAAAAAAATCATAACCTTCTCCCCTACCATTAGATCTTCATGAAAATTGGAGGAAAAATATGTATTAATGTTCTCTTCAACCTGACCAAAGCAATTGGATTAGTTCTTTGATTTGTTAATGTTATTGAGGATAGTTTTGGTCCTCCCTGCTCTGCATCAATCATTGCTAGCGGAGGTATCAGAAGTGGGCGGAGTGGTACTGAAAGGCCAAGTCATAGGTGTTGGCCAAGGAGGGAGGTTCAATGCTGAGGGGCCACGGGTAGTGTGGCACTGCAGAGTCTAAAGGTTGTTGGCGAGGGAGGTTAGGCCATAGGGAATGACAGAGAAAATGGTGTTTGGGCTGTTGGGTGGAGGTGTCACCCTTCCCCCCCACACCATTTACAATATCTAAGGAGGGGCTGTGGGCGCTTCCACCCACAGTCCCCTCCCCACTTCGTCTTTTTATTTTTAAAACTTTCTTCAATAGTTTTCTACAAAAAAAAATAGTCTGCCAAATCGATCTCTATATTTTATTTTAAAAAAAGATTTTAGTTTCAACTATATATATATATTTAAATATATAAGTGTATATGTATATACATATTATAATATATCCATTAAGAAAACAATATCAGTATTTATTTTTCTATCTCAGCATATACATAGTATTTTTAAAACGAAAAGAACAACCAACTATATTCATAGAATAATAAGACAACCAGTGGATATATATATATATATATATATGCATAAATATATATAGACCCATGGCACTCATTTTCTCAACAATATTCTAAAATAGAATATTAACATTCAAATTTAACTCTATAAATTCTTCTTTTGATGAATACTAATATTTCATTTCTGAATCAAAATAAATAGGTATCTGAGTATTAACCTCTCCTTTTTTTTTTAACATACACTAACAGAAATATATATTTCTTTTGAAATAGTCAAAATACACAGAATACATTATTTTATTTTATTTTAAAGTAGCAATAAGGTAGAAATTACATTTTAATCTAAATTTTGATTTCTTTTCCAACAACAACTAATAATAGCCATGGCACAAACAACCAACAACAAAGGGAACAAACTACAAAAAAATGGACTTCTCAACAAGCTCCATTTATTCATATGTACACCTGCAAACAAAACACAACAAGCCCAAGGACCCACAAAATGGATTTCGAAATGCCATCCTCCCTACCATAGACCCACAAGAGGGTCACCCCTAATCTAGGGAGGTAGGGATTCTCACGGGTACAACCACACAACAAGCCCAAGGATAATCACATAACTCAACTCATGAAAATTAGTTTGATGGGGGTAGGGAATGGACCCCTCTACTTCAAACACCACCCAAAATTACTAAAATACCAATCTCATGGCCTCAAGCCAAAAATCTCTAAAACCACAACTCTCCAAATATCACAAAATAACCTCCATGACACTCTTGCCATTCAAATAATCTCCACAACAAGTAAAAGCCCTCAAGGAATAAATAATAGAATGTGGGAGTGACCTCAAGGAGGTTCCTTTCCCCTACCCCAAACAAGTTGAGCCTTACTTCCAAATGGAGGTACTTTTACCCATACTCCCATCCCACACAAAATAGAGAAACAACACTCAACAAAAAAATACAAGCACATCACAATAAATAAGCAAGGGAGAAGAAACATAGTTCATGAGGCTTACCTTCAAAGCCCTATAATGGAAGCACATTTGGTGATGAGCTCCAAGCTTTCCCAAACCTTCCAATCTCCAAGAATTTCTATAACTTTCCCAAAATTGCTCCCAAAAATAGAAAGAAACTTCAAAATGCAAGAACCCCACACTCCTCAACAAGTGGAGATAATATAGGCTATCAATTTTGGCCTTGAGGAATGAGAAGGTGACACTTGTCACCTTCTCCTTCATCCTCGAATGCTACTTACAAGGGAGAGGAAGTGTGAGGGTGACAAGTGTCATCCTCCAATTCCATCTCAATTCTCACCTTTTCCATTTGTGCTCTCACACATGTGTGAGAGGACAAGTGGTGAGGTGGCATTCCCACTCAAACCTCCAAGAGGATAAGGGATGCCATATGGCATCCTCTTATTCTCTCAAAGAGCTATCTCCCTCCAAGGTGCTCTCACATGTGTGTGAGAGTCTTGGAGGAAGATCCCACACATTTGAGAGTCTTGGAGACCTCCCAGGTCCTCTTAGGGAAGGGATTCCCAAACATTGGGAAGGGAGATGAGTCTTTCTCAAAGCATGACTCATCTCCCACCTTATCTAAATTCAAATTTCGTCACTTTGACTAAACCATAGTTTAGAGTGACCAAAAGTGAGTTAATCCAAGGGTTAGCTAGTCCAACTTGACCCTAGGCCCATGGGTAACCACCTAGGGTAAATTTTGTGACACTAAGGTTCACCAAGGGGGTCATAAATCAACTTTAAATGGCCTCAAAAGAAATAAAAATAAATACCAAGTGGTGTAAGTCAAATAAAATTTTATACAACACTTATTATTAATTAATTAAACAAAGGGGTACTAGGCCAAAATGATAAAAATTAAATCAAGCACTTAAATAAACATTCAATTTCAAGCATGATCCTTATCCCTCTTGGGAATGGATCAGTCTCACAAGGAATAACATAGTGTGAATTCTACCTCCAAATTCCCATGGATTAGGAATGTAAAACCTGCACATCTCGATCAAGTGTCAATAATATCATGAATAATCATAGCCAAAGCAACTGGAATTAAATTCAAGCCATCAAATACATAATAATCAACTATAACATGTGTAGAGTGTAAAAACTCTACATTTTTGTATCACAAACTTGCTACATGATTTTTTCTGTTTCTCTAATGTTTCAAATCTTGTTGTGTGGGTTCTTAAGTGCTGCAGAAGCTGCTAAGTGTCAAAGCCTTAGTTAAAAGCCATGGTTTTGTTTCTAGCTATAACTTTTGTGCAGAGTGTGCCACATAGCGGTTATGTTTCAATATGTTTAAGTTTCAGCTTGTTGTGGAGATCGCCAAGTGTCATGCATGGAGGTAGCCCCTAAAGTCACAAGTTTTTTGCGCAGCATGCCATGTGTCCCTTTTCGCATCATGTTATTATTTGGAAAGAAGATGGTGGGCCACAATATGTTTAAGTTTGAGTGCTGTCCAGAGAGTACCACGTGCTGGATGTGGAAGAAAAGTTATTTGTGTTTATGACCCTTCTCCGACAATAACTAAAAGTTTCTAAGTAACGTGAAAACTGACAAGTGTTAGATTTCACAGGGTTTCAAAAGGTTTCTAATGTTTCAAGATGTGTTGCGGAAGTCGCCACGTATCAGCTATTGCTTGATGTAGAAGATGCCACCTGTCCCTGTTTTCCTCCTTATGAAAGCTAGTGAGTGCTAATGTTGTGGGTCCTGCTATTAATGTCTCATGTTTCTAATGTTGTGGGTTGCAATAGTCATTACTTGCAGAGGCCACTTGAATATAAAGACATAGTTTTGTGAAGTGTTGTAGATAAAGACACGTATATGTTTCTAAATGTTGCGAAATGCACCAAGTGTCAATTTCCTATTCTTTCCTAAGAAACGAAGGAGTTTCAAGTTATGCATGCGGACACTACCATCTGTCACACTCTTTTTAGTTTCAAGTATGTGGAAGCCACCAAGTGTCTGTCCCTTATAGAAGGAGGTGTGCCACACATTTTGTTCCAACAAATGAACTTGCGAAAAAGAGAAACTATTACAGATTTGAAAGATCTTAACTATCAGAGACTTCTAGTTACCTTTAGTCCCGTTAGGCCATTGGGATTCGATTGTTGTAGACCATCTAGAGTTAGATCTTAGGCTATAAATATGTAACATTTGTAATAGATTGACATAGTGGAAGATATAGATTGATACATACAGTTGTAGACAGATAGAAACATTTTTCTGTCAGAGATTTAAGAGAAGTTGGAGACTTTTGCTGGACAAGTTAATATCATTTTCCTTTATTTTGTTATTCTTGATTAGAAGGTTAATATACATGTGCATATATCTATGCCCTTTATGTTGCTAGAAAATTAATGAGAAAGACTGAGTTCTGTGCCTTGGTTGATATTTCCTGTGTCATTGCAAAGTATCTAATTGTGAGCCTTTGATTTTATTCATTTCATATGTTTACGTTAATCATACAATATCGGCTCTTTAATATAACTGAATCTTGAGGATAGTTTCACTGTGCTTAACTTGAGAGAAACACTTTTGCTCAGGCACATTGCCATAGATAGTTTTTTCTTTAATTGTATTTGTAATCCTATTTACTTCTTACCCTTTTTCCCAAAACCCATTTAAGATAGAGAAGATCCATCTTTTTTAAAATTTGGAGGTTGTTTCAAGTTGCAAGTCCCACATTCTTGAAACTTCCCATGTTGGTGTTGGAACCTCCACAATTTTATACATCAACAGTTTTCGGCACGCCTGGTGGGACCTTTCTTGAAGTTTCTATCAGGATCGTATGAGCCAGAGAGCCATAAGGAGTCAGAGCTGTGGACCTACACCAAGAAGCTCAATCTGCTACTCATCTAGGTATTCTTTTGCCATAGTTAGTAACTAATCCAAAGAGAAGAGTCAATCAGTTTGCAGCAACACAAAGAGTAAATATGGGAGCACCTGTAGCCCCAAGAAATTATGCAAATTAGAACACTGGCAGTCATCTAATTCTCCCAGTACCACCAATGACTTGGGATCCTATTCTAGCTAATGCTCTTAAGGCCCTACCTATGTTCAATGGGGATGATTTCAAGACACTTGAAGAGCATCTGCAAGATGTATCTGATGTATACGCAATACATGTTATCACTCAACAGAATGTGGCCATAAGATTGTTAGCAGCCTCTTTCAAAGGAAAGGCCCTAGACTAGTATAGATCTCTGAATTCAAACACTATATCTATATGGGATCAGCTTGGTGATGCTTTCTTTGAAATATTTAAGGAAAAGGGTGATAAATCTGCTTTGCTACAATAATTGATCACTATCAAGAGGGCACCACAAGAAGCCATAACTAATTTTAACTCAAGATTTCAAAAGAATTGGGATAGAATTCCTACTACAACAAGACCATTATCAGGTATGGCTATTATTTTTTACCTCAAAGATTTAAACTCAAATATATCAATAATGATTCAGTCTATTGGAGGTCAGACACTACCAGAAGAATATGAGTTGGCAGTTAAGGCCAAAAATAACTTGATAGATGTTGGAAAATTGCCCCCAAGGCCTCCTATGCCCATGTTCCCAGAAATTACCTTACCTTTGCCCCAAGAATCTCCTAATCATACAACCCCACCTGTGTCTATGTATTCATTTCCCCAACAACCTGCTAAGGCAACCACCTCTACTCAACCATCTGAAATGCATGATGTAAAGAACATCCTCAGAACCTTCTCGAATGAGATAATTAATCTAAAGAGACAACAGAACCCCTATCCAAAGCCCCCTTATTAGGGTTATCAAGGAAATAGACCTCCCTTTTAACCAAATCAATATCAAGGCCCTCAGAGGCAAGCTAATCCTTAGCCTTCAAACTAGTTGGTTACCATCCCTACACCTTTGCAAATTGTTCCTCCTAATCCCAAAAGGGAAATCATTCCACTGCAAAATAATTTTACAGATGGTACAAATGCTTGGTGCTTTCCCTGCAACAATGCCCATATGCCCAGAGACTGTCCCAGAGGAAATTGGTAGCAAAAGATAGTAGAACAGAGAGGGTTAGAAGGACAATTTGCAACTTCTAACACTCCACCATATCAGTCTCCTGGTGTACAAAATGTAGTCATGATGGCCCAGATGCAAGGGATGTCCTTATAATAGGAAGAAGAAATAGCCCCTGAGAATGCTTTATTTTCATGGATTGAAGAAGAAGATTCAGTGTTCTTGAATGAAGCATCTAATTCCAAGAAACCATTGGTGCAATCAGATTACTATACTAAAGCAAAGAGGAGAATGATGGAGCAGCTTGAAGTCACAAATAATGAGATCATGGGAGCTCCTCCATTTCAAAGTCACCAGAACACAGTCTCTAGACAAGAAATTCCTCAACCTGTGCAGAATTAGGTAGCCTCAAGATAAGTCCTAGAAAAGACAAAATATCCTTATTATGCAAAGACTCAAGCATTAGGACCTATGAATGTGTTGGAATAGCTGAAAAGAACTCCAACACATGTATCAATCTGGGATATGTTAGCTATTCTTGAGTAGAAGACACTGTTGCAAGAAGCTCTGCAAGGCTAAGAAGTCCCTAAACATACTGGTGCTAAAGGAGGAACTACTGATAAAGGGAAGCTACAGTTCAAAGATATCGTACCTCTACAGACAATAGCTTTGATAAACAATGAATTAGAGGTAGGTAAATCTAAACTAGATCCCTTTTATTTGACTCTAATAGTTGGGAAGAAATTACTGCATAATGCATTGATAGACTCTGGGGCTAGTACCATAGTAATGCCAAAACAAATAGCTGATGCTTTGAAGATAAAATATGAGCCACTTACAAGAGGGGTCATGCAGTTGGATGGGAAATCTATACAAACAATAGGGAAAATTAAACAACTCCCATTGCAACTATATACTTGCCCCAATATAATTGTAAATCAGGATGTGGTAGTCATAGATATTCCCCTTGTTTTTGGTCTATGCTTATCTAGAGATTTCATAGCCAAGATAGGAGGTTACATGTCACTAGATTGGTCACACCTCATCTTGAGAACAAAATATGGGATAAAGGTGAAAATAATGTTAGAACCATTGTCCAAAGACCATATCACAAGTGAACCCACCCCAAAATTAGAAGCAGCTCATACTATGCTCAATAAGGAGGAGAGAATCTTTGTTGAAGAATTAGGTGATTGGACTGAACATGACCAACAAGAAGGAAAGAATAATCAGTTATGGACTATGATGTAGAGTGATCCCTATGGAAATTATGAATCTATAGGTCTAGGCACTTATGTTATTTTCGAAGAAGACCAAGAGATCCCTAATGTCTTAAGAAAAGAAGTATCACAGAGTCAGGAGTCTAAAAGAAACTCATAAATCTAGACCCTCAATTTTGATGGGGCTAGGAGTAAAAATGGAGCTAGACCAGGAATTTGCCTTACTACCCCTAATGGTGAGAAAATTTTGAGAGCCATCTGCTTTTAGTTTGCCTGTACCAACAATGATGCTAAATATGAATCTTTGGTGCATGGACTCATATTGGCAAAGAAAAAAGGAGTAAAGAATCTAATAGTAAGAGGAGATTCAAAACTATTGGTGAGACAAATCAGAGAAAAGGCAATAGCAAAAAATGTGAGAATGAGATCCTATAGGCACATAATTTGGGACCTCATAGATGATTTTGAGGCTTTTAATATTGAAGTCGTTCCTAGAGCCCAAAACTCTGAAGCAGATAGGATGGCACAAATTGGCTCACGTTTTGATCCAGTATCTGACCTATTAGTAAATAATGAGTTAGTCAAAGCTATAGTGAGACCAACTATTCTAGATAATGACCAAAATTGGCAAGTTTTTGATAATGATTTCCAAGTACTCTCATTCTTACAACAATCAGGAGAATTTGTTGATCAATTGCATCCTAAAATTGAGGAAGCATATGGTGACCAAATTATCTAGCTAAAGTCAAATAAACTTCCCAAAGGACTAATTACTTTAGAAAACTTGTTTGACCTAGAAGATGTAAGCCTAGAGAAGAAGAGGTTTCAGGCAAATAAGGAAGATTATTCTGAGATTCAAGTTAGTGAAGGAAGGAAATTGAAGGTTGGAAATTCTACAACCCAAGAAGAAAAGGAAAGGTTGATTGATTTGTATGAAAAATATGATAGGGTGATTGCTTGGACCTATGAAGACCTTCATGGCTATAACATAGATGTCATTCAGCACACCATAGAGCATACTGAAGGATCTAAACCAGTCAGACAAAAGAAAAGGCTAGTAAATCCTAGAATTGAACCTTTAATGGTGGATGAGCTACAAAAGCTCCTAGAATCAAAGATAATTTTTCCAATCAAGCATTCAACCTAGGTATCAAACCTAGTGCCAGTAAGAAAAAAGAATGGTGACATAAGATTCTGTGTAGATTTCAGGGATCTGAATAGAGCATCTTTGAAAGATCATTACCCCCTGCCCTCTATGGAACAAATTTTACAGACTATGGCTGGATTAGAAAGGTTTTCCTTGCTGGATGGTTTCTCTGGGTACAATCAAATATGGTTAGCAAATGAAGATCAACATAAGACTGTATTCACTACAAAGTGGGGAACCTTTGCATATGCTAAGATGCCTTTTGGCCTTTCAAATGCTGGATCTACTTTTCAACGAGCAATGGATGTTGAATTTGGAGAACTTATAAATAAAATCATTCTGATCTATTTAGATGACCTCACTATTTTTTCTAAAAATGCAATAGATCATTTTGACCATTTAGAGGGTATTTTTAAGAAATGCCAAGAGTTTGGAGTATCCCTGAATCCTAAGAAGTGTATCTTTGCAGTACCTCAGGGTAAACTATTAGGGCATATAGTGTCAAAGGAAGGAGTCTCTATTGATCCAAAAAGAGTCACTACCATAATGAATCTATTTCTACCAGTTAATAAGAAAGTAGTTCAATTCTTTCTGGGGAAGATCAACTTTGTTAGCCAATTCATATTTAATTTTGTAGGTCTAACTAGACCAATGACACTATTGCTTAAAAAGGATCTGGTTTTCAAATGGACTGCAGAAGGCAGGCAGGCTTTTGAGGAAGTCAAGAAAGCCATTTCATCAGCCCCAGTACTTACAAACCCTGATTTTTCTAAATCTTTCATAATGTATGTGTGTGGGGGAGAATTCAGTGTTGTTGTTTTAACCGAGAAAGATGATTAGCAAAAAGGGGAGCACCCAATATCCTTTTTCTCAAGAACTCTCAGAGAATATGAGGCTAGATACAATTTTGTGGAAAAACAAGCATATGCCATGGTTAAACCTCTTAAAAAATTTAGGCATATGGTAACAAGAAACAAAATACTGATACTAGTGGCTCATCCTAGTATAAGAGAATATATTATGGAGGGTGAGATCACTGAGAAAAGGGCCAATTGGATCACAAAAATTTTGGAGTATGATGTAGAAGTGAGACCCACCAAGTTAGTCAGAGGCAAAGGACTGTGCCAATATATGACTCAAGACATGGAGAGAATGATGACACAAGAAACAGAATGTGGAAATGTATTGAAAATCTAAGAGGTTGATCAAGATTCTTGGGTCACAAACATAATACAATTTATGAAGCATGGAATTTTCTGAAATGAGCTCTTCCATGATAAAAAGAAGATATTATAGGCAACAAGGGTCCCATTTTGTACTAATTCACCATATTTTATTCAGGAGAAATGTTGATGGTATACTTCTGAGATGTATAGAGAATGATGAAGCTCAAAGGATACTACATGAATTACATCATGGAGCCTCAGGAGGACACTTTTTAGTAAGGACCACTACAATCAAAATAACTCAAGCAGGATATTTTTAGCCCACTCTATTTACAGATTGCTATCAACTAGTTAAAGAATGCCAGGCTTGTCAGTTTTATACTGGAAAAAGGAGAAATGCAGCAATGCCTCTAAGCCCCATAATTGTAGATGAACCTTTTGCTCAATGGGTCTAGATTTTATTGGTATGATCAATCCAGTGTCAAGTATGGGACACAAATGGATCCTCACAGCCATAGATTATTTTACTAGATGGAGTGAAGCAGTACCACTCAAAGAGGCAACAGAAAAAGTCATATTAGACTTTCTAGAAGGTATAACTGCTCAGTTTGGCCCTCCTCGTACCATTATATTAGATAATGCTAAAGCATTTTTGGGAACAAAGATATCTGATTTTGCATTAAGGAATGGAATATATTTGAAGACTTTTTCAAATTATTATCCTTAGGGTAATGGTCTAGCAGAGTCCACTAATAAGAACCTGATTAAACTCATTAAGAGGATAGGGACCAATTATCATAGAGAGTGGCATAAACTACTTAATACAGCACTGTGGGCTGATAGGATCACACCTAAGCAAGTGACTAAGATGTCTCCATATGAATTAGTTGATGGTAAACTAGTAGTAATGCCACTAAGCTTGGAAATCCCTGCTTTGCAATTATTGAAACAGATAGAGATTGAAGAAAATGGCCCCATACAAGTTAGACTTGCTGAACTGCTGGAAGTACAAGAGAAAAGAGAAAAGGCACATGAGTCACTGATGAAACATCAGAAAATAATTAAAGACTACTTTGATAAGAGAACTTCAAATCCCATTTTTGAGGTTGGCTCACTGGTTTTGAAATGGGATGAAAGAGCTGCTAAGCCAGGTCGACACAATAAGTTTGTATAATTGTGGACTAGTCCTTACAAGATTCATTCCTGCAAGCAACAAAATTCATTTGAGTTTGAAACCATGGATGGAGAACCTGAAGAGATTCCTATAAATGGGATCTATTTGAAGCATTTCAATTAAGTAGGGGCTCTTATGTATCATAGTTAGCTAGCTTCCTTTCCTTTTCATTTTCTTGTTTTCCTACTTTCTTTTCCTAATTTCCCTTTAATAAGTGTTCTGGGAACACGTGTCAGTGGTTCAAAGCCCCTTCTCTTTTGGTCTCTCTTTTATTAAGGTTATTCTGCAATCCCCAAAATCCCCAGAAGTACACACTTTTCAGAAAAGATAGCCACTCCCATAACATATCTGACACTCCATTCCATGCAAATTTTGAAAAGATACACTAACTATTTCTCAGTGTTAATGCCATTTATGAGATAAGATGTGTCATTAAAGCCCCAATAAATTAGTGTTAGATCCTAAGTGTGACTCTCATTTGTTTCCTATCTCTCTGCTTTGAATCACTATTGCTTCAAATTTCTGACCCTCACCAGTGTCTTTCAACTGTGTGTCGTTCTTATTAAGCAGTTTCATCCTTCCTATGTCAAGATTTCCCATATTTTCCCTACAAATACAGCTATATCTGAATCACAGTCTTCTTAGGAGGCCCTGGGAATGTATGAGGAAATTGATAAGCTATTAAACAACAAATCATATGCATCAGTACCCACGCAACCAAGGAAGACCTACCCAAGAACAAGGGTCCCTGAGGTTGGGTATTCTATTGACTCAACAAAGGTGAAGGATTACGTGAATGACATTTATGACACGACCCTACAAAAGAACACAAGGACTCTCAGGGAAGAGGTGCATCAGAGGTGTATTCTTTGAGCAAGCATTAGGTAGTCTGAAACTTTTGGAATGAGAATATGGACCTTGCAGTTGGCATAGTTCCTGGTTCCAAGTGTGCACCTATGTCCCAACCTAATTGAATTATGCATAGAGTTGTTTCATGTGCCCTCGAATACCATACAATAGGGCCCTTTTATAGTAGAAATCACGCTCAAAGCCATAATAGATATGTTGGCCCTGCAGCATGATAGAATAACCACATTCCCAACTATGGTCAAAATGTAAAATACATGGGAAAATGTCAACAACAAGGTTAGGTTCCTTAATTCAAAGATGCAGTTGGGAGATGAGAATACCCAGATGCCCATACTACCTACAGGGAGGGCACAATTCAGCCAAAGTACTCAAGAGGCACTGTCAATGATTGCCTTTATTTTTGGGCCGAAAGAAGACAACACAGTCCATGATTAGAAAATAGCCATCATTTTTAGATTAAAGACTGTAGACAAGTCACAAGAATACCAGCTAGATTTCTCAAAGCAAATTTCTCACTCCATGGTTGATCAGCTCGTAAATTTCAAGTCCAAGGGAGTTTTCAGGTATTCTACTTATCTTTTTCATCTAATGTTGTATCAAAACTATAATCTTTTTGCACGACATATCCAATTGAATATGTATGACCTAGATTTTGGCCAAAATAGAACTATCCCTGTGTTTGCATGGACACATGTGTTATCTGAGTCTTCAGACCCTTATTAGTTTTGGGAACATTTTGTGGCCCCTGCCTTCTGCCAAATAAACCCTGAACCTGTAGAACATAGATTGGCATAGAGTATTAGGGTTTCATGACCAATTGCTCAATCCCTTATGATTATTTCTTTGGGGCACACAATACTATTATCAGAGTCCACGGTTTCAATGTGGAGCCCATGTTGCTACCTAAAATATTAACCCCTAGGGTAGCATTCCTAGAAGTGACTTGGTAGGTGTCAGTGGTTGATAATGAGTTTGGCACCAAGAAAAAGAAAAAGAAGATGTATGACATCCCATGGGTCAGATGGAATATGGCACTAGAAGTTAGAGATGCTGAACATCTTTTGCTAAGGAAGCTAGCTGCCCTTGGTTTCTTCATTATTGAAGACAAATGGAAGTATGACCCAGATAGTTTTATGGATTCCTAGATTAGAAACAACAAGGTCCATGCTAAAATAGTACATGAGGGTCAGCATTTTTGGGATGATAGGATAAATCCAAAAGAAGAAAACCCAAATCTGTATGTAGAATTAGTTGATTTACCTTTTGAGGGGGACAAGCCATGGGAAAACTTCTATGCTAAACAAAAGGAATTTGACCCTAAGTTATGAATGACTACTGGTCTGAGAAAGGCATTGAAAAACAAGGATTGGAAACTAGAGAAGATTGAAGCTTATTGGAAATATAGGCAAGAAATCTCAGAGATCACCCATTCATTTGGAAATGTTGACACTGATGAAAAATGGGAATCAATCTGGGATGAGTTGCATCCCTCCCCAGTCTCTAGCCCTGACACAAGTAAAATTTAGAGGAAGGGTGAGGAATCACAAGAGGAAGCTAAGTCAACCCACACAATGCAAGAAATAGGATAGGCCTCATCTGCTACTCCTGTATCTTCCTGGCCCCAATCTCTCAGCACTTTAGAAAAACAAAAGGGTGCAGTATCATCACCAACCTTAGGAACTCAAATAGCTTTGGCACCTAGGAGTTCCAGGGTAGTTCTTTTGCAACCACCAGTGGTGGTAAATATTGAAGGAAAAGATTCAAAAGAGGAAACAACTCAAAGACCCAGGAAACATAGGAGATTGCACCTGGAAAAGGAAGAGGAGGAAGAGATAGAGCCACTGCTACAACAACTGCCAATCACACCTGTTGTAGCTCAAGTAAGTGTTTCTTCTCACTTTTCTCCTCTATCTCCTTCTTCTACTTTAGGAGTGGCAATCTCAATTAGCCAAACATTTTTGCCCCCTGCCACTTCTGCTATGCTTTCATTAGCCCAAGCCCCAATTGTCACTTCACAGGCCATGTCTTCATAGGCCATTGCATTACTACCCTTTTCCCCCTCTATTCCAAAAAGGGCCCCCTCTCAAGTTTCCCCTAGCCAACAAGTAATGGCTATTCCCTATGGCCTACCTCAAAGTCATTCTTTTGCTAGAGGATACATTGCTTCACCTCCTACTTTCCAAGCCTGTGCAGACATAGTAAAAAGAGCTAGGGAGGCGAGGGTGGACAAGAAGAGAAAGAAGGAAAACAAAAGCCCTATTGTGCCACACATGAGGTTGCTTTTTAACCCCATTCAACAACAGTTGAGAGTCACACATTTGTCCCCAAATGTGGTGAAACCAAATGAACAAATGCAGCCCCAAGCCTATTCAATAAATGTTGTAGCAATGGATATGTCTCTTTTCAGGCCACAAGATAGGGTCAAGCTACTCAATGAGACTACATCTACTATTGCGACTGATTATTTGAAAGTGTCTAGGAGGTTACAGAAGGTTGAGAATGATTTAGCCGAGGAGAAGGTGAATAGTAGCAACTTGGCTGTAGAGATTCAATCAAAGAATAATGAAATTGAGAGTCTAAACAAACAATTGCAAGATATTGTTTCTTACCAGATACATCAGGGTGTATAGGCCCAAAATGCTTCTCTTAAGATTGACCTGGCTTAGGAAAAATCTGTAGTGAATGTTCTGAGGCAGGAGAAAGACACCTTGGAAAAGAAGTATCAAGAATAGTTACAGAAAGCCACACAATTTCAGCAGAAGTTGCTAAGTGAATAGAATGCTAATAGTGCAATTCAGGCACAACTCCTGGCAGAGCAATAAACAACAAAATAGCTAACAATTGAGTTAGCTAATAGGCCATAGAATGCTAGAGTTTTGATTTTGGTAAAAGAGCTTTATGTTTTAGTTTGGGAAAGAATCTCTAAGGAGATTATTCAGTTAAGGCCATCCTTAACATTTTTTCTAAATGCATAGCAGTTGTGCGAGAAGGTTGAAACTTCAGTGCAAGCCACCTTGTCAACTGTTTCTTTTAGGGTTTCAGACTCTCAATTTTTGTTGAAAAAACTATATGATACAACAGATGAAACTTTGTCAGTAGAAAGAATTAATAACAAAATGATCACTGCCAAAAAGGTAGATGAGGTTCTAAGTTGCAACTCTGTAGCTACAAATTGTCAAGAACTACTGGATATAGTAAAGGAAGGAGTAAAAAACATGAAGAAGCATATAGAGGATTTGGTGCAATTGGGTCTTCCTTCACCATTTCCAAATAATAACACAGTGCTGATGGTTGATGACATTAAGGCCCTGCTCTTAACCAGGCAAAAAGATGAAACAATTTTCTAGGTTTTAAATGATTCTTCATCGGTCAAGGAAGTAGAAATTGTATTGTTACCTATGGCCTAGCTAGAGTTTTAATTAAAAGTCATGGTCCAAATTTTGTAGACATTTTCTCACAAAGATATAATTAATCTTGATTTTGCTTTTAAAGATTTACAGAGTAGACAGGGACTCTTTGATTTAGAATGGTCTATTTACCAAATAGCATTACAGAATTTGTGACTTTGAGTTGTATTTTAATACATATATTTTTGCCAAGTTTTGAGTTCTTTCTGAGTAGGCTCAGAAGTCCTATTGGTCACCAAGAACTGTAGAGTGTAAAAACTCTACATTTTTGTATCAGTCCAAAGTTGCTGCGTGGGTTTTTCTGTTTCTCTAATGTTTCAAATCTTGTTGCACGGGGTTTCTTAAGTGTTGCGAAAGCTACCAAGTGTCGAAGCCTTAGGTAAAAGCCATGGTTTTGTTTCTAGCTATAACTTTTGTGCAGAGTGTGCCATGTAGCAGTTATGTTTCAATATGTTTAAGTTTCAGCTTGCTGTGAAGATCACCAAGTGTCATGCGTGGAGGTAGTCCCTAAAGTTTGCTACGCAGCATTCCATGTGTTCCTTTTCACATCATGTTATTATTTTAAAAGAAGATGGTGGGCCACAGTATGTTTAAGTTTGAGTGTTGCATGGAGAGTGCCACATGCTGGATGCGGAAGAAAAGTTATTTGTATTTATGACCCTTCTCTAGTGATACCTAAAAGTTTCTAACATAGAACCTGACAAGTGTCAGCTTCCACGGGAGTTTCAAAAGGTTTCTAATGTTTCAAGAAGTGCTGCAGAAGTTGCCACATATTAGCTATTGCTTGATGTGGAAGATGCCACCTGTCCCTATTTTCCTCCTTATGAAAGCTAGAGAGTACTAAGGTTGTGGGTCCCGCTATTAATGTGTCTCATGTTTCTAATGCTGTGGGTTGCGAGAGTTGTTACCTATGGAGGCCACTTGAATGTAAAGACACAGTTTTGTGAAGTGTTGCGGATAAAGACATGTATATGTTTCTAAATGCTGTGGAACACGCCAAGTGTCCGTTTCTTGTTCTTTCCTGAGAAATGAAGGAGTTTCAAGTTATGCACATGGACACTACCATCTGTCACACTCTTTTCAGTTTCAAGTATGCGGAAGCCACCAAGTGTCTGTCCCTTATAGAAGGAGGTGCACCACACATATTTTGTTCCAGCAAATGAACTTGCAGAAAAGAGAAACTATTGAAAATTTGAAAGATCTTAACTGTCAGAGACTTCCAGTTACCTTCAGTCCCATTAGGCCATTGGGATTCAATTGTTGCAGACAATCTGGAGTTAGATCTTAGGCTATAAATACGTAACATTTGTAATAGATTGACATAGTGGAAGATATAGATTGATGCATATAGTTGTAGATAGATAGAAACATTTTTTTATCAGAGATTTAAGAGAAGTTGGACACTTTTGCTAGACCAGTTAATATCATTTGCCTTTATTTTGTTATTCTTGATTAGAAGGTTAATATACCTATGCATATATCTATGCCCTTTATCTTGCTGGAAAATTAATGAGAAAGACTGAGTTCTGTGCCTTGGTTGATATTTCCTGTGTCATTGCAAAGTGTTTGATTGTGAGCCTTTGATTTTATTCATTTCATCTATTTATGTTAATCATGCAATATCTTCTCTTTAATATAACCAAATGTTGAGGATAGTTTCACTGTGTTTAACTTGAGAGAAACACTTTTACTTAGGCCCATCGCCATACATAGTTTTTACTTTAATTGTATCTGTAATCCTATTTACTTCTTACCCTTTTTCCCAAAACCCATTTAAGATAGAGAAGAGCTAGCTTCTTTAAAATCTAGAGGTTGTTTCAAGTTGCAAGTCTCACATTCTTGAAACTTTCCATCGTGTTGGAACCTGTGCAATTTTATACATCAACAACATGAATTCAAATTTAAACTGCATTTTTCTATCATATGTCAGATAATCATCACATAAGTAACTAGAAATCACATCACAAAACATCATCTAATATATCTCGTATGTCAGATCACAAAATAGTATCAAAATATGATCAAATTGAATCACCATGTGCATAAACAATGCCATATCAAAATTAAGAGATATAATCAAATCTGCATAATGAAACCATAGTCTCTAAACCCTGATAATGTCATCAACTGAAATGCATAATGATCAAAATAAGGAGGGAAAAATAATTGGCCTCACAATAAACCCTATACCCTAAACCCTAACCCCTAATCACTAAACCCTAAACCTAAGCAATCCTAGGAGAGAGAGAGAGAGAGAGAGAGAGAGAGAGAGAGAGAGGAGAGGAGGTAAAGAGGGGAGGGAGAGAGTGAAAGTTAGAGAGATTATTTTTAACATGCAACCCTAAACCTGAGAAACCCTAAAACCTAAATATTTGAACCCTAAACCCCAACCCCTAACCCATAAACCGTAAACCCTAAACTTGAGCAAACCTAAACTCATAAACCCTGAATAATTCCCCTAAACCCTGACCCCTAACCAGTAAACCCTAAGCCCCTCTCTCTCTACCCCTAAACCCCTAAACCCTAAATAATGCCTCTAAACCCTAACCCCTAACCCCTAATCCCTAAACCTCTATCTCCCTATCTCTCCCTAATCTCCCTATCTCTACTTTCCCTCTACCTCTCAATATCTCTCCCTATGTCTTTGGCCATGTCCCTCAATCTCTATCTCTATATCTCTCCCCTTGGTCTCCTCTATATCTCCTTATCGATCCCCTCTCTCTATCCCCTAAATCCTAAACCTCTAAACCTTAACACCTAACCCCTAAACCATAAATCCTAAATAATTCTAGTAAATCCTAAAGCCTAACCCTAAACCCTAAACCCCTAAACCCTGAAACCCCAAAACCCTAAACCCAAGAAACCCTAAACCTCTATCTCCATAACTCTCCCCTATCTTCCTATCTCTATCATCCCTCTACCTCTCAATCTCTTTCCCTATGTCTCTAGACATGTCCCTCACTCTCTATCTCCCTATCTCTCCCCTATGTCTCCTCTATCTCTCCCAATCTCTATTGGTCTCCTCCCTCTATCTCTTTCTAAACTCTAAACCCTAACTTGTAAACCTGAGAAACCCTAAACCTTAAAGCCTCTCTCTCTCTATCTCTTTGTCTCTCTCTCTCTTGAAAATGACATGGGTGATTCAAACTCAATGCAACAAAGAGAGAGAGGAGAGAGAGTGGGGGAGAGAGAGAGAGAGAGTTTTTCTTTTGCAAAATGTGATTGCGTTATAATGTGCTCGTGTTATGACTTGTAGGGGACCATAAAGTCATGTGGAAACTTTTTGGTCCCTCATCTTTGTGCACTTACCTATTTCTTTGACAATATTATGGTCAAATTCCATGTGATCTAGTAATATGAGATATATGAATTTGGATTTACATGAACCTCTTACCAGATGAAAGTCATATATACATTAGAGTAACGATGTGTCCATTTCAACTTATTTATAAAGTAATAATGTTGTATTTTCATAGCAAATGGTTTAACCAATTAATCCTATGTAATTAACTTTTTTTTTGGAATTACTTACATATTTAATGTTCAATACCTCTACAAATATCTCTTTGACATGTGTAAAATTTAAGGAGAGGATTGTAGGAACAATTTGGTGAATGTGTAGGAATACACTTTATAGTCAAGATGCAATTATTTCAAGCATTACTATGTTTCTTTTTTCCAATAGACACATAAATTATTAAAGTGCTTTGCCTCATAGTAGTTGTTTACAATCCAAATGTTGGATCTTCAATTGGTATTAGTATATGAATAAACATTAATATAGGGAATATAGTAAAAGTGTGCATGTGATAAAAACTACTATAATAAATAATATTTTAAAAGGATTTCTAGTTGGAACATATGGTTTTCACTAACATGAAAATCAAGACTCTCAAATAACACAAGTAGCAATTAGTTTGAGGCCTAGCACCCTAAACTTCATAACTATCGAAGCTATTTCCAACACCATATTAAAGAATATATATAGATTTGTCAAGTAGCATCTCGAAACTAGAGATAGAAGAATTAAAGTGAATAGTTATCTAGTAAGTATCTATAAATGAATAGACATATATGTTAGTAAAATGATGAGCTGATAACTTAGCTGATGACCCTATGTGGTATGAAAATTTAGTAAAACTCACCTTCAATCAATCACCCTTATATGGAACCCCTCTATGCTTAAAACATTATTTTTTAAAAAATATGTGAGTTTAGGAAAAATCAAGATGTCCCACAAGTGGGACACACTATTATAGGACCACCCAAGCTCTAAGGCAAAATGATTACTATACTTAATACCAAAATACTAACTAGACTATTGTCAAATCTCCCACTGCATGTCTATAGAATCCAAGAGAACATCATGACAATATGATCTAACATCTCATCCAAAGAAGATCATATTCTCCAATGAACATATTTTACTCTGAAGAGCACTTGTATCATGTTAATCTTCCCAAACTAATGTAACATTCAAACTTACAATCACATCAATAACCTACAAGCTATGATAACCAGTACGATAACCTATAGACATCTCATGACTAAAACACCATATCAAATTCAGATTTTATTTTCCACACAAATCCATAAATGAGTAATCATAGTCAAGGAACCAAGCAAGCATCTAGGAGATAAGAATAACCTCTAAACATTGAACCACATGACAACCTATAATAATCAATCAAATACCACAACCCAAATATATCACCTGTATACATGACCATGTTGTACCAATGCTAAAAAATACATAGCCATCAATGATGCCATAATCATCACCATATCTATACCTATAATCAAATCTCACTAGATTGAGACTCCAAGTCTCACATATATATCAAATCATGTCTTCAAACCAAAAGACAATGTACGTACCTATCTCCATCGAAGGCCACACATTGAAAATACTCATAAACCTATTTTAGGGATCAACAAATCTAATAACCTACTATACCATCATATTGGTATCATAAAAACATACACTCCACAAGTTTTAACCCACAAATTTATTGAGACACTCCTACAAGCACTCAAATAACTATAGACATCTCTCTACCCATCCATGTGAAAATGCACATGATCCACTCTATAGTATGCTATAACGTCTCTTCATCAACTCTTTAAAAACTAAAATCTAATTCTCTATGCTCAAGATATCAATTGTTAACCATTTAAGAGATATTCCAACTTTAGGCACCAAATTCTAACACAAATAATAAAATATGATACCTAAACCTATATTGTTGCATAATGCTTAGAGAGAGATTTTCAATGCATATAAGAAGTCATGATTTTGGTATTATGGATTAAAGTTATGCCATGTGGATGAAAAAAACCTAAAAAGGGGGCCAAAATAGGCCCTATCCATATATTTTATATGGCTAGTAGCACCTGGGTGGTGAGTTAATAGTGGTGGCATGTAGTGATGATACATGGGTAAGGTGTGATGGTGGACTAAAACACATTTCAAATTTTATACCAATCCTTACTATCTAAGGCCTCCTAGATCCAATGGCAAGGTCCATTTTGGTCTACGAGGTTTTCCTCAACAAACCCTCTTAGTGGACATGAAAAAGTCCCTTTTATAATAGTAAACAAACTGTATACATATTTGTATGAATACATGGGTTTTTTAGCCTTCTAAACTGAATGGCAAGGTCCATTCTTTTTCCAAGAGGTCTCCAACAAAATATCACCCACAAAATGCTCATAGGAAGAGCCCAAATAAAAACCCATTTGCTAGAACTTTATCAAACCCCAAATCTATATAGACAACAATAAATCTACAAACTACAAACCCTAAATATGTAAATATCACAACCTAAACAACACACCTTATACTATACTAGGTTTTTCTTCTAATTTATACTTCATCTACCTTGCGTTAAAGAATTCGCTTTGCAACTTCTTACCTAAAAAATTGTTTAAACTCTGCTTGGGTATGGATTCTAATAGGCCAAGGGGGCATGTCCCCCTCCCTTCTTCCCCACTATGGGTTGATGATGGTACTACCTCAAGAAACTCTTCTAAACCCATTAATAAAGCTTTGGATTCAGGTCCCAAAACTTGGAAGAATGTTCTCATGGGTCAGGATCGAGGAGAACATGATAGTGGGATTGCTATCCTAGTGAGTTGCTGGAGTCAATTGAAGGAAAATTCATTAAGATGCCTAACTCAACTATGGAAAGGATTTTCTCTTCAATGGAATAAACTTTGCTAGGGAAAATTTTCTCCTTTCACCCTAACATTGACATAGTGAAGAGATGGGTAGTGACTAAATGGCAATTGAAAGGTAGTGTGACTGTTAGCACTATGGCAAGAGGTCTTTTCCTTTTTTAATTTACCTTGAAGGAGGGTCCTATATCTATTCTTGCAAGTGGCCCATGGACTTATGGGAAGCATAATCTATCTCTTTTTAGATGAAAGCCATGTTTTGACCCAGTGGCAAATCTGAATAAGACAACCCCTATTTGGGTTAGATTACCTAGTCTCCCACTAGAATTTTGGGATGAAGAAATATTCACTTGGATTGCAAACTCCTTTAGGCATTTCATTTCTATGGTTAATGTCACCAAGGCTAAAACTAGGTTAGTTTTTTCTTGCTTTTGTGTTAGCATTGATATTCACAAAATCCTATGAACTATTCAAAACTATTCAAAACTATTCAAAAATGGGACATTTAATCACACAATGAAAAGAACCCAGGAAGAAATATAAAAAGTTCAAGGAACCTATCAAAAAATAGGTAGATGTTTTAGTGGGATACCCATTTAAAGAAGATATTCTTAATATCACAAACTCTCTACTTAGATATTATAATATCGAGGAAGGACAGGGATTGCACAAAAATCTAGAAAATGTGGCTCTCAATGATCTTTCTCTAGCTGAAAAGGAGAATCAAGGTAGGATTATCAACACTAACACATTGGGTGAATAGTGAATGAATAAATAGACATGTGTATTTGAAGAAGGGGGTTGATTCTCCCCCTAAATGATCTAATGGAAGATAAAAAGGAAGGGGAAATTCCTATTGGGGATGCTAGTGAAGAAGTCAAGTTTTCCCATGAGGAGAGACAACCCTTTGGGAGAACTATGACAACTCAGACCCATTCCTTGACTAAAACAAAAACTGTTATTCAGTAAATTAACAAGAAGATGATTTCCCCTCTATTGAAAGATCAATTTTCCCTAACACCAAGATTGGGGACACTTGTAAGAAAGTTCTACCTAGAACTACTATGACCAAGACGGATGGTCTAACCCTAAAATGAAAAGTAAAAATTAGATTAAGAAAACTACTCATGTTGGTGTTAATGTTAAGGAAGGGATACCTTCCTAGCAGGAGACCAAATAATGAGAAATAACTAGAGAAATAGCTAATGAACTACAAAGAACTTTGGAGGTTTATTCCAGGAAGCACTATAAATGAAGATCCTATCTTGGAACTGTTGGTCATGATGTTGATCACTCACAAACATAGAATAAAAGTTACACAACAACCTTTACTCATCTTGAAAGATACGATGAACTCAAAGAATTCATGATCCCAAGTCTCCGTTGATTAGGTCTTAATCTACTAACGTTACTCAGTGGTTGATGTGTGTTGCTGTTTTCCATTTAGGGGCCTTACGTGTTTCTGCAAAGTTCATCATCATTATCTTCAAATATCCTACTCTGGATGTTTGTTCTGCATAAATCTCCAACAATTCTACCTCTGCACTGTGAATTTAGTCAAATAATGTGCCTACAGGCTGATATTTGCATGATTTCTATCATTATTTATGATTCTTTGCATGATATTTTCAATAATACATGCATTTAACTCAAATATGCTAATGATTTTCAGTTACCTACGGGATTTCAGCATATTTCTCTGTTCTGCTTGTTATTTATCATGATTTGCAGTTATGGTGATGAATTTATGAAATTAAAAAAAGGAAAAGGGTTAAAGAATGAGATTCCCAAAACTACTGGACTTAGATCACTGATCCACATACAAGCTCCCATACTTGCAATGAAAAGAAGGAAACTAAAATCATACTTCACCAGGACATTCCACAAATCCACATGATCTAGTGCAAATCTTCAAAGGAAAAGTTGACAACAACATGTAATGAAATGAAAGCGCTTCCAGTTGAACACAGCATTCACCAGTACATATCCAGAAATCAACCAGAAGATTACGTAAAATTTACAATCAGGATGTAATCTGAAACTTCATATCCATTCAGTATGCTCAAGAACAGGTACATTTACAGTGATCTGAAGAAAGAACCTTGACATTTCAACAATTCTATCCTCATTAGTCTCAGTAATCCGATCTCCTAATTGATTCTACAGTAATTGGCCTTCTTGCCAAATATTTCAATCTCTCCTGGTTTATTTTACAAGCTCTGGCCTTTATATAGAGCAAAAGCCAGAAAACGGTTACAGTGATCCAAGGATCAGGATCCTCTCACAACAATCAATGGTCCAGATGAAAAGCACATGCTTCGCCAGTTGGCAAATGTACAGCTGGCACAGAATATTCCAGCATCTTCAACTTGATTCGGTCTCCAGCTGGCGAACAGCATATTTGACAGTATCCTCCTCACTTCTGGTTCATGTTGCCTCCATGTGCAACTTTGCAATGCTCAGCATCAGCAGCAGCATCATGACTTCAATGTTCAGCTTCAGCAGCAGCATCATGACTTCCTGCAAATAAACAGACAAACATTAAGTTCATCATCATGTGGATAAATAGCAGGAAGTTAAACGTTTTATTAACAGGCTTCAAAATATGCAGCCACAGGCAATCGAGCCTCAAATTTCTATCACTTCATTTTCCCGCCCATTTTCATGTGTATCGGGTTCAAATATGATCATGTACATCGCAAAAATATACGAGGAATCAACCGCCTTTAACAAATTATTTCAAATCCGGCTCTGCATGCTCTGTTTGTATGTTTCGGGTCATCATCATCATATTCGCATCGGTGTGACCACATATGATCAGGGTGACAATATTAGACTTGGCCGATGGCAACAGTTATACCTACGTCAAAAAATCATGATGATGACCAACCCTATGTCTTCTATCTAGCTGCAGGATATCACAAAATATGATGCTCCTCCTTTCCGAATGCTCTGATGAAAAGCACATCAGGATGTTTCACTTCTGTATATTGGGGAAAGAAAGACATCATCATCATCATCATGATGAAGACAAATAGGAGGATTTGGAATATGATCCTGCTGAATGTCCAGATGACGTCATCAGGATATCCGGGGCTTTTGTTAATCTTCGAACATGACGTCATCGTCATCATCATATTGGCGAACAAGATCATGCCTTGGAAAATATCCTGCCGAAGGAGAAAGGTGATGGTGACATCATCCTGATATTTGCTTCTTCGTTTATCAGGTCGGGATGACATCATCAGGATATTTGCAAAAGGTTATATTTCTCGGCAGGAGGATATTGCGAAATGTCGGGTAGACGAACAAGATCATGATGATCTTGACAACATGACTCAGGAATTGGAATATCACCCTCCCTTTGAAAGATAAGGTGATCATCATGATCACGCAAAAGGAGATCAGGAGGATATTACGAAATGTGATCCTGCCTTGAAAGATCATGATGATGATGATCACCAGGACTTTGACGTGCGCGTGCAAATTATGCAGATGGTGGGTTTCTTAAGTAGGGTGATATTATAATATCAGCATGATATTATAATATCGGGTGATGTTAGAATATCATGATGCTCGCGATGTTTCCAAGGTTGCTTGACGGGTAAAACACACTATTACTTAAGATTGACGTCCGGATGTTTCGGGACTGCATGATTTTTATATCGGGCGATAGATTAAGATCATGATGATGACCTTTCACGATACAAAAGACCGCTTCGACGGGGACAACCTACTACGACTTAAAGTTGACGTCCGGATATTTTGACCTCAGGATATTATGGGGGCCCTTTTCAAATATGATGATGGTGATCTTCATACAGCAATTATCAGGTTTGACCAAAACTTTGACTGTGCATAACTCCCTCATATGGACGAATTTTCAGGTGATGTAAAAGGCAAACCTGCATGGAATTTCAAGCTCTTTCTAAATATGAGGTCATAGAAACAAAATATGAACTTTGACAAACTGACCTCATGATGATGACCAACCTCATCCTGACCTTCATGATGATGATGCACCTGACTTATTTTTACCAAACCGCCAGAAAGCAGACAACACAAGCCAAGCCAAAAGTTGGGTCCCTGTTTTGACAAGTTAAAATGGGGCGTGTTGTGTAACCACACAACAGGAACATAAGAAGACTTAAAATAAAATTTTTGTTAAGAACTACATTTTTGAAAATAAGATTGATATTCTTTTGCTTCAAAAAGTCAAAATGATAGTTCACAACGTTAAAGCAATTGCTAAGAATATATGGCCTAACATAGATTTTTTGCATAACTGAGACTTTGGGAGCTTCTACTGGGATTGTTACTATGTGGAACTGATGCAAGAGCATCCCTAGTTCAACAGAAATCTTGCATCAACCAAAAACATTTGCATTTCAGTTTTTTTGCATTTTAGTTTGTTTGTTTCATTTTTTAGTTCAGTTCAGGCAGTTCAGTCAAAATCAGTTTCAACTTTTGGTCTAGTATCCTACTGCAGTTGCATTTCACTCCTTGAGGATCTAGAATTAGCATCTACATTCATTCATCTACATTGTATCTAGAATTTAGAGCATTTGGAATAGTTACTGGGAAGTTATCGCTATCAAAAGATCAACTATTTTCTCAAAGTAGGGCATCTTGACAGTCTTAGACAATCAGATGAAGGGGAAGGCTTTTGGAGCATCCCTTGACTTGTGGATCTTAATTACACATCATTCAATTATCTATGGTTTGTGGCTAACCTTTCCCAAAGGTCCACATGTTATTCCATTCATTTGAGGAAGTGTTTTATGCATTTACATCCGACCTATCTGTGTGTTCATGTTACAACTCTTCATTGGAGTTTGTGAATTTCCTTGGCCGATGTGGAGGAAACTATTGGTCCAAAAAGGATATATATTGATGTAATAGATCCCTAGGAAAGTAGTAGTTCACATATTGATAGTTGATAGTTTGGATTTTGTGGGAAGGAGCCTCAAAGCATTATCCTGCGCATGTATGTAATTAGGCCTTTGAGCCCTATTTGTAAGCCCACATGTTGCCGACCCATCTATATTTGAATTCTATGATATACTGAATGATTGAATCTGTATTTGCTTTTTATCCTTGAGTTGTTTCCATTGTGTTAACTCTTGCTACACGGTCTAGACAGTTCATTCTGTGAACCCTCCTATCGTGATTGCACCAAGTGATATCAGAGCAAAAGTTTGAATCTTTGGGAGTGAATTGAGCGAAGTTGGTGAGGGAATTCTATAAGATCTTGTTGTGGATAGATTACTAAATTGAGGTAGGTTACTTCTATTGTAACTGGTCACTGAACTTGAGGTAGTTTGCACTTGATCCTAGGAAGAATGCCATCAAGGAGAGTTGTTGTTGGAAAAATGGCTGGAAGAATGGATGAGATGATGGAGATGATGAAAAAAATGTGAATTTAATTGGATGTTGAAGAAGATAGGCAAAGAGGATTGATACCTAGATCTAATGTTGAAAGCGATGATGAAAAGGAATTTCAATTGGGTGAATGAACTAGCGAAACCCTAGGAGGTGATGAAGAAGAAGAATCAAATCAAGTGAGGATGTTGTGAGCCATTTCAAAGATTGGAAAGAGACCTAGAGTTGATGTGCCGAACTATACTAGTAATTTGAACCCTAAAGAATTGATTGATTGGATAAATGACATGGAAGAGTACTTTGAATATGAGGAAATTGAAGATCCAGGGAAGGTGAAATTTGCAAAGACAAAGTTGAAAGGACATGCTGCTATATGGTGGAAATAAGTTCAATTAGATATAAAAAGAAGAGGGAAAGAAAAGATTAAAAAGTGGGATAGTGTTGGTCATGATGTTAGTCATAAACAAGCATAGAATAAAAGTACACATTAACCTTTATTAATCTTGAAAGATACGATGAATTCAAAGAATTCATGATCCCAAGTCTCTGGTGATTAGGTCTTAATCATCTGACATTACTCAGAGGTTGTTGTGCGTTGTTGTTTCCATTTTGGTGCCTTACATTGAGTTCATCATCATGACAATGTTTCTGCAAAGATTCTTCATAGAGAGGTCATTTTATGCAGTTGTTTGATTAAATGACATAGAAATATTTAAATCTTTGCATGATATTCATCAATTATACATGCTTTAGCTTCAAACATGCTAAATATTTTCAATTATCTATGAGACGTCCACATATTTCTATTATTTGCTTGAGATTATCATTTATTTCTAATTATGATGGTGAAATGCTCTGAAATTTAAAGGAAATTGAAAGAAATGCTTCAAATTAATGTTGAACCTTCAGCTATTGAACCACATGTATATCAGATACAGTCATGAAGAGAAGAAAAACAAACCATATGTTCACCAGGACATTCCACAGCTAGATATAGTTGATGCTAACTTCAAAGGAATTGTATGAAAATAACATATGCAAGTAGACATGCACTCCAAGGGACGCAACAAATCATAGCATATATCTAGAATTCACACACTGATTACTCAAGATTTACTATGAATTGTAATCAAAACAAGTCTTCTCATTCATCAAGTATGCAAGCATATAAATGTATACAAAAACCTTTGAAATGAGCCCTGAATATTTCAGTAGACAGATTTCAATTAAGTTTTGAATGTTTGAAATTAGGTTTTCCTGCACCTTTTATAGAACAAGGTGAGGAATCCTCTACAAAAAGATCTAAGATCTTGATTTGTCTATGAATATCCACGGTCAGTATTTTCCTTTGACTTTGTCAACTTTATCAAATAGCACAAGTTGCCAGTTGGCAACTATCTGAAATACTTATTTTCACTAAGTATTAGATGCTGACATTTACTTCATGATGCATCATCATCCACTTTATCTAACTCATGTGCTCCATCATCAGATGAATCACTTTCTATACCTTCATCATCCTAATGATGTCGACCATCTATATGAGGCTTCATGATGACCCTGACATTTTCATACAACTCCACTATTTTATCTATTTCTCCACCATTCTGGGTCTTTGCTTTGATAATGGTGTGTTTATGTGCCTGGTATTTATTTTTGATGCTATCTAGTTCATTTCTTCTATTGTGTAGTGTCTCATTATAATTTTCCATTTTCACCTTGGTCCTCACCAGTTTATCCATGATTTCTTCTGTCATTTGGCCTAATCGATCATCAGTAACAAATTGAAAGTTATTATGTAGAGCTTGGATTGCAAACTCCTCATCTTGATTATCTATCTTTCCTTCTACTTTTACTTCCAACATTTCCAAAATTTCTACCTTAAAAGACATCATATCATGTAATTTTATGCTGATCTCTCTCAGCTTATTGTTACATCTTTTGAGTACATCACATTCAAATTGAATGTCCTTATACCATATATCTACCAATAATGCATTGTTATTATTCAACACCTACTTGTTGATGAGCAATTGAGGATTTATCCTCCTTATTTCTCCCAAGGCATCCAATATCTTCTCCAATTGGAAAGATCTTTTACCTGTCTCCATTTGCAGCTTGTCTACCTTTTTCCTAGAGCCACTGAGAGAACTCCACCTCTCCAAAGAGGCCCTTACCACTTCTTCTATTGTATCAAATGTGGAGTACATCCACCTTCTCAATATGAATGACTCATGTTTCATGAGATCCAACTTATTTACCTCCTCTTGGGAAATAGCAGTCAATGGGACTGCATGATCAGTGGAATTATCTTTAGGATTAGTTAACCTTCCTATATATGCATGCAATTGAGAAATATGCTCTTTGTGTTGCTTATTTTTCTCCTTTTCTCTCATAACCTTTTGAATCAAAGAATCTATAATGTCTTTTCCTTCTTGACCCTCCTGGTCTTCATTTGCAAACCCCAAGTCAACTGTATTAATCTGGAATTCTTCCACAGTAATTTTACCCTTTTCTTTATCTACAGTGGGAATTGCTATCTGTGCAGTCCTTCTTCCAGTTGTCGGATCCCTCTTAATGGCCGAAGTCATTTTGGCCTTCCTCTTTGGTTTTATTAGATTTTCTAAAAACAAGGTGGATACATCAAATTCTTGAATCTCAAAATCTACCTCTGTGTTGACTTCCTTTTCCAACCATCGAGGTACTTGATCATGTTTCTCAGCATCATCATGATGTTCACCTTGATCTCCAGTATCCGTCAACATATGTGATGGAGAAGGTGATTCTTGTTTCTTCTTCATGATGCTCATACTAGGGGTGATCCTGCGGTACATCCTCTTGCTGAGGAATTTCCTTTTTTGGAGGAGCATCATCCTGAGGTGAAGGATCTTGTGATGCGTCTATATGATGATTATGATGATCATGATCTTTCTCCTTTATTACTTCATCCACTTTTGACTTTTCCTCCTGTTGAGGCATATTCATAGTAGTGGATAGCATGGAATCCTCCTTAGGTGCTGGTATTTGTTTTGAAACCACTATTTGTTCTACACCTACATTACTTACTTCCTGAACTTTAGAAGCATGATCTTCTAATACATCTTTCTCATCAGCTTTCTTTTCCTGAACCTCTACTATAACGGGCTTCACTGATGTATCCTGTTGGTGTTGTTGTCTTATTTCTAAAGCATGGCCCTCTGGTTCTACCATATTCAATTCTTCTATATGTTCTCCTTTATCAAGTGTACCTACTGGATGTTCAGGACTTACATCCTATGTACATGTCAAATCCACTACTGCAGGACTTGTCACATGTGCAATTAATGTGTCCAACCCCATTTCTTGAGCTATCTTCTTTAGACTCTTTTCTTTTTCAGATTCCACTTGCTTCATCTCCTCCAATATTGTTTGAACTAATGGAGTCCCATGAGGAGTCATGTGTGTACCTGCAGCAAGGGTTTCCATCTTCTATGAAGCTACTTCCTTCACTACCTCATCATCAGATAGATTAACTGTTTCATCCAATGAGATATGACCTCTTTGAAACATTTTGGAGGTTTCTTTCATCTTCTCTTCCGCTTGTTCAGTGTTGAAATTCACAATGGTAGGAAGTGGAACATTGTGTTGAAATTCCTTATGGAATACTTCACTACCTACCCCTTTCAATAGTATAGGGGATTGCTTTATCTCACCACTCATGGAGGTTCTTGGTTTCTTAGGTGTGGTAGCTACCACCACCTGCGGGGCTTTTCTTTTCCTTTTGAACAATAAAGGGGCCTCCTCTTCCTTAGGCTCTTCCTCCAGAAGAATATCCTCTTCTATTTGTTTTTGTGAGGATTGACCCTCTTCTTGGGTCTCAGTAACTATTGCCTCCACTGTCTGATCTTTCTTGTACTTTTGTTTACCTACCTGTGGAGGTGATGCTGATCCTAATCTTGATGCTATTGTATCCTCAGCTGGAAACACTACCCTTTCAATAATCACCCCCTTGGGTTCATTATCAATTTTCTTACCCCTAGGGGGTCTTTTGCTTTGTTGTTGTTGTGGAGGCAACCTTTTCCCTTTAGATTTCCTTTTTTCAGTTATAAAATCATCATATTCCTCATCAGGAATATCATGTCCTTTCTTTTTGTTGTCCACAGTAATGGCAACGCCTTTCTTCTTCAATGCCTCAATTTGTTCATCAACCCAAGCTTGGGTTAGATGTAATGTCCTGGCAATGAAAGGATCCAAAGATATATCCTCCTGTATGGTTAGGTCAAGTGCATATATGGTATCATTATATATTTTCTTTTCTTCATACTCATCTGCTATTATCCTACCATCATCCTTTTTTAGCTGTGAAGGAATGGAGATGTAGTCAAAGGTTTTGATTTGATTCAATGTTAACCTTTGGTATCTTCTTCTTCTGTCTTCTACTTCATCTTCACAATCCGTCCAGAAGTCTTCCAGGTACCTCTGATGAATAGGTTTCCCTATTATTTTTTGTATCCTCCCATAAGGATCATATGGCCTTACTAGTGGGAATGGTTGCAATTGCATTTTATTCAAACTAACCATGACTTTCTTGATATTTTCTGAATCTGGGCACATATACCAGCCAATGGTTACTAGAAACAAAATTGGTGGTATTTTTTGAGCATCCTTGTATGTCTTCAGTATTGTGGAGCTCTACCTTATAAATTCCATTAATACCACTGCATCAGTGGGGTATCTTGGTAGCATGAGGGGGTTTCCTTCAAAGCCCTCAATTCTCATGTAAGAAAATGTTGCAAATTCAATGTACTAGGCTCCATGCCTATAGATTATTTCTTGAGCCCCCATACTCAATCATTTCATCCTGTCCTCCTCGATGGTCCTCACCAGATGCATAGAGAATGCATCATTCACCAATTTGTAATCCTGGAGGTAATTAACTCTCTGCAACTGGGGATGATGATCCCAAATATGAGCATCATCGGTGGTTCCAACAATCTTTCCAACCATTGTTAATACATCAAATGTGCCTTTGTAAGCACAGGAGTAGACAATGTATGATGTCATGTAAAAGGAACAATTTGAACCTCCTAGGTTTGTCAGCTGCTCATGTAGAGCATCACTTATCAATTGGCCCCATAGTGGCTTAATATCTGCATATATGCACATCATGATGACACCATACATCCAGTCCCTAAAACTACTAGCATCAGGCTAGCCTGTCATCCTGCTAAGAAATGCAATCATATATTGATACTCTTTGTCAAAATCATACTTATACAAGTGCACAGGAAGTTTGGCCACTACAGGATATGTGCTATTCTTAGCCCTCCATTGATACATGTTCTTCCTTGCCTTCATCTTATTATTTTCATATTCAACTTCAGATTTCTTTAAATCTACACTGTTAACCTTCCTACCCAATGGCAATCCAAATGTCTTGGAAAGACCCTTGATGGACAGGTCTACGTATATTCTCCCATGCTTTATCACCTGTCTTGTTTGTGGATTGTAATTTCATGCACATTCAATAACTAGCTCTGGAGACTCCATGGAGTATGGAAAACTAGCTGCATTCCACATTCCTGACATGAACACTTCATCCAACAGGATGCTTCTATTTTTTTCATCATTTATTTTGGCGGACCAGACCTCCAAATCAGTACTTCCTTGATGTGTATCCATTATGGCACCATACTTGAACATGATTCCTTTAGGAGATGCGAACATGGGCCTGCTGAATTCAGCCTCACACTTAGTTAACCTCTTGTCAGCCATGGATATCTGCAATTAACAAGATTTGTCTTACAATGGATATTCACAAGCATGCACATAATGATTTATCTCAACTAACATCATGCATACTATACTTATTTAGCATTTTCTTATCATGGGATGCATAAACTATGACTTCAAACCAGCAACATCATACCTGATTATGCAGAAGCAACAAGATGAGGGTTTCAATTACTTACGTGGTTATACAGATCCCCTTTGATTATACCAGTGATTTTTTGGAAATGCTCTTAATTCAGGTGATAATCTCACGCTTCTTTATGCTATAAATTTTGTTCATCCAAGTATCATCTGTACGAGGGTTTGGAAAGCTAGCACTCTGTAAAAATTATTTTATCGCAAGGTAAGTGTGAAAATGACAATTGAATTTACCTTTTAACTTTGCAATTAGGGCGAAATTAGGCAAACCCTGACGTATTAGATTTTAATCATTGATTTTTCATGAAAACTCAAGATTTTGCTAGGTGTGTCATCAAGTTTTGTGGTTAGTGGGAACTACCTACCACCTCTGCGCGCATCAAATGTCAATGGCGGCAACGAGAGCTAGGTGATATCCATATGATAGGATATATTCAAATACCTGATAGTATTTGGATATCGGGGTGATATTTTCAAATATCATCCCGAGTGCAATGTGAACATCCTCCTCGAGAGGAAAAACTATCTTGACAAGATCAGGTGATGAATGCACCCTCAGGTCGTGCTTTATACATCAGGAGGATATTTCAATATATCGGGTGATGTTACAAAAATGATGATGACCGGATAAACTATAACCTCTCTCTCGAAATATTGGGATGACGTCATCTAGATATTGTCTCAATATATCTCTATGGCATCATGACGTCATCATCATGTTATGCGAGAAGGATCATGTTTAGGAAATATGCCCCCGAGAGGTAAAAATGATGATTATGTCTTCGTCATGTTTATTTCTTTGTTTATCAGACTTGAATGACATCATCAGGATAATGGCTTAGGGGGATATTCGCAGTAGGAGGATATTGAGAAATATCTGGTTACATTGAGAAATATGACCCTTGCGAAATACATAAGGCTGCTAACGATTAAAGGTCACTATCACCTAAAATTGACATCCAGACATTTGGACCGCATGATTTATCAGGTGATAAAATTAGATCGGGATGACCTTCTGTAATATGACTGATGTTAAGAAATATGATCCTCCCCCTATGAATATCAAGTTTGACCAGGATTTTGACCATTCATAACTTTCACATCCTAATGAATATCAGGGTGATGCAAAAGGCAAACCTGCGTAAAATGTGACGCTCTTTCTAAATATGAGGTTACTGGAATGAAATATGAATTTTGACAAACTGACCTCATGATGATGACTTACTTTTACCGGATCGCTAGGAAGCGGAAAACAAAAGTCAAGCCAAAAAGTTGGGTCCCTGTTTTGTCAAATCAAAATGGGGCGTGTTGTGTAACTACACAACAACTTGCCACCAAAGAAAACATCAAAAATTCTAATGATTCAAGTGATGTGATCATATTCATCTAAAGTATTCTAATCCCTTCTAAGTACAAGCATCATGATCTTCTGAATGATAAAAGTTCATCATGGTAACAATGCTAACAAAGGATCATGTGTGTGCAAATGATTAATTAACCTCATCTTGAAAGCAAGTTGAAAACATAGGTAACTGGTGTTAAACTACATAGTTGGAGATCATCCCTCATAGCCAACCTAGATAGAGCCTTGCTGCCAGCAGGCGTCTATAGCTCCAGCAAGGTTATCTATACAATCTCCCTAAGTAGAGCCCCACTACCAGTAGGCGTTCATAGCCCCGGTAGAGTTACTTAGATGGCCTAATTTTATTTCTTTTCTGATTTTCTTTGAAATCTGTATCTGATATCATCATGTCAGCTCATTTATACAAGGTATAGTCACTTGCAGCTTTAGGTTGGAGATTGTATTGGTAGCAAGGGAGTCCCTTTAAATTTTTCACTTAACACCTATACTTGTGTGTTCAACAAACCCAAGGTTGTTAAGTGTTTCATTGTGATTGATTCACTTTGATCAAGAAAAGGCACCCTGATGAAAGGATATCACAGACCTGATCAGGAATACTTCTTAGAATGAATCATAACCTATGTCTAAATTTAATCTCATCACTTGAATCCTAACAATTTTGTTATTTTCTGGGGTGATAAGTTTCCTTATCTTGACTAGCCAAAACAAAAGTCAACAAGCAAACCACAAAACAAACAAACAAACAAACAAAACAACAAAACACAACTGTACAAGCAACTATACAAATGTACATTATGATACACATGACTGTCATGAAGTCACTTAGTCTTGAAAATAATGTTTGAGAAATTGTCCATTGACTGGCAATGGGACACCCTCACCTATCTGATTCTTGAGCCTATAAGTGCTATCTCCCAGTATCTCAGAAATTTGAAAGGGACCTATCCATAATCTGTCAAACTTACCATGGTCTCCTTTCCTCTCATGGGCTTTATCCCACATCAGGACTAAATTAGATATCCTGAAGGCTTTGACATTGGCTCTCTTGTCAAACCAGTGTTTGACAACAACATGATGTTTTGCAAATTGGTCAATTGCTTGACTTCTTTTCTCTTCCAGGTGCATCAGCTGAAGCAACCTAACTTCTTGCCTATTATCTATGCCTAGGTACTCTTGGGCAAACTATAAGGTAGGAATTTTCAAGTTAACAGGGAGGATAGGATCCACCCCATATACTAATTGGAAGGGTGAGTTTCTTAATGCATTTTTCATTCTAGTTCTGTCTCCCCATAAGGCATATTTCAAAAATGAATTCCATTCCCTAGGGTTCTTCTCTATTAATTTTCTTATGATATTCAACAAATTCTTATTAGTGGATTCTGCTAATCCATTCCCTTGGGGATAATAGTTGGATGAGAACTTGAGTATGATCCCATGATCAAAAGCCCAACTTGACAATTTGGTTGAAGTGAAGGTAGAACCATTATCACTTACTAGAGCATAAGGAGATCCATACCTGGTAACAATGTTGCTTTCCAAAAATTTGATAACATCATCTGTAGTACAAGTCTTGTTTCTGACAGCTTCAGTCCATCCAGTACAATAGTCAGTAATTGTTAAGATATACCTATGGCCTGAGGATGATGGAGGATTGATTGGTCCTATGAAGTCCATGCCCCATTGTGCAAATGGGTGCTCTTCCATCACTGGTTGTAAGGGTTGTACATCATATTTCTCTCTATTGGTGGCAACTTGATAAACATGACAACATTTAACATGTTCAGTTGTATCTTTAAAAACTATGGGTCAATAATATCCTACTCTGAGGATTGCATGTGTTGTGGCTAGGGCTGATCCATGTGTTGTTTCAAACTTGTCATGTAATTCTGATAAAACCTTATTTACTTCTGGCTTTTCTAAGCATTGCAGGTATATTCCTTCATATTTCTTCTTGAACAAGGTTCCTCCCTTCATATTATACTTTTGTGACCTTATCTTCAAGGCTCTCCTCTGTGAAGCTTGCATTCTTGAAGGACATCTTCCAGTAATCAGGATGTGCCTGATATTTGAATACCACTCTTTATTGTCCTTAGCATTGATAACATACTGCTAACTTTTGATGTTTGGATCAATTTTTGATATCATTTGACTCAAAGCCTATCCTCTTACCAATTTCATTGGTGTAATTTCCATGTCATACTCTTGTAATACAGTGATCCATTTGGCTCTTTTTTCACTAGGTTCACTCTGCATTAGCAACATCTTCACTGTTGCATCAAGCACTACTGCAATCACTTTGCTTCTTAGTATATAATGCCTAAATTTCTTTACTGCCCTGACCAATGCAAGTGCTTGTCTTTCAACATCCACATATCTCAATTCAGCATCCTTAACGGGACAGCTCATGAAAGCAATTAGTTTTTCTTCTTTCTCTTCATTCCTTTGAGTCAATATTGCTACAGAGGTATGTTCTGAGGCAAATGAATAAATGTAAAAATCTTTTGTGTAATCAAGACTGATGAGGACAAGAGCATCTGATATGGCTTTCTTTATGTCCTCAAAAGCAGCCTTGGCTTCAGATGTCCACTCAATCTTGGCATCTTTCTTCAGCATGATGTTTAGAGGTCTAACTATCTCTACAAAACTAGTGATGATTTTTCTTACAAAGTTAATCTTACCGAAGTAAGACTTAAGTTCTTTTTTACTTCCAAGGAGTTGTATTTTCATAATAGACTCCACTCTGGTAGGATCAATGATGATTCCATCTTCAATTATCAAATGGCCTAATAATTTACCTGTTGTTACCTTGAATATGCATTTCTTGGGGTTCAAGGATATTCCATACTCTTCACATTTCTTCAGTACACTTCTAAGATCTGCTACATGGTTCCCCCTTTCTTTGGAGAATACTGTCAAGTCATCCATGTATATGACTATACATTTTCCTATTAAGCCTCTGAAGGCTATGTCCATTGCTCACTGGAATGTAGCTCCAACATTTATAAGTCCAAATGGCATACGTCTATATGCAAATATCCCCCACTTGGTGGTGAAGGTAGTTTTCAATCTGTCAATCTTATCAACCATCACTTGGTTGTATCCTGAGAAACCATCTAGGAAGGACATCATTTTGGCTCCATTTACAATCTACAGAACTTTATCTAATGATGATAAGGGATAATTATCCTTCTCTGATGCTCTGTTCAGGTTCCTGAAATCTACGCATATCCTGATGTCTCCATTCTTCTTTCTAACTGGGACTAGATTAGCCACCCAAGTGGAGTGCCTTATAGGAAAGATTATCAAGGCATTTAATAGCTTCTTTCTTTCTGGCTTAAGGGGTATAGTGTGAGTTATGACTAATGTGTCATATGTTTTTAACTCATCATAAGTCCATGCAATAACATGTATGTAATCTTTGAGAGCCTGAGTTATTCCTTTTAACTCTTCTGGTGTGCAGACCTTACCTATCAAGACATTTCTTTTGTCTTCATTTTGTCCAATATTCACTTGTGAATATTGACCTCCATCAGCTTTGGGAAGATCTTTCTATTTCAGCATATTATCCAAATTAAAGGCTCTTTCTAATTCAATCATACCTTTGGGAATCCTGTTGCTAGGCAACTCTAATATTTCATTTTCTTCCCAAACATGATCTTCCATACTATTCTCATCTATGATCTGAGCATCAAATATATCCCTGTTAGAGATGAAATCAAGGATATGCTGATCATCATCAAAGACCTAAAGATTAGTAACATTATCAGGTATTGATGGTACAGATACCAGTTCTATTGAAAATCTCTTTAGACCTGATATAGATAGTGGCTCCAGTGTATTGGCAGCCTGGGCAAGTGCATCTGCCCTATGATTCTGTTCTCTAGGAACATGGGTGATATTAAATGCATTAAAATCTTCAATCAAATCCCACACTCTGTGTCTATAATTTGACAATCTCTTATAGTTGCAAGAGTAGATTCCTCTTACCTATCTGACAACTAATTCTAAGTCTCCAAAGACATGCAAAATTTTTACCTTCTTCTTGAGAGAAAATAGTGTCCCATGAATCAGAGCTTCATACTCTATCACATTATTAGTGCAAGGGAACTGTAATCTGTATGTAGCTAAGTAAGATTTTCCTGATGGGTCGATTAGGTCTATTCCTATTCCAGCTCCTTGTTTGAACTTAGATCCATCAAATCTTAGAGTCCATGACTTATCTTTAGCCAAAGGTTTGGCTGAACCTTCTCTTTTCTTTGCGGCTCTAGCTGCTGCTCCACCTGATATCCACTTTAGTTTAGGAATTTCAGTATCCTTGGACCTCACTTTTTCTTTCTTTCTTGAAACTGACTCCTTTTTTTTCCAACATCAGGAAAATGATCCTTTGGATCTGGTACTGTATGTCTTTTTAAAATGTGTAAACATAGTGAGCAAGCGGTCTCTAAATGAGGTGCCTCATGCAACCTACACCAACCTTTAATTAAGACCTCTTGGGGAAGTCTGTGCTGCTGTATCATCTTTTCTATCTCTTTTGCTAAAAAATCCTCAAACTTAGTCAGGTCACTACCTCTATCTTCATCAGATAATTCATAGTCTGGCTCCATTAAACAATCACTTCCTAGAGTGATTTCATGTCTTCTTTTACCATTATCATAGTTTCTCACTAGTATCTCTTATGTTATCTAAACCTAGCCTTCATATTTGCATTTATCTTCTCCCATTCCTGCAAGAAACAAACATAAATCAGAATCACTGTCATTGTCACTATCTAATGAACTTACCTTTGATGATGATGATACATCACTATATGTCTATTCTAACTCCATCATGTCCTTACATGCTTTGCAAGTCTTTTCTGAATGAGGCTCATTATGCAACCTGCACCATCCATCAATCAAGATATCATTAGCAGGTATATTCAGTACTTTACATCACTTTATCTACTTGGATAAGTGCCTTTCAAATTTTTTGAAACAATCTCCTTCATTCTCACTTTCAAAATTATTATTAGGCCCTACAAGAGGTATATCCTCCTGATGATCATCATCATGATGATGAAAATTCAACATCAGGATCTCCTCTATCATGATAGTCTGTGGCCTAATAGAATAGACTCCAGGTTCAATGTCTACATACATTATCTCATTCATTTTATTATACTCGGTTATCATGTGCTTCATCCTAGGTTCAACATCTATTCTTATCTGGTAAGGTATACCTTTCCAAGGCAACCACATGTGACTGAATTCAGTAGACATATATCCATTCAAAGTTTTTGACCAGTCTCTGCTAAGCAGCATCCCATATGTATCAAGTATGTCAACTACCTAGATATCAATGTAATATTAGATCCTAGGATCAGATGCTAGCTGCATGTGTATATGAGTCAATTCTCCTATTACACTCACTTCTGTCTTATCTAGCTGTGTCACCTTCTTTAGGGATTTAGCGGGATGTAGTCCTAAAGCATTGCATATAGACAAGGGCATCACATTTGTTGATGCACCTGAGTCCACTAAACAGTTGCGTAAATTCTTTCTAAACATCCTTATGGTAAGGAGGAAAGGTGGTGACTTAGTCTTATCTCGGTATAATGTTATATGTGAGGTTTCTGCAGCTTGAACAGTAGCTGGCACTTTAGGCTTGATATTATTGTCTCTAGAAGCATGATCTTTACTACTAGATTGGCCTGAAGAATGAATATCCTCTTTAGGAGTAGGATCATCTAGTGATTTCATGAATGCTTTTTTAATTGCAGGAGTTTTCAATAACTCTGATAAAGACAAGCTGATCTTTATCTTTTTCATCTCATCTACCAAGTATGTAACAAGTTAATCAGACTCATGAGGTAAGCTGATAGCCTTTGATGCTGCATTTTGAGGTGACAGATATTGGGCATTCACCTTGGGAAACCCTAGATTATTGCTAGCTTTTGGATCAAGAGGTGTGTTGAAATTATTTGGAGGTAGAGAAGATGTCAATGGGGCAGTAGGTCTATTGGCATTATTTCTCAAGTTATAGTTATGCTTACCAGGATATTGCTACTGGTATGCATGCACCTCCTCATGTTTAGTGGAAGGCTCATTCTCATCTTCAAAGGGGAAGACATAATTTGACTCAAAGGCTAAAGCAGATTCTTCACATGCTTGCAAACAATTCTAATGGTCGGTATAACTTCTAATACTAGGGCTGAATCATATCCACAGGGAACAATTTCATTACCTTCCACCTGAGGTGGATTCCCTGCAATATTAGACACTTCTGTTTGAAAAATGCTGGCAGCAATTTGAAATTGTGGACAATCTAGCTCTGCATGAGCATTTGTATTGTGGATCCTACACCAATTAGTGAGGGCTACCTCAGTAAGATTGACTCTAGTAGTCTGTTTGGCTTCACTAGGTGATTGATTATCTAAGGGTGATGGTAATGAACCATTATTTGGCTTGGAGTTCCATACTCTAGGCTGTCTCTGAGGATTATTGTTATTTCCACCACTATTATTGAAATTACTATTATTGTATCCTCTGTCAGGATAATTTGGTCTGTCATTGGAATAACTTCTATTCTGATTTGACTGGGAATAGAAGTTCTAATTTCTTAAATGAGTCACTTCTGTAGTGAGTTTTCTTAGCTGAGTGGATATTTCTTTGATTTCCTCCTCTTCTTGAGCTTTAGCTACTACATGTTCAATTTGAGGCTTGAAGAAAGAGGATCCATGGTTATTGTTGGATAGATCAGCACCTTGAGGTGTCTGAGTTTGTGCAGGGTATTGTGGCAGTTGGCCATTCCCATTAGGAGGTGGCATGATACTCAATAGAGGCACTTGCAAGGGTGCAAGCATGACTACTAGAGGTATCATAGCTCCATTAGGATATTGTGTAGGATATGATGCAGGATATGTTGGATACATGCCAGGCAGTGTGGGAAAGGCAATATTTGGAGTAGGAGCAGGTATCAGCTACTGACTGACCTTTATAGCTTCCTGAAAAGCTTGTGTCAAAGTTGTAATTGTTGGATGGGCTCTTCTAATGAACATGGAGGTCAAAGGATCCAAAGATGAATAATAGATACTTCTAGCAGCTTCATCTGCTACTATATAAGGAGCCACTAGCTTAGACATCATCTTTTGGAATCTGGCATTGAAATTAGCAATAGGCTCATTCTTGAATCTTTTGATTGTGGCAAACAAGAGGTAATTCATAGATGGATCAATAGGAACCTTAAACCTATCAAGAAAAGCTTTCTCTAAGATGTCCCAGGAACCCACAAAACCTTGACCAAGACTGATGTACAATTATAAGCCTCCTCCCCTAAAGAAAAAGGGAATAACCTGCACACTACATCCTGATGTTCTATTCTAGCTTTGCAACAAGCTTCCTTAAAAGTTCTGATATGATCTTCAGCATCTTGGTAAGGATGATACTGTAGACAAATTTTGTCTGGATTCTTTGGTAACTCATGATATGTAGTGAAGGTTAAAGCCGATTCTGCCATGAAGAAAGACATTATAACCAGAGGAGGTTGCATTTGAGGTATAACCGGCTGAGGTTGGACTAAAGGTGCACCCTGAGGAGATCCTGCAAGTATATTGAAACCAATAGGAATCATAGGAGGACATTTTGGTGGTGTTCCTGATGCACTGGAACCAGGAGTGTGATGAATGTCAACAGTCCTAGGTCTAAAGCCTCTAACAGGTAGTTCTTCAAAAGGTCTGGTGGATCTTGACCTGGTATTTATCCTGTGAGCTAGGATTTCTCAAATTTGGTGGGAAACTAGCTGGACGATTATAAATACTAGTTGAATTTCACTAGTTGAGGTGATATTTGTGGTCGAATGACTGATTTGACTAGATATTTACGAAATATTTGCAAAGATAGTGCAAATATGAGGTGATATGTGGGGTATCATGACTCTTACCATGAGATATCAAGTTTCTAAGGGAAAACTCTTCAAAGCATGAATAGATTTACTTAACATTGGCCGATATTTGTGAATTCATGATGATCTATTGTAAAGCTTGCAATATTTACGTTTGATCTGGAAATCTTTACACATAATGAGCATCTACAAGCTTACTACAGTAAATACTCGAGCAATATTTGGAATTCATAGATGCATTCAGGGTTACCTTACTCTCTGCATCATCAAACTTAAAAATAATGATGATGAGCATCCTCTTTCAAATGTCCTCCTTCTAGCGCCAATTTATGTTGGTCATGATGTTAGTCATAAACAAGCATAGAATAAAAGTACACATTACCTTTATTCATCTTGAAAGATATGATGAATTCAAAGAATTCATGATCCCAAGTCTCTGGTGATTAGGTCTTAATTGTCTGACATTACTCAGAGGTTATTGTGCATTGTTGTTTCCATTTTGGGGCCTTACATTGAGTTCATCATCATGACAATGTTTCTGCAAAGATTCTTCATAGAGAGGTCATTTTATGTAGTTGTTTGATCAAATGATATAGAAATATTTAAATCTTTGCATGATATTCATCAATTATACATGCTTTAGCTTCAAATATGCTAAATATTTTCAATTATCTACGAGATGTCCACATATTTGCATTATTTGCTTGAGATTATCAATTATTTCCAATTATGATGGTGAAATGCTTTGAAATTTAAAGGAAATTGAAAGAAATGCTTTAAATTAATGTTGAATCTTCAGCTATTGAACCACATGTATATCAGATACAGTCATGAAGAGAAGAAAACCAACCATATGTTCACCAGGACATTCCACAGCTAGATACAGTTGATGCTAACTTCAAAGGAATTGTATGAAAACAACATATGCAAGTAGACATGCACTCCAAGGGACGCAACAAATCACAACATATATCCAAAATTCACACATTGATTACTCAAGATTTACTATGAATTGTAATCAAAACAAGTCTTCTCATTCATCAAGTATGCAAGGATATAAATGTATACAAAAAGCTTTGAAATGAGCCCTGAATATTTTAGCAGACGGATTTCAATTAAGTTTTGAATGTTTGAAATGAGGCCTTCCTGCACCTTTTATAGAACAAGGTGAGGAATCCGCCACAAAAAGATCTAAGATCTTCATTTGTCTATGAATATCTATGGTCAGTATTTTCCTTTGAATTTGTCAACTTTATCAAATAGCACAAGTTGCCAGTTGGTAACTATCTGAAATACTTATTTTCACTAAGTATTAGATGCTGACATTTACTTCATGATGCATCATCATCCACTTTATCTGACTCATGCACTCTATCATCAGGTACATCACTTTCTATACCTTCATCATCCTAATGATGTCGACCCTGTATATGAGGGTGGTTGATGACCCTGACATTTTCATACAACTGCACTATTTTATCTATTTCTCCACCATCCTGGGTCTTTGCTTTGATAATGGCATGTTTATGTGCCTGGTATTTATTTTTGATGCTATCCAATTTATTTCTTCTATTGTGTAGTGTCTCATTATAATTTTCCATCTTCACCTTGGTCCTCACCAGTTTATCCGTGATTTCTTCTGTCATTTGGCCTAATGGATCATCAGCAACAAATTGGAAGTTATATGTAGAGCTTGGATTGCAAACTCCTCATCTTGATTATCTATCTTTCCTTCAACTTTTCCTTCCAACGTTTCCAAAATTTATGCCTTAAAAGACATCATATCATGTAATTTTATGTTGATCTCTCTCAGCTTATTAATACATCTTTTGAGTACATCACATTCGAATTGAATGTCCTTATACCATATATCTACCAATAATGTATTGTTATTATTCAGCACCCGCTTGTTGATGAGCAATTCAGGATTTATCCTCCTTATTTCTCCCAGGGCATCCAACATCTTCTCCAATTGGGAAGATCTTTTACTTGTCTCCATTTGCAACTTGTCTACCTTTCTCCTGGAGCCACTGAGAGAACTCCACCTCTTCAAAGAGGCCCTTACCACTTCCTCTATTGTATCAAATGTGGAGTACATCCACCTTCTCAATATGGATGACTCATGTTTCATGAGATCCAACTTATTTACCTCCTCTTCAGAAATAGCAGTCAATGGGACTGCATGATCAGTGGAATTATCTTCAGGATTAGTTAACCATCCTATATATGCATACAACTAAGCAATGTACTCTTTGTGTTGCTTATTTTTCTCCTTTTCTCTCTTAACCTTTTGAATCAAAGAATCTATAATGTCTTTTCCTTCTTGACCCTCCTGGTCTTCATTTGCAAACCCCAAGTCAACTATATTAATCTTGAATTCTTCTAGAGTAATTTTACCCTTTTCTTTATCTATAGTGTGAATTTCTATCTGTACAGTCCTTCTTCCAGTTGTTGGATCCCTCTTTATGGCTGAAGTCTTTCTGGCCTTCCTCTTTGGTTTTATTAGATTTTCTAAAAACAAGGTGGATACATCAAATTCTTGAATCTCAAAATCTACCTCTATGTTGACTTCCCTTTCCAACCATCGAGGTACCTGATCATGTTTCTCAGCATCATCATGATGCTCACCTTGATCTCCAGTATCCGTCAACATATGTGATGGAGAAGGTGATTTCCTTGTTTCTTCTTCATGATGCTCATACTGGGGGTGATCCTGTGGTACATCCTCTTGCTGAGGAATTTCCTTTTTTGGAGGAGCATCATCCTGAGGTGAAGGATCTTGTGATGCGTCTATATGATGAACATGATGATCTTGATCTTGCTCCTTTATTACTTCATCCACTTTTGACTTTTCCTCTTGTTGAGGCATATTCATAGTAGTGGATACTGTGGAATCCTCCTTAGGTGCTGGTATTTGTTCTGAAACCACTATTTGTTCTGCACCTGCATTACTTACTTCCTGAACTTTAGAAGCATGATCTTCTAATACATCTTTCTCATCAGCTTTCTTTTCCTGAACCTCTACTATAACGGGCTTCGCTGATGTATCCTATTGGTGTTGTTGGCTTATTTCTGAAGCATGGCCCTCTAGTTTTGCCATCTTTAATTCTTCTATGTGTTCTCCTTTATCAGGTGTACCTACTGGATGTTCAGGACTTAAATCCTGTGTACATGTCAAATCCACTATTGCAGGACTTGTCACTTGTGCAACTAATGTGTCTAGCCCCATTTCTTGAGCTATCTTCTCTGGACTCTTTTCCTTTTCAGATTCCACTTGCTTCATCTTCTCCAATATTGTTTGAACTAATGGAATCCCATGAGGAGTCATGTGCATACCTGTAGCAAGCGTTTCCATCTTCTGTGAAGCTACTTCCTTCACTACCTCATCATCAGATAGATTAACTATTTCATCCAATGAGATATGACCTCTTTGAAACATTTTGGAGGTTTCTTTCATCTGCTCTTCCGCTTGTTCAATCTTGAACTTCACAATGGTAGGAAGTGGAAAATTGTGTTGAAATTCCTTATGGAATACTTCACTACCTGCCCCTTTCAACAGTATAGGGGATTGCTTTATCTCACCCCTCATGGAGGTTCTTGGTTTCTTAGGTGTGGTAGCTACCACCACCTGTGGGGCTTTTCTTTTCCTTTTGAACAATAAAGGGGCCTCCTCTTCCTCAGGCTCTTCCTCCAGAAGGATATCCTCTTCTATTTGTTTTTGTGAGGATTGACCCTCTTCTTGGGTCTCAGTAACTACTGCCTCCACTGTCTAATCTTTCTTGGACTTTTGTTTACCTGCCCATGGGGGTGATGCTTATCGTGATCTTGATGCTATTGCATCCTTAGCTGGAAACACTACCCTTTCAATAATCACCCCCTTGGGTTCATTACCAATTTTCTTACCCCTAGGGGGTCTTTTGCTTTGTTGTTCTTGTGGACGCAACTTTCCCCTTTAGATTTCCTTTTTTCAGTTATAAAATCATCATATTCCTTGTCAGGAATATCCTGTCCTTTCTTTTTGTTGTCCACAGTAATGGCAACACCTTTCTTCTTCAATGCCACAATTTGTTCATCAACCCAAGCTTGGGTTAGATGTAATGTCCTGACAATGAAAGGATCCAAAGATATATCCTCCTGTATGGTCAGGTCAGGTGCAGATATGGTATCATTATATATTTTCTTTTCTTCATACTCATCTACTATTAGCCTACCATCATCCTTTTTCAACTGTGGAGGAATGGAGATGCAGTCAAAGGTTTTGATTTGATTCAATGTTAACCTTTGGTATCTTCCTCTTCTGGCTTCTTCATATTCACAATCCACCCAGAAGTCTTCCAGGTGCCTCTGATGAATAGGTTTCCCTATTATTTTTTGTATCCTCCCATAAAGATCATATGGCCTTACTAGTGGGAATTGTTGCAATTGCATTTTATTGAAACTAACCATGACTTTCTTGATATTTTCTAAATCTGGGCACACATACCAGCCAATGGTTACTGGAAACAAAATTGGTGGTATTTTCTGAGCATCCTTGTATGTCTTCAGTATTGTGGAGCTCTGCCTTATAAATTTCATTAATACCACTACATCAGTGGGGTATCTTGGTAGTATGAGGGGGTGTCCTTCAAAGCCCTCAATTCTCATGTAAGAAAATGTTGCAAATTGAATGTACCAGGCTCCATGCCTGTAGATTATTTCTTGAGCCTCCATACTCAATCTTTTCATCCTGTCCTCCTCCATGGTCCTCACCAGATGCATAGAGAATGCATCATTCACCAATTTGTAGTCCTAGAGGTAATTAACTCTTTGCAACTGAGGATGATGATCCCAAATATGAGCATCATCGGTGGTTCCAACAATCTTTCCAACCATTGTTAATACATCAAATGTGCCTTTGTAAGCATAGGAGTAGACAATGTATGATGTCATGTAAAAGGAACAATTTGAACCTCCTAGGTTTGTCAGTTGCTCATGTAGAGCATCACTTATCAATTGGCCCCATAGTGGCTTAATATCTGCATATATGCACATCATGATGACACCATACATCCAGTCCCTAAAACTACTAGCATCAGGCTGGCCTGTCATCCTGCTAAGAAATGCAATCATATATTGATACTCTTCGTCAAAATCATACTTATACAAGTGCACAGGAAGTTTGGCCATTGCAGGATATGTGCTATTCTTAGCCCTCCATTGATACATGTTCTTCCTTGCCTTCTTCTTATTGTTTTCATATTCAACTTCAGATTTCTTCCAATCTACACTGTTAACCTTCCTGCCCAATGGCAATCCAAATGTCTTGGAAAGACCCTTGGTGGACAAGTCTACGTATATTCTCCCATGCTTTACCACCTGTCTTGTTTGTGGATTGTAATTTCGTGCACATTCAATAACTAGCTCTGGAGACTCCATGGAGTATAGAAAACTAGCCGCATTCCACATTCCTGACACGAACACTGCATCCAACAGGGTGCTTCTATTCTTTTCATCATTCATTTTGGTGGACCAGTCCTCCAACTCGGTACTTCCTTGATGTGTATCTGTTATGGCACCATACTTGAATAGGATTCCTTTAGGAGATGCGAACATGGGCCTACTGAATTCAACCTCACACTTAGCTAACCTCTTGTTAGCCATGGATATCTGCAATTAACAAGATTTGTCTTACAATGGATGTTCACAAGCATGCACATAACGATTTATCTCTACTAACATCATGTATACTATACTTATTTAGCATTTTCTTATGATGGGATGCATAAACTACGACTTCAAACCAGCAACATCATACCTAATTATGCAGAAGCAACAGGATGAGGGTTTCAATTACTTACCTGGTTATGCATATCCCCTTTGATTATACCAGTGGTTTTTTGGAAATGCTCTTAATTCAGGTGATAATCTCGCTCTTCTTTATGCTGTAAACTCTATTCGTCTAGGTATCGTCCGTACGAGGGTTCGAAAAGCTAGCACTCTGTAAAAATGATTTTATTGCAAGGTAAGTGTGAAAATGACAATTGAATTTACCTTTTAACTTTGCAATTAGGGAAAAATTAGGGCAAACCCTGACGTATTAGATTTTAATCATTGATTTTTTGGAAACTCAGGATTTTGCCAGGTGTGTCATCAGGTTTTGTGGTCGGCGGGAACTACCTACCACCTCTGCATGCATTAAATGTTAATGGTGGCAACAAGAGCTAGGTGATATTTGTATGGTAGGATATATTCAAATACCTGATAGTATTTGGATATTGGGGTGATATTTTCAAATATCATCCCAAGTGCAATGTGATCATCCTCCTCGAGAGGAAAAACTATCTTGACAAGATCGGGCGATGAACGCACCCTCAGGTCATGCTTTATACATCAGGAGGATATTTCAATATATCGGGTGATGTTACAAAAATGATGATGACTGGATAAACTATAACCTCTCTCTCAAAATATCAAGATGACATCATCTAGATATTGTCTCAGTATATCACTATGGCATCATGATGTCATCATCATGTTATGCGAGAAGGATCATGTTTAGGAAATATGCCCCCGAGAGGTAAAAATGATGATTACGTCATCATCATGTTTGTTTCTTTGTTTATCGGACTTGAATGACATCATCAGGATAATGGCTTAGAGGGATATTTCACAGTAGGAGGATATTGAGAAATATCAGGTTACATTGAGAAATATGACCCTCGCGGAATACATAAGGCTGCTGACGATTAAAGGTCACTATCACCTAAAATTGACGTCCAGACATTTGGACTGCATGATTTATCAGGTGATAAAATTAGATCGGGATGACCTTCTGTAATATGACTGATGTTAAGAAATATGATCCTCCCCCTGTGAATATTAGGTTTGACCAGGATTTTGACCATTCATAACTTTCACATCCTAATGAATATCAGGGTGATACAAAAGGCAAACCTGCATAAAATGTGATGCTCTTTCTAAATATGAGGTTACTGGAATGAAATATGAATTTTGACAAACTGACCTCATGATGATGACTTACCACATCCTCCTTTAGAGGGCTATCTGCATGATTTACTTTTACCAGACCGCCAGGAAGTGGAAAACACAAGCCAATCCAAAAATTTAGGTCCCTATTTTGTCAAGTCAAAATGGGGTGTGTTGTGTAACCACACAATAGATAGGATGGTCACAAAGTTGTAGAATCAATTTATACCTACTGATTATGAGTTAGAGTTGTTGAAGAGATTCCAAAATCTGAGATAGAAGGAGAAATTTGTGAAGGAGTAGACTAAGGAATTTCATAAGACAATCATAAGGACTGGACATAGTGAAGAAAACAAAGGGAAAGTGGCTAGATAGATCAATGGATTGAGGTTGAACATTCAATAAGCACTAAGCTTGGTAAGGATGGCATCTTTGGAAGAAGCATATCAGTTTGTCCTAAAGGTTGAAGATAAGCTAAATAAGAGACATGACTAGAGGCAGAGAGGTAGAGGAGGTAAATTACAAAGAGGTAGAATATTTTTCAGAAGAGACAGATCATATCTAGAGCAGAACAAGTTTGACAGCCCATTTAAAAAAGATGACAAAGATAACAATGCTTACTAGAGAGATGACAGAGATTTTTACCCAAAAGGAAACCCTAGTGCATGCCAGAATGAAGCATACAAAAGAGAAGGAAGAGGACTTGATAAGAGAACATTTAGGGGTACTTTTTTCAAATGTGTAGGTGAAGGACATAGAGTATTTGAATGTAATCAGGGTAGTACAAGTAAGAGGATAAAAAATACTAGAAGAGTAGCCTATGTTGAAGAGGAACCTGTTGAATCACCGAGTTCAAATGGATAACCTAAGAAAGTAGAATCATTGGTGATGAGAACAACATTATTTCAAGCAGAGACAAATGAAGAACCTTCACAGAGGAAGAGTCTATTCAGAACTAGATACAAATAAGGAGGTAAGTGTTGTAAAGTTGTAATTGATAGTGGTAGTTTAGATAACCTAGTTTCAAAGGAGATGGTGATTAAGCTAAAGTTGGAAAGATTGAAACACCCTAAACTCTATCATATAGCATGGATTTAGGATGATCATAAGGCATTGGTGAGTGAACAATGTTTGGTGAAATTTCATATTGGATCTTATCATGATGAAGTCTTGTGTGATATTATGCCTATGGATGTTTGTCATATCTTGTTGGGTAGACCATGGTAGTATGATAGAAAAGATATACATGATGGGAGAAAGAATACATATACTATAATAACAAATGGAAAGAGAATTACTTTGATTACTTTAGAAGATGATCCTAAGAGTGAAGTGTGTGGGAATGCTAGAATTTGATTGGTATATGGAAGAAAATTTATGGATGGTTTGAGACATGAGAATATGTGTTATGCCTTGATTCCTAAAAAGCCTAAAACATTGAAGAACGAGATTGAAGAGACACAACTGGAGGAGATAAGAGATCTATTGATAGAGTATGAATACATCATATTAGATAATGTACCTGAAGGATTTCCACCTATAAGGAGTATCAATTATTGCATGGAACTTATATCAGGAGCAAGTTTTCCTAACAAAGCAGCACATAGAATGACACCAACAGAGAATGAAGAACTAAATAGACAAATACAAGAGTTGTTGAGGAAAGTTTTGATCAGAGAAAGTTTGAGTCCTTGTGCAATACTTGTAGTGTTAGCACCGAAGGATGGAGAATGGAGAATGTGTACTAACTCTAGAGCAATAAACAAGATCACAGTTAAGTATAGATTTCCTTTACCTAGGATGGATGATATCATGGATTGTTTGAGTGGGGCAAGATATTTCACAAAGATAGGCTTGAAGAGTGGATACCACCAGATCAGAATCAGAGAAGGAGATGAATGGAAGACTGCTTTTAAGACAAATGAAGCATTGTATGAATGGTTAGTGATGCCTTTTGGATTGACAAATGCACTGAGCACTTTCATGAGATTGATGAATGAAGTTCTAAAGAAATTCTTGGGTAATTTGTGATTGTATACTTGGATGATATTATGATTTTTAGTAAGACAAAAGAGGAACATTTGTGGCATATTAGACAAGTTTTGCAGAGACTTAGAGAAGAAAAATTGCTAATAAATGTCAAGAAGTGTAGCTTCATGAAAGAAGAGTTGATATATTTGGGATTTGTGATTTCTATGGAAGGATTGAAGATGGACCTTGAGAAAGTGAAAGCAATTGTTGAATGGCCTACACCAAAGAGCATTGGAGAGGTTAGATCATTTCATGGATTGGCTAGTTTCTACTAGAAATTCATCAAAAATTTTAGTTTAGTTTGTAACCCTATGATAGAGACAATGAGAGGTGACATAAAGGATTTCAAGTGGACATTTGGAGCTGATAAAAGTTTTGAGTTGTTGAAGTAGAAAGTGACAAAGCAACCTATTTTGGCATTACCAAATTTCAATAAGGTATTTTAAGTTGATTGTGATGCAAGTGGAAATGCAATTAGAGCAGCATTAAGTTAAGAAGGTAGACCTGTAGCATATGTCATTAAAAAGTTGAATGATGCAAGGAGGAGATATTTAGTTTATGATCAAGAGTTCTATGCCATAATTCAAGCCTTAAAGAAGTGGAGACATTATTTGTTGCCTAAGGAGTCTATGTTGTATACAGATCATCAAGCTTTGCAATATTTGAATAGTTAAGGAAAGTTGAATCAAAGACATATGAGATGGGTAGAGTTCATGTAGAGTTATACTTTTGTGTTGAAGCATAGGAGTGGAAAATCAAATAAACTTGTTGATGCATTGAGTAGAAGAAGAAACTTGTTGACAGAGATGAGAGTTGAAGTGTTGGGTTTTGCTGAATTGAAGAACATGTATGAGGTAGACACTGATTTTGTAGAACCTTGGAAAGCATGTAAGCAACCTATTGTGATAGATAGAAGTAAGTGGTTGGACTATTTCATTCAAGAAGATATGTTGTTCAAAGGAAATCAGTTGTGCATACCTAGAAGTTCAATGAGAGATAATTTGATCAAGGAGAAGCATAGTGGTAGATTGGTAGGACATTTTTTCATTGATAAGATATTGGCTTTGGTGAGTGAAAACTACTTTTGGCCTCAGATACATAAGGATGTTTAGAGATTTGCGCAGAGTTGTAGAGTTTGTCAAATTACAAAAGGGAGTAGTCATAATACTAGATTGTATAAACCTTTGACAGTACCAGAGAGACCTTGGGAAGACATAAGTATGGATTTTGTAATGGGATTGCCTAAGACACAAAGAGGACATGATTCAATATTTGTAGTGGTTGACATATTTTCAAAGATGCTCTGTTGCAAATATGTGCGTAATTGGTGTTGTCATTGATGTCACAATATCCTTGTTGTCATTAGTTTCAACTGTACTTATTTAGAAGACCTATATGTTGAGGATATTGAGAAAATTAATAAAGATCAAAGAACACAGACCATATGGATGGGTATAGGATTGTCTTAAGTAGTTCCAGTTAAGATTTGAGAGGTCTGTATGAAGATTTGAAGAAGCTATGTCCATCTAAGTAGAACCAAGTTTTGTAGTGTTTAGAAGAGATAGAGTGACAGTAAATTGGTCTGGATTGCTCTGCATTGAAAATTATTTCTAGAATTTTGCTCTTGTTAGTCTAACTCTCTCTAGGGTTGCATGATGGGGCATTACAGCAAATACACTCAGAGACCCACTAATTTTATCTAGCACTTTTTTGAACGTTATATAGAGTTTTTGGCCAACATTTTATTTATTATTATTATATAATATTAAAATATAATGTTTTTATTATAATATTATATTTATATTGTTAGTAAATTATAATATGATATTATTAATATATAATATATAATTGCAATATTTATAATATTATAATATAATATTTATAATTTTATATTATTAATATATTATTAATATTATAATATAATATTGACTTATTTTCTTTCTTTTTACATTTTTCTTTGAAAATTGGATTTATTTATTTATTATTATATAATATTAAATTATAATGTTTCTATTTTAATATAATATCTATATTGTTAATGTATAATATTATATTATATTATCAATATTTATATTATTAATATATTTATTTATTTATTATTATACAATATTTCTATTAGAATATTATAATATAATATTTATTTATATTCTTTCTTTTTTGCATTTTTCTATGTTTTTTGAAAATCTAATGTTTTTACAATTTTTTAAAAAATCTTATACTTTTTGTTTGCCAATTTTTCCCTAAAAGATTTAAAATTGATATGAAGGAAATTCTAACAAACAAAATAGGCATTAAAAATGCATTCCTCACCTTTTAACCCTTTTATTTTTCTTGTGTGAACAACATAGGATGCCTCCTTCAACTATACAAGCAATAGACTCTTTTATTTAGCCAGTGAGTCCCAAGCTTTCCTTTTTTTATCCTTATATCTAGAGTTGAATAGCAATGCCCAATCACCACTATGGAATTTCCTTTCTTTTATATGCTTATCATGCCATGCTTTCCTCTACTGTTGAATCAGTTCGGTCTAGTGGATGGCTTCTAGGAAAAGTTCATCAACTTCACTAAGTTGTAGGACCTGTTCAACCTGGGCATGGTCAAGATCTAAGCCTGCGTCCATTACAGTCCTCAGTGTTTGTAGTTTAAATTCAATAGGCAGAACTGGTTTCTTCCCATAAACTAATTCATAGGGAGTGAAACCAGTGGTTGATTTCCACGTAGTATTGTAGGCCCAAACCTCCTCGTGCAGTTTCCTAGCCCAATCCATTCTTGAGGAAACTATTTTGTCAGGATGTTTTCAAGTTCTCTATTTGTTACTTCCACTTGATCATTTTCTTGTGGGTGATAATGGGATGATTTCTTATGACTCACTTGGAAATGATTTGTAAAGATTAGTAGAACCTTAGGCATAAATTGTGGTCCCTAATCTGTGACAATAGACCTGGGGGCTCCAAATTTGAGGAAGATTTTGTTATAAAGGAAATCTGCTACTTGTTCTTCTCTAGTGACTTTCAATGCCTAAACTTCTACCCACTTAGTTAATTAGTCAGTACAAACCAAGATATATTCTTTGACTTGAGAGGGTGGATCTATAGTCCCAATAAATTCTAGTCCCCATTTTTCAAAAGGAGTCAGGTTTGGAGGAGGAGGTAGTTTTGAGAGATTAGGCACATAGGAAACTTACATCCCTTCGTGGGCGAGAAGGCGCTGAGAGGAAGCGACATGGTGAGAAGATAAAGATTCTTGTGGGCATAGAGGTGCTAGAGGTCTTGGGACCTAGCACATGCCAGATATTTTAGATGCATTTATGGAAACATATGTTAGGGATCCAGTGTCATCTATTAAAGAAGGTGGAGATTTAGGTAGCTTGAGGCGTAGGCCCCCTAGTGGCATTGAAACATTAGTCGCAGGAGAGGGTGGGATCTATCTTCCTATAGAGACCCAAAAACTTCCATCTACTGAACCATTACATCTTCTAGCATGTTTTTCCTTAGGTACCCATGTCATCACCTAATTAGTTAAATAAATTTTATTTATTTAATTATTCATGGCCATTTATCCCCTCTAATTAAATAATTATTTTTAATTATTTAATTAGTCATTTATCCATTTGCCTATAATTAATTAAATAAATTAAAATTTATTTAATTAATAAAATCCTAAAAATATCTTCTTGCTTTATTTCCAAATTTGAAGTCATGTGTATCTAATTAATTTATTTAATTAGATAATTCATCTATTATCCTCCCATCTTTGTTGAAGATTTATTTCCTTTTTGAGGATTTAAAACTAAAAGCAAATCTTTCTATCTTTTTTCTATCTTATCTTGTTTTATTTCCTATTTTATCAAAAATCAAATCTTATCTCTAAAATCAAATCTTCCTCCCTCCACATCAAGAAGTCTATAAATATGGTCTCTCACAAGCCATTTGGATAATCGAATCTTATTCTAACATCCTTACTCTATCAAAATATTCTTCCAATCCTTTAATTTTCTATCTATCTTCTTCCATCAATCTTCATCCAATCATTATGCTGCAAAAGTGAGCAATCAACATCAAATCAAGCTATATCGATCAATCATGCATACACTTATCATTCAAGATATATGAGGCATTCGAAAGGTTTGGTCAAGGTAATACAATTATTGTTTTATCTTTCCTTTTGTCCAAATTTTTCATTTACATTCTGGCATGCCCAGTGGGACTCACTTCCCCTGATCAAATCTTACATTTTTTGCAAGTTTTTCTTATAAAATTTTGTATTTTTTCTAACCCTTGTTTGGCAAGCTTTGCAAGTGATTGTTATAGGTGACCTCCTAGGCTAGAACATACATCATGATTACATCTAGAAGGGCCAAGAGGTGAAGAAAAACATATAATTTGACCATTTTTGCTAAAGGTCAAATTTAAACAAATGTTTCGGTGGTGAACAGTGCTTTCTGGCGGTGAACGGTGCTTTCTGGCGATGAACAGTGTTTGTCGCAGTGAATAGTGCTTTCTAGCGATGAAAAGTATTTTTGGTAGTGAATAGTACTTTCCAGTGATGAACAGTACTTTCGGTCATGAACAGTGTCTAATGCTGTGAACAGTGTTTTTAGGTTACGAATAGTGCTTTTTTAAAAGTTTAAAATAGTTTTCTTTTTAAAACTACCATAACTTTTGCAAATCATGTCAGATTTTTAAGTTTTTATTGTCGTTGGAAAGATAATTTGATGAACTTCATAGCTGTAGGGGTTTTATCAGGTGATTTTATCATTTTATTAGTCATTTTCTTAGTCAAACTTTATCTTCTTTAAAAAACTTCAAACAAGTATATCTTGAGCAAAGCGTATCTAATTTCAGTGATTTTTTTTTAAATTGCTTAGAATCATCTAAAATTTCTATTTATGTAGTCTATTTTGTTGTATCAAATCATCCATATCATATTTTTAACAGATTGCATCTTTTTGATCTAACCCCCTTTTGGCTTGCAAGTTAGGTTTTCTTCTTGTCTTGGTGACTTTCAGGGACATATAAGGAGCTAGAATAGTGGGGGCACCAGCATACATAGTATATTTAAGGATGGAAGTCAATGAAGTGTAATCAATACATCTCTCATCTTTAAGCATTGCTTGCCTTCACATTTTGATTTGGGCATAAAAATCAATCTTGTTTGTTATCACATCATTGAAATTAAGCTAAAACGAACAACTGTCTTCCTATACACTAGGATTTAGATCTAAAAATAACCACTGCTTTCATCTATCTTCTTATCACACATTTCATTTCTAAGGGTTAATTAACAACTGTGATTTGTCAAACCCTATCTAGGAGGCTTGCTAGGGGATTTCATCACCCTTAGGGACGACCTCAACCATGTGTTTTGGCAGGGTATATCAAAGGGGGGAGAGTGAAAGTTGTACCTCAATCTAGCTACATAGTCATTGGGACAACCTTGTGGCCCCAGGTGATTGAAGACACAAGGTGAAGGGGTATTCACTTATGGTTATGCCACATCCTTTCAATGGGCTAGTGTTCGTAGATTTGGGCCCCTTGTACCTTGTGTATATCAGGGACACCCTTAGGTAACCCTTGTGCATCCTAGCTTAAGACTTATTAGCCATACCCTACCTGATTAATCATTAGGGCTTGTTGTTGTGTTTGCAAGTGTTTGCTCAATAATAACATTTAATCTTGGAATGAAATTTGACCATTGTACTTGGCGTGTGTGTTTATGCATTTACATTGTGTTTGATATTCCCCAAGTCAAACTACCAATCTTTCCTTATCATCTAAGCAATCACAACCTAAGCAAACCCTAATTCATCCTACTCATCAATCCAAGATATTCCACCTTGTTGTCCCACATCATCCTTATCATTATCCATCCAAGTCACCTAACCCAATCATCCACACCCAAGCTCTGATACCAATTTTAACCAACAATTTTAACCAACAATCAATCACTTTAAGATCACAATCTTCCTTGTATTAAAGAATGCAAATATACAACTAATGAGTTCGGCCTATTACAATTTCTGATTGTTCTGATCGCATGCAAGTGTAGAACAAGAGCATACTCTTGCACAGACTAAAACCTTAGACTCTTGCTATCTCTAGAACTTAAGACTTTGACTACTAAAGAAATTTCTAAATAATTCAGAGTGATTTCTAAATCTATTTCCTGATGCCTAAATAGAGCACTCACTTCTATATTTATAGCATGAGGCGGAATGGAAAACATAAAATTGACTTTGGAATCCAACCATACCAAAGTGACACGTAGCAACACTATAGGAGAGGATCGCTGATAGGCAGTCAAATCCAAAAGCACTAACTACAGTGGAAAATATTTGCATTAGACACACTGTATGCGAGGACGGCCTACTTTACACCCAAAAGTAGCTATAGGGATCATGCTTTTTGGACAAGGTAGCATCTTGTTGTTAGAATCTTAACGTGGCCGACAACACGGCACAGACAAACCCATGTGCTAGTCATTTTCATCATCAGAACTCATATCTTCGTCAGATGTGGATGATTCTAGATCGAGGTTAGTGGGAGGCATGAGGAATCTTGGTAGAGGATGAAAAGCAATAGCCAGATCATCAGGACATTGGTGAAAAGTGTAGATGATCTTATCAATTTCATTAGGCAAAGCCATATCTATCTCTATTTGGATAGCTACAAGGGCCGGATGAAGTGCAACCTCCATGTCTTCAATGACTGCTTGTGGAAACCAAAAATGTGTTAAGGGATAATATTCAATTCTGGGAAGGCAATAGTTATGTGGTGATTATAAATACCCAGAAGAACCTGTCATTCCTTCTTCAAATGCCCAACAAAAATTTCCTTGGAGTTGATTAAAGAATTCTTTCATATCATCCTGAATCATTTGGTCATTGTATCCAAGAAAAATATCAGCATAATCTTCAAATTCTGATTGCAAAATTGTGATGCTATTAAAGAAACCAAATTTTGCACATTTCAGAAAATTCTTTTTAATTCTTATGCTCCAATTCATTGGCAAAAGTGAAGTGATGCAGATATCCATAGTAATTCCATTTCTTAGAGCAAAAAGAACACAAGCCTTTTCTAAACCAAATTGCTGTAAGAAAACTTCTTGCTCTACATCTGTGAGTATCCCTTTATCATAATTATCCCAAATACTGTTTCTCAAATCTTGCAACCACTTATTCAGAAAATGAGTATGTAGTATTGGAGTTATAATTTCTGGAGGAAGCTGAGGAATCCACAAATCTTGTCCACTTTCATCTTTACTCAAAAAGACCTCTATTCCATCTTTCCTGACTAAGGTCTCTCCTATCTTGATCATCATATGTATAGGTTCTGCCAGCTTAGCCATTTCTCTTGTGAGTGAATCTGCCAGCGGATTATTATCTCCTTTAATCAATTCAATATCAAAATCATAACTGGTAAAATCAAGATACCAGCGAGCAATTCTTCCATGAGCAATATCCTTATTGGGCTTTTTATTGAGTAGACTCCTCATAGGCTAACTGTTTGCTCTTACAATAAAATGAGTAGGTTTGAGAAAAATCTTAAACTTTTCAATCCCTTTCTTGATAGCCAAAATCTCTTTCTCGTAAATGGTATACCTACATTCTGTATCAGTGAAAGTCCCTGACCTATAACCACAGACTTTGGTACCTTTAAGAGGAATATCTTGAATTATCATAGCTCCCCAAACATCATCAGAAGCATCAGTATACAGAATTAGTGGATAACCTTCTTCTGGCAAATGAAGCGTAGGGAGATACTGACACTTTTGCTTGATGCGCAAAACAATTTCTGTTAATTCATCTGTCCAAGGTCCGGCACCTTCTTTAAGCTGAGCTTGAAGCTTCTTTCTTTCTTTAGCCAATCCATTATAAAATGGACTCACATAATCAAGCATCCAAGGAATCTTTGGATCTGCTTTGTACCTACTAATATATAAGGAAATTTAGAAATATGGCAAAGAATATGGGGTTGGAGTTTTACCTTTCCATGTGAGAGAACCAAACCCAAGAAATCAATTTCCTATTTGCTGATAACCATCTTCTTAGCAGAAAGATAGATGCCATGATTCTTTATGGTATTGTATAGCATTTCCAGGTGCTTCAAATGCTGAGAGTCATCATCAGAGTAAACAATAATATCATCAATATAAACAAAACAAAAATCTTTCATTCCTCTAAGAGCTTTATCTATTCTACGCTGGAAATACGCAGGAGCTATCTTGATACCAAAAGGCATCACATTCCATTCATATAAACCTTGAGGAATAGAAAAAGTTGTTTTGTATCTATCTTCTTCTTTGACCTTAACTTGCCAGAAACTAGATTTACAGTCAAATTTAGAGAATACTATTTTTGAAGCAGCTCTCATGATTAAATCTATACTGAACGGAATTGGATAATTAAACGGCAATATAATATCATTCAAGGGTTTGTAATTAATACAAAACCTTTTCTTGCCTCTTTGTTGTTCTGCTCTTTTGTTAACCAGAAATACTGGACAACTAAAAGGACTTTTACTGTCTCTAATGAATTTTCCTTCAATTAGCTCTTTGAGATGCTCATCCATTTCCTTAACCTTAGACAGACTCATTAAGTAGGCTGGTTCAAAAGGGATCACAGTCTTGCACTCAGGCTTGAGTCTGATTTCATACTCCTCATGTTCCTTAGACCACAATTGCAGTGGATTTAGGCTACAGCAATCTCGCTCAAACTTAGCTTTTACTGGTTCTAGGAGTAGAGGTAATTGAGGTCCTTGGGATTTCAGGCTTTCTTTTTTCTTGCTTTGGGTTTTCTGAGATAGCTTATGGTTGACTAGTTTTAGAGATGGAATCTTGAGAGGTCCATCAGTATGCTTCAGAGAGATTTCATGAGTTCTTAACACAAAAGGCTGGTACTTGGTTAAGAACGTATATCCTAACAAGATATCTTCTCTTAGACTGTCAAGCTCAATTAAGTCAACAATGAATTGCTTACCTTGTATTTCAATTCTGACATCTTGAGCAAATCTACCCATTTTTATTTCTTCTATTCTCCACTAGCTATCAGGAGATGAAAGGACGTCGCCTTTATCTTGGGAAGATGTAAATCTAGTTAAAACTAAGTTCCAAGCCATTTAAGAATCACCCAGATTGATTAAATCCAAATCTACATATGAAGGCAAAGGAAGAAATAGATAAAATGCAAGAAGAAAGCATTATTTTTCCAATGGATGAATTAGAGTGGGTGAGTCCTATGGTAATTTCTATAGAAAAGGATCACAAAAATTGAATTTGTGTAGGCTATCACACATTGGACATGAAGCATGTATTAATTATAGATCCTTTTCCAACACTCTTCATCAAATAAATTTTGGAAGGTGTCGTAGGGCACAAAGTCTATACATTCACTAATGAATTTTCCACATAACATCGAGTGTAGATTGAAGAAGAAAATAAAGAAAAAACTACATTTGTCATAGAATGGGGTAGTTTTTCTAATAATGTCATGCCATTTAGTTTAAATAATATTTTAATGGTGTTTTCTATAAATATCATTAGCACATTCAAGGACTTCATTCATTAATTTTTTAGGTGTATCTAGATGACTAGACAATCTATTTTATGGTGTTATATCATATAGACTCACTATGCCTAATGTTTGAAAGGTGTCAAAAACTAAGTATTTCTTTGAATTTGAAGAAGAATGAACCTTCATGGCCCCTTTAGGAAATTTTTTTGATCTAGGAGGATCTACCAATTCTAGTACTTATAGTAACACTTTCATGGTCTATGATATACCAAAGCACTCTATAGATTCTCATAGTGACACAAGGATCATGCATTCATCTCCAATAGATACCACATATGCTCCAACAATTATGCAGAGAACTCTACACAAGATCAGACACTCATGTGGTATAATACTTCTACCAAACATCTTGTAATTTTTACCATGGCTTCAACAAAATCCAAAATAACTCTAGGCCAAACTACAAATTCTAACTCACACAACTCATCACCACACTATTCTAAGTGTCACACTTTAACATTAGATAGTATAGTGAATGTTTCAATCTAGATGACACTCTTGAGGCTCATGCTATGCCAAGTCATCTACCAACACATTTCACATCCACTTGTAAATGGTTCATCACAATTATTATGAGATGAGAAATCACACATGGAAATACTTTCACTTCCATGGGAAAATGCTTCAAATTTCATAATAACTCTCAACCTTCATGGCATTTAATCTATTTATGTGCATATCTATAACATCAACAAATAGACACATAGACATAGAGAATCACACATGGAAATAGCTCCATTTCCATAGGAAAATGGTTCAACTTTTATAATGACTTCTAAGATTCATGGCATTTAATTTATATGTGTACATACCTAAAACATCAACAAATAGACACATAGACATAGAGATTAAGAAATAAGTAAATAACAACAATAGATTAGAAGATAGCAGCCATACATCTTTCTCAAGAGTATGTTATGTAGAGGAAAAAACTAAAAAAAATACATTCACTATTTTCATTCTATATCTCTCAATATTTTTACTAAATATGTCTCACAAATCTTCCACAAATGTGCATAACTTCATCTAGATCCTCATCTAAACAATTTTCCACTTGGATTCAACCCAGGACTTAGTTCAATGGTGTCAAAGTGGTTCATCTTTCATGTCCTAAAAAATATATTTGATTTTTTGAGCCTTGTTGTCAAACCATGAGAACCATCATATTACATTCTAGGTCATTTCAAATTCATTTAGATGGTGGAGGAGCAAGATGCAATCCACACATTGATTAGAGATGAAATATTAAATGCTCTTTTAGAACAATGGGAATTTTTGTTTATCCTATCCATAGAAGTCTTTGAACTAGCAATTCCATTGACCTCATCATTGGGTAAATGTTTTCATGCTCAAGTCCCCCTTGGTTTCAAGAAACCTAGATGTTCTTGTGTTTCAAGGCAATACTAATGAAAATGTTGTAGATAACTTGTTAGCTTATTTAGAGTCATATTCTTGAGGAATGACTTTTCTAAAGAAGAGAAGATCAAGATTTCACTTATGAAAGTCTCTTCACCTATCGAAAAGTGGTGGTAAGCATATGTTCTTTGGAAGAAGACTAGATAGGAGGAAAATGTGAGCCTATCTAGGATCAATTCCTAGAAGATTTCCATAATCAATTATATCCTAAATATGTCTATTATGACCACTACATGCAATGGTCACAATTATAGCAAAGATAGTGAGCAATTAATCTAAGCATGCACTGATTCCTTTTATGAGCTCTATGAAATGTTTGGTTCATTTGAGTCAAAACATCATTGAGTCCTCAAGTATTGAAATGGCCTATGACCATCCATTCAGTCTAGTCTAAATCTAGTTAAAGTTAAGACAATGGGAGAAGCCTATCACTATGTAGCAACCATTAAGGAGGAGTTCTAGTAGAAGGGAAAATAGGAAACAACCACCACACCTATGAAATTGTTACCTTCATACAAAACAAAACCATACAAGCTAGGTAAATGATCTAACAAACACAAAAGTAGTAGTCACTCCAATATTGAGTGTCATTCTCCAATGTATTCTTGAACTTAAGCTATGATACCTAAAAGCTGAGACTTAAAGAAAAATAAAAATAAAAGGAGAATGACACTCATTATCTAATTTTACAAAGCATTGAGTTTTATACCTTTTTGATATTTTTTGATAGTATATAAATATAGTTCAAATGAGCATCTACACTAACTGATACAAATGCATAGCTTCTGAGAAATACAATACTTCTAAGCTCTTGAGTTCTATACCATTTTTTTGATGAATAAGTGTCTATATTAATATTATAAAATAATATTACACATATTCACAAAAAAATATTGGTGGAAGAAGTCACAACTTGAAGACCAAATAGGGATAAAACCTGGACCAAAACACAATAACAGGCTACTACACGTCAAGAGCTAAACCACTAGTAGGAGGAGGAGGGGGTCCCAATCATCTGGTTTGCCCCCATATATTAGTGGGGTCTAAAGTATCTACAAGAGGCTCCCAACCAACATTGTTATCATCATCTTGTTTGTCTTCATTTGGAGGGTGAGCATCACAAATAGGTGATATAGCAAGAGCAAGGTGAGGAAATTTTCTAGATTCTAGCTAGCCACCAAACCCATGGCTAGTATCTTGGGGAGAAATAGAGTGGTGGTAAGTGGGATAAGACCATCCTCTTTGATATTGGTCTATAACATAACTTCTCACAAGAGGTTGAGAGGCATGAGAGTGTCCATCTGTTCACCAGAAGAAAAGTGAGTACACCCCTAATGATGCCCATGAGGTGGAGAATGGCCTCAACTAGAGGCAAAAGTCGAAGGAACTCTAGCAATAGTGCACATCCCATTATCCCAAAGATCCAAAAACACCTAAAGATATGCCACGTCAAGTGCAACCTTGTTGGCTTGCACCTAGATCTACATAAGCACATTAGAATAAGTCATAGCCTTAGTATAAAGCGAGAAATTAATATCATCATAACATATAGAAAATAAAGCTGAATTCATGTCCTTCCACATGCTAAAAAATAATTTCCACCCTAAAAGCATGCCAAATATGGGTATATCTAGAGGGCATTGTAGGCCAATCCCCCAACAAAACCATATGCCATGAGAATGGTTCAGGCTGAAAGGGTCTAAAAAAATCATGAATCCAAGTCCAAGCAACTTGAGCTCTGTAACAAAACTAGAAGAGGTACTTGAGAGTTTCCTAATGACCACAAAAAGGACGTTGAAGATCCCTGATCCTAATATGAGTTAATCTGGAGCTAACTAGAAGGCCTTAAAAAATAATACATTAGGCAAAATGGGCAAGCTTCAACTCTAGAATGGTTGACCAAATAATTTGAAACTTGCATTGTTAAACATTCAAATTGGATTGCAACAACCATCTCTAGTTTAAAATAAGCACCATAAGACAAGTGTAGAGAGCTAGGAATATCCCTTACAAGGCTCATAATTACAAAATGGTGTGTCAGGATACCATTTCCAATCTTTCCATTAGAGCTTGAAACAATGAACCCCAATCTTGTGAATTATATATGGAGGCATAGAGTCAATAATGACCTAGAAGGTTTTGAGGTCTTGGTTGGACAAACAAAACTCAACTTTGACTTCAAGCCAACTAGAAAAATTCCTAGTCTCTCTTCAAAAAAGATCTTGAAGGGTCTTGATACCCTTTGTTGGTTCCCAAAATGACTGCAACACAAAACTCTAAAACATTTCTAAATCACCTAGGCCAGGGATTGTCATTAGGATGATAGAAAGAGGTTTAAAGAAGAAATTGCTTTTGAATTTGGGTGCATTTATTCTTTTGTATCGATGTTTCAGGTCACACTTAGTGAACCATCATCAGGAAGAGGATTCTAATGAATGGGATTGCAGAATTGCCTTATAAAAAGAATGAAGGGGGGTTAGGTTGAAAGAGGTTGAAACAATTAGAAGAAGTCAACCAATCACAACAAGACAAGCAATGCAACAATAACATACTATAATAAGATATAAAAAGGCAAGTAAATAATTGAAGGGAATTACTGAAATTAGTAAAATGAGTAAAAAAAGAAAGAAAATAGATTATCTTGGACATAATCACTATTTTATGATCACTATTTTACTATTTTATGGATCACTAAACTATAGCACAATAATAATAATAATAATAATAATAATTCTTAAAATAAAATAGTGATGAGAATAATAATAAAAATGGTATTAATAATAATAACTAATGAAATAATAAAGAAAAAAGTAAAATAATCTAGAACAAAGTTATAAAAGAAGTAAAGAAACTAAAATAATGAGAAAAGATAGAGAAAAGGAGTAATAAATAGTACAAAAATAGCTCAAAATAAAGAAATAGTATATGTCCATGCCCATACATGCTGCCATACCCATAACTATTAGTTCGCAATTTATTAACTGCTTGTAGCTCTCAAGACAAACTGGATGATTTTCATTGCTTAAATGTGGGTCTATTTTTACTGGATTTTTGCAATTTATTTTTAGAAACCTTGAAGTGAACTGCTATAGAAAGCACAGTTTGTTTTTAAATCATTTAATAGGTGGGAAAGGAAGCATCTAGCAGAAAATTTTCTAGTACACAGGCACTAGATCTATCTATTGTCTCATAAGCTTTAATTATACAAAAATTCAAAACTATTTTTTTGCAAATCTATCTATTTTCTTCAGTTTGTTAGGAGTGGGTAGAAGAGTGTTTACAACATTTCATGCTGAGGACAATGAAAGTTTGACAAATTATTTTGTCCTCAATTTTGGGATCTACATCTGCCTAGAGAAGATGCTTGAGTAGAGACAAATACAATTGGAATGATTTTCCAACAAAAATGTGTTTATTACCAGACCCACCAATCATATATATATTAATAAGGCAATGAATTATTGAGATTATTTCTTTATATTTTTGGCAATGAATTATTAATAACTTAACTTTCCAACACAGATAAGTTTATGCCAAACCCTCAAATCCTAGCCAATTTTACCAAAGAAGAAGCTTTTAACAACATTTATCTAATTTTTTTCATCTGAATCTTCCCAAGGAAGAATTAATTAGAGACCCAACCAGCTTACAATTACCTTAACTTTCCAAAAACAAAAAAAAATCTTTATTACCAAACTCACAAATCATAGATAATTTGACAACATAATGATCTCTTAAAAATATTTTTTCTCTTTCTTCCATTTAAATCGGTGCAAAGAAAAAGACTGAGTAGAAAACCACCAACTCCCCAACACAAACACTGTCATCACCACATCCCCTGACAATACACAAATCTAAATTTATTGAGATTATATAAGAAGGGTTTCTTTTTGTTCTTTTTAAATTAATAAAATGGGCATAGTTCCACTTATATTGAGATTGCTAGTGCAGAGCATCATGTTGAGAAAGCAAGAAAATGGATCCAATGTTCACAATGAAGAGGGAAAAATAAATGTCTTGCATGTCACTTTCTTCTTGGTGGCCATTAAAACTCCCCCAAAAAACTAGTCTCGCATTCAACAATCCATTCCTTTTGCTTTAAAAACACTTTTCCTTAACTAGTCCTAGGATTCTATTCGGTGAGTGAAAACTACTTTTGGCCTTAGATACATAAGGATGTTTAGAGATTTGTACAGAGTTGTAGAGTGTCAAATTACAAAAGGGAGTAGTCATAATACTAGATTGTATAAACCTTTGACAGTACCAGAGAGACCTTGGGAAGACATAAGTATGGATTTTGTAATGGGATTGCCTAAGACACAAAGAGGACATGATTTAATATTTATAGTGGTTGACATATTTTCAAAGATGCTCTGTTGCAAATATGTGCGTAATTGGTGTTGTCATTGATGTCACAATATCCTTGTTGTCATTAGTTTCAACTGTACTTATTTAGAAGACCTATATGTTGAGGATATTGAGAAAATTAATAAAGATCAAAGAACACAGACCATATGGATGGGTAAAGGATTGTCTTAAGTAGTTCCAGTTAAGATTTGAGAGGTTTGTATGAAGATTTGAAGAAGCTATGTCCATCTAAGTAGAACCAAGTTTTGTAGTGTTTAGAAGAGATAGAGTGACAGTAAATTGGTCTGGATTGCTCCGCATTGAAATATTATGATTTGTAGATCTAGAGGAATGTTTGGGAAGTTAGTGTGTATCATTAACTCTAGTGGTTTGTGGTTTAGAGGTCTGTAAGTAATCTTTCTAGTATGACAGTCATGACAAATAGTGTTCTTGAGGTTCTGGATGAAAATGCAAGTGATTCTAATGAGTTGAAGTAGTGTGGATGTTATTGTTGAAATGAATGTGCTTGTGGAGGTCTCTAGATTGTGTGCGTACTATGTTGGAGGTCCACATTGAAGTTTAAGCTCATTGTTCAAGACTTCTTCCTTGGTGTTGATGTTCTTCCCAGTCTTGGCCGACCAAACGATTCAAGCGTGTTATGGATAATCTAAGAGCAATTCTATGGAGCATGGCATGTTGATCGAGGAAGATTTTAGTCCCAGTTATGTTTGGTTGACAACTTAGTGATGTGCATTAAGTCAATTGTTTGTAGTGTCGACCTTGATGTTTATTCTAAGGTTGATGAAGCATATAAAGGCATGTAGTTGAATTGTGGAAAATGATCCTTGTGTGAAATAATAAAATCCTTAGAAAGGATCAAAGGTAGAATAGAGAAGAGAAGGAGCAGAAGAACAAGAGTAGTAAAGAATGAAGAGATAGTGAAGAAGTATTTGGGGTAGAACAAAATCTTTGTGAGCTTTTAATGAAACTGAATCAGACATGAAGAAGATGCTATTTATCAGTTAATTCTTTCTGTATCAAATCTTGTAGGTAGTGAGCCTCTTTGAGCAGTGAGCTCTAGGCAATGCACCCTAAGGTAAGTACCTTTTCATTTCTTTCAAGTATTTTTAATAGGGTACGAATCTTGTGGGTGGTTTTCCCCTAACTAGGTTTCCACGTAAAAATTTTGGTGTTATGTGTGTTCAATTTGTTTCTGCTCATGTGTTGTTGATTCATGCTTTAATATTTACATCATTAATCTAATTATAAGTTGATAAAGAAGATTAAAAGTAGAAAAGGTTAAAATTGTGAGATAACTGATTCACCCCCCTCTCATTGTCCAGACTAATTCCAATAATTGGTATTAGAGCTAGTTCGTCTAAAAGAAGCTTGACCACTTGAGGAAATCCAAGATGTCGACTTACAAGAAGGAAAGTTTGAGATTTGATGGAACAAATTACTCCCTTTGGAAGGTATGCATGCAATGTCATTTGGAATGTGTGGGTGATGCATTTTTTTTGATAACTAAGAATGAGTATAAGATTCTAAAGAATGGCCCTACAAATCTAGATGAACTCAAGGAAGTTGAATGCAATATTTGAGCTAAAGAAGCATTATTGAGTGCTCTAACAAATAGAGAATTTGCATATGTCCTGGAATTGAAAACTACCCATGAAATCTAGAAAAAGTTGGAAAATCTGTATGAAGGTGAAAAATATGTCAAATGTGCCAAGCTATAGAGCCTGAAGGGTAAATACAAAAGTTTGATGGTGAATGAAGATGAAAACATTACTTCCTACATTTAGAAAGTGAATGATCTTGTGATCGGTATCACGAATGCTAGTGGAGTATTGGAAGAATAAGATATTGTTGCCAAAGTGCTCAGATCCTTACCTACGACATATAAGCATAAAGTTGCTGCCATTGAAGAGATCAGGACTATGACAACTATTACAAGGGATCACTTAGCTAGTAAGCTTTCAATATTTGAAATGAGTGAGTTTGGTGTTTCTCTTCCTAAGTTTGAATCTACATTTAAGCCTAGTGTATATGAAAAACAAATATATGATCCGGGTGAAAGTTCTTCAGGAAGATCAAACAGATTTTCAAAGGCAAGGAAGGATCTTGAAGATGATGAAATTAAGACTATAAAACTTGAAGCTCTTATTTCCAAAAGAATGCCAAGAGGATCCAATAAGTATGAAGGAATGTTGTCATTCAAATGTTTTACTTGTAATAAGATTGGTCATTTTGCCTCAAGATGTTTGGACAAGGTTTCAAAGCCAAACCCTAATAGATATAAAGGTCAGAAGAAATGTTAATATGTCCAAGAAGCTGGAGAAGGAGTCACAGATGATGAATCTGATCATGGAGATTCTACTGAAGGTGATTGGTTGTTCATTGCTATCAAAGAAGAAGATCCAGTGTCTATTGAGTTTGCTAGCTATGCAAATGTGGAAAGTGCCTTGGCTTCTTAGGTTATTAGAAAGGATGAATGGGTGATTGATAGTGGATGTTCTCATCATATGATTGGTGATAAAAGTAATTTTGTAAGATTTGAAATATATGAAGGTGGAATTATGAAATTTGGAGACAACTTAGCTATTAGAATTTGTGGCAGAGGATCGATCTTTTTTTATGGTAAAAACAACACTAATGATGTTCTATATGTGGTAGGATTGAACAATAATCTTCTTAGTTTTGGACAGTTGGTTGAGAAGGGTTATGATCTCTGATTCAAGGATGGAAAATGTAGAATCTTAGAAAGCTCTAGAATTTAAATTGGATCTAGTACTCAGACTAGAGGTAACATCTTTAATTTAGGTAGTTCTGGTAAGAGTTGCTTGATTGCTCAGATTGATCAGAGTTGGTTATGGCATAGAATAATGTGTCATGTGAATTTTGATAACATTGTCAAGATAAGTTCTACTCAAGTTGTGAGAGATCTTCCAAAACTTGTGAAACCTGATAGCATGTGTAGAAAATGTCAATTGGGTAAATAAAAAAAAACTTCATTCAAGAGTAAAGAACAATTTTCAAGTGGACTATTGGAAGGAGACATATATTTTATGTTGTTGATTAATGATTACTCCCAGATGATGTGGGTAACCTTCTTAAAAGAAAAATTAGAATATCTTGACAAATTCAAGGTGTTCAAGGTTATGGTGGAGAATTATATTGGTGTGAATCTAAAGTGTTTAAGATCTGATAGAGGTGGAGAGTTTACCTCCAGTAAGTTTGATACATTATGTGAAAATCATGGAATAAAAAGATAGTTATCTACTCCTAGAATGCCTTAGCAGAATGGACTTGTGGAAAGAAAGAATTAGACCATTCAAGAACTTGCTAGGACCATGACGATGGAAGCAAATGTTCCACAAGTCTATTGGAAAGAAGCTATGAGTACTGCTATCTACACTCTTAACTGGGTACAGATCAAAGGCAATTCTAGTAAGACACCTTATGAACTATGGTTTGGTCATCCTCCTATTGTGAAATATTTCATATTTTTTGGTAGTAAATGCTATATCAAAAGAGATGAGGATCTAGGCAAGTTTGACGCAAGAAGTGATGAATGAATATTTTTGGGTTACTCTACTCAAAGCAAGGAATACTGGTGCTTTAATAAGAGATTGAAAAAGATTGTTGAAAGTGCTAATGTCAGAGATGATGAGAGCAAAGAAGGACATTCCAAGTCTTACGGATATGACTCATATGATCAAGATAAAATTCAAAGTCAAGGAAGGCAAGTTCAAATCTAGACTCATATCTAGATTGATCTAGAAAATCCAGTGACTCAAGAGGATAGTGCAGAAGTTGAGAAATAATCTCAAGAAACTAAAGTTCAACAAAATCCCAAAACTCCCAAGTATGTAAGGATGAATCATTCTAAAGATCAAATCATAGGAGATAGAAATAAAGATGTTTGAACTAGGAGAAGAATTGTTGAAGATCAAGAAGAGATTTGTTTGATTTCAAAGATTGAACCAAAATCGGTAAGTGAAGCCTGCAATGATGAAAACTAGGTAAAAGCAATGGAAGAAGAATTAATACAAATTGAAAAGAATCATAGTTGGGATCTTGTTTCTAGACCTGAGGATAAAATGTGATTAGAGCTAAATGGGTCTTCCAAAATAAACTAAATCAAGATGGTGAAGTTGTAAGAAACAAAGCAAGGTTGGTATGCAAAGGATATTCTCAAGTGGAAGGAATAGATTTTGAAGAAACTTTTACTCTAGTGGCAAGAATAGAAGTAGTCAGATTATTTCTTGCATTTGCTTCTTTCAAAGATTTCAATGTTTACCAGATGGATGTCAAGTCAACATTCCTAAATGGAGAGCTAGAAGAAGAAGTCTACATTGAGCAACCAAAAGGATTCCAATTGTCTGACCAAGAAGATATGGTCTGCAGATTGAGAAAAGCTTTGTATGGACTTAAACAAGCCCCAAGAGCTTGGTATACAAGATTGTGTATATCAAAAAATTTGGATTTATAAATGGAAATGATCAAACAATTGAGATGCATAACTTAAACCCAAATAATTCAATACCTCGAAGATGCAAGATGAGCTCGATTGATTGATCGCTTTGTTGTGTTGATTGCTCGATTCTGCAGCATAATGTTGATAAGAAGATAAGTGATGGATGATTGATGGATGAATAATGGCTTGAGATGAAAATTTAGTAGAGTGAGGTTGCATGAAGAAGAATCATCCCTTCTCTAATGTCACCCTCCTAATCTCTTCTCTATTGTCTCCTTTAATGTCCCAAATGGCTCAAAAGAGGCTTGCTTTATAGGATTGGCTTGGTTCCAATGGATGGCTAGGATCAATTAGGGCTTTAGATGAAATGGATGGATAAGATTAAGTTAGGTTCCCTTACACATTAATAAATTGTAGTCAATTGACATGTGGCAAGGGAAGATAAGGCTTAGGTGTGCTTGTGTAGATAAATACTAAAATTAGGTCCCATTAGTTGTGCATGTGAAAGATAAAAGTTGTAACACATGATTGACTGGACAAGTGTTGGAATGTGATGAAAGATGAGGATTTAATTCAAATAAAATATTTGAATTAGTTGTGATATGAGTTGGATATTAATTAAATAAATAAGATTTATTTAATTAATTGGAAAGATGATTAGGATGGGATAAGATATGATGTGGAAATTAATTAAATAAATAAAATTTATTTAATTAATTGGCTAAGTAGGATGAGGATGTGATTGAATGGGATTTTAATTAAATAAATAAAATTTATTTAATTAATTGGCTAAGTGGGATTAGGGAAATTAGGAAGGAAATTAGGACAAAATGGCTTATGATGTCAAGGATAATGTTTTTGACAAGGTGTTTCTAGACATACACAAATTTGGGACAATTTTGGGTGTCTACATTTTGCCCCTCTTTGAGATGATGTTCGAGATGATGAGATTTATGTTGAGTAACATCATTTCAAAGAAGATAAGGTATGGATAGAGGAAAAGGATGATGATGATGATGTGGGATAGGATGATGATGCCCCCTCGAGAGGATAGGTGGGTTGGACAAACACAGGTATGCTCTTGAAATGAAATGGCTTGGCTATAAAAGAAAGATAAGGGGATAGATAGAAGAAATGGAGATGCGTTATGCTGCAATGAATGTGAACAACCATGATGTTTGATATAGCACTAGACGTTATGCACCAAGGTATAAGGACCAGGGTGATGTTGTGTCTCGTGCCCCAATGTAATACAACCTTGTCTAGATACAAGATATGAATATTAGCTGGAATGATAAGGATTTGATGCAAATACAAGATAAAATGATAACACACACAAGCAAGCAAGCAAGCATGCACAAATGACTCAAAAACAAACAAGGTATTGCCCCTGTCAAGCTGTAAACCAATGATTGGTTGTTTGATTGTTTTGCTGATAGTGTTGTCATTGCGGGGAAAGCTATATCCCTAGATCAACACAAGGTTGTTTGCTGAGTTGGTTCGCTGATTGGCTAATGGCTTTGTCTTACAACAAGGCTAGGATCAATACCATTGATTGTGCTTGGATAATTTGGCTTGATTGATTAACTTGATTGGTATGGATTTAGCATGGGGTTGCATTTGGATCTTTGTTTGGAATCCTTGGAAGATGATGAAATGCTGATTAGATTGATTTGATGAAGGATGGATGATTTGTGGTGGATTGAATTGCTTTTGATTTGCTAAAGTGATTGGATTTGTTTTGATGGCTAGCTTGATGTGCTTTGGTGTTGATGCTGATGATTGATAGGATTTATTTTGATAATTGGCTTGATGTGCCTTGGTTGTGATGTTTGTTGTTGCTAGGTTGATTGGATTGTTTTGAATGGTGATAGTGATGGTGTGATGATGAGAGTGTTCACTCAATCTAAGCTTGAGCAAGTGTTCTCAGTATGCTCAAAGGATGTAAAGTAAACAAGGTATTGCCCTTGTCAAGTCATAAATCAATGATTGATTATTCGATTGATGATGATAGTGTTGTCATTATGGGGAAAGCTATATCCCTAGATCAACACAAGGATATGGGAACACTATATCCCATTGATGATGATTGATTGGGTTTATGACAAGATTAGGATCAAAACCTATTGATTTCATTGGATAATGTTCCTTGAATGATTGGCTTGCTCGATATGATTAGTGTGACTTGGATTTAAGAGCATTGCTTATATTGATTTGATTGATATGATTTGAAGAAGTGATTGATTGAAATGGATGAATGAATGTTATTGATAAGAAGAATTGATGATGATGATTATTTGATTTTGATTGAATGTTGATGGAGTGGATTGTTTTGGATTGATGATGATTAGTTTTATTACTTGGATTTTTCATTGGATATTTAATTTTTTTGGATTTTTGAGAATATTTGATTTTTTTGAATTTTTGAGAATATTTTGTTTTGGAAAATGCCAATGGATTTACAATTTGGGTAGCCTTTGTGCTAGATACCAATGACAAGGGAGAAAACCAAGTCTAGGTGCAAGGATGGATGAATGGGATTGGATGGATAAAAGGATGGATGATAGTGGATAAGATGAAAGGCTGATGATAGTTGGGTGGGATGGAAGGTTCATGAGAGTTGGATGGATAGAAGAGAGGGTAGGCCATATAAGGGATGGATGCTTGCCTCATGATAAACAGATAGGTAGGCTATAATGGAAAGCTCATGATAAATAGATGGGAATAAGCTATAAGATGGAAAGCTCGTGATAAAGATACACCATAGTGGATAGATCATAAGCGAGCTAGGATGTGATCTCCAAAGGGTATGTTGCATAGGAGGAATTTGCCCCATTCTAGGTGGTAATGCTGAGGATTTTTACATGAAAAAGTTCATGACCAAGGGATGACATGATGGATTGGATTTGGATGGGATGGATAAATTGTTAATGGATAGGACTTGGTTTGGAAAGAAGGTATGTCAAGAAATATCCAAACATGTTTCAACATTTTACTCCTATGTCTTCATCAAAATCAAAAGGCGGAAGGATGGGTAAATGGGTTCATTAGGATAGGCATGTTTATGTAATGGATAAGGATGATAGGATGGTATGGTAATGGTAGGATAGGATAGGATGGAAAATGATATAATGGGATGGATAGTTTGGAAATGGATAGGTTGGATGAGACAATGTGCCCCCAAGTGTAGGTGACATAGAAGATCAACCTACACATGATGCCTATTTGCCAGGTTTTCATCATGGTACTTATCCAAGGCACCTGTTTACCAAGTTTTCACCATTGGATGAAGGGATTTCTCTTTACTATATTTTTTTTCTTCTTTTTTTTTCTTTTTTCTTTTTTTCTTTTAGATGGGTTGACAATTACACATGGCACCTGTTTGCCATGTTTTCACCATGGTAATGGATAGGAGGGACTCAAGTGTCTAGTTCAATGGATGTTGGTAGTCCCATTAGAGATGGATGATGTCTTCGCATGGACCATGTCATTATGCTCATAGATGTTGATAAGGGATTGCATGGATGGGAGATGGAGTAGGTAGATAGTGGATGATAAAATGGATTATGAAAGGTTCATGCAAGGATAGATGGATGGGGATAGTGGATTATGATGTCGATTATATAGGCTTATGGAATGAAGATGGATGAAAAGTTTATGCAAAAGCATGGACCATAGGAAGGTGATTGAGGAGATATGTAGGATAATGGGTGGAAGATGGGTAGATGTAGTTATGTGGAGGTGCTATGGAGTGGAAGGGAACCATGACCAACGGTTGCACACACCATGATAAACATTGAAGCTTTTGATTGGATGGTGGTGTAGGAAGCAATGGGGTTGTTTTCTTAGGAAATGGTTGACAAAGTGATTTAGGAACCCACATAGATTTAGTATTTTTAGTTCTTTTGTTTTGCTTGTGGGATTTTTGAAGGGAATGGAAGTTTTGGATGGAAATAGGCTTTTGGATGGATATAGGTGGTTGGGATTCTTGAGATGTAGAGGAGGATGCCTCATTTGAGTTGCTAGCTATTTGCTTAGGAACCCAAACCATTTTGCTTTTGGGCTTTACATTTGGAGGTAAGGGTTTAGATAGCTGTTTAAATGAACTTTGCTTTGATTTTAATTCTTTATGTCTTAAGGTATGAAGACCTTTAGGATTTTTGGTAGGATTTTTAGCTTTATGGGTAGAGGCATCAAAATTTTTGCTTTTGAATCCAATGGGGTGGGTGGAGTGGATGGAATGATTGGAAGCTTTATGCCTAAATGATGTGTGCTTTTGTTGGCCATGATTAGGGATGTAAAGATACTTATGAATGATAAGTATGTTAGGTGTTGGGAGCAATGGTGGCAAGGTGGATGGAGGGATATTTGGAGTTGGTAAAAGTGAAGGCAAAGTGGATGGCGGAAGGTGTACGGTCACATGCTTTTGACATTTATAGGATGATGGAAGTGGAATGGCGACATATGTTTTGGGTAGATGATAGGATATATGATGGTAAGTGATAGGTTTAGGATGTATGAAGGGATTACCAACATCTTGGCCTTGTTTACCTTGGGGTGTGTATCCAAAGCATATGAGTGTGGAGGACCTTTGACATGGTTTGGCTCCAAAATACCTTGTTCACAAAGACCTAGACCTTTGCCTTTGTAGTTCATGTTTTGGAGTATGCAATAGACTATAGGACTAGGTGTGCTTTGAACACTAGACTTGAGTTTGTTATTGAATGGAGAAGATGAAGTGGATAGAGGTTGTTTTTGTCCTAAGGAAGAACATTTATGTATAAGGGTGGTAAGACCAAGTGGACATGATGGTGAACTTGAAGTGAAATCGATGGTGGATGTGGAAGGAGGATCATTTGGATCTTGATTAGCATTGTGTTCACTAAGATCCAAGTTATTTGTTTGATCTTTTATGCTTTCTTGGGGGACAAGTGTCTCATCATGACAAGTGGATGTTTGCTCATTATGGATAGGGCTAGATGGCATATGACTAGGAGAAATGTGGATATCTTGCTCATGGATTATAGGATTATGGATAGGATCGAGGTGCTCATATATAGCTTCTTCATAGGTATCATCTTGATCATAAAGAAGGTAAATGTTATTGATGGGTTGGATTTGGATAGCTTTCTCATGAATAGTTGTTGGGAGATGGATAGGATCAAGTGGCTCGTGGATAGATGCATCATTATGGCTATCATCTTGATCATGGAAAAGATACATGTTATGGATGGGTTGCATAAAAGTGTTTTGATCTTGAGTTGGACTAGGGCTTAATGTTTCCACATGCTTAGGATTAAACCTTTGACATAGCTCTTGGGTTGCTTGAATGGAAGTGGAAGGCTCTTGGATAGGCTCTTGGTCAACAACATGAGAACATGATGACTCTTGACTTGGATTAATGATAGAAGGTTTGAAAATAGGCTTGATGGCTTGTAGGTCACATGATGGGCTTGAAGGGTTAAGAATGTTAATTGAAGGCTCTTGGATAGGCTCAAGGATAGTCGGACCACATGATGAGATTATGACCTTTGGAAGTTCTTTGGTAGGCTCATGAATGGGTGTTTGACATGGGGGTAGTTTATTCCTAGCTAGTAGCCAATGGATCACATCCTTTGCAAGGGTATGAGTGGATGGGAAATATAATGGATGAGCAATAATAGCAAATGATGTTGCAGGCTTAGGACTAGGATTAGGCTGGGGGCTAATTGGATTAGATGGATTAGGATTAAAGGGGGGTGATACATAGGATTGGGATGATGTGGCATGTTTTCCCACTATAGGTAGGTACACCTTGTAAACAATTGGGACAAATATTGGGCATTTATTTGTATTATGGCCTTTGGTCCTATGGTATGCATAATAATCATGTTCATCATATGGACATCCTTCACATGGGTTGATGGGGGGAAGTTCAATGAGTTTTGCTTCAAGCATTCTTTGTAAAACTATCTCAGCTGCATCCTTTGGTGAAGGATTAGAATGACATGGTGATGAAGGTAATGAAGGGCTTGGTGATTTGGAAGGTTGATGGACCAATGGACTAGGGGTAGGATCACATGGTGGTGTTGGGATAGGATTAGTTGGCTCATGTGTTGGCATGTGATTGGATGGTGAAGGCCACTCATAGGATGAATTAGCTAGGTTGGTATCTCCCTTGTCAAAGGTAATTAAGTCTTGTTGCCTTAGGCTTGCATGGTTTATGTACAAAGGGCCATTTGGAGTTGCATGTGCTTCTTGTTGCAAAGGTGGATTTGGGCTCATTTGTGCTTGTTGTGGAGGCCATTGATAGTCTTGGAAGCTAGGTGTAATGGTAGGATATGTAGACAAAATATCTTGAGGTGGACGCAAAGATGCAGGCATTTGATCTTGTTGGTAAGGTTGGCTTGTGCTCACTTGATTTATATACAAAAGGCCATTTGGACTTGGATGTTGTTCTTGTAATATCACTTGATTGCCTTGTGGATGGGCTTGGTAGTGCATTGGCACGGTGGCATGAGGGATTGGATAAGCTTGAGGTGGAGGTTGATAGGTTGATGTGGCATTGATTTGGTGGATAGGTGGATTAAGTTGATAGGAAGTGGATGGATATGACATGTGACTAGATGGATTAGGTTGATAGGAAGTGGATGGATATGACATGTGGCTATGAGGTGGATTAGGTTGGTATGAAGTGGATGGATATGACATGTGGCTATGAGGTAGATTAGGTTGGTAGTGAATGGCTAAGGATTGTTGTGCTTGTCGAGCTTGACTAGTGGCTAAAAGGTGTTGGACTTGGGCTATGGAGTGTTGTAGTTGAGGTGATTGGCTTGCATGGGGTTGAGCTTCTTGGATGAAGAATTGTAATATTTTAATGGCATCTTGGTTTAGGGGTTGTGATCCTTGATAAAGATTTTGGAGGAATCTTTGGAATTTGATTTTTGGATCTTCTAGTGTAGACATGTTATCACCAAGTGTTTGTCTTAAGTACTTTTAGCAAGTGCTTGTTTAGGGATTTGGATGATGATGTGGATTATTTGGATGATGTGGATATGAAGGGTTGGATGATAACTAGGCTATGTTTGGGATGAAAGTGATTGGGTTTGAATGTTATTGGAAGAATGTGTAGGATGACTTGTCTTTATGTGTTTGGGTGTTTAGAGCTTGATGTGGGAATATTCAAACAAATGATTATGCATATACACACATGAATCACTCACACAAGACACATAAGCAAGTTTTAGTTTGGAAGAATGTGATGATGGTTAAGCAAGCACGTGAAGACACTTCAACAAGTCCTAGTCAAGGCAAGGCCACTATCACAAGGAGGTTCTAATGAAAATCTGGGGGACTGGCACCCCACGAGCATCTAGCAAGCCACTTAAGACTTTAACTAACCCTACTAGGAGTTTTAATATACACAAAGGTACACCTCCTTTCGAGTTAGCACTGTATGGTGAGCGCTAATACCGATTAGACTTGGCTTTCACCTTATCCTCTAATTTTTATAGAGGACCGAATGAAAGTACCACTTGAGGTCATTCCCTTCGGGTGGATACCAAGGCAGGCCTCTCTAAGGCTAAACAAAAGCAACACAACTAAATGTTTTTGATCTCCAAGTTCGTGTTGGGACACGAGGAGAGAGCATACACATTTACTTGGTCACACTCGCATGGGGTTCATTAACCTTAGAAGTTCAATGTGTGGAAGACAATGCAAGCACTTGTTTGTTTTGAAACCCAAATCCAAATGTGATGAAAGACAATGGTTCATTTTAGCCCAATTTTTTGATGTGAATTTGCAAACAATTGTTCATTTTTATGCCCAAAATCCAAATGTGTGATTCAAATAAGATTATAAGATAAGAGATGAAATGATTGCACCTAGTTGATTCACTATCCAAATTGCTATAGATGTTGATGTCAATGTTGCTCTATCTCCTTATGATCACCTACAACATAAAAAAAAAAATGATATTATAATGCAGGCATAAAAAATAGGCTCATCAGGCAAGGAAAATTGTAATTTTAGATGCATAGCTGAATTAAATTTCATTATTTTGATACATTTTTTGTTTGAAAATTAAAAAATCGAAGAAGAGACCCCCATTAATTTTCAGAGAGCTTTCTGAAAATGTAAAGAAATCAGAAAAAATTTCTGTTTTGCGCCCAGAAATGCAGATTTATGAAAATAGTATAGTCGGCAAAGATCTGATTTTTTTGCAATATAAACAACCTCCAAATTAAATTTGTAAAACATAGACCCCCATTAGAATTTCAGGAGCTTTCCAGAAATGTAAACATTTCTGAAAAATTCACTGATTTGCTCCCAAAATTATGATTTTATGAAAAAACATAAAAACATGATAAATCAAGCAAAATTTGCAATAAACCCAAAATGTTTCTTCTGTGGATTCCTTATATCATGGACAAACTACTGCTAAAATATTGTAGAAAAATTCATAGCCATTTGGAAGATATGATGAAATCTTTAAAACTGAGGGTTTTGTCCAAAAAGTAGCAGATCTGCAACAAAAAGTTAATTAAACCTGCAAAACTCAACAATGGGGGTTATATGAATGCAAATTTTTACTACAAAAACCTACAAAAAAAAGATCAAGCGAAGTGAGTCCCACCGAGCATGCTAAATGTATATCGAAAAATTTGGATTTATAAATGGAAATGATCAAACAATTTAGATGCATAACCTAAACCCAAATAATTCAATACCTCGAAGATGCAAGATGAGCTCGATTGATTGATCACTTTGTTGTGTTGATTGCTCGATTCCGCAGCATAATGTTGATAAGAAGATAAGTGATGCATGATTGATGGATGAATAATGGCTTGAGATGAAAATTTAACAGAGTGAGGTTGCATGAAGAAGAATCATCCCTTCTCTAATGTCGCCCTCCTAATCTCTTCTCTAATGTCTCCTCTAATGTCCCAAATGGCTCAAAAGAGGCTTGCTTTATAGGATTGGCTTGGTTCCAATGGATGGCTAGGATCAATTAGGGCTTTAGATGAAATGGATGGATAAGATTAAGTTAGGTTCCCTTGCACATTAAGAAATTGTAGTCAATTGACATGTGGCAAGGGAAGATAAGGTTTAGGTGTACTTGTGTAGATAAATACTAAAATTAGGTCCCATTAGTTGTGCATGTGAAAGATAAAAGTTGTAACACATGATTGACTGGACAAGTGTTGGAATGTGATGAAAGATGAGGATTTAATTCAAATAAAATATTTGAATTAGTTGTGATATGAGTTGGATATTAATTAAATAAATAAGATTTATTTAATTAATTGGAAAGATGATTAGGATGGGTAAGATATGATGTGGAAATTAATTAAATAAATAAAATTTATTTAATTAATTGGCTAAGTAGGATGAGGATGTGATTGAATGCGATTTTAATTAAATAAATAAAATTTATTTAATTAATTGGCTAAGTGGGATTAGGGAAATTAGGATGGAAATTAGGACAAAATGGCTTATGATGTCTAGGATAATGTTTTTGACAAGGTGTTTCTAGACATACACAAATTTGGGACAATTTTGGGTGTCTATAGATTGGATAAGTATTTTCTAAAAATAGGTTTTAGGAAAGGCACAAATGACAGTAATCTTTACTTCAAGATTGATCATGAGCACATATTAATTGTTGAGGTATTTGTTGATGATATCATTTTTGGTGGAAATGGAAGCATGTGTAAGAAATTTGTTGATCAGATGCAAAGTGAATTTGAAATGTCCATGTTTGGTGAGATGAATTTCTTCAGAGGTCTGCAAATCACTCAGTCAGATAAAGGTATCTTCATATCTTAGTCTAAATATGTGAGACAATTGTTGAAGAAGTTTGGGATGGAGGACTCAAAACTAGTAAGTACTCCTATGGTAACTGGATGCAAGTTGAGAAAAGATGATGATTCACCTAAGGGAGATTAGAAAAGGTATAGATAAAATGATTGGTGGGCTACTTTATTTGACTTAGACCAGACCTAACATTATGAATGCAGTTGGACTTGTTGCTAGATTTCAAGCTGATCCTAGGGAATCCTATGTTGTAGCAGTCAAAATAATTTTTAGATATCTAAAGGGAACATCTAATTATTGCTTATGGTATCCAAAAGATAATTACTTCACTCTTCATGCATATATAGATGCTGATTGGGTAGGAGATGTGGATGACAGGAAAAGTACTAGTGGTGGTGCATTCTTCTTAGGAAGGAGATTGATTTCTTGGTTGAGAAAAAAGTAGGAGGCAATATCTTTGTCTAGTGCAGAGGTAGAGTATATAGCAGCATCAGACAATTGTACTCAAGTCTTGTGGATGAAGAAAGTGTTGAAGGATACCAGAATTGTGTTTGAAGAACCTATTACAATTTTCTGTGATAATTCTAGTGCAATAAACATATCAAAGAATCTGGTATTGCATTCAAAGACTAAGCACCTAACCATCAAGTTTCATTTCTTGAGAGAGAAAGTAAGTGAGAATGAAGTCAAAATGGAGTTTGTTTCTTCAAAGGATTAGATTGAGGATATATTCACCAAGCCTTAGCCTAAGGATACTTTTGAGTATCTCAGAGGGAATCTAGGGGTTATTACCCCTCCTATTCAGAACTAAGATGTACTAGTGTGCATTAGTTCAGTGGAATTCACAATCATATCTTGTGATCTAGATTGATGTTAAGGAAATACTACTTAGGGGGATTAGTTGGTATGCAAATTTTGGAGATCAGTCTGAAACAAAAAGGGGAAGAAGAGATTGCAAATATGCACCCTTTGCCATTGATTTCAAAGGGGGAGAGAAGTCATGTGAAAAACTAGTTGCTGATGAAAGGGGGAGAAGTAAAGAAAGTGATTGTAGAAGTGATATGAGAAAGGGGGAGAAGTTCTTGTCTTGATAGTGGAATCAATTTTTCACAACATATGTTGGCATCAATGACAAAGGGGGAGATTTTTGCAAATATGTGCCTAATCGGTGTTGTCATTGATGTCAACATATCCTTGTTGTCATTAGTGTCAACTGTACCTATTTAGAAGACCTGTATGTTGAGGATATTGAAAAAATTAATAAAGATCAAAGCACGTGGACCATATGGCTATGTAGAGGATTGTCTTAAGTAGCTACAGTTAAGATTTGAGAGGTCCAGATGAATATTTGAAGAAGCTATGGCCATCTGAGTAGAACCAGGTTTTGTAGTGTTCAAAAGAGACAGAGTGATAGTACATTGGTCCGAATTGCTCTACATTGAAATATTATAATCTGCAGATCTAGAGGAATGTTTGGGAAGTTAGTGTGTATCATCAACTCTAGTGGTTCATGGTTTGGAGGTACGCAAGCAATCTATCTAGTATGACAGTCATAACAAATAGTGCTCTTGAGGTTCCAGATGAAGATGCAAGTGATTCTAATGAGTTGAAGTAGTGTGGATGTTATTATTGAATTCAATGTGCTTGTGGAGCTCTTTGGATTGTATGCCTACTATGTTGGAGGTCTACATTGAATTTTGAGCTCGTTGTTGAAGAATTCTTCCTTGGTGTTGATGTTCTTCCCAGTCCTGGTCAATGAGATGATTTAAGCATGTTGTGGATGATCTAATAGCAATTCTATGTTGTGTGGCAAGTTGATTGAGGAAGATTTTAGTCCCAGTTATGTTTGGCCAATAGCTTAGTGATGCTCATTAAGTCATTTTTTTGTAGTGCTGACCTTGATGTTTATTCCAAGGTTGATGAATATAAAGGTGTGTAGTTGAATTATGGAAAATGATCCTTGTACAAAATAGAGGCAAAGTAGAGAAGAGAAGGAGAAAAAGAACAAGAGCAGTATAGGATGAAGAGATAGTGAAGAAGTATTTGGGGTAGAACAGAAGCTCTGTGAGCTTTCAATGAAACTGAATTAGGCATGAAAAAGATGATATTTCTCAGTTAATTCTTTCTATATCAAATCCTTTAGGTAGTGAGCTCTAGGCAATTTTCCCTAAGGCAAGTGCCTTTTCATTTCTTTTAAGTACTTTTAATAGGGTATGAATCTTGTGGGTTAACACCCACCATGGTTTTCCCTTAACTAGGTTTCCACATTAAAATTTAGATATTATGTGTGTTCAATTTGTTTCTGCTCATGTGTTGTTGATTCATTATTTAATGTTTACATCATTAATCTAATTATAAGTTTATAAAGAAGATTAAAAGTAGAAAAGGTTAAATTTGTGAGACAACTGATTCACCCCCCCCTCAGTTGTTTGGACTAATTCTAACATGCTCTTGCATCATGTTCTTGAGGAAAATAAATTTGAGTTCCATCTCAAATGATGATCAACTACTTTTTCTGCTTCCTCCAATTTTGATGTAATCTTAACTGTTCTCTAACCTCCTCTCGATCTTCTCCATGCTTGACTCGATCTACCCCTTGTTTCTTTGTTTGTACTATTTTCTTCCTCTCTTTCTTCTTGTTTCATCGCTTGCTTGCTACCTTCTTTTCTTGAAGATTCCAAGATTCTATTGCTATGCCATACACCTCATTGTTGTTATCCATTTGTTCCTCCTCTTCATTTGCTCCTTGTTCTGCACCTTTAATTTTTCTTTTGTTCTTCTCAAGGTTCTTCCAAGGTTCTCATGGACATCTTTCAATCTTCTTGGACTCTTCTTCATAATATTCTACTAATAGTTCTTTTCCTATCTAGTATCAAAAGTAGACATCAAAGTGCCTTCAACATTAATACTTACTTCTAGAGCCCTTTCCTTCACACATTCCTTAGAGTTAGCAGAAACATCATCATCTTTTAAAGATATGAATAGACATTCACTATCCTCATCATTTTCATAATTAGATTCATCATCAGATATACTTGCATCTTCTCTAACATAATAGCTTTTCTTAAACACCTTACTTTTGTTCTCCCTATTTTTTCTTCTCAAAATTCTTTCTAGACAACTTGAAGCATAATGACTTATTTTGCCACAACTCAAACACTTGAAAGACAACTTACCATTGTACTTACTAGTACCCTTTTTCATTCTTCTCACATAGTCATCTTCCATATCATCATAATCATCCTCATCTGATTCCACAGTCTTCTCTAATTTACCAACTTTAAAAGTAGTTTCAACATTTGCACTACATGTACTAAATTCTCTCATTTCAAAAGCAGTTAAAGTACCATACAACTGGTCTCTAGTAAATTGATCTAGATTTTATAATTCTTCAATAGTAGACAGTTTATGACTATAAGCTTTGGGAAGAGTTCTGAGTACCTTCATTACCACTTCTTTCTCTTTTAGTTCTCCACCAAGACCTCTAATACTATTGACAACTTCATCCACCTTCTGCAAGTAGCTTTTGATGTTTTCATCTTCTGACATTCCGATGGCCTCAAACATGATATTTAGATTCCGCATCTTAGCTTTCTGGACCTTTGTTACAAATATGTGCCTAATTAGTGTTGTCATTGATGTTAACATATTCTTGTCATTAGTGTCAGTTGTATCTTATTATATTTCTTATTTAGAAGACTTGTATGTTGAGGATATTGAGAAAATTAGCCTCTTAGGAAGAAACAAGTGAGTTGCATATCTCTCTGTCAGAGATAGTGGTGACAGTGCAGTTCAGTGAAGTAGATTGCTCTGCATTCCCAGTAAGATGAAGATCAGAGTATGTGGATTAAAGGGTTTGTAGAGGATTGTCTGAAGTTGCTCTAGTCAAGATTTGAGAGGTCCACATGGAGAATTGATGAAGTTATGGCCATCTAAGTAGAACTAGGTTTTGTAGTTGTTTAGAGGTGATAGAGTGAAAAAAATTTGATCTGGATTGATCTACATTGGAATATTATGATCTACGGAATTAGAGGTGTGCTTGGGATGTTAGTGTGTATCCTCAACTCAAGTGGTTCATGGTTTGGTGGTCCACAAGCAATCTTTCTTGTGTGACAGTCATGATAGTTGGTGTTCTTGAGTTCCTAGATGAAGGTGCAAGTGCTTCTGGTGATCTGAGATGGTGTGGTTGTTCCTGTTGATTTCATTGTTCTTTTGGCAGTCTCTGAATTAGGTGCCTATTATGTTGGTTGTCCACATTGAGGATTGAGTTCGTGGATGAAGATTTCTTCTTGGGTATTGCTATTCTTTCCAGTCTTGGCCGACCAGATGCATGGTACATGTTGCGGATGATCTAAGAGAAGTTTTATGGAGCTTGGCATGATGTTTGAGGAAGATTTGAGTCCCAATTATGTTTGGCTAATAGTATAGTCATTTTCATGTAGCATTTTAAGTCTTGTGATTGTAATTGCTTGTAATGCCTATCTTGGAGAATGTTCTAGATAGATGATTGTTTGGTCAACTTTGATGTTCATTCTACAGTTAATGGCTTGTATAAGTAAGTGTTGTGAAGTCATGGAAATGTGTGGATGTGAGCAAAGATGCAGATGTAGTGAGGAAGTGAGTAGGGGCAGAGCAAAGGTATTGTGCGCTTCAATGGAACTAAATATTGCATGAAGAAGATGTTTCTTAGTTCAACCTTTAAGTGTTAACCTTGTGAATGTTCTTATAGGCAATGAGCCTCTTTTGAGTAGTGATCTTTGGGAAGTGCACCTGAAGGCAAGTGCCTTCCCATTTTCTATTCTTTTAATAGAGAATAAATCTTGTGGGTTAACCCCCACCATGGTTTTTCCCTTAACTGGGTTTCCATGTAAAAATCCTAGTTTTATGTGTGTTGATTATGTTTCTACTCATGTGTTGTTGATTCATGCTTTCATGGTTATATCATTAATCTGTTAATAAGTGGTAAAGAAGATTAAATATAGCAAAGGTTAAAAGTTTTGTGACAACTAATTCACCCCCCCTCTCAATTGTTTCCCTAATTCAACAGACCTTATCATCTCCTTCATAAATACTTTTTAACTTTTTCCAAATTTCATTAGTAGCTTCCAGATTCATGACTTCCATCGATTCAGAATTAGTAAGACCACTTAAAAGAGTATACCTTGTGTATACACCTAAAAATGGCACGACTCGTTCTAAATAAATATTCTTAATATTTATTTCATTCTAATTCTTCTATCAATAAATAAATAAACAAATATATCTATTCGATTCATATTCCTCTAAGTTAATTAAATATCAAAATATTTAATTACCTCTTCTAAGGTCAAAATTAAATAAAATCCTTTATTTAATTTAATTCTTTCAAACAATTAAATAATTCTATATTATTTAATTAAATCACTTATTCCTCCAAACTTAAATAAATCAATAAAATTTATTTAAATTCTCTCAATCTCTAAAAATAAAATACAATCAAATATTTTATTTATTCTTCCAAATCTTGCACAAACAATTAAATAAATTTATTTATTCAATTTGCTTTCATATCTTCTAATTCCTCAAAAATCTTCCAAATCTTCTAAAATTGAATCTTCTTCTTCTTCATACACACAAAATTAAATAATTTGTTATTTAATTTCCCTCAAATCATGCAAAAAGAAAATCGCAAGTTGAGTTATCTGATTCATTCAATCTTGTTTTTATCAACAACTCTTGAATTAGAAAAAAACATTCTTATTTATGAAAGCAAATCTTATCTTTATAAAAGAAAGAAGTTATCTCAAATAAAATAACTTTTTGTGTGACACTTGTCTTCTTTCTATTTGTGCACATCCTCTCAACTTTTCTATACCATTGATCTTCTTATTCTTTCTACACCATTGATCTTCTCTCTCACAAGTCTATAAGTACAACCCTATTCCTCCATTTCTATCATCTAAGCTTTTAGTAAACTTACTCTATAGGAATTATAGCATGCCTTTCGCACTAAAGCATTCCATAGCTTATGATCACCCTTTTATCATTGCAATTGTATTGAAGAATCTCTTCATTGCAAACTTATCATAGCCATTCCCACTTGACATCTTGGAAAATAGAAAGGAAGTGCACCTTCTAAGGGCCATATTCATACACATGATCATTTGAGATAGGAGGCCACTGGAAGCCACGAATAAAGAGGTTTGCAAGGCTTTGAAGTTCTTTGTTTGTTTAAATCTTCTTTGTTTCTTGTTTCATTGAGTTTATTGGATTACTTTGATATTATTGATAATCATTCCAATTTTCTGATAACATTTGTGGCGCCCACCGTGGGGCCTTGCCCCGATTTAACCTATAAACTAAGTTTTTGTGCATTAGGTTCTGAACAAAGGAGGATTCTACGCATCTGATCAATTCTAACATGTATGTAAGCCTTGTTTCCATGCATCTAATAGATCGATGCATCCATGCCTTGTTTCAACACATATGTGCTCTAAAATAGTGCATATATTCTTTCTACGCATATACCATTTGATTCCATGCTTTTGACCTCTGTCTCAGTGCTTTTGTAATCCTATGCATATGTCCTCTGTCTCTGTGCATTTGATTTATGTAGTTGCACATATGATTCTGACAGTGACTTTTTGAGTTTTCTTGTGACTTTGCTAATGTTGACACTTCTCGTAGGAATTTTCTCTGATCTACATGCAGGTTAGGGGCTGGTTTAGACATTCTAGCTACATTGTTAACACACATCATAGATTTAATTAGCAAGGAAGTAATAAAATTGTTCATGCAAAATCAAATCTAGATCTAACTAGGAATGGTGTAACTTAATCTTGTTGCATCAACAACTTGAATATAGTCCCAATGCTAGAAGGATAAATTTGAACCATTGTTATCTTGCTTTCAAAGTTAACAACGTGTGTGCCCAAGTAGCTAACTCATTTAGTCTTTTTCATTTTAAATAGGGGAAAGGAACCATTGTCTTTTGTGTTTTTGGAATGATACTAGGCCTATGCTCTCCCCTATCTTGGGTGACTAAAATGCCAGACATATCATTTTGCATGTGTTAAACCTTTAGAGAGGCTTGCCCTTGGATATCCTTCCATCCAAGTGGGAATGACCTTAAGTGGTAACAAGCTAAAGCCAAGCTTTGCCCATCCACTATAAATAAATTGTGTTTGGAGTGAAAACTTCAAACAAGTGAAGTTGTGTTATACCAATAGCCAACTTCCCCCAAAACCCTCCAACACGTAACCCTTGAAGGTTGGGAGACTCCATAACAAAGAGTAGTGTTGCCGCATGTATAACCACTCGAACAATTGCACTTACTAATCATCCTTTGTTTTTAGTAGCCAAAAAACCCTATAAGCCAATGTAGGGAAGGGCGATTATCACCTCCAAAAGATGGCTCAACTAGAAATAGTGAGAATTTAGTTTATATTGTCATAGCTAGCCTAGGATTTATACTTGCTTTTTAGTCAAAAAGAGTCCAAAAATTACAAAAAAATTAAAAAGTCATGAAAAGTTCTTTGTGTTTGTTGTGTCTTACTTGCCATAATTGAATAATCAAATCAAAACAACAACTTGTAGCCAAGAAACCAAAAACATTGAAAAACATGCTAAGAAAATTGCACAATAGTGAAGAAAACTAGAGCTGCACATTTATCCTGCAAGGTTGCACATCTATGTCAACCTGCAATGCATTTACCATGACTTTTTATGCATTTGTCATCTATTACTGCACTTTTATCCTTCACCAAAGTTGCACATTTATCTCAATTTGCAGCACATATATCCTCTATTTCAGTGCATCTTAAGCTGCACATCCGAGATAGTGAGCTTTTCCACATCTCTTGAGAGAAAATTTTCAACATTTATGGGTACCCATTTCAGCCTTGTTCCAATTTTTGAGATTAGATTTACTGTGTAGTTGCCTCTTCCATCTGTTTCCATAGAAAACCCTCTCTTTTGTCAGTCGTCTTGTCCACCTTTTACTAGGTCTTCTCATAAAGAAGTCAAAGTTTCTATATCAAATTAGTGCAAGACCTTTTTCAAATCATTTTAGATTCAAGTAAACCTAGTAAGTCTCTACTATCAAGGATCGGACATCCTTTTCTCTCAAAACTTCACTAGTGGTCTTGGTGCAACACGAGTCTCTACATAGTAAATGGGTATCAACTATCCTTAGTTGTGGCTATCATCTTATGTCGACCAACCTACATGGAATCATTGATCAAAAGAGTCCCTTGTTTGAATCTCATCACCGCAAGTATCCCCTTCTCACGAACCTACACTAACACCTTAGCAGAATCTCTAGTTTCACCCCACTCCTTCCCATATCACCTTGCATGATCTTAACTAGATCCCAAACACAAAAACAACTTGAAATGGCTGGAACATCTAAGTGAATTGTATCCCCTCACGATAGTGATGAGGAAATCTCTCATGAAGACTACCAAGGAGCCCTCCAAGATCAAAATTTTCAACTCATACTAGACAAAGTGCTCAAAAAAGACCCTCAAAAATACTTTCTTTATCTTACAACCCAAGGACTTACACTCCCCCAGACTTGGATCTCAATAAACTAAAAGAAACTGTAGTGGAAGAAACTCATGAGGACTGCACAAGTGAAGATAAAACCATTGGCAAAGATAAAGGTAAAAAAGTCAGACTCAAACGCACCCATGGAAGCATTGGTGAAACAAGTTGAAAGCCTAACATAGAAATTAGTGAATCTCCAAATAGGGACATCCACAAAAACTTATTCATTGGAGGATATCTTGCCATATCCCTTTCACAAAATCTTGAACATGGTACCCTTCCTCTTTTGGTTCAAAGTTCCTAAGTTTGACAAATACAAAGGGAAAGGAGACCCAAGAGATCACATTAGGGAATTTAGCGCCGCATTCCTAGAAGTAGCTCACAATGAAACTTTCCTAATGAGAATATTCCCTAGATCTCTAGGTGGACAAGCCATGGAATGGTTCTCATGACTTCCCCTAGGTATCAAAACATTTGATGAGTTAGTAAACAAGTTCATCAGACACTTCTCATATAACATTGAACATGAAGTTTCCATGCTTGAATTATGCAATACAAAGCAAAAGAGTGGTGAATCCTTTCTTGCGTTCTTACAAAGGTGGAGACAACTTGCAAGCAAATGCTCATATCACATACCTAAGAAGCAAATGACATAGATGTTTGTCCACAACCTTAACCTTGATCTAAGTTACCAAATCCAAATTCAATGCCCTACCTCATTCACAAAAGTCATTGAGATGGGATTATTTATTGACAAATACATGATCACCAAGTGGAAAATAAAGTTGTACAAGAACACCCCTAACTCTAACTACATAATGAACAAGTCAATGTTTTGGACAAAGAACAAAAATATCATCAATGATGGAGTAGTTGATGCCAAAGTAGTGTCTCCCAAACAACAACCAATCTTCACTCTCAAAGGAGAAGGAAGCAATGCTACCCCAAAAAAAAACCTTCCCTCACAAGAAAAAGTAATGGTTCACCTTTACTCCTACACAAAAATTCACACCACTAGGGGAGTCCTAGGAGTCTGCGTTGAGAAAGCTATTATCCAAGAATGAGATCACTCTTCCCCCCACTAGCAACTGTGAACCTCAATTAAAACCTCATTATTGGAAAGATACTAATTTATGTGAGTATCATAGAGGAAGAGGCCATAAGACCAATGACTATATCCATCTAAAACATGTCATTCAAGACATACTTGACCAAAATCAGGTAGGCACTAAAGAACATACCTCTAACAAGACACATGTGGCATACAAGGATCCACTCCTCAACCATGATAGGCCATACAAGAACAATAATAATAATAACAACCACAATAGGTAGAATCAAAACAACAGACACAACAATGCTAACTATGTAAATGTGTCATTTGATTATACCATCAACTACATATCGAAGCACATCTCACAAGTCAATGTGTTCACATTCAACCAACAGTCAAGACCCAACAAAATTGATTGCAACATCATCACCCATAGTGGTAAGGTCACATTAATCATGCTTCCTCCAAGATTGTCACCTTCTCCGTCTAACTCCCATCAATACAATGTCATAGACCAACTTTGGAAAACTCCTGCTCACACATCTATCTTAGAGTTGTTGTGTCTATCTCCCTCACACAAGGAAATTCTTGATAAAGCCCTAGCGGAAACAACTGTGCCCACAAACCTAGCCTAAGAGAAGTTTCAAGCCATGGTAGGAAATCTAACCTCCTCTAGCACCTTATCATTTATCGAACATGATGACCTATCATTATGCTAGCCCCATAACACACCCTTGCATATTGTCACCTTCATTCATAAACACCATATCAAAAGAGTTCTCATTTATAGAGGAGCTATTTTAAATATTTGCATGCTCAAGCTAGTCCTTACATTGGGGTTCTCAGAAGCTACAGTGGATCCTAGGAAAAAGATCACTATTGAGGCCTATGATGAAGAAGAAAGAACTACAAAAGGAATAATGGTTTTACCAATACAAGTTGGACCAGTAATAAAGCACGTTGTTTGCCAAGTCCTTGATAGGGAGCTAGCCTATAACATCCTCCTAGGTCGACCCTGGATTCATGCCATGAAAGTTGTGCCTTCTACTGACCACCAATGCATCAAATTTCCTCATAAAGGCAAATAGATCACCATCCAAGGTGATCCAGATCCTTTTCAGTATTGCAACTATGTCCATTCAAAGCCTGACTACATCATTCCCAACAATAGAGCTTCCACATCCCCCATCTCATAGCATGATTCTCCCTCTGAAGCTTCCTCGTCCAAGGCCAAAGAGCAGAAAATCACAATCAAAGAAATGGAAGTAGGGGAATAATCCATTGAGTACAGCCTCAACTTAGCCAAAATGCCTCTATCGCTAAGATCCTTTGGGTGGCCTACACCTTTTCCAAAGCCATCTACTCCTCCTATACCTCCCACATCTCGCTTTGTAAAATGGGGGACCCTATCAAAAGAAACTGAGGAAAGAGACGTCTTGCAATGGCTCTACATAGAAGAAGATAACACATAATAAGAACCACCTAAACTCCCAATGGAAATCAATGGGCATGGTGAGTCTATCTTACATAGAATGGGTTATGATGGACAAGGTCCCATTGGTCTAAGAAAAGAAGGAATAATAGAACCCATCCAACCCTCGTCATCCTCATTGGCAAGAAATACAAAAGGGCTAGGACACAAGGACAAAGGCAAAGCTAAAACAAATGTTTGTTTTATGGAGAATATCCATGCCCTACAAGACTGCAGTGACACAGAATCTAACAAATGTGAGTGGGAGGAACTCATGGAGCACTCCTATGAGGACAAAGGAGTTGACACCATTCAAACCTATAGCACCTACCATGAGGGACAAATGCTAATGCATAGACCATTAGAGTGTGATTCGCCAACTCCTGAGAGAAGAAATTTTGAGGAAGGTCAGAGTTCCATCACAATAAACAATATGGAGGAAAGTACCATCCTAGATCCTATCCCTATCAATCCAAATCCTACTTATGTATCCATTCAAACTATCACACCTAATGAATTAGATCTATCTTCCAATCCCCTCCCACTTGTACATCCTAAACATATCAACTGGGATTTATGAGGAACCCCACAACTAGACATGTTCCAAAATGATGATGCCTTTATTGACTACATGGAACTTAGGGACCACTTACCTATAGGAGATCATAAAGCTAGCTTCAGAATTGAACTCAACACTATGGCTTATTTTGGAGAGGGTGCCAAGCCTTCCAGTCGCAAAAACATAAAAATAAAAACTAGATCTAATGGTGAAAATTGCTCTACGGTAGTATCAGATCCCAAAATAGTAAAAAGAAAGGATGCATCAGATGGTGAAAACCTCTCTGAGGCACTAGACAATGGAAGCCTTAACACTCTCCCTAATGACATGTACTAGGAGAAGTCTCAGATTCTTGTGGAACCTACAAAACTTGTCAACATTAGAATAGGGGATAATCCTAAGATAATTCACTTTGCAAAGTCTCTATCTCCACCGGAAAAGACCAAATTTGTACCATTATTCAAGAAAAAGCAAGTCAACTTTTCTTGGTCATACATAGATATGCCCGGTTTAGATCTAGATTTGATCCTACATAATCTTCCACTAGATGCAGGAGTCAAACCAGTCAAGTAGAAGCTCAGGAAGATGCATCCACACATTGCTTTACTAGTAAAAGAGGAACTCAAGAAACTGTTGGGTGTTAGATTCATCAAGGCAATAGACTATCTAGAGTGGGTATCCAACATAGTGCCAGTAGCCAAACCTGATGACAAAGTCAAATTGTGCAATGATTTCTGAGATCTAAACAAGGCTTGTCACAAGGATGATTTCTCATTACCTAATATTGATATCATAGTTGACTTGAGTGCAAGACACACCATGCTTTCTCTTATGGATGGCTTCTCTGAGTACAATCAAATTACAATAGCACCAAAAGACCAACATAAAATAGCTTTCACTTGTCCATGGGGCACCTTTTGCTGGAATGTCATGCCATTTGGGTTAAAGAATGTAGGGGCAACATATCAACATGCTATGACCACTATCTTCCATGATATGATGCATGTCACAATGGAGGACTATGTGGATGACATCCTTGCAAAATCACTAACAAGAGAATCACACCTAGATGTTCTAGAGAAGATCTTTCAGAGACTAGAACACTTCAAAGTCAGGTTGAATCCGAAGAAATGTGTGTTTGGAGTCACCTCTAGCAAGCTCTTATGCTTCATTGTATCAGCAAATGGGATCGAAGTGGACCCTACCAAAGTCAAAGCTATCATCGAAATACCACCACCAAAGAACATCACTCAACTATGGTCTCTACAAGGTAAGTTATAGGCAATTTGTCAGTTCATCTCACAACTGGCAGACAAGTGTCAACCTTTTACTCACCTATTGTACAAAAACATACCATTCAAATGGGATGAAAAGTGTGAGGAAGGATTTCATAAACTGAAGGAATACCTCATGAACCCTCCTATTGTAATGCCACCTATCCAAGGTAAGCTACTGTATCTATATATATCTACTACCACAATAGCTCTCAGAGCCCTATTAGCACAATAGGATTATGAAGGCAAAGAAAGGGCTATCTACTACATCAGTCGCACATTGGTGGGCTATGAACTACAATACTCTCAAATATAAAGATCATGTCTTACTATGGTTTTTCCTTCCCAAAAGCTACGACATTACATGCTAGCACATTCAGTCAATCTTATTGCAAAGATAGATCCACTAAAATACCTATTAAGTAAAGTAGCTCTAACATGTTGCCTAGCCAAGTGGGTAATGATGTTAAGTGAATATGACATCGAGTATGTCGAAAACAAGACTATCAAAGGTCAAATCATTGTTGATTAGTTAGTAGATGCACCATTGTAGGATACCACACCAATGAAATTTGAGTTTCTAGATGAATCCATATTTAGTATCACAACACACTCATGGAAAATCTACTTTGATGGATCCTATACAAACCATGGATCGGGGACAGGAATCTTGTTGGTCACTCCTCAAGGTGATACCATACCTAAGTCTTATCATCTACTATTCCCATGCACAAAAAATATAGTAGAGTATGAGGCCTTGGTCATTGGCCTCAAAATGGTAGTACAATGGAAAGTAAATGAGCTACATGTCTATGATGACTCCCAACTGGTAATCAATCAAGTCAACAACTATTATCAGACCAAAGATGACAAGTTAGTCCCATACAAGTGTATGGTTGATGAATTTAAAGAATTTTTTGTGATCTTCTCCTTTGCGCAGATACCTCACATTGAAAACAAAACAACACATGCCATGGCAAGCATTGCCTCACTCCTCAAGATCCCAAAGAATGAGTCACGGTATTAGTTCTTGGTAGAGTCAATTATGCAACCAGCTTATGATATCCCTGAAACACACTCCATTTACCTCTTAGTCAGATCTGATTCACCCTTGTATGGTAAGATTTACGCTTACCTCAAGGATAACACCCTACCACCTAACTTGTCTTCTAACCAACGCCAAACCTTCATTCGTCAAACCTCTCATTACACCATTATCGCTAACACCCTATACCACTGAGGTCTAGATGGTACTTTACTCTGATGTTTAGAATGGGAGGAATATCAAATGCCTTATGAGAAGTGCATGAAATAATTTAAAAAACACAGTCTAGTGATCCTTCTTTAGCTAAGAAACTCATGCGTTTGGGATACTATTGGCCAAACATGGAAATTGATTCATATTAGTTTGTCAAGAAATGCAAGTAGTTCCAGATACATGGTAAGCCTGTCCATGCACCATCTCAAGATCTATGACATTTAACAACACCTTGGCCCTTTTGTCAATGGGGACTCAACCTTATGGGCAAAATTCACCCTCCATCATCCAATGGCCACAAGTTCATAATAACTACCACTGAATATTTTACCAAGTGGATTGAAGTCATTCCACTCACCAATGTCATAGGCAAACAAATTGCCTCCTTCATCCTAAATTACCTCATTTGCAAATATAGAATTCCCTCATCCATAGTCACGAATAACATAAGACCTTTCAAGAACCAGGATGTCCAAGATCACAAATTCAAAATCCAACACCATTTTTCCACCCCCTAATATCCACAAGGTAATGGCCAAGCAGAGGCATCTAATAAAATAATCTTAAAAATCCTCAAGAATATAGTCAATGATGCTAGCTGTGATTGTCACATTCAACTAAATCCTGCTCTATGGGCCTATCAAACTTGTATATGTACTCCCATAGGTGCTACCCCATATGCCCTTGTCTATGGATCAGAAGCCATTCTGCCCATCAAGGTCAAGTTACCATCTTTATGGGTGTTGTTAAAAGGTCTTATCACTAATGAAAACTATAGAGTTTCTAGACTGCAAGAGCTAGAACTGTTAGAGGAGAAGAGACAACACTTTCAATCATCTCAAATCTTATTAACAGAGAATGTCATGAAGCTACAATCACATGGTCCATCTAAGGGTCTTCAACGTTGGTGATCTAGTACTCAAGGAAAACCCCCACAATTAGTAGGATTGGGAAAAGAAAGGTAAGTTTGAACCCAACTGGCTTGGTCCTTATGTAATCATTACTTCCTATGGATCAGGAGCATACCAATTAGCAACATTAGAGGGTGAGCTATTTGATGACCCAATCAATAGTATTAATCTTCACCAGTTCTATACCTAAGAAAACCCCAATATAAGGGGGGCAAAAATTCAAAAGAAAAAGAGCAAAAAAATCAACAAAATTAGAAAAAAAAAGCAAAAAAATAAAATAAGTGGAAAAACAACAAAAAAATTATCGTTTGGTGAAAACCTGGCAAATAGGTGCCTTAGATAGCTACCATGATGAAAACCTAGCAAATGGGCATCATGTGTACTTTTTAGCTTTTATGCAAATAAAAGCAAGCGGTGAAAACCTGGCAAATAGGCACTACTTGTGATAAACCACTTCCTCCATCTTTGGGTAACCAATCACCTTATGCCAATTCCTCCTTCCATCGTCCCTCATCCAATCTATATCTATTTCATAATAAAAACCTAACTATAACCTCTCATGGCTTTATACTCTATCTCCTTTGTCCCCTTCTCAACTAAGGTCTTATCCAGTACCCTACCCCTAGTGACAGCCTAGCATAGCGTCTGTCATCAGTATCATAGGGTCAACCCCTAACTACATTGTCTCTGCATTATCACGTAGGCAAGGCCATTATCAATGCACCCCCAAGGCTTCCCATCCATCCCATATCTTGTTGTCTATCCTCTAGTCCATCTGCATCCAAGTCCAAGTCCTGAACTACGTTGCCTCTGTGTTGTCATGTAGGCAAGGCCATTGTTAATGCACCCCCGAGGCACTAGGTCAATCCCTTAGGGTTTGTTTCATCAGTAAGGATTGTGGTATCTTTTCACCAGGCAAACAAGTGCAAGCAAAAACCTATTTCCAAGTAGAAGTTTCGATGCAAGACATCAACCTATCCAAAGCAAAGAAAAAACAAGAGCAAAACGATCCAAATGATTCTATTCAAATTATGGCAAGAAAGGTACATCTAATGCACAAATGTTTTGTGTTTGTGATCAGGTTAGGTTATAGTGTCCTCATTTTTGTTATCATATTTCCTATGCTACTCAAGGATGCCAAAAGCTAGAGATGCTATGATGGGGGCATGATTATTTTCTTTGTTTGTTGCCTATGGGTTTATCTTTAGTAATGTGAAACCTTGTCTAAGGACATGGTCAACACAATGATCATTGAGGACATCAGAGGACTAACATGAAACATGTATAATCCTTGTCTATTGATATGCAAGAAATACTCAAGTCATCTCAGTTCAATTATACCTAGATGCTTGTATTAACTTGCTAAATTAAAATCCATGTAAGCAATACTCAGGTCATCATGGTTCAATTGTACCTAAATGCTTGTATTTTCTTACAACATTTCAAAAACACAAAAAATACAAAAAACCCTGATGATGAAATAAGCACTTCAAAATACTTACAATATCAAGATAGAAAAGCCATAAAGAATCCATAAATTCATCCATATACAAAGCATCCATATCCCATGCAATAAAAGATCCAAAATGCAGAGTATCAATGTTTACAAATAAAAGCTTGTGATCCTTCCACTGACATTTCTTCTATCTATCACTGTGTCATTTCTGTGTCGATTGAGTACATTTGGACATAACAAAAACATAGCATAAATTGCATATCATATACCATGAGATAGTCATAAACATGATTAAATCATTTGCATACATAATAGGTGCATTACATCATCCATATACATTTGCATCGGCACAAACATAGTTTCCACAAAAAAATCAAAAAACATAGACAAGTACATATAGATCATCTCATAAACTGTATTATCATATAGCTAAAATTTCACATTTTGCATATTAGACCATAAAGTAAGCATCTAAGTTTTGCATCAAGTCATCTTGAACATCACATAGCATCATATAGACATAAAGTAAAACATCATATCAACAAAGTGTTCATCCATATAGACATCAAAAGTAAAGTGCATACATATAGACATCACATAAGGCATGTAGACCATAACATAAGATGCATCAACATAAAAATATAACATAAACATGTCCAAATGTACAATATATCAAAATGCATCTCTGAGTCAAGATCACATAAAGGTGTATACATACATCACAAAATAATGATACATGTTTTGGTCCATACAAAATGATATAAATGTATACATATCGAGCTATCTATGAGCCATTAAAAATGTGTACATAAGCAAAAATCAATACAAGTGTTAGCTAGCCCTACTGGTGTGGGACACTGCTCCTAGCACTACCCTCTCCACCTCCTCCTCTACCAGCCCCTAACTGCTAAAGCCCCATTGTTGACGCTGTAGATTGTGAACCCCCTACCCTCTATGAGGAACCTGCCACTGACTGGCTCCTAAAGGTGGGTGCCCTCTAATCTACTGGCATAGCCCCATGATATAGACCCCTATAGTACTAAGTCTATGTCTGCACCCTAGAAATCTCAGCCTATATCTATGCAAGTTGTACCTGTGCATGCTGCACCTGTGTGACTAAAAAGTTGGTAGCCCCATCGATACCCAGGGTAGCTAAAGTTGAGTTTCTTTCTAGTCTAAGGGTTGGCACCCTTACCAATGTTGTATCCTGCTCTACAATGAGCCCAGATATAATCCCTACATCTTCCTTCCTCTGAAACTTTGCTGCCCAAAGTTATGCCCTAAGCTGTCTCACCTGACCCTACAACATAGTAATGGCCTGCTGCTATAGATCTAGCTAGGCAGGAGCCTGAGGAACTTGAACCTATGCCTGTACCTACTACTAGGGCACTTTCTACTAAACTACCTATTGGGGCACCTACTACAGTGTCGGCATCTATATCTGTTGTACAGCCTATTGTTGCACTGCATGTTGTTGGGAAGATCCCTCCCCAGCTCTTCTCCTCTATCTCTGTCTACCTCCATCTCCACCATCCCCTCTATCACCATCATCACCTCCACTGTCTCCATCTCTCCATCCTCCTCTCCCCCTCCTCTTGTCTCCACCATCCTCACCGTCTAAATCCTCCTCATCCAAGCGAGGAACCAACTCGCTAGGTCCTGAATACCTTAGGAATGGGTGAGCTACAAACCACTCCTCATAGTTAGGAGTCATACCCATGTCTACCACCTCCCTCCTCATTAGCCAAGCCACATAAGGAATCTATTGAAAGTCTACTAAAGCCTCCTCATAGGAAGCAACCGGACCCCATCTCAACCACTTAGCATGCGTCCTGGCAAACCGTGCCTAACCCTGTGGCATACCCTGTACCCTACCAAATTGCCTCTATACTCAGCTAAGAATCTACCTCTCTAGTATGTGTCATGTCCTTCCAATAAGCCACTGACTCTGAAAGTAGTATGGAAGCTCATCATCCTCATCATCCCAAGGCTCGCAAACCAACTATGGGCACTAGGTAACTCTATCTACATTGTCTAGTGCATGTCTCTAGTACTCAAGCTTTCCCAGCTTATGCTGGGAAATAACACCTACGTATCTATAACTGTAGGGCTCACCTCTCTACTTGGAAAAGATGCATATCAGCCACATAATATCAATGTGCTCCCATAACCAAATTGTAGAAGTGAAACACTGGCTGACAAACTAGCTCCTCTATGGTAGAACACCTAATGCATATCCCAATACAAGTGAGCCAGTATATAGACACCCCAGGCAAAGTGGGTACCCTCTATAATCATCCTCTCCATAGTCCTACCCCAACCAATGGGGAACCCATGTGACTTCTTATCGAGGCATACAACACCCCAATCAGCCCTGCCACTATCCCTGGGAAGTAGTCATAGTAATCATGAATGTCTTTCCATGAGATCACCTGACCTTCTAGCTTTGGATCATCAAACACATGTCTACACTCTGCTAGTCTAGCATCACGCTGATCCTCATACTCCTCAAGCTCACCATGTATTGGCAAGTGTAGAATCCTTTAAATGTCTTTGAGAGTAATGGCCATCTCACCTGTAGGCAAGTGAAAGGTCCCATCCTTGCTATGGAATTGCTCCACTGTTGTAGTCAACAAACTGAGGTTTACATAAACCTCAGGCATAAAGCACACATAGTCCAAACCCATAGCCTTGAGAGCTTCTTGATCTAGGTACTCCCAGAGGTCCAAGCCCACCACGTGGCCTTGTAATGGCTTATTTCAATGTCAACTCTCCTATAACATTCAATGATTATCATGAGATGCCAAAAAATCATAAAAAGATATGTCCTAAATATCAATTGCATCAGGATCCAGAAGATCATATTAGGATATTCAAGGATGCATGCTTTAGGGCCAGGTTAGAATATAAGGTGTTGTGTGTAGATTGTTTCCTTACACCTTTAATGAGTAGGCTTCTAACTGGTATGTTAACTTGCCTAATGGTTATATTTCTTCTTGGGCACTTATGGAAGAGGTATTTTTGTCTAGGTTTAGGGGACCGGTTGATCCTTCTACCTTATATCCTAAATTGTCTACAATTAAAAGAGGTGAAGGAGAGCTGATTGATAACTTTAACAATAGGTTTCAAAGGATTATTCTCAGTTAGTGGCTTCTTATACAGTGACTACAGATGTTTTATTAGCCATGTATTATGTTGCTCCTAATCCACTGACTGCTATGTTTGTCAAAAGAAAGGTTAACATAAATACAATATCTAAAGCTTATAAGAAAGCAACCTCAGTAAATTAGGAAATGAGGCAAACAACTTATAATCCTTTTCTTAATGGAGGAAACCTTGGGATGCAAAGTTAAACACAACCCTGGAATGGAGTTCCTACGCATAATACTCCATTATTAAACCCAATTTCTACATACACACTTGTGTATAATCCTTCCCCAATCCAGACTATAGTAGCTTATACTAGTAATAGTACCAATAATAATCAAAGTAATGGCCAGTCATTCTTCCAGCCTCCTCAAGATACATTTGTGGCAAAGGCACAAGAGGATAGGGAAGAAATCAAAGAAATTACTACATACCTGAGAAGATTGACTAATGAAATGACACAACTAAGAAATGAAAATTTCTATGGTATAAATAATCAAGTATATAGTCAAAACCATAACTAGAACCATAACCAGAATTATAACCAAGGTAAACGTTCAAATCAAATCTAGAATTATAGTCAAAGTCAAAATCATAATCAGGGACAAGCAATGCAAAATAGAGGACCTACTCTAGATAACAAGACATGGGGTAATAATAATAGAAATCAGAATCAACCAAGGCCACCTAGGATAGGGAACACAGGGCCAAATAATGGCACTCTAGCTTCTCCATTTGAGAGTTTGGTTAATCAGGAAACAAAACAAATAGCCATAATTCAAATGGCCAATATAGCATTAAAAACTTGGTGTATGATTCATAATACTAGTGCACATGCTGAACTAGATTTCCCTTAGTTCCATCTAGCAGCTAGTATTTTCAATGTGGATGTAGAAGCTCCTACCTCTGAGTTTCTCATTCCCAAAGGTAATGAAATAGTCCCCCTAGGGTTTGAGACTGCTTTAGTCTTAGAGACGTTTACTTTTGCAACTAAGGAGGAAGAGGATCAACTATTAGAAGATGAGCCTTACTTTTTTGAGAACCTATACCCTGAATCAACCTTAGTATTGAATGAATTTTAGTCTCCCTTTGAAACTAAAAATGAAGTGTTATATGAAATAGAGGAGGTACAGGCTTTTCAATAGTCTAACAAAAATCATACCTACAATTTGAGAAGTAACACTAGGCCTGGAGGTCCTTTCACTACTTCCATTCCTCCCAACAATTTCAATACTCCTCCAAATTAGTAAACTAGTAATAACCCTTCTATACTAAAGGCTAATTATCATGTGAATGGTGGGACATTAGCATCAAAAGTTCAAATAGGGAAAATAGAGACAGTGGCAACAATGAGGTTAATGAGTTACTTATCTGAAGAGATAAAAAATCAAGGTTAGTATACCTTTATGTGAATTGGTGAAAAGTCCAGGGGTCATAAATGCTTTCATAAAGTCTTTGGATACATCTGTGACAAGTGAGGTCTCTATTGATATGAATGTTCCTAGTAAAGATCGACAGTCCAAAGAAAAGATTAAGAAAACTGAATAGCCTTCCAACACTAATGTGGTCATGTATGCAGATAAGAGGGAAGCCCCTCCTTTCTTGTTAACCATTAGGATGTTGGGAAAGAACACACATAATTGCATGGTAGATTCTAGTGCATCATCCAATGTAATGCCTTTAGGGATATGCAAAACTTTAGGGTTGACTCCTACCAAATCTGCCAAGGTTGTTACACAATTAGACAAAACTGAGGTCAATGTGATAGGAGAAATGATGTATATTCAAATGTAGTTAGCCTTAGATCCTAGGGTGAGTCAATTTATTGACATCCAGGTAGTAGATATACTTGTGAATTATGGGATGTTATTAAGTAGAGGCTGGTCCAAAATGTTAAATGGATATATGGCCACTAATTTTTCACACATGTAGTTACCTTGGAGAGGTGTTCCAAATCAAATTAGGATAGAAGTTGAACCTAGAATGAAACACATGATTACAGAGTATAATAGAACTAATGAGATATTATATGCTTCTATTGAACCTGGTGTTTATAGAGTCACTAATAAGGGAGTGCAAATTGAAGAAATCCTGATGCTGAATTTTAGAGAAAAATTTGTCAGTAAGGAAATACTAGTGTTCATTGAGTGTGATGGAAATTCTTCTGATGAGGAAGACAATGCATTAAATAGTTTTGGTCAAATCATTAGATAGGAAATAGAAAATTACATTGAACAAAAAATTCCAGTTCAGTGCAATATGTAAAAAAGCATGTGCAGAGTCCATAATAAGCCTCATTCTGAAGAGAATTATGGAATGTGTAGAGACATTATAAAATATCAATACATAAAGTACACAAAAGGGATGGAACTACAAGAAGGAAAGGTTAATCCTAAGCAACTAGGGATATACTTTCAAGATAACATGGATATATTAATGCCAGATTTAGAGAAAGAATCAAAGGACAAGAGTGTTTGTCATTCTAATTTACAAATGGAGAATATAAATATGCAAGTAGGTCAAAATAAATCACCCATGAATAAACAAGATAGTACAGTACAGGTAATAGAAATGGTGAGACATGCCAAAATAAAGGGTCAAATGAATAAAGAGGGCATGTGGACACTAAAATGTGATGGGTCTAAATCTAAAAAAGGTGCAGGTGTAGGTGTTGAACTTATAGATCCTAATGGTAAGTCATTTTTGGCAGCATATAGGCTACAATTTCCTTGTACCAATAATGTAGCAGAGTATGAAGCTTTGATTGATGGACTTGTTATGGCTATCAAGAAAAAGGTGAAAATGATCAAATTATTTTTAGACTCTGAGTTAGTGGTCAGACAAGTGAGAAAGTTATATGAATGCAATTATAAGAAGATGGTTTGTTATAGGCATAGGGTGTGGGATTTGATAGATTCATTTGATACCTTTAACATAGAAAATATCCCTAGGGAATTGAATCATAGACCAGATGCATTAGCAGTTACTGCTAGCACTTTGGAGCCCATAATATTATCAGGTTTAAAATGATTCACTATTGAATTAGTGAATATCCCGAGCATACCAGATAATGTCACTTGTTTTCAGGTATTTGAAGGAGATCAACAAATTGTAGATTTTCTCACTTGGAATGAAGTGTTTGAAGCTCAAATCATTGATGAATAGGAAAGGCCTAATGTGTCTTGGGATGAAGAATACATAATAAACTTGAAAAGTAATTTCTTACCTAAAGGGGTAATTGAGTTGGAAAAGATTTTTGACTTTGATGGGGTAGTTAGACAAAAAGATTTTCCCAAAACTGAAGGGGGAAATGTGATCCCTATAACCTAGGAACAGAGAAAAATCCACATAATGTATTGATTGGAAAGGCTTGCTCTGTGAAGTTAAGAAAAGAAATCGTGGATGTTTTGAAAGAATACAAACATGTAATAGCATGGACATATGAAGATTTGAAGACATATGATACGTCTATCATAACTCATGTAATACCCTTGAAACCAGAAGTTAAACCATTTTGACAGAAACAAAGGCCTGTGAATGCTATTTTAGAGCCTTTAATCTTTGAGGAAGTGAAAAAATTGTTGTCATCTAGGATAATCTTCCTAGTAAGACATTTAACCTAGGTAGCTAATTTGGTACCCATGAGAAAGAAGAGTGGAGACATCAGGTTATGTATTGACTTTAGAAATTTGAACAAAGCTTCTGAAAAAGATAATTATCCCTTGCCTCCAATAGATGAAGTACTGCAAGCAGTAAATGGGGCTAATATGATGTCTTTCTTAGATGCATTTTTTAGGATATAACCAAGTCTTAGTTGATAAAGAAGATAGGTTGAAAACTACTTTTACTTGCAAGTGGTGTAAATATGCATGTAGGATAATGTCTTTTGGGTTGATCAATGCAGGTGCCACTTTTCAACGAGCCATGGACATTGTGTTTCATGGATTGATAGGTAAATGCATTGTTATTTATATGGATGATTTAACTATATACTCTAAAGATGCATCCACTCATGTAGAAGATTTGAGAAGGGTACTTAAAAGATGTGAAAGGTATGGGATTTATCTTAACCTAAAGAAATGTTCATTCGGTATAACGGAAAGAAAATTGTTAGGACTTTTCATTTATGAAAATGGGATATCTATTGATCCTGACAGAGTAGAAGGAATAAAAAAATTGTAATTACCTAATAGTAAGAAGGAATTAAAATCCTTTTTTTGGTAAGATTATCTTTGTCAGGAAGTTTATTACAGGGTTTGCAGAGATTGTGCAACCATTAAAGACAATGCTTAAGAAAGATGCAAAGATAGAATGGACACCAAAAGCTGAGGCTGCATTTGAAGAAATTAAGGAGGCCATTTGTAATGCCTCGCAATGAAAAACCTTAGAGGATAACACAACTATGCTATGCAAGCGGAATAATTTTTTTTGTATAAGATAACAAAGTAATGTTAAGCAAATCAACACACATCATTAGCAACAACTTGTCTTCTAAGGTCCCATGGTTGCATTACTTGATAGATTAATCAACATAATTTAACATACATGGTTAACTGATCATCAACAGTTTATTTCACATCTATTGTACTAGGGAATACACATATACGTCTCCACTCGTGCCACATAGATAATCAACTTGCTCAAGATTACATGTACATGATTAAAGGTCTATACATATGGTACATCATCATGTAGTTTTGATTACATTTGGAATACATACATTATAAATCAACTTATACATAGGCAAGTACATGAGCATAATAGCTATCTTCATAATCAAGTACAAGATCTGAAGTCTGATGCACAAGACATATCCTCCACGCTCGTGAACACAATAAAGGAAAACCAATGGATAAAGCTCTTCCACCCGACCATGTGGAACCCTAAGTGTTGCAAGTATGAGGTGAACCAGTGTTGTCATTGATGTCAACATACTCATATTGCATTGGTAAGAAGGTTTGGATGAGTTGTGTGCTATTGTTATTAAGGAAATCAGTCCCCATCCGGAACAGTGAAGAACAGTGATGAGAAGAAGGCAAATGTACTGTATAGGTTAAGAACTAGAGGATGCAAATTAAAGGGTTTGTAGATATGAGTCTTCAGATACTTCAGATAAGATTTCAGAGGTCCACATGAAGATCTGAAGAACTTGTGGCTGTCTGTGTGGAACTAGTTCCGCAAGTGTTTAGAGGTGACAGAGGATCACAGAAAGGTCGAGTGAGGTCTGGAATTATATTATCCTAATCTGTAGATTGCAAGGAGTGTTTGGGATGTCCTTGTGATGTGTCATCTTGAGTTGTGTATGATTTTGAGGTCTGGAAGTACCTTTTGCATTGTGACAGTGGCGACATGCTGTGTTCTTGAAGTATCGGATGATGAAGAGAAGAATTCCGGTAAGCTGATGAAGTGTGGATGTTTTTGATGATTCAGGGAAGGTTATGATGATCATTGGATCATATCTAGTTCGTGTTGGTGGTCTGCATTGAAGTTAGAGTTGGATTTGATGTTATGGCTACTAGTTGTTGGTGTTCTTCCTATAACAGGCTGACCGGATGTTCTACACGCCTTGTGAATGTTATTGTGATGTTTGCCGACTTAAATGATTGTTCCTAAGTCAATGTCTTGTATAAATAAGTGTTTGAGAATTCATTTTGATGTGTGGATTGTGCGGATGAGTGTGGCATAGTGAAGAGAAGTGCGAAAGGCAGAGAAAGGGTTTTGGGCTTAAATGGAACTGATCCGGACATGGTAGAGATGTCATTCTCTAGTTCAAGATTGTGATTCTTATCACTTTGTAGACAGTGTGTCTCCTTGTAGGCAGTGTGCCTCTTTGTGAGCAGTGTACTCAGGTAGTGAGCCCTTGTTGGCATGTGCCATTCATTTTTCTTATTCTTCTAACATAGAATAATCCTTGGGTTAATCACCCCGTGGTTTTTCCCTTAACCGGGTTTTCCACGTCAAAATCTTGGTGTTCAATGTGTTGATGTTTATCTGCTCTTGTGTTTATGCATTATGCTTTCATGGATGGTTAATTGATATGCTGTTAACTAACAAAGAAGAATCAAGTGTTTAAAGTAAGAGCAAGTTTTTATACAACTGATTCACCCCCCCTCTCAGTTGTATGCCCTAGATCCAACAATTGGTATTAGAGCCAAGTTCCTCTGAAAGGAGCTTAACCGCTTGAGGAGATCCAGGATGTCATCATACAAGAAGGATAGTCCGAAGTTCGATGGAACCAACTTCACTCTCTGGAAAGGTCGCATGAAATGTCACTTGGAGTGTATGGGAAAAGCATACTTGGCCATGGTCTCAAAACCATATGTACCTCCACAGGGTGGTCTGACAACTCTGAATGAAATCACAGATGCTGAAAACAATCTGCGGACCAAGGAAGCTCTTCTAAGCACATTGAATGACTCAGATCTCTCAAATGTTATCGACCTACCAACTGCATATGAGATCTTGACTAAACTGGAACTTCTATATGAAGGAGATGAGTTTGTCAAAGGTGCAAGGTTGCAAAGTCTGAAAGGGAAATTTGAAAGATTGAAGATGAGAGAAGATGAAAACATCACTACCTTTATGCCAAGAGTGAATGAGCTGGTATGTGGAATTAGAAATGCTAGTGGAACTCTGGATGAAAATGAGATTGTTTGCAAAATTCTCAGATCCCTTCCTACTGCCTACAAAATCAAGGTTGTTGCCATTGATGAATTCAGAGCCCACACAACTGTCACAAGAGAGCAATTGGCTGGCAAAATAGCTGCATTTGAAATGACCGAGTTTGGAGATGATCCACCCAAGACTGAATCTGCTTTCAAAGCCAGTGCCTATGTGAAAGGCAAACAAAGATTTGATCTGGGAGAAAACTCTTCAAGAAAGATGTCATGGTATGATCAAGCAAGAAGAGACATGGAAGAAGAGGAAGCAGAAACAGCTCAACTTGAAGCCCTCATTGCAAAGAGACTGCCAAGAGGATCCGATAAGTATGAAGGAAAACTACCCTTTAAGTGTTTCAACTGCAATAAGATTGGTCATTTTGCTTCAAGATGTCCGGAAAGATCTACAAGGTCTAATACTAACAAACAAAGGTTTCAAAAGAACTACTATTATGTTCATGAAGAAGATGACAATGAAGGAGTAACAGATGATGAATCAGAACTAAGAAGCAAATCTAGAAATGAATGGGTGTTTATTGCCATCAAGGAAGAAGATTCAATATCCTCTGAATCTATCAATCACAAGGTTGTGGAAAGAGCTTTGGCTGCTCAAGTGGAAGAAAAGGATGATTGGGTTATTGACAGTGGATGCTCTCACCATATGACTGGTGACAAGAATAAGTTCTTAGATTTGGAAAGGTATGAAGGAGGAATGGTAAATTTTGGTGACAATTCTGCTGGCAGAATCAGAGGTAGGGGGACTATTTCCTTTGATGGAAAGAGCAAAATAGGTAATGTACTATATGTTGAAGGATTGAAGCACAATCTTTTCAGTGTTGGTCAATTAGTGGACAAAGGCTATGATCTCTGGTTCAAGAATGGAAAATGCAGAATCTTTACAAGCTCCGGAACTGAAATTACATCCGGTGCTCAAACACAAGGTAATATCTTTCATCTGGTTGGTTCAAATAAAAGTTGTCTATTTGTTCAAGTTGATTAGAGTTGGTTATGGCATAGAAGAATGTGTCATGTAAATTTTGATAACATCATCAAGATAAGCAATATTCAGGCTATATGAGATCTTCCAAAATTGGTGAAACCTACAAATAGTTTGTGCAAAGAATGTCAGCTAGGTAAACAGAGCAGAGCTTCTTTCAAAAGCAAAGATCAGTCCTCTACCGGATTGTTGGAATTAGTACATACTGATCTTTGTGTTCTGACAAGAATCAAGAGTCTGCAAGGTGATAGATATTTCATGTTGCTAATTGATGACCATTCCCAGATGATGTGGGTTACCTTCCTAAAAGAGAAATCAGAAGCCCTTGAGAAGTTCAAAATCTTCAAAGCTATGGTAGAGAATCAAACCAAATTGAAACTGAAATGTCTAAGGTCTGATAGAGGTGGTGAATTTACATCCAGTGAGTTCATTGACTTTTGTGAGAAGCAGGGTATAAAGAGACAGTTGTCTGCTCCTAGGACTCCACAGCAGAATGGAGTAGTTGAGAGGAAGAACCGGACCATTCAGGAAGCTACCAGGATAATGATGTTGGAAGCAAATGTTCCTCAGATGTTTTGGAAAGAAGCTATCAGCACCGCAGTCTACACTCTCAATCAAGTTCAAATCAAAAACAATACCGGTAAGACCCCCTATGAACTTTGGTTTGGCATCACTCCTACTGTGAGATATTTCAGAGTATTTGGTAGCAAGTGTTATATTAAAAAAGATGAAGATCTAGGAAAGTTTGATGCCAAAAGTGATGAAGGAATTTTCTTGGGTTACTCCACTCAAAGCAAAGCATACCGGTGTTACAATAAGAGACTGAGAAAGATGACAGAAAGTACTAATGTGAAAGTTGATGAAGGAATTGAGAATCCCTCAATGTTTTATGAATGTGATGAAGATGATCAGAATGATCCTCTGGTGCAAGAAGCTCCTTCCTCCTCTGAAATTCAGACCCAGACTGATCCGGTAAATTAGGAAGAAGTTTGTCTGAATGAGCCTGATCAAGAATTAGTAGTGCAAGAAACTCCCGAAGTTCCAAGGTATGTAACTCTAAATCACTCTGAAGATCAGATCATAGGTGAAAAAAGTAAAGGGGTACAAACAAGAAGAAGAATTGCTCAAGATTCAAATGAATACTATCTGATTTCAAAGATTGAACCTAAGATAGTAAATGAAGCTTGCAATGATGAAAACTGGACCAAAGCAATGGAGGAAGAATTGATGCAAATTGAGAAAAATCGTACTTGGGATCTTGTTCCCAGACCTAGAGACAGGAATGTGATTGGAACCAAATGGGTTTTCCGGAACAAACTGAATGAAGTTGGTGAAGTAATCAGAAACAAAGCTAGATTGGTCTGCAAAGGCTACTCTCAAATAGAGGGAATTAATTCTGAAGAGACCTTTGCTCCTGTGGCAAGAATTGAAGCAGTCAGATTATTTCTTGCATTTGCTGCCTTCAAAGACTTCAAAGTATATTAGATGGATGTCAAGTCTGCCTTCCTAAATGGTGATCTGGAAGAAGAAGTTTACATTGAACAACCAGATGGATTTCAATTGTCTGATAATGATGATATGGTCTGCAAGTTGAAGAAAGCATTTTATGGATTGAAGAAAGCCCCAAGAGCATGGTATGAAAGGTTGGATAAGCATCTTATGCAGATTGGATTCAACAAAGCCACTGCTGACAGTAACTTATATTTCAAAATTGATTTGAAAACATTTTGATTGTTGAAGTGTTTGCGGATGATATCATTTTTGGAGGAAGAGATAGTATGTGCAAAACTTTTGCAAATCAGATGAAAAGTGAGTTTGAAATGTCTATGCTTGGTGAAATGAATTTCTTCTTGGGTCTGCAAATTACTCAAACAAAGAAAGGGATCTTCATTTCTCAAACTAAATATGTGAAAGAATTGTTGAGGAAATTTGGTATGGAAGATTCGAAGCCAATGAACACTCCTATGGCAACCGGATGTAAGTTGAGCAAAGATGATGACTCTCCAAAGGTAGATCAGACAAAGTATAGATCAATGATTGGTGGATTGTTGTATCTCACTCAGACTAGACCAGATATAATGCAGGCTTTTGGTCTTGTGGCAAGATTCCAGGCTGATCCTAGAGAATCTCATGTTATGGCAATCAAAAGAATTTTTAGGTACTTGAAAGGAACAGTAGAGTATGGTCTATGGTACCCTAGAGATCTGGATTTCTCTCTTCATGCAGATTGGACAGGAGATGTGGATGACTGGAAGAGCACCAGTGGAGGAGTATTCTTTTTGGGGAAGAGATTGGTTTCTTGGCTAAGAAAGAAACAAGATGCAATATCTCTATCTACAACTGAAGCAGAATACATTGCAGCAGCAGGTAGTTGCACTCAAATCTTATGGATGAAGCAGATGCTAAGAGACATTAAAGTTGAATATGAGGAGCCTATCACATTTTTTTGTGATAATTCAAGTGCAATTAATATTTCTAAGACTCTAGTATTGCATTCTAAGACTAAGCACATATTTATCAAGTTTCACTTTTTGAGAGAACAAGTGAACAAGGAAGAAGTCAGATTGGAGTATGTTCCCTCCAAGGATCAGATTGCAGATATCTTTACTAAACCTCTTCCCAAGGACTCTTTTGAATATCTCTTGGAGAAGTTAGGGGTCATGGCCCCTCCGGTGATGAACTAGGATGCACTGATGTGCATCAGTCCAGTGGATATCACAGTCATATCTTGTGATCTGGATTGATGATGGGGAGCTACTACTAAGGGGGAGCAACTGGTATGATTCTGATGTATTAGAATTGCAAGTATGAGCCCTTTGCCATTGATGTCAAAGAGGGAGAGAAGACATGTGAAAAACAAGTGGTTGATGATCAAAGGGGGAGTAGTAAAGGAAGAGAAGACATGTGAAAAGTTGTTGTTGATAGGGGGAGCTGTGACAGAAAGGAGAAGTTCTTGTCTTGATGGTTTTTCACATCATATGTTGCCATCAATGACAAAGGGGGAGATTGTTGCAAGTATGAGGTGAACCAGTATTGTCATTGATGTCAACATACTCATATTGCATTGGTAAGAAGGTTTGGATGAGTTGTGTGCTGTTGTTATTAAGGAAATCAGTCCCCATCCGGAACAGTGAAGAACAGTGATGAGAAGAAGGCAAATGTACTATATAGGTTAAGAACCAGAGGATACGGATTAAAGGGTTTGTAGATATGAGTCTTGAGATGCTTCAGCTAAGATTTTAGAGGTCAACATGAAGATCTAAAGAAGCTGTGGCTGTCTGTGTGGAACTAGTTCCAGCAAGTGTTCAGAGGTGACAGAGGATCACAGAAAGGTCTGGTGAGGTTTGGAATTGTATTATCCTAATCTGTGGATTGGAAGGATTGTTTGGGATGTCCTTGTGATGTGTCATCTCAAGTTGTGTATGATTTTGAGGTCTAGAAGTACCTTTTGCATTGTGACAGTGGCGACAGACTGTGTTCTTGAAGTACCGAATGATGAAGAGAAGAATTCCGGTAAGCTGATGAAGTACAGATGTTTCTGATGATTCAAGGAAGGTTATGATGATCATTGGATCATATCTAGTTTGTGTTGGTGGTCTGCATTGAAGTTAGAGTTGGATTTGATGTTATGGCTACCAGTTGTTGGTGTTCTTCTTGTAACAGGCTGACCGGATGTTCTACATGCCTTGCGAATGTTATTGTGATGTTTACCGACTTAGATGATTGTTCCTAAGTCAATGTCTGGTATGAATAAGTGTTTGAGAATTCATTTTGATGTGTGGATTGTGTGGATGAGTGTGGCATAGCGAAGAGAAGTGTGAAAGGCAGAGCAAGGGTTTTGGGCTTAAATGGAACTGATCCAGACATGGTAAAGATGTCATTCTCTAGTTCAAGATTGTGATTCTTATCACTTTGTAGACAGTGTGTCTCCTTGTAGGCAGTGTACCTCTTTGTGAGCAGTGTGCTCGGGTAGTGAGCCCTAATTGGCATGTGCCATTCATTTTTCTTATTCTTCTAATAGAGAATAATCCTTGGGTTAATCACCCCATGGTTTTTCCCTTAACTGGGTTTTCCACGTCAAAATCTTGGTGTTCAATGTGTTGATGTTTATCTGCTCTTGTGTTTATGCATTATTCTTTCATGGATGGTTAATTGATATGCTGTTAACTAACAAAGAAGAAGCAAGTGTTTAAAGTAAGAGCAAGTTTTTATACAACTGATTCACCCCCCCTCTCAGTTATATGCCCTAGATCCAACACTAAGGTCCACCCCCCAAGCTAGGAGTTAACATAAGGTCCCCACTACAACATACGGTCAGGTAGACAGTAGGCTATGAGACAACACATGACTCCAACATCACAAGTCACCATCACAAAACAACACAATAGTACTTCTAGAGGCAACACTTAACAATTGGGGAGAGTACAACTAGGGAGTGCTAGGCTATAGTAAGGAGAGTGTCATCGTATGGTCCTAACATGGGTTACCCAGGCAGTCTCTCTCTAGACACCAGCCCCCATCTATGGTTACCCTGGCAGTCTCTCTCTAGACATCGGCCCCATAGGATGACACATGCGGAATCAACCTTCCTTTCGTGATGACAAGGAAGTAGATCTACCAATCCTGACCTTCTCCCCTCATCCTTAGTCTGAACTAGCACTACAGGCATGAGTGAGGAAAAATCTTATTATCTTGTTAGTGTGAAAACTACCCAATCCCTAGGTTTATTATTATGTTATCACTGAATTACCAACTCCCAGTGGGTTACCCTAGCTAGCCACTTGGCACCGGCCCCCACATTGGAAGCCACTCCCTTACCTACAACTAGAAAACCCTACTCAACAAGCATAGCAAGACATCACACAACGAGGGTACAGGAACCATGCAAGGCATTAATCATCTTGCATAATCAACTATCCTTATATCAACATGTATATAACAATACAAAGCATTAACCCTCCATATCATAATTATAAGGGCCGAACTCCTAGACCATTGCCCATAATAACACATATTCATTACAACTCTATGATTTCCATGTCACCCTGTTCCATAACTTACCACAAAGCTAGATACAAGACTAGTACAACCAGTTGGATAACAATACATCCACAAGAAGTGTCGTTATCATTCACTTGTCATTTAGTCCATACATAACTAGGGACGACAAGGCTTCTTATAGTATCATGATCTCACAACATCTATCAACACAACACATGAAATCAAGACATTCCAAGCTAAGCCTCTGGAACTCTAGCCACATGGGAAGATACAACTCAAAGACTATAAGAACACTTTTATGACCCACAAATTGAATTAACATATGACGAGAATCAATTATACTTATGATCAAATTATACCTTCTTAAAACTAATCCACTATAGCAATTGCACTTGACTAAGTTGTTACATTGGTATATTAATCATCAAGATAAAGCTTGTCATTCGATTGTATTCTCACTAAGGGATAAATCTATGACTTACAATAAAGTGAATTATATTTAAATATGTATTAAAATAATCATTTAATTAATCTACATGATACAAATATAATTGACGTAACTAAAGTAAACCTCTATTGTTAGTATCATAGATCAAATTGATTAAATGATTATAAGTTAATTTTAAATTCATTTCATACGGATAAGTTTGAGGATTCCGATTTAATTTATAACCAAAAGAGAAACAATTTTAATCACTTCTACGTAATTAATGATTACAACTACCTACAGATCAAATATCATTGGTCTATCCATCACAATATTCATGCGAATATCAAAGTACATTTACAACGAACGGAATCTAGTTCAACAAGTTATTAATAAAGAGAAGGTGATAGATTTAAATACTACACTAAAATACATTTAGCCATTCTACGAATCAGCAAAATGAATATTTATTTATCCAAAATCTGATATACAGTCTTTCCTTATCGTGTTCCATTTAAATTTATCATTTAATAATCCTGATAATTGATTATATCAATTTCGATGGCTTGATTTAAATAAATCACTTGACCAAAATAATAATAATAATAATAATAATAATAATAATAATAATAATAATAATAATAATAATAATAATAATAATAATAATAATGATAATAGCAATAATAATAATATTAAAATTCCACAAATCATTTGATAAGCAATATATTTTCCATCCAAGTCATTAAACAAATAACGTTAGACTCTACTATCAAGTCTATTATAAATAATCCTATCGAATACGTATTCCTCAAGATTACAAATGAAAATATAAAGGAAAAGATATAATATTCTTGAGACTGATCAAATAACTATGAAATGAAGTTAATAAGGATAATGGTTGAAACTCAAGATGATTCTATAAGGCAAAAAGAATGGATGACCATACAATGACCGCTTACAGGATGTAGTGCAAAACGTGGGCACTTACGGATACACGTGGATCACATCTATTATTGCCACGTAATAGTTTCTATATGGGAAGATGTCTTCCTTATTCACAAGAGCTAATAGGTATACCACGGTCTACCATCTAATTATTCTAACACAAGTCTCATATACACTTACTTGCTAAACGGCTGTCAGCCACCTAAGTACCCTCAACGACCAAAGCTCAGAACAACTACAACTCTCAAAACACCCTTAGCACGAGCAACTCTCCTCTACCACCTTATGACCACAACGACATATGGGAAGTGACTTCCAAGCTCACTCTTAGCTATAGGCTTCAACTGCCTACAACATCCTTGGCGATGGAAGGGCACAAGCTACAGTTGACTATCAGCCCAGACAAGTCCAGGGAAACAAGACACAATGCACCATTCCTACGACACCTACAAAGCTCTCAGTCTAACACAGATATGCATTAGAGACGTTTACTGCCAAAGACTGTTCTAGTTAACATGACTACCACTGTACTCTCACTGAGCCCATGACTTCACCCACATTTTCTAATCAAGACATATTTGCTATAGATGACAACTACCACAGACCTCCCACTAAGCCCGTGACTTTCTCAAAAGGGCAGCCTAAACACACGATCCACACTAAAAGAAAGGTCATGGAAAACTAAAGCCCAACGTAATCATTCAAGATAGAAGTGGTGATGCAAATGGCAAGGTGTTTAGTCATACTCCACGTCCACAAGATGACGCAGGCCGTCAGTCACAGAGGTATAGAAACTAGGGAGTAATGGTTGACTGCCAGCAGGAGTCGACCCACCTTCCTATTTAAATCACGCAATAGTTATTTAGCTTATCTCAAGCAATCTTTCAAATGTTACACAACTTATGCTTTTGGAGTTAATATGGATCAAATGAAAATAGCAGAGGTTCGGCCATGATACGGACAGAGGAATAGCCAGAAGGATTCGGCCACATTACAAGGGAAAATCAACAGGGTTGCTATGGCGTATCGCCTCACAAAGGTAATACAGATGTAGATAGCTATAAGATCCAAAACAAGCAGGAAGTTCTTCCTTATAACATCGACTCTAAAAGTGGACTTAAGATCATAATGTAGATGCCAAATTTTGCAGAGAGGATTTATTGTTAGGCTCTAGGAATTTTAAGCACTTTCAATTGATAGGAATTTATATATGTCTGCATTCCTATAATATATATATATCTAGTGGTGACATGTGTACCACAATAGGGTTCAGAGACAGAGATCAACAAGGATAAGGCAGAGCTCTGTATAAATGCTAGTCTGTGTGCCCTATTAGATGCATGGGACAAATCCAAGGGTGTAATATGTTTTGTTCAACAAAATGTTAGGTAAGGAGTCACAAAACACTACAAGAGTTTTTCCACAGAAGGGGTACAGACTCAATTTCACAGAAAGCTTTAACTCAGCATTCAAGAATATAAACAGGGGTATAAGGGCAAGTCAAATTGGAGACATTCAATTGTATCTGAAGCACAAGGAAGATTTGACAAGTCTCAGAACTAGAGATAGACCTAAGGTCATGAGTAAATTCAAGTCTGCCAATTAAGAATTTAAATACCAAATCTAGAATAAATCTTAACAATAAAGGAAGGCACAATTAACCTGATTCTATTAAAATTTTATATGAAATAGGCACATATACAGTGCATACCTGAAGTTTTAAGCTTTTTACAAGAGTCTTCTTTCCTCTCTGAATCGAATCCCCTTCTCTTCTCTTCTCCGAAATTCTTTTTCCTCCTTTCACGAAGACTCTATCCCCTCAGATAAATGCAGAAGGCCTGCCTTTCTTCCCAACAACCCACTGTCTCAAAACATGGGTCCATTCCTCGGGTAATTGCAAGAGACATGCCTCTCTTCTTCCAACATCCCACATTCTTGTGAGATTCTTCAATTCTCTTTCCAAGGGATTCCAAACCTTGAACTTGCAATTGACAGCATAAGACATTAATCTTGTTCATTTCCAAATACTAAACACAAAACCAGGCAACAACCCCCATTATTTAAACCTTAGAATATCATCTTTTATTATCGTCAATTCATTTTATCAAAATGGTAATTGTTTAATCATCTTAATTATAAATCTTATTTTCTTTTAATTTAATCCACTTACAACTTAGGACTTATTATTTCATTTAATCATTTATCTAGTTTATTTATTTATTTAATATTTTTCATATTATTTTAACCAATTATCAAAAATTAAATCATTTATAATTAATAAACCACACATAATTTCCTAGCAATGTTTATTTAATTTTAAGTTTAAATTTAACCTTATTTTAATGAAATACTAACCATGCATAAATTGACACTTAAATTGGATATACCCTAACTTCCAAGGTGATACCTGACCCCAAGTAAAGCCACAGGACATGACGACAACATGATGACATCAGTCCTACTGACGGTGACGATAGGGTACAACACTGGAAACTCATCCTCCTTGAGGATATTGACTAAATAGGGAACCTCATGTTAACTCCAATCCATATTTCCATTGGCTAGGGCATCCTCAAACCTAGTAATTCAGGTGGAGTCGATGCCTGGTACCTGCATCCTGCAACAAACAACAAGGTTGTGCATTTATCCATATATAATCATGTAATCATAGACACAATGAACGGAAATCGCAGCGTGGCAGGGTAGTCAAACACGAGTAATGTGACACTGTTCCGTTAATGAAAACACATCATTATTTAACTACTTCCATTACCAGTTACACATCATAATCATGATTGAATAACACATTAAACTTAAAATAACATTAGTCTATAATCATGTCCATCAAACTATGAAAGCACAAAGTACAAGTAATCAAGCATCATCCTAACATAGATCCATAATCAGCTTGTATAATAGCAAAGTGTCCATCAAGATCAAGGAGAACATAAACCATAACATAGAAGTCCAAATATCTTGAAACTGTAATCATGCACTACAAGACTATCATCTAAACCATAACTATCATAGGAAACATGAAAATAACATCTATCAGAAGAAAAAAAAGCGAGGGGAATTACATCCTTCCCCCTAGAACTAGGGTTACTCCTGGAATCCTGCAAATAGGTGAGGATATAACTCCCTCATTCTGGTAGCATCCTCCCAGGTAGTGGATGTCTCATCATTAGGATCCCACTGGATCCTGACCTACTCCACGTCTCTGCCCTTGAGAGTGAGTCTCCTATGCTGAAGAATGCCTACGGGCTCCAAAGCCAGCTGCCCGTCCTCTACCTATAGAGCAGTCTAATCAAGAATATGAGAAATATCTGGATACTAAGGTCTAAGTATCGATACATGAAACACATCATGGATGCGAGAAAGGATAGGTGGCAAAGCAAGATGGAAAGCAACTGGTCTGATCCTCTCCAACACCTCAAAAGGTCCAACAAAGCGCAATGCTAGCTTAGAGCCCTTTCCATAGCGGATTGGACTCTCCGTGGTCGCACCCGCAAGAACACCCGATCCCCAATAGAAAACTGATGATCAATCCTATGAGCATCTACGTAATTTTTCTGCCTATCCTGAGCTGCCACCAAATGCTCTCTAATCCTCTCAACCTGCTGCTCCATATCTCTAAGCATATCTGGACCTAGGAGAACTCTATCCTCCAAATGATCCCAACTCAAAGGGTCCTACAAGGACGACCATACAAGGCCTGAAAGGGAGACATGCCAATAGAACTATGATAACCATTATTATAGGCAAACTCTACTAGGTAAAGGTACTCCTCCCAACAGCTCTGCTGAATCATAATGTACATCCTTAACATATCCTTGAGAACCTGATTAACCCTCTCAGTCTGACCATCAGTCTCAAGATGATAAGCTGAACTAAAGTTTAGATGCGTCCCCAAGGCATGTTGTAAGGAAGTCCCAAGGGCGGAAGTGAACACTGGATCTCTATCGGAGATGATTCTATGGGGAATTCCATGAAATTGGATGATGTCCTCCAAGAACACTCTAGCCACCGTAGAGGCATTGTAAGAAGCACGGACAAGAGAAAAGTGAGCTACCTTTGTCAACCTATCCACAGTGACCATAATAGCATCGTGTCATTGAGAGGACATCGGCAAACCAATAATGAAATCTATCAAAATGATATCCCACTTCCACTTGGGAATCAAATGAGGCTGCAAAAGACCTGTAGGGTGCTGGTGTTCTGCCTTCACCCTCTGACACTCAAGACATCTTGACACAAAATCTGCAATATCTTGCTTCATACCACTCCAAAACTATAGTTGACGCAGATCTGCATGCATCTTCTTGACACCTGAATGAGCAGAATAGGGTGCCCGATGTGCCTCTGACAAAACTAGGGTGTGAAGACCCTCAGAATTAGGAACATAGATACGACCCAAATGTCGCAAAAGACCATCTAACTCAAAAGAGTAACCAGAGAATCTACCTTCTAAAGGTCTACCTAACTCAATCTTGGTCCTCACCTCCTGGCACCATCTGTCGGTAGGAAGAACAGTGAGAATCTAACTTCTCAAATCAACTTTAAGAGAAACTGCAGAGATCTCATGCCTCCGACGGCTAAGAGCATCTGCTACCACATTCTCCTTGCCCTAAATATATCTGACCTTAAAGTCATATTCGCATAAGAACTCCATCCAACACCTTTGCCTTGCATTTAAGTTTGGTTGCATGAAAATATACTACAAACTACGATGATCACTGTGCAGCTCAAACTGATGCCCTAAAAGAAAATGCCTCCATCTCACCAAGGCATGCATAATGCTGCTAACTCCAAGTCATGAGTGGGATAGTTCAATTTGTGATCCTTGAGTTTGTGAGACTCATAGGTGATCACGCGACCATCCTACATTAGAACTGCTCCCAAACCCTCCAAGGAAGCATCGATACAAAAAACAAAGTCCCTATCAGGATCAAGAACTGCTAGTATAGGTGCACTGGTCAGCTATTCCTTAAGGGTTTGAAAGGCTTCCTGACACTTCTCTGACCAAACAAACTTTTTTCGTTTCCTCTGAAGAGAAGTAATGGGATGAGCAATTCTTGAAAACCCCATGACGAAGTGATGATAGTAACCTGCCAACCCCATAAAACTACAGACCTTAGAAACATTGGTGGGTGGAGGCCAGTCCATAATAGCTTGGATCTTCAAGGGATCTACCACAATACCCTCTCCAGAGATAACATGACCCAAATACTTAACCTCTATCTGGAAGAATGCACATTTTGACAAATTCGCATAAAGTTGATTTTCTCTCAGACACTGCAACACCTGAGGCAAATGCTCCTCATGTTCCTCCATAGTCCTTAAATAGATCAATATATCATCAAGAAATATGAGGACAAATTGGCCAAGATAAGTACGAAACACACCATTCATTAATCTCATGAAAACTGAAGGTACATTGGTCAACCCAAATGGTACCACTGTGAACTCATAATGTCCATAACGGGTGCAAAATGCTGTTTTGTGAATATCTACCTCAAAAATCTGCAACTGGTTATATCCTGACTTAAGGTCAATCTTAGAGAATACCTTCACCCCCTTAATCTAGTCAAACAAATCATCAATCCGAGGAAAGGGATACCTATTTCTCACCATTACCTTATTGAGCTGCCTATAGTCGACACAAAGTTGTAGAGATCCATCTTTCTTCTTCACAAAGATCATGGGTGCTCCCCAAGGGGAAACACTAGGTCATATGAACCTTTAGCTAATAGCTCCTCCAACTACAGTCAAAGCTCCTTGAGCTCTTGAGTGGTCATTTTGTATGGAGCTCGTGAGATAGGCTTTGCACCAGGAACTATATCAATCCTAAAATCGATGTCACGCTTAGGTGGCATCCTTGGAACATTAGAAGGAAAAACATCCACATACTCTCTCAAGAGTGGGTGATTGTCAAGAGTTGCCTCTCGACTCTCCTCCATCTCCAAATCACTAACGATCACTACAAAGAGCTGACATCCCTGACGCATACATCTCTTGAGTTGCATAGCAGAGACCATACATAGGGAAATAGGTCTCTAAACTCCTATGACCTCAGCCTCAGCACCACAATCATACACGCATCTAACCATTTTATGCTGACAATCTATCACTGCCATGTGGGCATCCAGCCAATCCATCCCCAAAACTATGTCATATGAACCCAGGGGTAGAATGTGAAGGTCCACAGAAGTAGATAGAGAGCCAATCTTCAATTTACACTCAAAAACTAGAGACTCAACTGCTATCTTAGCCCCGAAAGCCAACTCAACCTGCCACCTATCATCTTGCTTTGTTGCCACTAAGCCACAATGCTCCACAAGGGAAGGAGATATAAATGAATCAGATGCACCAGAGTCAAATAGAACAAAAAATGAATACCTCGCATGTGACTAGAAGCCTCCACCACAGTGCCTTGATATTCTACCTGCCGATCATCTATCACTGCAAAGACTTGATGCAACCTGCCTGCATCACCAACCGTTGGCTCAGATGCCGCCGGTCGATGTCCAAATCCTGCTGCACCCTTCTGCAAGCACTGTCTGGCAATATGGCCTTGTTGGCTACAAGAGAAGCACCTGGTGCCTCTACCAAATCCACTGTTACCCCAGAAAGTACCAGACTATTGGAAACTACCTCTGCTTACTATAGATTACGCACTCTGAGCTGACTGATCATAATAGTTGCGCTTATTGCGCTGCCAAGACCGATCTTTCTTATTTTGAAACCTATTCCCTTGTTGATGCTGAGCATTCTTTGGTTTGGACTGTGAGTACTGCTGCTGCTGACCACCCTTTGAGGGTGCATGAGAACCTGATGCCTGAGTGTGACCACCTCGAGAACCATGTCCAGATGAAGGTGCACTGCCAATGCGCACACTAGTATGCCCACTGAGGGCCATAGCCAAGTTCTCCTCCACTAGCCAGGCTTTCTCCACGGCAACCTCCATGGTCTTAGGTTTGAATACATGAACCCCTCCACTAATCTGGGCATTCAAGCCCCTGATAAAATGTTGTACCAGCATTGGCTTGTCATCCCTGATACTTGCGTACTGTTTGAGCTCATACAATCTGTGCTCATACTGCTCAACTGTCATGGCCAACTACCTCAGTTCATGGAACTCATCTGCTCGATGCTGCCTCTAATGGTTAGAAAGGAAGTGAGCTCTGAATCTATCTTCAAACAACTCCCAAGACATCGTGCTAATGTCCAAATGTAGCTTCTGCTCCTCTAGCCTCCACCAAGTTGAAGCAAACCCTCGAAGGTGTAGAATAGCACATCTGGATTTCGTATTGCTGCCATACGGATGCATGGTGAAACATCTACCTAGGTCCAACAATCAAGTCTCTGCCTCAAGTCCTTTACCAGTTCCATCAAAGATGGGAGGACGTGCTCTTAGTAAGTCCCTCATATGGTTGGCTTGGGTGGCCTCCTGCTCAGCTGTCAATTGCCTACGCCTGGGAGACCTTTCTCTCTCTCTAGGGCTTGACTGGTCTACCTCCTGACCACTTCTGGGCTGCTCACCCACCTGTCTGGGACCTAAACGGGCAAGGGCTTCCTCAAGAATCTGTCTCAACTGGGCTCCATCAGGCTAACCCTGACCTTCCATGTTCTGACCCCTGCCTAAATGGCCACTCCCATGAGGAGAACTAGGAGGAGGAATACCGCCAGCACCTCTCCCACGACCCCTTCCTCTGCCCTGACCTTGGCCCCTATATCTAGGCATCTTCCCTACACAGAAAAGGGTAATTATTATATTAATAAAAGGGTTGCGACAGGAGTTAAATTGTACTATAGAGTTTAAGCACTAGGTTACATAATGGGCTCAAATTTAACCAAGGTAACCAATGTTTAAACTGTGCTCTGATACCAAAGTGTAATGCCCCGCAATGAAAAACCTTAGAGGACAACACAACTGTGCTATGCTAGCGGAATAATTTTTTTTTGTATAAGATAACAAAGTAATGTTAAGCAAATCAACACACATCATTAGCAACAACTTGTCTTCTAAGGTCCCATGGTTGCATTACTTGATAGATTAATCAACATAATTTAACATACATGGTTAACTGATCATCAGCAGTTCATTCCACATCTATTGTACTAGGGAATACACATATACGTCTCCACTCGTGCAACATAGATAATCAACTTGCTCAAGATTACATGTACATGATCAAAGGTCTATACATATGGTACATCATCATGTAGTTTTGATTACATTTGGAATACATATATTATAAATCAACTTATACATAGGCAAGTACATGAGCATAATAGCTATCTTCATAATCAAGTACAAGATCTGAAGTCTGATCCACAAGACATATCCTCCATGCTCATGAATACAGTAAAGGAAAACCAATGGATAAAGCTCTTCCACCCGACCATGTGGAACCCTGAGGTCCACCCCCCGATCTAGGAGTTAACATAAGGTCCCCACTACAACATACGGTCAGGTAGATGGTAGGCTATGAGACAACAAATGACTCCAACATCACAAGTCACCATCACAAAACAACACAACAGTACTTCCAGAGGCAACACTTAACAAATGGGGAGAGTACAACTAGGGAGTGCTAGGCTGTAGTAAGGAGAGTGTCATCGCATGGTCCTAACATGGGTTACCCAAGCAGTCTCTCTCTAGACACCAGCCCCCATCTATGGTTACCCTAGCAGTCTCTCTCTAGACACTGGCCCAATAGGATGATGCATGCAGAATCAACCTTCCTTTCATGATGAGAAGGAAGTAGATTTGCTAATCTCGGCCTTCTCCCCTCATCCTTAGTCTGAACTAGCACTATAGGCATGAGTGAGGAAAAATCTTATTATCTTGTTAGTGTGAAAACTACCCAATCCCTAGGTTTATTATTATTTTATCACTGAATTACCAACTCCCAGTGGGTTACCTTGGCTAGCCACTTGGCACTGGCCCCCACATTGGAAGCCACTCCCTTACCTACAACTAGAAAACCCTACTCAACAAGCATAGCAAGACATCACACAACAAGGGTACAGGAACCATGCAAGGCATTAATCATCTTGCATAATCAACTATCCTTATATCAACATGTATATAACAATACAAAGCATTAACCCTCCATATCATAATTATAAGGGCCGAACTCCTAGACCATTGCCCATAATAACACATATTCATTACAACTCTATGATTTCCATGTCACCCTATTCCATAACTTACCACAAAACTGGATACAAGACTAGTACAACTAGTTGGATAACAATACATTGACAAGAAGTGCCTTTATCATTCACTTGTCATTTAGTCCATACATAACTAGGGACGACAAGGCTTCTTATAGCATCATGATCTCACAACATCTATCAACACAACACATGAAATCAAGACATCCCAAGCTAAGCCTCTGGAACTCTAGCCACATGGGAAGATACAACTCAAAGACTATAAGAACACTTTTATGACCCACAAATTGAATTAACATATGACGAGAATCAATTATACTTATGATCAAATTATACATTCTGACAACTAATCCACTATAGCAATTGCACTTGACTAAGTTGTTGCATTGGTATATTAATCATCAAGATAAAGCTTGTCATTCTATTGTATTCTCACTAAGGGATAAATCTATGACTTACAATAAAGTGAATTATATTTAAATATGTATTAAAATAATCATTTAATTAATCTACATGATACAAATATAATTGACGTAACTAAAGTAAACTTGTATTGTCAGTATCATAGATCAAATTGATTAAATGATTATAAGGTAATTTTAAATTCATTTCATACGGATAAGTTTGAGGATTCTGATTTAATTTATAACCAAAAGAGAAACAATTTTAATCACTTCTACGTAATTAATGATTACAACTACCTACAGATCAAATATCATTGGTCTATCCATCACAACATTCATGAGAATATCAAAGTACATTTACAACGAACGGAATCTAGTTCAACAAGTGTGATAGATTTAAATACTACACTAAAATACATTTATCCATTCTACGAATCAACATAATAAATATTCATTTATTCCAAATCTGATATACAGTCTTTCCTTATCATGTTCCATTTAAATTTATCATTTAATAATCCCGATAATTGATTATATCAATTTCGATGGCTTGATTTAAATAAATTACGTAACCCAAATAATAATAATAATAAAAATAATAATAATAATAATAATAAAGATAATAGCAATAATAATAATATTAAAATTCCACAAATCATTTGATAACCAATATATTTTCCATCCAAGTCATTAAACAAATAACATTACACTCTACTAACAAGTCTATTATAAATAATCCTATCGAATACGTATTCCTCAAGATTACAAATGAAAATATAAAGGAAAAGATATAATATTCTTGAGACCAATCAAATAACTACAACATGAAGTTAATAAAGATAATGGTTGAAACTCAAGATGATTCTATAAGGCGAAAAGAACGGATGGCCATACAATGACCGCTTACAGGATGTAGTGCAAAACATGGGCACTTATGGATACACGTGGATCACATCTATTATTGCCACGTAATGGTTTCTATATGGGAAGATGTCTTCCTTATTCACAAGAGCTAATAGGTATACCACGATCTACCATCTAATTATTCTAACACAAGTCTGATATACACTTACTTGCTAAACGGCTGTCGGCCACCTAAGTACCCTCGACCACCAAAGCTCAGAACAACTACAACTCTCAAAACACCCTTACCATGAGCAACACTCTTCTACCACCTTACGACCACAACGACGACCACAATGACATAGGGGAAGCGAGTTCCAAGCTCGCTCTTGGCTGTAGGCTTCAACTGCCTACAACATCCTTGGCGACGAAAGGGCACAAGCTACAGTTGACTATCGGCCCAGACAACTCCAGGGAAACAAGACACAATGCACCATTCCTACGACACCTACAAAGCTCTCAGTCTAACACAGACATGAATTAGAGATGTTTACTGCCAAAGACTGTTCCAGTTAACAAGACTACCACTTTGCTCTCGCTGAGCCCACGACTTCACCCACATTTTCTGATCAAGACATATTTGCTATAGATGACCACTACCACAGACCTCCCACTAAGCCTGTGACTTTCCCAAAAGGGCAGCCTAAACCCACAATCCACACTGAAAGAAAGGTCATGGAAAACTAAAGACCAACGTAATCATTCAAGATAGAAGTGGCAACAATAATGGCAAGGGGTTCAGTCATACTCCACGTCCACCAGATGACGCAGGCCGTCAATCAAAGAGGCATAGAAACTGGAGAGTAATGGTCGACTGCCAGTAGGAGTCAACCCACCTTCCTATTTAAATCATGCAATATTTATTTAGCTTATCTCAAGCAATCTTTCAAATGTTACACAGCTTATGCTTTTGGAGTTAATATGGATCAAATGCAAATAGCAGAGGTTCAGCCATGATACGGACAGAGGAACAGCCAGAAGGATTTGGCCACATTACAAGGGAAAATTGATAGGGTTGCTGTGGCGTATCGCCTCACAAAGGTAATACAGATGTAGATAAGCTATAAGATCCAAAACAAGCAGGAAGTTCTTCCTTATAACATCGACTCTAAAAGTGGACTTAAGATCATAATGTAGATGCCAAATTTTGTGGAGAGGATTTATTTTTAGGGTCTAGGAATTTTAAGCACTTTCAATTGATAGGAATTTATATATGTCTGCATACCTACAGTATATATATATATATATATATATATATATATATATATATCCAAGGGTGACATGTGTACCACACCAGGGTTCAGAGACAGAGATCAACAAGGATAAGGCAGAGCTCTGTATAAATGCTAGTCTGTGTGCCCTATTAGATGCACGGGACAAATCCAAGGGTGTAATATGTTTTGTTTGACAAAATGTTAGGTAAGGAGTCACAAAACACTACAAGAGTTTTTCCACAGAAGGGGTGTAGACTCAATTTCACATAAAGCTTTAACTCAGCATTCAAGAATACAAATAGGGGTATAAGGGCAAGTCAGATTGGAGACATTCAATCGTATCTGAAGCACAAGGAAGATTTGACAAGTCTTAGAACTAGAGATAGACCGAAGGTCATGAGTAAATTCAAGTCTGCCAATCAAGAATAAATCTTAACAATAGAGGAAGGCACAATTAACCTGATTCTATTAAAATTTTATATGAAATAGGCATATATACAGTGCATACCTGAAGTTTTAAGCTTTTTACAAGAGTCTTCTTTCCTCTCTGAATCTAATCCCCTTCTCTTCTCTTCTCTGAAATTCTTTGTCCTCCTTTCGCCAAGACTCTATCGCCTCAGATAAATGCAGAAGGCCTGCCTTTCTTCCCGACAACCCACTGTCTCAAAACATGGGTCCATTCCTCAAGTAATTGCAAGAGACATGCCTCTCTTTTTCCAACATCCCACATTCTCGTGAGATTCTTCAATTTCTCTTTCCAAGGGATTCCAAACCATGAACTTTCAATTGACGGCATAAGACATTAATCTTGTTCATTTCCAAATACTGAACACATAAAACCAGGTGACAACCCCCATTATTTAAACCTTAGAATATCATCTTTTATTACCATCAATTCATTTTATCAAAATGGTAATTGTTTAATCATCTTACTTATAAATCTTATTTTCTTTTAATTTAATCCACTTACAACTTAGGACTTATTATTTCATTTAATCATTTATCTAGTTTATTTATTTATTTACTATTTTTCATATTAGTTTTACCAGTTATAAAAAATTAAATCATTTATAATTAATAAACCACACATAATTCCCTAGCAATGTTTATTTAATTTTAAGTTTAAATTTAACCTTATTTTAATGAAATACTAACCATGCATAAATTGACACTTAAATTGGATATACCCTAACTTCCAAGGTGATACCTAACCCCAAGTGAAGCCATAGGACATGACGATAACATGACGACATCAGTCCTACTGACGGTGACGACAGGGTACAACACTGGAAACTCATCCTGCTTGATGATATTGACTAAATAAGGAACCTCATGTTAACTCCAATCCATGATTCCATTGGCTAGGGCATGCTCAGACCTGGTAATTTAGGTGGAGTCGATGCCCAGTACCTGCATCCTACAACAAACAACAAGGTTGTGCATATATCCATATATAATCATGTAATCATAAACACAATGAATGGAAATTGTAGTGTGGCAGGGTACTCGAACACGAGTAATGCAACACTATTCTGTTCATGAAAACACATCATTAATTAACTACTTCCATTACCAGTTACACATCATAATCATGATTGAATAACACATTACACTTAAAATAACATTAGTATATAATCATGTCCATCGAACTGTGAAAGCACAAAGTACAAGTAATCAAGCATCATCCTAACATAGATCCATAGTCAGCTCGTATAATAACAAAGTGTCCATCAAGATCAAGGAGAACATAAACCATAACATAGAAGTCCAAATATCTCGAAACTGTAATCATGCACTACAAGACTATCATCTAAACTAGAGCTGTCATAGGAAACATGAAAATAACATCTATCACAAGCAAAAAAAGCGAGGGGCATTACACCATTTCTGATGCTCCTGTGTTAGCAAGTCCAAATTAAACTAAGTCATTTTACATATACTCTTTTGCATCTACACATTTAGTTGCAGCTACCTTGACACAAAAAGGAGAAGATAATGAAGAAAAGCCCATAGCTTTCATGAGTGTACCTCTAAAAGATGCATAACTAAAGTACCTAGACACGAAAAGACAAGCATTTGCATTAGTGAGGGTAGTTAAAAAGTTTAGACATTACATCTTACAAAGTCAAGCTAAGCCCATAGTACCAGATGCAGCAATAAAAATGTTGCTAATGCAGAATGAGCCTAGAGAGAAAAGGGCCAAATGGATTACAATATTGCAAGAGTTTGATATGGAGATCATTCCAATGAAGTTGGTTAGAGGACAAGCATTAGTACAGACCATAGAAAACACATATCCAAATTTGGTAAAGCAGCAGTATGTAAACTCTAATGATACATGGTACAAAGAGGTCTTCTATTCAAGAAGAACCATGAAGGTATATATTTAAGATGTTTAAATAGAATTAAAGTAGATAAGGTATTGTCAAAGTTGCATTATAAGTACGGAACTACTCATGGTTCTCATTTAGCTACTATGCATAAGATATTAAGAGTGAGATCAACAATGTTTAAAGATACAGAGAGTCATATTCAAAGTTGTCACACTTGTCAAACTATAGCAGACAAGGCGAGGAATCAAGCTAATCCATTACAGCCAGTCATTGAGTCCATGCCATTTGTACAATGGGGCTTGGATTTCATTGGAGTTATAAATCCTCCATCATCTGTGGGACATAAGTTTTTATTGAGTAACTAACTATTGTACAAGGTGGACTGAAGCTACATGTTACAAGTTCTCTACTACTAAGGTGGTTATCAAATTTCTTGAAGAAAACATCATAACAAGGTTTGGAGCTCCATATTCACTAGTATGTGATAATGGGCCTACATTTTCTTCTCTAAAATTTTCTAAATGGGCATTTGAATATGGGATAGTTTTAAAATTTTATTCAAATTATTATCCTCAGGGGAATGGTTTAGCTAAATCCACAAACAAGATTTTATTGGATATAATCAAGAAATTAATTATAAAAAGTCCCAGAGAATGGAATACATTGTTAAAATATGCGCTATGGGTAGATAGGACTAAGGTTAAGTCAGCCTTGAGCAATGCACCTTATCACTTAGTTTATGGGATTGACCCCATACTCCCAGTAAATTTAAGAATACATGTCAGGAAGTTTTCTAATGAGTATTTAGGATTTGATGATCACAGAGAAGCCAAGATAATCCAAATGTTACAATTGGATGAGAAGAGAGACCAAGCCAATGAAAAAATTGTCAAACATCAAGAAGTAGTCAAAAGATGGTTTGACAAAAGAGCAAGAGTCAAAACATTCAGAATATCAAACTTAGTGTTGTGTTGGGATAAAGTACATGAAAAGAAAGGAAACCATGGAAAGTTTGACAAATTATGGTTAGGTCCATTATAGCTTGCAGAGATAATAGGAGATAATATGTTTAGGCTCAAGACCTTGACTGGAGAAGATGTACCATTACCTGTTAATGGCCAACATTTGAAACATTACTTTTAGACTTGAGATGAGGGTAATTGGTATGTTATGTATCATAGTGTAAATAATGTACAGTTGTCTTGTTGGGGTTTTTTTTTTTGTTGTGTTGGTCTTTGTGTTGTGTTTCCTTGGTAGGGATGTTGGTTTTGTTTTGAAGTACATACAGGAGCAGATTAACAACCATTGAAAACAATAGAAAATTTAGAACATTTAGGTTAATTATTTGAAACTTATCCATAACTTGTTGTGACTATCATGAATGTAGAAAATGGTTTGGCTTGTGAAATTTTGTATTCAATAACTGTGGGTTGAGTATTCAAGGGAAGTTTCTCATGATGACACGCCTAAAATCCTTGGGTTTGTTGAACATACCAGTGTAGGTGTTAGGTGAAAAATCAGAGGTCACCCTTGCTGCCATTACAATTCTCAGGTTAATTTCAGCAAGTGATTACACCTTGCATTATGAAGTTACAAGGGTAATATCTTATAAATTCTTTATCTTACACAAAATAAAAAAAAAATATAATAATAATTAAATAAATAAAATATATTTCACAAAAAATCTAAATTAAGCCATCTAAGTAACTCTACTGGGGCTATAGACACTTGCTGGTAGTGGGGCTCTGCTTAGGAGAATTGTAACGATAACCTTATCAGGGCTATAAATGTCTGCTGGTAGCAAGGCTCTATCTAGTTGGCTATGAGGGAATGACATCAACTATGTGGTTTAATATCAATCACTAGTTTATTCAACTTATTTTTCAAGATGAGGATTATTAATCACATGCACCCACTTAAACTCAATTGGGAGATTCGTGCACCTTATTGAATACATTAAGTTTCAGGTTAAATAATGATCTACAAAGAAGAAAGTTGGAAGTTATGAATTTATTTCATTTAGTTTCCTTTAATGGTTTTAATTTAATTGTTTTGTTTGGTTGCTAGTTGTTGTTATGTTCACAACACGCCCCATTTTACTTCTTAGCAAAATGAGGATCCCTACTTTGGCTATGGCTTTTTGCTTGTGTGTGGGTCTGCTTGGTGGTAAAGGGAAAAGAGGTAAAGGTTACAAGCCTTGTTGAAAATTGAAAAAAGATTAGCATTAAGTACTAGAGTAGAATAGGGGTGAATTCTTTGTCAAAATGAATAAGGGTTACTTTTTGAACCATTTCAAAATTCCCAATATTTTGCAAGATATGCATGTTTTCTAGTAAAATGCATTATAGGAGGGTTTTGTATATTTTATGAACATGGTCATTTGTATGTGGGGTTGCTGTATTAGTCGCATAAAGTGGTCAGGTTTCTGAATCGTGATATTTTCTATGCATGTGGTTAATGTTTTATTCTTTACATACAAGTTAGACCCAATGTAATTCAGAAGTAAACTAGATAATTGGTTAAGTCCACAAGTTGTATCTCGGGTTGTATGTTTGGAAAAAAGAAAGATACAAGGTGATATACAATGTTATATACATGTCACAGACCTGAGGAGAGTATAAAATTTGATTTTATTAAAGTATGTTTCATGGTTTGTATGTTGCATGTTTCAGGTTTGCATCTTTCGGTATACATACAGTGCGGATGTCAAAAGGGAATTAAATCAGATGTAAGTGATGCATAGTGCCTTAATGTATATTTGGAAAGATGCATTCACTTTATATACATGTGTGGATCTGAAAGGTTATGCAATATAGTTAATAAAGGATAAGGAGTCAGAGATGATTATACAAAGGAGTTTGTATGTATGGAGGCTTGTATCTAAGAGTAGATACAAGTATTGTTGTTTTGTTGAGATACAAGTGGGAAGATAAAGTGGGTACCATAGATTGTATCTCGAGGTTGTATATTGCACCAACAAACAAATATACAAGCTGACATACAAGCAAAGATACAAACAAAAGATGCAATACAAATTTCAAAAGAAATTAAATAAATGTAAGGCTTTGTATGTTTGGACGATTATATGTTAACAATGTACAATATTGATATACAAGGAAATGAAAGACATCCTCGGAGAGATAAAAGGTAAAAAAAGGCTTGTATGGGTCATTTGTATGTGCGCTTGTATCTATTTTACATACAAACTGAGATACAAACAAAAGATACAAACACAAATATAAAGGAAAAAGGATAACATTGTTTATGGCTCATTGCATATATGCTTGCATATTCAAAAGATGCAAAAAGGACATATAGGGAACAATATACAAAGCAAGATACAAGAAAACATGATGTATGCAGAAAATAAACTAACGGATAGAAGGTTTAAAATAAAATGTTGAAATAAGAAACCAAAGCCATAGGCAGATTAATTGTTGTAATTAATGTCGATCTAACACCAAAAATAGTAAAATTTAATGGGTTAGTGTAAATTTAAAGCTATTTTTCTTTCAGATTTGCATTGTCAAAATTAAAATTATAGAAAGTAGAGTTGCTACGAAAATTGAACAAAAATTTATCACAGGACAGAATTCCAGAAGTGGGAATAGAGTGGAAAACGGTAAAGTAAGTCAACGTTGTAAGGTTGAGCTATCGAAAGATACAGGTATTTATCTTAAATGTTGTTACAATTCAATTCATTAAAATACAAAGTAAATTTCAGTAATTTCATTTTGAAATGTAAGCAAGCATTAAATTATTGTGTTTAAGTGTTAACTAGCTGGTTTGGGTTAAACAATGTGAAAGTCAAAATGGGAAAAGACAAACACGAGGTTTGGATAAAATGTAAAAAAAAAAAGAAAATTTGTAGTAAAAACCTAGGTAAGAAGGTAAGACAACAAGTTAAAAGAATGCAGTTTTTACAGGATGGCCCCAAAGCTAAAAAAGGTGGATACATGAGGTGAAGTTAAAAAAGAAAGGAAGCCGCGCAAAGAAACAAAGGAGGAGTTGCCAATACATAGAGGGTACACTTCATTGATCAGCACAAGTGGAGTAGGGACAGACACCAACATAGGGAGCTATGATGCGAATGATGTTTTACAGAAGATCATAGCAGTTGATGCTACACCTGACATGAGGTGTATATTGGAGAGTGGATTATATAGGGCTACAGGTTTCCCGTTAGCTATGGAAGCTAAGGATTTATGTCTAGATTGCATATACTTGTATGACCCAGCTACCAAAAAAATAATGTTCCATAATAGGCTCATTACAGACTTATCCATAGAAGGGATTGCAAGAACATTTGGTCTAGAAATACATGAGAAAATGGTAGATATTGATATAGATCAATATAATGAAGATTTCAATAACAATGAAAGGGATTGTAGAAGAAAGATCTTTTATAGTTGGTATAGTGCAGAAATAAAGCCCATGGTTGTGGCAAGAGTACACAAGAATCTGCAAAGAATATACTTTAAAGAAGAAATATATTTGATGATTACAATGGTAAGCAGACTAGTGGGATTGAGAGATGGCACTAAGTGTGAGCCTTGGATGTTCACTGTTATCCAATTCATGAGGGAAGTAAAAAAGGAACAAGGACAAATTCACTGGCCTAAGGCTATAAGCACAGCCATATGCAAATAGGCAATGTTAAGAAAGCAAAAGATGATGTCATTTTATTTATACTTGTATGTATTATATTCATGTGCAACAATGGTTCTACCCTACATACATGGGATTAACAGAGTTGGAACCTTAGGAAATGGTCCATATCAGAAGTTGGTATATGAGCATTATCCTAATTTATAGGAGGAGAATGCATTGAGGAAGTATGCTCTAGTGAATGATGTATTTTATACATACATGGTCAGAATTTTAAGAGAAGAGCCAGATAAAAGATTGTCTGTAGATGCAGAGGATACAATTGGCCTGCACAGTTCTTGGTACATTCAATTCCTAAACTTTACTTATATCAAAATTGAGGGATTTGAAGGAAAGCCTTTCATGCTGCCCAGGTATCCTTCCAAAAAATTGATTGTTCTGGAGTTCTCAAGGCAGAATTTGAATGCCTTTAAGATGTACAAGAAGAGGTTTAATAGAGGAAATCTTAAGTTACCTTAGACAATTGGTAGGTATTCATGCTACAGTGAAGAAGTTGCCAGTTATTTAGAAATAGAGTTGAGATATTATGGATTTGAGGAATTTGAGTTAGCCAAGAGATTTGATCCTTTTCATAGAATCCAAAATACAATTGATTCTAAATTTAAACATCAAATACATATTGAAAATTTTTGGTCAGATTGTAAGAATGATAAAGAGGTAAGAAAGAGAACTCATAAAAGATTAATAGTAGATCAAATGAGGTCCATGGGAGATATCTATGTTCACCCAGAAGTTGAAGATGATGATAAATTGTTGCATCATAGTTATGAAAGTGCCAGGCTTGCTCCTATTGGAGAGCCTGATTAGTCACAACCATGGAACACATCTTTGGACACATTCTCCATACCCGTCATCTTGTTTTCGAAGACATGGTTGAAAGATAGAATTGAGGAGCTTAAGGCTGAAGGAGTGGAGATTACATATCCAAAGAAGGACAAAAAGAGAGTAAGGGAGCATAATGACGATCTCCAATCCTTTTATGAAAAGAAAAGAAAGATTCTGGAAGCCAAAATTATGGGGAAGGACAGAAATACTACTCTGATGGATCCTTATGCATTAGGAGTGACAATAGTAGTACCATCTTGTACATTTGTGGAGGCAAATTCATTAAGCCATGATATTAGTATAGAAGAAGTACAGACCTCCAAAGAAATAACAAGACAAAAGATTAAGAAAGCAATACCAGTGGGCATATCCAAAGGGGAGACTTCAAAAAAGAGTGAAGTTATAGGAGCACAACAGGTAGGTGATAAGTTGAGTGATATACCTGGTGCATCTACCTCAACAAAGAAAAGACAAGCATATGCTAAGGTAAAAATAGAATTGGCTGAAGAAATACTGCATGGGTCAAAAATACATGAAGCCAAACAAGTTACTAAGACTATCAACATTGAAGATGACAGTAGTGAAAGTGAAGAGAGAGAAATGGATTCTAGAAAAGAAGTAGGCATGGAAGAAGAACAATCCATTGAATATTTAAGTGAAGAAGAGGAGCAAGACACTCAAGCTAAAATGGAAGTTGAACAAGCTTCAGTGTTTGAACAAAAAAATGTACAAGAGGAATCAGAAGTAGTAAATCCATTTGGTACATTGGTTTCTCCTGAAATAATGAAGGATGTGGAAGATGTAGAACATCAAATTGAAGAATCTAAAAAAGAGGATGCACCTGAGGAAATAGTAAAGGAAACATTTGCTCAAACTAAAGAAGAAACAGGAGCCGGTAGCTCTGGTGTAGATGTATTAAACATTCTAAACATGTATGGAGAATAAAGTGAAGAAGAAAAGAATATAAAAAGCATAAAGGAATATGGAAAAGAGATAAAAAAGGCTAATACAATGGTAGGTTCACCTTCACATATAGAGCAAGTACAAAAGGAAGGTGAAACTACAAAAGATGCAGCAAATAAAACTGAAGGTAAAGAAGACACAAAAAATATTGATGAAGATAAATCTGAAAAGAAAGCAAAAGATAAAGACATGACAAATGAAGAACAAAAAAATAAAGAAGAAGATCAAGAGAAAGAATCATCAAGGAAAGAAGGTCCAAGGAGGAAGATGAAGGTGGAGGAGATACAGAAATTGAAGAAGAAGATAATGAGGGTGAATCCAAATAGGAAAATGATCCAATGGTACAAGAAATAGCCCCTCAACAACAGCCTCCTTCACAGCAACAAGAACAACAACATAAACAACAAGAGCAGGGAGAAGTAGAAAGGCCTTAGGAAGAGGTGATTAATGAAGAAAAGACTATTGAAAGCACAAAAGAGGCCCCAGCCTGGTTATGTGCAGAGATAAGGAGAGAAAAGGTAGAGGTACAATTAGTACCTATAGACATCAAAGGTCTATTAGGCAATGTAACACCAAGAAAGGAAAAGAGGAAGACTAGAACCATGTTAGCAATACAAAGGGGTCTAGATGGATCTAGAATGCTGAACTTGGCCATACCACAGAAGGAGAAAATTAAAGGAAAAATAACATTAGATGAATATAAGATACTCAATTTTGACCTAGGGCATACAACAAGGGAGCAACACATAAGTGAATGGGAAGATATGCACCAGGCTATAGTAGAAATGTTAAAGAGGGATAAGAATAAACAAGAATATTTGAAAGGACACATTATCTAGTTACAACAATTCATTAAGGGGATATTTGATCCCAATACTACAATACTAGAATTGCCTAGTGAAATAGCAGTTGTGTCTAAAGATGAAATAAAAGATATGGAAGATTAGAGGCTTAAGGCCAATATTTTTGACGAGTGGTTTAGGGTATTTGTGCAAGAAGGAGAAGAGGTAATCAAACAAGCAGTAATAGGATGGAAATTATCTGCAATAGAAAAGCATAAATGCAGTATACTTATATATAATGGTCAATTTAGAAAAGAAGAGTGTAAGTTTGAATTGGAACAATTGAAAGAGATTGAGGAGAGAGGAGATGAATTAATAAATGAAGGATTCATTACTCCTTTGATGGCAAATCAAGTGCCACAGGTAAGGTTGGAACTAAGATTTGAAGATGATAATCTCAAAAGGTGCATCACAGCCACTCAAGGTTTAGAAGAAAAAGCAGACATCATGATTAGGATGCACAAGCGGATAGTTGAAAGGCTCTTAAATCATGAGTGTATGGATATACAAGCATATGAACTTCAAAGAGAATTAATAGAATTTGAAGCCATTTTTACACCATGTATGGAGAATCTAGAGGCATATTTAAGTAAACAAATGATTGATTTAGTGATGGAGGGCATTGCTAAGATGCAAAAATATAAAAAGAAGAGTGAAGGTTCAGATAAAGAAGAAAATAAACTGAAAGAAGGGGTTACAATGCAAGAATATGTATGAACAAACAGTCCAGGGGGAAATCATACCTTTATAGAAGGTGTAATTAATAATTTCAAAACATATTTGAAGGAGTAGGAAAGTGAAAAAGGGAGCAAACAATACTAATAAAAGAATCAAGTAAAGGGTATCTACGGGCAGGGTCAACAGGAAAGAAAAGTCAAAGGAGGAGAATCCTATTTTGAAAAGATTCCAATAGTATCCTTTGAGGAAGAAAAGATGCCATAAAGATATTTTGAGAAATGGTTAGGAACAAATGTGCACCCTTGATTAAGAATAGATGAATGTTGACCGTAGATTGGGTCTTGTAGCCATAGTAATATGAAGGTTCAAATTCTATATAAGAAGTTCTGCTACTTGTATATTATTTACACGGGGATTTTAGAATTGTAGCTTGCACTTATAATTTGTCAGAGTACTGGAATAGAGAAGATATTTCTTTTAGTTTAGAAAAGGAGGTCGCATGTGTCTACATCAAGGAGTATGTGGAATGTTTGATCTCCTTGGTGTATCTGTAAAAATGCCTATAAGTTGTTTAGTAATTTGATTAATGAAACAAAGGTCATTCTTACATTGTAAATATTATATGACTTTGTGCTTTAAATACAAGCAAACTCAGAATTTTGCATCTATTACAAAGTGTTTTCTAACTCTTACTAGTATTTGAAGTATTATTCTTTAAAAGATTTCAATCTCTAGTGTATGTTCATTTAAGAATGTTTAGGACTTTACATTTGAAGATTTGAATGTGTTGATTTGATCAATTTACTATACGCTTTAGGACATGAGTAACAGAATATTTAATTCCTATTTTGAAATGATACTTAGTTTGAGTTTCTCTAACTTTTCTCCAACAACTGAAAATAATTAGCTTAAACATAGAAATCTCAAGAAAATTGTCTTGCATTCGAATAAAGAATGAGGAATTATATTGATATTTGGCAATTTTCATATTAATTTGAAGGAAAAAGTTTGTTTCATATAGATTCATACAAAGCTTTGTAGTACAATAGTGAATTTATGTAAAAGAATGAATACTTTGTTGATATTTGCAACAATTTGCATAGTTTGAGTCCAGTAACTCAATGATCATCTTAAATCAAGTAAGGCCCCTTGAATATTACAGTTTCACATCAACTTGCCGAATTATCCACAAGGTCAAGACCTGACCATACAGAAACTTGGGATTAAGAACTCTTAAGTGATTTCTTTATATCTTTCAAGACAATTTAGGTTCATTTTGTGAATTTTAACTTTTGTTATGAATGTGTAAAAACAACCATCAACAATATCGTTATCAAAAAAATCTATTCTTTGAAACAACGTGATAAAACACAATGCATCAAAGAGGGGCATAATGTATACACCTAAAAATGACACGAATCGATCTAAATAAATATTCTTAATATTTATTTCATTCTAATTCTTTTATCAATAAATAAATAAACAAATTTATTTATTCGATTCATATTCCTCTAAGTTAATTAAATATCAAAATATTTAATTACCTCTTCTAAGGTCAAAATTAAATAAAATCCTTTATTTAATTTAATTCTTTCAAATAAATAAATAATTCTTTATTATTTAATTAAATCACTTAGTCATCCAAATTTAAATAAATAAATCAAATTTATTTAAATTCTCTCAATCTCTAAAAATAAAATACAATCAAACATTTTATTTATTCTTCCAAATCTTGCACAAACAATTAAATAAATTTATTTATTTAATTTTCTTTCTTATCTTCTAATTCCTCAAAAATCTTCCAAATCTTCTAAAAATTAATCTTATTCTTCATACACACAAAATTAAATAATTCATTATTTAATTTTGCTCAAATCATGCAAAAAGAAAATCACAAGTTGAGTTATCTTATTCATTCAATCTTGTTTTTATCAACAACTCTTGAATTAGAAAAAAAGCATTCTAATTTATGAAAGCAAATCTTATCTTTATAAAAGAAAGTAGTTAATTCAAACAAAACAATTTTTTGTGTGACACTTGTCTTCCTTCTATTCACACACATCCTCTCAAGTTTTCTATACCATTGATCTTCTTATTCTTTCTACACCGTTGATCTTCTCTCTCACAAGTCTATAAGTACAACCCTATTCCTCCATTTCTATCATCCAAGCTTTTAGTAAACTTACTCTACAGGAATTACAATGTGCCTTTGGCACCAAATCATTCCATAGCTTGCGATCACCTTTTTATCATTGTAATTGTATTGAAGAAGCTCTTAATTACAAACTTATCATAGCCATTCACACTTGACATCTTGAAAAATAGCAAGGAAATGCACCTTCTGAGGGCTATATTCATACACAAGATCATTCGAGATAGACGACCAATGGAAGCCATGAAGTAAAGAGGTTTGCAAGGCTTTGAAGTTATTTATTTGTTTAAATCTTCTTTGTTTCTTATTTCATTGATTTTATTGGATTACTTTGATATTATTGATAATCATTACAATTTTCTAATAACACCTTGCTTTACAATTGGTTTCATAGGCCTTGATCTCATTTGTAGTACTTAGACCATTTTCCGGTATAGTGTATTTAGTCTCCATAGAATTCTAGATCTCATATCTAAGAGAAATTAGATAACCTTCCATCCTTATTTTCCAGAATGCATAGTCCAATCAATCAAACAAGGGAACATCTTTCTTGTATGCCATCCTAAATCTACCTCAAGTGGTTAAGTCTTGTCATGAACCTATTCATTGCACTACACAACACAAGGAGACCAAGGGTGCACACCTTACAACAATCCCCCCAGTGCAAGTGAGGGGTTTGAACCTGTGACCTAGACTTTGATACCAATTGTTGAAAGACATTTGTCATTGCACTGAAAGATCGACCTATTAATGCTTGATACAACTATAAGAGTTAATGAACCCATGGGAGGTGCTTAAGCCTTGTCATGAACCCAAGAATTGTACTTCATAGCACAAGGAGACCAAGGCCACACACCTTGTAATAGTAATCAGTATGACTTTTTGGATAATAATATTGGACTTTCTATTGGTGGATGTAGCTTGAGTTTGGGTGAACCATGTTAAAATTGTCTCACTTTTATTTCTATGCTTACTCTTTGATTATCTACATTTAATTGATATCTTCTGCATCCTATTCCTAACAATGTCATATCTAAAGAAGGAATCTCCATCGATCCCAAAAGAGTTGAAGCTATTCAAAAGATCCCCTTACCTGGTAGCAAAAAGGAACTCAAATCCTTCTTTGATAAGATCAATTTTGTCACAAAGTTCATCACAAAATTCGTTGAGATAGTTAAACCATTGAATGTCATGGTGATGAAGGATGCTAAAGTGGAATGGTCCACTGAAGCCAAACAAACGTTTTCTAAGATCGAGGGTTCTATTGCTCAAGCACCCATATTAACTAGTCTTGATTATACAGTCCCTTTTTACATATATTCTTTTGCAACTGAAGCTTCTTGTGTAGCCATTCTAACTGAGAAGAAAGGAGAAGGAGATGAAAGGCCCATCACATTCATGAGCACACATTTTAGGGATGCAAAGGTCTGGTATCCATACATAGAGAAGAAGGCATATGCCCCAATCAAAGCCATTAAAAATTTAGGCAGCTATCATCCTAGACCAAGTTGTTAAGTCTATGCTGATGAAGAATGAGTTGGGAGAGAGAAGAGGAAAATTAATGATGACCCTACAAGAATTTGATCTGGAAATACATCCCATGATGTTGGTTAGGGGGCAAGGATTGTCTAAAACACTAGTAGAACCAAATTTGCTTATTGATTGTCATCATTACTCGATGGCAAATATCACCACTAATCCTTGGTACCAAGACATATTGCAATATTTGTCGAGCTACAAGTGTCTTGATCATAAGAACTCCACTCAAAGGAGAGCATTGAGAATTAAAAGTTAGAAATATATCATCAAATTAGGAACCTTGTACATAAGGATTTTTGAGGGATTATAAATTAAATGTTTCAACAAATAAGAGGTAGAACAAGTATTGACTAAATTTCATGATAAATTTAGAATTGGGCATGGATTAGGAGATGTTATAGCACACCAGATACTTAGGGTAGGGTACTACTAGCCCCATATCTTCAAAGATACCCATCATCATGTCAAAATGTTCCATATTTTCCAAACTTCATCTTCTAGGGAAAGAAATCTTTCTATGCCACTACAACCAATATATGAGGTACAACCTTTTGCCCAATGGGGCTTGGATTTCATTGGTGTGATTAACTCAAATTCCTCTACAGAACATAGGTTCATCTTTATAACAATAGACTACTATACACAGTGGAGCAAGATGTTGGCTTGCAAGGACTGCAATACCAACAGTCATTAGGTTTTTGGAAGAACACATCATTACCAAGTTTGGTATGCCTTTTACTCTAGTACGTGATAATGGTCTTGTATTCTCAATCTACTAAAATTTCACAATTGACTCTTAAGCATGAGGTAATTACCACATTTTCTTCCAATTATTATCCCCAAGGGAATGGTGTTTTTGAACCTGCAAACAAAAATGTGATTGATGCTATTCAGAAGCTTTTGGAAAGAAATGCTATGGATTAGCACACACAACTAAAATTTGCATTATGGTTTGATATAACCTAAGTAAAATATTCATTACGCACTTCTCCCTATCAGTTAGTTTATGGTCAGAACCCTAACTTCCTAGTGAATTTGAAAATTCCCACCTTACAATTGACTAGCGATTACTTAGGGATAGAGGATAAAATAGAGGCTAGATTACCGAACCTTTTGAAATTGGAAGAGAAAAGAGATACAAACCTAGAAAACTTTATGAAACATCAAGGGATAGTCAAAAGATGGTTTGATAGAATGTCTACAATCAAGGCCTTCATGATCAATGATTTGTTCCTCATGTCGGACAAGGCAAAAGAGAAACAAGGGGACCATTCAAAATTTGACAAGCTTTGTTTAGGACACTTTTGGATTTCTCATATACTTGGGCAAAATACTTTCTGCGTCAATTATCTTTCTAGGGATCTTGTCTCATTCTCAGTCAATGAGTGCTACCTCAAGCATTACTTCCCAAATTAGAAAAAATCTGGTAAGGAGACCCTCTAGTCTCTTTTGCACATTTTAGGTTAGGGGTCTTGTTTTGTTTTTCTTAGTTAGGCTTGTTTAGATTTCCTTTACATTATGTGTTTTTCTTTTGTTGTTTGATTGCATAGTTTTCAAGTCCTCGGTCTATTTGTTTGTTGTCAATCCCTTTGGTCTAATTTCTAAAAACATGTCAAGTTTATTACTACATACCTTTATACATCAGGTTCTCCTTTGCTTATCAAGTACTTGTTTGAATTGGTAAAGCATATGTCAAAGTGTGCATATAGTAGAACCATCACTAGAGGGGATGTTTTTGGTTATTTCTTGATAGGAAATCAATCATTGCTTGGAATTTTCTATCATGCATTAATCATATCAGCTAGGGTGTTTTCTAGTCCAACTAGACTCAAGGTGTTTTATGTGCTTGAGAAGATGTTTTCTTTAAATATTATATACACCCACACATTAATGCTATCTTATTCTTGTTGGAATGAGTTGTTGCAACTAGTTAGTGGGTGAAAAGTTTAGTGACTTTGTCTTTGTAGGTCACCACCATTGGTTTAACCTTGGAGTGGTTTGCTCCTTATAGGTTAGCATTAACCCCCAACCTAGTAGCAAGCTTCATTGATTGCAAGTTGTGAAAGCTTCAAAAAAATAGAAAGATGAGAAAAAAAATTGAAAAAAAAGAAAAGAAATACTAAAAGAAAATCAAAATAAAAGAAGAAATGCTAAAAAGTCAAAGGAATAAAAAGAGAAAATCAATAGAAAAAAAGAGAAAGGATATATTAAGAGGACTCAACTATCTAGGTGATCCATGAAACCTCTACCAGGGCTATGGATGCCTAGTTGGTAGTAGAGGAAGGCCTTAGGTGTGGTTAAAGGCATCTCTATTGAAGCTATGGATGCCTGGCTGGTAGCAGAGCTATATCTAGGTGAACATGTGAAAGAAAAATCCACTTCATCTAACAGAATCTCTAGTTTGTGATTGATGAGTTCCTGCATGCCTAAGGAAGGGTAATGAATCACATGTACACACTTGGATTTCAAAACCATTGAATCTTGTGCTTTAAGTATTTTTTCTCTTAGTTTGGTCTAGTTTTCACCTTTCTGTTGTGTTGGCTAGTTGGGATTCTAGGTCTTGACTTAATTTTCCCACCTTGGAATGTCCTTGAACATCTTTCTTTTGTTTTAGTTAGCAATTTTTGTGCTCTTTTTCTACAACACACCCCATTGAGCCATGGACAAATAGGAACATCCTTCTTTGCTCTAATTTTTGGGCTTGTGCCTGGTACTCAATTGATGAAATGATTTCATTTTTTCCTCAAGATTTTCACAATATGCTCACCTATCAGGCTACCAGGGTTTGTCATTCTGGAATGAGAATAGAAACATTCTTGGCCTCCTGATAGTCCTTCTAAGTGGAATTAACTAGTCCACAAGGTTATTCATGCTAGTATGACTATAAATGATCTCCCAACTCCCCACTCTAAGGGACAATAGGTATAATGTTGTGTGTCACTGGTGTCAGGGCTTTTGGGTTTGCCCTCTCAACATGATCGAGGGTGCATCTTCGAGGGTTATCCCTGATGTAGGATCTAACTAGTGCTCTACCTTCCCTTAGTGGCACATTTATGGCTAGGTTCCCACATGTCAAAGGAGGGTTTTTATTGTGTTTTCTCTACTTATTCCTTATTTCATATTTGCATTTTGTGATCTGAGCTCCCGTATAAAGGTACTATCAAAGTTTAAGCTCTCAATCTAAGTGTTTGCCAAAGAGATTCAGTATGTAGGAAAGTATCATACACATTAAGGTTGTCTAAGAAAAGAGGTTCTCTATCCGTCACATCTAATTTACTGTTTATTCAGACTAGGTAGGGTTTTTGCAGTTGCTTTCATTCAATTTTACACAGTGGTAACTAGAATGTGGTACTTTTATTGCTTTTATGTTGACTCTTTTCTTGCTCCCTACCTAAATTTAGGTTGCATTCTCTTTGTGTTGTCCCCATTTTCTATCTATCTTAGGGGTTACTTTCAAAAGAATGATTTCCTTAATGATCCCCTTTAAGTGCAATCTATTTTATGTTTTCTTTTAGGTAGTGTGATATTAGACCAGAAATTCACTAAAAGATCCTTAAGTGTTGTTTTAAAATTTGTGTAAAATGGATGCCCTATTTGTTACCACCACTAAAGTCTCGATCCTCGAACTCTATTCCCTTTACCTTTATTGGGATAGACCTTGTAGCATTTCACTTAAATATGTTCCCTAGTGTAGTGAGTCAGAAGTCATCCCCAATCCCCACTCCTGAGAGTTACCTTGTATAACTCTATTGGAATCATATTTGTACTCTTTCATTTACTCTTTACAAATTGGAGGTCAAGAGAACCAAGTCATCCACGACCCTCAATCCCTAATAATTACCTTTTTATAACCCCTATGGTGTTAGATTCATAGGGCTTTCACTTAGTCTTTACAAATTGGAATTTAGGGATACCAAATCATCCTCGAGCCCCAATTCTTGATGATTACCTTTATATATCTCTAATGGGGTTGGCTTCATGGGGTTTACTTGTACTCTTTACAAATAGGAAGTCATCGGTTCATAGACATCCTTGATCCTCGATCCTCGATCCTCAATTGATTGCCTTTGTATAATCTTAGCAGAGTCAAGATCATGGGGTTGCCATTTACTCTTTACTCTTTACAATCATTGGGATGAGGAAGGGATCAGGCCTGAAACTTGATCCCTGATATGTTGTTTTCTATAATAAGAATATGTTCATTTGTTGTGATTTGATTAAATATAATTATCACCTTGCTTTCAAGACTATAATCATGGAAGAGGACACACTAGTAAAAGAGGTCAAACATGATTACAAGAGGTACCTACCACCATCTAAAATGCTTAGCCAATTCTCCAAATTCAAAGATAAAGACTTAGGGGCTCTTAACATACAGGTTTTCCTAAAGAAGGTCAATATACTAGAAGGGAGGTCCTTCTAGGCCCAACAAATGGCCATATCAGAGTTGATTCAAGTAGTAGATTTTCCCATCTCTCTTCAATCCCTAGAGCTAGTCCTAGCATGTGTCAAGGCTTATAAACCTAGGACCAAGATGATATTTAGGCCAACTAGACAAGTCATCTTGGATTTTTCTTCTAACATGATTTGCACAGTTTTTGGTATTCCTATCTTTGAATAGTATGAGAGGATAACACTTACCTTAGTAGAGACCTTATAGTCTAGCAAGTCCAAAATTGGTACCACTTATACCAATCAATAGTTGTTGGTAGCTCAGAGGAAGCATCCAATGAACATGGCAGTGGTGGAACCAAGAAGTGAATTCAGAGAGGATGGTAAGGAGTTCATTGCCCTTTTGAGATGGGTGTTTGGCTACCTCTCCTTAGATAAATGACACCCTTGGATGTGTTACTTCTGGATGAAGGTGATTTAGGGGAAGCATATCAGTTGGGGGTCCCTTATTAGCAACAAAATAGATGAACAACTATCCATAGTAGAGAAGACAGGGGAGTTCTACATGACTTCATATCTTGTTTACTTATTATCTTATCAAGCTAGTTTCCCATGGAATCTTTCCACAACTGGAGCTCTTTGACAACCAAAAACATTAAAAAATAGTTAGTGATGCCTTCATCTATGCTATTGTTAGAACTTTGGAGAATGGCTACTCTCAAAGACTTTGTCCAGAGGCTTGTGATGAAATGGCTAACTGGGGATGTAGACACCCAAAATTGACCTAATTATCATTAGTATCAAATATCGCATTAGCTATCATCTGCATTTGTCTAACACACTTGAGTAGTTTCACTATTTGATCAAAAACACCTATTTCTTCTATTAATTAAATAAATTTATATTTATTTAATTAATTCATTAGCTATTTCTTCCATTTTATTTAATCTATAATTAAATAATCTTTAATTATTGAATTATCTTATTTCTATCTATTTTTAATTAAGTAAATCTTATTTATTTAATTAAAATTCCCTTCATAAATCCCACTTTCCAATTAATTAAATACATTTTATTTATTTAATTAATTTCTTTTATCATTTACCTTGATGAGTTGACATGTGTGCCTCTTTTATTTAAAAACATGTGTGGTACATCTTTTTTTTAATATCTTTCACATGTAGTACTTTTTATGTACACATTCACACATAAGCCTTATCTTCCCTCCACTTGTCATCTACACATTCATCTATGACTATCCTTTCATCTTAACCATTCACATAGCCACCAAATCTCCACTGTTGATTGATTTTGGTTGAGTTCTATATAAACACCCTCTCATTCCATACTACATCTATCTAGAATTTTCATAGCATCTACATTATCATCTTGAACATCAGCAATCTGTATAAACTCAGCCAAATTAGCTACATTTCTAGTTTGTTTAGCTTCAGCATTAGCTTTTAGACCTACCTCTGATCATTTGCAAACACTTGGACTTTATCTCTTATATTGAGTATAACAAACAATTGGACTTTGTGGAATTTCCATCATTTTGAGACCCTAAACCAACAAACCAAGCATCAACCAACTAATCCAACAATAGCAAAACATCATCTTTTGACTTTAGCCTTAGCAACATTAGCAAAATAGCAACATCAACCAGCTTTTCCCTTAAGTGTGTGAGCTATCCTCTAGGGAAGTTTAACCAAGCAAACCAACAATTAGCAAACCAACAACTAGCAACCAACAACCAAGAAACCCAACAATAACAAAGCAAATTAGTAAAGTAACCAACAACTAAACAATCAACCAACCATCACCTTTTCGGTCTCAAATCTTTGCAAGCCAAGTCCAACTTTCAACATCAAACATCATGCCTCAAACTAGGAGCCAATATAGAGCTGAAATGGAAGCAAAATTGCGAGCTGATATGGAAGCCCAAATGTAACAATCATGATCAACACTCCTTAAAGATGCAAGCCAATTCACAATCGGTATGCCTTCTTACATGTTTTTTCCCAAAGCATACACTATTGGACCATCATCTTCACATCAAGTGCACTCACACCCCTTTACAGTGACTTTAGAAGAGCATTTCCAAGAGGACTTATCTAAATATCAAGACACACATGTATGGGACAAAGTTGAGAAGCTTATTTTATCTGATCCTAATCACTACTTCTTGTAACTTGTCCACATGGGAGCCAAATTACCAAGAGACTTTGACATATCTACTATTTGAGAGCATGATCCTAGTACTCCCACTATTGTTGCAAAGGGACCATCCACTATAGCCACACCATCTCATACCATGTCCATGATACAAAATCCACCTTCCAACCCATCTCTTTCATTGCCTATTGTTACTTCATTCAATCCACCAAGCTCAGAGTACACTTTAGAACCTTTGATAACTCTGACTAATGTACTTCCTTTGCTTTAGTAAAATCTAAACATTCCACCTTTCCATGTTCCACAACATGCACCTTCTCCTACCATGACCGTATCTGGATCTCAAGTAACACAAGTTGTCCATGTTGTCCAAGTGCAAACTCCTCAAATGTCACAAGCTATCCCCATATCCCATACTCTGCAAGTTTCCCAAGCTATCCAAACAACACAAATTGTCCTAGCCTCACAGCCATTGCAATCTACTCCTCCCATTACATCACATGTGGAAACTGTATCCCATATTCCTATCACTTGTAACATTATCTTCACAATTTCTGCAGATCCATCCTATTGGTGCTTAGGTGCACCACCCTCAACTCCTCCCTCTTCGGGCCCGCACAGTCTCTGGTTAACTTCTCTAGTGGTGCCCTCACTAACAGTTCAAGCTTTTGGTGTAGTGGCAGCTGGTTGAGTTACCAACATTGGTGACTCTACTGGGGAGGAGTTTGATTCCCATTAATGCCCACTGCCTTCATGTGACAAGCGCACCTAGTAGTTCGTGCCTACCTAAGGGGCAGGTACAGACTGGTGGGGGTATGTTGGTGCTTAGGTGTGCGACCCTCAACTCCTCCCTCTTCGAGCCCACACGGTCTTTGGTTAACTTCTCCAGTGGCGCCTCACTAACAGTTTAAGATTTTGGTGTAGTGGTAGCTAGTTGAGTTACCAACACATCCAACACACCATACAACCCTAATGTTAGTCTCATTGACATGAGTGACCCACCTATTGTTTCACAAGCTAATCCTAGAACCACAGTCTCTTATGTTGATAAACTCACATCATTTCAGCCATCCTCTTACAATTTGTCACAAACCATCAATCCTTCTTATACTACTCAAGGATTACAAATTGTCACCCAACACGTGATGTATGCCAATCCTCATGTTGTCCAAAACACAAACCCGAATGTCAATCCATCGTAATATACCAATCTTCATGTTGTCCAAAACACAAATATGAATGTCCATCCATTGTCATACACCAATCCTCATGTTGTCCAAAACACAAACCCACATGTCCATCCTTCTTCTGCATCTACCAATCCTTCCATCACTTACCATATTACAAATCCAACTCAAACTCACAACCATTGACCAACGTCAATCCATCTTCCACTTCCCATGTGATGCAAACCCTTGGCGCTAATCCATCACAATATACTCAACCACCACTTGTGTCTCAAGGACGACAATCCTCAAACACATATGTGTCACATACTAATCCTTTGACATATACTGTGAGCATGCAACCTCAACAAATGGTCATGACTTCATATATCCCACAATAGCAACCACAATATACATCATATTACACTTCACCTCCGAACCAAGAACCCCCTTTGCAACAATAGCACCTTTCTCTAGCAGATGTTTAACAAATGATTAACAAAGTAGTAGGACAAGGCAAGAAGACATTTTCCTTAGAAGACATATAAGCTTATCCATTTGACAAGTCACTTCATATGACACCTTTTCTGCCACACTTTGAAATTCCACAATTTGACAAGTACAAAGGAAAAGGAAATATAGAAGACCATCTAAGAGCATTCTTTGTTGCATGTCTTGATGCTTCTCAAGATGATACATATCTTCTGAGACTATTTCCCTAAAGCTTAGAAGTACATGCTCTTGAATGGTTCTCGCATTTACCTCTGGGCATTAAATCTTTTATGGAATTAGCAAATAAATTTTGATCACACTTCACTTTCAACATTGAACATGAAGTGAACATGAATGACCTTATCAACAATAAACAATGCAATGGTGAAGCTTTCTCTTCATTTACTCAATGATGGCATAATATGGCTAGAAAACTATCATGGGAAATACCCAAGAAACAATAGCTCAATATCTTTTGTCAAAAATCTTCATCTCAAGCTTTCATTCCAACTACAATTGCAAAGTGCTAGCACCTTTGATGAACTTGTTTCCAAAGGAACTATCATTAAACACACTTTAATTGCTAAGGACACTATTAATATTTTTTGAGATAACAAAGACAATCCTCAAAGCTCCAATGATAGATCTCGCTTTTGGAACAAGAACAAGAAGGGTGTTAATGATGGTGTTGTAGACACAAAGAACATTCAAATAACAAAAGCTCCTCTTAACATTCAAGCTACATCTATAGCAACTCAACCTTTTCAATGAACTCAACAAAGACAAACTTCAAATCCTCGATGACAATTCACACCATTAGCGGAACCTATGGAAGTTGTCTTTTGAAAGCTTCTCCAAGTGGGAGATATCATGTTACCAGATGCACCACCCAATAGTGAACCACTCTTTAAAGCTCCTTGGTATAAAGAGAATGCGTATTGTGACTAGCATAGAGTCAAAGGACACAAAACAAATGGTTGTATGCACTTAAAGCATGTTATTCAAGATTGCATCGATCAAGGATTAATTAAAATCACACCCCCAACATTGCAACCTACACAACAACCAACATCAAATTATGATCTAAATGCTTTCAAGAATCCAGTTCCATCTCATGAGAAACCAAGTAACCCTCATACTAGGAATACCATTCAGTACAACTATGAATCATCCACTATTGTCTGCATTGACCCGCATTTCTACCATCACTATCCAAGGAAAAGCACCTAACTGCGTTGTGACTACTCAAAGTTGCTGTGTTACCATTCAAGGAGCACCTGTCCATCCTCCCTAACCATCTTCTAGCTATAATATCCTTGATCACCTTGGTAAAACACCTACACATATTTCCATTCTTGAGTTGCTTCACATATCCCCTACCCACAAAGCTATCCTTGACAAAGCCTTACAAGAATCTCTAGTGCCCAACAATATCGATACCACACAATTCCAATCTAAGGTAGCTAGCATTACAGCCCCTTGCCATCTCACCTCTTCTGACAAAGATCTTGAACCTTCCATCCACCCATCACATAATGAAGCCTTCCACATAGAAGTGTTTGTCAAACAATGTTGTATCAAACGATTCTTAGTGGATGGTGGAGCTAGTCTTAATATATGTTCCTTAAAATTAATAAAACAATTGGGATATTCTGAGAAAGATGTTGACACTTCCAAGATCATTACTATCAAAGCATATGATGATGTTGAGAGAGATACTGAAGGAATTATCAGTTTTCCTATCTAAGTTGGTCCTCTCACTATTGACACCCATTGTCTAGTCCTTGATATTGAGCTTCCTTATAACATCATCCTTGGTCATCCATGGATCCATGCCCTCAAAGAAGTTCCTTCTACATACCATCAATGTCTTAAATTTCCACATAATGGTGTTGAAATTACTATCCATGCTGATCCTGAATCCCTTTGAATTTTGTCATGCTTTTCAAACTAAATATCAAAGCCCTAACCACATTCCTATCAACACCAATGCATATCCATCTTCATCTTATGTAGATCCATCCACTCTATGCAAACCATCATCTAGCGAAGCCACTTCCAATCTCTATATCAAGTACACCAAACATGGTTCGGGTAAGTACACATTGGAATAATCTTGTTGTGTTAGAACTCTTCCTTTATCTCCCAAATATCATGGCAAACCTTCTACATCTAAAGCATCTTCATCTGCCACCGTCATAAAAGCTCCCCCTATAGTGTTCATTAAAGGTGGATTCCTAGATGATGAAGACATTGATGACATCAACTCTTGGATATTCTATGATGAGAACAACCAAGTCCAACTTGAAGTGGAGAGATATAACAATGGGTTCCACATCATTAAGAATGTGGGCTACAAAGGACATGGAAGATTGGGATCAGAAGAACAAGGACCTATTGAACCCATTGTTGTGTCTAAGAAGTTTAATAAGCAAGGCCTTGGCTATCAGCGAGAGGTACCGCTATCCAAGGACATTAAGTGTATTTTTGATATGGAAGCTGGACCTTCTTTGGTAGGAGAGACATCTAATATGGATACCATCGATGACTCTTTCCTTCATATTACCGACCTTTTTCAAGATAACTCCATCTTCATGATTACCACAACTTCCTCTAGCTAAAACCCTTTGTTACCCTTTCACTTGTATATCCTGACCTTGTCGATTGGAACCAATAGGGGGCACCAATATTGGATATATTTGAAAATGATGAAGCCATTGCTGAATTCATGGGATTATGACAAGGCATTCCATTAGGTGATCATAAAGTAGGTTTCATGATTGATCTCCCTAAACTAGTATATTTTAGTAGAAGTATCAAATCCTTTAGTCACAAAAGTGAAATAAATAAAATCAAAAAAGATAGGTCACTAGGTGAAAACTAAAAGGTGCCTCTTGACCATAAAAAAGAAAAAATAAAGGATGTATCTAAGGGTGAAAACCTCCTTGAGGTGCCTGAGGATGGGGGATTTGATCTTCATGTCACCTCTGACTATCATGAGAAGTCAACAGTGCTAGTTGAAAAATTACAAGACATGAACCTGGGCACAGAACAAAATCCAAAGATCACATATTTAGCAGCATCACTATCAGAGTAGAAAAGAAGAGATTTCACAGCATTTTTCATAAAAAGAGCTATCAATTTTGCATGGACTTACGCAGACATGCCAAGTCTAGATCCATCACTTGTGGTACATCATTTAGCAATATCTCCTAATGCAAAACCTGTCAAACAAAAATTGTGCAAAATGCATTCACAAGTAGCTCAATTGGTTAAGGTAGAAATTTAGAAGTTATTAGAAGAAAAGTTCATAAAGCCTATCGATTATCCAGAATGGGTTTCAAACTTGGTACTTGTAGCAAAACCTGATGGATGATTTCGATGTTGCACATATTTTAGAGATCTTAATAAAGCATGCCCTAAAGATGACTTTCCACTACCAAGCATAGATAACATTGTAGATCTCATAGCTAGACATGAAATGCTATATTTGATGGAAAGATTCTTAGTATATAACCAAATCAGAATAACAGAAGAAGATCAAGACAAAACATCATTCATTTGTCCATGGGGTACATACTGCTGGGTTGTAATGCCTTTTGATCTCAAGAATGCAGGAGCTACTTATCAATGAACCATGATAGTTATTTTCCATGACATTTTCACACTCTCATGGAAGACTATGTTGATATTCTAGGAAAATCCAAGACAAGAGAAGGACATCTATAGGTATTAGCACAAATCTTTGATCGACTAGAGAGGTATCAAGTCAGGCTAAATCCAAAAAAATGTGTATTTGGCATAGCATCTGGTAAATTATTGGGATATATTGTGTCTCAACGAGGAATAGAAGTGGACCCTAATAAAGTAAAAGCTATCATGGAAATGCCTCCGCTAGCAAATCTCAAGTAGCTTCTTAATCTACAAGAAAGGTTACAATCCATTCATAGATTTATCTCATAGCTAATAGACAAGTGTCATCCTTTTCAACATCTTCTTTGCAAGGGTGAACCTTTTAAGTGGGATGAAAAATGTCAATAGGCCTTCGAAAAAATAAAAGAATATCTAGAAACACCTCCTATGTTAGTACCTCCTGTACTAGACTGATCATTATTGCTCTACATATCTTCAACAATAGCAGCACTGGGGGCCCTTCTAGCTGAGCATGATGATTCAGGAAAAGAGCAAGCCTTTTACTACATCAGTAGAACTCTTGTGGGATATGAACTCAATTATTCACCTATGGAAAAAGCATGTTTAGCATTGGTGTTTTCTTCCCAAAAGTTGCGACATTATATGTTGAACCAAATAACAAAGCTCATATCTAACGTTGATCCACTAAAATATCTTCTCTCTAAAGCAATCTTGATAGGAAGATTAGCAAAATGGCTTATGATCCTAAGTGAATTTGACATAAAATATGTGGATTGCAAGGCTATAAAAGGACAAGTTATTGCTGATCAGTTAGCTGCAGCACCTATCACAGATATTCATCCAATATGTCTAGAGTTCCCTGATGAAGAATTGTTCAATCTAGCTTCACCAACATTATGGAAGCTATATTTTGATGGATCTTACACACAACATGGATTAGGGTAGGAATATTATTTGTTACCCCTCAAGGAGATTGTATCCCAAAATCATACATAATCACATTTCCATGTACCAACAACATAGTAGAATATGAAGCTTTAATCACAATATTACGCATGGTAGTACAATGGGCTATCAAATAGTTACAGGTCTTTGGTGACTCTCAATTAGTTATTAGATAGGTCTTAGATGAGTATCAAACAAAAGATGAGAAGATTCTTCCATACAAGCTAATGGTTGATGATTTTAAGAAATATTTTGACAATATCACCTTTGAATAGATCCCAAGGATACAAAACAAAGTAGTAGATGCCATGGCTATGATTGGATCTCTTCTAGATATGCCATCCAATATGCATAAGTGTGAGTTTTTGGTTGAACAAATCTTGATCCCAACATTTGAAGTACTGCAGTGTAAGCTTATATGTGGGATTGTTGGTCCCAATTTGCCTTGGTATGAGGACATATACGAGTATCTCCACAATCAAACTTTTCCATTTCAACTATCTTATACTCAACGAAAAACCTTCATCTGTTGAGCCTCTCACTACACTATCTTAGGAGACACCCTATATCGCTAGAGTCTTGATGGTATCCTTCTTAGATATATTGATTTAGAGGAAGCAAAGGTTGCCTTATGTGAAGTACATGAAGGTGTCTGTGGATTGCATTTTGCTAGCCCTGGTCTTGTTACGAAACTTCTACGAGCTGGATGTTATTGGCCAACTATGGAGAAAGATGCACAACAATTTGCAAGGAGATGTCTACAATGTCAGAAACATGGAGATTTAATACATGCACCAACACACAAACTTCAGTCTATTACTACTCCTTGGCCCTTATCATAGTGGGGACTTGACCTCATAGGTAAAATCTATCCAACCTCATCAAATGGTCATAAGTTTATCATAACCACCATTGAATACTTCACAAAGTGGGTGGAAGCAATACCAATGACTTATATTAGTGGCAAGCAAATATCCAAGTTTATCTTGGACTATATCATTTGTCGATATGGAGTTCCTCAAGCCATTGTCACTGATAATGGTTGTCCTTTCAAGAACCAAGAGGTTAGAGATCTTTGCAACAAGTTCCATATCCAACATAGATTCTCTACACCTTACTATCCTTAAAGTAATGGCCAAGCTGAGGCTTCTAACAAAACTATTATCAAGGTCCTCAAAAAGATAGTCAATGAAGTTGGTCGTGATTGGCACCTACAACTTAATCCTGCATTATGGGCTTATAGAACAAGTATCATAACTCCCACTGGAGCTACACCCTACACTCTTGTGTATGGCACTGAAGCTATCCTACCTATTGAGGTTGAGATCCCCTCACTGCGAGTATCTCTATAGAATACCACCTCAGATGAAGAATATCGAGTATCCAAACTCCATAATCTTGAGCTACTAGATGAACGACATCTTACTGCACTCAACCATCTCCAAGTCTATCAAAACCATTTATGCCGCAGCTACAACAAGAAAATTAGAGAATGCAGATTTCAAGTTGGAGACCTTGTCCTTAAAGAAAATCAAAGAAATCAATAGCATCGAGAGAAATAGGGCAAGTTTGAACCTAATTAGCTTGGTCCCTTTGTCATCATAGTAGTTTATGGATTAGGTGCATACACTCTCTCAAGACTTGAAGGCATTCCCTTGGATGAACCAGTCAACAACATTCATCTCAAGAAGTTCTATCCATAAATCTCAGCTATAAAAAAAAAATCATTCAATAGTGAAAACCACTTTGTGGCACTTTGGATAACAAAACAAAATAGTACAAGATAAATAATTCATCCTCTAGTGAAAACCTGGTAAATAGGCACCTTGGATAAGTATCATAGTGAAAACCTAGCAAACAGGCACTATGTGTAGCAACCAGCTCCCATCATCTGCTTAGTGTGTTTTGATCACAACATTTCATAACATATTCTACCATTTTATCCTACATAATCCATATCATAATCCACATTTTTTCTTGTACAAACATCGTTGTCCATTTATCCATAATAAAAGCCTTTTCTGCCTTTACCTTTGCCCTACTAGCTTTCATAGTTTGGATTTTGTTGGGGTAATTATATCATTTGGTACCTTAGCATCTTGTCTGCATGAATGCATCCCTCGTAGCTTCTCCATAATAAATCTCATCCCACACTGGGGGCACTTGTTAAGCCTTATTTGGAAGTGGATACTTACAGCTCTAGCTCATAACACAACAAACACCCAAGCTCATAACACAACAAACATTTAACCTCAAACACAACACACATCCAACTTCAAACATGGTAAACATTTTGAACTAGGACCAACATCTTTGCAACCAATCCAAGCTCAAACATCACCAAAAAAATCAAATATCCATAAAAAAATCCAAGTAATAAAGTTGATCCTTTGACATCAACCATCAACACAATACACAAGAACTACATCACCATCTCTATCGTTAAGCCTTGATCCTGTGGATACAGGGTATGTAGGCAATTTGAGATGCAAAGGAAGCACTATGATTCAAGCAAAGATGATAGCCCTTCTCTCATCATTCATCTTTCATCTTTCTTTTAATCATCCTTTAATCTTTCATCTCACTTTCTTCTATCCTTCATCACTTACATCATCAACAAACCTGGAACTACATATTCATCATGTCTCATCACCATCGTAATGTGCTTTGATCTTGTGGACACAAGGTATGTAGGTAGTCTAGAATATGAAGGATGTATCCAGTATGCAAGCACAGATGATCACCCCATCCTCTTCTTCATCTTCTTTCATTTTCCATCTTCTTCTCTTTGACCAGCTCAAGTATGAAGTAGACTATGTGTATCAATGAAAGCTCAAGCACTTTAACCAATCAAGAATAAGCCAGAAGCTATTTGTCTGCATGCCTTAAGCCAAAATTTTCTATAGCATTTTATCAACATCTTTAGCCTTCAACAAGACGCAACTTTCTTCTCAACAAGGCACCAACTTAATCCATCTAAAAGCACTTCAACTTGGCAAGAGAACATGATGATAGTATCTTTTGATTTATCTTTTGTCCCTTTCCTAGGCCCAATCAAGACTGCCTCAATCTATCATATCTTGGTACATTGTGATGAAGTACGGAATGGGGTAAGGTCATATTGCTTTCATATGATGTGTCTGCGGGATGATTTTATTCTCTTCCTATGCATATTGGTATCTTGTACATGTTGGGATTAACATCTTACATATCAATATCTCTAGCCTCTGAGAAGCTAAACAATCTCTTATGCATTTGAGACTATTCTATATTAAGACTAGCTCCATACATATAACCAACAAGGTGTCACTATGTGTAGTGGAGATAAGCTCAAACCATTGCTTGTAGTGTCAAAGTTCATCTCAGAACACTAGTTACTATTCATATCTTGTGTATGTTGGCTCAAGATCTTGACCTCATACATTCAGACAAGATTGTAGTAAGTTGGTTTTGTATTGGATATCTTGACACCTTAGTCTTCTATACCCTAGTGCATAACATCCATATGCTATATCAAACATAAGGATTGCATTTCTTTTACTTCTCGAGCAATTACTATTAAAAGCTGCCATTCCATCTATCTATTCCATTATACGCCTATATAGTCCTCAACCAAGAACAATCTTTCCTCTATCATCCTTTTATATCTTGCAAAACAAGTGTGTTAGACATATCATATCCTTACCATCTATATATATATATATATATATATATTTATATATATATGGATAAGTCCATATAATGTCATTACCATCTACATATCTTTGCATTGTCATTAGCATAAGACATTTCCATCATTTTAATTTGCATATTCATATCATTCGCATAAACATCCTTATAATCCATAAAAATACAAAAATGCATAACCATGATAACACCATACGTGCATCCATAATCACATAGAACCAAAAGCCATCATATATATCACATATGTCAATATAGAAGTGTCTACAAATACAACATGGGCTATCCATGAGCCATCAAAGAATATATGTACAATCAGCCCATAGGCCTCATCATGGTATAATAATATACAAAAAAAACAAGGTAGCCCTACTGACTTCTGGCAGTCCCCTCTCCCTGTCCACCACTGGGTCCTGCACCTGGCCGGCCATCTCTAAGAGGTCCCATAACTGAAGCCACATATCATGATCCACCTATCCTCTAAGAAACTGAAGCCCCTGACCTGCTCCTATAACTTGGTTGTCTCTGCTCTGTAGGTATTGTTGCATGGTACAAATCCCTGTAGTACTTAGTCTCACTCTGTGCCTGAGTCAACTATGTAGCAAAGTACATCATGGTCTCATCTATCCCCAATGTAGCAACTTCTCTATCTTGCTCTACTGTCATCGCCTATAACTACTGCAGAGTTGTATCTCTCAACCCTCACCAACTGCACCTATTGTTCTGCCACATCCTACTCAGCTCTAATAGCTTTTATCTACTGTAAAGCTACATCCCTCTCAATAGTAACTAGTTGCACTTGTTACACAGCTGCATCCCTCTCTCGTATCACCCTAGCAAGGCTACCATCATCCTATCCATCACCTCCCTATACTCTCACCTACAGCTATGCCTAGTATGTCTGACCCTATGCTCTCGCATGCCACAAGCCTATCACCACCTGATGGCGATCTATCTCCACTCTCCTTAGCCTCATTTGAGCATGTTGCCTCCATCTCCTCTCCTCCCTAATCCTCTACCTCAGCTGTTGTATACCCACATCATCATCTCCTATCATCTGTGCTACTAGCTGTGCTAATACCTATGGCTGCGCATGACCCTGTCCCTGCACCTATATCCTTGGAGCCGCTGGCACAACTACCTATGCTGGTGGAGCTTGTCGCCACCTCCTCTTCACCAACCTCTCCATACCAATCTATCCTATCTCTCCCACCCTTATCAACTGAGTTGGTCTAGTTGTCACCCGATGTGCATCATAATCTGGCAAAATCCCAGGATCTGCAGGACATTGTCTCCATGGCTACATAACTAGCTGTAGCCCATCCCTCTCTGCCAAAGTTATGTCCACCACAATCTCTGGCCCCCAATCAAACACCTCCTACCATTTCCTCCCAAAAATAGTATCTCCCACTAGTGCTCCCTATGGTAACCCAAACTTCCTCAATACATGTGTCTGCCTATTCCTTAAAAGTGAGCTATATCTATACATGCATTTTATTTTCATCCATGAGTGACCTATTCTAGCTATATATGCATTTCATTTATCTATTTCATATAGCCGACCATAAGAGACTCAATTTTTCTATAAGTGACTAAGCCATGCCCATATGCAACCTAAATTACCCTAAGCGACCGCTTTTAGCCTGTAAGCGACCTGAACTGCCTAGCCTCTAACCTAGTCGCTTTTGGTGATGTGTGTGCATTTATGACGCTTCTAGCCTACAAAAATCATGCTTTTAGAAAAAGTTTTCATACATACTAGTACACCTTCTCCCTCTAGTAGCCCATGTGTCATCACTCACTCGACACGATGATCTCTGCGTGGAATCACCATCATGATAGCTCTTCAACTCTCATCACACTACACCTCTAAGGAGCTCTAGATCTCTATAGATTTCTAAACACAAATGAGCACAAGTGAGCCTATTTTCCCTTGAGGGACCTTCTTATAGCCCCTATCCAAACCCTAATTCTTCTATACCATCCCCATTTATCCCATGCAATCCCTGTTTTCTTTGTGTCAACCTTTGTTTTCTAGCCTTTCATCTTATCGCAAGCCAACCTAGCCCTTCCTAGTCATCTTGGCTTACCTCTCGAGGGGACATCACCTACCAATTACACTAGGGCATAACCTTGTTTATCAAGTGATTATCATATCTTCTTTGACACAACGCTCTAATGCACATTGTATCAAAGAGGGGCAAAATATAGACACCCAAAATTGACCTAATTATCATTAGCATTCAAATATTGCATTATCCATCATCTACATTTGTCTAACACACTTGAGCAATGTCCCTAGCACTTATTTCTTCTATTAATTAAATAAATTTATATTTAATTAATTAATTCATTAGCTATTTCCTCTAATCGATAATTAAACAATCTTTAATTATTTATTATCTTATCTCTATCTATTTTCATTAAATAAATTTTATTTATTTAATTAATTTCTTCTTATCATTTATCTTTATGAGTTGACATGTGTGCCTCTTTCATTTAGAAAAGATAAGTGATACTACATCTTTTATTTAATATCTTTCACATGTAGTACTTTTTACGTACACGGTCACACATAAGTCTTATCTTTCACCCCACTTGTCATTTACACATTCACCTAGAATCATTCTTTAATTTTAGTCATTCACATAGCCACCAAATCTCTACCGTTGATTGATTTTGGTTGAGTTTTATATAAACACCCTCTAATTCCATACTACATATATCCAGCATTCATATAGCATCTACATTATCATCTTGAGCATATTGAGCATTTTAGCATCCATCTAGCATATTATCATTATCATCCATCCATCATGGCAGCTTTTATCTTCATAATTGTTCATTGTTGAGGAAGCAATCCACATCATAAACAAGGAATCATACAATCTAGGTGATATTGTTCTTGAATTGCATGCTTTTGATTTCATTTGGATTAGATTCTTTGATGATGGTAGAGTTAGGTTTTCATGGCTATGCTTGATCTTATCAACCTAATTTTTACCTATCACACTGATTTTACATTGAAAACAATGCAATGGCACCTTCATGTCAATTTTCTATGGTATCTCTGCATGCATTTCTCAAAGATCTTGATTTTGACAAATTCCTAATCCTCATGATTGAACATCCTTTGATTTTAGAAGATTTAACCAAATTCATCTATAGGAACACTTATGAGAAAGATGAGAGTGAAAAACGTTTTTCTGCCATAGAGTATGATGATGATGATGATGATGATGATGATGTACCTTCTTCTCATCCTATTGCTCTCCCTGGCCAAGATGTAGCATTAGTGGATGAGAAAAGGTCTCTCACATTAAATAATTTAGGGATGGATGTTGGGTGCAATCAAGAGGGAAATAGTGTTAATTTGATACTTATTAATAGACTTGGTAGCACTATTCCTAAGATGGTTGTCTAGGGGGCACCTAATGCACCTTCTTGCTTAAAGCCAGTGATTATGGTTCAAGGTGTTCAAAATGTGTTACAACAACCACACCACAATGTGATTGCTCACACACACAACACCCATAATAACAAGAAAAATAAGAAAGCACTTCATGTGCTTGTCTCTCTTCCATGTTCTCAACCTATGCTCCCTCCACCACCTCGTCTTACTCATAAAAGTGGTCAAGAGTATGATCTTGTCAAACAACTTCGTGCAACTCCAGCTAAGAGCTCTCTTTGGGATTTAATACAAACATCACCTACATACCATGGAATGCTCAAATAATCTTTACAAAATGTGATTTTACCACCTATCTCTAAGCCTAATGATGTAGTAGCCATATTGGATAGTATGCATGCAACAAAAATGGATATTCTCTTTCAACCACAGGAATTACCATCAATTGAAGTTCAAAACCAATATGATCCTCTTATAATCTTTGTCACAATAAATAAAACATTGGTAAAATGAGTTATGATTGACAACGGATCATCTCTTAATGTTTGTAGCATTGACCTACTACACAAAATCAAGGTTGACACATCAAAAATCACACCAAATGGCATTAGCATTTCTGGCTTTGATAATATTGGATGACAATTCGTGGGAACTATAACTCTACCTATACAAGTAGGATTTGTACTTGTGCCTACCCCAATTCATGTCATGCCTTGTTCTTTACCTTACAACATGATTTTCGGTAGACCTTGGATTCATGCATTGGGAGCAGTCCCTTCCACTCTACATCATTCAATCAAATTTATATTCAAAGGTAAACTTCATACTATTCATGCTGGTCCTAAACTAGATAGTTGTTTACACATTGAAATGCAAAAACTAGTTTACAATCATATGAACTTAAACAATTTGTGAGGTGATCAATCAATACCTCTAGCCATGAATGATGTTGTGAAAGAATCTAAACCATCAAATGCACTTTCTGGTGATGATTGGGGTTCATTAAATTTTAATCCTTATGATGTAGGGGAATATAAACTTAATAACCTCGACACATCAAAAGTTGCATCAATCTCATCTCAACAATCTTTTGAAACACCTGAGAAAAATAAAGTCTCCTTGGTTGAAAATGAAGACAATACTCTCACCTATACTAAAAATCATTATACCTACAAGGCTTCACCTTCTTCTAAAGAAATGGACTCTCTATATGGTCATGCATTTCAAATCTTGTACAAAAATAATGACTATGTATGCAATGGTTGCAGTGTAAATCAACAATGAATTAGAGCACCTTTACAAGTTGCCAGAATTAACTACACGGCCAGTATAGGATACCACTCTTTCAAACCCATCAAAGCCTCTTGTCATCCTATACTTAATGTTAATACAATATCAAAACAACATGAGAGATATCCTAGATATGTATTGTTGTGATGCTCACAACACACCCCATTTTACTCCTTAGCAAAATGAGGACCCCTACTGTGGCTGGCTACTTTGCTTGTTTGTGTGGGTCTGCTTAGTGGTAAAAGGGAAAAGGAACTAAAAGTACAAGCCTTGTTGAAAATAAAGGAAAAATAACATTAAGTACTAGGGCAGAGTATGGGTGAAATCCTTGTCAAAAATGAATAAGGGTTGCTTTTTGAACCGTTTTAGAATTTACAGTATTTTTCAAGTTATAAGGGTTTTTGGTAAATGTACAATCAGAGGGTTTGTAAGTTGCATATACAAAGCTATTTGTATATACAAAGTTGTCATATGCAAGGTCGTTGGTATGTCATGTCTTTGTGTTGGTCGCAAAAAAGAAGTCGTCGGGTTTATGTAAGTTGTTATACTTGTATACATTTCACTAATGCATTATCTGTAATGAAACAACTTGCACAATATCTGAATATAATAGTAAATATACTAAAAATACTTGATAATAATATGCCACTTTGAGGGGGCAACCTCCTAATCCACTTCGAGGGGGATACCTCCAACAGTCTTCAATGAGAACACAATACTGAATATGGTATGAAAAGAGACTCACTACCCCTATATATACCTATTTATGCCTAGGATATCACCTAGGCCGACTTAGATAGACCTATAGAAGCCTTAGGCTGACCTAAACAACTAAATAACAATATAATAATGATAATATGACTTAATTAGGAGTTAAGATAGCCACAAGATGACTATTCATAACCCTATGTACACCAATATTAAGGGCGTAGCATGCCCCCCCTCTTCAAAGAAGCATTGTCCTCAATGCTAACCAAGTCAGATATTGTGCAAGTTGTTTCATTACATTATCTTCATATACAAGCCGGAGCCAACGAGTTTAAAGTTGAAATGAATGAGTTAAGACAAGTGGATGCATCTTATGTTTGTATGTTTAAACATGCAAAGTGAATATACAAAGTTATATGCATGCGACGGAACTGAAGGATTATCAAATGTGGTGAAGTTGTGGTATGTTTCGCGTCTTGTATGTTTTGGGTTATACAAGGCTAATATACATACTGTGGAACCAAAAAGATATGAAATAAGATATAATGGTTGTATATTTTGCACATTGTATGTAGGTCGGGAGACATACATTGTGATATATACAACGCAGAATTGAAAGAAAATTAAAATACGATATAAATGATGCATCGGGACTTAAAGTATATCTAAGGATGTAGTACAATTTATATACATCGCAGAGCCGAAATGATCATAAAATATGGTTGAGTCGTTATGTGCTTTATGATTTGTATGTATCTTACATACAAAGCCAGTATGCATTACACATATACAAGTACCAGAACCGAAAGGTTTATTCATGTTGGAAAAATCCATGTATGTTTCAGGCTTGTATACCAAGGTGAGATACATCAATTTATACAAGTGGCAGAACCAAAAGGCTATCAAATGGGATATAATGTTTGTATGTATTCCTACTTGTAGGTAAAGTTAGATACAAATAGTATATGCATCGGTGATACAAAATGAAAAGAGGTAAGGTGGACCCCAATGTTTGTACATTTTTGCTTGTATAATGACAATGTATATTTTGTGATATACAAGCGGATGTACATTTAAAGGATGCAAAGAAAGGATACAAGACAGATGTCAAAGAAATTAAAAAATAGAGAAGTCTTTGTATGTTTGGATGTTTGTATGTTTATGATATACAATGCCGATATACAAAAAAATAAAGGCACTGCGGAAAATAAAAGGAGAGAGAAAGTTTGTATGGAGTTGTTGTATATGCGATTATACAAAGGAATATACAAACGTGATATACAAGCATCGAGATACAAGGAAGTACAAAAAAAGCAAAAAAAGAAAAGAATGCTAGTTTGATTGTTTGCATAAAGTGATTGTATGTTTAAAGATACAATGAGGATATGCAAAAGAAAAAATACAAGGGAGAATATAAAGAAAGGTAATGTATGCAGAAATGAGCTAATGGTAAGAAAGTTTAAAAAATGCAAACACTGTAATAAAGAGCTAAAGTTGTAGTGCATTAATTATTGTAATTAATGAAAGTCTAACACTCAAGAAAAGTAAAACTTAACGAGGGTTAGGGTAAAATTAAGGTTATTTTGCTTTCAGATATACTGTTAAGAGTAAAATTTGCAGAAAGGAGCACTGCTATAGTAAAATTGAGCAGAACTTGTTGAGGTGACATAGTTACAATAGCTGGACGAAAGCAAAAAGGTAAAAGTAAGTCAACACCAATGGTTAAATGGTCACAAAAAATAGGTATTTATCCCGAAACGCTGTTTCTTTTCAAATGGTAAAATGCGATGTTGATTTCAGTAATTTCAGTTTAAAATGCATGCATTTGACAAAATTATTGTTTTAACTGTTAATTAGCTAAGTAGAGTTAAAAAAATTTTAAAGGTAAAAGATAGAAAGGACAAATGAGTTAGGGTAAAGTGGTAAAAGTAGATATTCATAGTATAAACCCTAGGCATTAGGTAAAACAAAAGATAAAAGATGCATGTTTCCACATGATGGCCCCAAAATAGAAGAAAGATACAGGGGATGAGCTGAAGAAAGAAATGAAGCCACGAAAAGAGATAGAGAAAGAAGAATTGCCTTTGCATAGAGGTTGTCCGTCCCTGATCAGTACAAGTGGAGTAGGCATAGATACAAACATGGGAAATTATGATGTAGAGGATGTGTTGAAGAAAATTACTGCTGTCGATGCTTCACCGGATATAAAATGTATTTGGGAGAGTGGACTATACAGAGCTGCAGGTTTCCCACTAGAAATGGAGGCTAGGGGTTTGTGTTTGGATTGTGTGACTTTATATGATCCAGCCAACTAGAAGATTATGATGTATGACAGACTAATTGTTGATTTAACTACAAAGGGGATTGCCAAAATGTTTGGATTGGAAATTAATGAAAAAATGAGGGATATTGATATTGATCAATATAATGAAGATTTTCACACAAATAAAGGGGAATGTAAAGGTAAAATATTCCGCAGCTGGTATAATCCAGAGAGTAAATCCAAGGCTATAGCTAGGGTACATAAGAATTTGATGAGGGTATAATTGAAAGAAGAAATTCATTTGATGATCACTATGTTGAGTAGGTTAGTTGGATTGAGAGATGGTACCAAATGTGAACCATGGATGTTCACTGTCATTGAGTTCATAAGATCAGGAGAAAAGGAGCAAGGGAAAATCCACTGGGCCAAGGCAATAAGCACAACTATTTGGAAGTAGGCCATGCTAAGAAAATAGAAAATGTTGCCTTTTTATTTGTCTTCTTATGTGTTATATTCATGTGCTATAGAAATTAGACCATACATACATGGAATAGAAAGGGTTGGTACTCTAGGGAATGGTCATGATAAAAAAATAGTGTATGAACACTATCCTGACCTGCAAGAAGAAAATGCATTGAGGAAGTTTTCTCTAGTTAATGATGTCTTTTATACTTACATGGTAAGAGTTTTGAGAGAGGAACCTGACAAAAGATTATCTAAATGTGAAGAAGATGCAATTAGATGGCATAGTTCCTGGTTCATTCAGTTTGAACATTTTACTTACATAAGGATTGAGGGATTTGAAGGAAAACCATTTATACTACCAAGATATCCTCCTGATAAAATGATTGTGTTAGAATTTTCAAGACAGAACTTGAATGTATTTAAGATGTATAAAAGGAAGTTTAGTAGACAGAATTTGAAGTTGCCTTGGGCTATTGGCACATAATCCTACTATAGTGAGGAGGTTGCAAGCTATTGAGAACAAGAACTGAGATATTATGGCTTTCATGAGTTTGATTTAGACAAGAGATTTGATCCTTTCCATAGGATCTAGAACTTTGTGGATAAAAAGTATAAACATCAAATACATATTGAGGATTTTTGGGCTGATTGCAAGAACAACAGGGAAGTAAGGAAACGAGCTCATAAAAGATTAATGGATCCATATGCACTAGGGATAATAGTGGCAGTGGCATCAGAAACATTTGTGGATACAAAGTCAATAAGTCATGAAATAAGTGCAGAAGAAGCACAAACTGCCATGGAGATAGCAGGACAACAAATTAGAAGGGCAATCCCAATAAGTTTGTCAAAAGGTGAGACTTCTAAACCAGGTGGTATAATTAGAGCACATGAAGTAGATGAAAAGATGAGCAATATATCTAGTGCCTCCACATCATCATAGCCAAGACAAACATATATTAAAGTAAAAATAGAGTTGGCTGAAGAAATGCAACAGGAGTTAGAAATTCACAAAGCTAAACAAAATATGGAGACTGTGCATATTGAGAGTAGTGATAGTGAGGAAAGAGCAATGTATAGAGGAAAAGAGATTGAAATAGAAGAAGATTCTAGTGATTTCTTAAGTGAAGAGGAGGAGCCAAGACTTCAAGCTGAAATGGAAATTGAGCACATCATAGAACATGAAGAAGAAAAGGTACAGGAAGAAATAGGATTAGTAGATACATTTGGTACCTTAGTTTCTCCTAAAATCATTAAAGATGTGCAAGAAGAGGCACATAAAATTGAAGAAACTAAAAGAGAAGTTGCATCTAAAGAGATAATCATAGAAATGGATGCTTCAGTAGAAGAAGAAATAAAAGATGACACCTCAGGTGTGGATGCCTTACATATGCTGAACATGTATAATGAGCAAAGTGAGGAAGAAAAGAATACAGAAGATGTGCAAGATCAAGGAAAGGAACTAAAAGAAGATAACACAAAAGAAAATTCCCCTGTACATATAGATCAAGTACAAACAAAAGGTACAGATAAAATAGAAGATGAAACCAAGGGGCTTGAAGGTACAGAGGCAACAGAAAAGATGGATGAAAATAAAGCTGATGAACAAACAGAAGATGTTAACATGCTAGATGTGCGACAAATACATGCAGAAGATGATCAAGAAAAAGAACCATCAAAAGAAGAAGCTCTTGAAGAAGAGGCAAAAGATGGAGGAGATACTGAAATAGAAGAGGAAGAAAATGAGGTTGAATCAAAAGAACAAGAACAATATCCGATGGAACAAGAGAAAATTCCACAACAGCAGCAAATTCCATAATAAGAAGAGCAACAACAAGAACAACAACAATAGTAGGAACAACAGCAACAAGAAGAAGTGGAAATAGAGAGACCTCATGAAGAGGTAATTGATGAAGTTAAGGCTATAGAAGGTACAAAAGAAATTCCTACATGGTTAGGAGGAGAAATAAGAAAGGAGAAAAAAGAGGTACAGTTAGTACCAATTGATATTAAAAGTTTGTTAGGTGAGAAGACCACTCCAAGAAAAGAAAAGAGAAAGGCTAAGACAATGTCTACTATACAGAGAGGTCGAGATGGATCTAGAATACTGAACCTAGCCATACCACAAAAGGAAAAGGCAAAAGGTGAAATAGCCTTGGAGGAGTATAAGATATTGAATCTTGACCTTGGGCATTCTACAAGAGAACAACACATTAATTAATGGGAAGATATGAGCCAAGTGACAATAGAAATGCTAAGAAAGGATAATGACAAACAAGAATACTTAAAAGGACACATTGTCCAACGTCAACAATTTATTAAAGGGATATTTGATCCCAGTGCTACAGTCCCAAAATTGCCTAATAACATAGCAGTGGTATCAAAGGAAGAAATAAAGGACATGGAGAATAAAAGGCTCAAAGCTAACATTTTGATGAATGGTTTAGAGATTTTATGCAAGAAGGTCAGCAAATAATAAGGGAAGCTATGGGTAGTTGGAGGGTAGTTACAGAAGAAAAGAACAAGTGTATGATACTTATACATATTTGCCAAGCTAGAAAAGAAGAATGCATGTTTGAACTTGAACAATTGACAGAAGTTAAAGAAAGAGTAGAAGAATTGATCAATGAAGGAGAAATTACTATTGCATTGGCAAATCAAGTGCCACGGACAAGATTAGAGCTTAAATTTGAGGAAGATGACATCAGAAAACGTACAACAATTATACAGGATTTAGAAGAAAAAGCAGAGGAAATGATAAAAATGCATAAGAAGATAATAGAAAGACTCCTGTAGCATGAATGTATGGAAATGCTAGCATATGAATTAGAAAGGGCATTAACAGAGTTTAATGCCATATTTACACCATGCATAGAGAATCCTGATGCAAATATTAGCAAGCAAATGATGGATACATTGATGGAAGAAAGTGCTAAAATGAAGAAGTATAAGAAGAGAAGAGAAGGCTTAGATAACAGAGGAAAGAAGTTGAAGGAGGGAGTTGTGATGCAAGAATACATATTGGCAAAGAGTCCAGGAGGGGACAACACCTTTGTAGAAGGTGTAATCAATAATTTCAGAACATATATGAAAGAATGAGAAGACAAAAGCGAGCAAGGTTTTCGAGAAGAAGTTAGATAAAGAGTATCAACAAAGGAAAGTCAATGAAGAAGGGGGAATCTTATTTTTGAAAGATTCCAAAAGCATCCTTTAAGGGAAACAAAAGATGCCATTTAGATATTTTGGCAAAATGGTTAAAGATGAATGTACACCATAGATTAATAATGGAGGGATCTTAACCATGGATTTATGTTTGTAGTCGTAGCAATGAGAAGTTCAAAATCTATATAAATAACTTTGCTACTTGTATAGTATTTACACAGGGATTTTTAGAAATTAGCTAGCAATTGTAATTTGTTCTGAAACTTTGAGTAGGAGTATTTTAGTTTAGAGGTCTCCTGTGTCTTCACTAAGGAACGCATGGAATGTCTAACTTTCTTATTGTATTTGTAAAGCATTGTAAGTTTTTGTGAATTTGATTAATGAATCTAAGAGTCATGCATACATTGTAAATCATACATGACTATGTGTTTTGAATATAAATGAATCTAGAATTCTGCGCCTATATTCAGAGTGTCTTCTAGCTCTTCTTTGTATTTGAAACAATTTCTCTTAAAGCTCGCAATCTTGGATGCATATTCATGAAAATACTCAGGATATTCGCATTTAATGATTTAGTCTACTGATTTAATTAAATTTTTTGTAATTCTTACCATGTGTACAACAGAGCATTTAGATCCTGTAGCAAGTGATGTTGAATTTGAATTTCTCTAACTTTTCCCAAACTTTGAAATACTTAGAGTAAATGTAGAAATCTAAAGGAGATTGTCTAACATTTGAAGGAGTTGAGAGCAATTGAATTGATATTTGGCAATCTTTATACATATTTGAAAAGGAAAGCATGTTTTAATATAAAATTATACAAAGCTTCAGGATACAGTAACAGATTTATGCAAAGAGATAAATAATTTGTTGATATTTGCAACAGTTTGCATAATTTGAGTCCAGTAAGTCATCAATCACCTTAAATCAAGTAAGGCCCCTTGCATATTATAGCTTCATAGTAACCTACTGAACTGTCCACAAGGTCAAGACGTGACCATACGGAAACTTGGGATTAAGTAATCTTAATTAATTTCATCATATCTTTCAAGATAGTTAGGTTCATTTTATGAATTTTAACTTTTGTTATGAATGTGTAAAAATAATCATCAATAGTTTTTAGTGCTAGAAGGAGGGCTTGATTGGAGTAAAAGTTGAATTCGAGTAAAGATAGCTCATAACAGTAATAGAGTGACTAGGTCTAGATCCGGTTCGAAGACATATTTGTGCAATTACCTGATAGAAGGCAGAGTAAAGGTCCTTTAACTTGGAATCCTAAAATATCAAATATAGGAATTTCATCTGGAACACCTCCTGGATCACCTTTTAACATCCATAATATTGTGAGTCCTGATAGTTCTTCATTCAGATCTTTAAATCTTGGTTTAGGTCCTCCCAAAGGTCCTACTCCTCCCAGAGGTCCTAGTCCTCCTAGAAATCCTAGTCCTCCCAGAAATCCAAGTCCACCTAGAAATCTAGGTATTTCTACAGGTCCAGGTCAAGCACAAGTACCTGTAATAGCTTATTTTAATGTCAATTCACCTATACATTTCACTAATTATCATGAGATGCCAAAGAATCCTGAAAAGACATGTCCTAAATCCTAGTTACATCAAGATCTAGAGGATCATATTAGGATATTTAGGGAGGCATGCTTTAGGGCCAGGTTAGAATACAAAGATGTAGTGTGTAGATTATTTCCTTACACTTTCAATGAGCAAGCTTCTAACTGGTATGTAAATTTGCCTAATGGATACATTTCTTGTAGGACACTTATGGAGGAAACATTTTTGTCTAGATTTAGGGGACCAATAGATCCTTCCATTTTATATCATAAGTTGGCTGCAATCAAGAGAAGTGAGGGAGAATTGATTGACAATTTCAATGATAGGTTTCAAAAGGCCTATTCTAGGTTGGTAGCTCCATACACAGTAAATGCATATACATTGTTAGCCATGTATTATGTTGCCATAGATCCATTAAGTGCCATGTTTGTCAAAAGAAAGCCCAATATAGATACAATATCTAAAGCCTATAAAGAGGCAACCTCTGTAAACCAAGAGATGAGGAAGACAACTTATAACCCATTTGTCAATGGAGGGAATCTTGGGATACAAAATCAAGCACAACCTTGGAATGGAGTTCCTACACATAACACTCCATTGCTAAATCCAGTTCCTACATACACACCTGTGTATAATCTTGCCCCAATCCAAGCCATAGTTCCTTACGCTGGTAACACTGCCAACAATAATTAGAATAATTGCCAATCTTTCTTCCAACCTCCTCAGGATACATTTGTGGCAAAGGCACAAGAGGAAAGGGAAGAAATCAAAGAGATTACTGCACATTTGAGAAGATTGACCACTAAGATGACACAATTGAGAAATGAGAATTTCTATGGTAGAAACAACTAGGGATATAATCAGAGCCAAAACCAAAGCCAAAACTAGAATTACAATCAGAACCACAACCAGAATTATAATTCGATCCAAAACCAAAGCTAGAATTAGAATTCTAACCAGGGTCAAAATCATAGTCAAAATTAGAATCATAATCAAGGACAATAGATGCAAAATAGAGGACCTGTTATAGATAACAAAGGCTGGGGTAACAATAACAGAAATTAGAATCAGCCAAGGCCACCCAAAACATGGAACATAGGGTAATGCCACTCTAGCTTCTCCATTTGAGAATGTAGATAACCAGGACACAAAACAAATAGCTAGGATTCAAATGGCCAATGTAGCATTGAAAAATTGGTGTAGAATTCATAATACTAGTGCCCATGCTGAATTAGATTGTCCTTAGTTTCATCTGGCAGCAAGCATTTTTAATGTAGATGTACAAGCCCCTACTTACGAGTTCTTAATTCCCAAAGGTAATGAAATAGTACCGTTAGGGTATGATACTTATTTAGTCTTAGAAACTTTTACCTTTGCAACCAGAGAAGAAGAAGAGGACCAATTGTTAGAAGATGAGGCCTATTTTTTGTGAAAACCTATATCCTAAAATAGCCTTAGTACTGAATGCATTTTAGTTTCCATTTGAAACTGAAAATGAGGTGTTGTATGAGACAGAGGAGGTACAAGCCTTCCAACAGTTAAATAAAAATCACACCTATAATCTAAGAAATAACACTAGGCCAAGAGGTCCTTTCACCACTTCCACTCCTCCTAACAATTTCAATAACCCCCCAGACTACAATGCTAGCAATAATCCTACTATACTGAAATCTAATCACCATACAAATAATGGAATAGTAAACAAAAGGTTCAAACAAGTAAAATAGAGACAGTAGAAACAATGAGATTGATGAGTTATCTGTCAGAGGAGATAAAGAAAATTAAGGTCAATATACCTTTGTGTGAACTGTTGAAAAGTCCAGGGGTTAGAAATGCTTTCATAAAATCCTTGGATGCATCTATGATAGGTGAGATTTCTGTTGAGGTAAACGTTCCTAGTAAAGAGACACAGCCAAAAGAAAAAAGTAAGAAATCTAAACAACCCTCCAACACCAATGTAGTAATGTATGCAGATAAGAAGGAGGCTCCTCCTTTCTTGTTAACCATTAGAATGTTTGGAAAGAACATATATAATTGTATGGTAGATTCTGGTGCATCAGCTAATGTAATGCCTTTAGGGATATGCAAAACTTTAGGTTTGACCACTACCAAATCTACTAAAGTTGTTACACAGTTAGATAAAACTAAAGTTAATGTGATAGGAGAATTAATGCATATTTAGATGCAGTTAGCTTTAGACCCCAGGGTAAGTCAGTTTATTGACATTCAGGTAGTAGATATACCTATAAATTATGGGATGCTATTGAGTAGAGACTAGTCCAAAACACTAAACAGATATATGGCCACTGACTTTTCACATATGTGGTTACCTTGGAGAGTGTGCCAAATCATATCAGAATAGAAGTTGAACCCAAGATGAAACACATGATCACAAAATATAATAGGACTAATGAAATATTGTATGCTTCTATTGAACCCGCTCTTTATAGGGTCCCTAATGAAGGGGTACAAATTGAAGAAATCTTAATGCTAAATTTTAGAGAAAAACCTGTCAATAAACAGATAGTATTATTCATTGAGTCTGATGGAAATTCCTTTGATGAAGAAAATAATGCAATGAATAATTTTGGACAGATCATCAGACAGGAAATGGAAAAGTGCATGGAACTAAATGTTCTAGTCCAATGCAAGTTATACAAAAATATGTGTAGAGTTCATGATAAGCCACATTCTGAAGAGGAGTGTGGAATGTGTAGGGATGTTATTGAGTATCAGTATATAAAGTGCACAAAGGGGATGAAACTTTGAGAAGGAAAGGTTAATCCCAATCAATCAGAGAGGTACTTTTAGAACACAATAAATGTAGAAACTCCAGATTTAGAAAAAGAGACAAAAGACAGAAGTGTTTGTCACTCTGATTTACACACTGAAAAGATAAATGTACAAGTCAAAATGAATTGCATATGAATAAACAAGATAGCACCTCACATGTGATAGAAAAAGAAAAACATGCCAAAGTAGAGGGTCAAAAGAATAAGGATGGCATGTGGACACTAAAATGTGATGGATCTAAGTCTAAACAAGGTGTGGGTGTAGGTGTAGAGCTTATAGATCCTCATGGTAAATCATATTTAGCAGCATACAGGTTACAATTTGCTTGCACTAACAATGTTGCAGAGTATGAACCTAAAATTTATGGACTGGTCATGGCTATAAAGAAAAAGGTAAAAATGATCAGAGTGTTTTCAGACTCTGAACTAGTAGTCAGATAGGTAAGGAAATTGTATGCTTGTAATTATAAAAAGATGATCTGTTATAGACACAGGGTGTGGGATTTGATAGATTCCTTTGATGCTTTCAACAGAGAGCATATCCCTAGAGAATTGAACCATAGGCTAGATGCACTAGTAGTTGCTGCTAGCACTTTAGAACCTTTAACACTATCAGGGTTAAAAAGATTTGTTGTAAAATTAGTGAATGTGCCTAGTGTACTGGACAATGTAACTCATTTTCAGGTATTTGAAGGGGATCAACAAATTGTATATTTTATAACTTGTAATGAGGTATTTGAGGCTCAAATTATTGATGAACAAGAGAGGCCTGATGTGTCTTGGGATGAAGAAGACATAATCAACATAAAAAGTAATTTCCTACCTAAAGGAGTGATTGAGTTAGAACATATCTTTGATTTTGATGGGGTAGTAAGACATAAAGACTTGCCCAAAATTGAGGGAAGCAAGTGTAATCCATATAACCTTGGAATAGAGCAAAATCCTCATAATGTACAAATTAGAAAAGCTTGCTCTGAGGAGTTGAGAAAAGAAATTATAGATGTTCTGAAAGATTACAAACACGTCATAGCATGAACATATGAATATTTAAAGACATATGATACGTCCATCATAACTCATGTGATACCTTTAAAACCAGATGTCAAACCATATAGGCAAAAGCAAAGCCCTGTGAATGCAATTTTAGAACCTTTGATATTTGAAGAAGTGAAAAAATTGTTGTCTACTAAAATAATTTTCCCGGTCAGACATTCAACCTGGGTAGCTAACTTAGTGCCTGTTAAAAAGAAAAGAAGAGACATCAGGTTATGTGTAGACTTTACGAATTTGAACAAGGCATCTGAAAAAGATAATTATCCTCTGCCTCCCATAGATGCAGTACTGCAAGCAGTGAATGGGGCCAAGATGATGTCTTTTATAGATGGATTTTTGGGATATAACTAGGTCTTAGTTGATAAGAAAACAGGTTGAAAACCACTTTTACTTGTAAATGGGGTAATTATGCATACAGGAGAATACCATTTGGTCTAATCAATGTAGGTGCCACTTTTCAGTGAGCCATGGATATTGCATTCCATGGATTGTCAGGTAAATGCATTGTAATTTATATGGATGATTTAACTGTTTATTCTAAATATGCGTCTACTCATGCTGAGGATTTGAGAAAAGTACTCAAGAGATGTGAAAGGTATGGAATTTCTCTTAACCCTAAGAAATGTTCATTTGGTGTAACTGAAGGAAAATTATTAGGACATGTCATTTCTGAGAATGGTATATCTATTGATCCTGATAGAATAGAAGGAATACAGAAATTGATGGTGTTAGGTTGTCATTGATGTCAAAAAGGTGGCTGGTCTTCATATGACAAGATGTTATACTTCAGGATGTAGTGTCAGTATTGGCTAATCAAGCTTCTTGTCAGTTGATTTGTTATTGCTTCACATGCTTCATTATTTAGGAGATGGTTGATCAGGTATTCATCATGAACTTCATATAGTTGAGGCAAATTCAGATGTGGTATTGGTTTGGTTCTATTATGCCTTGTTTTGAAGGAGCTTAGTTCATTAAGACTTCATCAGGTCTATTGGTATGATGTTGTATTGGTAAAGAATGGTTGGGTCAGGTGACAGAGGTTTTAATGAGGTTTTAATGCAGGTCATTGTTCTTGTTTGGCATATTGGCAAATACAGTGGTTAGCATGATATTGAGGCATTGCTTTATTCACTAATAACTTTATCTTGGATCTAATGTCTTCTGGTTATGACTTATGACATGTGATATCATAGTCTCTTGTAAGCAACATACAGTGATATGGTCTTCATAGTGAAAGCTATGGCATGGTCTTCATTTGATCTCTATTGCTTTCAAGTCATTGTTTATAGTAGCATCTTCTTCATGATATGCAGTGGCAGTGGTTTGGTCATGTGTTCTTAGAGTGGTTTGCAGGTTATAACCTTATGATGTTGCTTTCCCTCATGTTGTGATGATGGTCAGAGAAGACCCTGATGGAAATATGGCATACAATGTCATTAAATTAAAGATTGTGTGATCAAGAAGTGCTTTTGATAAATCACACCTATTAATGTGGTCAAAGGTTTTTGAATAAGGTTTAAAATCATTTATATTCTAACATAACTCTCACTATTGCACTTTTTTTATAAATTAGAGTTGACCTATAGTTGTAGGTCAGTCACTTAGTATTGACTTGGTGGAGGGTTTAAGACCACAAGGCAACCGGCCCGTACCTCCCTGCTAGACCGATGTAATCGGTATTAAATATAATCAATGGTCATTGTTAAAATTTCAAAGGGTATGTTTCGAAGAGGGTATTTGTTTTATGTGGAAAGAATAGTTATCAATTTAGTGAAAGGCATATGGAGCAGCACATTTTGTTTAAATCATCGAATGCTTTAACAAACAAAATATTGAATGGTTGAATACCTTAAGATAGTCATTGTATATTTTGAAGCCCGAATTTTAAGGAAATGATTTATGATTTAAAAAACATTTGTTATTTTTGAAATTTAAAAAAAAAAGCATTAACTATGCTTTATGTAAAATGAAGGGAGCACAAATATACGTGGGCATGAAATTTGTATAAGTTTGGAAAGTTTTTGTGTGGATAAAAGGCTTTATATTTAAAGTTTAGCATTTTTTTAAATTTCTATTTTATTTGCTTTTTAAGAAAAATGCATGAGATCCAATATGGAAAGTATAGGAGTTTTTCAAGGAATTGGTTGATGCTTTTTAAAAGCAATTTTTTGGAAAATCTTTTTTATTTTCTCTCCCATACCATTGAAGAAATTAGTGAAGATTTTTTGAAGATGATTTTTACAATTTGGAGGATTTTTGTTGAATTCACAAATTGAAGATTTTTTAAGAAGATGAAGGTGAATGGATTACAAGATTGATTTATTTTTGAAGATACAGAGAAATGATTGCAGAGCAAGAGGAAGATGAATGGTGTTGTGTTTTCTTATGATCTTATTTTTAAGATAGGTTGTGCAGGGAAGATCAAAAGATTGAAAGAAAATGAACAGATTGAAAGTTTCAAAAATATGAAAGATGTTTGTGTAAAGAAGATATTCTTCTAGAGAGAAGTGAAATTCCAAGAGTCCTATTGTTTATAATTTTATTGTAGATATTGTGTGATCAGATGCAAATAAATATTATTGTTGAAAGAAGATGAAAGGTTTTGAAAAGAGGTTAATGAAAATGTGTCTTGAAGGTGAAAGGACATTTAATTTGTATACAATAATTTTTCAGGTGCATTGATGTAATTTCATATATAGATAGAGATGAAATATATAGAGGGTGTGAGTTTTAGAGGTTGAATATATAGGTGTAATGGATGTGTATCAATATGTAAATTGAATACAACTTATAATACATATTGATTCTTATGAAATTTGAAGACTATATGCAAAGATAAATTGAATCAGGTTCTATTGAAGATGAAATGTAGAGGATGAAATTGAGAATGTATTGTGAATCAGTTAATTTGATTATGCAGAGATCATGAAATTGATAAGCAGATTGGTTTGAGTATGATTGAAAATTTAGAGAAGACATGTTGAATAATGGTGCAAATCAGATTGAGTGGCAATCACTTCTTGCACGCTTTGTAGTTTGTTTTGTATTAAGGGTAGGTGATCCTTGAAGTTGGTGCTTCTAAATGAATTAGGGGTTGGTGCTCCTTGAAGTTGGTGCTTCTAAATATTGTAATCAGTGAGATTTTTCATAAAGCCAGTGAGACAGTTTTGGAGTGGTTTTTCTACCCCTGGAGGGTTTTCCACTTGTGCAAATTTGTATTATGTTGCATATTGTTTTCATCTGTATGTGTGTATGTTAATACTTTGCTCATAACATTTTGTTCTCTTTCTTCATTCTCAGTTATGTACATATGTTTATCAACAATATCTTTCTCCTTGTGTTTTGAAAGTTAAAGTTTGTAAAAAGATTTGAAAATTCACACAACACTGATTCACCCCCCCTCTCAGTGTTGTCCTTGACTCCTACAATTGGTATTAGAGTCATTTTCCCTTTTGCAACTTAATTAGCTTGGGTAGGTCCTATGTGTGGAGTTCAATGGGTAAGTGCAGAAGAAGTAAGAATAGAAATGTCAAGCTTCATTCTAGTCAAGCTTGGGTAGGTCCTATGTGTGGAGTTCAATGGGTAAGTGCAGAAGAAGTAAGAACAGAAATGTCAAGCTTCATTCTAGTCAAAAGACACAAAATCCAGATGTTGATATAAAGTTAGCTGATAAAGATGTTCTCCAAGTTGAATCTGATATTGTATTAGAAGAAAAAGTTTTAGAAGTTCCTCAGTTTGATGGTTCAAATTTTTCAATTTGGTATGTTAGAATGCAAGTGTATTTATCCTCCTTAGGATATGATGTTTTAATGTCAGTTGAGAATGGTAATTCTGAAAATAAGAAAGAGGCTCTTAAATGCAATCATATAGCCAAGAAGGTTATTTTATCTAGTATATCTAATGATATTTCTGATAAGGTTGTGTAGTGTGAAATAGCTCATGATATCTGGAAAGAACTGATAAGAATTTATCAAGGTAATGATAAAGAAGAGGACAATTTGGTGTCTAATGAAAATGACCATGAAAGGAAACTTTCAAATGAAGGAGTTGAAGTTCAAACCCAATCTGATTTAGAAGAAGCTAGCATCACAAGTGATGATGATCAGGGATATGATGAAAATGATTATGAGATTGATATGGAAGGTGAGCTCATTTGTGCTCTTAATGAGATCAAAGAACTTAGAATGGAGAACAAAAGATTAAAGTTGCAACTTCAAGAGGAAAAGGAATCCAAGACAAAAATTCTTTCAAATCTTAAAGATGTAGAAAAATAGATAATAGATTTGAAGGCTCAAATTGCAGAAGTTAAGAAAATAAAAGAAGATGTCAATAATCAACTAAAGGTCAAAGAAATTGATTGTGAAAAGTATGAATCTGAAATAGTCTCTTTAAGAAAGGAGTTAGAAAAGGATTCCTCTAAGTTGCACAATAATCTATTGTTTAAAAAGAATAATGAAGAAGGAGAGTGTTCCAAAATCAGAAATCCTCCTGCTGCTCCTAAGGAAGACAAGAAGATAGCAAAAGATAAAGCTCCTAATGATACAAGAGAAAGAACAAACAAACCTCCACTTGTTAGGCAATACCATTCAATAATGTTTAATTATTCTCAGTTTCATGGATATTGTTATTCTTGTCATATCTATGGTCATAGAGCTAGAGATTGTAAGACTTATCCTAGAAATAATGTTGAATGGCATAAGAACAAAAATCTTTCTACAATGACAAATAAGAGTTCTAATGCAATATGTTACCATTGTAACCAAGTTGGTCACATAGAAAGAGATTGTTGGATGCATGGAAGATATGATTATGGAAGTACTTTTGGCATGTCAAAGAGATATGATTCCTTTACTTCTCTAATTGGTTATAATTTCACATGCTTTAAGTGTCATAATCTTGGGCATAAGGCACAGTTTTGCAGGAATAGATTGAAGACATCTAGAGCAGACACCTTGAATAAAGAAAAGAAAAGGTTTGGAGAAAGAAAGAACCTATAAAAGTGTGGAAGAAAAAATAGAGTCACGAGAAGGCAAATCCTAAACTTGTGCATCCTGCACAAGTTACATCATCAGTTGAATAATAGATAGCATGATGTGAGGGGGATTTGTTCTTGTTCTATCTTTATCCCCAAGAAGTTACAGGAAGTACTTGATGGTGAAATTAGTTCATGTTGATTGCAATATATATTAGAATTGACATTGTTGCAAAGTGTTGTTACAAGAAGAGCTTGATGGTGAAGGTTGTACAATCTTGATAGGCTGATTTGTATAATGGATCTTGGGTATTCTCAAGATGTTCTCTTTAGATGTTAGCATGTGTTGGTTCAAGAAGGTATGTGCAAATTGTGTTATCAGGTATGTGCTTCAAGCTATATCAATCTAGAGTTGCTTATGACAATGATGGTGAGCCTTGTATTTCATCAAATTCTTAAATCAGAGGTAGTTAAAGAAAACTTTTTGGGAAGGTTTTCTCAAAAGTGGTCTTCATATGTTGAGATGTGATTATGAATTCCTTGTATAGAGTTTAAGTTCATCAAAGGAACTAGTATTTGAGTGCAGAGATATGCCAAGTTTTCATCATCATATTTGTATCAAGAAGTGGTATTATGTTGAGGTTCACATACATGTTTCTTTCTAGTAGGATAGTGTTTCTTTGTGTAGATGGTGTAATAGTGATGTTTGTCCTTGTAAACGATTGACAGTGGTATTTATGGGTAGTGATTTGTTTGTGAACTTTAACATAGGGGAAGCAAATAGATTCATTGGAGATTTGTCATGTGAGTAAAAAAGTGTTTTTGATTGAAGAAGATTTTTTTGTTTTGAAAGTTTGTCTTTCAATCACATGTGATGTCATCAAGAGTGTTTCAGTCTCCATATTCATAGTGATATTGTAATAAGAAGTGGTTTTGTGCTTCAGATGTAAGTTTCATGGTATCTTTTTGCTCTCAAGTTTGAAATGTTGATGTTCAGGATAAGTTTAGCAAAATTGTATTCAGTACCTTAAATACTTTGAAAGACAAGTGGTATAAAAAATTTTGGTAAGTGGTTTTAACTTTTTGGTTGAAGATAACAAGATAATAGGAGTTTATGTCTTCAAAGCTCTCATAATGCAATGTGTTTGTAAATGTTATGATCAAGCTTTAACATCTTTCTGTGGAGTTATTTTCTCAGGAGGAGATAATAGTCTTTGTCATCAAATGTCAAAAAGGGGGAGAAAGAAAAATTGCATCAGGTGGTTTTGCCATCATTGACAAAGGGGGAGATTGATGATGTTAGGTTGTCATTGATGGCAAAAAGGTGGTTGGTCTTCATATGACAAGATGTTATACTTCAAGATGTAGTGTCGGTATTGGCTGATCAAGCTTCTTGTCAGTTGATTTTTTATTGCTTCATATGCTTTATTGTTCAGGAGATGGTTGATTAGGTATTCATCATGAACTTCATATAGTTGAGGTAAATTTAGATGTGGTGTTGTTTTGGTTCTATTATGCCTTGTTTTGAAGGAGCTCAGTTGATTAAGACTTCATCAGGTCTATTGTTATGATGTTGTATTGGTAAAGAATGGTTGGGTTAGGTGACAGACGTTTTAATGAGGTTTTAATGCAGGTCATTGTTCTTGTTTGGCATATTGGCAAATATAGTGGTTAGCATGATATTGAGGCATTACTTTATTCACTAATAACTTTATCTTGGATCTGATGTCTTCTGGTTACAACTTATGACATGTGATATCATAGTCTCTTGTAAGCAACATACAGTGATATGGTCTTCATAGTGAAAGTTGTGGCATGGTCTTCATTTGATCTCTGTTGCTTTCAACCCATTGTCTATAGTAGCATGTTCTTCATGATATGCAGTGGCAGTGGTTTGGTCATGTGTTCTCAGAGTGGTTTGCAGGTTATAACCTTATGATGTTGCTTTCCCTCATGTTGTGATGATGGTCAGAGAAGACCCTGATGGAAATATAGCATATAATGTCATTAAATTAAAGATTGTGTGATCAAGAAGTGCTTTTGATAAATCACACATATTAATGTGGTCAATGGTTTTTGAATAAGGTTTAAAATCATTTATATTCTAACATAACTCCCACTATTGCACTTTTGTTATAAATTAGAGTTGACCTATAGTTGCAGGTCAGTCACTTAGTATTGACCTAGTGGAGGGTTTAAGACCACGGGGCAACCGGCCCCTACCTCCCTACTAGACCGATGCAATCGGTATTAAATATAATCAATGGTCATTGTTAAAATTTTAAAGGGCATGTTTTGAAGAGGATATTTGTTTTATGTGGAAAGAATAGTTATCAATTTAGTGAAAGGCACATGGAGGAGCACGTTTGGTTTAAAGCATCGAATGCTTTAACAAACAAAATATTGAATGGTCGAATACCTTAAGATAGTCATTGTATATTTTGAAGCCCAAATTTTAAGGAAATGATTTATGATTTAAAAAACATTTGTTATTTTTGAAATTTAAAAAAAAGTATTAACTATGCTTTATGTAAAATGAAGGGAGCACAAATATACGTGGGCATGAAATTTGTATAAGTTTGGAAAGTTTTGGTGTGGATAAAAGGCTTTATATTTAAAGTTTAGAATTTTTTTAAATTTCTATTTTATTTGCTTTTTTAAAAAAAGGCATGAGATCCAATATGGAAAGTATAGGAGTTTTTCAAGGAATTGGTTGATGCTTTTTAAAAACAATTTTTTGGAAAATCTTTTTTATTTTTTCTCCCATACCATTGAAGAAATTAGTGAAGATTTTTTGAAGATGATTTTTGCAATTTGGAGGATTTTTATTGAATTCATAAATTGAAGATTTTTGAAGAAGATGAACGTTAATGGATTACAAGATAGATTTATTTTTGAAGATACAGAGAAATGATTGCAGAGCAAGAGGAAGATGAATGGTGTTGTGTTTTCTTATGATCTTATTTTTAAGATAGGTTATGCAGGGAAGATCAAAAGATTGAAAGAAAATGAATAGATTGAAGGTTTCAAAAATATGAAAGATGTTTGTGTAAAGAACATATTCTTGTAGAGAGAAGTGAAATTCCAAGAGTCCTATTGTTTATAATTTTATTGCAGATATTGTGTGATCAGATGCAAACAGATATTATTTTTGAAAGAAGATGAAAGGTTTTGAAAAGAGGTTAATGAAAATGTGTCTTGAAGGTGAAAGGACATTCAATTTGTATACAATAATTTTTCAGGTGCATTGATGTAATTTCATATATAGACAGAGATGAAATATACAGAGGGTGTGAGTTTTAGAGGTTGAATATACAGGTGTAATGGATGTGTATCAATATGTAAATTGACTACAACTTATAATATAGATTGATTCTTATGAAATTTGAAGACTATATGCAAAGATAAATTGAATCAGGTTCTATTGAAAAATGAAATGCAGAGGAAGACATTGAGAATGTACTGTGAATTAGTTAATTTGATTATGCAGAGATCATGAAATTGATAAATAGATTGGTTTGAGTATGATTGAAAATTCAGAGAAGACATGTTGAATAATGGTGCAAATCAGATTGAGTGGCAATCACTTCTTACACGCTTTGTAGTTTGTTTTGTATTAGGGGTAGGTGCTCCTTGAAGTTGGTGCTTCTAAATGAATTAGGGGTTGGTACTCCTTGAAGTTGGTGCTTCTAAATATTGTAATTAGTGAGATTTTTCATAAAGCCAGTGAGGTAGTTTTGGAGTGGTTTTTCTACCCTTGGAGGGTTTTCCACTCATGCAAATTTGTGTTATGTTGCATATTGTTTTCATCCGTATGTGTGTATGTTAATACTTTGCTCATAAGGTTTTGTTCTCTTTCTTCATTCTCAGTTATGTGCATATGTTTATCAATGATATTTTTCTCCTTGTGTTTTGAAAGTTAAAGTTTGTAAAAAGATTTGAAAATTCACACAACATTGATTAACCCCCCCTCTCAGTGTTGTCCTTGACTCCTATAGAAATTACAATTACCAAACACTAAGAAGGAATTAAAATCATTTTTTGGTAAAATTAACTTTGTCAGGAAGTTTATTATAGGGTTTGCAGAGATTGTACAAGCACTAAATGCCATGTTGAAGAAGGATGCAGTGATAGAATGGACACCAGTAGCGAAAGCTACATTTGAAGATATCAAGGAAGCTATTTCTGATGCTCCTATGTTGACAAGTCCAGATTATACAAAACCATTTTACATTTATTCTTTCGCATCTTCACATTCAGTTACAGTTGCTTTGACACAAAAAGGAAAAGATAATGAAGAAAAGCCCATAGCTCTTATGAGTGCACCTCTGAAGGATGCATAGCTGAAATATCTTGATATAGAAAGAGAGGCATTTGCACTGGTAAGAGCAGTAAAAAAATTCAGACATTATATCTTACGCAGTCAAGTTAAAGCCATAGTACTTGATGCAGCAGTGAAGATGTTGCTGATGCAGAATGAGCCTGGAGAGAAAAGAGCTAAATGGATCACAACTTTGTAAGAGTTTGATATGGAAATTATCCCAATGAAGTTGGTCAGAGGACAAGCTTTAGTGCAAACCATAGCCAATATAGACCCAAATTTAGTGAAGTAGCAATATGTGTTGAATACTAGTGATGCATTAGGGTGGTATGATGATTTGAATACTTTTCTGATATCGGGGAAATATCCAAGCAAGGTGAAAGCCTCACAAAGGAGAGATTTAAAGATCAAATCACAGAAATACATGGTACAAGGAGGTCTTCTATTCAGGAAGAACCATGAAGGAATATATTTAAGATATCTAAACAAAGTGGAAGCAGATAAGGTGTTATTAGAACTACATGATAAATATGGAACTACTCATGGTTCCCATTTAGCCACAACACATAAGATATTGAGAGCAAGTTACTATTGGCCTACTATGTTTAAAGATACAGAGAGTCACATTTGTCAAACTACAATAGATAAAGGAAGAAATCAGGCTAATCCATTATAGCCAGTTATTGAGTCTAGGCCATTTGCACAGTGGGGCTTAGATTTCATTGGAGTCATAAATCCTCCATCATCTACAAGACACAAATTTATACTGACAGTGACTGATTACTGTACAAGGTGGATTGAAGCCACATGTTGCAAGTTCTCTACTACTGAGGTAGTTATCAAGTTCCTTGAAGAAAACATCATAACAAGGTTTGGAGCTCCATACTCGCTGGTATGTGATAATGGCCCTGGCTTTTCTTCTTTGAAATTTTCTAAATAGGCATTTGAACATGTAATAGTTTTAAAGTTTTCTTCAAACTATTATCCTCAAGGGAATAGGTTAGTTGAGTCTACAAACAAAATTTTATTAGATATAATCAAGAAGCTAATTGAAAAGAATCCAAGAGAATGGAACACATTGCTAAAGTATGTGCTATGGGTAGATAGGACTAAGGTTAAGTTAGCCTTAGGCAATGCACCTTATCACCTAGTTTATGGGACTGATCCCATACTTCCAGTAAATCTAAGAATACCAGTCTAGAAGTTTTCTAGTGAATATTTAGGCTTTAATGATCACAGGGAAGCCAGAATTGTTCAAATGCTACAATTAGATGAGAAAAGAGATCAAGCCATTGAGAAGTTTCCTAAACATCAAACAATGGTTAAAAGATGGTTTGATAAAAGAGCAAGAGTCAAAACCTTTAGAATTTTAGACTTAGTGCTGTGCTAGGATAAAGCACATGAAAAGAAAGGGAATTATGAAAAAATTTGACAAGTTATGGTTAGGTCCATTATAGGGCTCAGAAATAATAGGAGACAACATTTTCAGGCCAAGACCTTGACTGGAGAAGATGTGCCATTACTAGTTAATGGCCAGCACTTGAAACATTACTTTCAGGCTTGAGGTGAGGGTTGTTGGTCTGTTCTGTATCATACTATGAATAATGTATAGTTTTGTTTGTTTTTTTTGTTTTGTTTTGTTTTTGTTTTTGTTTTGGTTTTATGTTTGTTTGTGTGTTGTGTTGCTTAAGCAGGGATGTTTGTTTTATTTTGAAGTAGATAGGAGTAGACTAACAACCACTGAAAACAATAGAAAATTTAGAATATTTAGGTTAATTATTTGAAATTTATGCATAACTTGTTGTGACTGTCATGAATGTAGAAAGTTAGTTGACTTGTGAAATTTTGTATTCAATAACTGTGGGTTGAGTATTGAAGGGAAGTTTCTCACAATGACATAGCTAAAATCCTTGGGTTTGTTGAACTTACCAGTGTAGATATTAGGTGAAAAATCAGAGGTCACCCTTGCTACCATTACAATTCTCAGCTTAATTTTAACAAGGGATCATTCCTTGCATCATGAAGTTAGAATGGTAATATCTTATGAAATCTTTATCAAAATACAAAAATATAAAACAAATAAATAAATAAATGGATTTTACTAAAATCCAGGTTAAGTCATCTAAGTAACTCTATTGGGGCTCTACTTAGGAGAATTGTAACGATAACCTTGTCGGGGCTATGAACTCCTACTGGTAGAAAGGCTCTATCCAGTTAGCTATGAGGGAATGACATCAACTAGGTAGTCTAATAGTAGTCACTGGTTTGTTCAACTAATTTTCAAGATGAGGATTATTAATCACATGCACCCACTTAAACTGAAAAGGAAAATTCATGCACCTTATTGAATACATCAGGTCTCAAGTTAAATAATGATTTACAAAAAAGATAGCTAGAAATTATGAATTTATTTCATTTAGTTTTCTTAAATGGTTTTTTAATTTAATTGTTTTATTTGGTTGCTAGTTGTTGTGATGCTCACAACACGCCCCATTTTACTCCTTAGCAAAATGAGGACCCCTGTTGTGGCTAGCTACTTTGGTTGTTTGTGTGGGTCTGCTTGGTGGTAAAAGGGAAAAGGAACTAAAAGTACAAGCCTTGTTGAAAATAAAAGAAAAATAACATTAAGTACCAGGGCAGAGTATGGGTGAATTCCTTGTGAAAAATGAGTAAGGGTTGCTTTTTGAACCATTTTAGAATTCACAGTATTTTGTAAGTTATAAGGGTTTTTGGTAAATATACAATCAGAGGGTTTGTAAATTGCATATACAAAGCTGTTTGTATATACAAAGTCATCATATGCAAGGTCATTGGTATGTCATGTCTTTGTGTTGGTCACAAAAATGATGTCGTCAGGTTTATGTAAGTTGTTATACTTGTATACATTTCACTAATGCTTTATCTTCATATACAAGCCAGACCCGACATGAGTTTAAAGTTGAAATGAATAATGAGTTAAGAATGGTGGATGCATCTTATGTTTGTATGTTTAAACATGCAAAGTGAATATACAAAGTTATATGCATGTGGCGGAACCGAAGGATTATCAAATGTGGTGAAGTTGTGGTATGTTTCGCGTCTTATATGTTTCAGATTATACAAGGCTAATATACATACTGTGGAACTGAAAAGATATGAAATAAGATATAATGGTTGTATATTTTGTGAATTGTATGTAGGTTGGGAGACATGCATTGCGATATATACAATGCGGAATCGAAAGAAAATTAAAATATGATATAAATGATGCATTGGGACTTAAAGTATATCTAAAGATGCATTACAGTTTATAGACATCATGGAGCTGAAATGATCATAAAATATGGTTAAGTCGTTATGTGCTTTATGATTTGTATGTATCTTACATACAAAGCCGATATGCATTACACATATACAAGTGCCGAAACTGAAAGGTTTATTCATGTTGGAAAAATCCATGTATGTTGCAGGCTTGTATACCAAGGTGAGATACATTGATTTATACAAGTGGCAGAATCGAAAGGCTATGAAATGGGATATAATGTTTGTATGTATTCCTACCTGTAGGTAAAGTTAGATACAAACACTATATGCATCAGTGATACAAAAGGAAAAGAGGTAAGGTGGACCCCAATGTTTGCATATTTTTTCTTGTATAATGACAATGTATATTTTGTGATACACAAGCGGATGTATATTTAAAAGATGCAAAGAAAGGATACAAGCCGGATGTCAAAGAAATTAAAAAACAAAGAAGTCTTTGTATATTTGGATGTTTGTATGTTTATGATATACAATGCTAATATACAAAGAAATAAAGGCACCGCATAAAATAAAAGGAGAGAGAAAGTTTGTATAGACTTGTTGTATATGTGATTATACAAAGGAATATACAAACGCGATATACAAGCATCAAGATACAAGGAAGTACGGAAAAAGCAAAAAAGGAAAAGAATGCTAGTTCGATTTTTTGCATAAAGTGATTATATGTTTAAAGATACAATGAGGATATACAAAAGAAAACATACAAGGGAGAATATAAAGAAAGGTAATGTATGTAGAAATGAGCTAACAGTAAGAAAGTTTAAAAAATGCAAACACTGTAATAAAGAGTCGAAGTTGTAGCACATTAATTGTTGTAATTAATGTAAGTCAAACACTCAAGAAAAGTAAAACTTAATGAGGGTTAAGGTAAAATTAAGGTTATTTCACTTTTAGATATACTGTTAAGAGTAAAATTTGTAGAAAGGAGCACTGTTATAGTAAAATTGAGCAGAACTTGTTCAGGTGACAGAGTTACAGTAGCTAGGCGAAAGCAAAAAGGTAAAAGTAAGTCAACACCAATGGTTAAGCAGTCACGAAAAACAAGTATTTATCCCAAAACACCATTTCTTTTCAAATGGTAAAATGCGATGTTGATTTCAATAATTTCAGTTTAATACGCATGCATTTATCAAAATTACTATTTTAACTATTAATTAGCTAAGTAGAGTTTAACGAATTTAAAAGGTAAAAGACAGAAAGGACAAACGAGTTAGGGTAAAATGGTAAAAGTAGATATTCACAGTAAAAACCCTAGGCATGAAGTAAAACTAAAGTTAAAATATGCATGTTTCCACAAGATGGCCCCAAAACCGAAGAAAGATACAGGGGGCAAGGTGAAGAAAGAAAGGAAGCCATGAAAAGAGATAGAGAAAGAAGAATTTCCCTTGCACAGAGGTTGTCCATCCCTGATCAGTACGAGTGGAGTAGGCACAGATACAAACATAAAAAATTATGATGCAGAGGATGTGTTGAAGAAAATTACTGTTGTAGATGCTTCACCAGATATGAAATGTATCTGGGAGAGTGGACTATACAGAGCTACAGGTTTCCCACTAGCAATGGATGCTAGGGATTTGTGTTTGGACTATGTAACTTTATATGAACCAGCCACCTAGAAGACTATGATGTATGACAAACTAATTGCTGATTTAACTATAGAGGGGATTGCCAAAGCATTTAGATTATAAATTAATGAAAAAATGAGGGATATTGATATTGATCAATATAATGAAGATTTTCACACAAATCAAGGGGACTGTAAAGGTAAAATATTCCATAGCTGGTATAACCTAGAGAGAAAACCCAAGCTTGTAGCCAGGGTACATAAGAATTTTATGAGGATATACTTCAAAGAAGAAATTCATTTGATAATCACTCTGCTGAGTAGGTTAGTTGGATTGAGAGATGGCACCAAATGTGAACCATGGATGTTCACTGTCATTGAATTCATAAGAGCAAGAGAAAAGGAGCAAGGGCAAATCCACTGGGCCAAGGCAATAAGCACAGCTATTTGGAAGTAGGCCATGCTGAGAAAACATTAAATGTTGCCTTTTTATTTGTCTTCTTATGTGTTATATTCATGTGTTGCAGAAATTAGACCATACATACATGGAATAGAAAGGGTTGGTACTCTAGGGAATGGTCATGATCAGAAATTAGTGTATGAACACTATCCTGACCTGTAAGAAGAAAATGCATTGAGGAAGTTTTCTCTGGTTAATGATGTCTTTTATACTTACATGGTAAGAGTTTTGAGAGAGGAACCTGACAAAAGATTATCTAAAAGTGTAAAAGATGCAATTGGATGGCATAGTTCTTGGTTCATCCAGTTTGAACATTTTACTTACATAAGGACTGAGGGATTTGAAGGAAACTATTTATGCTACCAAGATATCCTCCTGATAAAATGATTGTGTTAGAATTTTCAAGACAGAACTTGAATGTATTTAAGATGTATAAAAGGAAGTTTAGTAGAGGGAATTTGAAGTTGCCTTGGTCTATTGGCAGATACTCCTGCTACAGTGAGGAGGTTATAGGCTATTCAGAATAAGAACTGAGATATTATGGATTTCAGGAGTTTGATTTAGCCAGGAGATTTGATCCTTTCCATAGGATCTAGAACTTTTTGGATAAAAAGTATAAACATCAAATACATATTGAGGAGTTTTGGGTTAATTGTAAGAATGACAGGGAAGTAAGGAAAAGAGCTCATAAAAGATTAACCATTGAGAAAATGAAGTCTATAGGAGACATTTATGTTCCTTTAGAGGTTTAGGATGATGATAAACTATTACATCATAGTTATGCAGAAGCAAGTTTGGATCCTATTACAGAGTTTGATTGGTCAAAACCTTGGAATACATCTCTGGATGTATTGTCTGATCCAGTGATATTATTTTCAAAGAAATGGATAAAAGACAAAATTCAGGAACTTAAGGCTGAAGGAAAAGAAATCACATATCTAAAGAAAGGAAGAAAAAGAAAAGCAGAGCCTAGTGAAGATCTACAATGTTTTTATGAGAAGAAAAGGAAGATTGTAGAGGCCAAAATTGTTGAAAAAGATAAAAATGCTACTTTAATGGATCCATATGCATTAGGGATAACAGTGGTAGTGGCATTAGAAACTTTTGTGGATGCAAGGTCAATAAGTCATGAAATAAGTGCAAAAGAAGCACAAACTGTCAAGGAGATAGCAGGACAACAAATTAGAAGGGCAATCCCAATAAGTTTGTCAAAAGGTGAGACTTCTAAACCAGGTGGTATAATTGGAGCACAAGAAGTAAGTGAAAATATGGGCAATATATCTAGCGCCTACACATCATCAAAACCAAGACAAACATATATTAAAGTAAAAATAGAGTTGGCTAAAGAAACACAATAGGAGTCAGAAATTCACAAAGCCAAACAAACTATGGAGAGTGCATATTGAGAGTAGTGACAGTGAGGAAAGAGCAATGTATAAAGGAAAAGAGATTGAAATAGAAGAAGATTCTAGTGATTTGTTGAGTGAAGATGAGGAGCAAAGCCTTCAAGCTAAAATGGAAATTGAGCACAATATAGAACATGAAGAAGAAAAGGTACAGGAAGAAACAGGATCAATAGATCCACTTGGTACTGTAGTTCCTCCTGAAATCATTAAAGATGTGCAAGAAGAGACACATAAAATTAAATAAACTGAAAGAGAAGTTGCATCTAAAGAGATAATCATAGAAAGGTATGCTTCAGCAGAAGAAGAAAAAAAAGATGACACCTCAGGTGTGGATGCCTTAAATATGCTGAACATGTATAATGAACAAAGTGAGGAAGAAAAGAAGACAGAAGATGTGTAGGAGCAAGGAAAGGAAGTAAAAAATGATAGCACAAAAGAAAATTCCCCTGTACATACAGAGCAAGTGCAAATAGAAGGTACAGACAAAATAGAAGATGAAACCAAGGGGCCTGAAGGTATAGAGTCAATAGAAAAGATGGATGAAAATAAAGTTGATGAACAAACAAAAGATGTTAACATGCCAGATGTTGGACAAATACATGCAGAAGATGATCAGGAAAAAGAACCATTAGAAGAAGAAGCTCCTGAAGAAGAGGCTGAAGATGGAGAAGATACTGAAATAGAAGAGGAAGAAAATGAGGTTGAATCAAAAGAACAAGAAAAAATCCCATGGAACAAGAGAATATTCCACAATAGCAGCAAATTCCAGAACAAGAAGAACAATAACAAGAACAACAACAACAACAGGAATAGTAGTAATAAGACGAAGTGGAAACATAGAGACCTCATGAAGAGGTAATTGATGAAGTTAAGGCTACAGAAGGTACAAAAGAAATTCCTGCATGGTTAGGAGGAGAAATAAGAAAGGAGAAAAAAGAGGTACAGTTAGTACCAATTGATATTAAAAGTTTGTTAGGGTGAGAAGACCACTCCAAGAAAATAAAAGAGAAAGGCTAGGACAATGTCTTCTATATAGAGAGGTGTAGATGGATCTAGAATGTTGAACCTAGCCATACCACAAAAGGAAAAGGCAAAAGGTGAAATAGCCCTGGTGGAGTATAAGATATTGAATCTTGACCTTGGGCATTCTACAAGAGAACAACACATTAATGAATGGGAAGATATGCACCAAGTGATAGAAAAAATGATAAGAAAGGATAAAGACAAACAAGAATACTTAAAAGGACACATTGTCCAACTTTAAAATTTTATTAAAGGGATATTTGATCCCAGTGCCACAGTCCCAGAATTGCTTAATAACATAGCAGTGGTATCAAAGGAAGAAATAAAGGACATGGAGAATAAAAGGCTCAAAGATAACATTTTTTATGAATGGTTTAGAGATTTTATGCAAGAAGGTGAGCAAATAATAAGGCAAGCTGTGGGAAGTTGGAGGGTAGTTACAGAAGAAAAGAACAAGTGTACGATACTTATACATAATTGCCAAGACAGAAAAGAAGAATGCATGTTTGAACTTGAACAATTAACAGAAGTTGAAGAAAGAGTAGAAGAATTGATCAATGAAGGAGCAATTACTATTGCATTGGCAAATCAAGTGCCACGGACAAGATTAGAGCTTAAATTTGAGGAAGATAAGCTCAGAAAATGTACAATAATTAAACAGGATTTAGAAGAAAAAGCAGAGGAAATGATAAAAATGCATAAGAAGATAATAGAAAGACTCCTACAGCATGAATGTATGGAAATGCCAACATATGAATTAGAAAGGGCATTAACAGAGTTTAATTCTATATTTACACCATGCATAGAGAATCCTAATGCAAATCTTAGCAAGCAAATGATGGATACATTGATGGAAGAAAGTGCTAAAATGAAGAAGTATAAGAAGAGAAGAGAAGGCTCAAAGAAAAGAGAAAAGAAGTTGAAGGAGGGAGTTGTGATGCAAGAATACATATTGGAAAAGAGTCCAGGAGGGGATTGCACCTTTGTAGAAGGTGTAATTAGTAATTTCAAAACATATTTGAAAGAATGAGAAGACAAAAGCGAGAAAGGGTTTTGAGAAGAAGTCAGATAAAGAGTATCAACAAAGGAAAGTCAATGAAGAAGGGGGAATCTTATTTTTGAAAGATTCTAAAAGCATCCTTTGAGGGAAAGAAAAGATACGATTTAGATATTTTGGCAAAACAGTTAAAGATGAATGTACACCGTGGATTAATAATGGAGGGATCTTAACCATGGATTTATGTTTGTAGCCGTAGCAATGGGAAGTTCAAAATCTATATAAAGAACTTTGCTACCTGTACATTATTTACACAGGGATTTTTAGAAATTAGCTAGCAATTGTAATTTGTTCTAAAACTTTGAGTAGAAGGAGTATTTTAGTTTAGAGGAGGTCACCTGTGTTTGAACTAAGGAATGCATGGAATGTCCAACTTTCATATTGTATTTGTAAAGCATTGTAAGTTTTTGTGAATTTTATTAATGAAGCTAAGAGTCATCCATACATTGTAAATCATACATAACTGTGTGTTTTGAATATAAATGAATCTAGAATTCTGCATCTATATTCATAGTGTCTTCTGGTTCTTCTTTGTATTTGAAACAATTTCTCTTAAAGCTCGCAATCTTGGATGTATATTCGTGAAAATATTTAGGATATTCACATTTAATGATTTAGTCTGCTGATTTAATTAAATTTACTGTAATTCTTACCATGTGCACAACAGAGCATTTAGATCATGTAGCAAGTGATGTTGAATTTGAATTTCTCTAACTTTTCAAAAATTTGAAATACTTAGCTTAAACGCAGAAATCTAAAGGAGATTGTTTAACATTTGAAGGAGTTGAGAGCAATTGAGTTGATATTTGGCAATCATTATAAATATTTGAAAAGGAAAGCATGTTTTAATATAAAATCATAATACAAAGCTTCAGGATACAGTAATAGATTTATGCAAAGAGATAAATAATTTGGTAATATTTGCAACAGTTTGCATAATTTGAGTCCAGTAAGTCATCAATCACCTTAAATCAAGTAAGGCCCCTTACATATTACAGCTTCATAGTAACCTACTGAATTATCCACAAGGTCAAGACCTAACCATATGGAAACATGGGATTAAGTAATCTTAATTGATTTCTTCATATCTTTCAAGATAGTTAGGTTCATTTTATGAATTTTAACTTTTGTTATGAATGTGTAAAAACAATCATCAACATGTATATTCTTAACAATGGTGCTACCAGGTAAGTATTTCTAACCCTTTATCTCTTTCATGGTGTGCTTCTCCCATGATGTGTTATGTGTTGTTTAGGCCTCTTGGGATGACCCCTGATTCTCTTGTAAGGTCTGAGATACTAGGATACTGCCTCTATTGTGAGCTTCTATTTGTATCATCATTCTTCTATATTGCCTCTATTTGATTTCATCATTGTGCATTGTGTCTTATGGACATAGCATTGCGGTTGGTGACTTGGGGGTACCCTCCTACGTGACTATCCCTAAGACACTTGTTTCTCCTCTCTTATTTATTGTTTCCCTTCCTCTAGTGTTACTATCTAGCAGACGGATGATGAGAAACATTTATACTGATAGTGTCCCTTTTGAGAGTAATAAAAAATTGGACTTCGTTCCTAATATGACAATGGGGTTGTCTATCTTATCTTATGATTGACTAGTGGAAGCACTCATGCTTTCCACGTAGTGAATTTGATGATGTTTTTATCTCATTTACAAACCTTAACAATATTGCTACTCTGTGCACCTTTGTTTGCCTCTGAATCTAGCCTTGGTGGTACTCGATTCAGAGAGATTCGTGATATAGCCCCATGCTTATCCTTAAAATTTGAATTCATTGTATAACCTTGTCTCTTTGTGTGTTTAATTATATCCATGTTATTTATCATGATTTTGTAGACACTAACATGTTTCTTAAAGGGATGTGTTTGTGAGAACATTTGGCGATCGCGAAGTACATGTCACCTCCAATGGGCATGGGCTTTGTGAAAGTCTGTGTTCCCTTGTGTGTTTTATTCCTACCTGAATGTGCTTGATATTGATGCATGATATCAACCACCTTAATGTGGGGGCATATATAAGGTAAGCTATATATTCTAGATTCTAGTAAAGTGTGTTTGAAACAATCTTGACATCCTAAAATATGTTTCGTATACCTCCTTTTCACCATAAGGTGTCTCCGTGATGTGGGTGGGGTTGTATACTTTTAAGGTCATACCTCGTTTTCACCATAAGGTGTCTCTGTGATGTGGGTGGGGTTGTATGCCATGCTTCCTTTTCTCTATAAGGCATCTTCGTGATGCAGGTAGGGATGCATTTTCAAAAAGTCCTTTGTGGAGGTGGGGAACGGTTCTGTGACTAACCCAACCCTTAAGCATGTCTTTGGTGATTGTTGTGGTGAAGCCCAATCATCGGTATGTGCCTATAATGTGCCTGAGATGGTGCTGACCCTAGAAATAGGAACACTCCATCACTTGTCTGTTGTGTTTTCTCCATGTCTTCAAAATGTGTGTGTTTGGCATGCTTACTTTGTTTGGAGTGTCTATTGCCCCATATGCAGTCTGCATTTTGGGAGGTTTTGCTTATCTTGCATGTGTGTTGCCCCTTATATATAGTTTAAAGACCTATGCAATGAGTGCATCCTGTATTATGGGAGGTTTGTTTACTTTCCAGTACTTGCATCTATATTTCATATATATGAGAAAAATAAAAGAAAAGAAATCATGTTTGTCTTCTATGCATTAATGTGTCTTCTATGCATTTACTATCTTCTCCATGATCTATGTGACTGTAACTGTCTTCTCTATGTTTTGCATGCCTGTTACTATCTTTTATGTGATTAGCACATCTTCTTTGTGCTTGGCAAGTTTGTTGTGTTTGCGACCATACTTTAATGCATTTATTGGTCTCATGTTTATACATACATTAAAGTGGGGGCTAAATGTAACATAAAAAAATGTCCCCTTGGGAGCTTTTCCCTCATAAGGTTTAGCTCCTAGGTCTTTTGTGTGCATTTTGGACATCGTGCATCATAATTTGGCATCCCGATGGAATGAACTCTAGGTATCATGACAAATGGGGCCTAGGGGGACCTCTTGATCTTAACGCTGCCCAAAATAGGGGGGAGGACATGGGTGCCATACCCTAGTCCTGCCCTATTTTGGGTCAAGCCCAAATTTTAAGTGTCAGTTTATGACCGTTATTTGGTCCCTAGGCTGACACGGTAAGTTTGAATTTATGAAATCTTGGAGGGAGTGTTTGTAGTTGCATATAAAAGCATGTTTAGGCATTTATTTAGAAACTAGATGGTGATTGTGATGTTCATGCATTCTCAAGGTGATTCAAGGCTTTTATTGTGTTGCAAGAGTATATTTGTGTTGTCTATGTGTTTGTGTTTGTGTTTGTAGATTTGAGCATCCATTTCCTCATGGAATGAAGAGATTCTTCTTCCCATGAGATCTTCACTACAAGGTGACATTTATTGTGTTTGTAATCATTATTCATTTGGTTTTTGCCTCTGCCACCCTAGGCATGCACTCTCTATCTAACAAAGGAGTTTGAAAGACTTAAGTGTCCTTCCAATGCTTGACTGAGGCAAGCTCCTAAACACCACCACCCCCTCCCAAAGTTTTATGATTGTAGGTCACAAGTTGATGATGCAAACAAAGTGAAGTTGTAGGAGGGTATGTTAGAGTGTCAAAATTGCAGAATAGCAGGAAAAAGAGTACTCTAGAGTTGGGTACCCACTCATTAGTCCTCAAAGTTTTGTGATGGAAAAACCTTTAGTGCAGCAGGAACAGGTTACAGATCTTGTCTGCAGATCCTGACAAAAAGTAGGGCACTGGACTTAGGTGCCTTCTCTTTTGTCCCTGACTTTTCTACCTTAGAACCTCAAAAATAGGTGCACAGTTATTTGTAATTTTAAAACTCTCTACAGAGGCATTTTCCATTATTCATCTATTTATTGTTGTATTTTCATATTTAGGGTTTTGATGGATAATTGAGCATAAGAGAAGGAAAGTTGATAATCAAATACCCTAATCCAAGTTTCCCTACATTTTTAAGTGACCAAGGACCTAATAGTGCTCTGCCACTAGATCCTAAGGTCCTTGAATGTAAAGGGTGAAAGGAAGATTTGAACACTACACTAACCAATCCAAATTTCACCTCAACAAGTTCAAACCCTAACAATATATTAAAAACGATGAGCTGGTATAATTTCAACAGTAGTTGCAAGTACAAATAAGTCTATTCTCAAAAAACACCTAGAAGTAGATAAATCCTAATTATTATGTATTGTGCTACAAAATTTTCTCCAAGATCCTTATCAATAGGTCCTGAGTTCCCTTTTATAGAAACAAGGGAGCAAACAAGCTTTAGACCTAAAGATAGATGTCATATTTTCATTTGACAAAATTCATCAATTAGAAATAAAGAGAACTGATCATGGATCAGCTATTTTCATAGGAGCATAAGTTGTTACACGTGAGGCCACAAAACAAGTCACCTTGGAAAATGTGCATTAAGAAATGTGATAACGAACTCTATTGGCCTATCTCCACTCTCTTCATTCTAACCCCTTCCTATAATATCTGATGCTTTGCAAGAGGACAAAAAAGGAAAACACTAGGAGACAAATATGCTCACCTTTCTATAAATAAGAATGTCTTTATGCTAATTCTAAACAAGAAAAGATTCATCGAAGCACACTCTTAACTTGAAAAAGGAATAAGTAACAGTATTCAACTATGAAACTCCACAATACTCAAAACCTCACCAATCAAGCAAGTCATGGTATTTCTCATCCCATGCCTTGTATTTCTCCTCTGTTGGCCACTAAAATGTGATGTGATCATTCACACAAGACACATATTTATTCTTTTTTTAGCTAAGTTTAATTCAGCTTCCCTAGTGAAATCTTCTGCAGTTGACAAGAATCCTATAATTTACTGATACTTCTTCTAAATAGGGGAATATCAATCTTATCATATAAATAGATGAAGAAAGAAATGGTTGGGATGATATCTCATTTAATTAAAGGATCCAATACTAGCAAGGCTTGATATCACCATTATTCATATTAAGTGTTGGGATCACTCCAATCTCATCATTGTCAAAATTCTAAATCAATTTCAATGCTTTCTCTTTATGGTGATTGATAAATTCATGTGACCCCCCAGCTTCTTTTACTGCCATGTAGATTTGTTTCATTTCTTTAGGAGCACTAGGTTCATGACATGATACCTTATAAATACCTAGTAAAGGAGAAATCCTAAGGATCCATTTACCAAACAAAGGCATTGTTTGTTCTATGTCCTCAGCGATTTTCTTAATGCCTTGAGACATGTCAGAAGAATAATTGTGAATATTAACTACTTTATTTGAAATCTTGTCCATCAGTAATCCAAAAATATTTGAAACAATAAACTAATTATCCACTTGTTGAAAGTTCATAGAACTTACAAAAGTTTCCTCGAAATCCTTGATCCGTTGTCTCAATTCTTCATTACGTAGTATGGATGCAACATGTCACTATTCCTCCCCTCTACTAATGTTTGGTGGGACCCTTCGGTGAAGTTCTATGGAACGAAAAAAATAACAGGAGATCATCATGTGTCTATCAGTGGCCCATAGTAATGATATATCGATGAATAGAACCCACCAGGTGGCAGCTTTCCACCATTTTGTTGGTGTTATTTTTTCCATTATTTATTCTCTGTGGAATGGTAGAAACCAGTCAAAATGTGCTACCCATCCTCAAAAGAAAATGGGGCCCGATCCTTGGCATGATCATTTAAAAACAACCTTAGTTTTCTAGGAGAAAGGGTCACGAGGGTTGTTAAAGCAGTTACCTACTTAAACCTTAGGGATAACAATAAAACTTTGGATATGGTCTGGAGGCAGTAAATTGTATGCAAGGAGCTAGTAAACAATGTGTCTCAAGACATAACACAACAACTTAAAGAACCTAGAAACAAGCGACAAGTGGTCAATGATAAATTATAACAAAAGCACATCCCTTTCTTATACTCAAACAACACTAGGTTTTAGTGCTTTAAAGTTAATCTTCAAAATGTTTTCAACAAGTAAAAACTCTAGGCAAAAAAACTTTTAGCATGATAGTGCTAGACAAAGCAAGAATTGCAAGAACCTGGAAAATTTTACGTGGTTCCACCATATGGATCTTAAACTATAGTTTCTAGTTTTGGAGGATTTATTTGAAGAGTACTTAGCATGGTTATCTCCTTACGTATATATTTTGATTTATGAGAAGTTTTGGAGATGTTATTGGGCTGAATTCCTATTAATGGAATGAAGTTTTTTAGTTTGATCTTCATGGTTAGAGAAGCTTACATCCATTTTTGGTTCTTTGATATATATATGTTTTGTTTGATCTTTTGAGATTGAACATTTGGGTGTTGGTAAGGAATTTCATTTGGGTTCTTTTGAAGGAGATCTTACTTGGCACAACTTAGCACTTGGTGGTTTTGGCAGAAGGACATGACGTGGTTTGTAGTTTCTCTTTATGGTCTCATGTTTCTTCCTAGAGGTTATTATTCATCTAGTATGAACACTAGGTTTGCGGTCATCTATTGTTGTTGTACTTTATTATTTTTAGCAATAGTATGTGTGCTTTTAATGTATATCATTTGGGACATGGAGGACTTGGGAGAAGTGGAGGAGATAAAAGGTGAGAGAGTGAGAAGAAAATTGTTTGTGGAAGTATGCGCTATTTTGCAACAACTTGGTTGTAGTTTGCAAATGATTATGATTATTTTTTGTATTACATGATTTGATTATTAGCCACACCTTCTATATAAGTGTTGGTTGATAGATTTTGAGTTTCTTTGGTTGACATTGCTCATGTAGTATGATTCATAGGATTCATGTGTGTCTTTAGTAGATTGTTTTCATTGGATTGCAGTATCAAGGGTCTTCATATTGTTTACACATCAATGCCTTTGGTGTGTTTTCTATCATGGGAGATGACAACTTTTAGCAGGACAATGGATTATACAGAGATTAGAGATCTAATATGGGCTAGATGAGTCATGTGCAAAAGGTCTATCAATGGTGGGTTTATTAGCTGGATGTAAACAACTAGATGTGGTTGTTGTTCTAACTATTCTAGAGCATTCATACTCAATCTTGTTTTGGAGGTGTTTGGACTTTAGATTTATGTTTTGATAACATGTTTAAAGTTGGATACATTGGTGTGTCTATGTGTAATTTAGTGTTTCATCATGTTTTTGGAATGCTAATCTTTTGTCATGTTGGTGATCACTTGGAAGATGTTGTAGGTGCTTTTGTAAGGCTCATGAGTCAAGTAGAGTTTAGTTGGGATAGTATGGTAACTTTGGTGGCTCACAGATTGGCTGTGTTTCTCTTTTTCTCTTGCAAGGTGTTCAACAAGTGAGAGAGTGTTGGTAATTAAGGTGTCTCAACCTTTGCAAGTTTCTAAATTTATTATTAATCATTTTCTTGTAATTATTTGGAAATTGTTATAATGTATTTTATTTAATAATTATGCTCCACCAAAATGGGGTATGCGATTTCCAAGGTGGTAGTTTTTCCATGTGAAGCATCTTGTGGTGAGTTGTAAGGTGTCATCAAAAGGTTTATTTATAGTAGATTCTTATTAAAGAGAACTTGTGTCTCAAATTACTGCTTGAACCTCTTCGTTGAACCTTTCTGGAGTTCATTAGGTTCAATGGTTCAAGGGTTCATTGAACCATTCATCGGTGTTTAATCGTTGTTCTTTGTTGAACCTTTTCTGAAGTTCACTTGGTAGGTTCAATGACATTAGTTCAACGGTTCCTTGGTTCACTGGTTCAAGGACATGCGAAGTTGGCATCGCTGTGACGAAGTGATATCGGCAGGACCTTGATGAAGACCACCGTTGACTTATTACGTAGTGACCATCGGTGAGACGAAGACCATCGGTGAAGCTTTATATCTTTGGGCCAATGGACAATAGTCACTCTGATGAAGGTTTTGGTTTGGCATCGGTAAGACAAGTGTGTCAGAATAAGCATCGAAGGTTTGTCTGATGCTGAGTATCACCCCGGTGGAAGCGTTCAACAGATCGTCAGTGAGACAAGGCCTATCGGCCAAGCTATGTGGAGTTACTCCGACAGGAGTAGTCACTCCGATGACTTATGCCTATTGGCGGGAGTCTGGGGTTTGGTGTGACCTTTGAGATCTTGTCTGATATGAGTTATCATACTGATGGTGCTTTAGACATCAGTGAGAGGATATCTGTTGGCATGGCCTAAAGGTTTTGAGCCGATGTACTGTGGTCATCCCGATGGAGGTTTTGTTGCTATCGGTGAGACGAAGCACTGTCAGAATGAGAGCTGAATCTTTTGCCGATGGTAACCTTGGTGATCGGGGAGACTATGCTTATCAGTGGGAGATGGAGTCTAATGGCCGATGGGGTTTGTTATGCCAATGGACTTGAAGGCTTGGTATTGTCAGTAACAAAATTGCTGACAATACTCTTTGGTTCGTTGATGGTTATAAACTAGAATAGCGTTTGCAACCCGATGCATGTGGGATTATTGATCCTATGGGAATATGAACAGTTATGACTGTTACACATGCCATGATGCTGGCAGAAGCTGATACGTTCAGTTAGGGCGACAGTTGGGTAACTGATGATCTTGCAGACTGAAGTGAAAACTAATCTTTTGGCGTTAGTGAGAAGTGATGATAAAATTCTTTTGTATAGTTTATTTCTTGCAGAACGTGTAGATGAAATAAACGATCTAGTACATAGGAAAAGGATAATAGTTGAGCAGATTTCTTTATTTGTAATATTTTGTTTACTGAAATAAAGAGGGTTATTCTGTGGTGGTGGGTTTTTTACCCGTAAGGGTTTTCCCACGTAATACTATGTGTCTGTGTACTGAATATTGTCTATTTTTGGTTTCTTTCGTGTACTTATCTGAGTTATTTAGTTTGAAAAGTGATTGGTCTACACTGTCCCCTGGGAATTAACATTAGGGAAGCTATTTTCTACACCTATGCTTTCCTTACACTTATGATAGATTTTATGTCAGATTCTATGATAAATTATTATGATTTGTAAGAGCATGATAATAGGGAGTTACTAATTGTGGACCATGAATCTTGACCAACATTATGACAATTTATGATGTATGTCATAGAAATCTTTCTAAAGGAGGTAAATATTATATTTTGAGTGCCTAAGTTGGTGGGTTGACTATGATAACTTATGATAGCCTCTTACATTTGTAAGGAATATTCTATTAATAGTTTGGAAGCCCAAACATAGCCTAGGCGTTGGAATTTCATGTCATGGAAATGTGGGTTGATGGATTTTTATCATGATATTTTTGGACCTTGTTTTGGCCCATAGTAATGCCTTATGGTTGCTTTTTGGGCCCCCATGAATCTATATATTGAGGGCTTGAGATGGAGAAATTGAGGAGTGTTTAAAGAAAGGTTATGCTATCAGTTTTTCTTTAGAGAAGCAAGATGTAAATCTCCATGTTAAGGCTTTGAGCCTGCAAGTGTACTATAACATGTTTGTTGTTGCAAATTAATATATTGGTTTGATGCTATGGAGTGTGGGTTTTTACTCGAAAAGGTTTTCTCCATGTATATTGGTGTCTCTTCTCTTTTGTATTTCTTTCTTCTATTCTTCTTCTTTCATGTTCTTAAAGTGTTAATTTACATGCCAATAGGTTTTTGAAATTTTCATAGATCTATAAGCTACATTATCTTTCCTCCAAGGGTTAATATGATGGGAAATCAACTATGTATATTTCTTCTTTAAGGTAATAGTAGTATGTCCTTGTATTGACTTATTAAATATTTTTTTAAGAAAATCATAGGATACTGGAAGGTGCATACTGGGCTCTCTTTCCCTTTCAGTTGCTCCTCATGCACATTCACACCACAAGAAGAATCATGAATTAGAACTACATCATGCCACTTCTTATTAGTCACAATCTTATTTTTTCAAGAACATATGCATAATCATCCAATTCAATGCTAGAGAAGCTAAAGGAATAATCAAATGTCATGTTTACCAAACTTAGAACATTGATCATAGACAATTATCAGTTCAATGTTTTTAGATAGCACGTCACAACAATTCATAACAAGTTCATTAATACTATAAGAAAAAACAAAACATGATACATAATAATCTATTTCAAAATGATAACTTAAATTTAAATGATAAATCATGTCAACACCATTAATGAAATTAGAACCATAAATATTAAAATTAAGTTTCACTTGTTTTACAAATTTAACACGGTTCATCATCTGATATAGTGCAATTGTTCTCGTCATTTTGGACACTAATGTCTCAAAATTTAGTTTGTGTTTGATTCATTTAGTCTACATGAATCATGATTTCATCATTGTTAAGGTCATAAAAGTCTTGAATTCCTTAGCTTCATGCTCCACTAGATGTCCTAACTTCATTGGTTCTGACAAATATTCATAACTAGCATTGTCATCAGTTCAAAAAGTTACTACCCTATCAATTCTTTCAACACTTTCCACTAAACAAGTCATGTTTTCATTTTCATGTAGGAATAGGATTTCATTATCCATAATTAAAATATTTTCATTTCCTTTTCCAATGTAGCATGTTCTTGAAAATGTTCTTCCATCTATGCTACTACCCATGTCAACAAGAAATTGGGACAATCAAGTTCAACATATTGATTGATAGGGTGAATCTTGCATCTATCAAGTAGAGAAAGGTCTATTAGGTTGATTAAGTGTCTTAGAGTGGCCATGTCCTTTCTTAGTGTCAATATTATATTCATCACTTGGAATGTATCATTTAACATTGAGTTAAATATTTGTAAAACAATGTATATGGAAGTTATTTATGTTAGATTTAGGGCACACAACTGAGAGGGGGCGTGAATCAATTGTGCAAATCTTTCCTCCACTTAAACACTTAACTTTACTTTGCAATTCAATAGAATAATAAAAAAATCAATCATGGAAACATAATGTAACAAATCAAGAGAAGAAACACATCAACACATGAGACACCAAGATTTTGACGTGGAATACCCGGTTAAGGAAAAAACCACAGAGTGATTAACCCAAGATGTATTCTCTGTTAGAAGAATAGAAAGAACAAATGGTACATGCTAATTAGGGTTCACTACCCAAGCACACTACTCATAAGAGGCTCACTGCCTACAAGAGACACACTATCTACAAAGAAATAAGTATCACATACATGAACTGGAGAATAGCATCTTCATCATGCTTGAATCAGTTCCATTTAAGCCCAATACTTTTACTTTGCCTTTTACTCTTCTCCTCACTACCACACACTCATTTCCACAAAGACAACTTTGAAATGACTTTGCAATCCCTTCTTTATACAAGACATCAACTAAGGAATGATCATCTAAGTTAGAAAACATCAACAAGAACATTCGCAGGATGTGTAACTCATTTGGTCAGCCAGTCTTAAGAAGAACACCATCATCCGGAAGTTATTCTTCAATTGCGAGCTCCAACTTCAATGTAGACCACCAACATGAACTGGACACGATCCAAAGACTTCCACAAGCTTGCCTAAATCACCAAGAACATCCACACTTCATCTGTTTACTAAAATCCATCTCTCCATCTGGAACCTCAAGAACATAGATTGTCATTACTGTCACAAAGGAATAGATGCTTACAGACCTTCAAACCATGAACCAATCAATTTGACACACCACACAGACTTCCACAACACTCCCTCAAATCTGTAGAATAGGACAATTCATTTCTGGATCTCACCGGACCTTTCTATAACACTCTATTACATCTGAACACCTATCAAAACCTATTTTACTTGAACAACAACAACTTCTTTAGATCTTCATGTAGACCTCTAAAATCTCTACTGGACCACCTTGAGACACATATCTACAAACCCTTTAATCTGCATCCTCTGATCTTCTTCCTATCTTGGACTATTGCCTTACTGTCATCACTGTTCTTTACTGTTCCTGATTAAGACTAATTATCTTAATATCCTCAGCACAGCTCATCCAATTCTTATCATTAATGTAATAGGAGTATGTTGACATCAATGACAACACCAGTTAGGCCCATACTTGCAACAATCTCCCCCTTTGTCATTGATGGCAACATATGATGTGAAAAATTGTTATGACCATCAAGACAAGAACTTCTCCTCACTGTCACAACTCCCCCTATCAGTAACAACCATTCACATGTCTTCTCTCCCTTTACTGCTCCTCCTTTGATTAGAAACCACTTGTTTTTCACATGTCTTCTCTCCCCCTTTGACATTAATGGCAAAGGGCACATACTTGCAGTTTCACCACTTCAGAATCATACCTGCTGCTCCCCCTGAGTAGAAGCTCCCCATCATCAATCTGGATCACAAGTTTTGACTGTGATATCCACTTGATTGATGCACATCAGTGCACCTTAGTTCATCATCAGAGGGGAAATAACCCTTAACTTCTCCCTAAGATACTCAAAATAGTCCTTAGGTAGAGGTTTACTAAAGATGTCTGCAATCTGATCCTTGGAGGGCACAAACTCTAATTTGACTTCATTCTTGTTCACTTGCTTTCTCAAAAAGTGAAACTTGATGGATATATGTTTAGTCTTTGAATGCAACACCAAATTCTTAGATATGTTTATTGCACTTGAATTATCACAGAAAATTGTGATAGGCTCCTCATACTCCACTATGATGTCTCTTAGCATCTGCTTCATCCACAAAACTTGAGTGCAACTGCCTGCTACTGCAATGTATTTTGCTTCTGCAGTGGATAGAGATATTGCCTCTTGCTTCTTGCTTAGCCAAGAAACAAGTTTCTTCCCCAAAAAGAATGCTCCACCACTGGTACTCTTCTGGTCATCCACATCTCTTGCCCAATCAACATCCATATAAGCATGAAGAGAGAAATCATGATCTCTAGGATACCACAGACCATACTCAATTGTCCCTTTTAGATATCTAAAAATCCTCTTGACTGCCATTACATGAGATTCTCTAGGATCAGCTTGGAATCTAGCAACAAAACCAATAGCCTGCATAATGTCTGGTCTAGTTTGAGTGAGATACAACAATCCTCCAATCATTGACCTATACTTTGTCTGATCAGCCTTGGGAGAGTCATCATCTTTGCTCAACTTACATCCGGTTGCCATGGGAGTATTTATTGGCGTTGAGTCTTCCATCCCAAATTTCTTCAACAATTCTTTCACATATTTTGACTAAGAAATGAAGATTCCTTTCTTTGATTGAGTGATTTGTAGACCCAAAAAGAATTTCATTTCTCCAAGCATGGACATCTCAAATTCACTTTTCATTTGATTTGCAAAGGTTTTGCACATACTATCTCTTCCTCCAAAAATGATATCATCAACAAACACTTCAACAATCAAGATGTTTTCATGATTAATTTTGAAATACAAATTACTGTCAGCAGTACCTTTATTGAAACCAATCTTCAAAAGATGCTTGTCCAATCTTTCATACTAGGCTCTTTGGGCTTGCTTCAATCCATACAGTGCCTTCGTCAACTTGTAGACCATATCACCATGATTAGACAATTGAAATCCATTTGGTTGCTCAATGTACACTTCTTCTTCCAAGTCACCATTCAGGAAGGCAGACTTGACATCCATCTGATATACTTTGAAATCTTTGAAAGTAGCAAATGCAAGAAATAATCTAACTGCTTCAATTCTTGCCATCGGAGCAAAAGTTTCTTCAAAATCAACTCCTATTTGAGAATAGCCTTTGCAGACCAATCTGGCTTTATTTCTGATTACTTCACCAACTTCATTTAGTTTGTTCTGCAAGACCCATTTTGTTCCAATCACATTCTTGTTTCTAGGTCTGGGAGCAAGTTCCCAAGTGTGATTTTTCTCAATTTGCATCAGCTCTTCCTCCATTGCTTTAGTCCATTTTTCATCATTGCAAGCTTCATTCACTGTCTTAGGCTCAATCTTTGAAATTAGACAATACTCATCTGAATCTTGAGCAATTCTTCTTCTTGTTTGTACTCCTTTGCTTTTATCACCTATGATCTGATCTTCAGAGTGGTTTAGTCTTACATACCTAGGAACTTTGGGAGTTTCTTGCACTTTTGATTCTTGATCAGGCTCATTGAAACTCATCTCTTCTTCCTAATTTACCGGATTAGTCTAAATCTAACTTATAGAGGAAGCTTGAGCTCCTTGAGTCAGAACACCATTCTGATCATCTTCATCATATTCAAAAAACCTTGAAGGTTTCTCAATTCCCTCATCAACCTTCACATTTGTGCTTTCTATTATCTTTCTCAGTCTCTTGTTATAACACCGGTATGCTTTGCTTTGAGTACAGTAACCCAAGAATATTCCTTCATCACTTCTAGCATCAAACTTGCCTAGATCTTCATCTCTTTTAATGTAACACTTGCTACCAAAGACTCTAAAATACTTCACAGTAGGAGTGATGCCAAACCAAAGTTCATAAGGAGTCTTACCGGTATTGCTTCTAATTTGAACTCGATTGAGAGTATAGACTGCAGTGCTGACAGCTTCTCTCCAATAGATCTGGGGAACATCTGCTTCCATCATCATTGTCCTAGAAGCTTCCTAGATGGTCTGGTTCTTTCTCTCAACTAATCCATTCTATTATGGACTCCTAGGAGCAGACAACTGTCTCTTTATTCCATGTTTCTCATAGAATTCTATGAACTCTATGGATGTGAATTCTCTACCTTTATCAGACCTCAGACATTTCAATTTTAATCCAATTTCATTTTCTACCATAGCCTTGAATATTTTGATTTTCTCAAGAGCTTCTGATTTCTCTTTCAGAAAGGTTACCCACATCATTCAGGAATAGTCATCAATTAACAACATGAAGTATCTATCACCTTGCACACTTTTGATTCTTGCTGGACCACAAAGATCAGTATGAACTAAGTCCAATAATCCAGTAGAAGATTGTTCCTTACTTTTACATGAGACTCTGCTTTGTTTACCCAACTGACATTCTTTGCATAAACTATTTGTAGGTTTCACTAGTTTTGGAAGATCTCTTACAGCCTGAGTATTACTTATTTCGATGATATTATCAATATTCACATGACACATTCTCCTATGCCATAACCAACTCTGATCAACTTGTACAAATAGACAAATTTTACCAGTACCAACTAAATGGAAGATATTACCTTTTGTTTGGGTACCAGATGCAATCTTTGTTCCAGAACTCTCAAAGATCTTGCATTTTCCATTCTTGAATCTGAGATCATAGCCTTTGTCCACCAATTGTCCAACAATGAGAAGATTGTGCTTCAATCCTTCAACATACAGTACATTTCTAGTTTTGTTCTTTCCATCAAAAGAAATAGTTCCTCTACCTCTGATTCTGCCAGCAGAATTATCACCAAACTTTACCACTCCTCCTTCATACCTTTCCAAATCTATGAACTTATTTTTTTCACCAGTCATATGGTGAGAGCATCCACTGTCAATGACCCAATCATTCTTTTCTTCAACTTGGGCAGCTAGAGCTCTTTCTTCAACTTTATGATTGATAGATTCAGAGGGCATTGGATCTTCTTCCTTGATGGTAATGAACACCCAATCACTTCCAGATTTGTCTCCTATCTTTGATTCATCATTTGTTCCTCCTTCATCATCTCCTTCATGAGCATAGTAACAATTCTTTTGGAATCTTGGTCTATTAGAATTTGGCTTTGAAAATCTTTCTGGACATCTTGAGGCAAAATGACCAATCTTAATGCAATTAAAACACTTAAAAGGCAATTTCCCTTCATACTTACCGGATCCTCTTGGTAGTCTTTTTGCAGTAAGGGCTTCAAGGTGAGTAGTTTCAGCTTCTTCTTCTTCTAGGTCTTTTCTTGCTTTTTCATACATTGAAAGTTTCTCTGAAGAGTTCTCTCCCAGATCAAATCTTTGTTTACCTTTTACAGATGCACTAGATTTGAATGCAGATTCAGTCTTTAGGTGTTCATCTCCAAACTTGGCCATTTCAAATGCAGCCAATTTACCAACCAATTGATCTCTTGTGACAGTTGTGTGGGCTTTGAATTCTTCAATTGTAGCAGCCTTGATTTTATAAGAAGCAGGAAGGGATCTGAGAATTTTGCCAACAATCTCATTTTCATTGAAGACTCCACCAACATTTCTAATTCCACAAACAATCTCATTTACCCTTGGCATAAAAGTAGTAATAATTTCATCATCTCTCATCTTCAGATTTTCAAATTTCCCTTTCAGACTTTGTAACCTTGCACTTTTAACATACTTATCTCCTTCATGCAAAAGTTCCAATTTTTCCCAAATCTCAAAAGTAGTTTGTAGATCAACAGCATTTGAAAGTTCTGAATCAGATAATACGCTTAGAAGAGCCTCTATAGTCCACAAATTGTTTTTAGCATCTATTATTTCATTTTAGGTTTTCAGACCACCCTGTGGAGGAGTATACTTTGTTGTAGCCATGTTCCAGTATTGCATTCCCATACATTTCAAGTGACATGTCATGTGACTTTTCCAGAGATTGAAATTTGTTCCGTCAAACTTCGAACTGTCCTTTTTGTAAGATGACATCCTAGATCTCCTCAAGCGGTTAAGCTCCTTTTAGAGGAATTTGGCTCTACTATCAATTGTTAGATTTAGGGCACACAACTGAGAGGGGGGGTGAATCAGTTGTGCAAATCTTTCCTCCACTTAAACACTTAACTTTACTTTGCAATTCAGCAGCATAATAATAAATCAATCATGGAAACATAATGTAACAAATCAAGAGAAGAAACACATCAACACATGAGACACCAAGATTTTGACATGGAAAACTTGGTGAAGGGAAAAACCATAGGTTGATTAACCCAAGATGTATTCTCTGTTAGAATAATAGAAAGAACAAATGGCACATGCCAATTAGGGCTCACTACCTGAGCACACTGCTCACAAGAGACTCACTGTCTACAAGAGACACACTATCTACAAAGAAATAAGTATCACATACATGAACTGGAGAATAGCATCTTCATCATGCTTGAATCAGTTCCATTTAAGCCCAATACTTCTGCTCTACCTTTCGCTCTTCTCCTCACTACCACACACTCATTTCCACAAGGACAAATTTGAAATGACTTCACAATCCCTTCTTTATACAAGACATCAACTTAGGAATGATCATCTAAGTCGGCAAACATCAACAAGAACATCCACAAGATGTGTAACTCATCTGGTTGGCCAGTCTCAAGAAGAACACCATCATCCAGAAGTTATTCTTCAATTGTGAGATCCAACTTTAATGTAGACCACCAACATGAACTAGACATGATCCAAAGACTTCCACAAGATTGCCTGAATCACCAAGAACATCCACACTTCATCTGCTTACTAAAATCCATCTCTCCTTCAACTGGAACCTCAAGAACATAGACCATCATTACTGTCACAAAGGAATAGATGCTTGTAGACCTTCAAGCCATGAACCAATTGATTTGACACACCACACAGACTTCCCCAACACTCCCTCAAATCTACAGAATAGAACAATTCATTTTTGGATCTCACCGGACCTTTCTGTAACACTCTGTCACCTCTAAACACCTACCAGAACCTGTTTTACTTGAGTGGCAACAACTTCTTTAGATATTCATGCAGACCTCTAAAATCTCTACTGGACCACCTTGAGACATATATCTACAAACCCTTTAATCTACATCCTCTAATATTCTTCCTATCTTGGACTATTGCTTTACTGTCATCACTGTTCTTCACTGTTCCTTATTGAGACTAATTTTCTCAATATCCTCAATGCACAACTCATCCAATTCTTATCATTAATGCAATAGGAGTATGTTGACATCAATGACAACACCGGTTAGGCCCATACTTGCAATAATTCAAGTTCACTTGTGTGTAATAGATAACTTTGAGTTTAATATGTGTAACAATCTACATTTGTATATCCTAGACACCTTGATAAATATTGGAAATATAATTTTAATACTTTAAGGTTTAGTACTTTCTTAACAAAGTATTTCCATAATACTTGTATTAGGTAACTTTTAATACTAATTCCATATACCTATAATGTGCTAAGTGAATGTTGTTAACTTGATTAGAGAACATGAATTAAAATGTATGGATTGTGGCTTTAATCCTAAAAACTACCTTAAGGAATGCAAGTACTATCGTTATGAATTTTTTGGGGGTTTTCTTAAACACCATAGGTCATAATATCATGAACTGATGCCTTATTGTGAAAGAATTATAGAAACATCATAATTTTTCTTATTTATAAATATTTTAATGGGATGAATTCATAATAGCTTTTGGAAAGTATTCTAAGAACCCTAAATTTAGTATAATATTTATGATGGCATATGATAATAAATGGATTAGTCTTGGAACTTCTCAATCATTGTCTCATTGTTTGTTGATGATAATTATTTGGTCAAATTTATCTCAAGAGATAGTTAGATCAAGTCCTCACCAATTCTTCATGTTCCTTTCATGGAGAGTGATATTATGGCTTTAGATTTGGGACCATCATTTAATTCTAGTTAAATTTTTTCAATATCATTATAAATCCTTGTCATCAATTAATTGGTCAATTTATAGACCATTATTGTCTTGGAATCAATTTTGAGTTCACACACATCTATAGAAAAAGATTGTGGTTTATCTATTCATTAGTCTAATATAAATAATGTAGACTTGAATCTAAATAAGGTAAATTTACTAAGGAGAATATCATTTGTGGGAATCTATAGATAAATCCACTGAAAGTCTAGAACCAATCCCCTAAGTAAACTTGATTCCAAAATGTTCTTACATCCATAAGTATCTGAGGATTGGAGATCACTATGTTTGTTGATTTTGTAGAGTAATTCTTGTCCATTTATCTCTTAAGGCTAGTCTTAGATAGTCACATATCCCCAAATGGGATGTCTAAACATGGCCATTGTTAATTTTAAAACCAAGCTAGTTATAAGACACATTTTATATGGATCGTTGTGTTTACTAGATCCTCAAAGTTGAAGACATCAACATTTCATACTTGGGACACTGAATAGAATTAGAATAATAGAATTCTTACACTCACATAAGAAAATAAATTAAACTAGGCCATCTAAGGTGTTGAGAATAAAGAGACCAAATGAAGTAGAGTTGTCCATCAATCCTCTTTGTAATTCTCATATAATTAAAAGAATACAAGTCCTAGAAACTATTCATGTAACTAGCTAAGTTTGAAGGACAACAATGCTAACTAGAGGATACCAAGTGTCATTGATTAAAGCCAAATTTTGATGGAGAATAGAAAAAAGGTAAGCTAAAAGAGATAGTGTGTCTAAGTGGAACCACATGTAAGCTTTAGGACAAAAGTAATTCTTAGGAAAGATGTATAAGATTTCTAGGTTTGTGGGATTGATCAATCATGAAATTCACGATAATTTTGGAACTAAGAGCTTGATTAAATTTAATGTATAATTTGATGGGACCCAAAAAAATGTATACCATAATCTCAAGTAATTGTGAGTAATACTATTAATAGATAAATAGTAAATTTGGTCAATTTAAAAAGAAAAATCACTCAAATTTTTGGTACCTTTTTTGGGGTGTTACATGTGGTATCATATTGTGGTTATAAAATAGAGTGCCTAATGGGCCATAAAGGAAGAAATGTTAGGTTTTAAATTACTAAAGGAAATTATTGTTTTGTGAGACAATATTTTTTTACTCTAGGTAGAATCAATAAAATCTTAGATGGTACAAATAAAAAATATATCATCAAGGATAGAATTGAAATGAATATTTATATTAAAGATGTAGAGGAATGACTATTTTCTACAAAATCTAGCTACAATTGCAATGCAAGAGAATCCCAGATTGAAAGGTAATCTTGCATCAACCAAAAATATTTGCTTTATTTTCTTTCTGTAAATTTAGTTGCATTTCAGTTAGTTGTAGTTTTAGCATTTTCCACCACATTTTATCACATCATCATTTCACAACTCACGGAGTAGGATTTAAATTTTAGACTATCATCTACATCATATTTAGATTTCATGAGATTTAGAATTGTCTATTAAGAGTTATCACTATTAGAACATCAATAGAATTCACAGAACAGAGCATTCAACATTTAGTATGAGCATACAAGGTTTGTGGAGCATTCCCATAATTTATAGAGTGATGGAAAAAGTAAAGAAAGAAATCCAACCTCTTCACTATTATTTCAAAGTATGAATGCAGAGAATGGTCTTAAACCCAAGAAGAGGTATTTGCTTACATCTAGATGTATTAACACATTGGATTCATTCTCCACAACAAAACAAATAAGTCACATAATGTTTTAGGTAACGTTTTCTCATAAAGAAAAATAGGACAACATCAGTATCTTTTTAAATTTTAGTAATTATTTTGAATACCTTCTATCTAAGTTGTTCACCTATACATTGAAAGGAACTATATCTAGATCAACACACTACTAGAATAATGGTATCAAATATCATAAAAAGAAAATGGTTTTAAAATCAATTTGACATATTTGTGTTGAGTCCCTTGCATAGAGATAAAATAGAAAACATCTACAACATTCTAACTAATTCCACCTTATATAATATTTAAACTAAATAAAGAAACACAAAAACCATTTCTTTTCTTTTCCTTTTTTCCTTTCAAAACCTTCATTATTCATATCACTACAGAGGAGTTGTACTATGCATTATTTTAGAGAATTCACTACCCAAACCAAGAGAAGTTATGAATGTATCCAAACAGTGCCCCTCTTCCAATTCATTGTTGTTGCTGGTGAAGAGTTTACCCAACTTTGAAATCAAATTGACACCAATTCATACATAACCAAAATACTATTCCTGGTCATCTACCCTATTTTTGGCTTCAACACTGGTAACTTCCTCCATCTATTGGGAAATGTCTAAGGTGCTCTCCATTCAACTTATCTCGTTTCTTTGTTTTCCTCTTTTCTAGAGCCTCTTCCACATTCACCTAGAAAGATCACTGAGGCCACAACTAACTATCCAGATCAAAGATTGAAACCTAACTAATAACTAAATTTTCTCTTTGTTGTCTTTTCCCATGATGGGCATCAATGGGTGAGAGACCACCATAAGCACAACGAGCCTATGCAATTTCACAACTCCTCAATCCAATGTGGCAACATGGTTTATTTGTGAAGAAAGCTACAAAGGCTAAGGAGGAAACACAAAAAGTCATAACCACATCAACAAACCAAAAACTTGGCCACAAAGACCCAAAAAATAATCCAAAAAATGAAACACAAGAAAAACTAAAACTCTGAGAAGATGCCCCCGCATCAGGCTCCCCTGGAGATAGAAGGAAATTCTGAGCTCCTACTCATGAGGTCATCAATGGAATGGCCATAGGTGGAAATTTTAGGTATAGTTAATAATGAAGCATCCTCTAAAGGATGATCATGCCACTTCACCAAATACCTAAAATACTCTTTGTTGTGAGTTTTCTTCAACAACTATTTATCTAGAATGCATTCAATTTCTAGTGGAACGGTTTTGATCACCTACTAGTTTTTAGTGGATTTTAACTCTAAATTTGTTGTTTCTTCATTTGCCACACTTGGATATGGATACAAATCTACCACATTAAAGATTGATGAAATCCCCATGCTTAGAGGAAGGATAAAATCATTAGCATTCTCTTAAAACTTTTGAAGAATCTTACAAGGACCAATTTTTTTCATTTTCAGTTTGTTATATTCACCTATAGGAAATCTCTCCCTCTTAAGATAAGCCAACACAAGATCACCCACCTAAAAGTGAACCTCTCTCTACTTCTTATCAATATACTATTTGTATTGTTGATTACTTCCTACAATGTTCATCTTCACCTCCTCATGAAGGTCATGAATTTCTTGAGAAAACTCTTCACCATCTACACTTCTTTGCTCCATCTCACCAAGATTTATGAGTTCAAAGACATCCCTAGGATACATGCCATAAACAATATAAAAAGGACTAAAACCTATAATCTAGTTTGGAGAATCGCTATAAGAAAACACAACCTGTGCCAAAGCCATATCCTAGTTTCCCAATGTTGGTGCAGGAGCACCCGGACATGATCAGGATATAGGTCCGCATGATGACATACATGATCAGGATATAGGATAATTATCAGCATGATGACAAGATAGTCTATTTTTAGTATGTTTGACTTTATCATGTAATAAGGTCCATTGGACCGATGCTATGTATTAGTTCAGCATAGGAGTATGTGTACGCAGTTAGAGATCAGGATAAGGTATCTGAGTTGTCCTCTCTCCCAGCTGCTTGGAAGCTCCCAGCCGCTGGGAAGTGAGTTGGTAGTACTCGAAGGATTTGTTATATATACCTTCGATCTGTTAGGGTTTAGAGACATTGAGATTGATAGAGTTCATATTGAGTTTGATAGGTGTTATGTTCAGGAGAGTAGTACTGGTGATGTGCTGTACTGGTGATTCAGTCCAGATATTGTGAAACAGAATTGTAACAGCAGAACATTTGAATCTCAATTGAATAAGATCTCATCTTTTGCAGTATTTGAGTTGTTCAGTTGTATCTGTGTTGATTTCCTTTCTGTTTGCAAGTTAATGGGCACTTTCAACCCTTCCACCGGTTGACCCTGCAAATCGGTGGAATGGTCCTGTATCATAGTTTAGTTTGCATTTGTGTTTTCTGTTTATGCATTGCATTGTTCAGGAGATCAGTTAGGAGCATGCTGTGAAACAGCCTAGCATCCTCATGTGCTAGGTCTAGAAGATAAGCTGTTAGACTTTGGTTTGAAGGTGATCCGGCCCGGTCGTCACTTGATCTTTGTGAAGTTCTGAGTGTTTACATGCAGTGGAAGGATACACAGGAGTCTGCATGTGCGTTTCCAGTCAGAGCGAGCCGCATCATCATCTGCGAATCCATCGTCATCAGGATCGGGTCATGAAGTTGTTGAAGTTTACATGTTGCAGGTGCATCATGATGTTTTGAGTTGGATATATACTCAGTGTATATATCGCAGTCAGGATCATCTCTCGGAGGAAGTTCATCATCCGCATATCGCTAGCAGATGCGGGTGTGAAAGTTCAGTTTTTTTGTCTAAGTGTTGGAGAGTTCATCAGGATATTGTGTGACGTCATCGTCATCAGGATATGACGTCATCGTCATCAGGATATGACGTCATCGTCATCAGGATATTGAGATATCCCTCTATGCGAGTTTATCCTGTTGTCGCTAAGTGGTTAAGTATCAGCGAAGGCAGGAAGTTGTATTAGCATCATCAGGAGGTTTCGAAGAACCGGATAAATTATATCATGATGTTGTTGCTTGTATCGTCGGGCAGTGGAGCATCGAAGGCAAGTTGTTGAAGTGGAACGTCATCAGGATATTTGGAGCAACCGGATATTTGGGTATCCTGCTGACGAAGGTGATATTGAATATCATGATGATGCCGCTTGTATTTGGCACCCGATGAACAGTGCAACCGGAGGATGTTTGCGCCCGTTGATTATCATGATGATGATGATAGGCGACAAGCGGAGGAGGTAAATAGTAGTCGACAGGAGGATACTTGCGATCATCCGAAATATGATGATGCTGTTGAAATATGATGATGCTGTTGGTGTCTCTAGGAAATATGATGATGAAGTTCAGCCGATAGAGAATTTTATCATGTTGTTTGTTTATCTGGCTCTTCCTTCCTATTAGGTTGCCTCCGTTGCGTTCCACTCTGCATCATAGTGGTATCAGAGCAAAGGTTAGGATCTTCTGGAAAAGATAAGCAGGATGTCAGACGAAGAAGGAACATCTGAGTTTCCAACAAGGATGACCAACGCTGAGTTGGCAGTTCTGGTGAAGAAACAGATTGCAGAAAGCAAGGCCGTGAAGGCTCAGAATCAGGAGTTGAAAGATGAGTTAGCAAAGTTGAGGAGCAAAGTAGGTTCTGGTAGAGAAGATGATAGGGAAGAAGAAGATGTCCCTAATTGGAGCGAGGAGGTCATTCTTGCAGACCAGAGACCACTGTTGAACGCCCTCAAGGCCATGGAGAGGAGAACCATGGATGTGAAGCTGGATTTGCCAGTGTTTACAGGTAAGATGGACCCTGATTCAGTAATGGAATGGATAGACTGTTTGAACAATTTCTTTGTGACAGAGGAGATACCAAAACAGCAGAGAGTGAAGATAGCACAGTCAAAGATGAAAGAAGCTGCCTTGACATGGTGGAACTTTGTTCAGGATGATAGAGTGCAGGAGGGAAAACGTAGAGTTGCCACATGGAAGAAGATGATGGAATTGGTAAAGGAGGCTTACATTCCATTGGATTACAGTATCCAGTTACACAAGAGGAAGCAGAACCTGAAACAGAAGGAGCTAGATGTCAGCTCATATACAGAAGAGTTCATGAAACTCTGTATGAAGACAAAGGTGAAAGAAAGTGAAGAAGAAAAGGTGGCCAGATACCTTAATGGATTGAGGTTTCATATTCAGGAAGATCTCAGTCTGCATAACCCAGATACAGTGCAGAAAAGCTTTCAGTTGGCATTGAAAGTGGAAGAAGAGCTGAAGAGAAAACAAGACCAAAACAATAGAGGAAGAGGAAGACAACAAAGAGGTGGAAGAAGTCCTTTCAGAGGCAGAGGACATGGACAGGGATATCAAGGAGAATCCAGTCAGGACAATAGCAAGGGCAACAATAGTCAGAATCAGAGAGAGAATTTCAGTCAGCAAGGAAACTTCAGAGGTAGAAGACCTTTTAGAGGAAGATCCCAGGGCAGAGGATCCATCAGATGCTATAATTGTAACAAAGAAGGCCATATAGCCAGTAGATGTCCAGACAAGGCCACTAGCTCAGCAGGAGAAAGGAGGAAAAATCTGGTCAATGAACCTGATAATCAAAGTAGGACAAGCTCTAATGAATTTCAGAGTGTGAATGGTCCTGAGAATTATGGATATCCAGAAAGTGGAGAGTCCCTGATGATGAGAAGAACAGTGACTACCATGAAGGTACCTGATAAAGAAGCCCCTCAGAGAAAGTCTCTTTTCAGAACCACTTGCAAAGCAGGAGGTAAGGCTTGTAAAGTTTTGATTGATTCTGGTTCTACTGAGAACTTTGTGTCTGAAGAAATGGTGATAAAGCTGAAGCTTAAGAGATTACCTCACCCATCTCCATATAAAGTCTCATGGCTTACTCAAGGTCAGCAGACAACTGTAGAAGAGCAGGCTTGGGTAGAATTCCAGATTGGTGGATATAAGGATAAGTTGTTGTTTGATATCACCAAGATGGATGCTTGCAACCTTTTGTTTGGTAGACCATGGCAGTATGATCTGAAGGCATAGCATGATGGTGTTAAAAACACCTATAAAATCACTAAAGATGGTAAAGAAGTAACGTTATTCCCATTGAAGGAGAAAGAGGAGAAGTCTAAAGGAAAAGAGGTGAAGGTCATGCTGATGGAAGGCAAACAGTTCATGAAGGAAGTAGCAGCAGAAGGTGCAGTTGCATATGCCCTGATCCCATGTCTGAGTGTGAATAAGAAACAACAGCAAGAAGCCAAGAAAGAGAAGAAGCCAAGGTTGATAGACCCAGCTGTCCAAGAGTTATTGGATAAGTACAAAGGTGTTATCTCAGAGGGAATGCCAAGATCCCTACCACCTGTCAGAGATATCAGTCATTGCATAGACTTGATTCCAGGGTCTACACTTCCAAATAAAGCAGCTTATAAGCTTACCCCAGAGCAGAATGCAGAAGTAGCCAGACAGATTGAAGAATTGATGAATTCAGGTCTGATTGGGAAGAGTTTGAGCCCATGTGCAGTACCAGCTGTACTAGCACCAAAGAAGGAAGGCACTTGGAGGCTTTGCACAGATTCCAGAGCCATCAACAAGATCACAATCAGGTATAGGTTCCCAATCCCCAGAATAGAGGATTTACTTGATTGTTTGGGAAGTGCTAAGTACTTTACCAAAATAGATTTGAAGAGTGGATACCATCAGATCAGGATTAGACCAGGTGATGAGTGGAAGACAGCATTCAAAACAAATGAAGGGTTATATGAATGGAAGGTTATGCCTTTTGGTTTGTCTAATGCCCCTAGTACTTTCATGAGGCTGATGAATGAGGTTCTGAAGGAATTCATTGGTAAGTTTGTCATAGTGTATTTAGATGACATTCTGATTTTCAGTAACACCAGAGAAGAACATCTCAGACATATAGAACTGGTTCTCAAGAGGTTACATGAAGAGAAGCTGATGATAAACTTGGACAAGTGTCTGTTCATGAAACAGGAGATCACATATTTAGGTTTTGTCATTTCACAAGAAAAGCTACAGATGGATAAGGAAAAGGTGAGTGCCATATTGAATTGGCCAACTCCACAGACCATGAATGAAGTCAGAAGTTTCCATGGGTTAGCAACCTTCTACAGGAAGTTCATCAGAGGGTTCAGTCATATTTGTGCACCCATGTTGGATACCATCAAAGGAGGTCAGAAGTGCAGGTTTGTTTGGACTCAAGGAGCAGATGATTCCTTTGAGGCATTGAAGAGGAAGGTGGCACAACAGCCAGTCCTTGCACTTCTAGATTTTAACAAGATCTTTCAGGTAGAGTGTGATGCCAGTCACATGGCCATTGGAGCTGTACTCAGTCAAGAGGGTAGACCAATTGCATTTTTCAGTGAAAAGCTCAATGATGCTAAGAAAAGGTATTCATCATATGATCTGGAAATGTATGCTTTAGTTCAGTCCCTAAAGAAATGGAGGCATTATCTGTTGCCAAAGGAATTCATAGTCTTCACAGATAATCAGGCTTTGAGTTTCATCAACAGCTAGGAGAAGCTGAACCACAGACATATGAAGTGGGTAGAAACACTACAGGCTTTCACTTTTACCTTGAAGCATAAGAAAGGGGTCAAAAACAAAGTTGCAGATGCTTTGAGCAGGAGATTTCTCACCATCAATCAGATTCAGTTAGAGAGTGTTGGTATTGATTCACTCAAGACCATGTATGAGTCTGATGCAGATTTTGGAGAAATATATCAGGTCTGTACTTCTTTTGGGGAGAAGTACCATGCTGAGTTTTCTGAATTCCTGATCCAAGATGGCTTGTTGTTCAAGGGTGGACAGTTGTGTATCCCAAGATGTTCTATGAGGATAAATATAATCAAGGAGAAACATTGTGGAGCCATGGCAGGCCATTTTGGTCTAGACAAGACTCTTGATCTGGTCAGGAGGCATTATTTCTGGCCTAAGTTGCAGTCAGATGTCAGGAAATTTGTAGAAACCTGTGTGATATGTTAGAAGGCTAAAGGCAGGTCAACTAATGCAGGGTTATATCAGCCCTTACCCATTCCTTCCAGACCATGGGAAAGTATCAGTATGGATTTTGTTTTGGGTTTACCAAGGACCAGAAGAGGCTTTGACAGTGTTTTTGTTGTAGTGGACAGATTTAGTAAAATGGCACATTTCTTGCCATGCAAAACCACTGCAGATGCCTCATACATTGCAGATTTATTCTTCAGGGAAATTGTCAGAATTCATGGGTTGCCTTTGAGCATAGTTTCAGACAGAGATGTGAAGTTTGTGGGTCACTTCTGGAGAACCCTTTGGAGGAAACTGGGAACCAATTTGTCTTTTTCCTCTGCATATCATCCTCAAACGGATGGCCAGACTGAGGTAGTAAACCGTTCCTTGGGGAATCTGCTTAGATGCTTGACAAGACAGCATGGAGAGAAGTGGGACAATATTCTGTCTCAAGCTGAGTTTTCATATAATGATACTGTCAACAGGAGCACAGGGAAGTCGCCTTTTCAGGTAGTTTATGGAATGCATCCCAGAGGAATTTTGGAGCTGAGAGATTTACCTACAGCCGATCTTGTTAGTGCAGATGGAGAAGCTTTTGCTGAAGCAATCAAAGAAGTTCATGATCAGGTTAAGACCCAACTCCAGCAATCTACCTTGAAATACAAGGAATATGCTGATAAGAAGAAGAAGGATGTTCAATTTGCTGTTGGAGATTTGGTTTGGGTTCACTTGAAGAAAGACAGGCTTCCTAAGGGGAAGTATACTAAGCTCATGCCAAAGAAAGTTGGACCATGTCAGATTTTGCAAAAGCATGGACAGAATGCTTATGAGATCCAACTACCACCTGATCTTGGTTTGTCTCCTATCTTCAACATATGTGATCTAACTCCATACAAGCCTAATCCAGATGCAGATCAGGCTATTCTACAGGATACAGTTGCTGAAGACATTCCTCAACATGATCCCCCACAGATACAGCAGATTTTGGACACTAGAGTGGTCAAACAGACCAGGAACAAAAAGTACTTGGAGTACCTCGTCTCTTGGAAGGGACAGCCGACTTCTGAAGCAGTATGGATGACTGCAGAATAGATATAGAATTATGGTGCCGACCTTGATACTCTCATCTCAAGTGGACTTGAGATTTCTTCTTTTGGGGATTATGGTGCAGGAGCACCCGGACATGATCAGGATATAGGTCCGCATGATGACATACATGATCAGGATATAGGATAATTATCAGCATGATGACAAGATAGTCTATTTTTAGTATGTTTGACTTTATCATGTAATAAGGTCCATTGGACCGATGCTATGTATTAGTTCAGCATAGGAGTATGTGTAGGCAGTTAGAGATCGGGATAAGGTATCTGAGTTGTCCTCTCTCCCAGCCGCTTGGAAGCTCCCAGCCGCTGGGAAGTGAGTTGGTAGTACTCGAAGGATTTGTTATATATACCTTCGATCTGTTAGGGTTTAGAGACATTGAGATTGATAGAGTTCATATTGAGTTTGATAGGTGTTATGTTCAGGAGAGTAGTACTGGTGATGTGCTGTACTGGTGATTCAGTCCAGATACTGTGAAACAGAATTGTAACAGCAGAACATTTGAATCTCAATTGAATAAGATCTCATCTTTTGTAGTATTTGAGTTGTTCAGTTGTATCTGTGTTGATTTCCTTTCTGTTTGCAAGTTAATGGGAACTTTCAACCCTTCCACCGGTTGACCCTGCAAATCAGTGGAATGGTCCTGTATCATAGTTTAGTTTGCATTTGTGTTTTCTGTTTATGCATTGCATTGTTCAGGAGATCAGTTAGGAGCATGCTGTGAAACAGCCTAGCATCCTCATGTGCTAGGTCTAGAAGATAAGCTATTAGACTTTGGTTTGAAGGTGATCCGGCCCGGTCGTCACTTGATCTTTGTGAAGTTCTGAGTGTTTATATGCAGTGGAAGGATACACAGGAGTCTGCATGTGCGTTTCCAGTCGGAGCGAGCCGCATCATCATCTGCGAATCCATCGTCATCAGGATCGGGTCATGAAGTTGTTGAAGTTTACATGTTGCAGGTGCATCATGATGTTTTGAGTTGGATATATACTCAGTGTATATATCGCAGTCAGGATCATCTCTCGGAGGAAGTTCATCATCCGCATATCGCTAGCAGATGCGGGTGTGAAAGTTTAGTTTTTTTGTCTAAGTGTTGGAGAGTTCATCAGGATATTGTGTGACGTCATCGTCATCATGATATGACGTCATCGTCATTAGGATATTGAGATATCCCTCTATGCGAGTTTATCCTGTTGTCGCTAAGTGGTTAAGTATCGGCGAAGGCAGGAAGTTGTATTAGCATCATCAGGAGGTTTCGAAGAACCAGATAAATTATATCATGATGCTGTTGCTTGTATCGTCGGGCAGTGGAGCATCGAAGGCAAGTTGTTGAAGTGGAACGTCATCAGGATATTTGGAGCAACCGGATATTTGGGTATCCTGCTGACGAAGGTGATATTGAATATCATGATGATACCGCTTGTATTTGGCACCTGATGAACAGTGCAACCGGAGGATGTTTGCGCCCGTTGATTATCATGATGATGATGATAGGCGACAAGCGGAGGAGGTAAATAGTAGTCGACAGGAGGATACTTGCGATCATCCGAAATATGATGATGCTGTTGAAATATGATGATGCTATTGGTGTCTCTAGGAAATATGATGATGAAGTTCAGCCGATAGAGAATTTTATCATGCTGTTTGTTTATCTGGCTCTTCCTTCCTGTTAGGTTGCCTCCGTTGCGTTCCACTCTGCATCAAATGTGTTTCCAACAAGGCACCTTAACATGTCACCAAGACTTCTATTCACCACCTTGATTTGGCCATCCATTTGGGGGTGATAGCTGGAATTGAAACTAATATGTATTCCCACCTTTTTCCAAAGAGTTCTCTAGAAATGCCCAACAAACTTGGTATCCCTATCTAATACATTACTCCTTGGAATACCATGTAAATGAATGACTTCTTTGAAAAACAAATTAGAAATGTTGATTGCATCACTAGTCTTCTTACATGGGATAAAATACACCATTTTAGAGAACCTATCCACAACTACGAATACAGAATCATTTCCCCTTTGAGTCCTAGGCAAACCCATAATAAAATCGATACTTACATAATCCCACGACCAAGATGGAACTGGCAATAGTTGATACAATCATGTATTTTGACTTCTATCCTTTGCATGTTGACATACTCTGCATCTCTCCACATACTTCTTGACATCATCTTGCATTCATGGCTAGTAATAGTGTGTACTCAACTACAAATAAGTTTTATCTTGTTCAAAGTGCCTGCTAGGCTGCCATAATATTTTTCCTTAAAAAGATTGTCCCTAATTGAACCCTTAGGTATGCATAATTGACTACCTTTAAACAACAAACCTTCCTGTAGCATATACTCAATCCAAGGACCCTTATCTCTACTGGTTGGACTGCTACAAGCTTCATATGCTTCTTTGAAATCTGGATCATTTGCATACAACTCCTTAAAACTATCAAAACTGACACTGTTAGCTCAAATATCATGCAATATTAAAATTCTTCTACTTAATGCATCAATAACCTTATTTATTTTCCCACTCTTATGCTTCAACACAAAATTGAATCTCTAAAGGTATTCTACCCATTTTGCATGCCTTTGGTTCAACTTATATTGGCTATTAATAAACTGAAGTGCATGGTTATCTGTGTAGACAACAAACTCCTTAGGAAGCAAGTAATGCCTCCACTTCTTTAAAGATTGTACCAATGCATAAAATTCAAGGTCATATGTAGAATATTTCTTCTTAGCATCATTGAGTTTCTCACTAAAATATGCAACCTGTTTACCTTCTTGACTTAGGACATCACCTATTGCTAAGCCACTAACATCACATTCAACTTGGAAGACTTTGCTAAAATAAGGTAAAGTAAGTATTGGCTATTTGATTACCTTATGCTTGAGAAAACTAAAACTCCTTTTAGCCTCTTGAGTTCATATAAATTGCTTCTTGTGACCCTTAATTGTGTCAAGTATAGGTGTCATTATATGACAAATTATTTACAAACTTCTTGTAGAAACTAGCAAGCCTAGGAAAACTCCTCACCTCATACACACTCCTTGGTGTAGGCCAATCAAGAATAGCTTAAATCTTTTCTTTATCCATTTTTAGTCCTTCCTTGGATACTGCAAAGCCCAAATAAACCAATTCTATTTTCATAAAAACACACTTTTTGAGATTGATCAACAACTTCTCCTAGTGTAGTCATGGTAGGAGGTTCACAGAATGAACTGTCCAGACCATGCAACAAGAGTAAACATAATGGAAATGAGTCAAAGAAATGAACCAAATGTAGATTTAGTCATTCAGTATATAATAGAATTCAAATACGGATTGGTCGGGAACATGCGGGCTTACAATTGGGCTCACAGGCTTGATTATAGAATTTACACAAGATATAGCTTTGAAGCTCCTTTGTACAAAAATCTAAACTATGAACTTATACAGATGATTATAACATGATAACTTCTTTTCTAAGGATCTATTACATTAATACATATCACCTCCAGAACAATGGATTCCTCTGCATCGGCCAAGGAAGGTCACAAACTCTAATGAAGAGCTATAACGTGTATACATGGGTAGGTCAGACCTAAATGCATAAAACACCTCTGCAAATGAATGGAATGATGTGTAGATCTCGGAGAAGGTTAGCCATGAACCAAGAATCATTGAATGATGTGTTGTTAAGCTCCACAAGTTGAGGAATGCTCTGCAAGTTTCTCCTTTAGCTGATTATCAGGGATTGTCAGGATGCTTTGTTCTAAGAAAATAGTTGATCTTCTAATAGCGATAACTTTCTGGATTTGGTAACCAATCAAAATACAACTATGGTAGAATGTGGAACAAAATGTAGAAACTGCTTCTGACTAAATTGCCTAAACTAAACTAGAAAATGAAAAGAAACAAACTGAACTGCAAGCAAACTAAAATGCAAATGTTTTTTTTATTGATGCAAGATTTCTCTTGAACCAGGGATGCTCCTACATCAGACATCTAGGGTTATTGAAAAGTGAGTCCCTCACTTTGATAGGGCTAAGGGAGAAGCAAGACAGTCCACCTCAGCCTAAGAACTCCATGATGAATCTTCTTTCAATCTGCCTTTCCACTTCACAAGATATTCTTTATATTGTCTTCCTCTAATGTTGTGTCCAACTCTACTATCCAAAATGTCTTAAATCTACTCCAATGCTTGTTGTGGTAACTGGTTCTTCAAGTCTTCTTCCATATTGTCACTAAATTCTACTTCATAATACTAATAAAAGTCTATAATGTTTAAAATAGGTGATATACCTAATTTCTTTGATAACTCCACTTCGTATGCATTTCCTAAATTAAAATTTTTGAGTATCTTACAAGGTCCAAACTTCTTCATCTTCAACTTGTTATATGTCCCAACTAGAAATCTTTCTTTTCTTAGATATACCTACACTTCATCTTTGACTTCAAATTCCTTATGTCTTCTCTTCTCATCAGCCTTCTCTTTGTACTTACTATTCATATTCTCCAAATGCTTCTTCACTTGATCATGTACTATCTTCATGTGATCTGCAAATTCTTCAGCTTCTGCACTTCTCTTTTCTTCCATACCAATGTCCCTCAATTCTACCACTCCTCTAGGTGTTACTCCGGTAAAAATCTCAAATGGTGTTCTTCTGGTGCTCCTGTTTACTAAATTATTGTATGCAAACTCTTCTTGTGAAAGAATCAAATCCCAACTTCTATCTTTCTCTCCAACCAAACATCTCAACAAGATTCCCAAACTCCTATTCATTGCCCCTATATGTCCATTAGTCTATGGATGAAAAGTTGAACTAAACTTCAAATCTATCTTCATCTTCTTCCAAAGTGTCTTCCAAAAGTATCCAACAAACTTTGTATCATTGTCTAAGACTATACTCCTAGGTAATCCATGTAACCTCACAATCTCCTTAAAAATAGTTCAGGTACATGCACTACATCAATTGTCTTCTTACAAGGTATCAAATGAGACATCTTTGAAAATATGTCAACCACTAGGAATATTGAATCATGTCCTCTTTGTGTCTTTGGGAATCCCATTACAAAATTCATACTTATGTCTTCCCAAGGTTTTTCTAGTACTGTCAAAGGTTTATACAATCTAGTATTCTAACTACATCCTTTTGTAACTTGACAAACTCTACAACTCTACACAAATTTCCTAATATCCTTATGTATTTGAGGCCAAAAGTAATTTTCACTCACCAAAGCCACTGTCTTATCAATGCCAAAATGTCCTGCCAATCTACCACTATGCTTCTCCTTGATCAAATTATCTCTCATTGAATTTCTAGGTATGCACAACTGATTTATTCTAAACAAAAAATCTTCTTCAATGAAATAGTCCAACCACTTACTCCTATCTATCATAATAGGTTCCTTACATGCTCTCCAAGGTTCTACAAAATTAGTGTCTCCCTCATACATGCTCTTCAATTCATCAAAACCCAAAACTTCAACTCTCATCTTTGTCAACAAGTTTCTTCTTCTATTCAATGCATCAACAACTTTGTTTGATTTTCCATTCCTAAGCTTCAACACAAAAGTGTAACTCTACATGAAATCTACCCATCTCATATGTCTCTAATTCAACTTACCTTGACTGTTCAAATATTGCAAAGCTTGATGATCTGTATACAACACAAACTCCTTAGGCAAGAAGTAATGTCTCCACTTCTTCAAGTGAATTGTGGCATAGAACTCCTGATCATAAACTGAATGTCTCTTCCTTGCATCATTCAACTTCTCACTAAAATATGCTATTGGTCTACCTTCTTGACTTAACACTGCTCTAATTGCATTTCTACTTGCATCACAATCAATTTGAAATACCTTATTAAAATCCAGTAATGTCGACCTAGGTTGCTCTATCACTTTTTGCTTCAACAACTCAAAACTTTTATCTGCTCTTGATGTCCACTTAAAATCTTTTCTGTCACCACTCATTGTCTCTATAATAGGGTTACAAATTGAACTGAAATTCTGATGAACTTCTAGTAGAAATCCATGAAACGATCTAACCTCTCCAATGCTCTCTGGTGTATGCCATTCAACAATTTCTTTTACTTTCTTAGGGTCTATCGTCAATCCTTCCATAGAAATCACAAATCCCAAATATACCAACTCTTCTTTCATGAAACTACACTTCTTGATGTTTACCAATAATTTCTTATCCCTCAGTCTCTACAGAGCTTGTCTAATATGCCACAAATGTTCTTCTTTTGTTTTACTAAAAATTAGAATATCATCCAAGTACACAATAACAAACTTACCCAAGAATTTCTTCAGAACTTCATTCATCAACCTCATGAAAGTACTTGATTCAGTTGTCAATCCAAAAGGTATCACTACCCACTCATACAATCCTTCATTTGTCTTAAAAGTAGTCTTCCATTCATCACCTTATGATGGTATCCACTCTTCAAGTCTATCTTTGTGAAATATTTTGCTCCACTAAAACAATGCATAATATCATCCATCCTAGGTAAAGGAAATTTATACTTAATTGTGATCTTGTTTATTGCTCTAGAGTTAGTACACATTCTCCATTCTCCATGTTTCTTAGGTGGAAGCACTGTAGGTACTGCACAAGGACTCAAACTTTGTTTGATCAAACCCTTTCTCAACAACTCTTGTATTTGTCTATTTAGTTCTTCATTCTCTGTTGATGTCATTCTATGTGTTGCTTTGTTAGGAAAACTTGCTCCTGATATAAGATCCATGTGATGATTGATACTCTTTATAGGTGGCAATCCTTTTAGGTACATTATCTGATATGATGTCTTCATACTCTGTCAACTATTCTCTTATCTCCTTTGGTTGTGTCTCTTTAGTTTGCTTATTCAATGTTTCATTCTTCTTAGGAATCAAGTTATAACACATTCTCATGTCTCAAACCATCCAAAAATTTTCTTCCATCTACCAAATAGATTCTAGCATTCCCACATACTTCACTCTTAGGATCATCCTCCAAAGGAATCAAGGTAATTCTCTTTCCATTTGGTGTTATAGTGTATGTATTCTTTCTCCCATCATGTATAGCTTTTCTATCATACTACCAATGTCTACCCAACAAGATATGACATACATCTATAGGCATAATATCACACAAGACTTCATCATGATAAGATCCAATATAAAATTTCACCAAACATTGTTCACTCACTAATACCTTATGATCATCCAGAACCCATGCTATCTGATAGGGCTAAGGGTGTTTCAATCTTTCCAACTTTAGCTTAATCACCATCTCCTGATTTGAATCTTGTCTAGAACAAGCTTTTCCTCTGAAGTGGTTCCTCATTTGTCTCTATTTGAAATAGTGCTCTCCTCATCACCAATGATTCTCCTTTCTCCAGCTTGCCAATAGAACAGGGATCACTTAGTTCAACAAGTTATTTTTCAACATAGGTTGCTCTTCCACTATTTTTTGTCTTCTTGCTTGTACTACCCTGATTACATTCAAATGCTCTATGTCATTCACCTCCACACTTGAAACAAGTAGCTCTAAATGTTCTCTTATCAAATCCTCTTCCTTCTCTTTTGTATCCTTCATTCTGGTATGCATTAGGGTTTCCTCTCTGGTAAAAATTTTTGTCATCTCTCTGGTAAGCATTGTTATCACCATCATCCATCTTGAATGGGCTACCAAACTTGTTTTGCTTTGGATGTGATCTGTCTCCTCTGAAAAATGTTCTACCTCTCTAGAAAATTTACCTCCTCCCCCTCTCTGTCTCTAATCATGCCTCTTATTCATCTTCTCTTCAACCTTCAGGGCAAACTAATATGCTTTTTCCAAAGATGTCATCCTTACCAAGCTTAGTTCTTCTTGAATGTTCAATCTTAGTCCATTGATGTATTTAGCCACTTTCTCCTTGTTTTCTTCATTATGTCCTATTCCTATGATCATTTTATGGAATTCTTTAGTGTACTCCATAGATTTCTCCTTCTATCTCAGGTTTTGCAATATTTTCAACAACTCCAACTCATAGTCAGTAGGTATAAACTGGTTCTTCAACTTTATCACCATCCTATCCCATTTTGTAATCTTTTCTTTTCTCCTTTTGTTTCTTTCCAATTTAACTTCTTTCCACCATATAGTAGCATGTCCTTTCAACCTTGTCTTTGCAAATTTCACCTTCTTTGGATCTTCAATTTCCTCATATTCAAAGTATTCTTCTATGTCATTTATCTAGTCAATCAATTCTTAAAGGTTCAAATTACCATTATAGTTTGACACATCAACTCTAGGTCTCTTTCCAATCTTTGAAATAGCTCACGGCATCTTTACTTGATCTTATTCTTCTTCTTCTCACATCCTAGGGTTTCACCAATTTGTTCAATAGATTAAAATTTCCTTCATCATCACTTTCAACATTAGGTCTCGGTGTCAACCCTCTTTGCCTATCTTCTTCAAGCAGATCTAATCAAATTCACATTGTTTTCATCATCTCCATCATCTCATCCATTCTACTATCCATTGTTCCAATAGCAACAACTCTCCTCAGTGGCATTCTTCCTAGGATCAAGTGCAAATGGCCTCAAGATTAGCAATCAGGATACAAGGTGGCAACTACCTCTCAATCCCTGATCGGTTGCAACATAAGTAACATACCTCAATTTAGTGATCTATCCACAATAGGATCTTATGGAATTCCCTCACCAACTTCACTTAATTAGCTCTCAAAGATTTGAACTTTCTCTTTGATAACACTTGGTGCAGTCACAGTAGGAGGGTTCACAGAATGAACTATCTGGACCATGCAACAAGAGTAAACACAATGGAAATGACTAAAAGAAATGAAGAAAATATAGATTTAGTCATTCAGTATATAATAAAATTCAAATATAGATTAGCTGGCAACATGCGAGCTTACAATTGGGCTTACAGGCCTAATTACAGAATTCACACAAGATATTACTTTGAAGCTCCTTCACACAAAAATCTAAACTATGAACTTATGTGGATGATTATAACTTGATAAATTCTTTCCTAAGGATCTATTAGATCAATATATATCATCTTTAGAACAATAGATTCCTCCGTGTCGACTAAGGAAGGTCACAAACTCCAATGAAGAGTTATAATGTGTATACATGGGTAGGTCAGACCTAAATGCATAGAACATCTCCACAAATGAATGAAATGATGTGTGGATCTTAGGGAAGGTTGGTCATGAACCAAGAATTATTGAATGATGTTTCATTAAGCTCCACAAGTTGAGGAATTCTCTATAAGTCTTCTTCTTTAGCTGATTATCAGGGACTCTTAGGATGCTCTGTTCTAAGAAAATAGTTGATCTTCTGATAGTGATAACTTTCTGGTAACTGATCCAAGTGCTCTGAATTCTGGATATGATGTAGATGAATGAATCTAGATGCTAATTCTAGATTCACAAGATGTGAAATGGAACTATGGTAGAATGCGGACCAAAATGCATAAACTGCTTCTGACTGAACTACCTAAACTGAACTGGAAAATGAAAAGAAAAGAACTAAACTGCAAGCAAACTAAAATGCAAATGTTTTTTGGGTTGATGCAAGATTTCTCTTGAACCAAGGATACTCCTACATCATCTCCTCATCCAACCTTTTCATCACAAAACTTAGGTGTTGTAGATGTTCCTCTTTAGACCTACTAAAAACTAGGATATCATCCAAATACACTATTACAAACTTACCCAAGAATGGTTTCAAGACTTCATTCATAAGCCTCATAAAAGTATCGGGTATGTTTGTGAGCCTAAAGGGCATAACTAGACATTCATAGAGCCCATCATTGGTTTTAAATGTTGTCTTCCATTCATCCCGAGGCTTGATTTGAATATGGTGATAGCCACTTTTCAAATCTATCTTTGAAAAATACATAGAACCACTCAAAAAATCCATGAGATCATCCATCCTTGGAATAGGAAACCTGTACCTAATAGTGATCTTATTAATAGCTCTAGAATCCATGCAGATTCTCCATTCACCTTCTTTCTTGGGTATAATAACTGTAGGTACAACACAAGGGCTAATACTCTCTCTTATTAACCCCTTCTCAAGAAACTCTTCAACCTATTTCCAAATCTCCTCATGTTCCTTAGGAGTCAATTTGTATGTAGCCTTGTTTGGAAGGCTAGCTCAAGGAATTAAGTCCATACGGTGACTAACACTCCTCATGGGAGGCAGCTCATTAGGCAAATCAACAACTACTATATCCATGTGCTCCTTCAATATATCCTATTTTTCATTAAGCAAATCATCTATCTTTGTAGAGGTAAGCTGGTGCAGAGGCACCTACCTAGCAGCTGGCCTCCATGAGGCAGTTAGTTGTTTTAGGTCTTGTTTATGTTTCCAAGAAGGTCTGTTAAGACCAAATGCATGTAATAAGGTCATGCTGATCATGATAAGATCATGCTGACCAGGCTTTGCTATTTTTAGTTAGTTTGTTAAGACAGTTGTCATGATGTATGATCGGTTGGACCTCCCAGCCGCTTGGAGAGAGTTCCCAGCCGCTTGGAGTCAGGTCAGTAGTACTCGTAGGAAAATCTATTTAAGCAGGCGGATCGGTTGATTGTAGATCATCGATCGATAGTAGTGCATTAAGCAGGGGAGTTCGAGTGTGCTGTGTGAGAAACAGTATATTGTATTGCCTCTTTGAAATCAATAAAGATCCTATTTTCATCCTCTGTTGACTTCCATCATCTAATCGATTTGCTGGTTTGGTGGCCGTATGGATCCACTGATCCATTCCACCGGTTGATTCATCTGATCGGTGGAATGGTCATGTACAATAGGTTAGGTTGTAGTTTGTTTTCTGTTTGCATGCAGGTGTGCAGGATCACCGTCGAAAGATGTTGAAGACCCTAGCATGGGTATGTGCTAGGTCGAGCTGATAAGTTTGAGTTCGAAGATCACCCTGAGAGTGGATCGGGTCATCCCTGGAGGATCGGCGAAGTGAAATCTCGCTAAGGCTGAAAGTTTGTTAAAACGGCATCATCAGGATATTTCTGCAAATATCCTGCAGTCGCATTGGGCATCGTCATCCGGATGAGTGGAGGAGATCGACATGATGCAGTCGAGTGCATGAAGTAAAGGAGCGTCGGGGTGATCATCATCAGGAGGGCCGAGGAGGAGCGTATCGGCATCAGGTTGAAGATCGGGTTGATCGCAGGCCGAAAACACTAAGTTTGGCCAACAGCAGGATATGACGTCATCATCATAATGATATACGTCATCAGGACATTTCAGAGCAGCAGGATATTGAGCAGCTGCGGGTGACGTCATCGTCATCAGGATCTACGTCATCAGGATATCGGGTGACGTCAGCAACGAGTGAATGGTGCGAGGAGTTAAGGTCTTATCATCATCAAGATAAATGGAAGGAACCGGATGTTTGTTATCCTGTTGATTATCATGATGTTGAATATCATGATGCTGTTGCTTGTGTCGTCGGCTATCGGAGCATCGAAGGGAAGGTGCTGAAGTGGTCGTCATCAGGATATTTGGAGCAACTGGATATTTGATATCCTGCTGACGAAGGAGGTGTAGAATATCATGATGTCGAAGGTAGTGTAGACGGAGGTTGTCGCTGAAGTGAACAGTGGACGTCAGGAGGATGTTCGCGCTGGTCGAATATGATGATGCCGACAGTGAAGTCAAATATGATGATGATGAGGATGAATATGATGATGATGATGGGCTGCAGACATCCATGCTGTATGCGAAGATTATAGTGTGGATGCCTCTGCATCATAGTGGTATCAGAGCTCAGCAAAAGGTCTGGGCTATTGTGTGTTGATTCTGTCACCGAAAGGGCAGAAGTAGAGTTGATTGTGTGTTGTGTGTTGATTGAGAGGTTGACAAAATGCCTCCGAAAGGTAGTGGGACTGCAAGGGAATTGCAGGAAATGAAGGAGAAACATGCCAGAGAGATGAGGAAGATGAAGGAGCTTGCTGAAGCACTTCAAGCCAGGCTTACAGCCCTGGAAAAGAACAAAAAGAGGGAAGTGGAAGACAGTGAGTCTGAAGAAGATGAAGATACTGTTGAAGAGTATGAAGAGGTAGCTGAAGATCTGGATGCTGAAGACTAGAAGTTTGTAAAACTGTTAAAGGCAGTGCAGAGTGAAAAACCTAAGGTAAAGGTTGATGTTACCAAGTATACTGGAAGCTTGAATGAAGATGAGTTGCTGGATTGGATTGCTGCACTTGATAATCACTTTGAATGTGAAGATGTTGCTGAGGATCAGAAGGTAAAGATTGCAAAGACCAAGTTAGGAGGTCATGCTTTGGTTTGGTGGGACTATGTACAGTCTGAGAGAAGGAAACAAGGGAAGTCAAAGATCACTTCATGGGATAAGATGGTAGCAAGGATCAAAGGTAAATTCTTGCCAAGGGATTATGAAATCCAGATGTTTAAGAAGCTGCAATTTTTAAAGCAGAAGGAAAGGGATGTGAAGGCATATACTGAGGAGTTTTATAAGTTGAGTATGAGATCTGGTCATCATGAGAATGAGGTAGAAAAGGTGGCTAGGTACTTGGCTGGTTTGAGGTTTAACATACAGGATGAGTTAGTTTTAGCTAACCCTAAGAATGTGGAGGATTGTTATCAAATGGCAATCAGGATTGAAGAAAAGATGAATAGAGGACATGATAAGTCCATGAGAGGAAGAGGAAACCATAGGGGAAGAGGAGCAGCCCCTACACAAAAGCAAACCAATGAGGGTCAAGAAGACACTGGTAAAGGACAGGGACAGTCTGATTTCAGGGGTGGATGGAAAGGTAATAGAGGAAGATTTGGAGGTGGTAGAGGTTCTACTACATTTTCAGGAAAATGTTACACCTGTGGTGAGTTTGGTCATCCATCTTTCAAATGTCCAAAAAACAAAGGTTCATCATCCAGAAATGATAGAACTAATGACAAGAGAGTACAACTTGTACAAGAAGAGACAGTAGAGCAAAGTGCACAGAGTTCAAACACTTATCAAAAGGATAAGGAGGCTGATAATTATGGATATCCAGAGAGTGGAGAATCATTGATGCTAAGGAGAATTAGTTTGCAGGCATCAAAGGATCTGATGTAAAGAAGAGCTCTTTTCAAGACCACATGCAAGAGCAAAGGTAAAGTATGTAAGGTTGTCATTGATACTGGTTCAACAGACAACATGGTATCTCAGGAGATGGTGGATAAACTGCATTTGGAAAAGATTCCACATCCACACCCTTACAAGGCATCTTGGGTAAGTGATAGTCAATCCCTTTTTGTCTCTGAACAGGCATATGTGGATTTCCAGATTGGAGCATATCATGTTAGAATCTTGTGTGATATTTTGCCCATGGAATGTTGTCACCTACTATTGGGTAGACCATGGCAATTTGACAGAAGGGTACTGTATGATGGGTATTCTAATACCTACACCATCCAGAAGGATGGGAAGACTATTAAGTTGATGCCATTGCAGGCAAAAGCTGCAGTACAGAAGGCAGCCCAAGTCATTTTAATGGGAAAGAAGGAGTTTGTGCAGATGCCTAGAGGAGTAGGCACAAAGGCAGTTAAGGACACTACAGGGAAAGGTGTTGTTACAGACAACAAGCTGAAGAAAGTTTCAGTTGTGACTGACAGAGGTCAGCAGCAGGTTCCAAAACAGGGGTGCAAACAGCAACCAGTTGAGAAGAATGACAAGGATGTTGTCATAGTTGGGACTATTGCTTGTCCTATAACAGTTGACAGGAAGCTAGAGTTGAACATTTCAGAAGTGAAAGAGGCAGTTCAGATAGAGGTTCTGGTCAGACCACCTGGCAAACACAGGGTATGTGAGAGAAAGGCCTACATCAACAGGCATGAGGATTTACTTGCCAGAAAGCAAGTTACAGTTCAGAAGTCTTGGAGAAGCCCAGAGACAGCTGAGGATAAAGCTAGAGCAGGTCAGCACACTGACAGGGCACGGTGTAAAGGTGGAGGACTTCCACATACTAAACTCATGGGACATGAGTTCTTTTCTGTTGGGGAGTATGGTGCAGAGGCACCTACCTAGCAGCTGGCCTCCATGAGGCAGTTAGTTGTTTTAGGTCTTGTTTATGTTTCCAAGAAGGTCTGTTAAGACCAAATGCATGTAATAAGGTCATGCTGATCATGATAAGATCATGCTGACCAGGCTTTGCTATTTTTAGTTAGTTTGTTAAGACAGTTGTCATGATGTATGATCGGTTGGACCTCCCAGCTGCTTGGAGAGAGTTCCCAGCTACTTGGAGTTGGGTCAGTAGTACTCGTAGGAAAATCTATTTAAGCAGGTGGATCGGTTGATTGTAGATCATCGATCGATAGTAGTGCATTAAGCAGGGGAGTTCGAGTGTGCTGTGTGAGAAACAGTATATTGTATTGCCTCTTTGAAATCAATAAAGATCCTATTTTCATCCTCTGTTGACTTCCATCATCTAATCGATTTGCTGGTTTGGTGGCCATATGGATTCACTGATCCATTCCACCGGTTGATTCATCTGATCGGTGGAATGGTCATGTACAGTAGGTTAGGTTGTAGTTTGTTTTCTGTTTGCATGCAGGTGTGCAGGATCACCGTCGAAAGATGTTGAAGACCCTAGCATGGGTATGTACTAGGTCGAGCTGATAAGTTTGAGTTGGAAGATCACCCTGAGAGTGGATCGGGTCATCCCTGGAGGATCGGCGAAGTGAAATCTCGCTAAGGCTGAAAGTTTGTTAAAACGGCATCATCAGGATATTTCTGCAAATATCCTGCAGTCGCATTGGGCATCGTCATCCGGATGAGTGGAGGAGATCGACATGATGCAGTCGAGTGCATGAAGTAAAGGAGCGTCGGGGTGATCATCATCAGGAGGGCCGAGGAGGAGCGTATCGGCATCAGGTTGAAGATCGGGTTGATCGCGGGCCGAAAACACTAAGTTTGGCCAACAGCAGGATATGATGTCATCATCATCATGATATACGTCATCAGGACATTTCAGAGCAGTAGGATATTGAGCAGCTGCGGGTGACGTCATCGTCATCAGGATCTACGTCATCAGGATATCAGGTGACGTCAGCAATGAGTGAATGGTGCGAGGAGTTAAGGTCTTATCATCATCAGGATAAATGGAAGGAACCGGATGTTCGTTATCCTGTTGATTATCATGATGTTGAATATCATGATGTTGTTGCTTGTGTCGTCGGCTATCGGAGCATCGAAGGGAAGGTGCTGAAGTGGTCGTCATCAGGATATTTGGAGCAACCGGATATTTGATATCCTGCTGACGAAGGAGGTGTCGAATATCATGATGTCGAAGGTAGTGTAGACGGAGGTTGTCGCTGAAGTGAACAGTGGACGTCAGGAGGATGTTCGCGCTAGTCAAATATGATGATGCTGACAATGAAGTCAAATATGATGATGATGATGGGCTGCAGACATCCATGCTGTATGCGAAGATTATAGTGTGGATGCCTCTGCATCATAAGCACAACCTTAGGCTTAAGTACCAAAGCATATCCCATTTCCTCTTCTTTCATGGCATGTAGAAATTCTTTTCCACTCACTAACATGACCTTACTACTGCTACTGCTACAATTGTCCTCTTCTTGTTCTTGCAAAGGCAACAACGTATGCTTCACACCATCCTTCTCAAAAGTATAAGTGTTACTTCTCCCATCATGTATGGCTTTTCCATCAAATTGCCAAGGTCTACCAAGAAACACATGGCACACATCCATATATCTTCCTATTTGAAACTCAACCAAAGCATGTTCATCTACTAGCAATTGATGGCCTTTTTGTAACCAATAAACCTTATAAGGTGTAGGATGTTTAGTTCTTTTAAGGCCTAGTTTTTCCACCATTTCAATAGCTACAATAGTATCCATACTACCACTATCAATAATAAGTTTGCAATACTTACCCTTTACCTTGTACTTTGTCTTGAATAGGGCTCTCCATTGCACAAGTTCATGATTCTCCTTTGGTGGCTTCAATAGAACTCTTTTGAATAGAAAAAACTCTCCTTTCTCAGGTTCCTCTATGTGATGAGAAGGTAACCCTACACTTTCTTGGTCTACTTGTACAACATGATTACTTCTTTCAAGCCTTATGTGACTTCCTTGAGGTAATTTAGGGAACTCCCAACTCTTATGACTAGCAAACTTGTTGCACTTAAAACACTTTCCTGTGAAACTTCTTCCTCTTCCTTGATAACCACCTCTTGCAAATGATCTTCCTCCTCTATTTTGATAACCTCCTCTTTCTGGATTGGTTGTCCCACTAGAACTACTTGCCCCTTCATCTTGATAGTGTTTCTTTCCTCTTCTAGACTATTCTCCTCTTCCTCTATAGCCTCTTCATTTCCCTCTACTTTGCTAAATTTTCTTTCTTGCAAGCTTCTCCTATCCTTTGATAGCATATTGATAGGCTTCCTCAATTGATATTGGGGACAATAAACTTAACTCATCTTTTAAACTATTGTAGACACTAAAAATTGCCCTGGATAATTCCCTCCATAGTTCAATTTTAAAGCATCGAATGAAAATGTGGGAGTTGTTGGTCAATTTTAATGCACCAAAATGAAATATTTGATTTGTCTTGTTTAATTTTAAAGCACAAAACAAAATGTGTGATTTGTTTGTTCTTTTCAATGCCTTAAAATCAAATTTTTGTTTTTTTTCAATGCCACACATTGCACAAACATTATCTTGAAAAGGATTAGAAAAAGAATGGAAAATTAAAAAAAAAACAAAATCCTCAAAATCCAAAAACATTTAGAAAAATTTAAAAAAATAAAAAAAATCAAAACATCCTCAAAAATCCCAAAAACATTTAAAAAACTCAAACATCCCAAAAAATATTCAAAATTTCAAAAATCAAAAAAATCATCAGCATCACAAACATCCCATATCATCATCACAAACAAGAACTACATATCATCAAAATCATCATTGTCATAATGTGCCTTGATCCCGTGGATACAGGGTATGTAGGCAGTCTAGAATACGAAGGAAGTATCCAGTACTGAGGCACATATGATACACCCAGCCTCCATCACAAGCCATAATAAATTTTCCAACTCTCACTTCATCCATCTATCACAATCCATCCTTGTAATGCCCCTCGCTTTTTGCTTGTGATAGATGTTATTTTCATATGACAGTGTCGGTTTAGATGATAGTCTTATAGTGCATGTTTACAGTTTCGAGATGGTTGGACTTCTATGTTATGGTTTATGTTCTCCTTGATCTTGATGGACTCTTTGATATTATGCTAGCTAATTATGGATCTATGTTAGGGTGATGCTTGATTACTTGTACTTTGTGCTTTCACAGTTGATGGACATGATTATGGATTAATGTTATTTTAAGTTTAATATGTTATTCAATCATGATTATGATGTATAACTGGTAATGGAAGTAGCTAATTGATGATGTGTTTACGTGAATGGAACAGTGTCGCATTACTCGTGTTTGAGTACCCTGCCACGCTGTGATTTCTGTTCATTGTGTCTGTGATTACATGATTATATATGGATATATGCACAACCTTATTGTTTGTTGCAGGATGCAGGTACCGGGCATCGACTCCACCTGAATTACCAGGTCTGAGCATGCCCTAGCCAATGGAATTGTGGATTCGAGCTAACATGAGGTTCCCTATTTAGTCAACATCCTCAAGGAGGATGAGTTTCAGTGTTGTACCCTGTCTTCACCATCAGTGGGACTGTTGTCGTCATTTGTCGTTATGTCCTGTGGCTTCACTTGGGTCAGGCATCACCTTGTAAGTCATGGTATATCCAATTTAAGTGTCCAATTATGCATGAATAATATTTCATTTAAATAAGGTTAAATTAAAGCTTAAATTAAATAAACATTACTTGGGGTTATATGTGTGGTTTAATAATTATAAATAATTTAATTATTGATAATTGGTAAAACTAATATGAAAATGGTAATTAGATAAATAAATTGGATAAATAATTAAATGAGTAAATGAAATAATAAGTCCTAAGTTGTAAGTGAATTAAATAAAACAAAGTAAGATTCATTAGTAAGATGATTAAATGAGTTGATGGTAATAAGGATAATATTCTAAAAGATTAAATATTAGGGTTGTCGCCTGGTTTTATGAGTTCAATATTTGGAGATGAGTAAAAATTAATGTCTCTTGGCCATCATTTGCAAGTTTGAGGTGTGGAATCCCTTGGTAGGTGAAATTGAAGAATCTCACGAGAATGTGGGATGTTGGAAGAAGAGAGGCATGTCTCTTGCAATCACCCGAGGAATGGACCCATGCTTTGAGACAGTGGGTTGTCGGAAGGAGAGGTAGGCCTTCTACATTTATCCAAGGAGATAGAGTCTTGGTTGTGGAGAGGGAAAAAGAATTTAGGAAGAGAAGAGAAGGGATTGGATGCAGAGAGAAAATAAGACTCTTGTAAAAGCTTAAAAATTTCAGGTATGCACTGCAAATATGCTTAATTCTTGTGAAATTGTAATAGAACTAGGATTACTGTGTTTTCCTTCATGGATGAGAGTTATTTAGTAATTGGTATTTAAATTCCTTCTATCTCTAGTTTGAGACCTGTCACAATCCTCCATGTCCTTCAGATACAATTGAATGTTTCGAATCTGTCTTGTCCACTTTCCCCTGTTTGCATTCTGGAATGTTGAGTTAAATCCCTCTGTGGGAAACCTGTTTGCTATGTTAGTAATTCCTTACCTAACACTCTGTCAAACAAACAAACTTACGCCCTTTAGTTTTGTCCTGTGCATCTGATAAGGCACATAGACTAGTGTTTAAACATAACTCTATTTTTTCTTATTGGTTTCTATCGCTGAACCTTGGAGTATTACAAATGTCGGCCCTATCTAATTTTATATATGTTAAAAGGTATGTAGAGATACATATGCTTATACTAACTATTGTCAATGAAATCGCTGTAATGTCCTCAAACCTAGCCATAAACCCACTCTGCAAACCTGTGGAAGCGAGGTAATGGAGGAAGAACCTCCTACCTCACAGAAACCTATAGCTAACCACATTAGAGGGTCTCCTACCACCTTGGTGAAGCGTCGTGCCAGCTGCAACCTATCGATTCTTCCTAGTTGGTATTTTCTATACACCTTGCTGAACGATCATGCCATTTTAAGTTTCCAGTATGGCTTCTGGCTATGGACGCGATTTACCTCCTATTCTGTTGATATATACTTGTGGACATTCTAACCTTGGCGCAACGTAATGCAATTGTTAAGTCTACAAATTAGAAATAATGGGGAGGCAACTTTAGGGTGGTCAGCTATCAGACACTACGAAACTATTGATGTATACCCTTACTCACTGGCCATTAGCTACCCACTCTAGTAGTCCTCATTTTGGCATGACTATCGCCTTGATGTTTTAGGTAGAATCCCATTCGATGCTGTGTGTTCTTAACTGTCGAAGCTGCTTAGAAGTTTCTAGATTTTCCTTCTTGCGAACTCAGTCATGGAAACTTGCATTCGCTTTGACAAATAAAATGTGAAGGCTCATTGTAAGCCCAATGCCTACCTCGACACCCATGGTGTGCTTTCTATTGTCTTCGCCATTAGTTGGTGACTACCCATCAATCGATAGCAACGTAGCACTACTATCCTCTGGCATACTGTCGCAGGTCCTCATGATAGAGTTGGTTTCATCCGTCAAAGAACGTCTTGCGTTGCACAAGTTCTCTGAGGTCTTATCTATGAGCCGATCACACCATCATGCAAGTATTGTCTCTAACAACCAATGCCATCGTGCTTCGCATTTTACCATTTAACGTTGTTATCAGTATTTGCTACGGCTATCCAACGTTTGTGCGCTCTACCAATACCTCTACATTATGTTCTGAGCAATTCCAAACAGCAACTGTGGTAATGCTGGGCACTGTCCCTTTTTGCAGTATGTCGACCCACCAAATCCATCTTGCACATATATCCTGCACTCGTTGCTTTCTGAGAGATTACACCATGAAGAGATCAGTCTGGTCTCATTCCTCCATTGCCTCTCTACATCTTACTCTATGATTGAGAGGAGTAGTGGATGTCAATTACATGTCAGGGATTCTACCATAGGGTCAGTAGCCAATTGTGGCCTAAGTAAATAGGGTTTCCCGTAATAAATTTTAATTAGGGTTCCTTATTAATTGGTAGTTAGGGTTTTGGTGATGAAGAGTAACATTAGAAGATACGAAATTTATGTATTTTGGTAGGCTTTGTAATTATTTTCCATGTATGATGTTAAATATATTGCTCCGTATGCATAAACTTAATAGGTTTAACGGAGGCTCAAATTGAGAATAATGTTAGGTTTTGAGTCTTATTTGATTTTTTATTTGTATTGAAATTTAGTTCAATTCAATAATAAGTTGAATATTATAACTAATTACTTGATTGAAATTAGGTCAAGTTTTGAAATATTACAAGATTAAATATATTAGGTTATTATTCAGTCATGAAATGTGGTTGTATTATTTATGTTGTGTTGACACAATTTTATAGTTTTATTAATTTGATTATTCAAATTTAGTAGATGTGTTTAAAAGGGTAACGTTAATTAAATAATGCTCTCGGATGAAAAATAGTTGTTACCAAGTGATTTGTGGGATATTATTATTATTATTATTATTATTATTATTATTATTACTAATATGTTGGTCACGTGACTCGTTTAAATAAGTTAATGGAAATTATTATGATCAAATTATTAGGTTTATTAAACTCAGTTGTAATTGAATCATGTTAAGGGAGATGGCATATTAGATTGTAATAAATGGGAACTAGATGTGTGGAATAATAGTTTGGTTAAAGAAATTTAGTGTATTATTAAACTCTATCACTTTCTCTAGAAAAAAAAAATATATATATAATAATAATAATGATTTATGGAACTAGAACCCATTCGTGTGTTAATTCCTCATAAATGTTATGACAATTAGACAAGGTTATTCGATCTCTATGTAATTGCAACTATTGTTAAGTAGATGAGATTAAAATTGTTTCATTTATTTTTATATATGGTTATGAATTAGATCGGAACTCTCAAACTTATCCGTATGAATTAAATTTAAATTATATTATAATCATTTAATCCATTTTGATTTATAACACTAACAATAGTTGTTAATGATATTTGCATCTTGTAAATTTAATTAAATGATTATTTAATAAATATTTACTTTATTGTGAATATAGATTTATTCTTAATACGAATACAATCAATGCCAAGCTAATTTTAATGACTAATATACTATTGTAATAATCTTAGTCAATTGCAATCTACTTTAGTGGATTAGTTAGGAAGACTTAAATCATAAGTATAATTGATTTCTCGTAATGTTTTGATTCTATCTGTGGGGCATAACCCCATTCATATGGTCTTCGATTCCATATCTACCCATGTGGATAGAGTTCTAGAGGCTTATCTTGGTATGTCTTGAGTTCATAAGTTGTGTTGATAGATGTCTTGAGATCCCGTTGGTCTATAAAGTATGTCGACCCTAGTTATGTAAGGACTAAAAGACAAGGGGAAAGATAAATGCACTTCCTTGTGGATGTATTATTAACCAACTGATTGTATTAGTCTGGTATCCAATTTTGTGGTGAGTTATGGAATAGGGTGACATGGAGATCATAGAGTTGTAATGAATATGTGTTATTTTGGGCAATGGTCTAGGAGTTCTGCCCTTATGATTTTGTTATGGAAAGTTAATGCCTTGTACTGTTATATACCTTTTGATATAAGGAATGATGTTATGCAAGATGCTTAATGCCTTGCATGGTTCTTGTACCCTCATTGTTGTGATGTCTTGCTATGCTTGTTGAGTAGGGTTTTCTAGTTGTAGGTAAGGGAGTGGCTTCCACTATGGGGGCCCATGCCAAGTGGCTAGCCAGGGTAACCCACTGGGAGTTGGTAATTCAATGATAACATAATAAAAAAATCTAGGGGTTGGGTAGTTTTCACACTAACAAGATAATAAGATTTTTCCTCACTCATGCCTGTAGTGCTAGTTCAAACTAAGGATGAGGGGAGAAGGTCAGGATTGGCAGATTCACTTCCTTGTCATCACGAAAGGAAGGTTGATTCCGCATGCGTCATCCTATGGGGCCGGTGTCTAGAGAGAGACTGCCAGGGTAACCATAGATGGGGGCCAGTGTCTAGAGAGAGACTGCCTGGGTAACCCATGTTAGGACCATGCGATGACACTCTCCTTACTATAGCCTAGCACCCCCTAATTGTACTCTCTCCTTTGTTAAGTGTTGCCTCTGGAAGTACTGTTGTGTTGTTTGTGATGGTGACTTATGATGTTGGAGTCATGTGTTGTCTCATAGCCTACTATCTACCTGACCGTATGTTGTAGTGGGGACCTTATGTTAACTCCTAGCTTGAGGGGTGGACCTCAGGGTTCCACATGGTCAGGTGGAAGAGCTTTATCCATTGGTTTTTTTTTTTCCTTGCCACTGTTCGTGAGCGTGGAGGATATGCCTTGTGCATCTATTTTCAGACCTTGTACTTGAAGATAGCTTTAATGCTCGTGTACTTGCCTATGTATCAGTTGATTCATAATGTATGTTTTCCAAATGTAATCAAAATTACATGTTGATGTACCCATATGCATAGACTATTGATCATGCACATGTAATCTTGAGCAAGTTGTTTATCTATGTGGCATGAATGGAGATGTATATGTATATTCACTAGTACAATAGATGTGGAATGAACTGCTGTGGATATCAGTTAACCATGTATGATAAATTATGTTGATTAATTCTTCAAGTAATGCAACCATGGGACCTTAGAAGACAAGTTGTAGTTAAGGATGTGTGTTGTTTGGCTTAACATTACCTTGTTATCTTATACAAAAAAAAAATATTCTGCTTCGCATAGCCTAGATGTGTTGTTTTCTAGGGTTTCCATTGCGGGGCACTACACTTTGTTATCAGAGCCCAGTTTAAACATTGGGTACCTTGGTTAAATTTGAGCCCATTATGAAACCTTGTGCTAAAAATCTGTAGTACAATTTAACTCCTATTCTGACCTTTTTTTTTAATATAATAATTTACCCCTCTATGTGTAGGGTAGGTGGCTAGACGTAGAGGCCGAGGTCGGGGCAGAGGAGGGGGTCGTGGGAGAGGCTGTGGCAGTATTCCTCCTCCCAGCTCTCCTCATGGGAGTGGCCATGATGGTGGGGGCAGAACATGGAAGGTCAGGGTCAACGTGATGGAGCCCAGTTGAGATGAATTCTCGAGGAAGCCCTTGCCTGTTTAGGTCCTAGACAGGTGGTTGAGCAGCCCAGACATGGTCAGGAGGTAGACCAGTTAGGTCCTAGAGAGAGAGAAAGGTCTCCCAGGCATAGGGAATTGACAGTCGAGCAAGAGGCCATGCAAGCCAACCATATGAGGGATTTTCTAAGAGCACGTCCTCCAATCTTTGATGGAACTGGTAGAGGACTTGAGGCAGAGACTTGGTTGTTGGACCTAGGCAGATGTTTTGCCATGCATCCATATGGCAGTAATACGAAAGCCAGATGTGCTATTTTACACCTCTGAAGGTTTGCTTCAACTTGGTGGAGGCTAGAGGAGTAGAAGCTACATTTGGACATTAGCACGGTGTCTTGGGAGTTGTTTAGAAGATGGATTCAGAGCTTGCTTCCTTTCTGACCATTGGAGGCAGTGTCGAGTAGACGAGTTCATGAGATGAGGCAGTTGGCCATGACAGTTGAGTAGTATGAGCACAGATTTTATGAGCTCAAACAGTACGCAGGTATCGGGGATGACGAGCCCATGTTGGTGCAACATTTTATCAGAGGCTTAAATGCCCAGATTAGTGGAGGGGTTCATGTATTCAAACCTAAGACCATGGAGGTTGCCGTAGAGAAAGCCCGGCTAGTGGACGAGAAATTGGCTATGGCCCTCGGTGGGCATACATGTGTGCGCATTGGTAGTGCACCTTCGTCAGGACATGGTTCTCAAGGTGGTCACACTCAGGCTTTAGGTTCTCATGCACCCTCAAATGGTGGTCAGTAGTAACAGTATTCACAGTCCAAACCAAAGAATTCTCAGCATCAGTAGGGAAATAGGTTTCAAAATAAGAAAGACCGGTCTTGGCGGCGTAATAAGCACAACTGTTATGATTAGTCAGCCTAGAGTGCATAGTCTACAGTAAGCAGGGGCAGTTTCCAACAGTCTAGTACTTTCCAAGGTAATGGTGGATTTGGTAGAGGCACCGGGTGCTTCTCATGCGGCCAACAGGGCCATATTGCCAGACAGTGCCCGCAGAAGGGTGCATCAAGATTTGGACATCAACCGGCGGCATCTGAGCCAACGATTGGTGATGCAAGTAGGTCGTATCGAGTCTTTGCAGCGATAGATGACCGGCAGGCAGAATATCAGGGCACCGTGGTGGAGGCTTTTGCTCATATGCGATGTATTGATTTTTCTATTCTATTTGACTCCAGTGCATCTGATTCATTTATATCTCCTTCCCTTGTGGAGCATTGTGGCTTAGCGGCGACAAAGCAAGATGATAGATGGTAGGTTGAGTTAGCTTCTGGGGCTAAGGTAGCGGTTGAGTCTCTAGTTTCAGAATGTAAATTGAAGATTGGCTCTCTATCTACTTTTGTGGACCTTCGCATTCTACCCCTGGGTTCATATGACATAGTTTTGGGGATGGATTGGCTGGAGGCCCATCAGGAAGTGATAGATTGTCGGCATAAATCAGTTAGATACGTGGATGATTCTAGTGTTGAGGTTGAGGTCGTAGGAGTTCAGAGACCTATTTCCCTACGTATGGTCTCTGCTATGCAACTCAAGAGATGTATGCGTCAGGGATGTCAGCTCTTTGCAGTGACTGTTAGTGATTTGGAGATGGAGGAGAGTCAAGAGGCAACTCTGGACGATCACCCACTCTTGAGAGAGTATGCAGATGTTTTTCCTTCTGATGTTCCAGGGATGCCACCTAAGTGTGACATCGATTTCAAGATTGATCTAGTTCTTGGTGTAGAGCCTATCTCACGAGCTCCATACAGAATGACCACTCAGGAGCTCAAGGAGCTTCGACTGCAGTTGGAGGAGTTATTAGCCAAAGGGTTCATACGACCTAGTGTTTCCCCTTGGGGAGCACCTGTGATCTTTGTGAAGAAGAAAGATGGATCTCTACAGTTATGTATCAACTATAGGCAACTCAATAAGGTAACGGTGAGAAATAGGTATCCCTTGTTGTGGATCGATGATTTGTTTGACCAGATTAAGGGAGCAAAGGTCTTCTCTAAGATTGACCTTAAGTCAAGATATCACCAGTTGTGGATTTTTGAGGCAGATATTCACAAAACAGCATTCTGCACCCATTATGGACATTATGAGTTCACAGTGGTACCCTTCGGGTTGACCAATGCACCTTTAGTTTTCATGGGCTTAATGAATGGTGTGTTTCACACTTATCTTGACTGATTTGTCCTCATATTTCTTGACAATATATTGGTCTATTCAAGGACTATGGAGGAACATGAGGAGCATTTGAGTCAGGTGTTGTAGTGTCTGAGAGAAAATCAACTTTATGCAAATTTGTCAAAGTGTGCATTCTTCCAGACAGAGGTTAAGTATTTGGGTCATGTTATCTCAAGAGAGGGTATTGCGGTAGATCCCTCAAAGATCCAAGCTACTATGGACTGGCCTGTACCCACCAATGTTTCCAAGGTCCGTAGTTTTATGGGGTTGGTAGGTTACTATCGTCGCTTCGTCATGGGGTTTTCAAGAATTGCTCATCCCATTATGTCTCTTCAGAGGAAAGGGAAAAAGTTTGTTTGGTCAGAGAAGTGTCAGGAAGCCTTTCAGACCCTTAAGGAATAGCTGACCAATGCACCTATACTTGCAGTTCCTGATCCTGACAGAGACTTTGTTGTTTGTACCGATGCTTCCTTGGAGGGTTTGGGAGCAGTTCTCATGTAGGATGGTCGTGTGATAGCCTACGAGTCTCGCAAACTCAAGGATCACGAATTGAACTATCCCCCTCATGACCTAGAGTTAGTAGCGATGGTGCATGCCTTGGTGAGATGGAGGCATTTTCTACTAGGGCATCGATTTGAGCTACATAGTGATCATCATAGTTTGCAGTATATTTTTACGCAGCCAAACTTGAATGCCAGGCAAAGGCGTTGGATGGAGTTCTTGTGCGAATATGACTTTGAGGTCAGATATATTCAGGGCAAGGAGAATGTAGTAGTAGATGCCCTTAGCCGTCGAAGGCATGAAATCTCAGCAGTTTCTCTTACAGTTGATTTGAGAAGTTAGATTATTGCTGCTCTTCCTTCTGACAGTTGGTGCCAGGAGGTGAGATCTGAGATTGAGTCTGGCAGACCTTTAGAGGGTAGGTTCTCTGGTTACTCCTTTGAGTTAGATGATCTTTTGTGACATTTGGGTCATATCTATGTTCCTAATTCTGAGGGTCTTCGCACCCTGGTTTTGTCTGAGGCACATCGGGTACCCTATTCTGCCCATCCGAGTGACAAGAAGATGCATACAGATCTGCGTCAGCTATACTTCTAGAGTGGTATGAAGTGGGATATTGCTAATTTTGTGTCGAGATGTCTTGAATGTCAGAGGGTGAAGGTGGAGCACCAGCACCCTGCAGGTCTTTTACAGCCTCATCTGATTCCTGAGTGGAAGTGGGATATCATTTCGATAGATTTCATTATTGGTTTGCTGATGTCCTCTCGACGACACAATGCTATTATGGTCACTGTAGATAGGTTGACGAAGGTAGCTCACTTTTCTCCTGTCCGTGCTTCTTATAATGCCTCTACGATGGCTAGAGTGTTCATGGAGGACATTGTCAGACTTCATGGGATTCCCTGTAGAATCATCTCTGACAGGGATTTAGTATTCACTTCCACCCTATGGACTTCCTTACAGTGTGCCTTGGGGACACAGCTGAACTTTAGTTCAGCTTATCATCTTGAGACTGATGGTCAGACTGAGAGGGTTAATCAGATTCTTAAGGACATGTTGAGGATGTATGTTATGGATCAGCAGAGCCATTGGGAGGACTACCTTTACCTAGTGGAGTTTGCCTATAATAATGGTTATCATATTTCTATTGGCATGTCTCCCTTTCAGGCCTTGTATGGTCGCCCTTGTAGGACCCCCTTGAGTTGGGATCATTTGGAAGACAGAGTTCTTCTGGGTCTAGATATGCTTAGAGATATGGAGCAGTAGGTTGAGAGGATTAGAGAGCATTTGGTGGTAGCTCAAGATAGGCAAAAGAAGTATGCAGATGCTCATAGGATCGATCGTCAGTTCTCAGTCAGGGATCAGGTGTTCTTGTGGGTGTGACTGCAAAAGAGTCCAATCCGCTACGGGAAGGGCTCTAAGCTAGCACTACGCTTTGTTGGACCTTTTGAGGTGTTGGAGAGGATCAGTCCAGTTGCTTACCATCTTGCTTTGCCGCCTAGCCTTTCTCACATCCATGATGTGTTTCATGTTTCAGTACTTAGACCTTACTATCTAGATATTGCTCATATTCTTTATTGGACTACTGTACAAGTAGAGGACGGACAGCTAGCTTTGGAGCCAATAGGCATTCTTCAGCACAAGAGACTTGCTCTTAGGGGCAGAGATGTGGAGCAGTTCAGGATCCAGTGGGATCCTAATGATGAGATCTTTGCTACGTGGGAGGATGCTACCAGAATGAGGGAGTTATATCCTCACTTATTTGCGGGCTTCTAGGAGTAAGCCTAGTGCTAGGGGGGAGGATGTAATGCCCCTCGCTTTTTACTTGTGATGGATGTTATTTTCATATGACAGTGCCAGTTTAGATGATAGTCTTATAGTGCATGTTTACAGTTTCGAGATGGTTGGACTTCTATGTTATGGTTTATGTTCTCCTTGATCTTGATGGACTCTTTGATATTATGCTAGCTGATTATGGATCTATGTTAGGATGATGCTTGATTACTTGTACAGTTGATGGACATGATTATGGATTAATGTTATTTTAAGTTTAATATGTTATTCAATCATGATTATGATCTATAACTGGTAATGGAAGTAGCTAATTGATGATGTGTTTACATGAACAGAATAGTGTCACATTACTCATGTTTGAGTACCCTACCATGCTACGATTTCTGTTCATCGTGTCTATGATTACATGATTATATATGGATATATGCACAACCTTGTTGTTTGTTGCCGGATACAGGTACCGGGCATTGACTCCACCTGAATTACCAGGTCTGAGCATGCCCTAGCCAATGGAATTGTGGATTCGAGTTAACATGAGGTTCCCTATTTAGTCAACATCCTCAAGGAGGATGAGTTTCAGTGTTGTACCATGTCATCACTGTCAATGGGACTGTTGTCATCATTTGTCGTTATGTCTTGTGGCTTCACTTGGGTTAGGTATTACCTTGTAAGTTAGGGTATATCCAATTTAAGTGTCCAATTATGTATGAATAATATTTTATTTAAATAAGGTTAAATTAAAGCTTAAATTAAATAAACATTGCTTGGGGTTATATGTGTGGTTTAATAACTATAAATAATTTAATTATTGATAATTGGTAAAACTAATATGAAAATGGTAATTAGATAAATAAATTGGATAAATAATTAAATGAGTAAATGAAATAATAAGTCCTAAGTTATAAGTGAATTAAATTAAAAGAAAGTAAGATTCATTAGTAAGATAATTAAATAATTACCATCTTGATTAAATGAATTGATGGTAATAAGGATAATATTCTAAAAGATTAAATATTAGGGTTGTCGCCTGGTTTTATGAGTTCAATATTTGGAGATGAGTAAAAATTAATGTCTCTTGGTCGTCATTTGCAAGTTTGAGGTGTGGAATCCCTTGGTAAGTGAAATTGAAGAATCTCACGAGAATGTGGGATGTTGGAAGAAGAGAGGCATGTCTCTTGCAATCACCTGAGGAATGGACCCATGCTTTGAGACAGTGGGTTGTCGGAAGGAGAGGCAGGCCTTTTGCATTTATCCAAGGAGATAGAGTCTTGGTTGTGGAGAGGGAAAAAGAATTCGAGAAGAGAAGAGAAGGGATTGGATGCAGAGAGAAAATAAGACTCTTGTAAAAGTTTAAAAATTTTAGGTATGTAATGGAAATATGCTTAATTCTTGTGAAATTGTAATAGAACTAGGATTACTGTGTTTTCCTTCATTGATGAGAGTTATCCAGTAATTGGTATTTAAATTCCTTCTATCTCTAGTTTGAGACCTGTCACAATCCTCCATGTGCTTCAGATACAATTGAATGTTTTGAATCTGTCTTGTCCACTTTCCCCTATTTGCATTCTGGAATGCTGAGTTAAATCCCTCTGTGGGAAACCTTTTTGCTGTGTTAGTAATTCCTTACCTAACACTCTATCGAACAAACAAAATTACACCCTATAGTTTTGTCCTATGCATCTGATAAGGCACATAGACTAGTGTTTAAACAAAACTCTATTTTTTCTTGTCGGTTGCTATCATTGAACCCTAGAGTATTACTCATGTTGGCCCTGTCTAATTTTATATATGTTAAAAGGTATGCAGAGATACATATGCTTATACTGTTGTCAATGATATCGCTGTAATGTCCTCGAACCTAGCCATAAACACACTTTGCGAACCTGTGGAAGCGAGGTAATGGAGGAAGAACCTCCTGCCTCATAGAAACCTATAGCTAACCACATTAGAGGGTCTCCTACCACCTTAGTGAAGCGTCGTGCCAGCTGCAACCTATCAATTCTTCCTAGTTGGTATTTGCTATACACCTTGCTGAATGATCATGCCATTTTAAGTTTCTAGTATGGCTTTTGGCTATGGACGTGATTTACCTCCTATTCTGTTGATATATACTTGTGGACATTCTAACCTTGGCGCAATGTAATGTCATTGTTAAGTCTGCAAATTAGAAATAATGGGGAGGCAACTTTAGGGTGGTCAACTATCAGACACTATGAAACCATAGACGTATTGCCTTACTCACTGGCCGTTAGCTATCCACTCTAGCAATCCTCATTTTGGCATGACTATCGCCTTGATGTTTTAGGCAGAATCCCATTCGATGCCGTGTGTTCTTAACTGTCGAAGCTGCTTAGAAGTTTCTAGATTTTCCTTCTTGTGAACTCAGTCATGGAACCTTGCATTTGCTTTGACAAATAAAATGTGAAGGCTCATTGTAAGCCCAATGCCTACCTCGGCACCCATGGTGTGCTTTCTATTGTCTTCACCATTAGTTGGTGACTACCCATCAATTGACAGCAACGTAGCGCTACTATCCTCTAGCATGCTGTCGCAAGTCCTCATGATAGAGCTAGTTTCATCCGTCAGAGAACGCCTTGCATTGCATAAGTTCTCTGAGGTCTTATCCATGAGCTGATCAGACCATCATGCAAGTATTGTCTCTAACAACCAATGCCATCATGCTTCGCATTTTACTATTTAACGTTGTTATCAGTATTTGCTATGGCTATCCAACATTTGTGCACTCTACCAATACCTCTACATTATGTTCTGAGCAATTCCAAACAGCAACTGTGGTAATGCTGGGCGCTGTCCCTTTTTGTAGTATGTCGACCCACCAAATCCATCTTGCACATATATCCTGCACTCGTTGCTTTCCAGGAGATTACACCATGAAGAGATTGGCCTGGTCTCATTCCTCTAATGCCTCTCTACATCTTACTCTGTGATTGAGAGGAGTAGTGGATGTCAATGACATGTTAGGGATTCTACTAGAGGGTCAGTAGCCAATTGTGGCCTAAGTAAATAGGGTTTCCCGTAATAAATTTTAATTAGGGTTCCTTATTGATGCTACCAGATTTTTCTAGAATTTAGGGTTTAGCTAGGTTAGTAAAAAATTAAATTATTGTTGTCCTTCGAATGGCTGGACGCGGACCCTGCTCGCACGATAGGGCCTGCGTGCCCTAGCGCACCCTTTCCTCTGTGTTTTTGCTGCGTTTGAGCTCGATCTGCTGCGGCCGTGAGGGGTGTTGAGTGGTCTTCAGGGGTGCGTGGGCTGAAGTGGGGGCTTTGGCTCGCGGTGGGGCTATGGGGTGCCCCTTTCTTGGCTTTTTTCAGCATTTCTTCTGAGTCGGTTCTGTCTCTGGCGGGTGGTGCTTGGGTTTCTGGGGCCGCGGGGTCTCCTGCCCTATCTTTGGCCCATGGAAAATCAAGACTTTGTTTCTTCTGGTGATTTGGAAATGGTTGAGCCCTCTTCCTCGATGCATGCCAGTGGTCTAGATCAGATGGGGAAACCCCAGTCTGGGGATGGAGTCTTCTCTTCAAAAGGGAATTTTTGAATTAAAAAAGTGAACGGTTGTTTGGAGAGATCTGAGGATCGTCCAGTTTTGGTTATTCAACCTGAGCAAGTTTCAGAGGATGTTGAATACTGGGGCAATCATGCACTTATTTGCAAATTTTTGGGCCTTCGTTTATCTCTACCGGTTTTGGATTCTTTGGCTCATAGGGTTTGGAACCCTGAAGGTGATATGGAAATTATTCTGGCAGCTAATAACTATTTTATGGTTATCTTCTCAAGCATGTCTGACAGGAATAGGGCTTTCGAAGGAGGTCCTTACTTCTTTAACTAGGTAGGGCTCTTCATCAAACCCTGGCACTTGGGATTCAACTCGGCTGAAGAGATCCCTTCGCGGGTTCCTGTGTGGGTTCGTCTGCCGAGGCTTCCCTTGGAATTCTGGAGGGAGGATATTCTCCACTCAATCTCTTTACTTCTTGGAAAACCTGTGGGATCGGCTTCCCAAACTCAAGATCGTAAGGTAATTTCATTTGCCCGCATTTGTGTTGAAGTCGATTTAAATAATCCTTTGCTAGACTCTATGGAAATTCGCCTGGGATCTTCTTCTTGGATCCAACAGCTGGATTATGAGACTCTACCCTTCAGATGCCGAATTTGTCATGAATATGGACATTTACACCGCAAATGCCCTAGATTTAAACCCTCCCCCCTGGCTGCTTCTGGGCCTCCCAGGGGGGACAAGGGAAAGGCACCAATGTCTAATGCAACTGTGGATAATGAGGGTTTTATTCCAGTCAAGTCTCATAACAAGGGCAAGGGCAAGAAGAGATCTTGGCTGGATAGGCAGAACGACGACAACTTTAATAGGTTTGAGGTTCTTGATGATTTGACCCAGGAGGAGGGTATTCCAGCCGAGCTCTCTTCTGGGGCTAAGGGACTGCAGGATGTTGAGGATGAAAATGCAAGGAAAGAGGATCAAACTCTATCTTCAGGGATTCACCAGAAGGATCAGAAGGCTATGGATGCTCCGGCTCTTGCTCAAGGTTTCAGGGTTCTCCAGGGGTCACAGACTCCGAAGGACTCTGTTGCGGTGGCTCCTGATCCTCTGGCTCCTAAGGGGCCCTCAGATCCTGTGAAGGGTAACAAAGCTCCTCCTTCATTAGGCTTACTTCAGAAATCCTTTAAAAAGGGACCTCTTGATAAACCATCAAAGAGTGGAAGAAAGACGGATCAGGAGAAGGTTAAGCTCATGGGTGACACTCTGGTGGAGTCTGGGTCTGTGAAGCCCATTGATTCCCATTTCTCTCACCCCCATAAATGATTGTTTTATCTTGGAATGTAAGGGGGTTGAACAGCATCCCTAGACAAAAGGCTGTTCGCAGACTAATTGAATCTCAGTCACCGGATGTGGTCTTTATCCAGGAAACTAAGCTTACTATTGATGGGCTGGCAAATTGTGCTTCGCGTATCTAGCCCCAAGGCAAGTGGCAGGGGGTAGGTGCTTTGAATAGTGCAGGGGGTGTGGCCTGCTTCTGGAACCCAAGGAAAGTTTCCCCCTTATGGTGGATGTCTAGTTGGTCTTCCATTTCTCTGGTTGCTTCTAGTTTTGAGACTGGAGAAAGGTGTCTCTTATCCAATATTTATGCTCCTACTAATCTCTCAGGTAAGTCAAATCTCTGGGCTCACATTCGTTTTATCCGGGCCTTGGACCCGTTTCTCCCATGGATTATGCCTGGTGATTTTAATGCTGTTACTTGCTTAGATGAAAAACGTGGTGGGTTAGCCAGGTTGGAACCTGCTGCAAATCTTCTCCGGGATATGATTGGTTCCTTGAATCTCATTGATGTAAAGCCCTCCAATGGTGTCTTTACCTGGAATAATAGGAGATGTGGTGGGGAGGCTATCTCTGAAAGGCTTGACAGATTTCTTGTCTCCTGTTATTGGTTGAATAGTAGGTTGACTACCAGTTCTGAAATTCTTGATTGGAGGGGCTCTGATCACTGGCCCATCAAGCTTTCTGTCACCGCTTATGGGGTCACCAAAAATCCCTCTTTCAAATTCCAGTTGATGTGGTTAAGGGATCCGTCTCTTCAGGATCTTATGTTGGACTGGTGGTATGAGGGGATGCCTTCTCATGGGACGGCCATGTTCACTTTTAGTAAGCGGCTTCAGCATGTGAAGTTTAGACTAAAGAGATGGAATAAACATTGTTTTGGGAACCTTCAAGCTTAGAAGATGGCGGCCCAGTCCAAGTTGGATTCTATCACTCATCAGATTCGGGATCAGGGGTTGACCTCTGCCCTTAGTATGGATGAATCCTTGGCTCTTAAGGATTTAGAAGAGTGGGATCTTCATGAAGAGACCTTCTGGAAGCAGAAATCTCGTATTGATTGGCTTCAGGAAGGGGATAGGAACACTGCATTCTTTCATAATTCGGTTAAGGCTCGAAGACAGGGAAATTCTATCTCCTCTCTTGTTTCACAGGATGGGGCTCAACTCTCATCCTTTGCTGATATTTCCAGGGAGGCAGTCAATTATTTTTCAAATCTCTTTTCTAGGGAGAATCATGCTGCGTGGGCTGAGGAGCAGGCCATCCTGGATTGTATTCCCCACCTGGTCTCTGCTGAGATGAATGGGGTTCTCTTATGTCCTATCTTGCTACCTGAGCTGGAGAATGTGGTTTTTAATATGAAAAAAGGTAAGGCCCCTGGTCCGGATGGGTTTCTGATTGAGTTTTTCCAAGAGTTCTAGGAAATTATAAAGTTTGATCTCCTTGAGGTGGTTCAAGAATCGCTTAGGAACAAACAGATGCTCAAGTCTATGAATTCTACCTTCTTGGCCCTCATACCTAAGTTGGAAGGAGCTAACCAGTTAGTTCATTTTAGACCTATTGCGTTATGTAATGTGGTGTACAAGATTATCACCAAATTGATTGTTGAGAGACTCAAACCACTCCTTGGTTTTTTGATTTCGGTTGAGCAGGGTGGTTTTGTTGAAGGGAGACAAATTCTGGATGGTGTTGTGATAGCCATGGAAGCTATTCATTCTATGGCTAACTCTAAGGAGAAGGCTATGCTTATTAAACTTGACATGTCTAAAGCTTATGACCGGGTGAGCTGGGAATTCTTACAGAAAACTCTCTTGGCTTTTGGCTTTGTTGAGGAATGGGTGAACTGGGTTCTTAGTTGTGTGACCTCTGCCTCATTCTCAGTGCTTATTAACGGGGAACCTTCAGATTTGTTTGGTGCTTCTCGGGGACTCCGGCAAGGGGATCCTTTATCCCCTTACTTATTCATCATCATGGCAGAGGGTCTTGGAAGATTTATTAAATCACAGGTGAGACAGGGTCTTATCCGGGGCTGGAGCTAGAACAACCTTCTCCCCCCTACTCTCATCTTCAGTTTGTGGATGATACTGGGCTAATGGGCTTGGCTAGAATCAGTGAGGCGGTGAACTTCCGGCGAGCCTTAGACATCTACCTGAAGGCTTCTGGTCAGTGTATTAACAATGATAAATCTTCCATTTACTTCTTTAATACTCCTCAGCTTATTCAGAGCAGGATTGCTAGGATCCTTAGATTTCAGATCGGCTCTTTTCCCTTGATGTACCTTGGGATCCCGTTGGCTTTGGGAGCCCAGAGGAGAGAGTATTGGCAGGGAATTTTGGATAAATTTCGTAGTAGGGTTAGCCATTGGACTTTCAGATGGTTATCCTCGGCGGGGAGAGTGATTCTTCTTAAGACTGTGGTGCAGTCTCTCCCCATTTATAGGTGCTGTGTGCAGGTTCCCCCGTCCACCTTTGTGCGGGAATTTGATGCTTTGTCTCGGCAATTTCTTTGGTCTGGCAACCTTCTTTCCTCGAAGTGGAGCTTAGTCAAGTGGGAGTCTGTTTGCAGGCTGAAGCACGCTGGGGGCCTTGGGCTTAGGTCTATGGCTCTTGCTGTCACTGCCTTGGCTGCTAAGCTGTACTGGAGATGGTGCAACAGTCAAGATCAGGACTGGGCTAGGCTTCTGACCCACAAGTATCTTCCTGGTGCTGATTGCCTTGAGGTGCCGCGTCTCCCTTTGCTGGGTAAAGGTTCTTGTATTTGGGAGACCCTTAAGAAGGGTGCTCAGCTAATTAAGGAGGGCCTCTTCTGGATCTGTAATAGAGGCTCTGATGTTTTGTTCTGGCAGGACTCTTGGGATGGCCACCCTCCCATTCTTTCTAGTTTCCCTCAGCTTCAACCTCTGTGCCATATTTTTTCTGAGGCCGGTTGGATTAAGGTGGAGCATTTTAAAACTGTCAAGTGCATTGGACAGGTGGCAGTGGCTTGCTGGAAGGACCCTCAGGAGTGGCCCGTGGGGGGTTCTGAGGAGGATCAGGATGTTCTTTCTAGAGTTTTGGAGACAAGGCTCTGCAGCTCCCTTAATGGGAGGGATGTTCTGGCTTGGAGTCCTAGTCTGAAAGGTAAATTTACTATTGCCCAAGGCTATGCCATGCTTGATAGGAACTTATATGGTTCTACTGAGGTGCACTGGTGGAAGAAGGTTTGGGACAACTTCTCTTGGCCCAAGTGCAATTTTTTCTTATGGTTGGTTGCTCAGAGGAAATGCCTTACTTGGGAAAATCTTCGCAAACGTGGCTTTCAGGGTCCCTCTATTTGCCTTCTTTGTTCTCACAGTGAGGAGAGTACCTCCCACTTGTTCTTCCTTTGCCCTTATTCTAGAGAGTTATGGCACAGATGGTGGGAGGCTTGGCATCATGGGTGTATTCATGCTACCTCCCTGATTGACTTCTGGGACAGTTTAGGCAGACCTCCAGCAAAGACTCCTTTCCTTCAGGTGGCCTGGTCTATTAGGCCTATCTTCATTCTTTGGAACCTTTGGCTAGAGAGGAACCGTAGAGTGTTTTGTGGTTCCAATTTGGGAAATCTTCAATTATGGAAGAAGATAATTAGCAGGCTTCAGGAGACTATTTCGGCTAAGTGTAACATGTCTGACACTTGTGATCCTGGTGATCTTGATATTGTGCAGAATTTGAGCTTGGGGGATAGTAGCCGAGGTTGCTTTGCTGGCAGAAGGCCTCGTCTGGTTCGGCAACGAGTTTGTCGTGATGGGAGGTGGATGCCTCCCCCAGCGGGGGTCCTCAAGATTAATACTGATGGTTCCTCTCATGGGAACCCTGGTCATGCTGGTGTGGGGGTTATTGATAGAGGTAATGATGGTGATGTGGTTTTTGTCTTCTCTAGTTACAAAGGGCAGCACTCTAATAATATGATGGAGGCCCTTGCTATTAAGATTGCTGTTGAGCGTGGATGCTCTTTAGGCTGGAGGAGGATCATTTGTGAGTCAGATTCTCAGATTGTTGTGGATTTGCTGAACAACCAAAGGTTGGATGATGTTAGCTGGCAATTAGCTTCTGTGGGTAGACAGATTTTGAGTCTTTGTAGCTCCTTGGATTCTGTCTCTTTTTGTCATATCCCTAGAGAGTGGAACAAAGTGGCTGATTGTCTGGCAAAGTGGGCTTCTGAGAATGTGGATGGCTGGAATATCAGTGGAAAGGATGAGCTTTCTTCTAATTATCTTGAGACCTTGGAGAGGTTATTAGTGGAGGACATGAATAGGTAGGGTTTTGCTGGCTGGTCTGGTGGGGTTCTTCTTTGGTGGGCCCTTTTCCTTGGCTTTGTACTCTGGTTCTGATTGAATAAAATTTTTACCCCTTTTTCAAAAAAAAAAAAAATTAGGGTTCCTTATTAATTGGTATTTAGGGTTTTGGTGATGAAGAGTAACATTAGAAGATACGAAATTTATCTATTTTGGTAGGCTTTGTAATTATTTTCCGTGTATGATGTTTAATATATTGCTCCGTATGCATAAACTTAATAGGTTTAATGGAGGTTCAAGTTGAGAATAATGTTAGGTTTTGAGTCTTATTTAATTTTTTCTTTGTATTGAAATTTAGTTCAGTTTCAATAATAAGTTGAATATTATAACTAATTACTTGATTGAAATTAGGTCAAGTTTTGAAATATTACAGGAATAAATAGATTAGGTTATTGTTCAGTCATGAAATGTGGTTGTATTATTTATGTTGTGTTGACACAATTTTATAGTTTTATTAATTTGATTATTCAAATTTAGTAGATGTGTTTAAAAGGGTAACGTTAATTAAATAATGCTCTCGGATGAAAAATAGTTGTTACCAAGTGATTTGTGGGATATTATTATAATTATTATTATTATTATTATTATTATTATTATTATTATTATTATTATTATTATTATTATTATTATTACTAATATGTTGGTCACGTGACTCGTTTAAATAAGTTAATGGAAATTATTGTGATCAAATTATTAGGTTTATTAAACTCGGTTGTAATTGAATCATGTTAAGGGAGATGGCATATTAGATTGTAATAAATGGGAACTAGATGTGTGGAATAATAGTTTGGTTAAAGAAATTTAGTGTAGTATTAAACTCTATCACTTTCGCTAGAAAAAAAATAAAATATAATAATAATAATGAGTTATGGAACTAGAACCCGTTCGTGTGTTAATTCCTCATAAATGTTATGACAATTAGACAAGGTTATTCAATCTCTATGTAATTGCAACTATTGTTAAGTAGATGAGATTAAAATTGTTTCTTTTATTTTTATATATGGTTATGAATTAGATTGCAACTCTCAAACTTATCCGTATGAATTAAATTTAAATTATATTATAATCATTTAATCCATTTTGATTTATAACACTGACAATAGTTGTTAACGATATTTGCATCTTGTAAATTTAATTAAATGATTATTTAATAAATATTTACTTTATTGTGAATATAGATTTATTCTTAATACGAATACAATCAATTCCAAGCTAATTTTAATGACTAATATACTATTGTAATAATCTTAGTCAATTGCAATATGCTTTAGTGGATTAGTTAGTAAGACTTAAATCATAAGTATAATTGATTTCTCGTAATGTGTTGATTCTATCTGTGGGGCATAACCCGGTTCATATGGTCTTTAATTCCATATCTACCCGTGTGGCTAGAGTTCCAGAGGCTTATCTTGGGATGTCTTGAAATCCCATTGGTCTATAAAGTATGTCGACCCTAGTTATGTAAGGACTAAAAGACAAGGGGAAAGATAAATGCACTTCCTTGTGGATGTATTGTTATCCAACTGATTGTATTAGTCTAGTATCTAGTTTTGTGGTGAGTTATGGAACAGGGTGACATGGAGATCATAGAGTTGTAATGAATATGTGTTATTTTGGGCAATGGTCTAGGAGTTCTGCCCTTATGATTTTGTTATGGAGAGTTAATGTCTTGCATTGTTATATACCTTTTGATATAAGGAATGATGTTATGCAAGATGTTTAATGCCTTGCACGGTTCCTATACCCTTGTTGTTGTGATGTCTTGCTATGCTTGTTGAGTAGGGTTTTCTAGTTGTAGGTAAGGGAGTGACTTCCACTGTAGGGGCTGGTGCCAAGTGGCTAGCCAAGGTAACCCACTGGGAGTTGGTAATTCAGTGATAACATAATAAAAAAATCTATGGGTTGGGTAGTTTTCACACTAACAAGATAATAAGATTTTTCCTCACTCATGCCTGTAGTGCTAGTTCAGACTAAGGATGAGGGGAGAAGGCCGGGATTAGCAGATTTACTTCCTTGTCATCATGAAAGGAAGGTTGATTCTGCATGCGTCATCCTATGGGGCCGGTGTCTAGAGAGAGACTGCCAGGGTAACCATAGATGGGGGCCGGTGTCTAGAGAGAGACTACCTGGGTAACCCATGTTAGGACCATGTGATGACACTCTACTTACTACAACCTAGCACCCCCTAATTGTACTCTCTCCTTTGTTAAGTGTTGCCTCTGGAAGTATTGTTGTGTTGTTTGTGATGGTGACTTGTGATGTTGGAGTCATGTGTTGTCTCATAGGCTACTGTCTACCTGACCGTATGTTGTAGTGGGGACCTTATGTTAACTCCTAGCTCAGGGGGTGGACCTCAGGGTTCCACATGGTCCGGTGGAAGAGCTTTATCCATTGGTTTTTTTTCCTTGCCACTGTTCATGAGCATGGAGGATATGCCTTGTGCATCTGACTTCAGACCTTGTACTTGAAGATAGCTTTAATGCTCATGTACTTGCCTATGTATCAGTTGATTCATAATGTATGTGTTCCAAATGTAATCAAAACTACATGTTGATGTACCCATATGCATAGACTATTGATAATGCACATGTAATCTTGAGCAAGTTGTTTATCTATGTGGCACAAATGGAGATGTATATGTATATTCACTAGTACAATAGATGTGGAATGAACTGCTGTGGATTAGTTAACCATGAATGATAAATTATGTTGATTAATTCTTCAAGTAATGCAACCATGGGACCTTAGAAGACAAGTTGTAGTTAAGGATGTGTGTTGTTTGGCTTAACATTACCTTGTTATCTTATACAAAAAAAATATTCTTCTTTGCATAGCCTAGATGTGTTGTTTTCTAAGGTTTCCATTGCGGAGCACTACAATACTATTTACCTACCACTCCAAAAATCCACAAAATTCAATACATTACAAAAATCCACAAACATCAAAACATTTGAAAACTTATAAAAAAATCATAACATCCAAAATCCAAAAAAATCAAAATATTACAAAACTCCAAAAAAATCATAACATCCAAAAAATCCAAAAAAATCATAACATCCCAAAAATCCAAAAAAAAATTAGAACATTCCAAAAATTCAAACAATAAATCCAAAGTCACATCATCTTTAATCATACCAATCCAATTGAGTAATCTAGCCAATCATCTAAACGCAAGCTTTGGTTTTGTTCGAACCTTGTTGTCAAACCAATCAATCGATCATTTATCCAATCATCATCAACAAGATATATCGTTCTTGCATCCTTGTGTTGTTTTATGGATATATCATTCTCCACAATGAGAACATTATCCTCAATCAATTCACTGAATCCTTGATCAATCAATCACTTGTTTACAACTTGACAAGGGCAATATCTTGTTTATTTTTTAATCAATTATTCTTGCTTGCTTGCTTGCTTGTGTGTGTTATCATATCTGTGTCTTTTATCTTGATTTATCTTAAGCTCTCATTTCTACGAGGACTCAAAATCTCTAGGATCAATGTCCTAGAAAGTGGTGAATAGTAGAATGGGGCATTGTTAGTCCATTTCATTTGATGTGTTTGTGGAGTGTTTCTATGGCATCACTAGGGCAACAATTGTTCCTTGTATGTGTGGTATTTAATTCTAATATTATCTAATAGTCCATGTACCTACAAGATCAAACTGCATCTAAGGGCATTAGGACTATCATGGTTAGAATGAAAATTCTTCACATGTTCCAACAAGGTTCACTACGTCTTAGTATACATGGGAATATTCCTTCTTTATTTGCAGAGTGATCAATTCATACAATGCATACCAAAGCTACTATGGTTCATCATACATAGTATGCATATATCTATCTTACAAAATAAACACTCTATGATGATAAAATCAGCAGAAAATAGCAAGCACTATCCATGCCCATCCATCTATATCCATCTATCTCTCCATTTTGTGACATAAATATGCATTCACTATATTCTCACCATCTCTCACCATACTAACTTTCTTCTTGTTCCACATCTTCCATTTTTCTTCTTCCTCCATCTCTATGCCATCTTTCTTCTTCCTTTCGTGAGTTTCTCCTTCACAATTTCATTCTTCTATCTAAACTCCTGAAGGGACATCTTTCATTCATCTCTTCATTTCACTGGGGCATGTCAACAATTTCTTTGAAACAATGCTACAAAATACATTCTCTCAAAGAGGGGTAAAATGTAGACACTAAAAATTGCCCTAGATAATTCCCTCCATAGTTAAATAAATATTTATATTTATTTGATTATCCATGTCTTAATTTTCTTCAAAATTAAATAAATATCTATATTTATTTAATTAATCTTGTCTTAATTTTCTTCCAAATTAAATAAATATTTATATTTATTTAATTAACCTTGTTTTAATTTCCTCCAAATTAAATAAATAGTTATATTTATTTAATTATCCATGTCTTAATTTTCCTCTAAATTAAATAAATTTTTATATTTATTTAAACCCAATTATAATTAAATAAATACATATATTTATTTATTTAATTATCTAACCTTCTCTTCTATAATTAAATAAATAATAAATATTTATTTATTTAATTATTCATGCCACAAATTAATTAAATCTTATTTTAATTAATTAAAAATAAACTTACCATATTCATTTCTCACTCCTCTCTCTCCTCTTTTCACAACACTATCTTCTACCTCCTTTTCATAATGGAAACTTTCCCCAATCTTCATCAGTTAACTTCAAATGATCTTCTGTTGAATAGTGGAAACTTTCCCAACTACTCTTCTACCAAAAATCTATATAAACCCACCATTTTTCTTTTCGTCATCTAACACCAAGGACGATGCAACAAAACTATACTCAATTTTTACATGATTATGCTACAAGAAATCTAAGAGCAAAGCTTCATTTGGTGCAATTTCTCCTGAGGCAAAAAAGAGGAGAGCAATGGAGTACACTAAGGATGAAATTTGTTTTAAGTTTTAATGATTTTTTAGTTGTTTAAAGTTCACCTTATTTTACTCAATTATGTGACTATTTGATTTATGTTTTGATTTATTTTTATGGTTACAACTATATCTCAAATCATTAAGGTATCTAGCTACCATTTCCATATCCTCTTCACTATGGCCTGATTAAATGACCATCTTGTAGAACTCTTCCATGTATTCTTTCACCGACATGTCTTTTTGTTTAAGATTTTGTAGCCTTTTAAAAACATTGGTTTGATAATCACCTAGAAGAAATTTTGCCTTAAACTTTGCAACCATCTGATCCCACAAATTAATCTTTTCTTTATTCTTCTTTCATCTCTCCAATAGGACATAGTCCCACCACATTGCAGTGTGGCCTTTGAGTCTTGTGCATGTAAACTTGACTCTCTTTTCCTTTGGTACACCCTTATATTCAAAGTATTTGTCAAGATCATTGATCCAATCAATGAGTTCCTCACCATTAAGGCTTCCTGAATAAATTGGCACTTCAATTTTTGGCCTTGCTCCCACATTCATGACTATTCTTAACAATCTCTCAAATCCTTCAGCTTTTTCTCCACTTTCAACTACCTCTTCTCTTGCTTGGTTCTCTTCTTCTTCCTCAGTGTCACAAACATCTCCAACCACTGCTCCTCTACTTTGTGCCTACTCCATGGCATCTAATCTTGTTGTAATGTTTTGTAGCATCTCAAAAACACCTTAATCATGATTGCCTCTTTGACCACCTCCTCTTGCACCTCCTCACATTCTTCCTAGTGACATTGTGCCCTATGATACCCTACCTGATTTCTTATGGCTTTGATACCAAAAATGATGGATAAAGTAAAGAAATAAATCCAACCCCTTTGCTATTATTTCAAAGTCTAAATGCATAGAATAGTCTTAAACCCAAGAAGAGGTATTTTCTTACATCTAGATATATCAACACATTGGATTCACTCTCAACAACAAAACAAATAAGTCATAGAATATTTTAGTCAACGTTTTCTCATAAAGAAAAATAGGACAACATGAGTATATTTGTAAATTATAGTAATTATTTTGAATGCCTGCTCTCTAAGTCATTCACCTGTATGCTGAAAGGAATGTATCTAGATCAACACACTACTAGAATAATGGCATCAAATATCATATAAAGAAAATGGTTTCAAAATCAATTTGACAGATTTATGTTGAGTCCCTTGCACAAAGATACAATAGAAAACATCTACAACATTCTAACTAATTCCACCTTATATGATCTTCAAATTGAATAAAAAAACATAAAAACCATTTTTATTGTATTCTTTTTTTCCTTTCAAAACCTTCATTATTCATATCGCTACAAAGGATTTGTATTATGCAACATTCTAGAGACTTTGCTACTCAAACCAAGGGAAGTTATGAATGTATCCGAATGGTTCTTCTTTACTAATTTGTTGTTGTTTCGAGTGAAGAGTTTACCTAGATTTAAAATCAAATTCACACTAATTCATACATAACTAAAAAACCATTCCTGGTCATCTGCCCTATTTTTTGCTTCAACACTAGTAACTTCCTCCATCTGCTGGGAAACATCTAAGGTGCTCTTTGTTCAACATGTCTCTTTTCTTTGTCTTTTTCTTCTTTTGGAGTCTCTTCCACATTTGGCCCAAAATGATCACCAAGCCCATAACTTACTATCTAGATCAAACACCAAAACCTAATTGATAACTGAATTTTCTCTTCATTGTCTTTTCCCACGATGGGCGTTAATGGGTGAGAGACCACCATAAACACCATGAACCAATGCAATTTCAAAACTCCTCAATTCAACATGGCAACATGGTTTATTTGTGAAGAAATCCATGAAGGCTAAGGAGGAAACACAAAAAGTCATAACCACGTCAATAAACCAAAAACTTGGCCACAAGGACCTGAAAAACAAGCCAAACAATAAAACACAAGAAAAACTAAAACTCCAAGAAGATGCCCCTACATCACAAAGCCAAATGGAACATCCCACAAGGTAGTATGGGACTAGATAGACCTTCATTGAGAACCCTAACACATTTCATCCATTTGCTGAGTATTACCATGAGTTGTAGGACTAACTACATGTTTCATCATGCATTGGAGTTTTAACCCTCTTGACATCGATGCAAAGCATTCTTTGAGCTAGGAGATGATATATAAACATTGATTTGATGTATTAGGAGTGTATTGAACATGATAGAAAGTTATTACTCTTTAGTTGTGGATTTACGGAGGGCACTTCAAAGCTATATTCTTTGTGTAATTTGTATTCTACCGGAGGACACACCTACGAGCCCATATTAGTTCGTATGTTACCAAAATATGAGTATTGTAACTATCTAAGATATTGAGTCAATAAATCTTTCATTGAAATCTATTCTTGTGTTACTCTTGTGTTGTTTTTGTTGTGTTTACTCTAGCTGCATGGTTGGACAGTCCATTCTTTGGACCCTCCATCTGTGACTCGACCAAGTAGTATCAGAGTGAAGTTTATGAATCCTTTGGGGGAGATGGCATTCCAAAAAATCTTGAGGTGAACAAATCACCAACCTAAGGTAGCCTACTTGTGTTTGTCAATAGAGAACCAATTGTGAGGTAGTTGCAACCCTATAGTCAGATCACTAAATTGAAGCAGTTGCACCAAATCTGAGGAAGAGATGCCACCAAGGAGGATTCTTGCTATGGGTAATGTTGTTGGAAGAATGGAAGAAATGATAGAGATAATGATAACAATGAAAGTTAGATTGGATGTTGTAGAAGAAGATAGAATAAGAGGACTAAACCCTAGACATAAGGATGAGAGTGATGATGATGAATTTCAAGCTACTAACCAAAACGAAGAAACCCTAGAAAAAGAAGAATTAGATCAGGTAAAGATGTTAAAAGCTATTTCTACGATTGGTAAGAGACCTAGAATAGAAATTTTAAACTATACCAAAAATTTAAAACTAGAGGAATTGATTGATTGGATAAATGACATGGAGGAATACTCTAAATATGAGGAAATTGAAGATCTGAAAAGAGTAAGATTTGCAAAAAATAATTTGAAAGGACATGCTGCTATTTGGTGGAAAGAAGTTCAATTGGATAGAAATAGAAGAGGAAAAGAGAAAACCATAAAATGGGATAGGATGGAAAAAAAATTGAAGAATCAGTTCATACCTACTGACTATGAGTTGGAATTGTTGAAGAGATTGCAATGCCTAAGGAAAAAAGTGAAGACAGTGAAGGAGTACACTAAAGAGTTCCACAAGATGATTATGAGGACTAGACATAGTTAAGTAAGCAAGGAGAAAGTGGCATAGTACATAAATGGACTAAGGATAAACATTTAAGAAGAACTAAGTTTGGTAAGGATGACAACAGTGGAAGAAGCATATCAATTTGTGCTAAAAGTTGAAGACAAGTTGAATAAGAGACATGATAAAAGATAGAGAGGTAGAACACATTCCAGAGAAGGAAGACCATATGTGGAGACAAATAAGGAGGCTATCCCATACTAGAAAGAAGAAAGAGAAAACAATTCATACCACCAGAGAGATGATAGTAATTTCTACCATAACAGTAGAGGAAGTCATAATTTTTACCGCAATGAAGGATACTAGAGAGATGAAAGAGGATTTGACAAGTACTCATTCAGAGGAACCTGTTTCAAGTGTGGAGGTGAAGGACACCGAGCATTTGAATGTCATCAAGTGAGTACTAGAAAAAGGATAGAGAGTAGTGCAAGATTAGCATATGCATAGGAGGAACCAGTTGGATAAGCTAGTTCAGTTGTAGTGCCCCTCATCTCGTCATCCATCAGATTGATGTTTGCTTAAACTTTATAGTGTCCTAGACCGTAGATGATGGATCTCTTGTTATCTTGTTACTTCATTGTGAACCTGATTGTTATGATAACTGTTGTTGAGGTTGGATTTTATCATTTTATGTTTTAGAATTTGATAAATGAACTAGATGTTACAGATGTTGTGATGTTAATTGCGATATTGGATTGAATGTTTTATGTTGTTGATTAATATCAGATACCTTGTTCAACGTAGTTAATTGTTTATACATAAACATGAATGGAACAGTGTTGTATTACTCACTTTCGAGTACCCTACCTTACTGCGATTTCCATTCACGATAGGACTGCATGTGATGTATATGTATATCTTGTTATGGTTAACTGTGCGTTGCTGCAGGATGCAGGTACTAGGCATCGACTCCACCTGATTACAGGTTTGAGCGTGCCTTCGCCAATGGATTAGTTGGTTGGAGTTAATGTGAGGTCCCTAGTCAGTGTCCCTTCATCGTCAGTTTACCCTTGTGGTTATTGGTTGTTGTTCGCTCATGTCTTACTGTCAGGTAATATTGTATCTTGGAGTGTAATGAGTTCTGCAGGTGTCTAAGTATGTGTGGTAATGTTGTGCTTTAATTAGAATTATTCTACGGAAGAGTATAAGTGTTGTTAAATGGGCATAATGTCGATTAGTTGTCGATTATAGATATAAATTAATTATTATTTTAATAGAAGTGTTGTTGTTAAATAAAGTTGTAGAAATTTGTATTATTCGATATAATATTATTTAAAATAAATATTTAAATAAATAAATATATGTAATCATGCTTGTAAATTGTGACTCACAACTTGATTAATAAGATAAATTAAAGTATAGTACAAAATTATATATTGTTGAAATAGTACTATTCTATTTATAACAATAAATTGGGTCGGCTATAAAGAGATATAATAATAAAATAAAATAAATAATATGTGGGGATCATTAAATTAAATAAAATACATTTGCTTTAAGGGAGTTGTGCATGGGATCACGTGCCAAGCCCTTGGAGAAGAGAGAGGCTATGTTATAAAAGAGCTGTAGGGGCATCAAGGACGGAACAGAGGTGAAAGGAAAGAAGCAGCTTGGAACTGCAACAATTGGAGCAGATTCATTGGGTCGATTGCGAAACCAGGTTCCGTCAAATGCCTTATCTCTGAACTTCATTTTGAATCTGCAAATGTGGTTATAGTTTATTCGATTCCAAATAGTTCTGTAGACTGTCCTCTCAGTGTGTAATCAGCATCTTCTCTTAGGGTTTAAATGCTTCATTTCTGCTCAAGGATTCCATTAGTAGATCGTCTTTCCTTCCATTGGTTTGCCGAATCGGTCAATCCTTCCTGCAACAATTCATTTTGATAATCTTCTTCATGTCTTGGAGGATGTATATCGGCAATTCCATCTCTGTGCAATCTCAGCCCGACATATGGATGATAGGGATAGTAGATACAAGTTGGCATTCCTTCAGTATTCTCTTGGTTAACTGTTTTTGCATAATCTCGATCATTCGTTGCCTCCGTAAATTTCCTATTCCCTCAGACCCTAACTAATCTTTCATCGAGCAACTAAGCACAGTAGGTTTTTTAGGTTAAAGGCTCGCAGGGCTAAGAACGACCCTCTCGCATAGGTTGGTAGTTGGTGAATGTGCTTGAGATAGGACGAAATGGAAGGTGCAAAGCGATTGCACCAACGTCTAGGCTCTCTTTAGTTTACAGAAACAAGCTAAAAGCAAAACATGGATTGTAAATTTAACCTCAGCTTCTTACTTGTTGTTTGAATGTTTTAATTTTAATTTTTTTTAGCGCAGTCGTAATCCTATAGCGCCCTGAGCCTAAGACCTCATGAGATCGGCTTGCACTCATTTTTTAGCATAGGATTACTTGGTAATGCAAGAAAGGCTAGGGTTAGAAAGTATGAGATGAGCCGCCCAGATTACTTGTCCAATGTCTGCGAATGAAGCTTTAAACAAAAAAAAAACCTAGGTTAGCGATCTGGCCAGAGGCTCTACTCATTCTGCTTCATAGCGGTTAGTATGGTTTAGCAGTGGATTGATAATCTGAGGAGATCGTGAGTCGTGGAAATCACAGATTCTCATTTCAAAAGTTGTTCACAGTTTGAAGATATAGGATCACTGGCCAATCACAGAATATCTGAAAATCAAAGATTGTGTCTAGACGGCGACAAGGGGAGAGGATGCCAGAGGCAATATTGAAATCGCTATTTTTTTGGTGATGCACATGTTCTTAGAGATTGATTAGTAAGTTTTGCTTATAGAATCTCGTTCGGCTTAGATGCCATGACGATTGGTAAATTTTCCTTGTGGGCTTAGATGCTACAACCTAGGGGTGTCTGTTTCGTGAAATTCACCCATGACTTGTACCCGTCTTTATGCACCCAAAATTAGATGTGGTAATTTATCCGATCAATATCTACAGGATTTAAACACAGGTTTCATTATGGTGCGAAACTGACACTATTTGCTGTTCTTCGTTTCCCCCCCCCTTGTGATGCCTTTTGTTTCATTCGATTCAATTTGTTATGTAGATCTTGAGATGTATTTTATTCTATCCTTGCCTTCCTATACATGTCAATGAGATTGTATTAATCTTCACTAAGGGCATACTCTTAAGTATAAGGACAAAAAAAAATTGGTTGGGAATTCATCTGAATTGGTGACCTATATTAGCCCCATGTATTCTCAATGATAATCTTATACTTACCTTAGCCTCATCATTCCCCACTAATGGAGACTTGTTTGTCGTCAATTGGAGGGGAGCAAAGCCTTGAAGAGTAGGATCCATGGAATCTTAAGGACCTCTGTAGTCGAGTGGGCAAATTCCCTAATGGCTAAGCCTCATAAACCACATATGTCTAAGTGGCAGAAATCACTAGACATAGGTAGTACAAATTTGACATTGAGTAAGCCTAAATGCTGAGAGCTCTCACCTAGGTTTTAAAGTCCTCTTCAGTTGAGTGTGCAAATTACTAGACAGCTAAGTGGTGTAAATCACCTTACATAATTGAGCACAAATTTGGCATTTCCAGTTGTTGATGAGCTGATTAGAGTGCACTAATGCCAGATCATATTGTTTGCTTTGTGGAAGGGTTTATATTTTCTGAAATGTGTAGTATTCAAGGCCCAAAAAATGCTAAGGTCTTATGCTTTCAATGTTTTGGAGAGTTTACAATGTTAGAAGTATATAAACATTACCCTACCAAAGAAATTCATATCTGAGATGTCTTCCTTGTTATTGAAGAAGTCCTTAATGCTGAATGTTGTGGAATCAGTGTTCTTAGTGTAGCATCTTAGCTTGTGGTTGGCATGGCTTTATGATAAATCATATGGTTCATTTTTGCTTATGCTGAAGGTTTGCCTAAAATCCCTTTGATTTGTGTTCAGGCTATTTTGTTTCTGTAAATGCTTCCTGGTTGCTGGTAATTTATATTTTAAGGTGACTAAATCATTTCTAACTGTCATCTGTGGTATATAATTTGTTTGCAAATATAATCAAGTTTTTAGTCCCTTTTTTAATCATTAATCCTAAGCTATCTGAATGTACATCTTTTTGCTCTGTGCTTCTCCAGCATATGTCAGAATTCCCTCCTTGAGCAGGAAGATTTGACTTGTATCCCACATGAAGAAATGGGAAACTTTAGTGTAGTAAAAATTTGTTATTCAGCTAGGTATAATCATCTCATGCATCACACTACCAATGCTTCAAGGCTGGTAAAAAGTGCATTGCTAGTTACATCCCTTATTATGTTCTAATAATTTTGTCACACAGAATAATTCTCCATTATCATCATTGATGCCATATTTGTCTTCATTGGCTGCATCTTCCTTGACGAGTTCTTCATCACATTGGTAACATTTATCACACATTGGTAACATTTATTACATTTGAAAACAGTTATAGTAGAAGCTTTTACTAGAAAACTGTAATGCCCTGGGAACGAACATAGTTGGTACATCTATCAAGTTTTGACGGCGTGAGAATGTCCAGTCCCGATCTTCTTCTTAGACAGATTTAAATCATCTTTCATTAAAACATTTCAGAGACATCGCTATGACAAAGAAATCCAAGCATAGTAAACTGTTATCTGTTTGAGGTCAAGAATATCTGAAGGACCGTATTAGGGTAGAACTTAGAGAAAAATGAAAACATTGATGTTCATTGTTGATGGTTGGACCTTTGTCCTCGTTGTATTGCCGTATAGTTATAAGGTATTATTTTAGTACTTAATCCAACGTTGGAAAGGTAAGTTAATCAGGGTAAAATTTGTTATACTTGTGTTTTATAATCTATCTTTAGAAACAAATGTAGAATATTTAAATAGTTTAATTGTAATGTATTAGTATAATTGTTGTATTTATTGTGAAATCAATTAGTTTGATTTAAAGAGATAATGTAATCCATTGTTGATTTCATTACAAAGTTATTTATGTTGTGCCAAGAAGGAATTTTAGTGTTTAATTTCTAGAATCTGAATTGTACTCTATGAGTTAAGTATTTCTATTGTCGTAGAGTCGAATTGAGAGTGGTCATACTCGAAATTCCAGAGGCTTAGTTTGTTGTAGTGTGGATGGATGTTTTTGTATTTGTGATGTTATAACGATTATGTGATTCAAATTTAGTATGAAGTACAATGGAGTATTGACTAAGATGATTATGTGTTTTGTGATATAATATTCTCTGGATGAGATATTTAACCAGTTGTGACTATCTTGTATCCGTTTTGTCGTAATTGTTGTTTGGAGAGACCTGGTATCTGTAAAAGTGTAAAATGTTGTAATGCTATAGGCGATGGATAACAATTGGTGTTATGATTCTGTTTGTAATGCAAGAGGGTTTATGCCTTGCAATGAACAAATATGTGTATTGCTATAATGCCTTGTATGATGGTTAAGGTTTACTAGGTGTTAGGAAGGAGAGTGGCTTTCAACGTGGGGCCGGCGCCCAAAGTGGCAGTCAGGATAACCCGTTGAAAGTAGATTAATCAAGTGATAACCTAAAATGAACTAGGGGGTTAAGGGTAGATTTCACACTAAACAAGATTAATGGATTCTTCTCCCATGGCCTGTAGTGCTTGTATAGACTAAGGATGGGTAGAGAAGGCCTGGTTGGCATGATTGACTTCCTTGTCCTCACGAAAGGAAGGTTGATTCCGCATGTGTCACCCTATGGGGCCGGCGCCTAGTGAGAGGCTGTCAGGATAACCCATGCTAGGACCATGCGATGACACTCTCCCTACTACAACCTAGCATTCCTAGTTTGGTCTCTCCACTTATGTTATGTTTCGCCTCTGGAAGTTAAGTTGTGTTGTATTGTTATTGCCATGTGTTGTATTGGCGTTTGGTCATCCTTTGTTCATGTTAGTTCTGTCTACCTGACTGTTATTGTTTGGGACCTCATGTTAACTCCTAGCTCGGGGGGTGGACCTTAGGGTTCCACATGGTCAGGTGGAAGAGGTATTTTATCCATTGGTTATCCCTTGTCAATTTCATATGCAGAAAAGGATTTGTTCCAGTTGTACTTGTACCAGTTGATGAAGATGCATGTGTATAATCTTATACCAGATTTGTGTAACAGATCAATCATAATGTATATGATTCTGATGTAGTCTGAAAATGGCAATGTAATGATGTCATGATGTACTTATGTGTAATAAAAGCATTTCAGTTATGTTTTGATCTTGTAGATTGTATTATCTGACGATATGTAATGAATATGAATCAGTTATTCAATTATGCATTTGATTTAGATCAGTTACTGATGAATGTTAAATTATGTTAGTTGGTTTGTAAAGTAATGCAGCCTTGTATCCTTAGAGAATATGTCGTAGTTAGTTATGTTAACATTATTTGTTATCTTAAACATTAAAAAAAAAATGTTCCTGTTTCATGTAGCATAAATGTGTAATTCTTTGAGGTGTACAAGGCAGGCGTTACATCTGGTATCAGAGCCAGGTTTAAACACTGGGTACTCTGGGTGTGCATAGTCCTATTATGTTGTCTTAGTTGCTTAAACTCTGTAGATTTTCTTCTTCCTTTTGTCATCCTTGCCTAACAACGTGAGGGTGTCCCTTGGCAGTGTGTACGTAGGTAGATGCCTAGAGGTCAAGGTAGAGGTAGTTGGCATGTAGAGATCCATTCCCATGATTTCTGCCATGCAGTCGAAGAAAGGTATGCGGCAAGATTGTCAGTTGTTTGTTGTGATGGTTAACGTTTGGGAGTTTAGGGAAGAAGTGTTCCCCGAAGATCATCCCATCCATAAGGAGCTTCAGTTGTAGTTAAAGGAGTTGTCATTTAGAGGACTTGATGCTTGTGCACCCTCTTGTGGAGTAGGAATTCTGGGATTTTGCGGTGCTTATGTAGAGTCCTTATGGTATAGAATAAAGCAGTGAGGTTAACCTGATGTTGTTTCCTCCTTCCTCGTTCAGTGGCTAGTATCTAGTCACGCAGTGTTGTACAGTGCAACTTCAAAACAAAAAAATGTGTATTTTCTTTATAATTTTCTATTAATTAAAAGGCCGGCACTTTGTTTATATTTGGTTGTGATGGTTTAGCCACACCTTGTGATCTTCATTTTGTGTAAACCTCATAGTTACATTTGATTTAGTGTTGACTTGCGCACATTTCTTGTTTCGTTGAAGAAATTTAATCCTTATTTGATATTTGTTTATGACTATGGTGGCTGAACTATTTTCTCTTTATTGTTTTCGATGCCGACCATGTATCGTATTGTGATTCCTCTCCAAGGATGTATGAGGCAGACTTGGTGAGCGTATACGAGGAAGCAGACACAGGAAACCTTGAGGATGGGGATATCCGAGGCTAGGACTATTTCTTGGAGGCTAATTAATCTTTGTTGTAGGAGTTAGGTCATTGTTGTCTTGTTTGGATGGTCTAACCATGTGTGTGTGCCCTAGCACCATCAAGTCTCAGAGTGTGTGGTATGGATTGTGCGGGATAGCTGTTGGCTCTTGGCTCATAGATTTCGTGTTATGCCTTAGTAGGTCAGTTACTGGTGTCTAGAGGGACCCTTGTGTAGCCTTGAGATGTGGTTCATGGTAATTTGAATTCATGTATGTGTGTTAAATCATGAATATAGTGCTTATAAAATGATAAATTATGGTACCATGCTGCTAAAGGTGTAAAGTTAGTATATCAAGACTTTTCTGTTAATAGATCTCATGCACAGTATGTGCTCCCATGTTTGCATAGTGTTGTGAAAACTGCTCAAACTCAATACATTTCACCCATATTTGTTCGCAGGCTTCCAGGAGTAAGCCTGATCCTAGGGGGGGAGGATGTAGTGCCCCTCATCTCGTCATCCATCAGATTGATGTTTGCTTAAACTTTATAGTGTCCTAGACCGTAGATGATGGATCTCTTGTTATCTTGTTACTTCATTGTGAACCTGATTGTTATGATAATAGTTGTTGAGGTTGGATTTTATCATTTTATGTTTTAGAATTTGATAAATGAACTAGATGTTACAGATGTTGTGATGTTAATTGCGATATTGGATTGAATGTTTTATGTTGTTGATTAATATCAGATACCTTGTTCAACGTAGTTAATTGTTTATACATAAACGTGAATGGAACAGTGTTGTATTACTCGCTTTCGAGTACCCTACCTCATTGTGATTTCCATTCACGATAGGACTGCATGTGATGTATATGTATATCTTGTTATGGTTAACTGTGCGTTGCTGCAGGATGCAGGTACTAGGCATCGACTCCACCTGATTACAGGTCTGAGCGTGCCTTCGCCAATGGATTAGTTGGTTAGAGTTAACGTAAGGTCCCTAGTCAGTGTCCCTTCGTCATCAGTTTACCCTTGTGGTTATTGGTTGTTGTTCGCTCATGTCTTACTGTCAGGTAATATTGTATCTTGGAGTGTAATGAGTTCTGCAGGTGTCTAAGTATGTGTGGTAATGTTGTGCTTTAATTAGAATTATTCTACGGAAGAGTATAAGTGTTGTTAAATGGGCATAATGTCGATTAGTTATCGATTATAGATATAAATTAATTATTATTTTAATAGAAGTGTTGTTGTTAAATAAAGTTGTAGAAATTTGTATTATTCGATATAATATTATTTAAAATAAATATTTAAATAAATAAATATATGTAATCATGCTTGTAAATTGTGACTCACAACTTGATTAATAAGATAAATTAAAGTGTAGTACCAAATTATATATTGTCGAAATAGTACTATTCTATTTATAACAATAATTGGGTCGGCTATAAAGAGATATAATAATAAAATAAAATAAATAATATGTGGGGATCATTAAATTAAATAAAATACATTTGCTTTAAGGGAGTTGTGCATGGGATCACGTGCCAAGCCCTTGGAGATGAGAGAGGCTGTGTTATAAAAGAGCTGTAGGGGCATCAAGGATGGAACAGAGGTGAAAGGAAAGAAGCAGCTTGGAACTGCAACGATTGGAGCAGATTCGTCGGGTCGATTGCGAAACTAGGTTCCGTCAAATGCCTTATCTCTAAACTTCATTTCGAATCTGCAAATGTGGTTATAGTTTATTCGATTCCAAATAGTTCTGTAGACTGTCCTCTCAGTGTGTAATCAGCATCTTCTCTTAGGGTTTAAATGCTTCGTTTCTGCTCAAGGATTCCATTAGTAGATCATCTTTCCTTCCATTGGTTTGTCGAATCGGTCAATCCTTCCTGCAACAATTCATTTTGATAATCTTCTTCATGTCTTGGAGGATGTATATCGGCAATTCCATCTGTGTGCAATCTCAGCCCGGCATATGGATGATAGGGATAGTAGATACAAGTTGGCATTCCTTCAGTATTCTCTTGGTTAACTATTTTTGCATAATCTTGATCATGTGTTGCCTCCGTAAATTTCCTATTCCCTCAGACCCTAACTAATCTTTCATCGAGCAACTTAGCACAGTAGGTTTTTTAGGTTAAAGGCTCGCAGGGCTGAGAACGACCCTCTCGCATAGGTTGGTAGTTGGTGAATGTGCTTGAGATAGGACGAAATGGAAGGTGCAAAGCGATTGCACCAACGTCTAGGCTCTCTTTAGTTTACAGAAACAAGCTAAAAGCAAAACGTGGATTGTAAATTTAACCTCAGCTTCTTACTTGTTGTTTGAATGTTTTAATTTTAATTTTTTTTAGCGCAGTCGTAATCCTATAGCGCCCTGAGCCTAAGACCTCATGAGATCGGCTTGCACTCATTTTTTAGCATAGGATTACTTGGTAATGCAAGAAAGGCTAGGGTTAGAAAGTATGAGATGAGCCGCCCAGATTACTTGTCCAATGTCTGCGAATGAAGCTTTAAACAAAAAAAAAACCTAGGTTAGCGATCTGGCCGGAGGCTCTACTCATTCTGCTTCATAGCGGTTAGTATGGTTTAGCAGCGGGTCGATAATCTGAGGAGATCGTGAGTCGTGGAAATCACAGATTCTCATTTCAAAAGTTGTTCATAGTTTGAAGATATAGGATCACTGGCCAATCACAGAACATTTGAAAATCAAAGATTGTGTCTAGACGGCGACAGGGGGAGAGGACGCCAAAGGCAATATTGAAATTGCTATTTTTTTGGTGATGCACATGTTCTTAGAGATTGATTAGTAAGTTTTACTTATAGAATCTCGTTCAGCTTAGATGCCATGACGATTGGTAAATTTTCCTTGTGGGCTTAGATGCTACAACCTAGGGGTGTCTGTTCCGTGAAATTCACCCATGACTTGTACCCGTCTTTATGCACCCAAAATTAGATGTGGTAATTTATCCGATCAATATCTACAGGATTTAAACACAGGTTTCATTATGGTGCGAAACTGACACTATTTGCTGTTCTTCGTTCCCCCCCCCTTGTGATGCCTTTTGTTTCATTCGATTCAATTTGTTATGTAGATCTTGAGATGTATTTTATTCTGTCCTTGCCTTCCTATACATGTCAATGAGATTGTATTAATCTTCACTAAGGGCATACTCTTAAGTATAAGGACAAAAAAAAACTGGTTGGGAATTCATCTGAATTGGTGACCTATATTACCCCCATGTATTCTCAATGATAATCTTATACTTACCTTAGCCTCATCATTCCCCACTAATGGAGACTTGTTTGTCATCAATTGGAGGGGAGCAAAGCCTTGAAGAGTAGGATCCATGGAATCCTAAGCACCTCTATAGTCGAGTGGGCAAATTACCTAATGGCTAAGCCTCATAAACCACATATGTCTAAGTGGCAGAAATCACTATACATAGGTAGTACAAATTTGACATTGAGTAAGCCTAAATGCTGAGAGCTCTCACCTAGGTTTTAAAGCCCTCTTCAGTTGAGTGTGCAAATTACCAAACAGCTAAGTGGTGTAAATCACCTTACATAATTGAGCACAAATTTGGCATTTCCAGTTGTTGATGAGCTGATTAGAGTGCACTAATGCCAGATCATATTGTTTGCTTTGTGGAAGGGTTTATGTTTTCTAAAATGTGCAGTATTCAAGGCCCAGAAAATGCTAAGGTCTTATGCTTTCAATGTTTTGGAGAGCTTACAATGTTAGAAGTATATAAACATTACCCTACCAAAGAAATTCATATCTGAGATGTCTTCCTTGTTATTGAAGAAGTCCTTAATGCTGAATGTTGTGGAATCAGTGTTCTTAGTGTAGCATCTTAGCTTGTGGTTGGCATGGCTTTATGATAAATCATATGTTTCATTTTTGCTTATGCTGAAGGTTTGCCTAAAATCCCTTTGATTTGTGTTCAGGCTATTTTGTTTCTGTAAATGCTTCCTGGTTGCTAGTAATTTATATTTTAAGGTGACTAAATCATTTCTAATTGTCATCTCTGGTATATAATTTGTTTGCAAATATAATCAAGTTTTTAGTCCCTTTTTTAATCATTAATCCTAAGCTATCTGAATGTACATCTTTTTGCTCTGTGCTTCTCCAGCATATGTCAGAATTTCGTCCTTGAGCAGGAAGATTTGACTTGTATCCCACATGAAGAAATGGGAAACTTTAGTGTAGTAAAAATTTGTTATTCACCTAGGTATAATCTTCTCATGCATCACACTACCAATGCTTCAAGGCTGGTAAAAAGTGCATTGCTGGTTACATCCCTTATTATGTTCTAATAATTTTGTCACATAGAATAATTCTCCATTATCATCATTGATGCCATATTTGTCTTCATTGGCTGCATCTTCCTTGACGAGTTCTTCATCACATTGGTAACATTTATCACACATTGGTAACATTTATTACATTTGAAAACAGTTATAGTAGAAGCTTTTACCAGAAAACTGTAATGCCTTGGGAACGAGCATAGTTGGTACATCTATCAAGTTTTGACGGCGTGAGAATGTCCAGTCCCGATCTTCTTCTTAGACAGATTTAAATCATCTTTGATTAAAACATTTCAGAGACATCGCTATGACAAAGAAATCCAAGCATAGTAAACTGTTATCTGTTTGAGGTCAAGAATATCTGAAGGACCGTATTAGAGTAGAACTTAGAGGAAAACGAAAACATTGATGTTCATTGTTGATGGTTGGACCTTTGTCCCCGTTGTATTGCCGTATAGTTATAAGGTATTATTTTAGTACTTAATCCAACGTTGGAAAGGTAAGTTAATCAGGGTAAAATTTGTTATACTTGTGTTTTATAATCTATCTTTAGAAACAAATGTAGAATATTTAAATAGTTTAATTGTAATGTATTAGTATAATTGTTGTATTTATTGTGAAATCAATTAGTTTGATTTAAAGAGATAATGTAATCCATTGTTGATTTCATTACAAAGTTATTTATGTTGTGCCAAGAAGGAATTTTAGTGTTTAATTTCTAGAATCTGAATTGTACTCTGTGAGTTAAGTATTTCTATTGTCGTAGAGTCGAATTGAGAGTGGTCCTACTCGAAATTCCAGAGGCTTAGTTTGTCGTAGTGTGGATGGATGTTTTTGTATTTGTGATGTTATAACGATTATGTGATTCAAATTTAGTATGAAGTATAATGGAGTATTGACTAAGATGATTATGTGTTTTGTGATATAATATTCTCTGGATGAGATATTTAACCAGTTGTGACTATCTTGTATCCGTTTTGTCGTAATTGTTGTTTGGAGAGACTTGGTATCTGTAAAAGTGTAAAATGTTGTAATGCTATAGGCGATGGATAACAATTGGTGTTATGATTCTGTTTGTAATGCAAGAGGGTTTATGCCTTGCAATGAACAAATATGTGTACTGCTATAATGCCTTGTATGATGGTTAAGGTTTACTAGGTGTTAGGAAGGAGAGTGGCTTTCAACGTGGGGCCGGCGCCCCCAAAGTGGCAGTCAGGATAACCCGTTGAAAGTAGATTAATCAAGTGATAACCTAAAATGAACTAGGGGGTTAAGGGTAGATTTCACACTAAACAAGATTAATGGATTCCTCTCCCATGGCCTGTAGTGCTTGTATACACTAAGGATGGGTAGAGAAGGCCTGGTTGGCATGATTGACTTCCTTGTCCTCACAAAAGGAAGGTCGATTCCGCATGTGTCACCCTATGGGGCCGGCGCCTAGTGAGAGGCTGTCAGGATAACCATAGATGGGGGCCGGCGCCTAGTGAGAGGCTGTCAGGATAACCCATGCTAGGACCATGCGATGACACTCTCCCTACTACAACCTAGCATTCCTAGTTTGGTCTCTCCACTTATGTTATGTTTCGCCTCTGGAAGTTAAGTTGTGTTGTATTGTTATTGCCATGTGTTGTATTGGCGTTTGGTCATCCTTTGTTCATGTTAGTTCTATCTACCTGACTGTTATTGTTTGGGACCTCATGTTAACTCCTACCTCGGGGGGTGGACCTTAGGGTTCCACATGGTCGGGTGGAAGAGCTATTTTATCCATTGGTTATCCCTTGTCAAGTTCATATGCAGAAAAGGATTTGTTCTAGTTGTACTTGTACCAGTTGATGAAGATGCATGTGTATAATCTTATACTAGATTTTTGTAACAGATCAATCATAATGTATATGATTCTGATGTAGTCTGAAAATGGTAATGTAATGATGTCATGATGTACTTGTGTGTAATAAAAGCATTTCAGTTATGTTTTGATCTTGTAGATTGTATTATCTGACGATATGTAATGAATATGAATCAGTTATTCAATTATGCATTTGATTTAGATCAGTTACTGATGAATGTTAAATTATGTTAGTTGGTTTGTAAAGTAATGCAGCCTTGTATCCTTAGAGAATATGTCGTAGTTAGTTATGTTAACATTATTTGTTATCTTAAACATTAAAAAAAAATGTTCCCGTTTCATGTAGCATAAATGTGTAATTCTTTGAGGTGTACAAGGCGGGCGTTACATCTGGTATCAGAGCCAGGTTTAAACACTGGGTACTCTGGGTGTGCATAGTCCTATTATGTTGTCTTAGTTGCTTAAACTCTGTAGATTTTCTTCTTCCTTTTGTCATCCTTGCCTAACAACGTGAGGGTGTCCCTTGGCAGTGTGTACGTAGGTAGATGCCTAGAGGTCAAGGTAGAGGTAGTTGGCATTTAGAGATCCATTCCCATGGTTTCTGCCATGCAGTCGAAGAAAGGTATGCGGCAAGATTGTCAGTTGTTTGTTGTGATGGTTAACGTTTGGGAGTTTAGGGAAGAAGTGTTCCCCGAAGATCATCCCATCCATAAGGAGCTTCGGTTGTAGTTAAAGGAGTTGTCATTTAGAGGACTTGATGCTTGTGCACCCTCTTGTGGAGTAGGAATTCTGGGATTTTGCGGTGCTTATGTAGAGTCCTTATGGTATAGAATAAAGCAGTGAGGTTAACCTGATGTTGTTTCCTCCTTCCTCGTTCAGTGGCTAGTATCTAGTCACGCAGTGTTGTACAGTGCAACTTCAAAACAAAAAAATGTGTATTTTCTTTATAATTTTCTATTAATTAAAAGGCCGGCACTTTGTTTATATTTGGTTGTGATGGTTTAGCCACACCTTGTGATCTCCATTTTGTGTAAACCTCATAGTTACATTTGATTTAGTGTTGACTTGCGGGCATTTCTTGTTTCGTTGAAGAAATTTAATCCTTATTTGATATTTGTTTATGACTTTGGTGGCTGAACTATTTTCTCTTTATTGTTTTCGATGCCGACCATGTATCGTATTGTGATTCCTCTCCAAGGATGTATGAGGTAGACTTGGTGAGCGTATACGAGGAAGCAGACACAGGAAACCTTGAGGATGGGGATATCCGAGGCTAGGACTATTTCTTGGAGGCTAATTAATCTTTGCTGTAGGAGTTAGGTCATTGTTGTCTTGTTTGGATGGTCTAACCATGTGTGTGTGCCCTAGCACCATCAAGTCTTAGAGTGTGTGGTATGGATTGTGCGGGATAGATGTTGGCTCTTGGCTCATAGATTTTGTGTTATGCCTTAGTAGGTCAGTTACCGGTGTCCAGAGGGACCCTTGTGTAGCCTTGAGATGTGGTTCATGGTAATTTGAATTCATGTATGTGTGTTAAATCATGAATATAGTGCTTATAAAATGATAAATTATGGTACCATGCTGCTAAAGGTGTAAAGTTAGTATATCAAGACTTTTCTGTTAATAGATCTCATGCACAGTATGTGCTCCCATGTTTGCATAGTGTTGTGAAAACTGCTCAAACTCAATACATTTCACCCATATTTGTTCGCAGGCTTCCAGGAGTAAGCCTGATCCTAGGGGGGGAGGATGTAGTGCCCCTCATCTCGTCATCCATCAGATTGATGTTTGCTTAAACTTTATAGTGTCCTAGACCGTAGATGATGGATCTCTTGTTATCTTGTTACTTCATTGTGAACCTGATTGTTATGATAATAGTTGTTGAGGTTGGATTTTATCATTTTATGTTTTAGAATTTGATAAATGAACTAGATGTTACAGATGTTGTGATGTTAATTGCGATATTGGATTGAATGTTTTATGTTGTTGATTAATATCAGATACCTTGTTCAACGTAGTTAATTGTTTATACATAAACGTGAATGGAACAGTGTTGTATTACTCGCTTTCGAGTACCCTACCTCATTGTGATTTGCATTCACGATAGGACTGCATGTGATGTATATGTATATCTTGTTATGGTTAACTGTGCGTTGCTGCAGGATGCAGGTACTAGGCATCGACTCCACCTGATTACAGGTCTGAGCGTGCCTTCGCCAATGGATTAGTTGGTTGGAGTTAACGTGAGGTCCCTAGTCAGTGTCCCTTCGTCATCAGTTTACCCTTGTGGTTATTGGTTGTTGTTCGCTCATGTCTTACTGTCAGGTAATATTGTATCTTGGAGTGTAATGAGTTCTGCAGGTGTCTAAGTATGTGTGGTAATGTTGTGCTTTAATTAGAATTATTCTACGGAAGAGTATAAGTGTTGTTAAATGGGCATAATGTCGATTAGTTATCGATTATAGATATAAATTAATTATTATTTTAATAGAAGTGTTGTTGTTAAATAAAGTTGTAGAAATTTGTATTATTTGATATAATATTATTTAAAATAAATATTTAAATAAATAAATATATGTAATCATGCTTGTAAATTGTGACTCACAACTTGATTAATAAGATAAATTAAAGTGTAGTACCAAATTATATATTGTCGAAATAGTACTATTCTATTTATAACAATAAATTGGGTCGGCTATAAAGAGATATAATAATAAAATAAAATAAATAATATGTGGGGATCATTAAATTAAATAAAATACATTTGCTTTAAGGGAGTTGTGCATGGGATCACATGCCAAGCCCTTGGAGAAGAGAGAGGCTGTGTTATAAAAGCGCTGTAGGGGCATCAAGGATGGAACAGAGGTGAAAGGAAAGAAGCAGCTTGGAACTGCAACGATTAGAGCAGATTCGTCGGGTCGATTGCAAAACCAGGTTCCGTCAAATGCCTTATCTCTGAACTTCATTTCGAATCTGCAAATGTGGTTATAGTTTATTTGATTCCAAATAGTTCTGTAGACTGTCCTCTTAGTGTGTAATCAGCATCTTCTCTTAGGGTTTAAATGCTTCATTTCTGCTCAAGGATTCCATTAGTAGATCGTCTTTCCTTCCATTGGTTTGCCGAATCGGTCAATCGTTCCTGCAACAATTCATTTTGATAATCTTCTTCATGTCTTGGAGGATGTATATCGGCAATTCCATCTGTGTGCAATCTCAGCCTGGCATATGGATGATAGGGATAGTAGATACAAGTTGGCATTCCTTTAGTATTCTCTTGGTTAACTATTTTTGCATAATCTCGATCATGCGTTGCCTCCGTAAATTTCCTATTCCCTCAGACCCTAACTAATCTTTCATCGAGCAACTTAGCACAGTAGGTTTTTTAGGTTAAAGGCTCGCAGGGCTGAGAACGACCCTCTCGCATAGGTTGGTAGTTGGTGAATGTGCTTGAGATAGGACGAAATGGAAGGTGCAAAGCGATTGCACCAACGTCTAGGCTCTCTTTAGTTTATAGAAACAAGCTAAAAGCAAAACGTGGATTGTAAATTTAACCTCAGCTTCTTACTAGTTGTTTGAATGTTTTAATTTTAATTTTTTTTAGCGCAGTCGTAATCCTATAGCGCCCTGAGCCTAAGACCTCATGAGATCGGCTTGCACTCATTTTTTAGCATAGGATTACTTGGTAATGCAAGAAAGGCTAGGGTTAGAAAGTATGAGATGAGCCGCCCAGATTACTTGTCCAATGTCTGCGAATGAAGCTTTAAACAAAAAAAAAAACCTAGGTTAGCAATCTGGCCGGAGGCTCTACTCATTCTGCTTCATAGCGGTTAGTATGGTTTAGCAGTGGGTCGATAATCTGAGGAGATTGTGAGTCGTGGAAATCACAGATTCTCATTTCAAAAGTTGTTCACAGTTTGAAGATATAGGATCACTGGCCAATCACAGAATATCTGAAAATCAAAGATTGTGTCTAGATGGCGACAAGGGGAGAGGATGCCAAAGGCAATATTGAAATCGCTATTTTTTTGGTGATGCACATGTTCTTAGAGATTGATTAGTAAGTTTTCCTTATAGAATCTTGATTAGTAAGTTTTGCTTATAGAATCTCGTTCGGCTTAGATGCCATGACGATTGGTAAATTTTCCTTGTGGGCTTAGATGCTACAACCTAGGGGTGTCTGTTCCGTGAAATTCACCCATGACTTGTACCCATCTTTATGCACCCAAAATTAGATGTGGTAATTTATCCGATCAATATCTACAGGATTTAAACACAGGTTTCATTATGGTGCGAAACTGACACTATTTGCTGTTCTTCGTTTCCCCCCCCTTGTGATGCCTTTTGTTTCATTCGATTCAATTTGTTATGTAGATCTTGAGATGTATTTTATTCTGTCCTTGCCTTCCTATACATGTCAATGAGATTGTATTAATCTTCACTAAGGGCATACTCTTAAGTATAAGGACAAAAAAAACTGGTTGGGAATTCATCTGAATTGGTGACCTATATTAGCCCCATGTATTCTCAATGATAATCTTATACTTACCTTAGCCTCATCATTCCCCACTAATGGAGACTTGTTTGTCATCAATTGGAGGGGAGCAAAGCCTTGAAGAGTAGGATCCATGGAATCCTAAGGACCTCTATAGTCGAGTGGGCAAATTACCTAATGGCTAAGCCTCATAAACCACATATGTCTAAGTGGCAGAAATCACTATACATAGGTAGTACAAATTTGACATTGAGTAAGCCTAAATGCTGAGAGCTCTCACCTAGGTTTTAAAGTCCTCTTCAGTTGAGTGTGCAAATTACCAGACAGTTAAGTGGTGTAAATCACCTTACATAATTGAGCACAAATTTGGCATTTCCAGTTGTTGATGAGCTGATTAGAGTGCACTAATGCCAGATCATATTGTTTGCTTTGTGGAAGGGTTTATGTTTTCTGAAATGTGCAGTATTCAAGGCCCAGAAAATGCTAAGGTCTTATGCTTTCAATGTTTTGGAGAGTTTACAATGTTAGAAGTATATAAACATTACCCTACCAAAGAAATTCATATATGAGATGTCTTCCTTGTTATTGAAGAAGTCCTTAATGCTGAATGTTGTGGAATCAGTGTTCTTAGTGTAGCATCTTAGCTTGTGGTTGGCATGACTTTATGATAAATCATATGGTTCATTTTTGCTTATGCCGAAGGTTTGCCTAAAATCCCTTTGATTTGTGTTCAGGCTATTTTGTTTCTGTAAATGCTTCCTGGTTGCTGGTAATTTATATTTTAAGGTGACTAAATCATTTCTAACTGTCATCTCTGGTATATAATTTGTTTGCAAATATAACCAAGTTTTTAGTCCCTTTTTTAATCATTAATCCTAAGCTATCTGAATGTACATCTTTTTGCTCTGTGCTTCTCCAGCATATGTCAGAATTCCCTCCTTGAGCAGGAAGATTTGACTTGTATCCCACATGAAGAAATGGGAAACTTTAGTGTAGTAAAAATTTGTTATTCACCTAGGTATAATCTTCTCATGCATCACACTACCAATGCTTCAAGGTTGGTAAAAAGTGCATTGCTGGTTACATCCCTTATTATGTTCTAATAATTTTGTCACACAGAATAATTCTCCATTATCATCATTGATGCCATATTTGTCTTCATTGGCTGCATCTTCCTTGATGAGTTCTTCATCACATTGGTAACATTTATCACACATTGGTAACATTTATTACATTTGAAAACAGTTATAGTAGAAGCTTTTACCAGAAAACTGTAATGCCTTGGGAACGAGCATAGTTGGTACATCTATCAAGTTTTGATGGCGTGAGAATGTCCAGTCCCGATCTTCTTCTTAGACAGATTTAAATCATCATTGATTAAAACATTTCAGAGACATCGCTATGACAAAGAAATCCAAGCATAGTAAACTGTTATCTATTTGAGGTCAAGAATATCTGAAGGACCGTATTAGAGTAGAACTTAGAGGAAAATGAAAACATTGATGTTCATTGTTGATGGTTGGACCTTTGTCCTCGTTGTATTGCCGTATAGTTATAAGGTATTATTTTAGTACTTAATCCAACGTTGGAAAGGTAAGTTAATCAGGGTAAAATTTGTTATACTTGTGTTTTATAATCTATCTTTAGAAACAAATGTAGAATATTTAAATAGTTTAATTGTAATGTATTAGTATAATTGTTGTATTTATTGTGAAATAAATTAGTTTGATTTAAAGAGATAATGTAATCCATTGTTGATTTCATTACAAAGTTATTTATGTTGTGCCAAGAAGGAATTTTAGTGTTTAATTTCTAGAATCTGAATTGTACTCTGTGAGTTAAGTATTTCTATTGTCGTAGAGTCGAATTGAGAGTGGTCATACTCAAAATTCCAGAGGCTTAGTTTGTCGTAGTGTGGATGGATGTTTTTGTATTTGTGATGTTATAACGATTATGTGATTCAAATTTAGTATGAAGTATAATGGAGTATTGACTAAGATGATTATGTGTTTTGTGATATAATATTCTCTGGATGAGATATTTAACCAGTTGTGACTATCTTGTATCCGTTTTGTCGTAATTGTTGTTTGGAGAGACCTGGTATCTGTAAAAGTGTAAAATGTTGTAATGCTATAGGCGATGGATAACAATTGGTGTTATGATTCTGTTTGTAATGCAAGAGGGTTTATGCCTTGCAATGAACAAATATGTGTATTGCTATAATGCCTTGTATGATGGTTAAGGTTTACTAGGTGTTAGGAAGGAGAGTGGCTTTCAACGTGGGGTCGGCGCCCAAAGTGGCAGTCAGGATAACCCGTTGAAAGTAGATTAATCAAGTGATAACCTAAAATGAACTAGGGGGTTAAGGGTAGATTTCACACTAAACAAGATTAATGGATTCCTCTCCCATGGCCTGTAGTGCTTGTATAGACTAAGGATGGGTAGAGAAGGCCTGGTTGGCATGATTGACTTCCTTGTCCTCACGAAAGGAAGGTCGATTCCGCATGTGTCACCCTATGGGGCCGGTGCCTAGTGAGAGGCTGTCAGGATAACCATAGATGGGGGCCAGCGCCTAGTGAGAGGCTGTCAGGATAACCCATGCTAGGACCATGCGATGACACTCTCCCTACTACAACCTAGCATTCCTAGTTTGGTCTCTCCACTTATGTTATGTTTCACCTCTGGAAGTTAAGTTGTGTTGTATTGTTATTGCCATGTGTTGTATTGGTGTTTGGTCATCCTTTGTTCATGTTAGTTCTGTCTACCTGACTGTTATTGTTTGGGACCTCATGTTAACTCCTACCTCGGGGGGTGGACCTTAGGGTTCCACATGGTCGGGTGGAAGAGCTATTTTATCCATTGGTTATCCCTTGTCAAGTTCATATGCAGAAAAGGATTTGTTCCAGTTGTACTTGTACCAGTTGATGAAGATGCATGTGTATAATCTTATACCAGATTTGTGTAACAGATCAATCATAATGTATATGATTCTGATGTAGTATGAAAATGGCAATGTAATGATGTCATGATGTACTTATGTGTAATAAAAGCATTTCAGTTATGTTTTGATCTTGTAGATTGTATTATCTGACGATATGTAATGAATATGAATCAGTTATTCAATTATGCATTTGATTTAGATCAGTTACTAATGAATGTTAAATTATGTTAGTTGGTTTGTAAAGTAATGCAGCCTTGTATCCTTAGAGAATATGTCGTAGTTAGTTATGTTAACATTATTTGTTATCTTAAACATTAAAAAAAAAATGTTCCTGTTTCATGTAGCATAAATGTGTAATTCTTTGAGGTGTACAAGGCGGGCGTTACATCAGTGGGGAAGATGGAGAAGGGTGGATCATTAGTCATGAGGAGAGCTTTGTTCCAAGCATAAACCACTGAGGAGCCATTGCAAAGGAAAAGTTTTTTTAGGACAAGATACAAATCAAGAGGTAAATGTTGTAAGGTTAACATTGACAGTGGTAGTATAAAAAATTTAGTTTCAAAGGAGATGGTGACAAAGTTGAATTTGGAGAGGTTGAAACATTTGAAGCCCTACAAGATAGTATGGATTCAAGATGAAAACAAGGTACTGGTGAGTGAACAATGTTTGGTGAAATTCCATTTAGGATCTTATGTTGATGAAGTATTTTGTGATATTATGTTGATGGATGTATGTCATATATTATTGGGAATACCATGGAAGTATGATAGAATGGAAATACATGATGGAAGGAATAATACATATACTATAACATAAAATGAGAAGAAACATATCTTGATACCTTTGGAAGAAGAGCCTAAAAGTAAAGTATGCAGCAATCCTAGGATCTATCTAGTGGATGGAAGGAAATTTTTGGATGGATTGAGACATGAGAAAATTTGTTTTGCATTGATTCTAAAGAAGTTCAGTAACCTAAGTCTAGAAACCACCACTACAAAAGAAGAAGAACCATCACTGCAGAAGATAACTGAATTGTTGACATAATACCAAGATATCATATCAGAGAATGTGCCTGAAGGATTGCCACCAATCTAGAGTATCATTCATCATATGGATCTCATACCTAGAACAAGTTTGCCAAATAAAGTGGCACATATGATGACCCCAACATAAAATATAGAGCTAAATAGAAAAATATAGGAGTTGTTGAGGAAAGGATTGATCAGAGAAAGTTTAAGCCCATGTGCAGTACTGATAGTACTATTACAAAAGAAGGATGGAGAATTGAGGATGTCTAAAGACACAAGAGAAATCAATAAGATCACTGTCAAGTATAGATTTCCATTGCCAAGGATGGACGACATCATTGATTGTTTGAGTGGAGCAAAATATTTCACAAAGATAGACCTAAAGAGTGGATACCATCAGATCAAGATCAGAGAAGGAGATGAGTGGAAGACTATATTCAAGACAAATGAAGGATTGTATGAGTGGTTAGTCATACCTTTTGGATTAACTAATGCACCAAGTACTTTCATGAGGCTGATGAATGAGGTATTGAAGAGATTATTTGGTAAGTTTGTTATTGGCTATTTGGATGATATTCTGATTTTTAGTAGAATAAAGGAAGAACATTTGCAGCATATTGGACAAGTACTTCAGAGGCTAAGAGAAGAGAAATAGTTGACTAACATCAAGAAATGTAGTTTCATGAAGACAAAACTGGTATATTTGGGATTTGTGATTTCTACAAAAGGATTGAAGATGGACCTAGAGAAAATTAGAGCAATTGTTGAGTGGCCAACACCTATGAACATTGGAGAGGTAAGATCATTTCATGGACTATCTAGTTTCTATGGGAAGTTTATCCAAAATTTTAGTACTATATGCACACCATGACAGAGACAATGAAAGGTGACCGTCCAAAGGTTTTTAAGCGGACATCAACAACACAAGAGTTTTGAATTGTTGAAGCAGAAGGTGAGAGAGAAACCAATGTTAGCATTACTGGATTTTGACAAAGTATTTCAAGTTGATTGTGATGCCAATGGAAATGCAATAGGAGCAATGTTAACTCAAGAAGGGAGACCAGTAGCATATTTTAGTGAGAAGTTGAATGATGCAAGGAGGAGATATTCATTTTATCATTAGTCAATTCTATGCCATAATTCAAGCCTTGAAGAAGTGGAGACATTCCTTGTTTCCAAAAGAATTTGTGTTGTACACTAACCATCAAGATCTAAAGTGTCTAAATAGTCAGAGTAAGTTGAATTAGAGACACATGAGATGGGTAGAGTTCATGTAGAGTTACACATTTGTATTGAAGCACTGAAGTAAAAAGTTAAACAATGTTGTAGATGTATTGAGCAAAAGAAGGAACTTGTTGATAGAGATTAGGGTAGAAATACTAGGTTTTGAAGAACTTAAGCAATATGTATGAGGATGACCTCGATTTTGTGGAAGCATGGAAATCATGTAAGGAACATATTGTGACATATAGAAGCAAGTGGTTGGATTTAATTCATTTAGGAGGATATGTTGTTCAAAGGAAATCACTTGTGTATACCTACAAGTTCAATGAGAGAGAATCAGATCAAGCAGAAGCATAGTGGTGGACTAGAAGGGGATTTTGACATTGATAATGTAGTAGAGTGAACATTATTTTTGGCCTCATATATGTAATGATATAAGGAAATTTGTTTAGAATTGTAGAGTTTGTCAAGTTGCCAAAGGGAGTAGTCAAAATACTGAATTGTACAAAATTTTGACAGTACCAGAGACCTTGGGAATATATAAGCATGGATTTCATATTAGGTTTTCTAAGAACACAAAGGGGACATGATTCTATATCTGTAGTAGTGGATAGATTTTCAAAGATAGCGCATTTCATTCTTTGTAAGAAGGCAAATGATGTTGTACATGTAGCTGACCTATTTTTCAAGGAGATTGTGAGATTGCATGGATTACCAAAGAGTATAATTTTAGACAGTGATACAAGATTCATAGGATATTTTTGGAGGTGTTTAGGGTTTAAAATGAAAAGGATTGATTTTAATGGTTTGTTTTAATCATCCTTTGACCACTAAACATTCAAGGACATTCAACTAGGTAGAGAACTCTAATACAGATTTCCCATCACTTGGAATATAGGGGAAGATTGGAATTATGTAGATTTGTTGTTCAATTAAGCTCAATTATGCTCAAAACCCTAATTTAGTGAAATCGTAAACAAATAGACAAATTACAAAAAATTATTACACATAGAGATATCAAATGACAACCAAATCTATACTAGATTTTGAAGTCTAGTGTGCAAAAAAGTTAGGAACTAATGAGCGGGTGCCCTAGTCAAGCACCACAATTTTTGTCAGGATTTGGGAATGTTGTCTGCAACCTGTTCCTACTATTATAGAGATTTTATAGTTGCGAGTTTCATAGGAATAATGAGCAAGTGCTCGAGTCCAGGTCCCTATTTTCTTCTCTGATGTACAATTTTGACAGTATGCACTACTCTCCTACAACTCAACTTCTTTTACTTTTGTAACCTATAACTTGTAATCATAGAAAAGTGGGTTGGGAGTTGTGTTGTTTAGAGGCTTGCCTTAGTCAAGCCCCAGAAAGACATTCAAGTCTTATGAACACCATTGTCAGATAAAGAGTGCATATCCCTGTGGGATAGAGGCAAAATCCAAAATCATAAATGATAGAAAACACAATTAATATCACCTTGTAGTGAAGATATCATGGAAGGAAGGTGTTCTTCATGCCATGAGGAAATGGATGCCAAATATGTAAATATAAACACAATAACAACAAAGTACTACTCTACAACACAATGAATGCCTTGAATCACTTTCACAAAATCCCAATGCTAATCAAATTTCCATCTTGTTTACAAATGAATCACTAATCATGCTTATATATGCAACAACAAACATTCCTACTAAGAATTTTGTAATTCAAACTTAAGATGTCGACATAGGACCTAAGTAATGGTCATAAAATGTGTGAGGCTAATTATTTTACCTTCCTTATTTTGATCATTATGTATTTCAATTGATGACATTATCAGACTTTTAGTGACTATGGTTTCATTATGCAGACTTGATTTTATCTCCTGATTATGATAGGACATTGATTAGACATATGTGATTTGATTTGATCAAATTTGATGATATTTTATGATTCGACATATGAGATATATTAGATGATGTTTTGTGATGAGATTCTAGTTATTTGTGTGATGTGAACTATTTGACATGTGATTGAAAAATGCAATTTAATTCAGGATTTTGTTATTGATGATTATTGTTGTATTCTATGGCATGAATTTAATTCTAGTTTCTTTAGCTATGATTATCATGATATGATTGATACTTGATCGAGATGTGCAGGTTTTACATTCCCTAGCCACGGGAAATTAGAGGTAGAATTCACACCAATGTTATACCCTATGAAACCGATCCATTCCCAAGAGGGATAAGGATCATGTTTGAAATTGAATGTGATTTAAGTGCTTGATTTAATTTTTTTATTTTGGCCTAGTAACCCCTTGTTTAATTAATTAATAATAAGTGTTGTATAATTTTTATCTGATTTACACCACTTGGTAATTGTTTTATTTTTTGAGGCCATTTAAAGTGGATTTATAACCCTGTTTGTGAACCTTAGTGTCCCAAAAGTTACCCTAGGTGATTACCCATGGGTCTAGGGTCAACATGGACTATCTAACCCTTGGATTAACTCACTTTTGGTCACTCTAAACTTTGGTTTAGTCAAAGTGACGAAATTTGAAATTAGGGAAGGTGGGAGATGAGTCATGCTTTGCGAAAGACTCATCTCCCTTCCCAAAGTTTGGGAATCCTTTCCCAAGGGAGACTTGGGAGGTCTCCAAGACTCCCAAGTGTGTGGGAGCTTCCTCCAAGACTCTCACACACATGTGAGAGCATCTTGGAGGGAGATGGCTCTTTGAGATAATAAGAGCATGCCATATGGCATCCCTTATCCTCTTGGAAGTTTGAGTGGGAATGCCACCTCACCACTTGTCCTCTCAAACATGTGTGAGAGCACAAGTGGATAAGGTGAGGATTGAGATGGAATTCGAGGGTGACACTTGTCACCCTCACACTTCCTCTCGCTTGCAAATGGCATTGGAGGAGGAAGGAGAAGGTGATAAGTGTCACCTTCTCATTCCTCAAGGCCAAATTGATGGCCTATAATATCTCCTCTTGTTGAGGAGTGTGCGGTTCTTGCAATTTTAATTTTCTTTTCTATTTTGGAGGAGTTTGGGAAAAGTTAGGAGATTCTTGAAGATTGGAAGGTTTGGGAAAGCTTGGAGCTCTTCACCAAATGTGCTTCCATTATAGGGCTTTGAAGGTAAGCCTCTTAAGCTATGTTTTCTTCACCTTGCTTATTTAATGTGATGTGATGTAGTTTTTTGTTGTTTTGTTGTTTTCATTGTTTTTGTGTGGGATGGGTGTATGGTGAGAGCACCTCCATTTGGAGGTAATGCTCAACTTGTTTGGGTGGGGGAAAGGAACCTCCTTGAGGTCACTCCCATATTGTGATATTTATGCGTTGAGGACTTCTCATTGTTGTGGAGAATATTTTTTTTAAAATGGCAAGAGTGCCATGGAGTTTATTTGTGATATTGGAGAGTTGTGGTTTCTGGAGATTTTGGCTTGAGGCCATGAGTTTGGTATTTTATCTTTTGGGTGGCCTTTGAAGTAGATGGGTCCATTCCCTACCCTCATCAAACTCAATTTCATGAGTTTAGTTATGTGTTAAACCTTGGGGTTGCCTTTGTGTTGTTTTGTTAGATTTTGTTGTGGAATGATTATTTCTATGTGAATCCTTACCTCCCTAGCTCGGGAGTGACCCTCTTGCGGTTCTACAGTAGGGAGGAGGGCATTTCAAAGTGGCTAGGTTGTTCTTTTTATTGTGTTTTATTTGCAGGTGTTTAAATGAGGAATGGAGTTGGGAGGAGTGCATTTTGGTGATCATATAGTTTCTTTGTGTTGGCTGTTGGAGCCATGGCCATTGTGGCCTTATTGTATTGTTTTTTTTTGTAAAAGTTTGCTAAGTTACTTGCCATAGAGTTGGCTGTGATAGATAATGAAATGTAAACATTCGGTTATTCTATTTAATGTTGTTTACTTCCTATTTCTGTGGAGTTATGAAATTTGTGAAATGCATGTAAGGATATAAATATTTTCTATCATTGTTCTCTCAAAAACAAAACATGCGTGTGTTATAATGTTGTTGTTCAGATCTTATTGTAGATGAAAGAAAAGAAATGCATTCTCTATTTTGTATAATACTTTTAAAAAAAAAAGAGTGTTAGTAAATAAATATTAGGGCAAGCAAGATATAGAAAGTTTGAGCTTAGTTATTTGTTTGTCATTTTGAAGGTCAAATTACTAATTGATGTAGAAACGTTAGAGGAGAATGTTTATTTTACCTTACAGATTTATTTCTAGATGAGAAAAAAAAGCGAATGTATATTTATGTTCATATATGTTCAAAAGGAAATTTATTGCTAAGGCATTTATATTGATTCAGAAATGAAATGTTAATAAAAAAAAATATGGGTTGGAGTTAACTGGGGATGTTAGTATTCTGTTAGTTATTTCAATGCTTGAGAAAATGCTTGTTAAGAGAATGTACATATTTTTGCATTTATATAGGCATATAAATATACTTGTAGTTTATTGTTGAAAGTTTAGCTTAATGTTTATCCCTTCCTACTTATTGTGTATATGCTGAGTTAAAAATAGAATAAACACTTAAGTAAATTTAATTGCTATATATATTTATAAATATAAATATTTAGTAGAAGAAATTGATTTTTTTCTGTGTTCTACCTATTAAATAAAATGAGTTTTTTCTAAATATATATATGTGTGTGTGTATGCATACGTGTATATATATATATATATATATATATATATATATTCGAAAAGAAAATTAATTTTTATTCATAAAATACATAGATTGCAATACTGTGGGGGTGGACTATGTTTTTGTTGAGATTCAATGTTGAAAACAAAAAAAAAAATGTATAAACTGTTGGTGGCGGCGCCACCCACAGCTTTGGTTATTGAGGAGGGTGTGGGGAGGAGGGTTTGCCTCCACCCACACCCGTGGGTGTGGGTGCAGGTAAAGCCTCCTCCCCACACCCCCGCAACCCCCTTTCTCCTCCCACATACTGCCAGCCCTTGTAGACCCTCGTCCCAGACCTACGGGAAACGCCGAAACTCCCACTAACTCTGCCTTTGCCACTGCACATACCGTTCCACCCCCTACATTGGTAGTGCCACTGCCACACTTTAGTCCGTGGCCCCCTCGACTGGTGAACATCCTCAGTGCCAGCCCCTTCAGTTTCTCTCCATCGGCGGCCCCAAGCTCCGCTCTTGACTGTCGTCTTCCCCACCGTGGCCACTGTCTTGCCACCATAGCACCGTTGTCGACCCTGCAAGCCATTAAATCCAGTTTTATTTGTTAACACACCTCTGGTTGTCTTTTAGGGCAAGAATATATATATCACAAAAGAAAATATACATATTTTTAGAATAAATAATGGCAATGGAAACTTTCAGAGATTGAGATGCAAACCTCTGGGTGTTTTCATGGCCTCCATGGCTGGTTGTAAACCCTAGCCTACAACACATAGGGTAGAACAAAACCAAAACAATGTGAAAGAACAGAAAGAGATTAGGGCAACAAACGAAACAAGAGATTAGACAAGATTAGGTCTTTTTTTTGAGATAACTATTATAATAGTAATTAGGGCTTTGATTTTTTTTAAGGAGCAATATTTCATTAAGGGGATTATGTGAGGGATTTTTAATTCTTCAATTTTCTTGCCCCTTGTCTTTTAGCTCTTATGTGTATTTAAATTTATCTTTTTTTTTTAATGGGGAATTGGATTTTCATTTTATTGCATTGAGAGTTCTATTATAATTTTAAATTTGGAGGATTGTATTTTGTTATGGGAGGAGTGTTCTCTTTTAATTCAATTTTCATGTTAACTAGGGAATCACTTTATTCCACAGCATGATTATATTAATTTTTTTATCCTTGTAAAATTCATTTTATCTGCTTAATTATCATTTTACGAGGGGGAGAGTTTTTAATCTCCTCTCTTCTTTAATTTTTGAGTTCATTAATAAATGTAGTCCAAATTTACATTTATTTATGGACTCAAATTTTGAAATCCGTTGACGCCTTGTCATTATTATTATTTTAATTTTTGAATTGTGTTTTTAACCTTTTTATGCAAGGTCAGTTAATTCGACCTTGGCACAATTTTGATTTTATTATTCTATTTAAATCATTTGATTTTGTTCTTAAGTTTTTAATTTAATGTGATTCTTAAATTTTATTTATTTCCTTATTGATGATTATATTTTAAACTTTATTTTGCGTTTAATGAAAACGTGTTATGCTGTCAGATTTTTCCTAGATTTCTAGGGTTTAAGTTTTATATTATTTTATTAATTTTTATTCCATCATTCCACTTTAATCACGCGCCACCTTGCTATTGTTTTACTTAATCACTTTTTGATCTGAGTTAAGCTAGGGTTCAATGCTAGTGAGATCATTTTCACCTAGGAAACTTAGGGTTCAGATTAAAATTAGTCTAACCCTAGAAGCGACACACTATGTGTCGCATACCCCCTAGATGGCTTCCACCATCACGGTCATGTTTGACATGCTTACGCCTTATGCGTATTGCAACCAAGCATGTAGATGCGTGCAAGGGGGTTCCTAGGGATAGGTAGAAAAGTTTTTTGTAGTTCATGTCATGGCCACATGGCAAATGTGGACATGACACGTGTGTTGTGTGTCATGACCGCATGGAAAATGCGGGCATGACATTTGGTATCAGAGCCTAAGTTTAAACACTAGGCTTGTTTTGGGCACATTATTATTTCCATAAATTTGATTAATTTATGGTTACCTCACTTTTGTAGGATGCCTCCCCATCGAGTTCGGTGAGTACAGTCCCGCCGCACTCCATCCCTCGAGATTCACACTGACTCTTTAGCTAAGGGACAGGATCAACCAGTCCTACAAGCACAACAGGCACCACCGGCCCTACCAAATATTGGGCCACAGATATTACAGGTAGTTTTAGATAGGCTTCCACCAGCTGTAGTTGAGCCGCATGGAGAGCCACGTGTCGAGCCCCATGAGGATCCGTGAGAGGAACCATGCGTGGAGCCATAAGCTGAGTCCCGTGTCGAGCCACGTGTGGAGCCCCGCATTGAACCATGAGGGGCACCACATGTGGAGCCTTATATTGAGATGCCAAAGATAGAGGAGGTTGGTTCAGCCGACAAGGCCCATAGTAGGAGCCCTTCACGTCATGCTAGGTATGATGAGGCAGTACAAGTAGAGCACATGGTTCACATACCTTATGACTATTATACAGATGAGCCTATTAGGAGCCATAGAGATAGAGGGGATCCCATTAGGTATATATTGAGGCTGAACCCTCCTACATTCATCAGGATCACAGAGGGAGCTGAGGCAGAGGCTTGGCTCATTAGCTTAGATAGATGCTTCACATTACGTCCTTATGAGGGAAACATGAAGGCTCATGTGGCAATACACGTGTTATGAGATGCAACAACTACCTGGTGGCACAGTGAGGAGTGCAAGCATCACCTTTCTTCAGACACCCTCACATGGGAGACCTTCATTGAGCGCTTCAATGCGCGATACTTATCAGATCATTACAGGCAGCGTCATATAGACAAGTTCCATGACCTTGAGCAGAGGGGACTTATAGTGGCATAGTATGAGGGTAGCTTCACTAAGTTATCCTGTTATGCAGAGTATCTCCATGATGAGAAACTCCTGGTGCATAAGTTTATTAGAGGACTGAACTACAGTATAGCAGGGCCTATTTGTATGGCAAAACCCCAGACTTTGAGTGATGCTGTCGAAGGCTTATATCATAGAGGAGATTCAGGGACGAGGGCAGAGTTCATGCTCTTAGTTACAGGATCATGCATAGCAGAAACATCACCAGAGTTTCCGTAGACCATCATAGCCACCTCATAGGGGAGGATTTAGTTTTGCACCCTTACCTCCTAGGCCCCCACAGCAGCAGTAGAGAACTAGGACATAGCAGAGGGCACATGGGGGACATAATAGAGGTTGACAGCAGCAGGGCCCATGCAGAGATCAGAGGTAGCAGGGACCACCTGCGGGACCCACAAGATTGTAGCAGTCTTATAGGGGCTCATAGGGGTCTACTGGTAGATCAAGCCAGCAACAGTCGAGTAGGACTCAGACTGGATAGGTACAGGCTAGGAGCCCTTGTTATGTTTGTTGTGGAGCTAGACACCTAGCTAGAGAGTGTCCATAGGGTCTTATAGTAGGGGGATAGCCTCATGCAGGAGGATCTAAATAGACTGTTGGTGATGTGGGTAGATCCCATCGTATGTTTGCAGCTGTTGATAACTGCCAGGTTAATTTTTAGGTGTTAGTGATTGAGACGTCAGGTATGATTGGGGGTAACCCCATTTCTATTCTCTTTGATTCTGGTGCTACTGAATCATTCATATCTCCATCGTTAGTGGAGCGTTGCAGGCTGGTGGCCTCTAAGCAGGGTGATAGGTGGGTGGTTGAGTTGGCCTCAAGGGCCAAGATGACAGTAGATTCCTTAGTCCACGACTGTGAGATTGCTTTGGGAGCCTTTACCACAGTATGTGACCTTAGAGTCATGACATTAGGATCCTATGATGTAGTGTTGGGTATGGATTGGCTTACGGCTCATTGAGCCAAGCTAGATTGTCATTGAAAGGTGATCAGCTATTTAGATGACCACGGTACATCAGTTGAGATAGTGGGCATACAGAAGCCTACAGCAGTGCATATGATATCTGCTTAGCAGCTTAAGCACTGCATGCAGAAGGGATGTTAGATGTTCTCCATCACGGTGAGTGATAGATCAGATGACGAGCCTGAGGCATCTTTGGATGATCATCCCATTCTTAGAGAGTTTGTCGATGTGTTCCTGACAGAGTTACCGGGGATGCCACCCTAACATGAGGTAGACTTTCACATAGACTTAGTGCCGAGTACCAAGCCAGTGTCTTGTACACCCTACAGGATGACCACTCATGAGCTCACTAAGCTCAAGTTACAGTTGGACTTGCTTGAGAAGGGGCACATCTGACTGAGTATTTCACCTTGGGGCACTCCTGTCATCTTCATGAAGAAGAAGGATGGGTCTCTTCGTTTGTGCATGGACTACAAGAAGTTGAATAAGGTGACGGTAAAGAACTATTATCCTCTACCCAAGATTGATGATATTTTTGATCAGATGCAGGGAGCCAGGTTGTTCTCTAAGATAGACCTAAAGTCTGGGTATCATTAGCTACATATCACAGAGGCGGATATCCATAAGACAACCTTTCAGACTCGATATGGCCACTATGAATTCACGGTGGTTCCCTTTGGCTTGACGAATGCCCTTGCAGTGTTCATGAGTCTCATGAATGAGGTGTTCCGTACCTATTTAGATTAGTTCATGATCATTTTCCTCGATGACATTTTGATATACTCACAGACCAAGGAGCATGAGGAGCACCTTTGTCAGGTTCTACAGTGTTTGAGAGAGTAGAATCTTTATGGGAACTTGGTGAAGTGTGCATTTTTTAGGACAGAGGTTTAGTATCTGGGGCATATCCTATCTGGTGATGGAATCTCAATAGATCTATTGAAGATCATGGCTATCAAGGATTGGCCAGCACCCACTAATGTGACAAAGGTTAGGAGTTTTATGGGGTTAGTTGGTTATTATTCTCACTTTAATGAGGGTTTTTTTGGATTGCGCACCCCATCACTTCTCTTCAGCGGAAAGGGAAGAGATTTCTATGGACTGAGCAGTGTGAGAGGGCCTTCAGGATCTTCAAGGAGCATCTTACCAGCACTCCCATTTTAGCAGTTCCTGATCCTACAGCAGATTTTATGGTTTGCATGGATGCATCACTTGAGGGATTGGGAGCCATACTTATGCAGGGTGGTAGAGCAATCATGTATGAGTTGCGAAAGCTCAAGACCCATGAGCTAAACTACCCCATGCATGACTTGGAGTTAATAGCAGTGGTTCATGTTGTAGTTCATTGGAGACATTTCTTATTGGGTCATTGCTTTGAGCTCCATTCAGATCATCACAGCCTGCAGTATATCTTTACATAGTCAAATTTTAACACCCGTCAGCAGCATTGGATGGAGTTTCTCTATGAGTATGACTTTGATGTCCACTACATCAAAGGGAAGGAGAACGTGGTTGCTGACGCATTGAGTCAGAGGCGTCATGAGCTATTGACCTTGACTCTGAGTGTGGACTTGAGAGGTCGCATTATTCAGCATCTGCTAGAGGATGAGTGGTTTCTTGAGGTGCAATAGGAGATCAAATCACAGAGGGCCCTTGTGGGCAAGTTTGCAGGGTATTCACTTGAGGTAGATGGGTTACTTCGTCATCACCAGTGCATCTATGTACCCCGCGTAGGTGACCTATGTATTGTAGTGTTATCAGAGGCTCATAGAGCACCATATGCGACACATCCAGGGGTGAAGAAGATGCATGCCGACCTATGACAGTTGTACCATTAGGTGGGTATGAGACATGACATAGCAGAGTTTGTTGCTCGATGCCTTGAGTGCCAGAGGGTCAAGGCTGAGCTCAACATCTAGCAGATCTTCTATACCCACATGATATACTTGAGTGGAAATAGGACACCATTTCCATAGATATTATTGTTGGTCTTCCTATGTCTTCGCATCACCATGATGCCATCATGGTGATAGTCGACAAGTTGACTAAGGTGGCGCATTTCTCACTTGTACACATGACGTACAATGCGCCAGCAGTGGCGAGAGTATTCTTGGATGATATTGTGAGATTACATGGAGTACCTCACCGCATTATTTCAGACAGAGATCTAGTCTTCACTTTAGCATTCTGGAGAGCCTTACAACAGGCGTTGGGCACACAACTCAACTTTAGCTCCACTTATCATCCTGAGATAGATGGATAGATAGAGCAGGTGAATCAGGTGTTGGAGGACTAGCTTTGGATGTATGTTATGGACCATCAGTCTAGACCATGCCTCCCTTTCAAGCTTTATATGATAGACCATGCAGGACACCATTGAGTTGGGATCAGATAGAGGATAGAGTTACCATTGGTCCAGAGCTAGTTCAGGATATGGAGCAGTAGGTCACACTGATTAGGCAGAGGTTGTAGGAGGCATAGGATAGACAAAAGAAGTATGCCGATGCTAAGAGGACTGATCAGAGCTTCTCAGTGGGTGATAGGGTATATCTTAGAGTGCGGCCACACAAGAGTCTAATCCGTTATGGAAAGGACTCTAAGCTCGTACCATGGTTTGTAGGACCCTTTGAGATTTTGGAGTGGATAGGACTAGTTGCCTATCATCTAGCATTGCCACCTAGCCTGTCACGTATTCACAATGTCATTCATATTTCTGTATTGAGGTGATATATATCTGATTTATCTCACATACTAGACTGGAGTGCTCTATAGGTAGAGGGGGACAGGCAATTGGCTTTGTAGCCAATTCATATATTGGCTCATCGGATGTTGGGCCTTCGAGGTCGAGAGCTGGACTAGGTTAGGGTCTAGTGGGATTGTTATGATGAGGTCACAGTGACTTGGGAGGATGCAGCTAGTTTGAGGGCAATCCTCACCTTTTCGACGACTTCCAGGAGGAAGTTTCATCTTAGGGGGGAGGATGTGAGGCCAATTATTTTGCCTTCCTTATTTTGATCATTATGCATTTCAGTTGATGACATTACCAGACTTTTAGTGACTATGGTTTCATTATGTAGACTTGATTGTATCTCCTAATTATGATAGGACATTGATTAGCCATATGTGATTTGATTTGATCAAATTTGATGATATTTTGTGATTTGACATATGAGATATATTAGATGATGTTTTGTGATGAGATTCTAGTTATTTGTGTGATGTGAACTATTTGACATGTGATTGAAAAAAGCAATTTAATTCAGGATTGTGTTATTGATGATTATTGTTGTATTCTATGCTGTGAATTTAATTCTAGTTGCTTCAGCTATGATTATCATGATATGATTGACACTTGATCAAGATGTGCAGGTTTTACATTCCCTAGCCATGGGAAATTGGAGGTAGAATTCACACCAATGTTATCCCCTATGAAACCGATCCATTCCCAAGAGGGATAAGGATCACATTTGAAATTGAATGTTATTTAAGTGCTTGATTTAATTTTATTATTTTGGCCTAGTACCCCCTTGTTTCATTAATTAATAATAAGTGTTGTATAATTTTTATCTGATTTACACCACTTGGTAATTGTTTTATTTTTTGAGGCCATTTAAAGTGGATTTATAACCCCGTTTGTGAACCTTAGTGTCCCAAAAGTTACCCTAGGTGATTACCCATGGGTCTAGGGTAAACTTGGACTATCTAACCTTTGGATTAACTCACTTTTGGTCACTCTAAACTTTGGTTTAGTCAAAGTGACGAAAATTGAAATTAGGGAAGGTGGGAGATGAGTCATGCTTTAGGAAAGACTCATCTCCCTTCCCAAAGTTTGGGAATCCTTTCCCAAGGGAGACTTAGGAGGTCTCCAGGACTCCCAAGTGTGTGGGAGCTTCCTCCAAGACTCTCACACACTTGTGAGAGCATCTTGGAGGGAGATGGCTCTTTGAGAGAATAAGAGGATGCCATATGGCATCCCTTATCCTCTTGGAGGTTTGAGTGGGAAAGCCACCTCACCACTTGTCCTCTCACACATGTGTGAGAGCACAAGTGGATAATGTGAGGATTGAGATGGAATTGGAGGGTGACACTTGTCACCCTCACACTTCCTCTCCCTTGCAAGTGGCATTGGAGGAGGAAGGAGAAGGTGACAGGTGTCACCTTCTCATTCCTCAAGGCCAAATTGATGGCCTATAATATCTCCTCTTGTTGAGGAGTGTGGGGTTCTTGCAATTTTAATTTTCTTTTCTATTTTGGAGGAGTTTGGGAAAAGTTAGGAGATTCTTGAAGATTGGAAGGTTTGGGAAAGCTTGGAGCTCTTCACCAAACGTGCTTCCATTATAGGGCTTTGAAGGTAAGCCTCTTAAGCTATGTTTTCTTCACCTTGCTTATTTAATGTGATGTGATGTAGTTTTTGGTTGTTTTGTTGTTTTCATTGTTTTTGTGTGGGATGGGAGTATGGTGAGAGCACCTCAATTTGTAGGTAATGCTCAACTTGTTTGGGTAGGGGAAAGGAAACTCCTTGAGGTCACTCCCATACTATGATATTTATGCCTTGAGGGCTTCTCATTATTGTGGAGAATATTTTTTTTTTAAATGGCAAGAGTGCCATGGAGTTTATTTGTGATATTAGAGAGTTGTGGTTTCTGGAGATTTTGGCTTGAGGCCATGAGTTTGGTATTTTATCTTTTGGGTGGCCTTTGAAGTAAAGGGGTCCATTCCCTACCCTCATCAAACTCAATTTCATGAGTTTAGTTATGTGTTAAACCTTAGGGTTTCCTTTGTGTTGTGCTGGATTTTGTTGTGGAATGGTTATTTCAGTGTGAATCCCTACTTCCCTAGCTCAGGCGTGACCCTCTTGCGGGTCTACGGCAGGAAGGAGGACATTTTGAAGTGGTTGGGTTGTTCTTTCTATTGTGTTTTATTTTCAGGTGTTTAAATGAGGAATGGAGTTGGGAGGAGTGCATTTTGGTGATCATATAGTTTCTTTGTGTTGGTTGTTGGAGCCATGGCCATCGTGGCCTTATTGTATTATATTTTTTTGTAAAAGTTTGCTAAGTTACTTGCCATAGAGTTGGCTGTGATAGGTAATGAAATGTAAACATTCTATAATTCTATTTAATGCTATTTACTTCCTATTTCTATGGAGTTATGAAGTTTGTGAAATGGATGTGAGGATATAAATATTTTCTATCATTGTTCTCTCAAAAAGAAAATATGCATGTGTTATAATGTTGCTGTTCAGATCTTATTGTAGATGAAAGAAAAGAAATGCATTCTCTGTGTTGTATAATACTTTCAAAAAAAAATAAGAGTGTTAGTAAATAAATATTAGGGCAGACAAGATATAGAAAGTTTGAGCTTAGTTATCTGTTTGTCATTTTTAAGGTCATATTACTAATTGTTGTAGAAAAGTTAGAGGAGAATGTTTATTTTACGTTACAGATTTATTTCTAGACAAGAAAAAAAAGAGAATGTATATTTCTGTTCATAAATGTTCAAAAGGAAATTTATTGCTAAGGCATTTATATTGATTCAGAAATGAAATGTTTTTTTTTTTAAAAGTGGTAAAACCATTGAAATTATATTAATTAGTAAGAGATAAATATAAAATGCCAGATTCAAGGGGGCATACCAGTAGGAAAGAATTGGCAAAGAAAACCTCTGATTGTAGCCCATTTTTGACAATTACATAACAAAATTGACTTAGAAAAATGAGTCAATCCAGAAATAACATTCTGTGTCTCAAACCTTAGCAGAAATCATTCTAAGACAGAATAGTATTTACATGGCAACTAACAAAGTCAACCAAAATCAGAATAAAAACTTATTACTAGCACAAAAAATTAAGGCATTCCCTATTAATCTTCAACATCAATAACCTGCAGAGCACGAGCCTCATCTTCAGTTGGCTGAGGAGGAGGAGGTGGTGGAGGAGGAAAATAATTCACCAAGAAATGCAGAGCATTAAAGATTTCTGTAGCAGTATCTGCCAATTGGTTCCCCAGTTCTCATCTATGGTAGTGAATGGAATTATGGACGGATATAACACAATTATTTTGAAGGCCATGCATAAATGCATTGAAGAGGCAGTGAAGCTCAGGGCTGCGGAATAGAAACCTACAATCAAACAACCCTCCCACAAGAGCAGTACCCTCATGCAAATCATAATCTTCTAAAGCATCATTGAAAGTGTCTACAGAAAAATAATCATTCTAAAAAAACATTACACCCAAATTCCTTACCCTATCACAACTTTGCAAAAAGGTCCATAGCATTGGAAAGAAAATGTGAAATTGCTTGAGACAGATATATAGAAACTGGAGAATCTAAAACATGCAAACCACAAACCTGAGTGATAGCTCTTTCTACTAAATCCTCATAGATTTAAATACTTCCTGCATTGAATTTGAATTAAGAAAGCCAAGAAGGGGTCGTTCCCATTTCTGGATAGGCCAACAAATTCTGTTGTTTCGTTGGATGGAGCCCATGCTAAAGTTCAAAAACTTGGGAGCTAACAGTTGCAAATAAAAGATATAACTAAAATAGGAATGAGACTTACAACAAATTATAAGTATAATAAAAAGGCAAATTACATCAAATAAATGAGATCAATCTTGCTAGATTCCCTTGTGTGAAATCTACCACCCTACACCCAAGAAATATATCAAAGTACTACACACCAAATGGAGGTATACTTCAAAGCACTTAAACATCGTCAGCTTGTCAACACGGAATGTGCCACTAGAATAAAGATGAATGTAGCTAATGATGATTAAAAAAAGTCACTAAAAATTACAACAAATGTTAGCCAAGTTAAACCTTTTTTTTCCTTCTCCAAGATATAACTAACTCCGGGGATCAATAGAAAGGAGTTGGAGTCCCATTTGATAGAAGAGTCATTAATGCTAAATACAAAATTGGTCAAAAAATCTACTAATAGATTGCCTTCTCGGTATGTATGAACTATTTGAAAAGACTAGAAATGTTCCAGTATTTTCCTTCCAAACTTTAGAATATAATCAATTTTCCAGCTTGGAGAAGAATTATTAGAAAAAGCTCTTACAATTTTTAATGAATCCCCTTCCACTATAAGATTTGTAATGCCACATTTCAAGGCTAAGTTTAAACCAGCTATTAAAGCCAAAGCCTCTGCCTCATTATTTGTTATTACACCAAGCTTAACTGACAAAGCTCTAAGAACTACACCATTATGATTTCTTAGAACACAACTAGCACTAGAACTACTAGGATTACCTCTACTCGCACCGTCAAAGTTAAGTTTTATAAAAGATCCAGGTAGAGGGATCCATTTGATAGAGGATCTATCAATCTTGACTTCATAATTAAAGTAGTATGAGTTAGGCAACCTTAAATACTTCCAACTTTTTAATATCAAATCATCCCAGGTTGTAAAAATTAGAGAACCCTCCTTTTTTGAGAATAGTGAGGCTAAAACTACTTCTGAGATTATTTTTTCATCTTTTCCGATAACTATATAAAAAGGATTGCTTACTTTTTTAAATATTCTATTGTTTCTTTCTAGCCACAGTGACCAAATAACAATACTTGGCGAAACCAACCATTAAGTAGAAAAAGTAGACTTTGAAAATAAAATAGGCCAACTTTGGAAAACTTGAAGAAGAGAAAAAGGAAGAGGACCCTTCCAACCCAATTTTGAAAGAATCCAATACCAAACTTTTGAGGAAAAGTTACAATTCAGCAAAAGATGGTCCACTGATTCCTCCACCTCATAGCAGAAAGGACATAAGAAAGAATTTGTAACCCCAAACTTAGCTAACCTATCACTAGTAAAGATTCAATAATTCAAAGCTAACCAAGAAAATGCTCTTGCTTTAGGTAGGCAAGGGTCACTCCAGCAGAGCTTATAAGGCCAATTAATAGTTGAATTAGAATCCTTACTAATGATACTTAGATATCCTTGCTTAACCATGTAATGACAAGACTTTGAGGGAGCCCAAACTAATTTATCCTTTTCCCCTGAAGTAAAAATTCTTCTATCCTACAAAATATTCTTAAGCAAAATCTTCTGCTCTTGAGGAATAAAAAAATCATCAAAAATTTTCCATTTGACTTTATTAATTTCCGAATTATAATCAATTTCAAAATAATCTTTAACTTTTATTCCCCAAGCCTGACACAAAAATGATTTGATCTCTTGAAGACATTTAGTTTTAGATAGAGGTGGATGATTATTCTAAGAATCCTCCCAAAAAAGAGTAGAATTTAATCTAATGATGATTCAGAAATGAAATGTTAATAAAAACAAAAAAAAAATGGGTTGGAGTTAACTGGGGATGTTAGTATTCTGTTAGTTATTTCAATGCTTGAGAAAATGCCTATTAAGAGAATGTACATATTTTTGCATTTATATAGGCATATAAATATACTTGTAGTTTATTGTTGAAAGTTTAGCTTAATGTTTATCCCTTCCTACTTACTGTGTATATGCTGAGTTAAAAATAGAATAAACATAGAAGTAAATTTAATTGTTGTATATATTTATAAATATAAATATTTAGTAGAAGAAAATGATTTTTTTCTGTGTTCTGCCTGTTAAATAAACTGAGTTTATCATATATATATTCGAGAACAAAATTAATTTTTATTCATAAAATATAGAGATTACAATATTGTGGAGGTGGACTGTGTTTTTGTTGAGATTCAATGTTGAAAACAAAAAAAAATGTATAAACTATGGGTGGCGGTGCCGCCCACAGATTTGGTTATTGAGGAGGGTGTGGGGAGGAGGCTTTGTCTCCACCCACATCCCCACAACCCCCTGCAGACCCTCACCCCAGACCTATGGGAAACACCAAAACTCCCATTAACTTTGCCTTCACTACCCCACATACTGCTCCACCCCCTGCATTAGTAGCGTCGCTACCACACTTTAGCCCGCGGCCCCCCCGACTGGTGAACGTCCTTAGTGCCAGCCCCTTCAGCTTCTCTCCACCATCAACCCCATGCTCTGCCCTTGACTGCTGTCTTCCCCACCGTGGCCACCATCTTGCCACCACAATGCCGCCGTCAACCCTGCAAACCATTAAATCTAGTTTTATTTATTAACACACCTCTGGTTGTCTTGTAGGGTAGGAATATATATATCACAAAAGAAAATATACATATTTTCTGAATAAATAATGGCAATGGAAACTTTCAGAGATGAGATGCAAACCTCCAAGTGTTTTCATGGCCTCCATGGCTGGTTGTAAACCCTAGCCTGCAACACATAGGGTAGAACAAAACCAAAACAATGTGAAAGAATAGAAAGAGATTAGGGCAACAAAGGGAACAACAGATTAGACAAGATTAGGTCTTTTGTTTGAGATAACTATTATAATTATAATTAGGGCTTTGATTTTTTTTATGGAGCAATATTTCATTGAGGGGATTATGTGAGGGATTTTCAATTCTCTTTTTTTCTAAACTTCAATTTTCTTGCCCCTTGTCTTTTAGCTCCTATGTGTATTTAAATTTGTCTTTTTTTTTTAATGGGGAATTGCATTTTCATTTTATTGCCTTGAGAGTTCTATTATAATTTTTAATTTGGAGGATTGTATTTTGTTAATGGGAGGAGTGTTCTCTTTTAATTTAATTTTCATTTTAACTAGGGAATCACTTTATTCCACAGCGTGATTATATTAATTTTTTTATCCTTGTAAAATTTGTTTTATCTGCTTAATTATCATTTTACGAGGGTGAGAGTTTTTAATCTCCTCTCTTCTTACATTTATTTACGGACTCAAATTTTGAAATCTGTTGACGCCTTGTCATTATTATTATTTTAATTTTTGAATTGTGTTTTTAACCTTTTTATGCAAGGTCGGTTAATTAGACCTTGGCGCGATTTTGATTTTATTATTCTATTTAAATCGTTTGATTTTGTTCTTAAGTTTTTAATTTAATGTGATTCTTAAATTTTATTTATTTTCTTATTGACGATTATATTTTAAATTTTATTTTGCATTTAATGAAAATGCGTTATGCTATCAGATTTTTCCTAGATTTCTAGGGTTTAAGTTTTGTATTATTTTATTAGTTTTTATTCCATCATTCCACTTTAATCACACGTCACCTTGCCATTGTTTTACTTAATCACTTTTTGATCTGAGTTAAGTTAGGGTTTGATGCTGGTGAGATCATCTTCACCTACGAAACATAGGGTTTAGATTAAAATCAGTCTAACCCTAGAAGTGACACACTACGTGTCGCATACCCCCTAGACGGCTTCCACCATCGCGGTCATGTTTGACATGTTTACGCCTTATGTATATTGCCACCGAGCATGCAGATGCGTGCGAGGGGGTTCCTAGGGATAGGTAGAAAAGTTTTTCATAGTTCATGTCATGGCCACATGGCAAATGTGGACATGACATGTGTGTTGTGTGTCATTACCGCATGAAAAATGCGGGCATGACAAAATGACACCCAAAAATAGGTCCTGACCTAAAATAGGGAAGGACTAGTGTGTAGACACCCAAGTCCTCCCCCTATTTTAGGTAGGGATCATGTCAAGTACATCCCCTAAGTCCCATTTGCTATGAAACTTCAGGGTTTTCTCATCGAGAGTCATCAAAATCATGAACGATGCTCTAAATACATTCTAAAGGACCTGGGAGCTAAAACTTAAGAGGAAAAAGCCCCCAAGGATACTTTTTCTGACAAAACATTTAGCCCCCACTTTAATGCATGTATAAACACAAGGCCAATACATGCATTAAAGTACATTCAACAAGCACAGCAAACACGCCAAGCATGGAGAAGACACGCCAATCATAATGAAGACAGTAATAGGCATGCAAAACATGAAAAATACAATTATATTCATGTAAAACACAAAGAAAACAATATTGAAGACACACAAAACAGAGTGAACACAGTGAATGCAGTGAATACAATGATGATTTTCTTTTTCTTTTCTCATATATGAAATGCAGAAGCAAGTACAAAGGAAGTAAACACACCACCCATAATTTATGAGGGACTCATCGCCACCAATCTTTAGACTTCTTATGAGGTAATAGACATGCAATACAAATCAAGCACACCACACAAATCCCAAAGCATAGGAGGGACTCATCACCACTGGTCTTTAGACTATGCTTGGGAACAAACACATAATACACACACATAAAAGACATAGAGAGAACACAGCTGACAAGTGATGGAGTGTACCTATTTCTAGGTTCATCACCATCTTAGGCACATTACAAGCACACACCGATGATTGGGCCTTGCGACAACAATCATCAAAAACATGCTTAAGGGTTTGGATAGTCACAGATCCACTCCCCACCTCTACAAAGGACTTTTAAAAATGTAACCCCACCCACATCACAGAGACACCTTATGGTGAAAAAGAGGTATGAGCTCAAAAGTATACAACCCAATCCGCATCATGGAGATGCCTTACAGTGGAAAGCAGGTATACACAATAGATTTCAAGATTGTTCAAACACACTTACTAGCATCTAGAATAGATAGCTTACTTATATATGCCCCCACCTTAACGGGGTTGATATCGGGACCAATATCAAGCACGTTAAGGTGGTAGAAAACAAACAAGAGAACACAGGTTCTCGCAAAGCCCATGCTCCCCAAAGGTGACATGTACTTTGCGATCACCAAATGTTCCCACAAACACATTCCTGCAAGAAAAGTGTTAGCATCCATATAATCATGATAAACAACAATGCATATGATCATTCACATAGTGAGCTAAGGTTATACTACAGATTCAAAGACTGAGTATAACCGCGGGGCTATACCATAGAAATCTCAAAACTGAGTGTAACCAAGGTGAGATTCAAAGATAAACAAAGTGCATGGAGCAACAATATTGTTATGGTTTGTAAGTGTGATAAGACATTCAGATTACATGGACTGATTCTACTAGCCAAGTGTCGGATAATATATATATATCAACCCCATTATCATGTATGGACTTGGTCCATTTATTGATTTCTCATTGAAGGGACACTAAGTCTATATCAGTATAATAAGTTTTTCATCATCTGCCTGCTAGATAGAAGCACTAGAGGAAGGGAAACAATAAATCAAGAGAGGAGAAACAAGTGCCTTAGGGACAATCACATAGGAGGGTGCCCCTAAGTCACCAACCACAATGCTATGTCCGTAAGACACAACACACAATAGTCAAAATAGAGGAGAAATAATATAGAAGAAGGGTCACAATAGAGGTAGTCTCCTAGTATCCTGGACCTTATAAGAAAATGAAGGGTCATCCTAGGAGGCATGAACAAGACATTACACATCACGGGGGAAACACAACACGGATGTAAATGGTTAGAAATACTTACCTATAGGGACAACCAAACTAAAGGTTGTCATTAAGCAAATCATCATCTTCCCACTCCCAAATGTTAGAGGAAAGTGTGACATAAGACCATAGCCCAACTCTTATTCTTGTCTTCAAGTTGTTCATTCTTAAGGTCTTCTTCGTTTGATTCAATGTTAGGTGAGATGTTTTCTTGTTGAGATGTGTTTAGTTGGGCAAAAGCTTGTTGTCTCCTTCTTTCTCTTACTTCTCTATATTTAATTCTATCTTACCACAAGTATCTCTTGTAAGATAGTGTTTTTCTCTTCCATAGGTTTTTGTGTTTTAGAGGAGGAAGCACCAGGATCAAATCTCATTTGTCGAGGTGGAATGTTTTGTTTTTGATGACTACCTCCCAATCCTTGTAAGGATGGCAGGGGAGGAACCTCAACATAGGGTCCTTTTACTTTCGGTCTAGGATTCTCTACGAATGTGGGTTGTTCATCTCTTATTGTTTCTTGAATAGAAGGACTGACCACTTGATGTAATAGTTTTGTTTTGTAGTTTCTATAGCTCAAGAAGTTAAAATCTATCTGTGGCTCTGGTTCCACTTCAGATCTTTCCGAAAAGTAATCAAGGGTAAAGTGTTGTCTTGTAACCAAAGGTTTATACCTATTGCGAGGGATAGTATGCACTTGTCCATTCAAAGGAAATTTTACATGGTTATGAATTGTTGAAGGGATAACTTTCATAATATTTAACCATGGATGTCCTAATTTTATGCGAAAGAGGTTGGAAATGGGGACAACATTAAAAAATTGTTCTATAGATTTCCTAAATACAATAACCAATAAAGAAATCTTCCCAAAAGTGTTTATAAAGGTTCCCTTATGTGTTTTAATCATCATGTTCAAAGGGTCATAAAAGCCTTGTATCAACTCATGTGAATAGAGGAACTCTTCTGCTACCACATTAGTCATGCCATTAGGATCAATAAGAGTTCCATCCATAGGATTTCCCATTATCTTCACAGTGATATAAAGAGGTCCTTTAGTGTCTCCAATTCTTCTATCATGAGGTGTAAACACAATTTCAGGTTCGGGGACCTTTCTTTTCATGTAAGGCCTATGAAGGAACCTATTGTTATTGTTGTGATTAGAAGCCATGTATATATTTTTTCAAATGAATGTGAAATCATGTTTTAAAATATTTTCAAAAGTTATGCAAGAGACAAGTGCAAAACTATGTATGAAAATGACCTAAAATGCTTGATTTTTTTCAACTTTTTTAATGCAAATACGTGAAAGAAAAGGTGTTGTAAGTAAATTTATGAAGTAAATAAAGTAATATGTCTGATATCAGTCTAAAAAAACAACAATATCCTTCACAACATGCTTTCGATGTAAACCTATAATGATGACAAGTCAAAACCTAGTGAAAATACACTAAAATATGTAATTTTCACAGATTTTCAATGCAAAGACCCAATAAAAAGGGTGTTGTAAATAATTTTAGGAGGGAAAGCAGATAATAATAGTAATATCAGTCACCTAAATCCATAAAATTTATCACAACATGCTTATAGTGCCAATCTAAGTTAAACCCTAGTGAAAATATAGCCAAAATATGCAATTTTTCACAAATTTTCAATGCAAAGGCCTAAGAAAAAGTGTTTTGTAAAGAATTTTAGGAGGGTAAATAGATTATAACCCTGATAATAGAAAATTAGTGAAAAAATATTCTTCACAACATGCATATGATGCAAATCTAGAGAGACGATAAGGCCAAAATCTAGTGAAAAAATAAGGTTTTCAACCCTAGGCATGATATTTTGCAAGAAAGACACTATGATGAAACACTATAGTTAGAAATAAGTCCTAATGAGTGTTGTAAATGGGTAGTAAAATATGAAACAATATTTTGACTACTACAAACCCTAGCTAATGCAAAACTAGGTTATATGGAAAAAAATGCACAATTTCAAGCAATTTTCAACTATTTAAGCATGAAAATGCAATCTAAATGAATGATGAATAAAAAATTTATGTATTTTAAATTAGATCTAATGATAATGACATAAATTTATTGAAATTCAATTCCAACTAATTCAAATTATTTAAAAATGTAAGCTAAAAACCTTTTTTTTTCACTTTTTTCAATTTTTTTGATTTTTTTGTAATTTTTCAAATGCAATAAGATGAACAATGAAATGAATGAATGAAATGATTGTAAATCTAAAGTAAAACATTCATAAAGGTGCAAGAAAGTCCAAAAACATGGGTTCACCAAAATTTTTAGGGTTAAAAATGAAAATGATTGATTTTAGTGGTTTATTTTGATCCTCCTTTCACCACAAAACATTCAAGGACATTCAATTGAGTAGAGAACTCTACTACATATCTAATATCACTTGGAACATAGGGGAAGATTGGAATTGTGTATATTTTTGGTTTAATTAATCCCAATTATACTCAAAACCCTAATTTCATGAAATTCTAAACAAATGGACAAATTACGAAAAATTATCACAGACAGAGATATCAAATGGCAACCAAATGCATACAAGATTTTGAAGTTCAATGTGCAGAAAAGTTGGGGACTAATGAGTGGGCACCCTAGTCTACTGCCACAGTTTTTGTTGGGATCTAGGAATATTTTATGCAACCTATTCCTATTGTTCCGTAGATTTTACATTTTCAAGATTCAGAGGACTAATGAGCGGGCACTTGAGTCCAGGTCCATGTTTTCTTCTCTGAACTGCAATTCTAACAATTTTCACTACTCTCCTATGACTCCACTTCTTTTGATTTTGTAACTTGTAACCTGCAATCACAAAAAAGTGGGTTGGGGGTTGTGGTGTTTAGAGGATTTCCTTAGTCAAGCCCCAGAGAGACGTTCAAGTCTTTCAAACAACATTGTTAGATAAAGAGTGCATATCCCTACACGATAGAGGCAAAATCCAAATGATAAATGATAGAAAACACAATTGATATCAATTTGTAGTGAATATCTCATGGAAGGAAGATGCTCTTCATGCCATGAGGAGCTGAATGTCAAATATTCAAATACAAACACAATAACAACAAAGTACTGCTCTGTAACATAGTGAATGCCTTGAATCACTTTCACAAAATCATAATGCTCATCAAATTTTGATCTAGTTTACAAATGAATCACTAATCATGCTGATATATGCAACTACAAACATTTCTGCTAAAAATTTTGTAATTCAAACTTAGGATGTCAACACAGGACCTAATTAATGGTCATAAATTGACACCTGAAATAGGTCCTGACCTAAAATAAGGCAGGACTAGGATGCGGGTGCCCAAGTCTTGCCCCCTATTTCAGGCAGGGATCATGTCAAGTACATCTGCTAAGTCCCATTTGCCATGAAACTTTAGGTTTTTCTCATTGAGAGTCATCAAAATCATGCAAGATACTTTAAATGCATTCTAAAGGACCCGGGAGTTAAACCTTAAGAGGAAAAATCCCCCAAGGATACTTTTTCTGACATAGCATGAGGACATTGTGGAAGAAGATGAAGATAGACCTAAAGTTTAATTCAACATTTCACCCATAGACTGATGGACAAACATAAGTGGTAAATAAGAGTTTGGGTAACTTGTTGAGATGCGTAGTAGGAGATAAGGCAAGAAATTGAGATATAATTCTACCACAAGAAGAGTTTGCATACAATAACTCTATGATTAGAAGCACATGGAAGACATCATTTGAAGTTGTGACTAGTGTACAACCTAAAGGAGTTATAGACCTAAGAGACGTCAGTATGGATAACAAGAGAAGTGTAGAGGTAGAAGAATTTGTAGGATATATGGAGGAAATAAACAATTAGGTCTGGAAGCATTTGGAGGAGATGAATAGTATGTATAAGGGACAAGTAGATGAAAAGAAGAGACATAAGGGATTTTGTTAGAGATAAAGCTATGGTATATCTTAGAAAGGAAAGATTTCTAGTGGGGACATACAAAAACCTAAAGATGAGAAAGTTTAGACCATGTCAGATTCTTAGAAAGTTTGATTTAGGAAATGCATATGAATTAGAACTACTGAAAGCATTTGTTATATCACCTATATTCAACATTATAGATCTATATTAGTATCATGAGGGAGAATCAAGTGATAGCACTGAATTTGGATGGAAGTATCAATTACCATAGCAACATCCAGAGTAGATAGAGCAAATTTTGGATAGTAGAATTAGATGTAGTACCAGAGGCAAGCAGTATAAAGAGTACCTCGTTAAGTGGAAAGGAAGACTAGAGAAATATTCATCATGGATTTCTCAGACTGAGGTACACCACCTTGGTTTTCATCTAGCCCCATCAAAGTGAGGGACTCACTTTTCAAACAACCCTAGGTGTTTGATGTAGGAGCATCCTAGGTTGAAAGGTAATCTTGCATCAACCAAAAATGTTTGCTTTCTTTCTTTTTTTGGCAATTTAGTTGCATTTCAATCTATTGCATGAATATTTTGTTATCAACTAACTGATGATAGAATGGTTATATCAACCATAGTATGATGAGATAAATCTCTACTCTCTGAAAGGGGAGGCTCCTTTTCTTATTGCTAACTAAGATTAACCGGTAATTAACTAAGTTTATTTACACTAAAACTATCCATGAGGTGTTTCCATATCATCTAATTCTCTTATTTCAGAATAGATGTTCTCTTACAAACTTACAACAACAATCCGGTAATGCTTACAACATGTAATGAACTACAAAGTACTAATTGGAGCAATAATAACTGATATCTAATTAATTTAATCAAAAGAGTAACTGAAATGATACCAGCAAGTGTTAACACCAAGAAACCTACAAAAGCACAAAGTATTTTGTTGCTTCTTATGCCAATTGGAAATGAAAGATTATAGAATATGATGCAGCCCATAGTCTTCACCATATGCCAAGATAAGATCAAACAATCATAGACAATAACTTGCAGCCCAAAGTCTTCAAGTTACTTTCCAATCACAAACATGAATAGAATTCCAAAGATGATATCATAGCTCAAAGACTACAAAATCAAATTTAGAGCACCTACTAAAATAGTTGATTCCATGCTACAATTCAATAACATACATAGGAGAACACAATATGAAAGACTTAAGAACATTACCAATGCACTACAAGCTTAATCCAAGACAAAGATTAGATGTTGACTTTCTTTCTTTATATTGATTGAACAATGATTTACAATATGAACTCAAAGTTTCAATTTTCTCTTCAAAATGGCAGTGCTTCACTTCAATAGATAAAAGATAATATTCATAAAAGAGCCCCTCTTTATTTATAGGGAGAGGCTATGAGCAAAAATAGGAAATCTACAACTTCTTTGACTTATTCAAAAATAGAGTTCAATTTGATTTGTGACTCTTTAATTCACCTACATGTAATTGCATATTACAAAAAGACATGTAGAATGTCATTTACAAATACATAATAAAAGAATAGAAAAATGACTAAGTGTCTGAAGACACAAGAATTTCTTCTTCCTTATCCTTCTCCAAGAAATATTCATATCTCTTTACAGTGGCTTGGACTTCATTGTTGTCATGTCCTATTGTATGCTTGGAGATGGTGAGCATTCTAGTGATGGAGTCTATTACGGTGAAAAGCCCACTCTTGAGCTTGTTAAAAATATTTTATAGTCTATCCAAAATCACTTGAAACTCCACCAACTTGTCGATAGAAGACACTGAAAAAGCTTCTATCTCTATCTCTGTATGTATCAAGGTAGTGAATTCTTGGATGATTGTATCGACAAGGAGTATTTGTTGATCATCATCTTTAACATATGATAAGGAAGTTAGGAAATCTTATTTGAAATATCAAAATGTTTGTATATTTCCTTTAATTATGCTTAAGAGGGTAATAAGATCACCTACCTTCTCAATAAACTCACTCTAGTAAATGTTATTTGGCCATCTTGCAAAATTGTGGGCCTAGGAGTCTTGAGCCACCAAGTGTTGATGATTTTCATGCATTTTTCTGAATATTTATCATAGTGATCTTGTGCTCTTTCTATAATGAGTTCAACATAATCATTAGTGTTGGGGCACATATAGACCTTATCAAAGAATTCTACATCCAACTTTATCACTATTTTACCCTCTACATCTAATATGCTTCTACTTTCCTTATCAAACTTAGCTACCCTTGACAACACAAACTCTAGATTCTAAGCCAACATTAGGAAGGAAAAAACCAAATGGATGCTACTATCGAGGAAGGCTTGCATATGTACAATGACAACTTATTTATTCACTCTTTCTAGAAATTCTAACATATCAACATGCCCAATTTTGGTGTCTCTAATATCATGCACATTGGACTCTATGGAGCTTATCAAGATGATGCCTTGATACTTGTACTTCATATTTTTCTTCTTCAGAGAAGGCTTAGACATTTGGCAATAGAGTGTAAAAATAATAATGTTAAAAAATCCTCTAGAGTTAGAAAAATTTCAAGTATCCAGCTTCATGCAGATGTGGAAAAGTTCTGCACTTTTACACTTCAAGATAGTGTTTAGTGTAAAGATAGAAAAATTCTCCACTTTTATGCTTAGAAATTTTTTAGGTGCAGTTCAGAGAAAATTTTTTGTGTTGCAAGTATGTGCTAATCGGTGTTGTCATTGATGTCAACAAGCTTGTGTTGTCATGGTGTCAACTATGTCTTCTAATGAGGTTATTATTTGATTAAGTTGTCTTGCTAAAAGGGATTTTGTTGCTTTATGGAGGTGCTGAAGATGTTGAGGATATTCTTTTGTTGTTGGGTTTTCAAGTGCTTTTGAGAAAATTTGATTAATTATGGAAATAATATGTTGAAGAAGTCTTCTAGCTCATAGAGTGTTGTTCAAGTTTTTGCTCCATATTTCTTTTCTGTTGGAGATTAAGTATGCAATTTGGATCTGTTGTTTAGAAGTGTTTGAAGATGCTAAATCTAGAATTTGGTGCTCCAGATCATTGTGCAAAGGAAATTGTGTTCACCAATTTGAGAATAGTGTTTGATAGTGTGTCTGGGAGAAAGTGTTTTGCTCCACATTTCTCTATAGAGTGGTTTTAGGTATTGTGGTTATGGATGTGTTCTTATAAGGTGTTTATCTATCTTCAATCTAGAAGGTTTGTGATTTGATTCTTTGAAAAGTAATGTCTTGTGTAGCAGAGCTTGACAGTGTTGTTTGTAATCAGATTATGAACTTTCTTTAGGTGAAAGTTGTGGTTAAATTTGTTGGTTTCTGGATGACTTCAAGTTGTTCGTGGTTGGTTCTAGATTCTGTTAAAGCTTTGTGTAAGATTTGTGAGGTGTGTGCTTCATATTTCATAGTGTTTACACAAGTTTGGCTGACTTGGTTGTTTACATTAATTCCGGTTGTGCTTCACTAATTGTGAAAGCATGATGAAGCATGTAAGAGTGGATTTAGGTCCATGCTAAAGTGTGATGTGGTATGCATTCATTCCCTTCCTCTATTGGAATGTTTAGGTCCAAACCTAATTTCAATTTTATGGGTTATGTTGCTGACTTTGGAGAATGTTTTTCATGATTGATGATAGTATAAATAAGTGTCAAGGATTTGTGGATAGGGTGTGTATGAGGTACATTATGTTTGTGATATGAATTTTATTAGGGTAGTGAGAGATTTCATGTGTTAGGCTACTAGATGTAGTGAGCAGAAGGTGTCTACTATTTTCAGTTATGCTACAAAGATGTTGTTTGGGTTGTGATGGATATTGAGCTTCATTGGAACTGAACTCCATGCATAGGTTAGATACAATTATATAAGTCCAAAGCCTAGAAGTGAGCTACTCTTTTCTTAATTCTTTTTTTCTTAGTGGGTAGTGAGTCCACCTGGATAGAGAGTCCACCTACAGTGAGCATTCTCTCTTTTGGGAAGTGAGCCTTTGTAATTTGGTATTGATATTACATTATATTGTGAGATAATCCTCACCATAGTTTTTCCCTTTTAGGGTTTTCCATGTAAAACTTGGTGTTCTCTTGTGTGTAGTGTTGTCATGATTTAGTTTCAATTATTTTCTTTTCATACCTAATCATCACAACATGTCTAAAGGTTAATATGGATCCAAATGTTTGTAACAGTTTGAAGTTTTATAACAATTGATTCACCCCCCCTCTTAGTTCTCTTGTGCATTCAACAATTGGTATCAGAGAAAGGCTCCTTTAAAGAAATCTTAACAAATTGAGGTAGATCTAGGATGACACACAAGAAGCTAATTCATTTGTTTGATGGATCAAACTATGCACTCTAGAAGGTAAGGATGGAAGAATTTCTGGTTGCTCTTGGTTATGAGGTCTGGAAATCAATCAAGTCTAATTACATTGTACCTTAGAATGGCATAAGTACTAAAGATGATATCAAAGCTTCTGAAATAGATGGTAAGGAAAAACATTCTCTCTTAAGTGGACTTATAATTTTGAGTTGGTGAAAGTTGTGAATTTGAAGACTGATGATACAATTTGGAAACAGTTGGAAAGTGTTTATGAAGGAGATGATAAATTCAAATAAGCTAAAATATAGAATTTGAAGCTCACTTTTAAGACCATGTGAATGTTTGAAGATGAAAACATTACAATCTATTTACAAAAGGTGGATGAAGTTGTCAATGGCATCAAAGGACTTGGCAGAAGTATAGATGATAAAGAAGTGATAGTGAAGGTACATAGAAATATTCCTAAAACTTACAGTATTAAGGTTTCTGCTATTGAATAATTATAAAATTTGAATCAATTTACCAAAGATTAGTTGCTTGGTACCCTAACTACTTTTGAAATAAGAGAGTTTGGCACAACTAGTGGAACTGCAAAGGATGAGACTTCTTTTAAGCCCAACAAATTAGAGAAGACTGTGGAATCAGATCTAGAAAAATTTGATGAAATGGAAGCTAACTTTGTGAGAATGATGAAAAAGGGTACTAGAAATTTTAGTGGTAAGTTGCCTTTTAAATGTTTTAGTTGTGGAAAAATAGGTCATTATGCTTCAAGGTGTCTAGATAGAGCTCTGAGAATTTAGAATAGGGAAAAAAAAGGTAAGATTGTTAAGGAAAGCTACTATGTTAGAGAAGATGCAAGAACATTTGATGATGAATCTGATTATGAGGATGGTAATGTTAATGAATTCTTACTCATAGATCTAAGAGATGAAACAATTTCTACTACCTCTGGAAACTATGTGAAGGAAAAGGGTTTGAAAGCAAGTACTAACCCTGAAGGCACTCTAATGTCTACTTTTCATGCCAAAAATGAAAAAGATGACTAGATCATTCATAGTGGATGCTCAAATCATATGACAGGTGATAATATTAAGTTTGTTAAACTTGAAAAATATGATGGTGGATTGGTTAGATTTGGTGGAGATGAAGCTACTAAGATTTGTGGAAAAGGTTCAATTAGTTTTGATGGCAAGCATAACACTAATGATGTTCTTTATGTCAAAGGTTTAAAGCATAATATATTGAGTGTTGGATAGATGTGTATCAAGGGTTACAATCTTAAGTTTTAAGATGATGGTTGTGAGATTAGAAAAGGCTCTGGAATAATAATTACTACTAGAAAGAGGATAGGTGGAAATGTTTATCATCTCAAAGGTGGTTCTAGTTATTGCCTTATGACTTAGATCAGTGAGAGTTGGCTATGGCATAGGATATTGTGTCATATCAATTTTGATAGCCTGGTAAGGACAAGTTCAGTTGAAGATGTGAGAGATCTTCCAAAAATTACAAAGCTCATCAATGTTGTCTGTAAGGAATGCCAAATTGCAAAACAAACAAGAAGAAGCTTCAAAAGCAAGGATCAATCATCTATCAAATTGTTGGAATTAGTATATATAGACCTTTGTGGTCCAACAAGAGTAAGGAGATTTCACAGTGACATGTGTTTCATGTTATTTATTGATGATTGTTCTAGAATGGCATGGGTTACTTTTCTTAAGGAAAAATTAGAAGCCCTAGATAAGTTTAAATCTTTTAAAGCAATGGTTGAAAATGAAATGGATATGAAGATCAAATGATTGAGGTTTGATAGAGGTGGAGAATTTACTTCTAATGAGTTTAACATGTTTTGTGAGAAAAATGGGATAAAGAGACATTTGTCTACCTCTAGGACTCCTTAGTAGAATGGAGTGGTTGAAAGAAAGAACATGACAATTCAAGAGGTTGGAAGGACAATGATAAAAGAAGAAAACCTACTAGAAGTATATTGGAGAGTATAAATTCATACTTTTGTCTACATATAGAGCAAAGTACAGGTAAGAGAAAATGACACAAGGACTCCCTATGAGCTATGGTATGGAAGGATTCCTACTGTTAAATATCTCAAATTTTTTCAAAGAAAATGTTATATCAAAAGAGATGAAGAACTAGGAAATTTTGATGCAAGGTGTGATGAAGATATTTTCCTTGGGTACTCTAACAAAAGCAAGGCTTACTAGTGTTAAAACAAGAGGCTAAGAAAGATTGTTGAGAGTGCAAATGTTAAGGTTGATGAAGACATACAAAAGGTTTCAGAAATTAATGATCATGAATCAGATGAGTCTTCTTCTAGTGAAGATGAAGAAGCTAAAGAATAGGAAGTGCAAGTTGAAGAGGAAGAAGCTCTAGTGAAGTCTCCTAAAACTCCCAAGTATGTGCAGAGGAATCACATTGAAGACCAGATCATTGGTGATAAGAGCAATTTAGGTGTATTAACAAGAAGCAGAGTGGCTGAAGAATAGGTAAATCTATGTTTACTCTCTAAAGTTGAACCTAAAATAGTGGTTGAGCAAGAATAAGTGTTGGATCAAGGCTATGGAAGAAGAACTAATGTAGATTGAGATGAAGCAGACTTGGGAACTTGTCCCAAGACTAGAGAACAAGAATGTGATTGGAACTAAGTGGGTATTTCAAAACAAATTGAATGAGAATGGATAAGTGGTGATAAACAAAACAAGACTTGTGTCTAAGGGCTACTCACAAATGGAAGGAATAGACTATGAGGAAACTTATGCTTCGATGGCAAGAATGGAGGCCATTAGGATGTTTTTGGCTTTTGTAGTACATAAGGATTTTAAGGTATATCAAATGGATGTGAAGTCTACTTTTTTGATTGGTGAGTTAGAAGAGGAAGTATACATAGAACAACCAAATGGATTTCAGTTATCAGATGAACTAGATATGGTTTGCAGGTTGAAGAAGGAACTCTATGGATTGAAACAAGATCCCAAAGCTTCATATGCAAGGTTTCATCAAAGGGTCCACAAATAGCAATTTGTACATCAGAGTAAGTGAAGATCAAATCCTGATTGTGGAAGTGTATGTTGATGATATAATTTTTGGTGGAAATGGAGATATGTGTAAAAGTTTTGCAGAAGAAATGCAAAAGGAATTTAAAATATGTATGTGTGGGGAAATGAACCTCTTCCTTGGGTTACATATAAATTAGATAGAGAAGGGTATTTTCATTTCTCAGTCAAAGTATGTGAAAGAGTTGTTGAAGAAGTTTGGAATGGAAGACTCTTGCAGATGAGGAAACCTAGAAAGATAGAAAAACATGAAAGAAACACAAAGTAAAGTGGATTATACTTCACAAGCTTCCAAGTCTTCTTCACTCATTGATAATGTGGAGGAGCTTGCACCAAATATCTCCTAGCTTTACCTAAGTTGATGAAGTATAGATGTGGATTGCTCTTTGTTTTCTCAACACAATGACGATGAAGATTTGAGAGGGATTTGATAAGAATTTGGATGGAGATTGAATATGGATAGAGAGGCTAGAATGATTTTGGCATTATGATGGCATGATGAGAAGATTTGATAGAAATTTGGGCATAGTTATGATAGGATGAGGAAGTTGTTAAATAGCTTGGGTTGGCCTTGTATTCATAGGCAAATTTGGAGGGATTTGAATCCAATTGCTAGGATTCAAAGTAGAGATCAATGGTTGAGATGGAAGAATGAGATCAAGGGTTGAGATCTCATCAACAAAGATTGAGGGTTGGGATTAAATGTGAATTTTAAATTCACATTGGAAAAGATGAGGAATGGATTAAAAATTTATTTCCATGGGATAGTGTGAGGATGATGTGGACTTGTCAATGAATTAAAATTTTATTTTTGTGGGAGAGTGTTTGAATAAAAAATTAAGTTTTATTAAGGAGTGTAAGGACATGTGACACATGCACATTTTTGGGGCCTTACATTTATAAGCTAATTTCATGGAGAATATTTCAACATGAAAATAGAAAGATGAGTTGGAAGGGTCATGTGACGTTTTGAATAAAAAAATGATTTTTATTCAAAGTGTGTGGGAGGATGGGTTAAGCAAGGTTTGACCAGATTAATTAAGTTTTTAACTTAATTAATATGGCTGTAGTAAATTAGTTAGTAGGCTAATGAAGGATTAAAATTAATTAAATAATGATTTATTTAATTAATTTAGGTCTAGGGATCATGTAGGCTAGGATAGCTAATTAAATATTTGCTATTTAATCAACTAGGCTAGGTTTAGGTTGATTAGTAGGGTAGATTAATCAAATAAGTATGATTTATCTAATTAATCAAGATTAGGAGATGGAGAAATTAACTAAATAAATATTGAAAATATTTATTTAATCAATGAGGATATAGTTATAAGGTATAGTGATAAATTAAATGAATTAATTGATCACAAAGGATGGATAAATGGCTAAGGGTAGATGATTAGGGATAAATTAATTAAATAAATTGGATTTATTTAATTAATAGGAGGGACAATTGGTAGTGTAGAGATATGGGAAATTAGCTTGCAGAGCAAGTCAATTTTAGGTGTCTATAATACCACTAGGAAATGATTAAATAATGTGATACAGATCAGATCTAATACAAAAGTCAGAAATGTATATCATGCTATAATGATCTAAACATATGAAATATAAACAATGTGACAAATATGTTTTTTTTCTAAATCTATGCCAAATACTTCATTTTCTAATTTCAAATGCAAAGATGTAAGAATGTTCTCTTTTTAGGGATGATACAATAAATAAAATAAATTTAATCAACCAAATAATGCAACAACATCTAATCTACAAACCCTAGGTTCAAGACTAGCTAGGTTTTTTAAGAATGGAAGGTTTTTGTAAACCTTAACAATGAAACAATTTAAAAATGAGCTATGAAAGTATGCCAGATGTTGAATGAATGCAACCTAATCATATATAGGGAATAAAATAACTTATTGAAGCAAGAAGGATGCTAGTGTGCAAGATATGATGGGTTCACCAAAATGTTAGATAGAAAAGAGAGACTTATCCCAATAGATTAAACTACGTCAAACCCTCTTCCATCTAACATTGAGACACAAGACAAGCTTGGATTCTACCCTTGAAGGAGAGCCAAACTACAAGGGCTTTGTCCCTTTGTTGTATATAGGAGAATCAACCAAATCCAACCAATCAAACTAGGAAAAAAATGAAACCCTAATTGAGCAAGATTAGAGCATAAAATGTTGTTGGAAACAGATACAAAAAATCTAAAAGCACAACAAAGACCAATGAGTAGAGAGGAACCTTGATTGGAGTTTGGGGGAATAGAAGGACCAGGGTACTAGGTAGCCTAGACCCAGTTTATGGTTTTATAGAAACTCAGATCTTCACCTAACCTATACCTGAAAAACCTCCCTTCTTCCTAAATCTTTTATCCTGAAACTTGTTACTTCAACCTACACACACAAATGAAGGAAAGAGGGTTGGTTCTATTTAGGATCTTTCCTAAGTCAAGCTCCATGAAATGATGTTTCCACCTCCATAATTGAAATTATGAGAGATAAAGAGAATGATAGAGGCAACTCTAAAGTAGAATGGAATGTTATAACAAAGCATAAAGGAAAGGAGTCACCATGATCATGGAAACCCTAGCTTTCTTGATGTAGTGACACAACTTGACTCAAGAAGTTGGTGTAGCCCAAATAAGTAGAGAGATCTTCACAAGACCTACAAGAAGTTAGTGCAAAAGCTATATTCCACCATAGAGATCTTTAGAGAAGAATAGAGAGCATGAGAGAGAAAGATATCTATATTTATTAGAATGCTTAGATGTTCAAATCAATAAAATAACTTGCTTATAATATGCATTCCCACTCACAAACAATTAATAAAACCAAACGAGGCCAACATGTATAAGGCAAGGAGGTGTTCTAAGCTAATACCACACAAATAGGGTTGGGGTTAACATCTAGGACCAAGGCACTAGGTGCCCTAGTCCTTTAGCCCCACAAACTCTGAAGAGTGCCATTTAAGGTGGGCATAGACTAGTCCTAACTTTATTTTGTTAGGTTTATTCGTAGGGATCAAGATTTAAATGTTTAATGTTTAAAAAGGTGTTAAAATAGGTCATGATTAATAAGGGTAAACATTTTACTCCATAAAACTTTGATCAAGGTTGATTCCCATGAGAATTTTAGACTTGGACAAGGTTTATTACAAGTTGCCAACTCTAGTTTGGAGTCCAAACCTCAAGGCTATGGTCATTCAAAATTTTCCTTTCAAAATTTTGGTAGTTTAAAAATTATGGTTCAGAGTCCAAACCTTGAGGACTTCAGAGTTTAAACTCGAAATGGGATGTTGAGACAATTTTGACTTTTACCCCAAGTTTTCAATTCTTTTAAAAGATAAAATATTTAAAACTCCAAATCTTGAACTCCTTCTATTTTGGACCTTGAATGGATTCGTAAGTAATGTCAAATTATTGTCAAACATTTGAACTTTGAGATGCCAAAGAGGTTAAAGCATTAATGCCCCACATGAGAACCAAGTGTTTAACCCTATGTCACTTTATTTTCTCCTAACTTGTCTATTCCTTCTACATTACTATGTGAATTTGAAATGTTCTAGCTTATTTGATCTTATATGGTGGTTTGCATTTTAGATTAGGTAGATTTCTTGAAACATGATAGAATTTAATGTTTTCTCCTCACTTTTTTCTAGGTTCATCCCTTTTGCTCATCTTTTTCATGTTTCTTTTGTTTTCTCAATTAGGGTTTTCACATTAGTTGAATTTTAAAATCCCTAATTTGAGCTTATATATTCAAATGCATTTTTTCAAGTAAACCTTGGTAATTTTCAAAGATTTATAAACTAAACTTAAATTAGTGCAACATGTGTATTATAGTTTCAAAGTAGTAATAGTATTCCCTTATCATAATCTATCATTGTATTTTCCTATAGATTCTATTTGGATTGGATTTTCAAAGGCATATATGTAGTCTTGATCTTGAAATGATATATTATATATGAGATATTTTCATCAAATACTCATGTTTTATTTAAATGGTGTTTATATGAATATTGTTCCATTCGGGGTTTAAATTAAAAAATTAAAAGGCTTGGATAAAGATGTTTTATATTATGGTAAGTGGGAAGAGGATCCCAAACCTTTTTACATAGATATTGTTGAACGCACTAGGATACTGAGAGAGGGGTGAATTAGTATCTAAACAAACTTCAAATCCTCCTGAGTAGATTAAGACTTAAGCATGACAACGATAACATAAACATGAAAGATAAACACAATGCATATCAACACATAACACTAGATATACATGGAAAACCCAAGAAGAGAAAAAACACGATGAGGATTAACTCACAATATATGAATCTCAAAATAACAACTTTGTTTTTGGGTTACAACCTAATGAAGCTACTACTCCCTCCTAACTTTGTTTTAAGGATACAACCCAAGGAAGCTACTACTCCTTGAGGAATTTGATTTAAGGTCACTCCTAAGGAAGCTACAACTCCCCACTAACTTTTTTTTAGGGCTACAAGCCAAGGAAGCAACTACTCCTTGAACTAAGAACGAACTCAGAAAAGATTATAGCATGACAATCCTTGTATTGTCTAAAAATTAACATTGAAGCTCACACCTTTGATGATTGCAATTCTTCCTCTTCACACTTTCTTCTAATGATTGGATCATTTAGGAATACTCTTCACTTCCCTCTTCTCAAAAAAATATCATCAAGATGAATCAAGATAGCCTTTACCACTTCTGCTCTTTCTCCTTCAGTCACACATCACAAACCATATGATATACATATTTTGTTCTTTACACACTCATATGTTCATCTTCACAATCATACCTCACCTAGATCAACTAGGTTTATAATATATACATGACATTACATTGATTTTCATCACAAATTAGCCAATACAATAGGTATATTACATCTTACAAGTTGACTAGAGATTACAACATGAAACATGCAAAGGGCAAGGCCTATCATGAACAACACGCTACTCCAGAAGGAAAAACATACCTTGCAGATCCCAATCCATGCTTAGACTAGTCATAAACATCATTCATAGTTCATAATTCATTAAGGAATAACATCTACATGTCACACCTATTTGAAATAGGTCTCCCTTAAGAAAGAAAACATGAACCAAGTAGCACATCAGTCTTCACAATCTTGGTAGTACTCATGAATGATTAAACATTGCTTGAACTCCTTCCAGATGAGTTAGAAGGACCTATACATCATCTTCAAACACTTCTTGCACTCCACATAGCAACAACATGGTGGTGCATACTTTCAACATTCTCCACTTGGCCAGACAGAGGCATTGCCTAGCAAAAACAACACTCTAGACCACAACCAGTACTAGAGAGAGAAAAAAATTCCTTGCAGAGAAAATGGAGACAACATAAGATCATCAAGACCATCTTCCATTAGTCAATGTATCATTTCAAGCCACAACAAGCTGGCACACATCATTAGCATATGTCCTAAGAATAGTTAGGCATCCAAAACAATCTCTTTCACAACTATCATTTGAAAGCTAAGCTTGTGGGCCTCCAAAACACCTGAAACTCATATAGATGCACACATACACTTATGTGAACATATCCTCCAAACTGCACAGCCATATCTATCATTGTAGAGAAATGCAGAGCATTCCAAACAATCATCATCACTTGATTCTATCAGAGCACAGACTAGAACACTGTCTTTCATAACTTTCACTACAGAAGGACAACTAATCTAAAACTTGAGATTTATCACCTTTACATCATACTTAATTTAACTTTTGAACCACATGATCATATCCTCAAATGTGGACATTTTACCAAATAGTCTTTTAGGCATCTCTCTATGGAAGAAACCTTCACTAACTTTTGGAAGCCAAAATCTTCATATAACTACACATACATCCTTGGGAACAATAGGAAGGATCATAAAACATGCCTGAGGTCCTTAACAACATCTTCTCATCCTCAGCATAGCTTAATGTATCATAATTCATCTTAGTGCTTCTAATTCCCATCTTAATATCTCATCATTCATCTTTGTGCTTATAATTCCCATCTTAATATTTCATCATGAACTCATCTTTGTGCTTCTAATTACCATCTTAATATTTCATCATGAAAACATCTTTGTTGACCAACAAATTGAATTGAGATTGATTAGAACATGACATCCAACCATGAACATTGGGAACATTATTGCATCTTACTACTTTGTTGACCACAACCATGCTTAATATACATTCTCTTGGCATTAATCTGGGCATGACATCCAACCATGAACATCAAATACCCACTATGAACCTCAGGAATATCACTAAATATTTGCAACCCTAAGCATCAACATCACCAATGAATCTCATTGCATCTTTGTATCTCACTGGTATATCATTATCACAAGTTGAGTGCTAACCTTACTTTAAGTGTTGACATTAATGACAATACAATGAAAACACATATTGCCAACAATCTCCCCCTTTGTCACTACTAGAAACACATACTCTCCCTTAGATGTACATTTGTCTCTCTCCCCCTTTGACATCAAGAACAAAGGGTGATTGCTTCTTCCCCTTAGAGCACACATTCTCCTCCTAAGGTACACAATTTCTCTTTCTCTCTCTCTCTCTCATTATCTCTATCTCCTTTTGATGTTCATACCTTCTTTCTTGAAACAACTCAAGGCTCCCCCTGTCTGCAACAACCACTACTTGCTCCCCCTGACAAGTAGCCACCATCAGTCTAGGAAAAAGATATAACATGAACCACTCCCCCTAGATAGATGCACCACTATGCATCTAGTAAGGAGGAGGGGAAATTACCCCTAACCTCTATTGGAGATCCTCAAAAGTGTCCTTTGCAAGAGCCTTTATGAAAATATCTATAATCTGATCCTTTGTTGGAACATATTCCAATCTTACTTCTTTATCTGCAACCTTCTCTCTCAAAAAGTGATACATGATTGATCTATATGCTTGGTTCTAGAATGCATCACTGGACTCTTGGAAATATTGATAGCACTTATATTATCACACAAAATAGGAATAGGATCATCATATAATTCCTTGATATCCTTCATGGTTTGCTTCATCCACAACATTTGTTTATAATAGGATGTTGTTGCAATATACTCTACCTCTATAGTTGATAGGAACACTGAATCTTACTTCTTTCTCTACCATGAAACTAATCTACTTCCTAAAAAGAAAGCACCAACACTTATACTTCCTCTATCTTCAACATAACTAGCCCAATAAACATTAGTGTAGGCACTCAGATCAAAGTCATTACCTCTTGCTATGATAAGCCATAATCTAGAGTTTCCTTCAAGTATCTAAATACTCTTTTCACTACATTGTCATGTGTTTTCTTGGGATTAGTTTGATATCTAGCAACCACACATACTGCATGCATGATATTTGGTCTAGACACAGTCAGGTACAACAATCCTCCAATCATAGATCTATAAGAAGTTTGATCAAACTCTAGAGACTCATCATCCTTGCTCAAGTGACATCTAGTGACCATGGGAGTACTCACTCATTTTGAATCCTCCATACAAAACTTCTTTAACTTTAGATAGATAGCAGTGTGAACTGCTTCCTTCCAATACATGTTAGGCAAATTTGGTTCCTTCAACATCACCCTAGCTATCTCTTGCATAGTTTTATTCTTCTTTTCCACTATCCCATTTTGTTGAGGAGTCCTAGGAGCTGACAGATGTCTCCTAATACCATGATCTTTAATAAACTTATCAAATTCACTTGAAGTAAACTCAACTCCTCTATCCGACCTTAAACATTTGATCTTAGTATCCATTTCATTCTCAACCATAGCTTTGAAAACCATAAACTTATCAAAGGCATCTATTTTTTCTCTTAAGAATGTAGTCCAAGTCCTTCTAGAATAATCATCAATAATTAGCATGAAATACAATTCACCTTGTTGATTCTTTACTCTTGTAGGGCCACATAGGTTAGTATAAATCAGCTCCAATGGCACTAAAGAGGAGTACTCCTTTCTCTTGAAACTTGTCTTTGTCTACTTTCCCATTTGGCATTCCTTGCATAATGTATTTGCAGGCTTGGTTATCTTGGGCATGTCTCTCACCACATGTATAGAGATGATCTTTCCCATGTTGTCAAAGTTGTTATGTCTAATTTTCTTGTGACATAGCCAACACTCACTAGATTGAGTGAATAAGTATGTTCTTCTATTTACCTCGTTCAAATGATAGATATCACAATCTGACTTGCTACCTTCGGCAACAAGTTTTCTAGACCCTACCTTTCTGATTTCACAACCTTTGGCATGAAATCTAAGATTATATCCTTCACTGCACATCTGACTAACACTAAGAAGATTATACTTTAGTCCTTTGACATAGAGAACATCCTTAGTCATGTTCTTCCCATCAATAGTTATAACACCCTTTCCATAGATTTGTGTTGACTCATCACCATCAAACTTAACAGCTCCACCATTCCACTTCTCAAGTTTGACAAACTTCTCCTTTTCACCAGGCATATGATTAGAATAACCACTATCAATTACCCAACCCTTGTCTTCTTCTCTTGCATGAAAGGTAGTTCATACCACCATTGATCTATCATTGTTTTAGTCAGCTTGCAAGGTATCAGTCTCTTCACATTTTTCTATATCATCCTTTTTGTTACCAATATTCAAGGCCATGAAAAGTGTTTCATTATTTGAATCATTATGATCCTTGTCTTTTGAAGAACAACTACTCTCTATCGAATACAAGCTTCTTTTGAGCTTGCGCCTCTTGTTACTACCCCTTGATTCTTTGAAATGACATTTAGAAGCAAAATGAGCAATTTTTCCATAATTGAAACATTTAAAAAGTAACTTACCTCTGTATTTTCCTATTCCTTTCTTTAATGTTCTTACAAAGTTTTCTTCTACTCATCCAGGTCATCATATTGATCAGCTGCTTCATCTTCTATCTCCTTTCTTTCTTTAGATGTTGCTTCCTTCTTTGGAGCACCTTTGTCAAATTCTCTCATTTCAAAATTTGTGAGAAAGCCAAACAATTGATCTATTTTGTATGTATCCAAATCCTAGGATTTCTCAATGGCAGACACCTTATGACTATAAGATTTAGGAAGAGTTCTCAAAACCTTCTTCATAATCTCATATTCTTTCACATCCCCACCAAGACCTTTTATGCCATTAACTATTTCATTAACCTAGAGCATGTAACCAGTAATGTCTTCATCTTATAACATTCTCAAGGTCTCAAATTTGCTCTTGAATATTTGCATCTTGGCTTGTTTCACTTTACTATCTCCTTCATAAATACTTTCAAGTTTATTCTAGACATCCTGAGCAAATGCACAACTCATTACCTTCACAATTTCTAAATTAGCTATCCACTCATGCTAGCATTGTTTGCCTTGGCATTGTTATCATACAACTTAATCTCATCTACATATGTAGGATCACTATCAGGAACAATTTAACCCTTCTTGACTGATTGTCAAATGCTACACCCTAGAGAAGACAGATAGTTTTCCATCCTTAGCTTCCAAAAGGAATAATTTATTACATCAAATATAGGTACCTTGAGAGATCCATTATTAGCCATCCCAGACATTCCTCATGCGATTAAGCTTCTTCTGAGCAACTTGGCCCTGATACCAATTGTTGAACACATAAGGATATTGAGAGGGGGATGAATCAGTATCTAAAAAAACTTCAAATCCTTCAGAGTAGATTAAAACTCAAGCATTACATCATTAACATAAACATGAAAGATCAACATAATGAACATCGACACATAACACCATATATACATGGAAAACCCAAGAAGGGAAAACCCTTAGTGAGGATAAACTCACAATATATGAAGCTCAAAATAACAACTTTGTTTTAGGGCTACAAACCAAGGAAGCTACTATTCCCTATTGACTTTTTTTTAGGGCTACAACCCAAGGAAGCTACTACTCCCTAAAGACTTTAATTTAGAGTGATGCCCAAGGAAGCTACAACTCCATACTAACTTTTTTTTAGGGCTACATCCCAAGGAAGCAACTACTCCCTAAACTGAGAATGAATTTAGGAAAGATTACAACATGACAGTTCTTCTACTGTATGAAAACTAACATTGAAGCTCACACCTTTGATAAGTGCAATTCTTCCTCTTCACACTTTATTCTGATGATTGGATCAGTTAGGCACACTCTTCACTTCACTTCATTCACAACATCATTCATCAAGGAATAATATCTGCATATCACACCTATTTGAAATAAGTCTCCCTTAAGCAAGAAAACATGAACCAACTAGAACATCTATCTTCATAATCTTGGTGGTACTCATGAATGATTAAACATTGCTTGTACTCCTATATGAGTTAGCAGTACCTATACATCATCTTCAAACACTTATTGAACTACGTACATCAACAACATGGTGGTGCATAACTTCAACATTCTCCAGTCGGCTAAACAAAGGTATAGCTTAGTAAAAACAACATTCTGAACCACAACCAGTAATAGAGAGAGTAGAAAAACACCTTACAGAGTAACTGGCAATAACATAAGATCATTAGGACCATCTTCCATAAGTTAATATATCATTTCAAGCTACAACAAGCTAGCGTACATCATTGGCATATGTCCTTAGAATAGCTAAAATCTGAAACAATCTCTATCACAAATTTCATTTGAAAGCTAATCTTTCAGACAACTGAAACACCTAAAACTCATATGGATGCACTCATACACTTATGTGAACATATCCTCAAAACCGCACAGCCATATCTATCATTGCAGAGAAATGAGGAGCATTCCAAACAATCATTACCATCACTTGATTCTGCCAGAGCACAGACCAGAACTCTATCTTTCATAATGTTCACTACAGAGGGACAATTGATCTGAAACTTTGGATTTAGCATCTCTATATCATATTTAACTTAACTTCTTAACTGCATGATCATATCTTCAAATGTGAAGGAATGTAGAGTATTCTAGTAGACAGTCTTTCAAACATCTCTTTGTGGCATAAATCTTCACCAACTTTTGGAAGCCAAAATCTTCATATAAATACACATACATCCTTGGGAATAACAAGAAGGATCATAAAACATGCCACATGTCCTCAACAACATCTTCTCATCCTTAGCATAGATTAATGTATCATCACTTATCTTAGTGCTTCTAATTCCCATCTTAATATCTCATCATTCATCTTTGTGCTTCTAATTCCCATCTTAATAATTCATCATGAACTCATCTTTATGCTTCTAATTCCCATCTTAATATTTCATCATGAAAACATTTTTACTAATGAACAACTTGACTTGACACTGATTAGCACATGACATCCAACCATGAACATTGGGAATATCACTACATCTTACTACTTTGTTGACCACAAGCATGCTTAATATACTGTGTCTTGACATTAATCGAGGCATGACATCTAATCATGAACATCAACAACCCACTATGAACCTTAGGAATATAACTAAATATTACCAACCCTAAACATCAACATCACCAATGAATCTCACTTTATCTTTGTATCTCCTTGGTGTATCATCATAACAAGTTGAGTGTTGAACTTACTTTAAGTGTTGACATCAATCACAACACATATTTCCAACAAATACAACTAAGCACAATTCATCTTGTGAAAGGGAAAATGGATTGATCAATTAAGATATTAAATCAATAAAGATGATTAACCCAAACAACAATGAAATATGAGAATAACAAGAATAAATAAATGAAAGCATAAAACTTACAAACTTGTTACCCTACGGCTTCCATTGGTCGCATATTCTTTCTTGATCTTGAATGATGAAGGTTGGCCCTCAGGGAGCTTGCTTCCTTGCTTCGATTCCTCAAGATGACAAGGAGAAATGGCTATGATACTTTGTGTGATTGAAGATGGGCTTCAACACACTAATGATGGATGATATGGGACGGCTAGGATGATTTCTGCATTATGATGGTATGAAGAAGAGAATTGAGAAGAAGAAGATTCCCTAGAAGAATTTGGGCATAGTAAGGATGCCAGAAGAAGTCCGTCCAATTTCTTAGAAGAGGGTTCTATTTATAGATTTTCTAAAAATAGAATGGAGGGTGAGGATCAAAAGATGAGATCAATGGATCTCATTTTTTGTGAATCTTTAATTCATAATGGATGAATTAAAAATTTAGAGTGGAGGATAGTGAGTTATGGCAATTGAATTAAGAATCCTTGGTGGAGGATAGTGAGTTATGACAATTGAATTAAGAATCCATGGTGGAGGATAGTGAGTTATGACAATTGAATTAAGAATCCTTGGTGGACAATAATGGGGAACAACTGAATTAAAAATTCAGTGAGTGGAGAATAGTGGGGAACAATTGAATTGAAAATTCAATTGGTGGAGGCTAGTGGGGAACATTGAATTAAGAATTTAATTTTGGATTTTGGAGGATATTAGCTAATTAAATATTAAGAATATTTAATTATATGTGTAACATGGTGAGGTGGAAGGGATGAGGTGGATTTTGTGAGGTGGATTTAGGATTTGAGACATTAGAAGAATTTAGGGATTTTAATTAAATAAAATATTTTTTTTTAATTGTAGGGTAATGAACCAATCAAATAAACTTATAATATTTATTTAATTGATAGAAGAAAATAAGAATTAAGATAAATATCAGAATATTTACTTAATTCAATCTGAGCCAATTTTTAGCTATACTTACAAACTTGTTACCCTGCAGCTTCCATTGGTCGCCTATTCTTTCTTGATCTTGAATGATGAAGGTTGGCCCTCAGGGAGATTGCTTCCTTGCTTCAATTCCTCAAGATGACAAGGAGAAATGGCTATGATACTTTGTGTGATTGAAGATGGGCTTCAACACACTAATGATGGATGATATGGGACGGCTAGGATGATTTATGCATTACGATGGTATGAAGAGAATTGAGAAGAGGAAGAAGATTCCCTAGAAGAATTTGGGCATAGTAAGGATGCCAGAAGAAGTCCCTCTAATTGCTTAGAAGAGGGTTCTATTTATAGATTTTCTGAAAATAGAACAGAGGGTGAGGATCAAAAGATGAGATCAATGGCTCTCATTTTTTGTGAATCTTTAATTCATAATGGATGAATTAAAAATTCAAAGTGGAGGATAGTGAGTTATGACAATTGAATTAAGAATTCATGGTGGAGGATAATGGGGAATAATTGAATTATGAATTCAATGAGTGGAGAATAGTGGGGAACAATTGAATTAAAAATTCAATTGGTGGAGGATAATGGGGAACAATTGAATTAAGAATTCAATTGGTGGAGGCTAGTGGGGAACATTGAATTAAATATTCAATTTTAGATTTTGGAGGATATTAGATAATTAAATATTAAGAATATTTAATTATATGTGCAACATGGTGAGGTGGAAGGGGTGAGGTGGAAAGATGAGGTGGATTGATGAGGTGGATTCATGAGGTGGATTTATGATTTGAGACATTAGAAGAATTTAGGGATTTCAATTAAATAAAATGATTTTATTTAATTGTAGGATAATGAACCAATCAAATAAACTTTGAATATTTATTTAATTGACAAAAGAAAATAAGAATTAAGATAAATATTAGAATATTTACTTAATTCGACCTATGCCATTTTTAGGCTATTACATTTTGCCCCTCTTTGAAGCAATGTGTTTTATCACGTTGTTTCAAAGAATAAGAATAGTCTGATAATGATACATGCCCCAGTTTGCCCCTGGTACAGGGTATGATGATAGGATGCCCCCTCATGAGATTGGATGGGGAAAAGGTGGCAGGCATGAGACGGACAATCTCACGATAAGATATGTTGACAGGAGATGAAATGGTTGAATGCAGAAGAAAGGGATGAATGATATGGAATGCAAAATGATAACACACACAAGTAAGTAAGCAAGTATGCACAAATCACAGATACAATGAAGTATACTAGACCATGGATACTATGAAGTGTACTTACAATGTATGGGAATGTAGTACTAGACCATGGATACAATGAAGTATACTCCCCCATAGAATGGCCTGAAAACTACAACTGAAATCATAGATACTGAAAATAATCTATGTACTAAAGAAGCTCTTTTAAGTGCCTTGTTTGACTCAGAGTTGACAAATGTTGTTTCCCTACAAACTACTTTTGAGATTTGGGAAAAACTAGAACTTCTGCATGAAGGAGACAAGTATGTTAAATGTGCAAGGTTACAGAGTCTAAAAGGAAAATTCAAAAATCTGAAGATGAGAGAAGATGAAAATATCACTACTTTCATGCCAAGAGTAAATGAACTGGTTTGTGGCATTAGATGTGCTAGTGGAGTCTTGGATGAAGATGAGATTGGTGGCAAAGTTCTCAGATCCCTTCCTAGTTCTTATAAAATCAAGGTTGCTGCCATTGAAGAATTCAGAGCCCATTCAGGTGTCACAAGACATCAATTGGTTGGTAAATTGGCTACATTTGAACTAACCAAGTTTAGAGATGTCCCCCCAAGACTAAATCTGCATTCAAATCTAGTGCTTCTATAAAAGGAAAAAAAAGGTTTAATCTGGGAGAGAACTCTTCAAGGAAACTATCATGGTATGAAAAAGCAAGAAAAGACCTGGAAGAAAAAGAAGCTGAAACTACTCAACTTAAAGCCCTTATTGCAAAAAGACTACTAAGAGGATCCTGTAAGTATGAAGGGAAATTGCCTTTTAAGTGTTTTAACTGCAATAAGATTGGTCATTTTGCCTCATGGTGTCCAGAAAGATTTCCAAGGCCAAATCCTAACAAATCAAGGTTCCAAAAGAATTGTTACTATGTTCACAAAGATGATGATAATGAAGGAGTAATAGATGATGAATCAGAGATAGGAAACAAATCTGGAAGTGATTGGGTGTTTATTGCCATCAAAGAAGAAGATACAATGTCCTCTGAATCTGTCAATCATAAAGTTGTAGAAAGAGCTCTGGCTACCCAAGTTGAAGAAAAGGATGATTGGGTCATTGACAGTGGGTGCTCTCACCATATGATAGGTGACAAAAATAAGTTCATAGATTTGGAAAGGTATGAAGGAGGAGTGGTAAAGTTTGGTGATAATTATGTTGGTAGAATCAAAGGTAGAGGAACTATTTCTTTTGATGGAAAGAACAAAACTGGTAATGTACTATATGTTGAAGGATTGAAGCATAATCTTCTCAGTGTTGGATAGTTGGTGGACAAAGGCTGTGATCTCTGATTCAAGAATGGAAAATGCAAGATCTTTGAAAGTTCCAGAATAGAGATTGCATCTGGTACTCAAACAAAAGGTAATATCTTCCATTTAGTTGGTACTAGTAAAAGTTGTCTATTTGTGCAAATTGATCAAAGTTGATTATGGCATAGGAGGATGTGTCATGTAAATTTTGATAATATCATCAAGATAAGAAACACTTAGGCTATAAGAGATCTTCCAAAACTGGTGAAACCTACAAATAGTTTGTACAAAGAATGTCAGTTGGGGAAACAAATTAGAGTCTCATTCAAAAGTAAGGAATAGTCTTCTACTGGATTATTGGACTTAGTTCATACTAATTTATGTGGTCTGGTAAGAATCAGAAGTGTGCAAGGTGATAGATACTTCATGCTATTAATTGATGACTACTCCTGGATGATGTGGGTTACTTTTCTAAAAGAGAAATTAAAAGCTCTTGAGAAATTCAAAATATTCAAGGCTATGGTAGAGAATGAAACCAGATTAAAATTAAAATGTCTGAGGTCTGATAGAGGTGGAGAATTCATATCCGGTGAGTTCATAGAATTCTATGAGAAACATGGAATAAAGAGACAGTTGTCTGTTCCTAGAACTCCACAACAGAATGGAGTAGTGGAGAGAAAGAACTAGACCATCCAGGAAGCATCTAGGACCATGATGATGGAAGCAAATGTTCCTCAGATCTACTGGAGAGAAGTTGTGAGCACCGTAGTCTACACTCTCAATCGAGTTCAAAGCAGGAGCAATACTGATAAGACTCCTTCTGAACTCTGGTTTGGCATAACTTCTACAATGAGGTATTTCACAGTCTTTGGTAGCAAATGTTACATTAAAAGAGATGAAGATCTAGGCAAATTTGATGCTAGAAGTGATGAAGGAATATTCTAGGGTTATTCTACTCAAAACAAAGCATACTAGTGTTATAGCAAGAGACTGAAAAAGATTATAGAAAGTACAAATGTGAAGGTTGATGAAGGAATTGAAAAACCCTCAAGGTTTTATGAATATGATGAAGATGATCAGAATGATGTTCTAATTGAAGGAGTCCAAGTCCCCTATGAAAATAGATTAAAATTGATCCAGTAAATCAGGAAGAAGAGATAAGTTTAAATGAACCTGTTGAAGAATTAGAAGTACTAGAAACTCCTAAAGTTCCTAGGTATGTAAGATTGAATCACTCTGAAGATTAGATCATAGGTGATAAAAGTAAAGGTGTACAAACAAGAAGAAGGATTTCTCAAGATTTAGAAGAGTATTGTATGATTTCAAAGATTGAACCTAAGACAGTGAATGAAGCTTGCAATGATGATAACTAGACTAAAGCAATGGAGGAAGAGCTGATGCAAATTGAGAAAAATCACACTTGGAATCTTGTTCCCAGACCTAGAAAAAAGAATGTGATTGGAACCAATGGGTCTTCTGAAACAAACTGAATGAAGTTGGTGAAGTAATTAGAAATAAGGTCAGATTGGTCTGAAAGGGTTACTCTCAAATAGAAGGAGTTGATTTTGAAGAAACTTTTTCTCTAGTGGCAAGAATTGAAGCAGTCAGACTATTTCTTACCTTTGCTGCCTTCAAGGATTTCAAAGCATATTAGATGGATGTCAAGTCTACCTTTCTGAATGGAGACTTGGAAGAAGAAGTATACATTAAACAACCGGATAGATTTCAATTATCTGATCATGGTGATATGGTCTGCAAGTTGAAGAAAGCACTGTATGGACTGAAGCAAGCCCCAAGAGCCTGGTATGAAAGATTGGATGAGCATCTCTTGAAGATTGGTTTTAACAAAGGTACTGCTGATAGTAATTTGTATTTCAAAATTGATCATGAAAATATCTTGATTGTTGAAGTATTTGTTGATGATATCATTTTTGGAGGAAGAGACAGTATGTGCAAAACTTTTGCAAATCAAATGAAAAGTGAATTTGAGATGTCCATGCTTGGGGAAATGAATTTCTTCTTGGGTCTGCAAATCATTCAAACTAAGAAAGGAATCTTCATTTCTCAAACCAAATATGTGAAAGAATTGTTGAAGAAATTTGGGATGGAAGACTCAAAACCAATGAGTACTCCCATGGCAACCAGATGTAAATTGAGTAAAGATGATGACTCTCCTAAGGCTGATTAGAAAAAGTATAGGTTAATAATTGGATGAATATTGTATCTCACTCAAACTAGACCTAACATTATGAATGATGTTGGTCTTGTTGTTAGATTTCAAGCTGATCCTAGAGAATCTCTTGTCATGGCAATCAAGAGGATTTTTAGATATCTAAAAAAGATAGTTGAGTATGGATTGTGGTATCCTAGAGATCATGATTTTTCTCTTCATGCATATACAGATGCGGATTGGGTAGGAGATGTGCATGACCGAAAGAGTACCAGTGGTGGAGCATTCTTTTTAGGGAAGATATTGGTTTCTTTGCTAAGCAAGAAATAAGAGGCAATATCTCTATCCACAGCTGAAGCAGAATATATGTAGTAGCAGGTAGTTGCACTCAAGTCTTGTGGATGAAGCAGATGTTAAGAGACATCAGAGTGGAGTATGAGGAGCCTGACACAATCTTCTGTGATAATTCAAGTGCAATAAATATATGTAAGAATCTGATGTTGCATTCAAAGACCAAACATATATCCATCAAGTTTCACTTTTTGAGAGAGCAAGTGAACAAGAATGAAGTCAGATTAGAGTTTGTCCCTTCCAAAGATCAGATTGCAAATATCTTAACTAAACCTCTACCTAAGGACTCTTTTGAGTATCTCAGGGAGAAGTTAGGGGTTATTACCCCTGTGATGATGAACTAAGGTGCACTAATGTGCATTAGTCCAGTGGATTTCACAGTCATATCTTGTGGTCCAGATTGATGATGGGAAGCTGCTACTTAGAGGAAGTAGCTAGTATGATTCTAAAGTGTTGGAGTTGCAAGTATGTGCCCTTTGCCATTGATGTCAAAGGGGGAGAGAAGACATGTGAAAAACAAATGCTTTCTAATCAAAGGGGGGGGGTAGTAAAAGAAGAGAAGACATGTGAATGGTTGTTGGTGATAGGGGGAGTTGAGTTAGTAAAGAAAAGTTCTTGTCTTGATGGTCAAAATAGTTTTTCACATCATATGTTGCCATCAATGAAAAAGGGGGAGATTGTTGCAAGTATGGGGCTAACCAGTATTGTCATTGATGTCAACATACTCCTATTGTATTAATGATAAGGATTGGATGAACTGTGTGCTGAGGATATTGAGAAAATTAGTTCTAATTAGGAACAGAGAAGAATAGTGAAGACAGTGAGCTAAAGATCCTCACTAAGATGAATATCAAAGGATGTGATTCAAAGGGTTTGTCGATATGTGTCTTAAGATGATCTAGTAAAGATTTTAGAGGTATGCATGGTGATGTGAAGAAGTTGTGGCTGTTCAAGTAAAATCGGTTCCGGTAGTTGTTCAGAGGTGACAGAGTGACATAGATAGGTCCAGTGAGATCCAGAAATACATTATCCTATTTTGCGGATTTGGTGGAGTGTTTAGGAAGTCCATGTGGAGTGACAGCTCAAATGGTTCATGATCTAGAGGTCCGTAAGAATCTATTCCATTGTGATAGTGATGATAGACTGTGTTCTTGAGGTTCCAGATGAAGGAGAGAAGGATTTCAATAAGCAGATGTAGTGTGGATGTTTTTGGTGATTCAGGCTAGCTTGTAGAAGTCTTTGGATCATGTCCAGTTTGTGTTGGTGGTCCGCATTGGAGTTTGAGCTTGTAGTTGAAGAATTACTTCCAGATGATGGTGTTCTTCCTAAGTCTGGCCGACCGGATGAGTTACACATCCTGCAGATGATCTTGAAGATGTTATGTGAAGATTGGCATGTTCCTAGAAGAAGATTGAAGTCTTAGATCTATGTGGCCGACAGTGTGTCATTCTGCATGAAGTATTTTGTAATTAGTCATGATGTATTTATGTATTTTCTCTGTAATGTTTGCCGACATAGATGACTATTCCTAAGTTGAAACCTTGTATAAATAAGGAGTTGTAAAGTCATTTCAAAGGGCATCTTGTGGTGATGAGAGAGTGGTAGTGAGGAGGATAGCAAAAGGCAGAGCAAAATTATTGGGCTTAAATGGACCTTACTCAAGCATGGTGAAGATGCTATTCTCCAGTTCAAGTATGTGATACTTATTAATTTGTAGACAATGTGTCTCCTATAGGCAGTGGGCCTCTTGTGAGCAGTGTGCTCGGGTAGTGAGCCCTAATTGGCATGTGCCATTTTATTCTTTCTATTCTTCTAATAGAGAATACAATCTTGGGTTAATCACCCCGTGGTTTTTCCCTTAACCGGGTTTTCCACATCAAAATCTTGGTGTCTCATGTGTTGATGTGTTTCTTCTGTTGATTTAATGCATTATGTTTCATGATTGATTTATTATTATGCTGTTGAATTACAAAGTGGATTTAAATGTTCAATTGGAAGAAAGTTTTAGACAACTAATTCACCCCCCCTCTCAGTTGTCTGTCCTGAATCTAATAGGTTTGACCATATTAATTAAGTATTTAACATAATTAATATGGCTGTTGGAAATTAGTGAGGAGGCTAAGTAGAGGTTAGAATTTATTAAATAATAATTTATTTTTTAATTAATTTAGGTATAGGGGTTATGCAGGCTAGGGTAGATAATTAAATAATTAGTATTTATTCAATTAGATGAGGTTTAGGCTATAGGCTATGGTAGATTAATTAAATAAGCATGTTTTATTTAATTAATTAGGATTAGGGGATGAGGGAAATTAATCAAATAAATATTAGAATAGTTATTTAATCAATTAGAAGATGATGTTCTAAGGTATAGTAACAAATTAATTGAATTAATTCATTTCAATGGATGAATAAGATGAATGGTGAGGGATAAATGGTTTAGGATAAATTAATTAAATAAATTGATTTTATTTAATTAATTGGTAAAGAGTAAATTAGTGATATGAGGATGCAAGAAGGTGGCTCGCTAGGGCAAGTCATTTTCAGGTGTCTACATTTGCCCCTCTTTGAAATGATGTTGCCACTAAGTAACATTATTTCAAAGAAGTTTATGGTATAGTGTTGGATTGGATAGAAAAAAAATTTAGTTTAGAAGAATAGGATTAGGTTTAGAGATGATGTTAAGGGTGATACCCCCTCGAGAGGGCAGGTAGGTTGTAAGAATACAAATGCACCCTTGAAATGGATGAACATGTTGTTAAAGGGGATGGAGGGTAAGGGGGTGCATGATTATAAAGGATGTGGGTAGCTGATGATAAGTTGATTTTGGATATTGGAGAAATTGGAGATGGATGATTATTGTGCCGGTATGATTTAGAGCAATCCTAGGTTTGTTATAGCAAAGAGGATACTTTCACCAAGGTATAGAAAACTAGGGTGATGATGTATATGATGGAAACAATGCAGATAACTGAGAGGGGGTGATGCAGGAGCACCCGTACATGATCAGGATATAGGTCCGCATGATGACATACATGATCAGGATATAGGATAATTATCAGCATGATGACAAGATAGTCTATTTTTAGTATGTTTGACTTTATCATGTAATAAGGTCCATTGGACCGATGCTATGTATTAGTTCAGCCTAGGAGTATGTGTAGGCAGTTAGAGATCGGGATAAGGTAGTCTGAGCTGTCCTCTCTCCCAGCCGCTTGGAAGCTCCCAGCTGCTGGGAAGTGAGTTGGTAGTACTCGAAGGATTTGTTATATATACCTTCAATCCGTTAGGGTTTGATATATTGATATTGAGATTGATGTTGATAGATGTATTGGTGTTGTGTTGAGTTGAGATTCAGGAGAGCAGTTCAGACATTGTGAAGCTGTATTCAGGACATTTGAATTTCAATTGAATAAGATCTCATCTTTGCATTATCTGATTGTATCAGTTGTATCTGTTTTGATTTCCTTTCCGTTTTGCAAGTTGATGGGTACTTTCAACCCTTCCACCGGTTGATCCTGCGAATCGGTGGAATGGTCCTGTATTATAGCTTAGTTTGTATTTGTGTTTTCTGTTTATGCATTGCATTGTTCAAGAGATCAGTTAGGAGCATGCTGTGAATTAGCCTAGCATCCTCATGTGCTAGGTATAGAAAGATAAGCTGTTAGACTTTGGTTTGGAGGTGATCCGGCCCGGTCGTCACATTGTCTTTGTGTAATAGAGCAGTTCTGAGTGTTTACATGCAGCAGACGGATACACAGGAGTCTGCATGTGCGTTTCCAGTCGGAACGAGCCGCATCATCATCTGCGAATGCATCACCATCAGGATCGGGTCGTGAAACTGTTGAAGTTTGCAAGTTGCAAGTGCATCAGGATGTTTTGAGTTGGATATATACTTAGTGTATATATCACAGTCAGGATCATCTCTCGGGGAAGCCCATCATCCGCATATCGCTAACGGATGCGGGTGTGAAAGTTCAATTTTTTTGACTAAGTGTTGAAGAGTTCATCAGGATATTGGGTGACGTCATCGTCATCAGGATATTGAGATATCACTCTATGCGAGTTTATCCTGTTGTCGCTAAGTGGTTAGGTATCGGCATAGGCAGAAAGTTGTGAAACATCATCAGGAGGTTTTGAGGGAGCCGGATAAATTAGATCATGATGCTGTTGTTTGTATCGTCGGGTAGCAGAGCATCGAAGGCAAGGTGTTAAGTTGTCGTCATCAGGATATTTGGAGCAACCAGATATTTGATATCCTGCTGACGAAGGTGATATTGAATATCATGATGATGCCGCTAGGGTTTTGCGCCCGATGAACAGTGCAACCGGAGGATGTTTGCGCCCGTTGAATATCATGATGATGATGATAGGCGACAGGCGGAGGAGGTGAACAGTATTCGACAGGAGGATAATTGTGCCCGACCGAAATATGATGATGCTATTGAAATATGATGATGCTGTTGGTGTTTTTAGGAAATATGAGGGTGATGTTGAGCCGATAGGGATTTTTATCATGTTGTTTGTATATTTGGCTCCTCCTTCCTGTCAGTAAGCCTCCGTTGCATTTCACTCTGCATCATAGTGGTATCAGAGCAAAGGTTAGGATCTTCTGGAAAAGATAGGCAGGATGTCAGACGAAGAAGGAACATCTGAGGTTCCAGCAAGGATGACCAACGCTGAGTTGGCAGTTCTGGTGAAGAAACAGATTGCAGAAAGCAAGGCCGTGAAGGCTCAGAATCAGGAGTTGAAAGATGAGTTAGCAAAGTTGAGGAGCAGAGTAGGTTCTGGTAGAGAAGATGATAGGGAAGAAGAAGAGATCCCTAATTGGAGCGAGGAGGTCGTTCCTGCAGACCAGAGACCACTGTTGAACGCCCTCAAGGCCATGGAGAGGAGAACCATGGATGTGAAACTGGATTTGCCAGTGTTTACAGGTAAGATGGACCCTGATTCAGTGATGGAGTGGATAGACTGTTTGAACAATTTCTTTGTAACAGAGGAGATACCAGAACAACAGAGAGTGAAGATAGCACAGTCAAAGATGAAAGAAGCTGCCTTGACATGGTGGAATTTTGTTCAAGATGATAGAGTACAGGAAGGAAAACGTAGAGTTGCCACATGGAAGAAGATGATGGAATTGGTGAAGGAAGCTTATATTCCATTGGATTACAGTATCCAGTTGCACAAGAGGAAGCAAAACCTGAAGCAGAAGGAGCTAGATGTCAGCTCATATACAGAAGAATTCATGAAACTCTGTATGAAGACAAAGTGAAAGAAAGTGAAGAAGAGAAGGTAGCCAGATACCTTAATGGATTGAGGTTTAATATTCAGGAAGATCTGAGTCTGCATAATCCAGATACAGTGCAGAAAAGCTTTCAGTTGGCATTGAAAGTGGAAGAAAAGTTGAAGAGAAAACAAGAACAAAACAATAGAGGAAGAGGAAGACAACAAAGAGGTGGAAGAGGTCCTTTTAGAGGCAGAGGACATGGACAGGGATATCAAGGAGAATCCAGTCATGACAATAGTAAGGGCAACAATAGTCAGAATCAGAGGGAGAATTACAGTCAGCAAGGAAACTTCAGAGGTAGAAGACCTTACAGAGGAAGATCCCAGGGCAGAGGATCCATCAGATGCTATAACTGTAACAAAGAAGGCCATATAGCCAGCAGATGTCCAGACAAGGCCACAAGTTCAGCAGGAGAAAGGAGGACAAATCTGGTCAAGGAACCTGATAATCAAAGTAGGACAAGCTCTAATGATTTTCAGAGTGTGAATGGTCCTGATAATTATGGATATCCAGAAAGTGGAGAGTCTCTGATGATGAGAAGAACAGTAACTACCATGAAGGTGCCTGACAAAGAAGCCCCTCAGAGAAAGTCTCTTTTCAGAACCATTTGCAAAGCAGGAGGTAAGGCATGTAAGGTTTTGATTGATTCTGGTTCTACTGAGAATTTTGTGTCTGAAGAAATGGTGATAAAGCTTAAGCTTAGGAGACTGCCTCACCCATCCCCATATAAAGTCTCATGGCTTACTCAAGGTCAGCAGACAACTGTAGAAGAGCAGGCTTGGGTAGAATTTCAGATTGGTGGATATAAGGATAGGTTGTTGTTTGATATTACCAAGATGGATGCTTGCAACCTTTTGTTTGGTAGACCATGGCAGTATGATCTGAAGGCACAGCATGATGGTGTTAAAAACACCTATAAAATCACTAAAGATGGTAAGGATGTAACGTTATTCCCATTGAAGGAGAAAGAGGAGAAGTCTAAAGGAAAAGAGGTGAAGGTCATGCTGATGGAAGGCAAACAGTTCATGAAAGAAGTAGCAGCAGAAGGTGCAGTTGCATATGCCCTAATCCCATGTATGAGTGTGAAGAAAGAACAACAGCAAGGAGTCAAGAAGGAGAGAAAGCCAAGGTTGATAGACCCAGCTGTCCAAGAGCTATTGGATAAGTACAAAGGTGTCATTTCAGAGGGAATGCCAAGATCCCTACCACCTGTCAGAGATATCAGTCATTGCATAGACTTAATTCCAGGGTCTACACTTCCAAACAAAGCAGCTTATAAGCTTACCCCAGAACAGAATGCAGAAGTAGCCAGACAGATTGAAGAATTGATGAATTCAGGTCTGATTGGGAAGAGTTTGAGCCCATGTGCAGTACCAGCTGTACTAGCACCAAAGAAGGAAGGCACTTGGAGGCTTTGCACAGATTCCAGAGCCATCAACAAGATCACAATTAGGTATAGGTTTCCAATCCCCAGAATTGAGGATTTACTTGATTGTTTGGGAAGTGCCAAGTACTTTACAAAAATAGATTTGAAGAGTGGATACCATCAGATCAGGATTAGACCAGGTGATGAGTGGAAGACAGCATTCAAAACAAATGAAGGGTTATATGAATGGAAGGTTATGCCTTTTGGTTTGTCTAATGCCCCTAATACTTTCATGAGGCTGATGAATGAGGTTCTGAAGGAATTCATTGGTAAGTTTGTCATAGTATATCTAGATGACATTCTGATTTTCAGTAACACCAAAGAAGAACATCTCAGACATATAGATCTGGTTCTTAAGAGGTTACATGAAGAGCAGCTGATGATAAACTTAGACAAGTGCTTGTTCATGAAAAAGGAGATCACATATTTAGGTTTTATCATTTCACAAGGAAAGCTACAGATGGATAAGGAGAAGGTGAGTGCCATATTGAATTGGCCAACTCCACAGACTATGAATGATGTCAGAAGTTTCCATGGGTTAGCAACCTTCTACAGAAAGTTTATAAGAGGGTTCAGTCATATTTGTGCACCCATGCTGGATACCATTAAAGGAGGACAGAAGTGCAGGTTTGTTTGGACTCAAGGAGAAGATGATTCCTTTGAGGCATTGAAGAGGAAGGTGGCATAGCAGCCAGTCCTTGCACTTCCAGATTTTAACAAAATTTTTCAGGTAGAGTGTGATGCCAGTCACATGGCCATTGGAGCAGTACTCAGTCAGGAGGGTAGACCAATTGCATTTTTTAGTGAAAAGCTCAATGATGCTAAGAAAAGGTATTCATCATATGATCTGGAAATGTATGCTTTAGTTCAGTCCCTAAAGAAATGGAGGCATTACCTAATGCCAAAGGAGTTCATAGTATTCATAGATAATCAGGCTCTGAGTTACATAAACAGCCAGGAAAAGCTGAACCACAGACATATGAAATGGGTAGAAACCTTACAGGCTTTCACTTTTACCTTGAAGCATAAGAAAGGGGTTAAGAACAAAGTTGCAGATGCTTTGAGCAGGCGAGTTCTCACAGTCCATCAGATTCAGTTAGAGAGTGTTGGTATTGACTCACTCAAGACCATGTATGAGTCTGATGCAGATTTTGGAGAGATATATCAGGTCTGTACTTCTTTTGGGGAGAAATACCATGCTGAATTCTCTGAATTTCTGATCCAGGATGGATTGTTGTTCAAGGGTGGACAGTTGTGTATCCCAAGGTGTTCTATGAGGTTAAATATAATCAAGGAGAAACATTGTGGAGCCATGGCAGGTCATTTTGGTCTAGATAAGACCCTTGATCTAGTCAGGAGGCATTATTTCTGGCCTAAGTTGCAATCAGATGTCAGGAAATTTGTAGAGACATGTGTAATTTGTCAGAAAACTAAAGGCAGGTCAACTAATGCAGGGTTATATTAGCCCTTACCCATTCCTTCCAGACCATGGGAAAGCATCAGTATGGATTTTGTCTTGGGTTTACCAAGGACAAGGAGAGGATTTGATAGTGTTTTTGTTGTAGTGGATAGATTCAATAAAATGGCACATTTCTTGCCATGCAAAACCACTGCTGATGCCTCATACATTGCAGATTTATTCTTCAGGGAGATTGTAAGAATTCATGGATTGCCTTTGAGCATAGTTTCAGACAGGGATGTGAAGTTCATTGGTCACTTCTGGAGAACCCTTTGGAGGAAACTGGGAACCAATTTGTCTTTTTCCTCTGCATATCATCCTCAAACGGATGGACAGACTGAGGTAGTGAACCGTTCCTTGGGGAATCTGCTTAGATGCTTGACAAAACAGCATGGAGAGAAGTGGGACAATATTCTGTCTCAAGCTGAGTTTTCATATAATGATACTGTCAATAGGAGCACAGGGAAATCGCCTTTTCAGGTAGTGTATGGAATGCATCCCAAGGGAATTTTGGAGTTGCGAGATCTACCTACAGTAGATCCTGTTAGTGCTGAAGGAGAAGCTTTTGCTGAAGCCATCAAAGAAGTTCATGATCAGGTCAAGACCCAACTCTAGCAAACCACCTTGAAATATAAGGAATATGCTGATAAGAAGAAGAAGGATGTTCAATTTGCTGTTGGAGATTTGGTTTGGGTTCACTTGAAGAAAGACAGGCTTCCTAAGGGCAAGTATACTAAGCTCATGCAAAAGAAAGTTGGACCATGTCAGATTTTGTTCAAGCATGGACCGAATGCTTATGAGATCCAACTCCCACCTGATCTTGGTTTATCTCCTATCTTCAATGTATGTGATTTAACTCCATACAAGGCTAATCCAGATGCAGATCAGGATATCCTACAGGATACAGTTGCTGAAGACATTCCTCCACATGATCCTCCACAGTTACAGCAGGTTTTGGACACCAGAGTGGTCAAACAGACCAGGAACAAAAAGTACTTGGAGTACCTCATCTCTTGGAAGGGACAGCCGAACTCTGAAGCAGTATGGATGACTGTAGAGCAGATACAGAAACATGGTGCCGACCTTGATACTCTCATCTCAAGTGGACTTGAGATTTCTTCTTCTGGGGAGTATGATGCAAGAGCACCCATACATGATCAGGATATAGGTCCGCATGATGACATACATGATCAGGATATAGGATAATTATCAGCATGATGACAGGATAGTCTATTTTTAGTATGTTTGACTTTATCATGTAATAAGGTCCATTGGACCGATGCTATGTATTAGTTCAGCCTAGGAGTATGTGTAGGCAGTTAGAGATCGGGATAAGGTAGTCTGAGCTGTCCTCTCTCCCAGCCGCTTGGAAGCTCCCAGCCGCTGGTAAGTGAGTTGGTAGTACTCGAAGGATTTGTTATATATACCTTCGATCCGTTAGGGTTTGATATATTGATATTGAGATTGATGTTGATAGATGTATTGGTGTTGTGTTGAGTTGAGATTCAGGAGAGCAGTTCAGACATTGTGAAGCTGCATTCAGGACATTTGAATTTCAATGGAATAAGATCTCATCTTTGCATTATCTGATTGTATCAGTTGTATCTGTTTTGATTTCCTTTCCGTTTTGCAAGTTGATGGGTACTTTCAACCCTTCCACCGGTTGATCCTGCGAATCGGTGGAATGGTCCTGTATTATAGCTTAGTTTGTATTTGTGTTTTCTGTTTATGCATTGCATTGTTCAAGAGATCAGTTAGGAGCATGCTGTGAATCAGCCTAGCATCCTCATGTGCTAGGTATAGAAAGATAAGCTGTTAGACTTTGGTTTGGAGGTGATCTGGCCCGGTCGTCACATTGTCTTTGTGTAATAGAGCGGTTCTGAGTGTTTACATGCAGCAGACGGATACACAGGAGTCTGCATGTGCGTTTCCAGTCGGAACAAGCCGCATCATCATCTGCGAATGCATCGCCATCAGGATCGGGTCGTGAAACTGTTGAAGTTTGCAAGTTGCAAGTGCATCAGGATGTTTTGAGTTGGATATATACTTAGTGTATATATCGCAGTCAGGATCATCTCTCGGGGAAGCCCATCATCCGCATATCGCTAACGGATGCGGGTGTGAAAGTTCAGTTTTTTTGACTAAGTGTTGAAGAGTTCATCAGGAGATTGGGTGACGTCATCGTCATCAGGATATGTCGTCATCGTCATCAGGATATTGAGATATCACTCTATGCGAGTTTATTCTGTTGTCGCTAAGTGGTTAGGTATCGGCATAGGCAGAAAGTTGTGAAACATCATCAGGAGGTTTCGAGGGAGCCGGATAAATTAGATCATGATGCTGTTGCTTGTATCGTCGGGTAGTGGAGCATTGAAGGCAAGGTGTTAAGTTGTCGTCATCAGGATATTTGGAGCAACCGGATATTTGATATCCTGCTGACGAAGGTGATATTGAATATCATGATGATGCCGCTAGGGTTTTGCGCCCGATGAACAGTGCAACTGGAGGATGTTTGCGCCTGTTGAATATCATGATGATGATGATAGGCGACAGGCGGAGGAGGTGAACAGTATTCGACAGGAGGATAATTGTGCCCGACCGAAATATGATGATGCTGTTGGTGTTTTTAGGAAATATGCGGGTGATGTTGAGCCGATAGGGATTTTTATCATGTTGTTTGTATATTTGGCTCCTCCTTCCTGTCAGTAAGCCTCCGTTGCGTTTCGCTCTGCATCAGGGGGGTGAATCAAATATCTTATAACTTTTCTTCTTTTTACTTTCTTTTCTTATACATTTAGTGCTATATCAAAACATGAAAGAAAAGGCAACCATAAGAACTGAAAATGAAAATTAACACACAACACAAGGATTTTTATATGGAAATCCTCTTAAGGGAAAAACCATAGGGTGACTAACCCAAGATTGTATTCTCTATTAAAAGAATAAGGAGTACAAATTTGGCACTTGCCAATTAGGGCTCACTGCCTGAGCACACTGCTCACAAGAGGCCCACTACCTTCAAGAGAGTCACTATCTACAAATGCTTACAGATGATACCAAAGTGTTTAAACTGATGAATAGCATCCACATATGTATAAATTTAGTTCCAGTTAGGCTCAGTATACCGATCTAGCACATTTCATCCTTCTTCTACTTAGTATAACTTTTCTGTCACATTCTGAGCTTGGATTACTATCTTCTCACTTTTCTCTACTTTTCTTTGTCCTTCTACCAAACATCCATTACTATTTCACTTTCCCAAGCTTGAATCCATCAGGTATATATATCTACATCAAGGATTTCCATCAACTTTCTAGTCGGCAACAAAAACACTTAAGATATTTGGAAGTTACTATTCTGTCAGCTGAATCCATACTTGATTGATGGTGTGCACTAAAAACTTAGGTATAGAAGTCATTAATCATGTCGACCAATAATGTATAATGCTACAAATTGCTTGATCAACACCTTTTATATATCCGTCTTGAAGTCTGATACTCTGTTGGTCAGTTCTTCCTCTGTCTGCTCTGCCTGACTGGGACCCAACACTTAGATACTCATAACTTTTTCATGCTTTATCACTAGAGGCTAAATCTTTGGAATACAATACTCATTATACCTCTTTTGACTTGTTTGAGTCTGCAACTTATTGAGTTAAACCATCTAAGAGATCCAGACCTGATTGTTGGACCATGTTACATACTCTATTCTTGTCCACCAGACCAAAACAATCTTCAATCTGACTTCTAGTAAAGGCATATTATGTACTACGGATGTATGGGATAGACTTTGTTTCCATCAATGACAACACTTATGAAGCCACATAGTATCTCTTGCCAACAATCTCCCCCTTTGGCATTGATGGAAACACCTAGTGAAAAATGGCTAAGTGTCGCAGTAACTCCCCCTTTGCTTGTGCTCTATTTCTTTATACTTCTTTATCAGTGCTCCCCCTTTTCTAGATTCATCATTTTTCACTACTCTTCACCCTCCCTTTGAAATCAATGGCAAAGGGTGGAATCCACATACAAAATAGTGGAAAAACTATTATATACATGGCCACATATGTATATACAAATCATATGTTATACTTACATATACTTAAGTATATCCGTAAAGGTTGTCTTCAACTGTGCAATCTCTATGGCCCAACTCCTCTTCATTCTATCCAAAATGGAGATGTGTCCACTTAACAAAAATGCATATGCTTCTATCCTCTTCAAATCTATTGGCTTACTAGTCTGGGTTGTACTTTGAGCATCTGTTAAAGCATCATGCAATACCTCTAACTTAGGGAGGATTATTCCCCTAAGTTCACCCATTCTAACCATCAGATTCCTCTTCTCCTTAACCAGTTTCTTTATCTAATTTATGATAACAACTGCAAGCTTGACATTGTTGGTTTACCAGAGAGATGGTAAGAGGATCAAAATTCTGGGACAGACTTAACAACTTTTCTTCTTGTTCTTTCATGTTATTTTTAATGTCCTCTGAAACTTTAGGCCAAGATAAACACAATTTATATATATCTCCTCCATCTTTAAAAGCATTTTCAATGTTCTTTATTCCAATTTCTAAGGTTCTTCTATTATTGTTAATTAGTCCTTGTACCTCACTAAACCTTTTTTCAAATAACTCTTTCCAAACCTTAGTTTTTACCGATATTTCTAGAGATTCAAAGTGAGAATTGATAGGATTAACCAAGTTTTTCAAGTTACCAGATGGAAAGGTAGATGCATCCTTTTGATATGTAGGCATGATCTTCTCTAGTACACTGGATGCAATATTCAATAGTTCACTATCCTCCATGTGTGATTTTAGAAGTTTCTCTTTTGCTTTGGCCTGAGCAAAAGATGTTATTTTCATTATCTGAACCAGAGAGAGTCCAAATTCAGTTGCCCTTGAATCAACTCAAGTTCATCCAGCTCCATCATTTCTTTGTCCAAGAAATTTTGTACTATCTCTACAATGTCTCTTGCTGGTGATTCAGACTTCTTTCAATTAGAGATATCAGAACTGACTGTTTTGGATAAGTCATCACTAACCTTTTCTGCTTGTTCTTCTTCTTTTACCTTATCATCTTTCTCTTGATTCTCCTTCTCTTCTCTTCTTCCTTCCCCTTCTTTAGTGCCCAGAAGATTTGTCTTGGCAACTGTGGGATCTAGGGGAGTGACATTACCAGAGTTTATTGCTTTGTGAACTTCCTCTTCCGGAACATAGGAGTCTAAGTCCTTAGATTTCTCTTCATCTATTTTCTTTAATCCTTCGACATCCTTGTAAGAGAATTCTTCATTGATTACTTTTAATCCTTCAACATCCATGGTAGAAGGCTCTTCATTTGCTTCCTCTATAATGGGAAGATTAAACCTATTCAAGGTTTTCTAGAGAATTGTTTTTGTTTCATCAGCTATTTGGTCAGTTTCTCTAAGTATGAGTTTATTCATTTTGGACTTGCTCTAGAAATTATCTTTACAATCCTTGAAAACCATGTCCATTTGTTTTAGAGTGATAGAAGGACATAGTTGTATCACTATCTACTCTTGGATTTCTAAGTCTTTTGCCTTTACGTTCTCTTTTCTTAGCTCCAATACTTTTTCTAAGATCATAGGAATTAATGAAATTATTTCAATGAATGCTTTGTTATAGATATTCAAATACCTGACAGTTGCCTCCTCAAGTATTCTCTTGTGTGTATCATTGTATTCATCATAAAATTTTGTCACCGGCTATAGGTTTCCATCTACAGTGATTGCTTTGATGATGTTTTCAATTGAGAGAGTGGGTTTCTCAACAAATTCTTCTATTTTCGCTTCCTCATTCTTATTACGTGATAACTTTCCAGATGTTCTTTTCTTCTTCATTCTCTTGACTTCCTCATCTGATTCTATCTCTTCATCATCCTTTTGGCTCACATATGTTCTTGTGGCCTTGGTCTTCATTCTCTTTTCTCCTTTACTAGATGGCTTGTCTTTTGGTTTGGTGGTTCTTGTGTTTTTAGGAGTAATAGGAGTAGAACTCCTAGAAGATCTTGTTTGGGAGGAGGCTTCCACTAGAATTATTTCCTTCTTTGCTTCTTGCCTTTCTTTTTCTATTTTCTCTAATTATTCTCTATTAGCATCTATTGCCTCTTTTATTATGCCAAACCTTTTGGCAAGTTCTTCAAAGTCCTTTCTTACTTTTCTCTTTATCTCAGGATGCCTTAATTCAATATGTATTTTTATGCTTAGCTCTTCAAGGGTGTCAAACCTTTCTACTTTAGTGTCTTTAGGTTAGCTCAACAAGTGTTGAACATGTACCTCCAAGATTTTTCCATCAACCTCATATCCCATGGGCATTATCCAGACAGTTCTTGGCTCAACTGCCTCCATTAGACATTGATCAGTGTCAACCATGAAGCAGACTGTGTCTTTGTATTTCTCAACTATTGACTGTGGTATTCTCTCTTTGGCATGCATCATGCTTTGGAAATTCTTGAAGTAACCATAGAGAATTGAGTTTTGGGCTTGAGCATCACCAAGTCCATACATGTAATCTTTGATTTGAATTGCAATGGGTTTATCATTTTACTAGACCCAACCCTTTGATCCAGATAGCTCATTCATATAGTAGAAAAATAGACACAATATTAGACTACCATATTTAAAAGATTTTTTCTTATCTTTCTTGATCTTCTACAAGTTTTCCATTAGCTGAATCAGTAGAATCTCACACAGATCATAATCTACATTTTCCTTCAGCATCTAATATGCAGCATAGATTGTTTTACCAATACAAAATTTTTCCTACTTGAGTGGTAGATTTTGTAGCTAATTATCATTGTAGTAAACTTGACATCCATATCCATGATATCATCTATAGTCATTTCTCTTTTGTCAAATTTTGATCCCATGGCTTCAGTTATCATTTTGTTCTTTATAGATTTGAGTGCAAGTAACCCATCAGTTGAATGTAGTCTGGTCACAGCTCTGATGGCATCTTTGGTTATCTTGAATGGCCTCATTAGCTACATAAAATTATCATGCATCCTACTTAGAACATACTGGACCCATTCGTCTTCTACAAAAGACAGAAAATGTATACAATGTTCAAAGTGTTTGTCCCTTAGGGTCTTTAATTCAGGTTTGAGTTCAAAATTCTCATCTATTAACTATTTTTTATAGATGTCGATCAATTTTGAGTCTCCAAAATCTTCAATGCTTGCATGGATATAAACCCTAATATCTTCTACATGTAAGACATCGTGCAGAATACTGGAAAATGCACCCAAGGGAAAAACTTCTAGTGACTTGTTATGGTTTTTCTTGAATTTTGGTCTTGGCCTTTCAGAAATATTAACAACCATTGGAGTGGCAATTTTAGCAAAGAAATCTAGAGAGAATTTGCAGAAGGAAGTACCTTTTCACGCCTTACAGTTTGAAGTAGATGTCAGAGCAATTTTCTATTTGAATTCGATCTTTAGTTTGAACTTGAGTAAACTGTAGGATCACTTCTCAGAGCTCTTCTTTCTTCTTCATAAGTGCAAGTGTGTAAATAATGAGTGAAAAAACCCTTTTATCCTTGCACAAAACTTAATTCCCTTTTGTAATAAATGTACAAACTTTTAGGTCATCCAATTACCCTGCTTCTCAAGTGAGATTTTCATGAATCTCCTTGTGGATCTTCAAACTAGTACCTTAGTCTATTGATAACACCCAGGTGTCTTAAAGGCTTTCCTCTAGATCTGCATATTAGAGTATTGTATTTGCATATCATATCGGATCAATTTGTATTTCTCTATTAATACTAGATGGTTTCCGGGATCAAATCTACTCAAGTGGTCATAAACCTTGTGAAACTTCATACGGACCTCTCAAATTCTGACTGAAAGTTCTTTGGAGGATTTTCTAGGAACCCTTTAATCCGCAACATCAAATGTTTACTCAATGTGCCAAATTTAAGCACTTACCGACTGGTTGGGGGAAAATGATTTTCTCTGTAGTTCCCCTGAGCTAGAGCTCACTTTTTAGTTTCCAGAAGGATTATCAGCACTGGATTCTAGTGTCGATCCATCTCCAATATTCATTGTACTCTTATTTACCCAAATCTTGCTCATCTCCTTTTGAACTTCATCCGTATTTACTTTACCTTTGCCTTTATCTTGTTTTTGATCATGTTCCACCAGACCTTTTCTAATTTGATTTATGTTTCTGTAGAATCTGGCTATATGACCAGATCCATTGCAATTATAACACACAACATTTTTGTAGTGCCAACAACCAAGGTTCAAACCCCGCAGGGTCGCCCTCTATCACATAAAAAATTGAGGTTGCTTACCCTCCAAGAGGGGAGAATCTATGGTGAAATAGTGGGGCTTTGGTCTATAGAGCTAACAACCTAGATTCAAACCTCCTAGTACTTTTAATAATCCTCTATGGCTTTCTATCTATTTTCTATGGATTTCGATCTACTTTCTATGGCTTTCTTAGGTTTTTTTAGGGTTTTTGCTTTCTGTGTTCTTTGATGATGGAGATTATTGCCTCGGGTAGTTCCTCTAGGACCCAGTCATTGGCGAGTGAGGATTGTTCCAAGGGATGGAAAGGGGTTTTGACAGGAAAGGAGAATCTTTCTCCTAAATGCTTTTCTAGGGTCCCAGTTCCAAAGGAATCAGCAGAAGGTATGGCGCTGGACATACCTGATGATTTGGTTGAGAAAATTGATGCAGCCATGGACCTACCTTTGGTTGGTAAGTTTTTTAATCTTCGCCCTAATATTGAGATGGTGTAGAAGTGGGTGTCTAATTAGTGGAAGGTTAAAGGTAGTGTATCTATCATAGCTATGGTGAGAGGATTATTTCTCTTTAAATTTACTAGTAGAGAGGATATGTTAGCCATTTTGGTAGGCAGACTATGGCTATATGGCACACATTCTCTTGCTCTGTGTACTTGGAGACCTGGGTTTGATCCTAGCACTGATTTGAACCAGTCTGCCCCAGTTTGTGTGAGGCTCCTGGGGTTTCCTTTGGAATATTGGGATGAAAAAATCTTTTTTTTTATTGGTAATACTTTTGGCCAGTATGTGACTTTAGATAACACTACTAGGTCTAAATCTCGTTGTGTGTATGCTAGATTCTGTGTTAATGTGGAGATTCACAAAATGCTCCCCACGACCATAGATCTGAACTCTAAATATGGGATCTGGACTTAGCTGATCCTTTATGAAAATGCTACTACATTTTGTCAGATTTGTTAGAAGAAGGGTCATCTAATGACCCATTGTAAACTTAAGAAAGTGGGGGAAAATGCTGATCTCAATAAAGAGAGAGATGATAACTCATCCAAAGAAGACATCCTTGATAATCAGGGAATGGAGATAATGAGGAAAATGTTCTTATCGAAGAGACTACAAAGAGGAATATGGAGTTAGATGTTCAGAAGAATGATCGTGTTGATTGTCAAAACCTTGATCAATCGGATACATCAAATCCCTTGGTGCTCAAAGATGGAGAGATTCAATCCCAGTTAGCTAAGGCTGCTAATGATGGAGAAGGGTCCCCTATAACTAATGTGATGAATGTTCAAATCCTAGAATCTGATTGCAATAATAGTGTTGAGGCTGTTCAACCTTCTTCCAAGCAGAGGTCTTCTCCTGCCATAGATAGGACCCTGAAGGAGGGGTTTTTTGAGAATCAGTCTATTGTTCCTTCCCTGACCACTGGAATCAGATGTAGTGGTAATTGTAATGACCAAGATGAGTGGATTACCCCTAAGAAAAAAATCACAGGACTAAAAAGTCTGCTAATGTTGGAACAGACTCTAGGCAAGGAAGACCGACCCTTAGATAAACAAGGCAATGAGAGATTACTAGGGAGATTGCCAGTGGTAAACAAAAAACACTAAAGATTAAATCTCAAAAAATGCCTAAATGAGAATTCTTTCTTAGAATATGAGGGGTTTTAATAGCCCCACCAAATAGTTTGAAGTTAAGAATTGTATTATGGATCAAAAAATAGATATTCTTTTACTTCAGGAAGTTAAAATGACTAAGTAGAATTTTAAGATGATAGCTGACAGAATCTGGCCCAATGTTGCTTTTTGCATTAGTCCTGCTGTGGGTGCTTCTGGAGGGATCATTACTATGTGGAATGATTCTAAAATTTGTGGTACTCTTACTATTTCCAGTAAGTATTTTCTGATTGTCAACTTCTCTTTGCCTTCTTTTAATTGGTCTCTAATCAATATTTATGCCCCAAACACAAAGGACCTATGGAAAACCTTGTGGATTGATTTGTCTAATCTCCTTTCCATTTCCCCTCATTCTGTTTAGATGTTGGCTAGAGACTTTAATACCCCTTTATATCATTTAGAGAAAATTGTGGGTATCCTTGACTACTCTAATAGTATGTTTGATTTTACTAAGTTTATCAATACCTTTGGGTTGTTAGATGTGGAGCTTCAGAATCAAAATTTTACTTGGTCTAATAGAAGAAGAGGGGATCAAATGATACAAGTTAAGTTGGATAGATTCCTTATATCAAACAACTAGGATAATCACAATAATCTCAGTTTGGTGGCTTTACCAATAACTATTTCTTATCATAATCTTATTCTCTTTAATTAGATGGCCCAACATAGGCGTGGTCCCTTCCCTTTTAGATTTGAAGCTATGTGGATTAAACATAAATATTTTAGGAGTCTTCTGACTCATTGGTGGCAACTTCAGGTTCAGGGTACTCCTATGTTTAGGCTGGTCAAGAAGCTCCTTCATATTAAACAAGAGGTTTGTGGCTGGAATAAATATAGTTTTGGTAATGTGTTTGTTCAGAAGCAAACTATCTCTGGTAAATTATCTAACCTTCAAAATTTAATGGCTCAAGGAGTTATTACAAAAGACATTGCCCAGGAGGAAAGCAATATGATTTCTAACTGGAAGAACCTTATGAGTAAAGAAGAAATTTTCTAGAAACAGAAGTCCAGAGTTCAGTGGCTCAAAGAAGGGGATCAGAATACTATTTTTTTTTCATCTTTCAGCTATGAAGCATAGGAAAGCTAATTCTATCTCTAAATTATATTTGGAGGATGACAATACTATCACAGAGGACAATGAGATTGGGAATCAATCTTTTTTTTTTTAGAATTTATTGTCGGAACAAGCTAATAATGTTGTCATTGGGCAGATTATGGATTAGTTCCTTGATAAAACCCCCTCATTGATTATAGAGGAGGACAATAGTGAAATGTTAAAACTAATTTTTGAGGAAGAGGTTCATGTTGTCTTATTATCCATGGGTCCTTTCAAAGCTCCAGGCCCTGATGGCTTTCCTCTGATATTTTTTCAGGAATATTGGGATATTGTGGGCTTTGATGTAATTGTTGCTATTAGGGATTTCTTTAGAACTGGTAAACTTGTAAAGCAAATCAACAATACTTTTATCATCCTTGTTACTAAGAAGCCTAATCCTATGCACCTTACTAATTTCAAACCTATTAGCTTGTGCAATACCATCTATAAGCTGTGTACTAAATTGCTTGTTCTGAGATTCCAACCTTTTCTAGATAAAATTATGTCCCCTTCTCAGAAAGGCTTTGTCCCTGGTATGGTTCTAAAGTTAGACATCTCTAAGGTTTATTATAGAGTTTCATGGAAGTTTCTATTTAAGGTTATTCAAAAATTTGGTTTTAATGATAAACTCTCCCTTCTCATTCGGGAGGTTGTCTCCACTGCTAAATTCTCAGTCTTGGTTAATAGGGTTCCCAGAGGCTTTTTCTCTTCCACAAGGAGGATTAGACAGGGAGATCCTCTTTCCCCATATTTGTTTATCATGATGGATGAGGCCCTTGGGAGATATGTTCACTCTAAGATTTCCTCTAAGGAAATTGTGGGCATTAAACCTACTTCCTCTATACCTCCTATGTCTATGCGGTAGTTTGTGGATGCTACCATCCTCTTTGGTATCTCTTCTATGGCGGAAGCTAGAAGTTGGAAGAATATTATCAATGACTATGCCAAAGCTTCTGGTCAATGCATAAATTTTTAGAAAAGCAATGTTTATTTTTTCAACACTCGGTGTGATCTCTGGAGAAAAATTATTAATATCATTGGCTATGCTGAGGTTGATCTTCCTATTATCTATCTGGGCCTTCCTCTCACTATTAAAGAGGTCTCTCAGTGATTTTGGACTGGCATTTTGGAACAAACTCAAAGGAAGTTGATTGGCTAGAAGGGGAAGCTCCTAAGTAGTGCTGGTAAATTACAGCTTTTACTAGCTTCTCTTCAAGGTATTTGTAGCTATTTTCTATCTCTTTTTGAAATGCCTAGGTTTATTGTTGACAAATTGGAGCAGATCCAAAGAAATTTTCTATGGACGGGTATGGAAGATAAAAAAAGAATATCTTTGGTTAGTTGGGAAAAAGTCTACCTACCCAAATCCCATGGGGGTCTTAATATTAGATCTATAATAAATATGAATAAAGCCCTCCAATTTTGTCCATAGCCATAAAGAATGGGTGGCCATTATGCAAGCTAAGTATTTACATGGAACTGACAATCTTAGTTTCCTTTATCAGGAGGGGCTTCCTCAGGGCTCTGCTATTTGGAACAAAATGCTAAAGTCTAGAAGCTTACTCAAACAAGGGCTTAGGTGGAAATTGGGGAATGGTAATTCTATAAATTTCTGGGAGGACACTTAGGTTGATGACAAGGCCCTTGATACTTAGGGGGATTATGAGAATGTTGCTGGTATTGCCGAATAGTTTTGTGGGTCAAAAGTTTGCCATTATATCCATAGTGAGAATGGTATCAAACGCTAGAAAAATCTTCTTGATTGTTGTGCTCATTGCCCTAAGTTTATCCCTAGAGTGAGTTCTATTCAACAAAGGTTGTTGTGTATCAGAATCCCTCTCTTTCCTAGGGAAGATGAGTTGTATTAGTTGCCTAATAAGAGAGGTCATTTTTCGGTTAACTCTGCTTACCATTTGTTAATCCCTGATGTTCACAAAAATGAGCTTTAGAGGAGAGTTTGGAATCATAAGCTTATTCCTAAAGTTAATATGTTTTGGTGGACTGCTGTTCATAATAAAATTTTAACCCAAGATAATTTACAGAGGAGGGGATTCACTTTGGTGAATAGGTGTTTCATGTTCCTTGAGAAGGAGGAAATTGTCTCTCATTTAATTCTTCACTGTGATTTTGCCATGGAAATTTGGAGTACAATTTTAAAGAACTTTGGCATTCAATGGGTTTGTAATCCTAATATTAGGGAAGTCATTGCTAATTGGTGTCCTACTTTCTCACATTCTTGCCTTGTGGAGCTCTGGAACTAAACTCTGCCCTTCCTTGGTCAGACTTTATGGAAGGAATAAAATAGCAGAATATTTAGGGAAGCTGTCAGGGATTCCTCTCAAGTCTTCCAATCTTTTTCTAAGATTCTCATTGAAAGTGTTGTTAGCTCCCACATCAAAACTGTTGACAAACCATTTACTCAAGAGGAAGAACAAATTGCAGTCAATTGGAGAATTTTAAACCAAATTTTGGCATATGATAACTCTAAATAGATTCATAGATTAAATACTAGATGGATCCCCTTGAGGTCCCTTTGGTTCAAACTTAACTTTGATGGAGCTTCTAAGTCTAATGGTAAGGCTAGTGGTGGTGGGATTATCAGGGATGACAAAGGGAGGCTGGTTACTACCTATGTTGGTGGGATATGTATTAAAAGTAATAATTATGTTGAAGCCTCTACTCTCTTATGGGGGTGAAATTGGCTATTTCACTTGACATTCCGTATTTGCATATCCAGGGGGATTCTAAACTGATCATTGATGCAGTTTCTAAGGCGTCGACATGTGGGTGGAAACTCAAGGACATTATTGTGGATATTCAAATTCTTGTGCAGAGGATCTATATAGTGGAACTCTCTCATATTTATAGAGAGCGGAATGGGGTTGTTGATGCCCTGGCTGACTATGGTCAGTAATTTTTGAATTGGTGATGTTGGCGCCAATTTAAAATATTCCTAAGAGTATAAGGGAATTGATTCAAAAAGAGATGACTTGTCAAGGATGACTCATCATACTGAGGGTGCCAGCCTATTTAGTTAGTGTTTTGGGGTGTTGCTAATGTGTATTTTGAAGTACAAGCCCTATTGTACTTCTTTGTTTAATGTTATGTCAGCTTTACTTATCACTCGCGTTAAGGCAAGTTGGTTATATGGTAATCATAGGAAATTTATTATTATCATTCTTGAGCATGGGAAGGGCTGGCATTATTTGATTTTTAGGAAGGTGCTCGTAATTAATGATGACTCGTGCAGCCTCATTTCCATTATTCCTTCCCAAGCTATTACAATTACCATTCAAAAACACTCTGTGAATTCTTGGCTTTGTGTTTTCTATGTCTTTGAGAGAGGAGAGACTGGGGGGAGACAGGATTCACACGGAGCCAATTTCCTACTACAAATTCAAGGATAATGTTGTGCTTTGGCATTATTTAAAGGAAGGTGGAATCAACCCTTTTCTAGAATACCTTAATGGGTTTGATGAAAATTTGTCTGTGTAATTTGCCCGGTCCTAGCAAAATCATAGAGTTACTGTGGGAAGAATTAGTTTTGAGGTCTCTGAGCAAGGCATTGCCATGGCAACTAGTCTGTCTACTAAGGGGACTAAGTTACAAATGAAGGCAAAAGTGGTTGATCATTCGAAATAGAAGCTATTTTTGGGGGAAGGAGAGGAACTAGTTCCCTACTAGGGAGGGTTTGGATGGGCCAAGCTACCAGAGCCGTGGGATGAAATGTGCTTCCTTCTCAAAAAATACTTCACATTGGAGGGTCATTTTACCAGGTTTTATAATTACCACCTCCCTTTGCTTAATCATTTCAAGCATAATGCTCTTATCAATTTCCCTTTTTATTTATTGTCATCCCTTGAACACTCTATTTTTAGGGTTAAAGCTAAGACTAATAAGAAACCCTCTAAAAAGCCTATCCCTTTGCACCAAGGTCTTCTCCTTTGTCCTTATAATTTTCATCTTGCTTTGAAGCCACCTAAGCCAATTTAGACTACTAGTGGTGAGGTTTCTACCAACCCTGACCCCCTTGATCTTGCCACCTTTGAGGAACCTTGTCCTTCCCCTATTTCCCACAAAAGGAAAGGGGTTTCTTTCTCTATGACCACTAAGGAAACCACCATGGTGAAGGTTACTCATACTCTGGCTTCTAAAGGGAGTGTAAAAAGCAAGAAGAGGAAAATTAGGGAGTTGGATGAGGATATTGTGGGGGACTCTATGGGGACCCATAAAAATTTGAGTAGTGACCTTGTGGGACCTAGCAATAAACATAAAGATAATTTGTTTGCTAAAGATAAGGAGGGATTTTCTTCTAGGGTAAGGAGGTTAGGTAGGATTGTTGGTAAGCCTGTGCCACAAGCTAAACTGATTGACTAGTTTGAAAGTGCTTCTGATTACTCCACACAGGGGGATGATCAACTGAATTATAAAGATTTTGATATTCAAGAGATCTTTGAAGATGATGCGGGTAAGAATGAAAGGAAATAGGTTGATAACTTGGGAGGTACTGATGGGGATCTTGTGGACAATGTTGGTGAAGGAGAGAGGATGATCGTGGAGGAGGTGGGTGACGAGACTGAGGAAGGGAAGACCAAATGCATGATCTTGTTGTCCTGAGGGGTCGTGTGGAGGTTTGGAGTAGAAGGTTTCTTCTATGGGAGAGCTCATAAGCAGCATGCTCATTCATACGGTGATGCTTAACCTCTCTCTGTTACAAGATCTTGGGACTCATGCTAATGAAGATGATGATAAATTCAAAAAGCTTGATGAATTTGTTGAATTTATGGCTAAAGACTGGGAGAATGTATCTCCTTAGTTCTATTTCTTTCTAATGTGACTATCATCTGCTACTTACTATCTGTTGTCTATAAGTTGTTTATGTTGTTTATATAGTTTATGTTGTAGTGGTTTTGTGGCTCTTTTTGTTCTTGAGCCTCATTGGTCTCTTTTTGTCTTAATGTAAGTGTCCGACCCCTAGTTTTTACTGACTTATATAATAAAAAACACAACATTTCTTTGCTTATTTGAATGATGTCCTCTTGATATGCACTCATTAGCCATATGTCCAATTCTATTGCATACAAAGCATCTACCATTGAAAGAATTGTTCATTTGCATATTTCTGCATTCATGAGATTTGTGACCATAGCTTTTATAATTGAGACATTGACCAGAGAAGGATGGATTGATCTGATTCATTCTATTTCTATATTGTATTGCTTTATGACCAAATTTGTTGGAATTAAAGCAGTATCCATTGAAAGATGGATATCTTTGAGCATTTGGTTGCCTTACTAGAGGTCTTCTAGGCCTGTTTCTTTGATTTCTTGATCCAAAGTTCTTTTGACTGGATCTAGAGCTTTCACTTTCTCATATCCCAAGCCACGCTTATCATCTACCCTCTTTTGACTTTCAAGAAGAACTTCAAGTTGGGCTGAGCTTATCTTGAATTTTTATTTGTATTCATTTATAGATTGAAGATCTTGTTTAAGAGTGTCAATCTGGCTCTCAAGTTTTTCTTCATTGTATCTAGCTTCTTCAAGATTAGATTCAAGATGTCTAATTATTCTATCCATTTTGCAGCAGTCCTCTATTTTTTCCTTGATGGATTATTTTAGGTTATCTTCAGTCTTTCTTTTCTCTTCAATTTCTTGGGTGAATTTCATAAACCCTAATTCCATTTCATGTCTTATCATAATGACTTATTTTGATAGCTTCTCACATAGCTTAGTTTTCTCATTCAGATCCTCATCAATATTATTGGTTTCATTCTATTTTTCTAGTTTCTGAAGTAGTTCCTTTCTCTTTTTTCATAGAATTACTAAGTTTTTGTTTTAGATCATTGATAGAATCATCAGCTTCCTTGAGTCACTCTCTTAAATTATTGACCTCAGAGTGGGATTGTTCAAGATCATCTAGGGCAGATTGAAGTTGTTCTTTCATACCATATGCATCCATTGAGATTCCTAGATCCTTCTCAAGTTGTTAGGCTTTTTGTGAGGGACTTAGTTCTTATACCAATTGTTGGAAACAATGTAGATAACTGAGAGGGGGGTGAATCAGTTATCTTATAACTTTTCTTCTTTTTACTTTCTTTTCTTATCTTAACATTTAGTGCTATATCAAAACATGAAAGCAAAGGCAACCATAAGAACTAAAAATGAAAATTAACACACAACACAAGGATTTTTATGTGGAAACCCTATTAAGGGAAAAACCACGGGGTGACTAACCCAAGATTGTATTCTCTATTAAAAGAATAAGGAGTACAAATTTGGCGCTTGCCAATTAGGGTGCACTGCTCACAAGAGGCTCACTACCTACAAGAGACTCACTGTCTACAAATACTTACAATTGATACCAAAGTATTTGAATTGATGAACAACATCCACATATGTAGAAATTTAGTTCTAGTTAGGCTCAATATACTGATCTAGCGCATTTCATCCTTCTTCTGCTTAGTATCACTTTTCTGTCACATTCTGAGCTTGGATTATTGTCTTCACTTTTCTCTTCTTTTCTTCACATTTCTACCAAACATCCATTACTATTTCACCTTCACAAGCTTGAATCCATCAAGTATATATATCTGCATCAAGAATTTCTAACAACTTTCTAGTCGGCAACAAAAACACTTAGGATATTTGCAAGTTACTATTATGTTGGCTAAATCCATACTTGATTGATGATGCGCACCAAAAACTTAGGTATAGAAGTCATTAATCATGTCAGCCAACAATGTATAATGCCAGAAATTGCTTGATCAACACCTTTTACATATCTAGATTGAAGTCTGATACTCTGTCAGTCAGTTCTTCCTCTGTCTGCTCTGCCTGACTAGGACCCAACACTTAGATGCTCATAACTTTTTCATGCTTTATCACTGGAGAATAAATCTCTAGAATACAATACTCATGACACCCCTTTTGACTTGACCAAGTCTGCAACTTACTGAGTTACACCATCTGAGAGATCTAGACCTGATTGTCGGACCATGTTACATACTCTGTTCTTGTCCACCAGACCAAAACAATCTTCAATCTGACTTCTGATAAAGGCATATTATGTACTACAGATGTATGGGATAGACTTTGTTGCCATTAATGAAAACACTTATGAAGCCACATAGTGTCTCTTGCCAACAATATATCTATTCTTTGTATGGACTAGATCTGCAAACAATAGGATGGTCCCATGCATGCCCAAGATAGTACAATATTGTGTAGATGAGTGAAGGGGACTCATAGCATAAGTCCTTAGTACACAAAAGGTATGATGAACCTTAGATGCAAAAGAAAATTAGTATGCTAGAATCAACCCTACATTTCACAAGATATGAATACTAAATTAGAGTAATGAGACCAGCCCACAAGCACAACATACAAAAGAAATGACCATGCCCTATTCTATGTATTTTTTTCCATATACCATGATATATTGAGATCAAGGTAATTTTGAAATGATCCTTGGAATGAGACAAAAGATTAAAAAAAAACCAAAAGACCAATGAACTAAACAAAAAACCATTGTATGTCTTGCCAAGATGGGTGATGATTTGATGATGGATTCTACCTATTGTAGGAATGATATATCAGTTAGTGTAGGAATCGATAGATTATTAGAACAATTCAAAGGATGGGCTCAAGATATAGACTATAAAGTTGTGGTTGAAATTGATTTGATGATTGATTTTTGTGTGAAAAAATGATGCTCTTGATAGTATACCTAGGAAGTGTATTGCATTTGGATCTAGTGTAAGATTAGGGGAGAGGGACCATTCAAGCAAGTTGGAAGGGTGCATCTTATCTACCTGAGTATTGGATACTTCCTTTGTATTCCAGGATGCCTACATACCCTGTATCCATAAGGTCAAGGCACATTAAGATGTGGGTGGTGATGATATGTAGTTCTAATTTGTAATGATGATGTGGGATGGTTTAGGATGTTTTGATGATGATGTCAGATGTTTTGGGATGATGATGGGGTTTTGGGTTTTTTTGGATTTTTTGAATTTTTTTTTAGATTTTTGGATTTTTTGAATGTTTTTGGATTTTTGGATTTTGTCATTTTATTATGGGGTGGTTACCTTGGATTGTGTTTGGATTGCCTAGGTGTTGGATACTAATGATGAGGGAACACCAAGTCTAAAGGCAAGGGTGACGGTAAGATTGGAATAAGGTGATAGGATTGGGTGGGTGGATTGGCGATGGAAGGTAATGGCTAGGCGATTCATGATATATGGATGGATACATGGTGATAAGGGATAGGATGGAGGGGTTTAGGATGATCTTTAAAGACTATGTTACATATGAATCATATACCCCACTTTAGGTATGATGCTTAAGCTTTTATGTGATTGTGCTTATGAGAATGCTGGATGGGTGAATGCTTGGAAGGGATGGGTGGACTTTGTAGTAGATGGATGTATGGAGGATATGTGTGGAAAGGGACATATTCTAAGAGATGTCCAAAGCATGTTTTTGATATTTTGCCCCTGTCTTTATCAAGACCTAATAGCAATAAGATAAGGAGGAAGATATAGTAGATAGGATGGATGTGAGATTATAAGATAGATATGAAAATGGTAGATATGAATATGATAGGATAAGGATACATAATAGATAGGATATGCAAAAGGATATTATGGATGTGGATGAATGGCTTGATGTTGCCCCCAAGTATGGGATACAAATGAATGGAATAAGGATTATGCATGATGCCCACAAGGGGTTTTCATCATTGTACTTCACTAAGGCACCACAAGGAGTGATTTCCACCATTGGATGAATGATTTTTCTTTTTTTTCTTGATTTTTTTGATTTTTTGATTTTTTGATTTTTTTATTGAATGGGGACTCTAACATTTGTTTCCATAGCAAGGAGAATATTGTCCCATGTTGGATAGTTTTCAGCATGGATGTTGATGGATTGTGGATATGTGGATTACAAATGGATGGAGGATGATGTATTATGATGTGGATTATGATGTGGATTATGATATGGATGGAGGATGATGGATTATTATGTGGATTATGTAGATTATTATATGGATTATGATGTGGATTATGTGAAAGCATGGACCATAAGAATGTGATGGGGAAGCCAAGTGGTGGAGGGGAACCATGACCAATGGTTGTACAATTTGTAATGTATTTTGAAGCTTACATATTGGATGTGGAGTGGGGAGTAATGCAGATTGTTGATTTAGGGACTTAGGGGCCCAAATAGACTTAATAATTGTGGGATTTGATGGGGAGCGGGATGTTTGGCATTTTGAAATGGAATGGGACATGGATGCTCCACTTAGATTGAGTGCTTTTTGTTTAAGGACCCACACCATTTTTGTTTTTTTCTTTTTCTTTTGATGGTGTGGGGTTTGGTAGCCTTATAGATGGATTTTTATTGTATATTTTGTATCGATGCTCTATGGCATGATACTCTTGAGGATTTTGCAGATTTTGTGCTTTATGAGTGGAGGCATCCAGATTTTTACTTTTGAATCCCATGGGGTTTGTGATAACCTCAAGTTTTGTTGATGTGTGCTTTTGTTGGTCATGATTGGGGATGTTAGGAGATCATTATTTATGGGATGAGGATTTATGGATGGGAGTTAGAAGGATAGGATGATAAAAAGATTTGAGGATAGGAGATATTAGTTGTTGGGAGAATAAGAGGATTTGGGGATAGGGATATTAGGAGTTGGGAGGAGTGGAGGTAATTTTGATGGGGGAGATGTATGGTCAGATGCTTTTGCATATGATATGATAATGGAGGAGGGATGGTGACATATAATTTTGATATGCGATGAGGTGCACTGGGTTTGGAGTTATAAGGAGATGCTTTATGAGGTGTGTGAGTGCTACCAACATTGGTGGATTATTTTTCTTGGGATGTATCACCAAGGGCATGCGAGCATGGATGGAATGTGGTATGGATGGGTTCCAAAATACCTTGTGTTGATATGCGTCAGACAACTAAGAGGGGGGTGAATCAGTTGTCCTAAAAACTTAAACACTTTCTGCAATTAAACATTCATTACTTATCCTCAATTATTATGATATAACAATGAGTGCATGAAATCAGAAACTTAACCACAGATACAAAACCAAACACAAGAGACACCAAATTTTTACATGGAAAACCCCAAGGTAGGGAAAAAACATAGAGAGGATTAGCTCTCAATATATATTGTAATCTTGAAATAATGATGTTTAGGCTTGGTCACTCCATGGGCCTAAATATACTAGCTTACTGCCATGAAGAAACTACCTCAACCCTAAACCTAGCAAGATTATAATAAGGGTTGTTAAACCCTGAGGGCTATTAAACCCTACTGCTGGCTTATGACTAGACTCACTGCCATGATCAAAACCTTTCTATATTTGTGACTGAAGTACAATAATTCCTCTGCTCTGCTTTTCCTTTGCTCTATTCTTCCTTTCCTTTCCTCTGCCTCATCTCTGCTCTGCCTTTTGGACTTTTCTTATTATCTTTCCATTTTTTCTCAAGGACACTTTTTCCATGACTCAACTACAAGTATTTATACACTACATCAACCTTGGAATGATCATCAAGGTCGGGATCACAATCATCAACCATTGGAACAATCTCCAAGGTCAGTATTACAAACATTTATAAAATAGGTCCTGACTTATTACAACATTATGCAAAGGAAATGAAATGTGGATCATCCCATGCCTTAGATGGGACTCAAACATGATCTTCCATGCCACAACATGCTTCCACAATCTTCCAGAGATCTTCACAATCACTGGGATTAACCAGGTTGGCCAAGACTGGTTATGCGCTACATTATCTGGGCAAAATCTTTAAACACAATCTTAATTTATTAATGTGGACCAAAGTCCAAATAGGAACATCACTAGGAGACATCCACAAGAATGTTATAATCATCAAGAGCAACTGCATGGACCTTAACCACTTTATCCATAGGAATCTTCTCACTGAAACACATGAACTTCACTATCTTCAACTGTCATAAGAGAAAGATAGCTTGTGGACCACCAAGCCACAAACCATTGCAACTGTAGACACTTATCATCATCCCAAACTTCCTTCTAGAACTGCAGACAAAAATACTTTATTGCGGAAGAATGTGGAGCAGAATACTTTCTTCCTATCCCAACTATACTTAAAGAAAAAGAAAGTTTTACTCTGGTGAACACAACTCACTTAGATCTTCATGTGGAGGGCTCAAACCCAAAATGTAACATCCTTAGTCATACCTCTAACTTGCTTCCAATCTACAGACCATGATCTTCAAGCAGAAGTAAATGCAGAGTAGTTTACCAGACTGTTTTTCAGCATACAACTCATTGTTTGTACTGCATTTCTCTGTAACTCACTTGTTCCTTCTGGAGAGGCTAATTTTCCCAATATCCTCAACATACAAGTCTTCTAAACAAGTAATAGAATAAGATACAGTTGACACCAATGACAACACCAATTAGGCACATACTTGCAACAATCTCCCCCTTTGTCATTGATGGCAACATATGATGTGAAAAACTACAATAGTCATCAAGACAAGATTCTCCCCCTTTCTCTTTACACACCTGCACTCTTTCTTTATCCAAAATTCTCCCCCATTCTCTTACACATCTTCACTCTAAGTTTTTCACATGACTTCTCTCCCCCTTTGACATCAATGGCAAAGGGAACATACTTGTACTCATCTCTCTGATCTAATCTCTCTTTTGAACTCTCTTACTACTCCCCCTGAGAAGTAGCCCTAAAAAGCATCAATCTAAACCTATGAGCACCTCTAGACTAACGCACTACTATGTATCTTAGCTTAGAGAAGGAGGGGTGATAACCCCTAACTTTTCTCTGAGATACTCAAAAGTATCCTTAGGCAGAGGCTTGGTAAAAATGTCTACAATCTAATCCTTGGTAGAAACATACTCCAACTTGACTTCATTCTTTGGCACCTTTTCTCTCAAAAAATGATACCTCATGGATATGTGCTTTGTCCTTGAACGCATCACTAGATTCTTTGATATGTTTATGGAACTTGTGTTATCACAAAAGATTACAATGGGATTTCATACACAATTTTGATGTCCTTCAAAGTGTGCTTCATCCATAGCACTTGAGTGCAACTGAATGTTGCTGCAATGTATTCTACTTCTGCAGTGGACAGGGATATTGAATTTTGTTTCTTGTTCAACCAAGATACTAATATTTTTCCCAAGAAGAATGCACCTCCACTTGTACTTTTTCTATCATCCACATCTTCGGCCCAATCTGCATCAGCATATGTGCTGAGAGTAAAGTCATAGTCCTTAGGGTACCACAAACCATAATCTATTGTACCTTTTAAATATCTCAGAATTCTCTTGATTGCCATCACATGTGATTCCTTGGGTTCTAACTGAAATCTTGCCACAAGACATACTACATGCATTATTTTAGGTATTGTTTGAGTCAAATTATATTATAATATTATATAATATAATACTATATAGTATTATAATATTATATAATATATAATATAATATATATTATAATATTGTTCCTATCGGCGTATTTCTTGAGCCTCTCAACTAAATCCTAAAAATCCCAGAAACTCACAAAGCCCTAATGATGAAACCCTAATAGTAAGAGAATTGTGTGCTTCTATGGTCATGAAAAGAGCTTCTAAAGAATTAGCCTCAAATTCCTAGTAGCTAATAGAGATTGTCCTAGGCACAACAAAGGAATAGGAAACTGTCGAATCCATGGAGGTGGATGATCAAATTTTGGAAAAATCAAGGTCCATACCATATTTTCTCCAGAGGATTTTCTTTGGGACTAGGGATGTGAATTAATGGAGCCATGTTGTTCTTGTCGGTACTGATGTTTGTGAAGAAAATTGTTTTATAGTTTTTAATTTTTTATAAAAAATTATGTGAGTGGTGTTGTATTTTAGTTATGCACTTAAAAAATATTTTATTTAATTAAAGCTATTTGATACCATTATATAAAGCCTTGGCATAATTAAAAGAACACTCAATAAACCTATCCTCATCTTTAAAATGCAAAACCTTAAATTACTTAATAGTGAGCTCACTATGAGACAAAAATTCTCACAATGGACTAGAGAACTTATTTTTCAATCACACCAAAAAAATGGTAGGAAAAATTTACATTAAGACTTTAATCTTCGCACTCACTCTTGTTCTTCTAGCCTTCTCATGTGCAACTATGTCAGAATCACAAGAGTCACAGATAATTTCTAGATTCCAATTGTATCTACAAATCAACACAACATAGCCCAATCCCAAGTACAAGCCAATAGCAGACTTTATACTCTCCCAAGGCAAATCCATTGGCCTAGATGTCCAAGTCCTTGAATATGTCAAATTAAAACTAGTCATACTCCTCACATGGCAAGGAAAAGAGAAGTCCATGCCCTCCATACTTCTCAACTCCCACATAGATGTTCCTATAGAGAAAGAGAAGTGGGTTCATGACCCCTTCTTAACCCACAAAGTTTCCAATGGTGACATCTATACTAGGGGCTCACAAGACATGAAGTGTGTGGGGATGCAATATCTTGAGGCTCTTAGAAATTTGAAGAATAGAGGCTTTGTTCCTCTTAGGACTATTCATGTTTCTTTTGTCCTTGATGAAGATATTGGGAGCCGTGATGGTGCAAAAATGTTTGTGTGTTCGAAGGATTTTGAGAGTTTGAATGTGGATGTTGTTTTGGATGAAGGTCTTGCTTCCCCTGATGGAAATTATAGAGTTTTCTATGGGGAGAGGGCTCCTTGGTGACTAGTGATAAAGGCAGTGGGGGCACCTGGTCATGGCTCAAAGTTGTATGATAACAGTGCAATGGAGAACTTATTGAAGAGTGTGGAGACTATTATGAGGTTTAGAGCTACCCAGTTTGATCTTTTCAAGGGAGGATTAGCTGCTGAGGCGGACATGATTTCTATCAATCCAGTTTTCCTTAAAGAAGGGATTCCAACTCCCACAATATGTTTATTGAGTTTGTTCTTTGGGTGATTTTTTTTAATGGGATTATATTATTCGTTGTAACTTGTTATAATGGGCTGTGTAGAATTGATAATGGGAGTAGTATATATTATAATATTATAACATAATATTATATAATATATATTATAATATAAATATAGTATTGTAATAGTAATAACATAATAATATATAATAATATAATATTATATAATATAAATATTATATTATTATATAATATTATATAATATATAATAATAATATAATACTATATAAAAATATAATATTATATAATATAATAATATTATATTGTATTATAATACAACCCACTCCCTCAATTCAAAATATATTTTTTTATTATCCATTTTAATATTATATTGTCTAATTTTTATTTGTGTGACTAATTATTTAGTTGTGTTTTTGCTTGATGACCAAATTAGTCATTTATTTGGTGGTCATTTATTTAGTCATTTCAACCAATGACCAAATTAGTCATTTATTTAGTCATTTATAGGGGTAAGTGCAGGAAGATGGGGGGCCAAAAAGGGGTCTTAAGTGGCCACTTTTTTTCTAAAATCAGGAAATACTGGCCTTGGATGAGAAATTGAGCATAGTTACACTCAAAATATGGAGATGCAACCAAAACAATGTTCGTAGTGCTCCGAGTCTACTTTCTAAACTACTATTTTGTTTTGAAAATGGCATAGATTAAGGGGTTCAAAAGAGGGAGCCACAGAAATTGGTGTTGTTTCTGTCAAAAAAACATAACATAGCATGTTTTGTGGCTCCCTCAAAAGGTCAACTTTTTTTTGGTATTTTTAAAATTACTTTGGTGAGAAATTAGCTAATAGCATGTAGTTTATACCCAATTTTTTCTGATAATTTTTGGATGAATATTTGATTTTTTACTAATTTTTAAAGTGGACACATCCTAAAAAATAGAATTTTGGCCGTGCCACCCCTATAAATTTTGAAAACTAATTGAAAATCATTTTTTTATTTTTTTAATATTTGTAGAATGGAGTCTAGTTTCTAAATATGTAATTTTTTTGAAATTTGAATGAATAGTTATTTTACAATGAAAAAAAGACCAAATAGTGGTTTTTGCCTAAAAATAGACACACAAACAAAAGAAATTAAAGATGAAAGGCTTAACATTGTTAAAATGTGAAAAAAATCACATCGTCAAATAGCTAAGAGAAAGCCTAACATTACCCATGTGTTTGATTTGTTCAACCTTGAAACACGTGCAAATCTGAGGGTTAGCACGAATGAAATTATGTGAAATTTTGAATAATATAGAAAAACACATCTGTGACTGTTCATAAGGCACTCCAAGCCTTTGGGTTGGAAATCCAAAGCAAATCCCAAGCCCAAGGCTTGGGATTCCCAAAGCAAGAAATAATGTGAGCGCGTTATGTTTTGCCTTGCATTTTTCTTTCCCGCAAGTCTATTTTTGGTCATGTTTGACATAACGCGAGCGCGTTATAACACGCTCGCGTTATGTTCCCCTCAAATTTTTTTACGTTCAAGGCTATTAATCATGGGGGTTAAGGGATAAGGGATTAGCATTTAAGGTATAGTATCGAGCCCATTGAGGGTCTAGGAATAGGGATAGCATTTAAGGTTTAGGGATGAGGGATGACAGATTACGGTTGAGGGTTTAGGGTTTAGGGATAGGGTTGAGGGTCGAGGGATCAGAGTTAAGGGTTGAGGGATTAGGGTTTGACATTGAGGGTTGAGGATTGAGGTTCAAGGGTCAAGGGTTTATGGATAGGGTTTAGGGTTGAGGGATTAGGGTTAAAGTAGAGTGTGGAGGGTGTAAGGATTACGGATAGGGTTGGAGGGTTTAGGGATAAGGGATTAGGGTTTAAGGTATAGTATCAAGTCTGTTGAGGGTTTAGGAATAGGGATAGCATTTAGGGTTTAGGGATGAGGGATTATAGTTGAGGGATGATGGATTAGGGTTGAGGGTTGAGGGATTAGGGTTTAGGGATAAGGTTTAGGGTTTAAGGTATAGTGTTGAGGGTTGAGGGTTGAGGGTTTAGGATTAGGGTTTAGGGTTGACGAATTAGCATTTAATGTCAAGGTTAGGGTTAGAGTGTCGAGGGTAGAGGGATTAGGGATAGGGTTTAGGGTTGAAGGTTTAAGGATTGAGGGTTGAGGCTTTAGGGATGAGGGTTTAAGGCTTAAGATATAGTGTCAAGTGTTAAGGGTGTAGGGATAGGGTATAAGTTTTAAGGGTTAAGGGTTGAGGGATAGGGATTAGGGTTTAAGATATAGTGTTGAGGGTCGAGGGATCAGAGTTAAGGGTTGAGGGATTAGGGTTTGATGTTGAGGGTTGAGGGTTGAGGTTCGAGGGTCAAGGGTTTAGGGATAGGGTTGAGGGTCGAGGAATTAGGGTTAAAGTAGAGTGTGGAGCATATAAGGATTAGGGATAGGGTTGGAGGGTTTAGGGATAAGGGATTAGGGTTTAAGGTATAATATCGATTCTGTTGAGGGTGTAGGAATAGGGATAGCATTTAGGGTTTAGGGATGAGGGATTAGAGTTGAGGGATGACGGATTAGGGTTGGGGGTTGAGGGATTAGGGTTTAGGGATAAGGTTTAGGGTTGAGGGCTGAGGGATTAGGGTTTAAGTTATAGTGTTGAGGGTTTAGGGTTGAGGGATTAGGATTTGACGTTGAGGGTTGAGGGTTTAGGGTTTAGGGTTTAGGGTTAGGGTTGAGAGATGAGGGATCAGAGTTAAGGGTTGAGGGAATAGGGTTTGACGTTGAGGGTTGAGGGTTGAGGTTCGAGGGTCAAGGGTTTAGGGATAGGGTTGAGGTTGAAGGGATTAGGGTTAAAGTAGAGTGTGGAGGGTGTAAGGATTAGGGATAGGGTTGGAGGGTTTAGGGATAAGGGATTAGAGTTTAAGGTATAGTATCGAGTTTGTTGAGGGTTTAGGAATAGGGATAGCATTTAGGGTTTAGGGATGAGAGATTAGAGTTGATGGATGACAGATTAGGGTTGAGGGTTGAGGGATTAGGGTTTAGGGATAAGGTTTAGGGTTGAGGGTTGAGGGATTAGGGTTTAAGGTATAGTGTTGAGGGTTGATGGTTTAGGGATAAGGTTTAGGTTTGAGAGATTAGGGTTTAGGGTTGATGAATTAGGGTTTAATGTTGAGAGTTGAGGGTTAAGGGTTAAGGGTTGAGGTTGAGGGATAGGGTTAATGGTCAAGGGATTAGGCTTAAATAAGAGTGTCAAGGGTAGAGGGATTAGGGTTTAAGGTATAGTATCGAGCCTGTTGAGGGTCTAGGAATAGGGATATCATTTAGGGTTTAGGAATGAGGGATTAAAGTTGAGGGATGACAAATGACAGATTAGGGTTGAGGGTTGAGGGATTAGGGTTTAGGGACAAGGTTTAGGGTTAGGGTTGAGGGATTAGGGTTTAAGGTATAGTGTTGAGGGTTTAGGGATAGGGTTTAGGGTTGAGGGATTAGAGTGAAGGGTTAAGGGATTAGAATTTGACGTTGAGGGTTGAGGGTTTAGGGATAGGGTTGAAGGTCGAGGGATCAGAGTTAAGGGTTGAGGGATTAGGGTTTGATGTTGAGGGTTGAGGGTTGAGGTTCAAGGGTCAAGGGTATAGGGATAGGGTTGAGGGTCAAGGTATTAGGGTTAAAGTAGATTGTGGAGGGTATAAAGATTAGGGACAAGGTTGGAGGGTTTAGGGATAAGGGATTAGAGTTTAAGGTATAGTATCAAGTCTGTTGAGGGTTTAGGAATAGGGATAGCATTTAGGGTTTAGGGATGAGGGATTAGAGTTGAGGGATGAGGGATTAGGGTTGAGGGTTGAGGGATTAGGGTTTAGGAATAAGGTTTAGGGTTGAGGGTTGACGGATTACGGTTTAAGGTATAGTGTTTAGAGTTGATGGTTTAGGGATAGAGTTTAGGTTTGAGGGATTAGGGTTTAGGGTTGATGAATTAGGGTTTAATGTTGAGAGTTGAGTGTTGAGGCTTGAGGGTTGAGGTTGAGGGATAGGGTTAATGGTCGAGGGATTAGGGTTAAATAAGAGTGTCGAGGGTAGAGGGATTAGGGTTTAAGGTATAGTATTGAGCCTATTGAGGGTCTAGGAATAGGGATAGCGTTTAGGGTTTAGGAATGAGGGATTAGAGTTGAGGGATGATAGATGATAGATTAGGGTTTAAGGTATAGTGTTGAGGGTTTAGGGATAGGGTTTAGGGTTGAGGGATTAGAGTGAAGGGTTGAGGGATTAGAATTTGACGTTGAGGGTTGAGGGTTTAGGGATAGGGTTGAAGGTCGAGGGTTTAGAGTTAAGGGTTGATGGATTAGGGTTTGATGTTGAGGGTTGAGGGTTGAGGTTCGAGGGTCAAGGGTTTAGGGATAGGGTTGAGGGTCAAGGAATTAGGGTTAAAGTAGAGTGTGGAGGGTATAAGGATTAGGGATAGGGTTGGAGGGTTTAGGGATAAGGGATTAGAGTTTAAGGTATAGTATCGAGTCTGTTGAGGGTTTAGGAATAGGGATAGCATTTAGGGATTAGGGATGAGGGATTAGAGTTGAGGGATGATGGATTAGGGTTGAGGGTTGAGGGATTAGGGTTTAGGGATAAGGTTTAGGGTTGAGGGTTGAGGGATTAGGGTTTAAGGTATAGTGTTGAGGGTTGAGGGTTGAGGGTTTAGGATTAGGGTTTACGATTGACAGATTAGAATTTAATGTTGAGGTTAGGGTTAGAGTGTCGAGGGTAGAGGGATTAGGGATAGGGTTTAGGGTTGAAGGTTTAAGGATTGAGGGTTGAGGCTTTAGGGATGAGGGTTTAAGGCTTAAGATATAGTGTCAAGTGTTGAGGGTGTAGGGATAGGGTTTAAGTTTTAAGGGTTAAGGGTTGAGGGATAGGGATATCGTTTAGGGTTTAGGAATGAGGGATTAAAGTTGAGGGATGACAGATGACAGATTAGGGTTGAGGGTTCAGGGATTAGGATTTAGGGACAAGGTTTAGGGTTAGGGTTGGGGGATTATGGTTTAAGGTATAGTGTTGAAGGTTTAGGGATAGGGTTTAGGGTTGAGGGATTAGAGTGAAGGGTTGAGGGTTTAGGGATAGGGTTGAAGGTCGAGGGATCAGAGTTAAGGGTTGAGGGATTAGGGTTTGATGTTGAGGGTTGAGGGTTGAGGTTTGAGGGTCAAGGGTTTAGGGATAGAGTTGAGGGTCGAGGTACTAGGGTTAAAGTAGAGTGTGGAGGGTATAAGGATTAGGGATAGGGTTGGAGGGTTTAGGGATAAGGGATTAGAGTTTAAGGTATAGTATCAAGTCTGTTGAGGGTTTAGGAATAGGGATAGCATTTAGGGTTTAGGGATGAGGGATTAGAGTTGAGGGATGAGGGATTAGGGTTGAGGGTTGAGGGATTAGGGTTTAGGGATAAGGTTTAGGGTTGAGGGTTGAGGGATTATGGTTTAAGGTATAGTGTTGAGGGTTGATGGTTTAGGGATAGAGTTTAGGTTTGAGGGATTAGGGTTTAGGGTTGATGAATTAGGGTTTAATGTTGAGAGTTGAGGCTTGAGGCTTGAGGGTTGAGGTTGAGGGATAGGGTTAATGGTCAAGGGATTAGGGTTAAATAAGAGTGTCAAGGGTAGAGGGATTAGGGTTTAAGGTATAGTATTGAGCCTGTTGAGGGTATAGGAATAGGGATAGCGTTTAGGGTTGAGGAATGAGGGATTAGAGTTGAGGGATGACAGATGACATATTAGGGTTAAGGGTTGAGGGATTAGGGTTTAGGGACAAGGTTTAGGGTTAGGGTTGAGGGATTAGGGTTTAAGGTATAGTGTTGAGGGTTTAGGGATAGGGTTTAGGGTTGAGGGATTAGAGTGAAGGGTTGAGGAATTAGAATTTGACGTTGAGGGTTGAGGGTTTAGGGATAGGGTTGAAGGTTGAGGGTTCAAAGTTAAGGGTTGACGGATTAGGGTTTGATGTTGAGGGTTGAGGGTTGAGGTTCGAGGGTCAAGGGTTTAGGGATAGGGTTGAGGGTCAAGGAATTAGGGTTAAAGTAGAGTGTGGAGGGTATAAGGATTAGGGCTAGGGTTGGAGGGTTTAGGGATAAGGGATTAGAGTTTAAGGTATAGTATCGAGTCTGTTGAGGGTTTAGGAATAGGGATAGCATTTAGGGTTTAGGGATGAGGGATTAGAGTTGAGGGATGATGGATTAGGGTTGAGGGTTGAGGGATTAGGGTTTAAAGTATAGTGTTGAGGGTTGAGGGTTGAGCGTTTAGGATTAGGGTTTAGGGTTGACAGATTAGCATTTAATGTCAAGGTTAGGGTTAGAGTGTCAAGGGTAGAGGGATTAGGGATAGGGTTTAGGGTTGAAGGTTTAAGGATTGAGGGTTGAGGCTTTAGGGATGAGGGTTTAAGGCTTAAGATATAATGTCAAGTGTTAAGGGTGTAGGGATAGGGTTTAAGTTTTAAGGGTTAAGGGTTGAGGGATAGGGATTAGGGTTTAAGGTATAGTGTTGAGGGTCGAGGGATCAAAGTTAAGGGTTGAGGGATTAGGGTTTGGCATTGAGGGTTGAGGGTTGAGGTTCGAGGGTCAAGGGTTTAGGGATAGGGTCGAGGGTCGAGGAATTAGGGTTAAAGTAGAGTGTGGAGGGTATAAGGATTAGGGATAGGGTTGGAGGGTTTAGGGATAAGGGATTAGGGTTTAAGGTATACTATCGATTCTATTCAGGGTGTAGGAATAGGGATAACATTTAGGGTTTAGGGATGAGGGATTAGAGTTGAGGGATGACGGATTAGGGTTGAGGGTTGAGGGATTAGGGTTTAGGGATAAGGTTTATTGTTGAGGGCTGAGGTATTAGGGTTTAAGGTATAGTGTTGAGGGTTTAGGGATAGGTTTTAGGGTTAAGGGATTAGAGTGAAGGGTTGAGGGATTAGGATTTGATGTTGAGGGTTGAGGGTTTAGAGTTTAGGGTTTAGGGTTAGGGTTGAGAGATGAGGGATCAGAGTTAAGGGTTGAGGGATTAGGGTTTGACGTCGAGGGTTGAGGGTTGAGGTTTGAGGGTCAAGGGTTTAGGGATAGGGTTGAGGTTGAAGGGATTAGGGTTTAAGGTATAGTGGTGAGGGTTGATGGATCAGAGTTAAGGTTTGAGGGATTAGGGTTTGATGTTAAGGGTTGAGGGTTGAGGTTCAAGGGTCAAGGGTTTAGGGATAGGGTTGAGGTTCAAGGGATTAGTGTTAAAGTAGAGTGTGGAGGGTGTAAGGATTAGGGATAGGGTTGGAGGGTTTAGGGATAAGGGATTAGAGTTTAAGGTATAGTATCGAGTCTGTTGAGGGTGTAGGATTAGGGATAGCATTTAGGGTTTAGGGATGAGGGATTAGAGTTGAGGGATGATGGATTAGGGTTGAGGGATTAGGATTTGACATTGAGGGTTGAGGGTTTAGGGATAGGGTTGAGGGTTGAGGGATTAGGATTTGACATTAAGGGTTGAGGGTTTAGGGATAGGGTTGAGGGTTGAGGGATTAGGATTTGACATTGAGGGTTGAGGGTCGAGGGATCAGAGTTGAGGGTTTAGGGATTAGGGTTTGACGTTGAGGGTTGAGGGCGTTTTCTATCAAGAACTAGATTATGAGGGCTTGCCCTTCATTGTTATGCCTATCATATGGTGGACTATCTGGCAAGCCCTTGCAGGAAAAAGATGTGATCAATGCAAAGGATGTGATGAATCTATAGTAGGACAAAATGTGAGCGCATTATAGCGCGAGTGCGTTATAACGCACTTGTGTTTTTTATTTCTATTGAAATGGTAAAAAAGTGGTTACCCCCATGATCCAGGCCCACATGCTCTATTTTCTTACTGATTCTGCAAGTGCTCTAACAAAAAAGAAGTGCTTTCATGCTATTGGGAAGTTCACATGCACATTTGACACATTGTACCACCTTTGCATGATCTTTCCACCACCTTTTCTACTTTGCCAACTTGAGAAGGAGGAAATAACATAGTTTTCACACCAAGTTTGATATATATATCTATTCAAGTTTCAATTTTTTTAGTGTTGCAATGTTAATTGTGATTCAATTTTAGGAATTTAACATTGAAAAGGAAGCAAGTGGTGAAAAACTCAAATTGTTGAGGAGTTTGATGCAAGAAGATAAAAACACTACATAATTGGGTACTCTCTCCATTGAAATCTTCATTTTTTAGGTATGTCAAGACTTTACATGCATGTTCTTTACATTTTCCTTATTTCGGATTGAATTACTTTATCATGCTTTATCATACATGTTTAAAATAGACACATTCCCAATCAAGAAAGCAACCTACAATCTCACATGATGCCATGTATATTTTCTACACTTGGGCTCTTTAATAATTATGTGTAATAAACAAACCTTAGTTCATACCATGATGTCAAACTATACAAGAATAAATCCTTACAACATAAAAAAAATACAATCCCACTATTATCTTGTATTCATTTCTTAGGAACTAATATTGGTCTCTTTATCATGCTACAGACAAATTCTCCGTCATGTCGAAGAAACGATCAAGAATTAAACCAACACAGGAAGAGATAGAAGCTAAGAATGCAAAGAAAGCAATGGCTATGAGGGAACTTTGTGAGGAGGAAATTTGACACGATAAATGAAGACATACCAATTGAAGAGGAACCACAACCATCACAAAGAGATATGGTATTGGTGGCACAAAGAGAATGAATGCAAAAACTTCGTGGTACGAGAGATTTGAATACCATAGTTGGAGACACGTCCTTTACTGCAAGTCAACATGTAGGGACACCATCTACCACATCTCAAGTTGAGAGTACATCATCACTCACATGTGATGAAGGAGGTATGCCATCATTCCCACCTCAACTTCAAGGTATGTCATCTATTCCATCTTCGATCGAAGGTATGCCATCTAACCCATCTCATTTAAATATTGATGAAATTCCTAATGTTGAGATGAATTTACCTAACTTGACACCACCTAGAATTTTGCATAGAAAGCCAAAGTATTTGATTGATATTGATGAGAATATTTTGCAGCCAATGGAAGGTAAGATTCCAAAATGCACTTGTAGAAGATATGCTAATAAGATTTGGAGATTGTTCTTTGAAAAGTTAAATGAGACTGCAAGATGTCAACTATTCGTTGAAATGATGCGAAGTATAAAGTATAGGTCTATCATGAAGATTCTTGGGTTGAGAACATCAGACGCTTCAAGTGAAAAATCTATTGTCAAGAATCTAATGAATGCGTATGAGAGTGTGGGTAACACCTCACGCACAAAAGATAGTAATGCAACATAGTGTGTGATTACATCGACTATAGTAAGTAGTCAAATGAGGAAAGCTCGTCTCATTAGAAAGACAAGTCAAGAATTGAGAATTAATAGGAAAACTTTATCAAGAGCCATTGAAGGATGCCAAAGAATTGAGGACACTAATGCCAATGAATTATGGGCATTCTCGGGGAGACTACCATGAAAAGATAAACCAATTGTTGAAGCATTAAGATCACTAATTGAAGACTTTTGGAAGAATTACACAAGGGTATCTCTGAATCAAAGGGATGTGGTAAGAAGGAGAATCGGTAGTCAAAACCGCGAGCCACATCCAAAGCATTTTTTGGATGAGACTCAAACATAGTTTTATCTTACACCATGCCTATCCATCAAACATCACAATGCAATCAAAATCCTAACAACATGCCCATGATCGAAGATCAAGTGCAATCATGCAAATATATTATCAATCACAAGCCTATTAAGAATGAACTAGAGTCTTCTAATACCATACTTTTCCATCAAACACCATCATGTAATCCATGGCCTATCAAGCCTATCAAAGAAAATGCAAACATCCTATGTAATACAATCGGACTTTAAATATTTGAAGTAGCCATCTACAAATATCTAATCAAAAGTGGATTTATAATGCAAGTATGGATGCCATCAATAAAAAAGATTTGTATTAACCAAATATCCATATAGGCATACATCAATATCTATCGATATAAGTATAACATATATACAAAATAGCCATATAGGCTTACAAGAATGCCATAAAGGCATACAATGTTAACTATGTACAATACAAAATATATGTCCACAAATGCCATATAGGCATACAACAAAGGAACACAATAAAAAGTCATTCCCCTCTGGCTGGTGAAGAGAATAAATCACGAGCAGCCTTTGATCTTCTAGGGGATGGAGACATGCATGTGGGTGGTCTACTACGAACCCAAGGGCTACTCCTCCTATTTAGTTCTTCTTGCACCTTTACCTGTTACAAAAAAAAGTATAGACATTAATATATAGAAAGTACATGTTATAAAAAAATGAAACATTTAACAAAATAATCACTTACCGCTAACATATAATCTGTGTCCTCGCTTGCCTCAGTAGCAGGAATAGGCCCTGGTGATGTCATGTCCTATAGAAACCATCCAGATAGAAATTAAACTTTAGATCAATAATATTTTGATTTTTCAAAAATAGACAACTATAACAATGAATGTAAATTGAAATTTACTAATCTGCCTCATACCCCTGTCAATGCCATGGAGCTATGAATCGCAGAGGCCACACCCTGCTCCATTACCCTATGAACATGGGGAGGTGTCTCCGCAGCTTGCATCATCTGAAAATAAAACATTATTCAATTACGAAAACTATAATAGTGATGCAAATCATGGCTGCTAACATACACACACGTTCATCTAAACATGGAAGTACACACAATAAAACACACAAATCACATACAAAAATTTAGTAAGTACAATTCATTCATTAAACTATTTATTTTATTACATCCGTAAAGCTTTGAAGTCCACCACCGCTGGCAGGTGTTGCCATGAAATCTATAGTATTAACCTATTCAACATCCAAAATCAGAAATTATAATACCATTCATATAACGATGCTATTCACATGTAATATTTATAATTGTTTACTAGTTACATACCTCGACAATAGATGATCTAGTGAAAAATGTAGGTGGAGAACCACTGAAAACTGCATCGACGCTATGACCGTGAAATTTCATTAAAATCATCAATTTAAATTAGTTAATCTTGTATTTCAAAAATTAAATTTAATAGATTAAATTCAATAAACTTGCTAATATTTACTTGAGTATCAAGGCTGAAAGTCTCACTCAGGAGGGTATCTGTCATCACCATCTGCTCAGCTGCAGATGTAGCCTGTGCACCTGCGTCCTGACTATCCATGGGGTCATAACCATAGGCTGACCCATAAGCCTGGCAAGTATGCGGTGGGACCCTACTCCTCGCACTATCTCCCAACCCACTCTGTGTTGCAGGATCGGCATGCTCTATGATGCTCTGGGTCAAGGCACTAATCAACCTTAGTGTATCGACCTCAACACTCTCCTTCACACTGGAAGGGATAGAAACATGCTCGTGGGCTGGTCTACTGATTACTCATCTCACTACCTGCTGTGGGTCAAGATGTGCCCCTGGTCTATCTTGTGCTGAGCCTCCACCTCTACCTTGGAAGTCCTACATATCAAAATAGTTTGGTACTTTATTGAGGACAAACTTGCAGTAGAGTTTCCTCAAAAAGTATTGTAGGACCTCATTATTATTGCATGGAGGATGGTCAAAAACCATCCACCACCTGTGCCCGAAATTGTCCCTTATCACTTGGTTGTTGCACCAATGGATAGGGAACCTCTTGCATGTAATGGGTGGAGGTTGATTTGTTTGTGGGTTTGTGAAAATTGAACACAAGTCTAATTTTGTAATTTGTAATTTTTTGACATCTTGGTATGACAACTTGTCTGCATAGTAATTTCTAAACTCTCTCTTTTTATCGGTCCAACTAGTTATTTGCTTGCTAATTGAATTTACATTTGATAACATAGACTCAAGAGATTCGGCAAGCGTGGACCTATGCAAGGTTGAAGTGGAAGGATCTTTCAACCTTGCAATTATATCTTCAATTTCTTTTTTGTTGTTTTCAATTTGCCCCATTATATTATCTTGTGTTCCAGGGGCATGTCGAGGAATGAATGGAGGAGGTTGTTGTTCTATAGATATTTCCTCCTTAGGATTTTGTGGATTTTGAGGAGGAGGAGGAGGAGGAGGTACATTAACATTTCCTGACAATTAACGAAATATACATCAAAAATCAACAAAAACCTACCTATTTAGAAAGAAATTCAAACAAAAAAATAAATATAACTCACCCCTTTGGCATGCTCGATGTCGCGGCAGCATTTTGGCGATGAATTGATAAGCTTTTTGTGTTGATTGGCATTTTGCAGAACGCGAGCGCATTTTCGAGGGTTTGGAAGCCGTGGGCAGAGGAGAAAATGAGAGTGAAATGAAATTCAATTGCTTTTTTTTAATTTATACTAGGTCATAGCACGAGCGCGTTATAACGTGCTCGCATTATGACTTAAATTTTTTTGGAATTATTTTGGCCACTTCTTGGCCCATCTTCTTGCACTTACCCATAGTTGTGTTGCAAAAAAAATTGGTCATGTGACTAAATGTTTTAGTCACCTGGTCATTTATTTGCCATATTTCTATTGCAAGGTGTGGCCCTTGGTCTCCTTGTTCAACGTTGTGCTATGGTGGTTTGCGACAAGGGCTTAACCACTTCCCGTGCTTGTTAAGTCAAGTGGTTGTATCGGGCATTAATACGTCGATATTTTGGTGCAATGGCAACTAACAGTTGGTATCAGAGCTGAGGTCATAGGTTCAAACCCCGCACTTGCGCTGGGGGGATTGTTGCAAGGTGTGGCCCTTGGTCTCCTTATTCAGCACTTCACTGCGGTGGTTTGTGACAAGGGCTTAACCGCCTCCCATGTTTTTTAAGTCAAGTGGTTGTATTAGGCATTAACAAGTCGATCTTTTGGTGCAATGGCAACTAACAATTCCTACTAGTGATATGAGGGTATAATCTACCGAGTCAATTCTAGTAATATTATCTTATCCATGGGATACCTTGGTAACCTAAGGGGTTGCCCATTGAATCCTTCCATCTGAATGTAAGTGAAAGTTTGGAATTGGATGAACCAAGTTCCATTTCTTGTGATCATTTTTTGGGCTTCTGATCTTAGCCTCTTTACTTTGTCATTATTCATCAATCAAACCAAATGATTAATAAAACAATCATTAACCCTCTTATAATACTAAGTGGTGGGCTTCCTTATGAGCTAAGGATAATGATCCCATATGTTTACATCTCCTAGATTTCTACCTACTCTACCTACTATCTGGAGACTAGAGAATGTTGATTGTACAACACATGCATATACAACATATGAATTCCTATAAAACAAGTACTTCTTGCCTCCAAATATCCCCATATTCTCATCTAAGTTGTCACTAATCAAGGATTCCCATTGAATCTGGGTGTTAGTCATCTCCACCATCCTTATCAATCCATACATCCAAGGCTCAAAATTTCTAGCATCAGCGTTTCTCCTCATCATCACCATCATATATTGAACCACTAGAGTGAAGTCAAACTTATACAAATTAACCGATAATTTAGCTGTTGCCTTGACATTATTGCCCTGTGCTGTCCAACATGAGAATATTATCTTCTTACAATCAGTGGTGTTTCTCTTATATTATTTTTCTAGTTCCTCTAGATTTATCTTGAAAAGATTGGGACCTACAGGTAAAGGAATGCCTTTGTAATTCCTTTCACAGAGAAATCCACATATACCATGCCATCTTTCTCTACTCTTCTAGTCACCTTATTATAATTTTCTACACATGCCACTATCAATTCAATGGCACCTACCACATATGGGAGTCCTCCTACATGCCACATCTTAGAATTGTATATCTTTTGCAGAACTAGGTGTCCACTACCTTGAACAGATCTTGTTATCCGTTCATCCACATCGGTGTTACCTTAAGAACTTGGCGGTCTTGAATTCTGACTCATTTTTGAGCTTCATAACCTCTATTATATCCTGCAATGACAAATGTGCATGTCTCAAGATACATTTCATGTTATCAGTTTCATGTCAATTTTCTCAATATCCTCACATTTTATTATTTACAGAGCACAATGCATGCATATGCAGCTAAGATTTACCCTAGTTGCAAAAATTACCTTTTGTTGTGTTACCATAAATGACAAAAGCAAGGTTTCACCATTAGATACCTTTTTACTGAGCTTAAAACTAATTAAAGATATCTAGATGTGCACTTTACACTATATAATCACTATTTACTGGATGTCATTTAATATGCACACTATTCTGTTCCAGGTCACAATTTTTGCAACATTCAATATAATTTGTTGGAGCTCTATAAATCTTTGTTATGAATGCTTAGGTGAGTTTAAAATGATCAAAATTCACCTTTTATGTGTTAAAATTGTGAAATTAAGGCATAATTAATGCTAAATTCATTAGTTATGGACATTTGTTTAAAGTTCTCAGAGATTGATGCAGATGGCGACCTCTAATTTGAAATTTTGAATGGCCCACGACCCCTTTTCATAGCATTAATTGCAAGGTCGAATATAAACAAAGGTCTAGATATTTGAATAATGTGTTTTTTGATTTTCAGAATGTCCATACATTCAGATGATGTCATCCAAACATTTGGTCAACGTTGACTAAGGAATGGGTATCGGGAGATGCTAAGATATGAAGGTATTCACTTTTGATCTTAAAAGTCTAGACATTAAGATGTCTACCTTTGAAAAGTCAAGTCTTTACCACATGGCATTGTCAGATTGGTTATTGGCATGTCTTAATTTTTGTTCATAAACAATAGGGATATGGATATTAAGAAATATCAGGATGTTATACCTTATGAAATATCCTTGGGTCTAAGTGTGCTAATGATGTCACAGTTCGAGGTGGTTCTTTTAGTAGGAGGAAAAATGACATCATAAGGATACTGGCAAAAGTCCAGACATTAACTTAATGTTTGGATGTTAAGAAATGTTAAATGTCCCTTCCTCTTAATGTTCAGATGATTTCATCATCTTTTTTATTTCTCTAAGACGAGATCGGATGACATCATCAAGATATTGGGCTAGGGCCCGATGTTAAATGTTTAAGCGTAATGTCCATAGTCTAAGTCTAGTTGAAAAGTCAACTGGGACACGTCATTGAGATATTAACAAATGTCTGGACCTTAAGTTAAGGTTCGGATGTTAAGTTAAAAAGCATACCTTCTAGAATCCATAGTAAGTGAATTATGTGCATGACATTTAGCTAGCACAATGGGTTCAGAGTGACATCCACACATTTGCGTATGTTCAAATATTTGGTTTTACTTAGCAAATTTGTGATTGGGACATTAAGTTAATGTTTGGATGTTAGGATAATGTGAACATCCCTAAGACCATTTGACTAGGCATAACTTCTTGGTCTTAAGGATTCTCTTGGTACTTCAAAAGGGAAACTTGCTTAGAATTTTATCCTCTTTCATTTGGTGGGGTTTAAGATAAGAATTTCCGACTTCAAAAAATTGATATATATCTCAAGATCCAGTCATGCCAAGGATAAGATCTTGACATGCATCTGCTACTGGTTTTACCATACCACCCAAAAGCAAAGGAAAACAAAAAATCCAAATAGAAGCAAGAAAAAGTTGGGTCCCTATTTTGTTGGGGCAAAATGAGGCATGTTGTGTAACCACACAACTTGCCACCAAAGAAAACAACCAAAATTCAAATAATTCAAGAAAGGAGGACAAATTAGGACATAAAATTCTAACTCCTACTAGATACTTAAGCATCCTAACCTTTTTGAATGAGATCATATTCATTAACACAACAATGTAATGAGAAGGAATTAGGTTTGTACATGTAATTCATTTCCTTCATCTTTAAGAGAGGTTGAAAATAGAAATAGTTAGTGTTAAGCTACATAGTTGGATTTAACCCTCTAAGCCAACCTTAGATAGAGCCTTGCTGCCAATAGGTGTCCATAGCCTCGATAAGGTTATCTTTGAAATTCTCTCGAGTAGAGCCCCACTACTAGTCAGGCATCCATATCCCTGATAGATTTTCTTGGATGACCTAAGAATTTCATTCTTTTGATATTCAATGTATTTATTTTCTTTTCTTATTTTCAATATTCATAAGATGATCTTGTAAGATCATTTGTAAGGTGTAGGCACTTGCTTATTTAGGTTGAGAATTGCAATGGTAGCAAAGGCAAACCTTTAGATTTTTCACTTAACATAGACATTAGTATCTTCAACAAATCCAAGGCTATTAGGTGTATTCATGTGATGATCTCCTTGAACAAAAAGAGTTACTAATGATGAATATGATTTTACATACCTGATCAAAAGTGCCTAAGCTAACAAGAGTTACAACCTATGTGAGAATTTGTAGTTCTCTCTTGAATTCTAACAATTCACCAGTTTTCTAAAGTAGAAAGGTGCTCTACCTTACGTAATCAAACTAGGACTCAACAACACACAAACAAAGCAAAGCACACAAAGAAAGCTATACAAGCAATTGTACAATATACACATATAATACATGGTTCTAATCTAACCTACTTAGGCTTGGAAATAGTGCTTGAGGAATTACCCATTGATAGGCAATTGAACATCCTCACTTGTTAAGGTCTTAAGACTATAGGTGTTGTCACCTAATATCTCTGATATCTGAAAGGGACGAATCCACAGTTTATCAAACTTACCTTTCTTCTTGTGGACTTTATCCCAGGCTAATACAAGGTCTGAGATCCTAAATGCCTTTACCCCATCTCTTTTGTCAAACCAGTGTTTGACAATAGCCTGATGTTTGGAAAAATGATCTATTTCCCTATCTCTTTTCTCTTCTAAGTGTAGCAATTACAACAATCTGACTTCCATTTTATTGTCTATGCCTAGATACTCTTGGACAAACTGTATGGTTGGGATTTTCAAGATGACAGGAATGATAGGAACTACCCCATACACCAATTTATAGAGGGAGTTTCCTAAGGTAGTCTTAACTCTTGTTTTGTCTACCCATGGGGCATACTTAAGCAAAGTATTCCATTCCCTAGGGTTCTTTTCAATTAACTTCTTAATGATATTCAACAGATTTTTGTTAGTGGATTCAGCTAAACCATTACCTTGGGGATAATAATTTGATGAGAATATTAAAACTATGCCATGATCAAATGCCCAACTTGAAAATTTTAGAGATGCAAATGTAGGGCCATTGTCACAAACTAAAGCATATGAAATTACATATCTTGTGATGATATTGCCCTCCAAAAACCTGATCACATCATAAGATGAGCATGTCTTGTTTCCGATGGCATTTGTCCATATGGTATAATAATCTATGATAGTGAGAATGTACCTATGTCCAGAAGAGGATGGAGGATTCATAGGTATGACAACTTCCATGCCCCATTGTGTAAATGGGTGCATCTCCATCACAGGCTGCAATAGTTGAGTTGCATACTTCTCTTTGTTAGAAGCAATTTGACATGTGTGACAAAACTTGATGTGTTTAGTTGTATCCTTAAAAATGGTGGGTCAATAATACCCAACCCTCAAAATAGCATGTGTGGTGGCCAGATGTGATGATCCATGGGCAGTACCAAACTTGTTGTGTAACTCAAGAAGAACCTTCGCAACTTCTTTTTTGTCTAAGCATTTGAGGTATATCCCCTCATATTTTTTCTTAAATAGGACTCCTTTGATTTATGTATTTCTATGTTTTCATCCTCAGATCTCTTCTTTGGGATGCCTGCATATTAGGTGGACATCTTCTTGTGATCAAGATGTGTTTTATGTTTGAATACCAGTCATCATGCATTTTTGAATCTACTTCATATTGTTGGCTTGTCAAGTTAGGATCTATCTCTACAATCATCTGATTGAGTTCATGTCTCCTGACTAATTTCATGGGTGTGATGTCCATATTATCCTCTTATAGTACAGTAATCCATTTAGCTCATTTTTCACTTGGTTCACTCTGCATTAACAATATTTTCATGGTTGAATCAGGTACTACTACAATGACTTTACTTCTCAAGATATAGTTCTTGAACTTCTTTATTTCTCTGACTAAGGCAAGAGCCTATCTCTCTACATCCATATACCTGAGATCGACATCTCTAAATAGGGTACTCATGAATGTAATCAAATTTTCTTCTTTTATCTCACTCCTCTGAGTTAGGACAATTACACATGTGTGCTCTGATGCAAAAGTGAATTTGTAAAAGTCCTTTGTGTAATTAGGACTAATCGGCACTAGAGCATCTACAATTGCTTTCTTAATATCCTCAAAGGTCATCTTTTCCTCTAGATCCCATTCAATCTTAGTATCTTTTTCAAACATAGCATTCAAAGGTGTTACTATCTCTACAAATCTAGTGATAAACTTCATAATGAAGTTAATCTTACCAAAGTAAGACTTTAGTTCTTTCTTTCTTGTTAGAAGATGCAACTTCATGATTGAATCTACCTTAGCAGGGTTGATTGTTATTCCATTCTCTGATATGACATGACCCAACAACTTACCTATGGTTGCTCCAAAAATACACTTCTTTGGATTTAGGGATATGCCATATTTATCACACTTCTTTAACAATTTTTTGAGGTCGTCAATGTGATCACCTCTTTGTTTTGAAAACACTGTTAGGTCATCCATGTATATCACAATGCATTGACGTACCAGTTCTCTGAATGTTATATCCATGGCTAACTGGAACATTGCTCTAGTATTGATTAATCCAAATGGCATGTACCTATAAGAGAAGATTCCCTATTTGGTAGTAAAGGTTGTTTTCTAATGTAGGAGCATCCTTGGTTCAAGAGCAATCTTCAATCAACCAAAAAACATTGGCATTTTAGTTTATTTCTTTTCATTTCCAGTTTAGTACAGTTAATTAAGTCAATAGAAGTTTATGTATTTTGGTTAGCATTCTACTGCAATTTCATTTCAAACCTTACAGAGCTAGACTTAGCATCTGGACACATTCATGCACATCATATCCAAAATTCAAATCATTTGAATTAGGTACCGGTAAGATATCACTATCAGAAGATTGATTGTTTTCTCATAACAGATCATCCTAATAGTCTTAGACAATCAACTAAAGGAGAAGACTTGTGTAGCATTCCATGACTTGCAGAGATAAATGACACATCATTCAATGTTGTTTGGATCATGGCTGACCTTCCCTAAGATTTGCACACCATTCCATTCATTTGTGGAGGAGTTCTAAATAATTAGGCCTAACCTATCTGTGTATACATGTTACATCTCTTCATTGGAGTTTGTCATCTTCCTTGGCCAATGTAGAGGAATCTTATGTTCCAGAGATGATATAAACTGATATAATAGATACCTTGGAGAGTAGTGAATTACATAGAGATAGTTTGATAGTTTGAATTTCTTGTGAAGGAGCTTCAAAGCTATATCTTGTGCATATTTGTAATTGAGAAATCAGGCATGTGAGCCCTAATTGCAAGCCTACATGTTGCCGACCAATTTATATTTGAATTCTATGATATACTCAATGATTGAATCTGCATTTGCATTCTATATTTGAGTTGTTTCCTCTGTGTTAACTCTTGTTGAAAGGTGAGGACTGTTCACCTTGTGGGCCCTCCTAACCATGATTGCACCAAGTGGTATCAGAGTGGAAGTTTGAATCTTTGGGAGTGAATTGAGAAAACTTGGTGAAGGAATTATAAGATCTTGTTGTGAACAAATTGCCAAATCTAAGGTAGACTACCTATGTTCTCAACTAATTGTCGATTATGAAGTAGTTGTCACCTTGTAGCTCGATCACCAAATTTGAGCTAGTTACACTTGATCTGAGGAAGATATACCACAGAGGAGAATACCTATTGTTGGTATAATGGCTAGAAGAATGGATGAGATGATGGAGATGATGAAAATAATGCAAGTTCACTTAGATATTATTGAAGAAGATCAGAGAAGAGGATTGACACCTTGACCTAATGTTGAAACTAATGATGATGAAGAATTTGAATTCATTGATCAAAATGAAGTAACCCTAGGAGATGAACAAGAAGAATCAAATCAAGTCAATATGTTGTGAGCTATTTCAAAGATTGGGAAAATGCTAGAGTTGATGTACCAAACTATACTAGCAATTTGAATCCTAAGGAATTGGTTAATTGGATAAATGATCTAGAAGAATACTTTGAATATGAGGAAATTGAAGATCCAGAGAAGGTGAAATTTGCAAAGACAAAGTTGAAAGGAAATGCTACTATATGGTGGAAAGAAGTACAATTGGATAGAAATAGAAGAGGTAAAGAAAAGATTACAAAGTGGGATAGAATAGTGACAAAATTGAAGAATCAGTTTATACCTACTAACTATGAGTTGGAACTATTGAGGAGATTGCAAAACCTGAGACAAAAGGAGAAATCTATGAAGGAGTACACTGAAGAATTTCATAAGATGATCATAAGGATAGGACATAATGAAGCAAGAAAGGAGAAAGTGGCTAGATACATCAATGGACTGAGATTGAACATTCAAGAAGAGTTAAGTTTGGTGAGGATGACAACCTTGGAAGAACCATATCAGTTTTCCCTAAAGGTTGAAGAAAAGTTGAACAAGAGGCATGATCAGAGCTAGAGAGGTAGAGGAGATAAATTTCAGAGAGGTAGAGCATTTTCTAGAGGGGATAGATCATATGCAGAGCAGAATAGACAAGAAAGTACATTCAAGAAGGAAGATAGATATAACAATGCATACCAAAGAGATGACAAAACTTTCTACCACAGAGGAAACCCTAGTCCATAATAGAGTGAAGGATATAGAAGAGAAGGAAGAGGACCTAATAGGAGAACATTTACAAGAACCTATTTTAAATGTGGAGGTGAAGGACATAGAGCATTTGAATGTAATCAAGGGAGTACAAGCGAGAGGACAAAGAATAGTGGAAGAGCAGCCTATGTTGAAGAAGAACCTATTGGATCATTGAGTTCAGTTGGTAAACCTGAGAAAGGAGAATCACTTTTCATGAGGAGAGGACTATTTCAAGTAGAGACAAATGAGGAACCACCATAGATGAAAAGTTTGTTTAGAACCAAATGCAAATTAGGAGGTAAATGTTGTAAAGTTGTAATCAATAGTGGTAGTTTAGATAATTTAGTTTCAAAGGAGATGGTGACTAAGTTGAAATCAGAAAGATTGAAACACCCTAAGCCATATCAGATAGCATGGATTCAAGATGATCATAAGGTACTGGTGAGTGAAAATTGTTTGGTGAAATTTCATATTGGATCTTATCATGATGAAGTACTATGTGATGTTATGCCTATGGATGTTTGTCATATATTTTTGGGTAGACCATGGCAGTATGATAGAAAAGCTATATATGATGGGAGAAAGAATACATATACTATAACATCAAATTGAAAGAGAATTACTTTAATTCCTTTGGAAGATGATCTTAAGAGTGATGTATGTAGGAATGCCAGAATCTATTTGGTAGATGGAAGAAAATTTATAGATGGTTTGAGACATGTGAATATGTGTTATTCTTTGATTCCTAAGAAGCTTGAAAATCTAAAGACTAAAGAATCACAACCAATGGATATAATTGAGTTGCTAGTAAAGTATTAAGAGATCATATCAAATAATGTACCTGAGGGATTGCCACCAATCAGGAGTATTGTCATCACATGGATCTTATACTTGGAGCTAGTTTGCCTAATAAAGTAGCACATAGAATGACAATGATAGAGAATGAAGAATTGAATAGATAGATACATGAGCTATTGAGGAAAGGTTTGATCAGAGAAAGCTTGAGTCCTTGTGCAGTACCTACAATGTTAGCACCAAAGAAGCATGGAGAATGGAGAATGTGTATATACTCTAGACCAATCAACAAGATCACAGTTAAGTATAGATTTCCTTTACCTATGATGGATGACATTATGGATTGTTTGAGTGGAGCAAAATATTTTACAAAGTTATACTTGAAGAGTGGATACCACTAGATTAGAATCAAAGAAGGTGATGAATGGAAGACTACTTTTATGACAAATGAAGGATTGTATGAGTGGTTAGTGATGCCTTTTGTATTGACAAATGTACTAAGTACTTTCATGAAGTTGATGAATGAAGTCTTGAAGAAATTCTTGGGTAAGTTTTTTATTGTATATTTGGATGATATTTTGATTTTTAGTAAGACAAAGGAAGAACATTTGTGGCACTTGAGATAAGTACTGTAGAGTTTGAGAGAAGAGAAATTGTTGATAAACATCAAGAAGTGTAGTTTCATGAAGGAAGAATTGGTATACTTGGGATTTGTGATTTCTACAGAAGGATTGAAGATGGATCCTAAGAAAGTAAGAGCAATTATTGAGTGGCCTACACCCGAAATCATTTGAGAAGTTAGATCATTTCATGGAGTGGCTAGTGTCTACCAGAAGTTCATCAGAAATTTCAGTTTAGTATGTAACCCTATGACAGAGACAATGAGAGGTGACATAAAAGACTTTAAGTGGACATCAAGAGAAGATAAAAGTTTTGAATTGTTGAAGCAAAAGGTGACAGAGAAACATGTGTTGGCATTACCAAATTTCAATAAGGAATTTCAAGTAGATTGTGATGCAAGTGGAAATGCAATAGGAGTAGTATTAAGTCAAAAAGGTAGACCTATAGCATATTTTAGTGAGAAGTTGAATGATGCAAGGAGAAGTGGAGACATTATTTGTTGCCTAAGGAGTTTGTGGTGTATATAGATCATCAACTTTTGTAGTATTTGAACATTCAAGGAAAGTTGAATCAAAGACATATGAGGTGGGTAGAGTTCATGTAGAGTTCTAATTTTGCATTGAAGCATAGAAGTGGAAAATCAAACAAAGTTACAGATGCCCTAAGTAGGAGAAGGAACTTATTGACAAAGATGAGACTCGAAGTATTGGGATTTGAGGAGTTGAAGAATATGTATGAGAAAGATCTTGATTTTGCAAAACCTTAGAAATCATGTAAGGAACCTATTGTGATAGATAGAAATGGCTAGATTATTTCATTTAGGAAGATATGTTGTTGAAAGGAAATCAATTATGCATACCTAGGAGTTCAATGAGGGACAATTTGATCAAGGAGAAGCATAGTGGTGGATTGGTAGGACATTTTGGTATTGATAAGACAGTGGCTTTGGTAAGTAAAAATTACTTTTGGCCTCAGATACATAAGGATGCTAGTAAATTTGTACAGAGTTGTAGAGTTTGTCAAGTAGCAAAGGGGAGTAGTCAAAATACTAGTTTGTATAAATCTTTGATAGTATCGGAGAGACCTTGGGAAGACAAAAGTATGGATTTCATAATGGGATTGATGAAGACATGGACAAGACATGATTATATATTTACATATTGGTGGAAAGATTTTCAAAGATGGCATATTTCATACCTTATAAGAAGGCAACTGATGCAGTGCATGTGGCTGACCTATTTTTCAAGGAGATTGTGAGACTACATGGATTACCTAAGAGCATAATTTCAGATAGAGATACAAGATTTCTTGGATACTTTTGGAAGACACTTTAGAACAAGATGTAGATAGATTTAAAGTTTAGTTCAACATTTCATCCACAGACAAATGGATAGATAGAGGTAGTAAATAGGAATTTGGGAAACTTGTTGAGATGTTTGGTTGGAGAGAAGGCAGGAAATTGGGAGTTGATTCTTTCACAAGTAGAGTTTGCATATAATAATTCAGTGAATAGGAGTACTGGGAGAACAACATTTCTGATTGTGACAGGAACTAACCCAAGAGGACTAGTAGAGTTGAGAGACATCAGTATGGAACACAAGAGAAGTGCATAAGTAGAAGAATTTGTAAGACACATGGAGTCAGTGCATAATCAGGTGAAGAAGAATATTTGCAATAGATGAACAGTAAGTACAAAGAGCAAGCAAATGAGAAGAGAAGACAAAACAAATTTTAAGTGGGAGATGAAGTGATGGTGTACTTGAGAAAAGAAAGATTTTCAATTGGGACATATAACAAGTTGAAGATGAAGAAGTTTGGACCATGTAGGGTACTCAGAAAATTTGATTAAGGAAATGCATATGAAGTGGAGTTACTAGAGACATTGGGCATATCACCAATTTTCAACATTGCAGACTTATATCAGTATCACGAAGTAGAATTCAGTGACAACATTGAAGCAGACTTGAAGAAGCAGTTACCACAACAAGTACTAGAGAAGATTAAAGACATCTTGGACAACAGAATTGGACATAGCACTAGAGGCAAGCAATACAAAGAATATCTTGTGATGTGTAAAGGAAGACTAGAAGAAGATTCATCATGGATTTCTCAGGCTGAGGTAGACCATCTTGGTTTTCCTCCAACCCCAAAAAAGTGAGGGACTCACTTTTTTCAACAACCCTAGATATCTGATGTAGGAACATCCCTGGTTCAAGAGTAATCCTGCATCAACCAAAAAACATTTGCATTTTAGTTTGTTTATTTTCATTTCTAGTTATGTAAAATCAATTCAGTCAGTAGATGTTTATGTATTTTGGTCTACATTCTACCATAGTTTCATTTCAGACCTTATGGAGCTAGACATAGCATCTAGCCACATTCATGCACATCATATCCAAAATTCATATCATTTGGATTAGGTACTGATAAGATATTGCTATCAGAAGATTGACTGTTTTCTCATAACAGAGCATCCTGACAGTCTTAGACAATAAAATGAAGAAAAAGACTTCTGGAGCATTCCATGACTTGTGGAGCTAAATTACACATCATTCGGATCATGGCTGACCTTCCCTAAGATTTGCATGCCATTCCATTCATTTGTAGAGGAGTTCTAAATGATTAGGCCCAACCTATCTGTGTACACACGTTACAACTCTTCATTGGAGTTTGTGTTCATCCTTGGCTGACACGGAGGAATCTTGTGTTATGGAGATGATATAAATTAATGTAGTAGATGCCTAGGAAAGTTGTGAATTGCATAGAGATAGTTTGGTAGTTTGAATTTCTTGTGAAGGAGCTTCAAAGCTATATCTTGTGCATATTCTGTAATTAAGGAATCAGGCTTGCGAGCCCTAATTGCAAGCCAACATGTTGTTAGCCAATTTGTATTTGAATTCTATGATATACTTGTTACATCCGAAAATGTCCCCTTGGGGATTTTTCCCTCTTAAGGTTTAGCTCCTAGGTTCTTTTTAATGCATTTAGGTCATCTTGCATGTTAATGGTGACTCCTGATGAGAAAACCTTGGAATTTCATGGCATATGGGACTTAGGGGGTGCGATTAGCATGAATCCTACCTAAAATAGGGGGAGGACTTAGGTCCCCATGCCCTAGTCTTGCCCCATTTTAGGTTAGGACCTATTTTTGGGTGGCAGTTTTATGACTGTTGTTAGGTCCTATGCCGACATCACAAGTTTTAATTATGAAATTCCTAGTGGGAATGTTTGTAGTTGCACATATAAGAATGATTAGTGATTCATTTTTAAACTATATGGATATTGTTAACTTGTGGCTTTACGTGAATGTGATTCAAGGCATTCATTGTGTTGTAGAGCAGAATTTTGTGTTGTTATTGTGTTTGTGATTTTAGATTTGACTCCATCTCCTCATGGCATGAAGAGCATCTTCCTTCCATGAGATCTACACTACAAGGTTATATCAATGGTGTTTTCTATCATTCATCATTTGTATTTTGCCTCTATCCCATAGGGATATGCACTATTTATCTGACAACTATGTTTGGAAGACTTGAATGTCTCTCCGGGGCTTGACCGAGGCAAGCCTCTAAACACCACAACCCCCAACCCCATTTTCTATGATTACAAGTTATATGTTTTGGGAGTGAAAGAAGTGGAATTGTAGGAGAGTAGTGTGGACTATCAGAATTACAAATTTGAGAAGAAAACTAGGGCTTGGATATGGGCACCTGCTCATTAGACCATTAGATTCTAAGGCAGTGAAATCTCTGTGATAGCAGGAACAAATTACAGACATTCTTTCAGAGATCCTAATAAAAGTAGGTATAGTGGACTAGGGCACCTGCTTATTTGTCCTTGACTTTTCCACACACCAAACTTTGAAATCTGGTATGCATTTGGTTGTCATTTGATATCACTGTGTGCAATCACTTTCCATAATTTGTCTATTTGTTTACAATTTCACAAAATTAAGGTTTTGAGAATAGTAAGACTTAATTGAACAACAAATTCACACAATTCCAATCTTCCCCTATGTTTTAAGTGATAGGAGATCTATAGTATAGTTCTCTATTCGATTGAATGTCCTTTAATGTTTAGTGGTGAAAGGAGGATCATGACAAACCCTCAAAATCATCAACCCCTCTCTTTTTCTATTAAACATTTTGGTGAACCCATGTTTTTTATAAATTTTACATCTTACTGAGTGTTGTACTTCAGATTTACATTCATTTCATTGTTCATCTCATTGCATTTGAAAAATTACAAAAAATTGAAAACATTGAAAAAATTGGCATTTTTAGCTTGCATTTTCAAATAATTTGAATTAGTTGGCATTCAATTTCAATAAATTTCTGTCATTATCATCAGATCTGATTTAAACTACATAAATTCTTCATTCATGATTCATTTACATTGCATTTTCATGATCAAATTGTTAAAAATTGCTTCAAATTGTGTATTTTTTTCATATAACCTAGTTTTACATTAGCTAGGGTTTGTAGTCAAAATCTTGTTTAATATTTTACTACCATTTAAAAACACTCATTAGGACTGATTTATTACTATAATGTTTCATCATAATGTCTTTCTTGAAAAATTTCATGTCCAGGGTTTGAAAACCTTGCATTTTCACTAGATTTGGCCTTATCATCTCTCTAGAATTGCATCGCAAGCATATTGTGAAGGATTTTTCTGAAATAATTGGCTGTTATTAGGGTTATAATCTTGTTTCCCTACTCAAATTCCTCACAACACCCTTTCTATTGGGCCTTTACATTGAAAATTGGCAAAAATTGCATATTTTAGTTTATTTTCACTAGGTTTTGACTTGTCTTCATTATAGGATTGCATCAAAGGTGTGTTGCGAAAGATATTATTTCTTTATTGGAATGATATTAGACATATTATTTTCTTTCCCTGATCAATTTCCTTACAAAACCTCTTCTTTCAATTCTTTGCACTGAAAAAAGTTGAAAAAATAAAGCATTCTAGGTCATTTTCACACATAGTTTCGAACTTGTTTCTTGCATAACTTTTAGAAAGCATTTAAAATATGATTTCACATTGATTTGAAAACATATACACATGGAATCTTCATGTTATTCTTCTTTCAAATCTTTGTATGACTATATCCTAGATTTTGAAAAATTCTCTAATTTCAATAATGAAAATCCTCATGTTCTAGAGCACATATCTTCTACAAGTGGTATTGATATTTCTATATGTTCTACATATGAGATGAAATTAATTTTTTATACATATGATTTTAATAGCTTTGCATCACTTATAGAAGCATATCCTTTGATATTAGAAGATTTAACTAAATTCATCTCTAGGATTACTCATGAGAAAGATGAGAATGAAAGTTCTTTTTCCGTCAACAATGATGATGATTCCATAGGTTATCCTACTCCTATAATTGAATGTCCAAGAACCTTAGATGAGAAGACTATAGATAACTCTATTAATGATATAATACCTAATCTTCCTAAAAACATCATACCTTCCTCTCATTCCAAGGCTCTCCCTGGCCAAGATGTAGCATTAGTGGATGAGAAAAGGTCTCTCACATTAAGTCCTTTAGGGATAGATGTTGGGTATAATCGAGAGGAAAACAATGTTAATTCAATATTAACTAATAGATTTTGTAGAAATATTCCTAAGATGGTTGTGCAGGGGGCACCTAGTGCACCTTTTTACTTAAAATTGGTGATTACGGTTCAAGGTGCTCAACAACCACCTTGACACTCAGATTACGTTTTAAATTATGCAAGACAAATCACTCAAAAAAATATAGGTGTTCAAAATGTGTTGCAACAACCACACCACAATGTGATTGCTCTTACATACAACACCCGTAATAACAAGCAAAGCAAGAAAGCACATCAAGTGCCTATCTCTCTTCCATGTTCTCAATCTATGCTCCCCCCGCCACCTCATCTTACTAACAAAAGTGGCCAATAATATGATCTTGTGGAGTAGCTTTGCACTACTCTAGCTAAGATCTCTCTTTGGGATTTAATACAAACATTGCCTACATACCATGGAATGCTCCAAGAAGCTTTGCAAAATGTGATTGTACCACCTACTATTAAGCCAAATGGATGTAGCAACCCTGATAGATTGTATGCATGCGACAAAAATAGATATCCTCTTTCAACCACATGAGATAACATCGATAAAAGATGAATATGATACACTTATGATCTTTGTCACAATAAATAAAACATTGATAAAATGAGTTATGATTGATAATGGATCAGCTCTTAAAGTTTGTGGCATTTACCTACTACACAAAATCAAGGTTGACACATCATCAATCAAACTGGATAGAACTAACATTTATGGCTTTGATAATGTTGCAAAACAAACTATGGGAATGATAACATTACCCATAATGGTTGGACCTATGATGTTGGATACTCTTTTTCATGTTATGCCAGGTTCTCTCTCATATAATATGATTCTAGGTAGATCATGGATTCATGCCATGCGGGAAGTTCCATCTACCCTTTATAAATCAATAAAATTTATTTATAAAGACAAACTCTACATTATAGATGCTAATCTTGAACCAGATAATTGTTTACATATTGAAATGCAAAAACAAGTTTACAATCATATGAGTCTAAACAACTTACAAGTTGATTCATCAAAACCTCTTGCGACATATAATGTTGTGCAAGACTCTAGAACATCAAATGCACTTTTTGGTGATGACTGGGGTTCATCAGATTTTAATCCTTGCAGTATAAGGGAATATAAACTTAATAACCCTGACGCATCAAAAATCACATCGATCTCATCCAAGCAATCTTTTGAAACACCTAAGGGACCTAAAGCCTCCTTTGTAGGAAACAAAGATAATACACTTACTTATACTACAAATTACTAGACCTATGAGGCTTCACCATCTTCTAAGGAAATGACATCCCTCTATCGTCAAGGATTTAAAATCCTTTATAACAGTTTTGTGACTATGTAGGTAAGGGATGTCATCTAAATCAACAAGGGATTCAAGTACCTATAGAATCCACTTCAAGACATTACTCAAGCGGCATTGGATATAATCCTTTTAAACTAAAGAAAGCCTGTCATCATCCAAAAATCAATGTTAATTTAATTTCAACAAGACTGAATTAACATGTGAGATATCCTAGGCTGATAAACAAGAATTGTCTATCGAGAAGCATCCCTTTGAATTAGGTAAATATTTCTCCATCTTTAAGCCACACTCGTTGTATCCAATACTATAATTGCTCTCAAGGGTGGCCTCTTCCTAGATATGTATGTTCTTAACATTAGGATGAAATAGGTAAGTATTTCTAACCTTGGTGGTCACCTATGTCGTAGCATTAGTGACTCATTTATGTGACCTCCCCTCTCGTGTTGTTCTCCCCCCATGATGTGTTATGTGTTTTTTAGGCCTCTTAGGATGACCCTTGATTCTCTTGTAAGATCAAGGATACTAGGAGATCACCTTTATTGTGACCCTTCTTCTATTTGTATAATCATTCTTCTACATTGCTTATCCTCTATTTTCACTATTGTGTGTTGTGTCTTATGGACATAGCATTGCAGTTGGTGACTTGGGAGCACCCTCCTACGTGAATGTCCCTAAGGCAATTATTTCTCCTCTCTTGATTTATTGTTTACCTTCCTCTAGTTGTTCTACCTTGCTGGGGGATGATGAAAAATAAATTTATACTGATATAGAGCTAGTGTCCCTTTAGAGAGAAATAAAAAAATGGACCTAGTCCATACATGACGATGGGGTTGTTATATATTATCCAATGCTTGGCTTGTAGAATCACTCTGGGTGATCTTGATGTTGCCTTATCACACTTACAAAACATAACAACACTGCTACTCCATGGACTTTGTCTATCTTGGATCTTTCTTTCCTCAGCTCTTTATGTGAATGATCATATGCATTGTTGTGTATCATGATTGTATGGATGCTAACACCTTTTCTTGTAAGAAATTATGTGTTTATGGGAACATTTGGTGATTGTAAAGTACATGTCACCTCTGGGGGGCATCATCCTTGTGAGGGCTTATCTTCCCTTATGTGTTTTCTTCCTACCTTAACGTGCTTGATATTGGTACATGATATCAACCACCTTAAGGTGGGGGCATATATAAGGTAAGCTATCTAATTTAGATGCTAGCAAAATGTGTTTGTAAAGATTGAAATCTACTGCAATCACTTAAGCCCTCTACAGGGGTGGCATATCGTGCATATCCTTTTATTTTAAGCCCTTTTGTGGAAGGCATGGATGGTGTATTTCTCAAGGAGATTGCACAATCCTATCATTTTCTAAAAAGTCCTTCAAGTAGGTGAGGAGCAGATCTGAGACTATCCTAACCCTTAAGCATGTCTTCGATGATTTTTGTGGTGAATCCCAATCTTTGGTGTGTGCCTATAATGTGTCTGAGAGGGCAGCGAACCTAGCAATAGGTTTCTTCCATCACTTGTTTGTTATGTTTTCTCTATGTCTTCCATGTGTGTGTATGGCATGTTTGTTCCCAAGCATAGTCTAAAGACTGGTGGTGATGAGTCCCTCCTATGCTTTGGGATTTGTATGGTGTGTTTGCTCTCAAGTGTAGTCTAAAGATAGGTGGTGATGAGTCCCTCCTACATTTTGAGATTTGTATTGTGTGTCTATTGCCCTATATGCAGTCTAAAGACTGGTGGCGATGAGTCCCTCTTGCATTTTGGGTGGTGTGTTTACTTTCTATGTACTTGCATTTGCATTCATATATATGAGATAAAGAAGTAATCACTAAATTCATTGTATTCACTATGTTTTCTATGTCTTCAATGTTGTCTTCTCCGTGTTTTGTGTGCCTATTACTTTCTTCATTCTGATTGGCATGTCTTCTTCATGCTTGACATGTTTACTATGCTTGTTGACCATACTTTAATGCATGTATTGGCCTTGCATTTATACATATATTAAAGTGAGGGCTAGATGTTACATCAGAAAATGTCCCCTTGGAGGCTTTTCCCTCTTAAACTTTAGCTCCTAGGTCCTTTTGAATGCATTTATGACATCTTGAATGTTAATGGTGACTCTTGATGAGAAAACCCTAAAGTTTCATGGCAAATGGGACTTAGGGGGTGTTATTAGCATGAATCCTGCCTAAAATAGGGGGGAGGACTTGGGTACCCACACCCTAGTCCTACTCTATTTTAGGTTAGGACCTATTTTTAGGTGTCAGTTTTATGACCGTTATTAGGTCATATGCCGACATCTCAAGTTTGAATTATGAAATTCTTAGTGGGAATGTTTGTAGTTTCACATATAAGCATAATTAGTGATTCATTTGTAAACTAAATGGCCATTATGAACTTATAACTTTATGTGAAAGTGATTCAAGGCATTCATTGTGTTGCAGAGTGGTATTCATCATGTCTCAAAATTTCACAATTACTTAAATTGGTTAATTTCAATTAAAATCGTAGAACATTAGTTGATGATATTGGATGATATATAATTGGGTTAAATTTTAATTGCTTTGGCTATTTTTTGGAACTAACCTATTGATGTTGTAATGAGTTTGCTTGTCCACAAGTCTTGTCCAAGGGCAAGAGAATGGCTTAGGTAGAGGAGTTTATCTTCTTGGCAACATGTGTCGGGCTCTAACTTGTGTTGTTTCACACACGATCATTCATATTGTTGCAATGAAAGTTGCATTCCATGTTTAGTCTAATACATGTTGCAATTGCATGATTGTTTGACAGGAGTGTTGATTTTTCCTTAAATGAAAATGTTGATTGTCTTTGCCTATTTTATATGCAAGCTTGATACCTGTTTGTGCATAAAAACAATAAGTTAGGTTTATAATTGATCTTAATAGATAAAAGAAATTAAAATATTGTTTCAAATTAAAATAAAATATCCATTTTATTCTAATACTGATTCTATATAAAGATATAAGTGTCTGTTCTATATATAAGAATAAATATCAAATACTTGTTTAAATTATGCAAATAGCATTTCATCTATTCTTGAGAGATAAATATATATAAATAATAAACACTATTTTTGCATGTAAAGTAAAAAGATTATTTTAATTATTAGAATTGAATATTGTAGATACTCTCTTAAATAAATAAATCATAGCTATAAATTGTTGAGAAATAGATATTAAATTCTCTATTATAATTGCATTATTAACACATAAAACAAAGAATAAGAGGGAATGACATGCAAAAATAAGGGAGTTAACTCAAAGATAAGGGTGAGTTCTTGCATGGATGCTATAGAGGAGGAAAAATTAGGTTTCTAAGAAAATAAGAAGGAATTGAATAACAGAAAATGAGAAGAATAGGGGAGATACTACAGCATAGGAGATAACAGAGAAGTTAGGAGGATTCAGATAGGCATTCACTCAGGAAAAGATCAACTCGTAGCATCAGATCTATGTATTCTTTTCCTTTTTTTAAATTTCTTATTGATCTAGACATATTGTTTCTTTTCCAAATTGTGCTTGATGATTTCTTATCATAAGGAATTGGGCTTAAGATGTAGATTTTATTAATTGTTTTTCCTCCACTTCTATCCAACGCCTTTTAACTATCTCCACACCATTCAGATGAGCATTTTTTTAGTGTATAAACTGAGTCAGCATAAAATCAAGAAATCAACCATTTTCAATTGGCTTAACCTTTCGACCTTACTACAAATCTGCCCTCTAATAAATAGATCGCATATACCAACTTTGCTATGCTATTTTTTTTCTTTCTTTTGGAAATGTTTTGCTAAAAGCAAAATGTAATTGTTGGCTCTAGAGTGGTATTCAGTCCTAGTGGTTGATCTGTGCCAAGATTGTTAACATTCTCCTGGTATACAATTGACACTTCTTGAATATCATTTTTATCTTCCTAATACCATCATCCTCTCTTATTTGTTGTGATTGTTTGTGTTTGACTTCCAATCATTTATGAAATCCTTGTACAGATTCTAATAAGACTGTTTTTCCTTCTTATGAAAGCCAAAATTTATTAGGACAAACAAGTGACCTCTCTTTAGTTGTGTTTACTTTTCTTAAAATTCTTTTTTCTTGACATTTCTCTATGAAATCATTTCTTAATGTAAACTAAATTTGATCTGGCCACTAGCAAATCCAAACATTTTTTTTAGAAGGCCACCATTTTTTACTTTAAAAAAATTAGAAAATAGCCCAAGGGAATTGTCTTTTGTGAATTATTTTATGGAGTGGCCTGTGCCTTCCTTTTTTCTCTAGATCTAAATTCATTTTGTGGTTGCCCAAATAAGTTTAATAAACTGGAATAAAGTTTTAGGCCCTGCTGTGGTTAAAATTAGAGTCATAGAAATTGTTGCGAATACCATTATCTTTTGATTGATGTAATAGCCAAGGTTTCAAAGGAACAACTAGCCATGAGCTTTCCTATCAATCTGTAATGACCTTAGTAGCTGAAAAATCCATGTCTTAATGGTTTGTAGGACTTGTGGTAGTTCATAATGCTTCTGCCTTTAACTAGAGCAAATCATTTAAGATTTTTGTAGCGCACATTAAAGCATCCCTCACACCATGAGTACATTCTGCAACATCGACCTCATAGTGAATGCTTTTATTCTTTGACTCAACCATCATTTCAATGGGTGATCCATAGTGGAAATCATTCCATTTAAACATAGTCGTTAACGTCAAGATAAAGACTCAGAATAGTCATGTGGGCTGATCAATGAGTCCTCTAACTTTCTCTTCCTTAGTAAAAACTTTTAGTAGATAAGAAATTAACCACTCAGTATTCTTTATATTTATTATTTTTTTATATGTTTACCAAAAAATTATTTGAATCGATGATCTATTCCTGCATGTTTAAATTATAGAGCGGCCAAGCCAAAAGTAATAAGTTTCTTGACAAATAAGTTAGTTTAGCTATAAACCAGTTCCAAGTCGATCTCTTGTTTACTCAGAATTAACCAAAAATTGTTTTCTAGATAAAGAACTCTTAAGTTAATCTCCAAGGTTAGTCTATCGAAACTCTTTTCTTGGGAAAAATAAAAGGGCTCAGGTTTTCATTCATTAAAGTTGTTCTTTGCTATTATATATTAAATTCCTCATCTATGTCAAAATAGTAATTCTCTGAATGGGTATATCCAAAGTAACTTATCTGTAGAGATAGAAATCTCATTTATACATAATTAATTTACTTTATGAAGGATATGTTCTTGATTTTTACTTTAAACAAGCAAAGAGTCATATGTATATTTTTACAATCCAAAACAGATTAAATTGAACAAATCATGTTGAAAATCATGACTGGCAATATGATCACCTGTTGACTATCAAACCATTGAATAGCTTGTTGGAAAGAGACACAGTATAGCTTCATGAGTGTTGTCATTGATGGCAACAAAGTTCTTCCCAGCCATCCATATGACATAGTGTGCCTACACCGGAAGACAGATTGAAGAATGTTGTGGTCCCATAAGCAAGAACAAAGCATGAAGCTAGGTCTGACAATTAGGTCTGGATCTCCTAGAGGGAGTATCTTAGCAAAGTATAGACTTGGGAAAATCAAGACGAGTACCATGACTAATAGATTCTAGAGATTGAGCTCTGGTGATGAAAAAGTGAGAAGATATGAACTCCTAAGTGTTAGGTTCCTATTTGACAGAGTAGACTAAGGAAGAACTAACCGGTAGAGCATCAAAACTTTTTCCAGATGAGATATTGATGGTGATCAAGTTTCTTGAGGTATCATTCATGATTGGCCAACATAATTGATGACTTCTATAAGCATCTCCTTGATACACATCACTTGATAAGAAAGGATTCAGCCAATAGACTAGAGTTTTAGATAATATGGACTATTCCAGATGCCGACTAGAAAGGTGTTGAAATCATTGGTACGGATATATATACAAGATGGATTTGGATGCAAAGGTGTGTTTTGTGCATTGGGAAGTGTGAAGAAAAGTAGAGAACTATTTGGAAGTAGTAATTCAGGTCCAGTATGTGACTAGACAATAGTGCCTAAGAAGAGAAAGAATGAAGTGCAGCAGATCAGTGTATTGAGCCTAACCGAAACTAAACCTTAGCATGTGTGGATGCTTTTATCAGTTCAAGTATCTTGTTACCTTATACTTTGTAGATAGTGAGTCTCTTGTAGGTAGTGAGCCTCTTGTGAGTAGTGTGCTCAGGCAGTGAGCCCTAATTGGCAAGTGCCATTTTTGTACTGTCTTATTCTTTTAATAGAGAATACAATCTTAGGTTAATCACCCCATGGTTTTTCCCTTAACAGGGTTTTCCATGTCAAAATCATCATGTCATGTGTATTGATGTTATTTCTATTTCATGATTAAATTTGCTTGAATAATTTGATGCTCCATTAATTGTTAAGGAAAATCAGAAAGTTGAAGTAATTAGGATAACTAATTCACCCCCCCTCTCAGTTAGCAACAATTGGTATCAGAGCCAAGTTCCTCCAAACAGAGCCTAACAGCTTGAGGAAGATCTGGGAATCTCAATGGATACATATGGTATTAGGGAACAACTTCAGTCTGCCCTAGATGATCTTGAGCAATCTCACTCCGAAGTCAACAACTTAAAGGAAAGACTCAAACAGGTTGATGATTTCATAAATGAACTAAAAGAGAAACTGAGTATCTTTATGAAGAAGGGAAAAGAACTTCTTCAACAATTAGCAAGTCAAGGTGAAGTAAATGATTCAAATGAAGATCTGAAGGAGAAAACCAAGTTATGTGAAAAGTTATCAAAAGAGGTCATTATGGTAAGACATGAAATGGAATCAAGAGTTAAGAAATTCACCCAAGAAATTGAAGAGAAAATAAAAACTGAAGATGATCTAAGATAATCTCTCAAGGAGAAATCAGAAGACTGCCATAAAATGGATAGAATAATTAGGCATCTAGAAACTGATCTTGAAGAAGCTGGAGATAATGAAGAACAACTTGAGAATCAGATTGACACTCTTAAAAAGGATCTTTCAACAGTAAATGAATACAAAGAGAAATTCAAGATAAGCTCTGCTCAACTTGAAGTTCTTCTTCAAAGCTAGAAAAGAGTAGATGACAAAAAAGGCTTGGGATATGAGAAAGATGAAAGCTCTGGATCCAGTCAGAAGAACTCTGGATCAGGAAATCTAAGGAATAGACCTAGAAGACCTCTAGTAAGGTGACCAAATGCTCAAAGATATCCATCTTTCAATGGATACTGCCACAACTGCAATAACTTTGGTTATAAAGCAAATCAATGCAGAAGAAGAATGAACCAGACTAATTCATCCTTCTCTGGACAGTGTTTCAATTGCAAAAGATATGGTCACAAATCTCTTGAGTGTAGAAATATGGAAATGAACAATTCATTCAATGCAAGATGATTTGCATGCAATCGAATGGGACATATGACAAATCAGTGTAGATCAAAAGGATATCAGTCAAATATGCAAAGAAATGTTATTTGCTACAATTGCAATAGATCTAGTCATATAGCCAAATTCTGCAGAGGTAAGAATCAGAACAATAAAGATCTGGTGCATCATAATCAAAACCAAGACAAAGGAAAAGGAAAAATGACTACGGATAAAATTCAAAGGGAGATGAACAAGATTTGGGTGAAGAGTATAGATAATGTTGAAGATGGATCCGCACTAGAATCTGGTGTTGATATTCCTTCTGAAAACTAAATAGATGAGCTCTGGCTCAGGGGGAGTAACAAAAGAAAAACTTTTTCCCCCAGCCAGTCAATAGGTGCTTGAAAGTGGCACATGAAATGTTGTGGATCAAAGAGACTCTCAAAGAAATATCTAAATAAGCCATGGTAAAAGATATGAAAGATCCGGAAGAAGTTTTGAAAAAGATTAATCTTCCAAGATTGATCTAGTTCAATAGTCATCTGGTAAGAACATGACTTTCACAGTTAGATCCGGTATGATTTGAATTTGAGGTATCTTTAACTATGGATAAATGGAATGATTGTGAAAGGTAGATAGATTGTTAATATCCACCAAGAATAACTTTAAAGGGCATCTTAGTGATCCGAAAAAATCTCTCAGGACAAAGAGAATAGAGCAACCAAAACAACTTAAGGTATGTATTTATTACAAATGAAATTAGGGTTTGCACAAAAATAAAAGGGTTCTTTTGTTCATCATTTGTACATTTGCACTCAAGAAGAAGAAGAAAAAGAGCTCTACAAACAAATTGTCTCAAGTCTTTCAAAGATCAACCACAGAAGACAACTCTTCCAGCAATCTGAACCAGCTCATTTCGTGAAACCTAGAAGCGTAAAAAGGTATTTTCTGCTCTTGATTAAACTCTCTCTGAATCTTTAAGATGTCTACTCTAAATGTTGTGAAGATTTCTGATAGGCCGCACCCTAAATTTAAGAAACATCCCTACAAATCTCTAGAAGTGGATCCCTTAGGTGCATTTTTCAGCATTCCACATGGGGTTTTGCATGTTGAAGACGTTAGGGCATACATTCATAAGAACATTGAAGAATTTGGAGAATCCAAGTTGATAGATATCTATCACAATTAGTTAATAGATGACTCTTTTGAACTCAAACCTCAATATAAGGCTATCTGAGATAAACATTTTACACAGTACATTCATTTCCCCTATTTTGTAGAAGATGAATGGGTCTGGTATGTTCCAAGTAGAATGCATGATAAATTTATATGGTTGATGAGGCCATTCAAGATAACCAAGGATGCCATTAGGGCAGTTACCATATTGCACTCATCCGGTGGGATACATACTCTCAAATCTATCAAGAATCAGACAGTGAGTGAGGCAACCAGATCAAAATTTGACAAGAGAGCCATGGCAATTAAAGATATCACTGATCTGAATATCAAATTTGCATCCATGATAATTGGCTACAAGATATATCACTCCAACAGGGAAAATTTAGTACCCAGAACTGCAATTTACATAGCTTATCAGATGCTAAAAGAAAATGTTAACTATGATCTTTGTGAACTTTTTCTAAACCAACTGTTGGAGAACCTACAAAAGATCAAAAAGGACAAGAAGAATTCATTTAAGTATGGTGGGATGATATTATGTTTGTTCTTTTACTTCATGAATGAGCTTCCTAGATCCAAAGGTTAGGTATGGCAGAATGATAGACTAGTAGCCATTCAAATTAGAGATTATATACATGGGCTTGGTGATGCCAAGGCACATAATTTAGCACTCTGGGGATATTTCAAGAACTTTCAGAGTATGATGCAAGAAAGAGAGATAATTCCCCAATCTCTAGTTGAAAAGTATAAGGATACAGTTTGCTTTATGGTAGAAACTAATCAGTGCCTATTGGAGGTAGTGGAGCCAAGGGTAGTCTGGATCATGCCAATGGGGTATGAAGTAGATGAGAAAATAGTAGAGCTACATGTTTAACACATGCTTAGTCATTCCAAGGATCCAAAGGCACAAAGGTTTGGAACCTTTGATGAGTTGAGTGTGAAGATTCATGTGGAATTAAGACAACCAGAGATGAAGAGAAAAGTGAGAAAAGAAGTAGAGAATGTTGCCAAAAGATATGGCATTTCAAAAGAGACACTTAATGTAAACAGAGAAAAGATGGAAAGGACAGAAAAAGAAAAGGAAGAAGTAGAGAAAGAAAGTGCTCCAGTAGAAGCCCCCTTCCAGACCAGATCCTATAAGAGCTCTGCACTTTCCACTACTAAGAGCTCAAAGGCATCAAAACCGGAAGCTTAAAAATCTAGAAAAGGAGAAAAGAGAACCAAGAAAAAGGCAACAAGGTCTTATACAAGCCAAAAGGATGATGAAGAGATAGAATCAGATGAGGAAGTAAAGAAAATGAAGAAGAAAAAGAAAACATCTGATGAACCCTCTATTGAAGAAGGAATAGAAGAGTTTGTTAAGAAGCCTACTCTATCCATTGATGATGTAGTCAAAGAAGTCACTATGGATGTGAATCTACAACCAATAATAGAATTCTATGATGAGTATAATGATGTAGATAAAAAGACTTTGGAGGAAGCCATAGTTAAGTATTTGAACATATACAATAAAGCATTTATTGTAATCATCTCTCTATTTCCTAAAAGTTAAGAGAAAGAACTTGAAATGAGAAAGAAAAATGCCAAGGCAAAGGACTTAGAAATTAGAGAACAAATAGCCATTCAGCTCTATCCTTTAATTACTCTGAAACAAATGGATATGATCTTCAAGGATTGCAAGGATGAGTTCTGAAGTAAGGCTAGAATGAATCAGCTCATGCTTGGAGAAACTGACAAAGTGGCAAAAGATACAGAAGATATCCTCTAGAATGCTTATAAAAGATTCAATATTCCTATTATAGAGGCCCTAGATAATGAACCCTCTGCTGTGGATGAAGAAGAAGAATCTATTGTAAAAAATGGAGAAGAGGAAAAGGAGACAAGTGAAGAGAAAACTGATGAAGGGGGTAAATCACAAAACACACAATAACATATATTGAACATAGCAAATAGAACTTTCTTTTATTGAACTGGGAAACTCATTACATTACATAAGCTCAATTACAATCAGAGGATGAATCCTCTATTGGCTACAACACATTATAGCTTTCCCAACCTCAAGACTCTTGAATCTTCAGCCTTCTGTAACCCCAAAATCAGCTAGGGTTTCTATTTTCCTACTTATTCTTGACTCTACACTTGCCCCCATAACTCTCCTCCTACCCAGGGTTCCCAAAAATGGTTATTAATAGCCTTTTTGGTGGCCAACAACCTAATTTCAAAATTTGCATCTCCCTCCAAAAATAGGTCAACTTCTGGGAGCCATAACTTTTGATCCGGGACTCCGATTGATGAACCGTTTTATGCGTCGAAAAGCTCACGGAGTGCTCTATGTGCTAAGAACTAGCATTGCTAGTTCTGGCCATTTTCAGGCCCGTACGAGGCCATTTAGTGCCTCAAACCTAAGTTTGAATAATCTTCAAGCATTTTTCAGGAAATGGAAACTTTAATATCTTTCAACTTGCAAATGATCTTTGTGTGATTCCTTCGCCAAAGGTCTTATATTTCCGTTATGTAACTTCTTGTAAATTTTCACTTCATTCCATGCCTAAATGCAAACTTTCTAAAAATAGCAGTTTACTATTTTTAGCAGTTTGGAAAAATTGAAAGTTCTACATAATTATTCAGGCGATTATGGGACCAAAACCACAGATTTTGAGAAGAAATGGGTAGAACATCAACAATTTTGAAACATATTTTTTTTTTAGGGTGATGTAAGATTGCCCTTACACCACTGGATGCTCCTGCATCAGACACCCAGGGTAATTTGAGAAGTGACCCTGTCACGTCTCAGGTGTTTGTGTGAGGAAAACCCAAACGGTCAACCTCTACCTTAGACAACCAAGAAGAATCTTCAATAGGCCTTCCTTTCCATTTCACTAGATATTCTTCATATTGCCTGTTTCAAGTTCTCCTTCCCACACGGCTATCTAAGATCTCTTCTATCTCCTCTATTGAAGTAGATGCCAGAATACTCCACTGCACTTCTGTTGGTCCATCCTTTGTTCCACCTTCATGATATTCTAATAAATCAGTAATGTTGAAAATAGGGGAAATATTGATCCCACTCGGCAGCTCTACCTCATATGCATTTCCTGAATCATGCTTCTTCAGGATTCTACATGGTCCAAATTTCTTCATTTTCAACATATTGTATGTTCCAATTGGGAACCTTTCTTTTCTCAAGTGAACCATGACTTTATCTCCTACCTGGAATTCCTTATATCTCCTCTTCTAATCTGCCTTAGCCTTGTACTGAATATTCATTTTATTAATGTGCTTTCTCACCTCTTCATGCAAATTCTTCAGATGTTCTGCAAAGTCTTCAGCTTCAGCATTTGTCTTTTCTCCATTGTCCAGCTTCCTTAACTCAGAAGCATTTCTTGGGCTATTGCCATATACAATCTGGAATGGTGATTTACTAGTACTCCTATTGACAGAATTGTTGTAAGCAAATTCTGCTTGTGGTAAAATCAAATCCCATCCCTTGGGCTTATCCCCTACTAAGCATCGTAGTAGGTTTCCCAAACTCCTATTCACCACTTCTATCTGCCCATCAGTCTGTGGATGGTGTATAGAACTAAACTTCAAATCTGTCTTCAACTTCTTCCACAATGTCCTCCAGAAATAACCAACAAACTTGGTATCTCGATCTGAAACTATGCTCTTTGGTAGACCATGTAATCTCACCACCTCTTTGAAAAATAATTCAGCAATATGAACAACATCATTAGTCTTCTTGCAAGGAATAAAATGTGCCATCTTTGAGAATCTATCCACCATTACAAAAATGGAATCATGTCCTCTCTATGTCCTTGGTAAACCAAGAACAAAATCCATACTGATATCATCCCATGGCTTCTCCGGTACAGGTAATGGTTGATACAACCCTGTATTCTAACTTGTTCCTTTTGCCATCTGACACACTCTGCAACTCTGCACAAATTTCCTCACATCATGTTACAACTGTGGCCAATAATAATTTTCACCAATAATAGCAATAGTCTTATCTCGACAAAAGTGTCCAGCCAATCCCCCACTATGCTTCTCCTTAATCAGGTTCTCTCTCATGGAACTCCTTGGAATGCACAACTGGCTTCCTCTAAACAACATGCCATCTTGGATAATGAAATCCAACCATTTTGTCTTGTTTAAAGTAACAGGTTCCAAACAAGCTTTCTAAGCCTCTGCAAAATCTGGATCTTCAGGATACAAACTTTTGAGCTTATCGAACCCAACAACCTCTATCTTCATTTCTGTCAACAAATTTTGTCTTCTGCTCAAGGCATCTGCAACTCTGTTGGACTTCCCACTCCTGTGCTTCAAAACAAAGGTATAACTCTGCAAAAACTCAACCCATTTTAAATGCCTTTGGTTCAACTTCCCTTGACTATTAAGATACTACAAAGCCTGATGATCAGTATATAAAACAAACTCTTTTGGCAACAAATAATGTCTCCATTTCTTCAAAGCCTGAACTATTGCATAAAATTCCTTATCATAAACAGAATACTTTTTCTTGGCATCATTAAGCTTCTCACTAAAATAGGCAATGGGCTTACCTTCTGGGCTCAAAACAGCTCCTATACCACTACCACTAGCATCACAATCTACCTAAAATACCTTATTGAAATCTGGAAGTGCCAAAATAGGTTGTTCTACAACTTTCTGCTTCAATCTATCAAAGCTCTTGTCTGCTCCTTTAGTCCATCTAAACTCTTTTCTATCCCCTCTCATTGTCTCAGTTAGAGGTGCACAAATGCTACTAAAATTCCTGATAAACTTTCTGTAAAAACTAGCCAAACCATGAAAAGGTCTTACCTCTGTTGCACTCCTTGGCGTAGGCCACTCAATGATAGCCCTTACTTTTTCTGGGTCCATCTTAAGACCTTCCTCTGAGACAACAAATCCCAGGTATAACAACTCTTTCTTTGCAAAACTACATTTCTTCAGATTAATCAGCAACTTTTCCTCCCTCAGCTTCTCTAGAACTCTTCTGATATGCATCAAATGCTCATCCCAAGTCTTACTGAAAATCAAAATATCATCCAAATAAACAATAACAAAACTTCCCAAAAATTCTTTTAGTACCTCATTCATGAGCCGCATGAATGTGCTCGATGCATTGGTTAGCCCAAATGGCATAACTAACCACTCATACAAACCCTCCTTTGTCTTGAAGGCTGTCTTCCATTCATCTCCTTCTCTGATTCGAATCTGGTGATACCCACTCTTCAGATCAATCTTCATGAAGTACTTGGCTCCACTCAAACAATCCATTATGTCATCCATTCTTGACAATGGAAATCTATACTTGATCATTATCTTATTGATGGCTCGAGAGTCTGTACATATCCTCCATTCTCCATCTTTCTTTGGTGCTAGTACTACAGGTACTACACATGGACTTAGGCTCTCCCTTATCAGTCCCTTCCTTAACAACTCCTGAACTTGTCTATTCAGCTCTTCATTCTCTGCAGGGGTCATTCTGTGGGCTACCTTATTTGGCAAACTAGCTCCTAGTATCAAATCCATTTGATGACTTATCTTCCTTACTGGCGGTAAACCTTCTAGTACATTATTAGAGATAATGTCCTGGAACTCTTCCAACATATCTGAAACTTCTACCGGTACATCTTCACAGTTCTCTTGACTAATCTTGGGAATCAATGCAAAGCAATGATGCTCATGCTTCATTCCCTCCAAAAACTTTCTACCATCTACCAAGCAAATTCTGGTAGTGCTACATACCTTTTCTTCCACCTCCTTCAAGGGCTTCAACTTAGGGAATATGTGTTTGCACGACCATCATGGACAGCGCTCCTATCATACTGCCATGGCCTCCCTAATAACATATGACATGCATCCATCAATATGATGTCACACAGCACCTCATCATGGTAGTCACCAATCTTGAACTTCGCTAAACACTGTTCATTAACCAAAGCTCTATGGTCCTTCTGCAACCATGCAATCCTGTATGGATGTGGATGCTTTCTTCTTGTCAACCATCTCCTCTGAAACAAGATTATCAGTGCTTCCACTATCAATAATAATATCACAACACTTACCTTCACATTTGCACCTTGTGTGGAATAAACTCTTCCTCTGATTGGGTTCTTTCTCCTCATTCAACAAAGTTCTTCTGACAACTAGGGTTTCTCCCCTTTCTGCATCTTCAAAGTGCTCAAACTATGCATCTTCATTCACATGTACAAGTCATGCATTACCTTCAGGTCTTCTATTCATCCTTCCTTGATGTTACAGACACTCGTATGCTCGATGCCCTTCTTCTCCACATTGAAAACAAGTTCCTCTGAAACCTCCTCTTCCAGGTCCTTGCCCAGGTCTGCCTCTTCCTCTTCCTCTTTGCTCACCATTGTTCTGGTCACGAGGGCGGTAGGTATTATCACCTCTCTGATTTTGACTAGTACCAGCTTCTTCACTATTCTTTGCATCTTCATTTCGGCCCCCATAGGGTCTTCCACTAGTCCTTCTACCTTGACGTCTTCCCCTTTGCTTGCTGTCAAATCTTTTATTCAGCTTCTCTTCCACCTTCAGGGAAAACTGGTACGCATCTTCTATGGTGGTCATTCTTACTAGGCTCAACTCCTCTTGAATACTCAGCCTCAACCCATTAATGTAACAGGCTACCTTCTCCTTGTTGGGCTCTGCATGACCTGTCCTGATAGTAATTTTATAAAACTCTTCAGTATACTCCTTAACAGATTTGTTACCTTGCTTTAGTCCTTGCAGCTTCTTCAGCAACTCCATCTCATAGTCCATAGGAATGAACTGCTTCTTCAGTTTCTCCACCATCCGATCCCATCTGGTGATCTTTCCTTTTCCTCTTCTATTCCTCTCTAATTGGACCTCCTTCCACCAAATATTGGCATGGCCCTTCAACTTTGCTTTTGCAAACTTAACCCGATCTGGGTCCTCCACATCTTCATACTCAAAATACTCCTCCATGTCATTGATCTAATCAATAAGCTATTCTGGATTCAAATTTCTAGAATATGTATAAACTTCGATCCTGAGCCTCTTTCCGATCTTCAAAATGGCCCTCAACAACCTAACTTCTGCAGCATCTCCGGTGGCTTCTTGTTCTTCCTCAGATAGCTCTTCTTCAGCTTCATCTTCACTTTCTTCTCTTAGCCTCAGCTCAAACCCTCTTTGTAGCTCCTCTTGCAATGTATCGATTTGTCTTTGTAGGGCTCTAAAACCCTCTTTTGTCAAAGCATTCCTCCCAACATGATTTCTTTGTGGAGGCATCTTGGTCTCCATAGCAAACCCACAACCTCAGGTCCTGGTGCAAACTGCCTCATGGTCGGCGATCTGTCTACACACTCAGGAACCCTTGCTCTGATACCACTTGATGAAGGGGGTAAATCACAAAACACACAATAACATATATTGAACACAGCAAATAGAACTTTCTTTTATTGAACTGGGCAACTCATTACATTATAGAAGCTTAATTACAATCAGAGGATGAATCCTCTACTGGTTGCAACACATTACAGCTTTCCCAACCTCAAGACTCTTGAATCTTAAGCCTTCTATAACCCCAAAATCAACTAGGGTTTCTATTTTCCTACCTATTCTTGACTCTACACTTGCCCCCTTAACTCTCCTCCTGCCCAGGGTTCCCAAAAATGGTTATTAATAGCCTTTTTGGTGGCCAACAACCTAATTTCAAATTTTGCATCTCCCTCCAAAAATAGGTCAACTTCCGGGAGCCATAACTTTTGATCTGGGACTCTGATTGACAAACCGTTTTATGCGTCAGAAAGTTCACGGAATGCTCTACATGCTAAGAACCAGCTTTGCTGGTTCTGGCCATTTTTGGGCCCGTACAGGGCCATTTAGTGCCTCAAACCTGAGTTTGAATAATTTTCAGGCATTTTTTAGGAAATGGAAACTTTAATATCTTTCAGCTCGCAAATGATCTTTGTGTGATTCCTTCACCAAAGGTCTTATATTTCTGTTATGTAACTTCCTGTAAATGTTGACTTCATTCCATGCCCAAATGCAAACTTTCTAAAAATAACAGTTTACTATTTTTAGCAGTTTGGAAAAATTGAAAGTTCTACATTATTATTTAGGCGATTATGGGACCAGAACCATAGATTTTGAGAAGAAATGGGTAGAACATCAACAATTTTGAAACACATTTTTTTTTTGGGTGATGCAAGATTGCCCTTACACCACTGGATGCTCCTGCATCAAAAACTAAGGACTTAGATTCCTCTGCTCCAGAAGAGGAAGTTCATGAACTAGCAAACATCTCTCCTCCAGTTTCCCCTGAAGACTCTGGATCTAAAGGAGAAAACTAGTCAAGGAGAAGAAGTACAGGAAAAAGAAAAAGGTCAAATAGAGATAACCTCAGATGATAGTGCTAAGGCTGCAGAAGGGGAGAAAACCCTGTTACCGGCAAGAGACACAATAGAAGCAGTCAAAGATTTCTTAACCAAAGAGATGATGGAATTTAATGAACTAGAACTTCTTCAAGTACCGTTCAATTTTGACTCCCTCTCCCCAGTTCAAACCATGAAGCTAGCATCCATTACTTCAGCAAAGGCAAAAGAAAAACTTCTAAAGTCTCACATGGAAGACTGTGAGCTCATAGAAGCTGCATTCGATGTATTGGAGAAGATTATGCCATCCTTCCAAAAGGATCCTTCAGTCTCCACATCCAGTTATCTAAAGTCTCTCGTAAATTCTATTCATTCACATTTTGATTCCTTAGAAAAGTCAGCAGAAGAAAAGGTCTGGAAGGAGTTTTCAGAAAAGAGGCTCTCTGAAGTACAAGGTCTAATAAAAAATGATAGGAGAGTTATGGATGTTGGAATAAAGAGCTTAGAAAATGCTCTTAAAGATGGCAGAGATATCTATAAATTTTGTTTATCCTGGCCTAAAGTGACCAAGGATATTGAGAAGAAAGTAAAAGAGCAAGAGGATAAACTGTTAAGTTTATCTCAAATTTTTGATCTTCTCTCCTCCTCTATAGTAAATTAAGAGTGTCAGACTATTGCAGTCATAAATGAAATAAAGATACTTGAGAAGGAAAAGAAAAATAAAATAAATAGGTTAAGTGAACTTAGAGGGATCATTATCCCTAAGTTAGAGGCCATGCATGAGGCCCTAATTAATGCTCAGACCACATCTTGAACCAATGATCTGATAGATCTTAAGAAGACAGAAGCTTTTGCATTCCAGTTGAGTGGTCACATCTCAATTTTGGACAAGATGAAGTAGAGCTGGGTGATAGAAGTTGTACAGTTGAAGAATACTTTTGCAGACATACTCAAGTATATGTATGTACAACTTGTATATATACTTATGCGGATATGTATAGATTGTTTCTCTTTTAAATTTTGGTGTGTGAACCCTACCCTTTTCCATTGATGTCAAAGGGGGAGTGAGGAGTAGTGAAAAATGTGGAATCTAGCTAATGGGGAGTTCCAGTAAAGTGTACATTAGAATGGAGCATTAGCCAAGGGGGAGTGTAGTGTGACACTTAGTCATTTTTCACTAAGTGTTGCCATCAATGCCAAGGGGGGAGATTGTTGGCAAGAGACAGTATAGCTTCATGAGTGTTGTCATTGATGGCAACAAAGTTCTTCCTACCCATCCGCAGGACATAGTGTGCCTACACCAGAAGATAGATTGAAGAATGTTGTGGTCTGGTAGGCAAGAACAGAGCATGCAGCTAGGTCTGACAATCAGGTCTGGATCTCCTAGAGGGAGTATCTCAGCAAAGTGTGGACTTGGGAAAGTCAAGAGGAGTACCATGACTAATAGATTCGAGAGATTGAGCCTTCGGTGATGAAAGAGTGAGAAGATATGAACTCCTAAGTGTTGGGTTCCTATTTGATAGAGTAGAGTGAGGAAGAACTAACTGGCAGAGCATCAGAACTTTTTCCGTATGAGATATTGATGGTGATCAAGTTTCTTGAGGTATCTTTCATGATTGGATGACATGATTGATGACTTCTATATGCATCTCCTTGATATACATCACTTGATAAGCAAGGATTCTGTCGACAAACCAAAGTTTTGGATAATATGGACTATTCTGAATGCCGACTAGAAAGGTGTTGAAATCATTGGTGCAGATATATATATATATATATAAGATGGATTTGGATGCGAAGGTGTGTGTTGTGAATTGAGAAGTGTGAAGAAAAGTAGAGAACTATTTGGAAGTAGTAATTCAAGTTCGGTATGTGACTAGATAATAGTGCCTAAGAAGAGAAAGAATGAAGTACAGTAGATCAGTGTATTGAGACTAACCGGAACTGAACCTTAGCATGTGTGGATACTTTTATCAGTTCAAGTATCTTATTCCCTTATACTTTGTAGATAGTGAGTCTCTTGTAGGCACTGAGCCTCTTGTGAGTAGTGTGCTCAAGCAGTGAGCCCTAATTGGCAAGTGCCATTTTTGTACTATCTTATTCTTTTAACAGAGATTACAATCTTGGGTTAATCACCTCGTGTTTTTTCCCTTAACAAGGTTTTTCACGTCAAAATCATCATGTCATGTGTATTGATGTTATTTCTATTTCATGATTATGTTTGCTTGAATAATTTGATGAGCTCCATTAATTGTTAAGAAAAATTAGAAAGTTGAAGTAATTAGGATAACTGATTCACCCCCTCTCAGTTGTCAACATACCTGAAATGAAATATTACTCCTGAATTAATACAAGCATGAGTTGAGCTTGATGTTGTAAAATGTACAAGAAGGAGACTAGACATTTATTTTGTGTGATCTATTTTTTTTCCCTTGTGTCTTTGAGAAAGATTGCCTTCTGAGATGGGTGTTGAATATGGGTTTTCAGGGAAGTGAGTTTTCTTTTTCAAAATTTACATGTTACTATGGATAAATACTTTGGCCAAAGGGAAAGGAATGTGGAGATATACATATGAACCATTGAAATAGATGGCGAGTTGCCTAGTTATTTATGTTATATTTTTCCCTGCCATATCCTATTGATGAGATGTTGTATTCATAGTAGAAATGCATGTATATTGATAGGCACACACTAGATTGCACCCTGCACTTATTTACAAGTTGCTAGGCCCTTCGAACAGGGTTAGGTATTCCTCAGTTTGAGGGATTCCAGGGAAGTGCAAGCTTCGTTGTTGGGCGGAAAAGCACCTGAACCATGTTCTTGTCCTCCGACGTAGCAGATGACTAGTTGGTTGATGGCAGTCATGGACCATTTGTTGGATTCACATGCTATTGATCTCCTTGTAGTCTTTATTGTTTCAAAATAATTGTAAGGCTTTATGCCATTATCTAAAACTTGGAATATTATTGACTAGATCTACTCTGTAAATGACTTCAAATAGATATATTGTAATCATGATTGCATATTAAACTTATGAATTCAAAATTTCTTGACACTAGAAATTACAAATGTCTTTTCTTTTGAATGATGTATTAGAAGTTAATTTACTTACTATAATTTACTGGCTGTAATTATGTTTTATTTCAGTTATGTGTGCATGTGAGATTTCTGTACTTTACATTTGGTATTAGAGTGATGGTTCTACTCTAAGCCTTTTGGACCATTATGCTAAAGTTGTAAACTCTTTGCAGATAGTTCATCATGAACACTAGGAACTCTGGATGTATTGGAGCAACCCTAGGATCTGGTAATAACCTAGACACTGGAAATAATAAAGAAGCCAATGTTGGGAACAACACTAGTGCTGATGTAGGAGGGGTTAGTGCTGGGAATAATAATGAGGGAAATAGAAATGAGGCCAACAATAATAATAACGATGGATAGAGTAACCAATTGACTCAAATCCTAGCGCTTCTGACTCAACAAGGAACTCTCTTGACTCAATAGGGAACCCGAATGAATACCATGGAACAAGAAATCAGAGGAATAAGGGGAAATAGGGTTGAGGAAAGTAGAGAAGAAGCTGGAGGTCCTAAGGGGGAAGTAAATGAAAACAATAAAAACAAGATTGTTGAGGAGTTAGGAAAGGATTCCAAAAAGGTTACACCTCCTAAGTTTGACGGTAAGACTATAGGTGACAGAGTAGAAGCATGGATTATTGATATGGAAAAATACTTTGATCTCCATGACTTGTTTGCTAAAACTAAGGCCATATGTGGATCCTATTAGCTTACTGGTGAAGTTGTGACTTGGTGGGACAATGAGAAGGTAGAAAAGAAACTATTACTAGGGGAAGTCACATGGGATTGCTTCCTTGAGCTCTTTAGGAAGAGGTGGTTGCCACAACTCTATTTTGACAAGAAAATGATAGAATTCTGAAACCTCAGTCAAGGAGGTATGACTGTGACTTAGTATTGGGAGAAATTCTCTCACTTGTTGAAATATGTTCCACAATATTAGCTTGATGAAAGGTTCAAGATTCATAAGTTCATCTTGGAGTTAAGGCCATAGATTGGATCAGATGTTGATATTCATAATCCATTGACCATGGATGCAGTGTTTGAAAAGGATACTAAAAAGGAGCAGAAACTACAATAGATTTCAAATTACCATAAGAGTCAGGATGTGAAGAATGGGAATAAAAGGTTTCAGAATGATAGTCACAGTCAAGGTAATAGCAGTAATCAAGGGAATAGTAAGCTCCAAATAAGGAATCTTAAGAGAGACAATAACTACTAGGAAAAGAACAATGGGAACCAAGGTGGAAATAACAATAAGAGAGGTAACTATGGAAACAATGGTAATAATAATAGGAGGGACATGCCAGCTAGACATAGAGGACCCATAGATGGATGTTACACTTGTGGAGGAGAGCACTATGCTAGTGCATGTCCTCATCGAACAGAGAATCAAAGAGACATAAATCGATAGGGAGCTCCTCAACACCAGATTCATGTAGTTGTAGATCATTATAAGGTAGATTTCCAAGCTACACCTATACAGATGTCTAGTAACCTATTTGGCCTTCTAGTTTCTATTTTGAGTGACACAGGAGCTACAAAATGTTTTGTGGATCCTAAGATTGTAACTAATTTATCTACCAAACCTAGACACATGGAAAATTCTTGGATGGTGTAGTATGGTAACAATGTAGAGAAAAGAGTAGATTCATGTCTAGTATGCAATGAATTAGATCTTCCTGCTTTCCAAATGCAAGTCAATCTTTATGTTGCACCTCTAGGATCTTATGATGTGATTCTAGGAATCAATTGGCTATCCAAACATAAGTCCTTAGTAGATTGTGAAGAGAAAGTAATGAAATGACTTGATGACCTTGGGAATTGGGTAGAAATTCATGGATCAAGAACACCCCTTAAGCTAAGATAGATATTAGATATGCAATTGAAAAAAGCTAAAATAAAGGGATGTTCCATCTATGCAATGAAGATAAGAGATCTAGATAATCAGGAACCATCTTTTGAGAACTATCCTATTCTCAGAGAATTCAAAGATGTCTTTCCTGATGAGTTGATAGAACTACCACCTAAAAGAGAATTTGATTTCTCTATAGATCTAATGCCAAGAATAGAACCATAGTCTAAAGCACCTTACTGAATGACAACAATAGAACTATATGAAATTAAGGCATAGTTAGAAGAATTGTTAAAATAGGGGTTTATCAAACCTAGTGTGTGACCTTGAGGTGCACCAGTCATCTTCATAAAAAAAGAAGGATGAAACATTGTGGTTGTGCATTTATTACATAATTCTCAACAAGGCAACTATTAAGAACAAGTATCTGCTTCCATGGATAGATGAGTTGTTCGACCAAATGAAGGGTGCTAAGGTATTCTCTAAAATAGACCTTAGATCCAGTTATCATCAGTTATAGATTAAGGATGAGGATATCCCTAAAATAGCATTTAGAACACAATATGGTCACTACGAGTTCATACTAGTACCATTTGGGTTAACTGATGCACCATCATCTTTTATGAACTCGATGAACAGTGTGTTCATGGATTGTCTAGATGAATTTATGTTGGTCTTCCTAGACAAAATTTTGATTTACTCAAAATTAGTAGAGGAGCATGAAAGACACTTGAGAATAGTCTTGCAACATTTGAGAGAAAGAAAACTTTTTGGTAAGTTATCTAAGTGCACATTCTACCATAGTAAAGTGCACTATCTTGGCCATGTAATATCAGTAGATGGAATAGTGGTGGATCCTAAAAAGATCAAGGCAATAATGGAATGGCCCACACCACAGACTGTGACTGATGTTAGAATTTTTATGGGACTAGTAGGATACTACAAGAAATTTGTAGAGGGATTCTCAATAGTGGAAACACCCATAACCTCATTGCAGAAGAAGGGTAAGAAGTTCGAGTGGATAGATAAATGTGAACAAAGATTTTTAGTTGTTGAAGGAGAAACTCACATCAGCACCTATTCTAACCATACCTAATCCAAATGGTCATTTCACACTAATTACAGATGCTTCTGGTGAAGGTGTGGGAGGAGTGTTGATGCAAAATAGGAAAGTAGTGGCATATGAATCAAGGAAACTAAAACAACATGAATTAAATTATGCACTTCATGATCTCAAGTTATCTGCCATTGTTCACACACTGCAAATGTAGAGGCACTACCTCTTGGGTAATCCATTTGAACTTAAAACAGATAACTTGGGGCTCAAATATATCTTCACCCAACCTAATCTCAATGCTCGACAAAGAAGGTGACTAGAATTCCTTAGCGAATATGATTTTGGAATCAAGTATATAAAAGGCAAAGAGAAGAGGGTAGTAGATGCTCTAGGAAGGAGACAAAATCTGGCTACTATGGTGACTACTAGAACCAATTTGAGATAGTAGGTAATCCAAAACTTGCAAGGGGATGAGCACTATGAGCAGCTTAAACAAGCATTAGAAGCAAACCCCACAGATCATTGATTTGATGGGTATGTGATAGAATCAAATGGGCTTCTGAGATATCAGGGAAGAATGTATATCCTAGAATTAGGTGAACTAAGAAAATTGGTTCTTGAGGAGATTCACAGTGCTCCATATTCTAGACACCCAAGAGTGACCAAGACTATGGAAGGATTGATACCATTGTACCTTTGGCCTAAACTCAAGAAGGACGTGATAGAGTTTGTCGCATGATGTTTAGAGTGTCAATGCATCAAGGCAGAACATGTCCATCTTGTAGGACTACTTTATCCACACAGTGTACCTAAGTACAAATGTCAAGTGATTAGCATGGACTTTATTCAGGGATTGCCCATGTCAAAGAACATGCATAATGTTATCTTAGTGGTATTGGACAAACTAACAAAAGTGGCTCATTTTATTCCCAAAAATCTCTCAGATGGGTCACTGAAGTTAGCAAAGAAGTTTATCCAAGAGATCTTTTGGCTACATGGAGTGCCAGAGATGATCATTTTAGATCATGACACTCGCATGACCTTTGGGTTCTGGGCCACACTTAATGTAGCTTTGGGGACTAAGTTGAACTTTAGTACAAGTTATCACCTAGAGATAGATGGCCAAATAGAGAGAGTCAACTAGGTAGTGGAGGATCTTCTAAGGATGCACCGTATGGACCAACAGTATAAATGGGAGGAATAACTACCTTTAGTAGAGTTTGCATATAATAATTCCTATCATGCATCATTGGGTATGGCTCCATTTGAGGCTCTGTATGGTCACAGGTGTAGAACTCTAATCAGTTGGGATAGGATTGAAGATTGAATAGTAGTTGGACTTGACATGCTAAAGGAAATGGAAGATCAGATGAGGCTAATCAAAGAAAAATTGAAACAAGCCTTGGATAGACAGAAAAGTTATGCATATAAAAATAGGACTTTTAGGCAATTCTCAGTGGGTAACAAAGTGTTTTTAAAGGTCAAGCCTCATAAGAGTTCAATTTTGTTTGGCAAGGCATCCAAACTAGCTCCAAGATTTTTAGGACCCTTTGATGTGTTGGAAGTGATTAATACAATTGCATACAAACTTGTATTGCCACCAACTATCACCAAGATCCATAATGTTTTTCATGTGTCATTGCTCAAACCTTATCATCTTGATGTATTGCATATTCTTGATTAGCGTGGTATGCAGTTATAGGATCCAGGAGTACTGATAGTGGAACCCATTCGAGTCTTAGAGAAGTGCAATGTTAAGTTGCAATAATTGAGACATAGTGCAGTATAAGGTCCAGTGGGACCAATATTCAATGGATAGTGCCACTTGGGAGGATGCTTCTGGTATTGATAGATCTTTTTTACATTTGGGAAATTAGCATAGATGTTTTATTTATATGCATAATAGAGATACTTGATACTCAGATGATGATACATTATTATTTGATACTTTTGTTTTAATTTGATGTAATAATACATTGATACGATGTCTCTTCCAACTGGGGAAGGATGTCACATCTCAGACTTTCACAATTACTTAAATTGGTTAATTTCAATTGAAACCGTAGAACATTAGTTGATGATATTGGATGATATATGATTGTGTTAAACTCCAATTGCTTCAGCTATGTTTTGGAACTAACCTATTGATGTTGTAATGAGTTTGCTTGTCCGTAGGTCTTGTCGAAGGACAAGAGCATGGCTCAGGTAGAGGAGTTTTGCTTCTTGGCAACATGTGTCAGGTACTAACTGGTGTTGTTTGACCCATGATCATGTAGACTTCATATTGTTGCAATGAAAGTTGATTTCCATGTTTAGTCTGATGCATGTTGCAATTGCATGATTGTTTGACGGGAGTGTTGATTTTGCCTTAAATGAAAATGTTGATTGTCTTTGTCTATTTTATATGCAAGCTTGATACCTGTTTGTGCATAAAAACAATAAGTTAGGTTTATAATTGATCTTAATAGATAAAAGAAATTAAAATATTGTTTCAAATTAAAATAAAATATCCATTTTATTCTAATACCGATTCTATATAAAGATATAAGTATCTGTTCTATATATAAAAATAAATATCAAATACTTGTTTAAATTATGCAAATAGCATTTCATCTATTCTTGAGAGATAAATATATATAAATAATAAACACTATTTTTGCATGTAAAGTAAAAGATTATTTTAATTATTAGAATTAAATATTGTAGATAATCCCTTTGAATAAATAAATCATAGCTATAAATTGTTGAGAAATAGATATTAAATTCTCTATTATAATTGCATTATTAATAGATAAAATGAAGAGTAAGAGGGAACGACATGCAAAAATAAGGGAGTTAACTCAAAGATATGGGTGAGTTCGTTCATGGATGCTACAGAGTAGGAAAAATTAGGTTTCTGAGACAAGAAGAAGGAATTGAATAACATGAACAAAAAATGAGAAGAATAGGGGAGATACTATGGCATAGGAGATAACAAAGAAGTTAGGAGGATTCAGATAGGCATTCACTCAGGAAAAGATCAACTCGTAGCATCAAATCTGCATATTTTTTTCCTTTGTTTAAATTTCTTTTTGATCTAGACATATTGTTTCTTTTCCATGATGTGCTTGATGATATCTTCTCATAAGGAATTGGGCTTAAGATTATGTAGATTTTATTAATTATTTTTCCTCCACTTCCAGCCAATGTATTTTAACTACCTCCACACTGTTCAGATGAGCATTTTTTTAGTGTATAAACTGAGTCAGCATAAAATCAAGAAATTGTCCATTTTCAATTGGCTTAACCTTTCGACCTTACTACAAATCTACCCTCTAAGAAATAGATTGCCTATACCAATGTTACTATGCTATTTTTTCTTTCTTTCTTTTGGAAATGTTCTACTGAAAGCAAAATGTAACTGTTGGCTCCAGAGTGATATTTGGTCCCAGTGGTTGATCTGTGCCTAGATTGCTAACATTCTCCTGGTATACAATCGACACTTCTTGAATATCATTTTTGTTTTCCTAATACCATCATCCTCTCTTATTTGCTGTGTTCATTTGTGTTTGACTTCTAATCATTTAGGAAATCCTTTTAAAGATTCTAATAAGACTGTTTTACCTTCTTATACAAGCCAAAATTTGATAGGACAGACAAGCAACCTCTTTTTATTTGTGTTTCCTTTCCTTATAATTCTTTTATCCTAAATTTTCTCTATGAAATTGTTTCTTAATGTAAACTAAATTTGATTTGGCCATTAGCAAATCCAAACATTTTTTTTTAAGAAGGCCACCACCTTTTGCTTCAAAAAAATTAGAAAACAGCCTAAGAGAATTGTCTTTTGTGAATTCTTTTATGGATTGGCCTGTGCCTTTCTTTTTCCTCTAGATCTCAATTCATTTTGTGGTTGTCCACGTAAGTTTAATCAACTAGAATAAACTTTTATGCCCAACTGTGGTTAAAATTAGAGTCATAGAAACTGTTTTGAATACCATTAGCTTTTGATCAATGTAATAGCCAAGGTTTCAAAGGAATGACTAGCCACAAGCTTTCCTGTCAGTCTGCAATGACCTTAGTAGCTGAAAAATCCATTTCTTAATGGCATGTAGGACTTGTGGTAGTTCATAATGCTTCTGCCTTTAACTAGAGAAAATCATTTAAGATTTTTGCAGCGTAAATTAAAGCATCCCTCACACCATGAGTACAGTCTGCGACATCGACCTGATAGTGAATGCTTTTACTCTTTGACTCTATTGTCATTTCAACCGCTAATCCATAATCAAAATTGATCCATATAAACATAGTCATTAACGTCAAGATAAAGACTCAGAATAGTCATGTGGACTGATCAATGAGTCCTCTAACTTCCTCTTCCTTAGTAGAAACTTCCATTTGATAAGAAATTAACCGCTCATTATTCTTTATATTTATTATTTTTTTATATGTTTACTAGAAAATTATTTGAATCAGTGATGTATTCTTGCATGTTTAAATCATAGAGTGGCCGGGCTGAAAACAATAAGTTTCTTGACAAATAAGTTAGTTTGGGTATAAACCAATTCCAAGTCGGTCTCCTTTTTACTCAGAATTAACCAAAAATTGTTTTCTAGATAAAGAACTCTTAAGTTAATCTCTAAGGCTAGTCTATCAAAACTCTTTTCTTGGGAAAAATAAAAGAGCCTAGGTTTTCATTCTTTAAAGTTGTTCTTTGCTATTATATATTAAATTCCTCATCTATGTGAAAATAGTAATTCTTCGAATGGGTATATCTAAAGTAACTTATCTGTAGAGATAGAAATATTGTTTATATGTAATTAATTTACTTTATGAAGGATATGTTCTTGATTTTTACATTAAACAAGCAAAGAGTCATATGTATACTTTTGTAATCCAAAATAGATTAAATTGAACAAATCATGTTGAAATTCACGACTCGAAATATGATCACCTGTTGACTATCAAACCATTGAATACTTGAAATGAAATATTACTCCTAAATTAATAAATGCATGAGTTGAGCTCGATGTCGTAAAATGTGCAACAAGGAGACTAGACATTTGTTTTGTGTGATCTATTTTTTTTTCCTTGTGTCTTTGAGAAGGATTGCCTTCTGGGATGGGTGTCGAATATGGGTTATTAGGGAAGTGAGTTTTCTTTTTCAAAACTTACATGTCGTTATTACGGTTAAATGCTTTGGCCAAAGTGAATGGAATGTTGAAACAAACATATGCACCATTGAAATAGATGGTCAATTGCCTAGTTATTTATGTTATATTTTTCCCTACCATATCCTATTGATGAGATGTTGCATTCATAGTAGAAATGCATGTAGATTGATAGACACACATCAAACTCCACCCTGCACTTGTTTACAAGTTTCTAGGCCCTTCGAGCAGGATCAGATATTCCTCAGTTTGAGGGATTCTAGGGAAGTGCAAGCTTCGTGGTTGGGTGAAAAAGTGCCTGAACCATGTTCTTGTCCTTTCACACAGCAGATGACCAATTGGTCAATGGCGGTCAACAACCATTTGTTGGATTCACATGATGTTGATCTCCTTGTACTCTTTATTGTTTCAAAATAATTGTAAGGCTTTATGCCATTATCTGAAACTTGTAATATTATTGATTGGATATACTCTGTAATCGACTTTAGATGGATATATTGTAATCATGATTGCATATTAAACTTATGAATTCAAAATTGCTTGACACTAGAAATTATAAATGTATTTTCTTCTGAATGATGTATTAGAAGTTAATTTACTTTAATTTACTAGCCATAATTATGTTTTATTTCAGTTATGTGTGCATGTGAGATTTCTGTACTTTACAGTATTTTGTGTTGTTATTGTGTTTTTGATTACAGATTTGACTCCATCTCCTCATGGCATGAAGAACATCTTCCTTCCATGAGATCTACCCAAGTTGTGCCTCTATCAAAAATAAATCATCTAGGGTATGGATATTCAGACCTTTCTTTTCTTCTAACATCTGGTGTGAACAATGACCTGTATTATCACACTTTCTTTTGCTCTTTTCGTGACTTGATTTGGCCACTTTTTGACTAGTTTCTAACTTCTCATGCTCTATTTTTTCATGTTTTTCTACATCCCGATGAAGCAATAGGTTATCACTATCATCTATAGGTTAATTCTCATTCACTTCTGATAGCAATTGTTTTCTTTTCCAACATAACCTCTTTGTCTTTTCTACTATGTCCACACATAGTTCACATGTGTTCTCTGGATGTGACTCTTCTTGTAACCTGCACCATCCTTTCATTAGGATATCCTCGGTAGGTGTTCTTCTCAAGTGGCATTTATGAACTTCTTTAGATAGGTACCTTTCAAATGCAAGGAAGTGATCACCCTCATCTTCATTAGATGAATTATTGTCATATTCTACTATTAAACTTGTAACAGGAATAACTTTATTCATGTTATCTTTTTTATGTGTCTACATGCATATTAACAACTCTTCTATCTTGATTGTTTGAGGCTTCAATGAGTACAACCCTGGCTCCACATCTAGATATAGTACCTCATTATTGTGATGTTAATCAGTTATAATATGTTTCATCCTAGGTTTTGCCTCAATTCTAAGCTGATTGGGAATTCCTCTCCATGGCAACCACATGTGGGAAAAGTTAATGGCCATGTATCCATTTAAAGTCTTGGACTAGTCTCCATTGAGGAGCATGCCTTATGTATTAGGAATCTCCATGACCTATATCTCTATATAATAATGGACCCTAGGATCAGATGCTAGCTACATGTGGATGTGAGTTATTTCTCCTACCACACTAACCTTAGACTTGTCTAGATGGGTGACCTTCTTGAGTGACTTTGCAGGGGATAGACCTAATGCCTCGCAAATGGACAAGGGTGTGACATTAGTAGAAGCACCTGAATCTACAAGGCAATTGTGCAAATTCTTTCCAAAAATTCTAAGTGTGAGTAGGAAGGGAGGTGACTCAGATTTCTCTTTGTATAATGTCACCTGTGTTGTATCTGTAGTATGGACTGTAGCCTTTTCTTTAGGTTTGACATCTATATCCCTAGATGTAGGTTCTTTAACAAGAGTATTTCTAGGGATGTCCTCTTTGACTACAAGGTCTTCTATAGACCTAAGGAAAGCTCTCTTAATAGTAGGGGTCTTAAACAACTCAGATAATGATAAATTGATCTTAATCCTTTTCATTTCATTAGTAAGATATGCAATTAATTTATCTGTTTTAGGTAATTGACTCATATCTTTTATCATTGTTGATTGTGATGTAGATGGTGCAAAGTGCTGTTGGTTCACCCTAGGAGGTCCATGATTATTACTAGCCTTAGGATCTAGCAGTGTGTTGAAATTATTAGGAGGAATAGAACTAGTCAAAGGACTAGTAGGTTAGTTAGTATTACTCCTTAGATTATAGTTATGTCCCCTCTAATACTACTGATATACATGAACTTCCTCAGTCTCTTATTTAGGTTCATTTTCATCTTCAAGGGGAAATAAATAAGTTGTTTCCAATGTCATGGCTAAATCTTCACAAACCAAGGTGTAACTCTCATGTGTCACATTTGTATGATGTTTGTGATCTAAGGAACTCTCAAGTACCATAGCAAATTCATATCCTAGAGGCACTATCTCATTACCTTTAGGGAAAGATACCTCACTTGTAGTGTTGGACACTTCTTGGAATATGCTTGCTACAATCTTGAACTGTGGATAGTCTAACTCAGCATGTGCACTAGTGTTATGTATCCTACACCAATTGTTGAGTGTTGCCTCTGCTAAATTGACCCTTGTGGTCTGTTTAGGTTCAAGAGGGGGTTGGTTATCTAGAGCTGAAGGTAAAGAACCATTGTTAGGTCTACTATTCCAAACTCTTGGAGGCTTAGGAGCATTGTTATTATTGTTAAATTTTCTTTCATTATTGTATCCCCTATTAGGATATCCAGATCTTTCATTGTTATTACCATATCCTTTTTCAGTATATCCCCTATTTTTTTGGTCCTATGAATTGGACTAAGAATAGAAGTTCTAATTTCTCAAGTGTATGACTTCAGTAGTCAATTTCCTCAGTTGAGCTAATATTTCTTTAATATCTTCCTTTTCCTCCTATACTTTAGCTATCAAATTATCTTGACCAAGAGAAAAGAATAAAGTACCATTTCTATTTACTCTGTAGGGGTTTAGACAAAGGGACAAGATGTGACAAAGCTCCATTAATATGTTGCATCTAGTTAGGGCATGCAGAAGGTCCTATACTAGGTATAGGTCCATGACCTACCTACTTCATCTATGTGTTAACTTTCACAGTCTCTACATAAGCGCTAGATAAATCTATGGGAGAAGTAGAAACTCTTGTTACAAACATAGAAGTTAAAGGATCTAAAGTTAAATAATAAACTAGTAATGCTGCATCTTGAGTGATGACGTAAGGGGCTAAAATATTAGCATAAGCCTTTTGAAATCTATCATTAAATTTAGTGATGAGTTCACCTTCTCCTCACCTAATCTCAGCAAAGTGATGGTAAACTATGGCAGCATCTACATGATTCATGTATCTAGACTTAAAGGTGTCTTCTAGCAACTTCTAGGAGTTGATTGAGTTCCTAGGTAGATTCACATACCATTGGTATGCCTCTTCTCCTAGAGAGTTGGGAAACAACCTACAAACCACATCTTCATGCCAAATTCTTTCTCTAAAGAAAGCCTCCTTGATGGTCCTAAGATGATCCTCTACATCTTGATATGGATGATATCTAGGGCAAAGCTTGTCTAGATTCTTTGGCAAGGCATTGTAATTTCCAAAGCTTAGAGGTGAGTCATTGTTAAAGAAAGCCATCATAACTTGTACAAGGGCTAGTACTAGTGGTGTAACTAGTGAATTAGAACCTACAGGTCTATATTGGATACTAGTTGAATGTGGTCTAGGTCTGATCGTAGGCAATTCTTGTAAAGGTCCAATGGATCTTGACCTAGTGGAAGGGAAGTGAGCTAGTTCAATAGTACAAAGTGAACTTTGGATATCCTAACTGGATCTTCACAAAGATGTGGATAATTCCTTCGTAAGAATGGATATTTATGGACACTTATCTCAAATAATAAGGTATTTTCAATGTATTTGTAGAGAATGTAAATTTTCAACTTGAACTTAAAAAAATCTAGACAACTGTTAGTAAATATCAAAGTAAATATCCATAAGGAAGTGATATTTATGGTTAAATTCCTCAAATTGTTGAATATTGACAAAAATTTTATGGGAGATTCAAATCCCTAGAGTATACTAAGAAATTCCAAAAATATTTCTTCATAGAAACATGGGAAAATACATCCGAATGATAAATCCTTGTGAATTTCTAGTGATCGAGCCCTCTTTCTAGAGCTAAAAATTGTTGATACAACTTTTAGTCATATTAACAGAGATAAAAATTCATACAACAAACCTTTATCCTCTTGAAAGATACAACAAAGTCAGGGTGAATTTGTGATCCCATGTCTCTAATAGTTAGTACATAACCTTCTGATGTTACTCAGTGGTTTGATGTGATGATGTTGTTAATCATTTAAGGGCCTTACATCTAGATTTTGCAAAAATCTTGTCTTGATGTTTGTCCTATTACATGTATTTTACATGAATCTCCACAAATTGCATCAAATATGATAATCCTACTCTAGCATATGCATGTCTTCATTGTATATTTATCATAAGTTTGATCAATTCTTCAAAACTTTACTCTAGTTGAGATTATTTGTAGTGATCTAGATAACTTTGATTAGTTCTTCTGAATTTGCTTAAATCTAAACTAATCTTTACTTCCTTACTTCAAATTTACTCAAATAAACATGTATTTCACTGTTATTCTTCAATATTTGCAAGATGTTCATGAAGACTATAATATTATGATCAAATATGCTAAGATGTTCATTTATCTACGGGAATTCTACATATTTACTTTGTTTTTGCTTATCATGTGTCATTATTTGCAGTTGATGATGATGATTAATGAAATTTAAAATAAAATGAGATGAATTTCTAATATTATTTGAAATGATTGAGTTTTGACCACTGGTTCATATGCACAATTCAATACTTCATGAAAAGAGATGAAATCAAACCATGTTTCACCAAGATATTCCACAACTACACATAGTAGATGTTAATCTTCAAAGGAATTGGATAACATCAACATTCACCATTTGAAATGCACCTCAGAGAGCACAACACTCCATAGTGACATGTCCAAATATCATCCACAAAGATTACTTGGGATTTATTATTGATTTGTAATTTGGATCTCTATTTCATTCAGTATTCAAATGTATGCATATTTAAAATTGGTCTTGAGAAAGAACCATGGGGAGACACTAAGTCACAAAATGTATACTTAGTGCTCACAAAGCTCAAAAATTCTATCTCAATTAAGCTCCTAATAATTACAAAATGGAAATACATCTCCTTTTATAGACCAAGGATAGGATGCAGTTACAATAGATCCAATGGTCAGGAGGAAATGTGGCACATGATTGCATTTTGGCAATCAATTTGGTGGAATAGATGTGGCACTCTAGAATATTCCCTAAATCTTTGACTTGGTCAATATGATCTTCTCACTCTGCATTTCCATCAAATTCCTCATCTGTGGATGGCTCCTCTATTATTCTACATCTGATGCCTTGGATGAGCTCATATGCCTGGATGGCCATTTCTATCTCTGCTCTATTCGGTACTTTTGTCTTCTCAATAGCATGCTCTTATGCCTTTAACTATTCTTGCAGGGATACCCACTTATTGGTCTAACTATCTAGCTCTTCATAATATGCCTCAACTTTAGCCTTCATGTGCATTGCTTTATCAATAGTATCCTAGTTTTCAATCTTTCCTTCTACCTCACCTTCAAGGGTGTCCAAAATCCCTAGCTCCTCTGCTTAGAGTTCATGTGCTTTGACACTAATATCCATAGTATTAGTGTTACATCTTTTCAATATGTCAAACTCAAACTTTATGTCTTCAAACTAGGTATCTACCTATGGTAGCATTTGGGGTGTTAGGATCTTCCTTGTCATGAGGTTGTTGACGTCTACCTTCCTCATATCCTTTAGTGTAGTCAGATTACAACCACTCTTTATTAACCTCTAGCCAACCACTTTCTTTAGCTTATCTACTTTGCTCTTTAGGTTGCTAAGTATGTCCCAATTGGACAATGAGGTCTTTACTACTTGTTCCCCTTTGTTCAGAAATCTATTAAACTTGTAACGTTGGAAAATGTCCCCTTGGGGGATTTTTGCTCTTTAGGTTTAGCTCCCAGGTCTTTTGTGTGCATTTAGGACATTTTACATCATATTTCAACATCCTGATGAGAAAAGCCCTAAGTGTCTTGACAAATAGGACCTAGGGGGACTATTTGAGATAACCCCTATCCAAAATAAGAGGAGGACTTGGGCACCCATACCCTAGTCCTACCCTATTTTGGGGTAGTCCTAATTTTTGGGTGTCAACTTGTGACTATTATTTGGGTCCTATGCCGACACAGTAAGTTTGAATTATGAAATTCTTGGTGGGAGTATTTGTAGTTGCATATAAAAGTAGGTTTAGGCATTCATTTAGATACTAGATGGTAATTGTGATGTTCATGCATTCTCAAGGTGATTCAAGGCTTTTATTGTGTTGTCTATGTGTTTGTGTTTGCAGATTTGAGCATCCATTTTCTCATGGAATGAAGAGCTTCTTCCTCCCATGAGATTTTCACTACAAGGTGCCATTTATTGTTATTGTGATCATTATTCATTTTGTTTTTGCCTTTGAATCCCTAGGCATGCACTTAAGTGTCCTTCTGGGGCTTGACAAAGGCAAGATCCTAAACACCACAACCCCCTCGCAAAGTTTTATGATTGCAAGTTACAAGTTGATGATGCAGACAAAGTGAAGCTATAGGAGGGCATGTTGGAGTGTCAAAATTACAGAACAACGAGAAAAAGGGCACCCTAGACTTGGGCACCTGCTCATTAGTCCTTGAAGTTTCATGACGGAAAAACCTTTGGTGCAGCAGGAACAGGTTGCAGATCTTATCTGTAGATCTTGACAAAAAGTAGGGCACTAGACTTGGGCACCCGCTCTTTTGTCCCTGACTTTTCCACCTCAGAACCCCAGAAATAGTTGCATAGTCATTTGTAATTTTACATCTTTCTGCAGAAGCATTTTCTGTTATTCATCCATTTACTTTTGTATTTACATAATTAGGGTTTTGATGTGTAATTGAGCATAAGAGAAGGAAAATTGATAATCAAATACCCTAATCTAGGTTTCCCTACATTTTTAAGTGACCAAGGACCTAATAGTTCTCTACCACTCGATCCTAAGGACCTTGAATCTAACGGGTGAAAGGAGGATTTAAACACTAAACTAAACAATCCAAATTTTACCCTAAACATTTTGGTGAACCTATGTTTTTGGACTTAATTGAAAATTTCTGAGTGTTTATCTTTATATTTGGGTTGATTTCATTCATTCATATACTCATTCATCTTATTGCATTGAAAAAATTACAAACAAATTAAAAATTTGGAAAATTTTGGAAACCCTAACTTGCATTTCAATATAGGTTTCTAATTTGCATCAATTCATTCTAATTTTTTCCTAATTAATGATTTTTACATCAGATCTGATATAAACTACATAAAATTACAAAAATACAATAATTTGCATTGCATTTTCATCATATAATTGTTAGGGTTTTGTAGAAATTTTGACAATTTTCATATAACCTAGTAACTCCAAAATCTAGGGTTAGTAGGCTAAAAAATCTTCTTTCAGATTTTTCTATTTATTTTAGAGACTCATTCAAACATGCATTTTAATGTAAAATTTTATTTAGATTTCAAATATTTGCATTTTTGCATTGAAACTTTCAACAAAAAACTAGCAATTTTCATGCATTTTCATTAAATTTGCACTTGCATTTTACTTCTTAGATCTTAGAATTCATTTTTAGATCTGAGTACACTTCATTTTCATCATAAATCAGACTTCAAAAAATTCATATAGCATTTTGTGTCAAGATCTCAAACCTGGTGCTTGAAAAATATCGATTTTCACTAGATTTGGCCTTATCAACTCTCTAAATTTGCACCATAGGTGTGTTGTGAAGAGTTTTTTTGCACTAATTGGTTGTTATCAAGGTAATTATTTTCTTCCCCTCTTAAAAATCTTCACAACACTTGTTTATTGGGCTCTTGTATTGAAAATTTGGTGAAAAACTACACATTTTCGCTATTTTTGCCCTAGGGTTTGGCCTAGTTTGCACTCCAAGTGTGTTGTGACAAATTTTATGGATTGATGTGACTGATATCATTGCTTTTATTTTCTTAACCTTCTAAAATTTATTACAACACCCCTTTTTCTAGGTCTTGGAGTTGAGAAACCATGAAAAATTGTCTATTTTAGCTACATTTTCACTAGGGTTTGACCTTAAGTGGCACTAAAAGCATGTTGTGATCAAGATTTTGACATTAAGTGGCTGTTATTACTGATATAATTTTATTTCCATCATGATTTTCCTCACAACAACTTTTTCATGCTCTTTTTCATCAAGATTTGGTGAAAATTTTGCATATTTTGACATATTTTCACTATATTTTGACTTATCTTTCATCTTAGATTTTCATCAAGAGTATTTTTTGAAGGATCTTATTGATGTTTTGGACTTATATTAGACATATAATTTTCTTCCCTTGATCAAAATTCTTACAACATCCTTTGTTTCATTTAGTTGCATTGAAAAAGTACCAAAACAAATCAAGCATTTTAGGCTATTTTTGCACTTGTCTTTTGCACCAATTTTGAAAAGATTTCAAAATATTATTTTGCATTGATTTCAGCATATAAACATGGCCTCTAATCACAACAACAACAATGGGTTCCATCCTAGGCCTTACATGAAAAGAAAGGCCCCTAAACCTGAAATTGTGTTTACACCTCATGATAGAACAATTGGAGACTCTGAAGGGCCTCTTTACATCACTATGAAAATAATGGGAAATCCTATGGATGGAACTCGTATTGATCCTAATTGCATGACTAATGTCACCACTAAAGAGTTCCTCTTTTCACATCAGTTAATGCAAGGTTCTTATGACCCTTCAAACATGATGATCAAAACACATAAGGGAACCTTTATCAAGCCTCTGGGTAAGATATCATTGTTGGTAACACTATCTAGAAAACATGTCAAACAATGGTTTGATGTTTTCCCTATTTCTAACCTCTTCTTTATTAAATTGGGACACCCTTGGTTAAAATAAATGAAAGCTATCCCTTCAACAATACACCATTGTCTAAAATTCCCTTTTGATGGACGTGTGATTATCGTCCCTCGCAACAAGTACCTTTGGTTGAGAAAAATCATTACATATTGAATTATTTTTGGGATAACACTAAAAAGGAACTAGATCTGCAAATAGACTTTACCTTTTTGAGCTATAGAAACTACAAAGTGAAACTTTTACACCCAATGCCTAGTCCTTCAATGCAAGAAACGACAAAAGATAAAAAACCCACATGTGAAGAGAACCTTAGACCAAAAGGACAAGGTCCCTATGCTGAGGTTCCTCCCCCAAAATCCTTACAAGGATCGGGAAGCCATTGTCGACAACAAAATATTCCACTATGACAAATGAGGTTTGATCCTAATGCTTCATCTTCTAAATTGCACAAACCTATGAAAGAGAAAAGCCCTATCATACAAGAGATAAGTGGTAAAAGAAAATGAAATAGAAAAGAAAGAGAAAGAAGAAGAAGACAAGCTTATGCCATAAACCTTGCCTCTCAACAAGAAAACATCAATCCTAACATTGAACCAAACAAACATGATCCTAACAATGAACAACATGATGGGCAAGACATGAATTGGGCTATGGTACCTTATGTCCCACTTTCCTCTAACATTAAGGAGTGCGAGGATGATGATGATTTACTTGATGATGAGACCTAGCCCGGAGGACCCTCCAAGTAAGTATATCTAACCCTTTATCTTTCTAGTGATGTGCTTCCCCAGTAATGTGTTATGTGTTGTTTAGGCCCCCTGGGATGACCACTAATTCTCTTGTAAGGTCTAGGATACCAAGAGACTGCCTCTATTGTGGCCTTCTTCTATTTGTATCATCATTCTTCTATATTGCCTCTCTCTCTCTAATTTCATCATTGTGTGTTGTGTCTTATGGATATAGCATTGTGGTTGGTGACACTGGAGGCACCCTCCTACATGATTGTCCCTAAGACACTTGTCTTTCCTCTCTTATTTATTGTTTCCCTTCCTCTAGTGTTTCTATCTAGCGGGCAAATGTGACAAAAATTTATACTAATGCAAAACTAGTGTCCCTTTCAAGAGTAATCAAAAAATGGACTTAGTTCCTAATATGATGATGGGGTTGTATATTTTATTTGATGCTTGGCTAGTGGAAGCACTCGTGCTTTTTGTTTAGTGACTATGATGATGTTTCTATCCCATTTATAAACCTTAACAATATTGTTGCTCTGTGCATCTTTGTTTGTCTTTGAATCTAGCCTTGATGGTACTCGATTTGGAGAGATTCATGATATAGCCCCACAATTATCCTCAAACTCTGAATTCAATGTATAACCTTGGCTCTTTGTGTATTTAATCATATGCATTGATGTTGTTGTTTATCATGATTTTGTAGACACTAACATGTTTCTTGTAGGGATGTGTTTGTGGGAACATTTAGCAATCATAAAGTACATGTCACCTCCAAGGGGCATGGGATTTATGAGAGCTTGTGTTCCCTTGCGTGTTTTCTTCCTACCTTAATGTGCTTGATATTGATACCTGATATCAACTACCTTAAGGTGGGGGAATATATAAGGTAAGCTATCTTTTGTAGATGTTAGCAATGTGCTTGTCCTTAGATGTAGTTTAAAGACCAACACGATGAGTGCTTCCTGCATCCTGAGTTTCTTTACAATCAATCAATCAATAATGTAAGCCCTTTATGAAAGTGGGATATCGAGCATATCCTTTTTTTAAGCCCTCTGTGGAGGTGGGGATGGTGTATTTATCAGAACAATTACATCATCCTATCATTTTCAAAAGTCCTCTATAGAGGTGGGGAGCATTTCTGTGACTAGAACTCAAACCTTAAGCATGTTTTTGATAATTGTTGTGGTGACCCCAATCTTCAGTGTGTGCCTGTAATGTGCCTGAGATGGTGTTGAGCCTAGAAATAGGAACACTCCATCGCTTGTCTGCCGCATTTTCTTCGTTTCTTCAAGTGTGTGTGTTTGGTGTGCTTGCTTTGTGCGGCATGTTTGTTGCCCCATATGTAGTCTAAAGAACTTCACAATGAGTGCATCCTACATTTTGGGAGGTTTTACATGTCTTGTGTGTGTTTTTCCCCATATATACAGTATAAAGACTTGCACGATGAGTCCATCTTGTATTATGGGAGGTTTGTTTACTTTCTAGTACCTGCATCTGCACTTCATATATATGAGAAAAAGAAAAGAAAAGAAATCATGCATGTCTTATATGCATTAATGTGTCTTCTATGCATTTACTGTATTCTCCATGTTTTGCATGATTGTAACTATCTTCTCTGTGTTTTGCGTGCCTATTATTGTTTTCTATGTGATTGGTGTGTCTTCTCCGTGCTTGGTGTGTTTGTTGTATTTGCAACTGTACTTTAATGCATGTATTGGCCTTACCTTTATACATACATTAAAGTGGGGGCTAAATGTAACATCAAAAAATGTCCCCTTGGGGGATTTTCCCTCTTTAGGTTTAGCTCCCAGGTCCTTTGTGTGCATTTAGGACATTTTACATCATATTTCGACATCCCGATGAGAAAACCCCTAAGTGTCTTGACAAATAGGACCTAGGGAGACTATTTGAGATAACCCCTACCCAAAATAGGAGGGAGGATTTGGGCAGCCATGCCCTAGTCCTGCCCTATTTTGGGGCAGTCCCAATTTTTGGGTGTTGGCTTGTGACCATTATTTGTGTCCTATGCCGACACAGTAAGTTTGAATTACAAAATTCTTAGTGGGAGTGTTTGTAGTTGCATATTAAAGCATGCTTAGGCATTCATGTAGAAACTAGATGGCAATTGTGATGTTCATGCATTTTTAGGGTGATTCAAAGATCTTATTGTGTTGTAAGAGCAGATTTGTGTTGTCTATGTGTTTGTGTTTGTAAATTTGAGAATCCATTTCCTCATGGAATGAAGAGTTTCTTCCTCTCATGAGATCTTCACTACAAGGTGACATTTATTGTGTTTGTGATCTTTATTCATTTGGTATTTTCCTCTGCCTCCCTAGGCATGCATTCTCTATCTAACAAAGATGTTTTGAAGACTTAAGTGTCCTTCCAGGGCTTAACTGAGGCAAGCTCTTAAACACCACAACCCCCTCCCAAAGTTTTACGATTGCAGGTTACAGGTTGATGATGCAGACAAAGTGAAGTTGTAGGAGCACATGTTGGAGTGTCTAAATTGCAGAATAATAGGGAAAAGGGCACCTTGGACTTGGGTGCCCACTCATTAGTCCTTGAGGTTTCAAGATGGAAAAACCTTTGATGTAGTAGGAACAGGTTGCAGATCTTGTTCACAGATCTTGACAAAAAGTAGGGCACTAGGCTTGGGTGCCTGCTCTTTTATCCTTGAATTTTCCACCTTGGAACCCTAATGCATAGTCATTTGTAATTTTACATCTTTCTACAGAAGTATTTTCTGTTATTCATTTGTTTACTTCCATATTTGCATAATTAGGGTTTTAACGTGTAATTGAGCATAAGAGAAGGAAAATTGATAATCAAATACCCTAATCCAAGTGTCCCTAAATTTGTAAGTGACCAAGGACCTAATAGTGCTCTGCCACTTGATCCTAAGGTCCTTGAATGTAATGGGTGAAATGAGGATTTAAACACTAAACTAAACAATCCAAATTTTACCCTAAACAAAACCATCTGTCCATCACCTGAGCTTGATGTTTTTAAACATCCAATGCTGTTATCTCCTATTGAGATACTAATGTAAAAGATGCATATGTTGTGATAGGAACATTAGTAGGTGCTACTAATCCCCTAATGAAGGCATGTAGTTGAGCAACTTGCTCTTTATATTCTTTCTTCTTTGCTTTTGCCTTCCTTATTCGGGCCTCTACTGCATCTGTGTGATCCCTCAGGCCTTGAATTTCCTTCTCTTTGGTGGTGTACCATAGATCAATTGTTGTAATCTGAAACTCATTAGCACTTATTTCACCCTTTGTTTTGTCAATTGGTTGCATAGCTATTTGAGCTATCCTTTTGTTGGTAGTGGGATCATGCTTTATTATTAAGGTGGCCCTTGCTCTTCTTTTGGGCTTAGTTCCCTAAAGAGAAAATAATGAAGAAATGCCAAAATTAAATGAATCAGAGATGGGAGGCAGATTTACCTCATGTGCAAGCCAATGTGGCGCACTGGATGTTTGCCCTTGCTAGCAAGTCTTCTCAATGTGAGCATGTTGTACTTCTACATTCATATCTTTAGGAATGTATCGATTGACATTCTTCTTTTGGTACCCATCAATAGGAACCTCCTCATGTATTTGTTACTGATTTTGGTCCTTTGCAACATCTCTAGATGTCATATCCTAATCTTTGGATATCTCTTTTTCTAGCTCTTGACCAATAGGCACATTGGTTTGGACATCCTCATGTTGGTTGTTTGCATCCACATGCATATCTTGATGTGTCTCTACATTTTGACCCTATACATGTTGATCATTCTGTTGACGCTTGAATTGACTGGTAGTTTTTTTTGAAAAATTTTCATTCAGGCACTCTCCCTAAGTATCCAAAAAGTGCTCCAAGTAATGGACCTCCTCAGCATTTTTCAACTGCAGCATCATGTTTTCCTGAGGAGGAGGTCATCATCATCATCTTGTCTTCGATGATGGTCAGCATCATCATGTTCTCCTTCGACCGGTTTCTCATCGTCATCATCATATTTCGCTGTCGGGTGATGTTTGGTTTTTATCATGATGATGCTGCCGAGCTACAGTGCGCCCTGATCTGCTTGCGAGGGTGATGTTTCAAAGTCTCCGGTGATCTTCCATTTATCACCTTGCGCGAGCATGATGATGATGTTGCTTATTCTTTGAATTGCTCGACCTAACTTGTTTTTTCCTAAGGGTCGTGTTCATCATCATCATATTTCCAGTTATCATCCTGCTGCTTGCGGTGGTTATCATATTTTCTGCCTTCATGATATTTCGCCGGGGTGATATTTCTATCATCGGGTGATCTTGGTTATGATCATCCTGATGATCATGTTGAAGAGTTTTAAGTGCGACTCGATATTCACTAGGGTCATCATATTTCGAACGTCAGGATGATCTTAGTCAATATCATCCTGATGATGTTGTATCACTTCTTGTTCTTTGTTCTCATCCTGATGATGCTGACGTCATCCGTATATCAGGGTGATATTTTTCTTTCTGCCTATCTGCATCATGATATTCGCGAAGGAGGGGGTGATATTTTCATATCACCCAGATATATGTTTGTTCGAACATCATGATGATGTTGTTATCAAGGAGATATCCGCCTGCTGGTTTCGCGTGTTCGCCCCGATCTTACAGACGAGCTACAGTGCAACCTGATGTTTGAGCATCAGGAGGATATTTCCAAATATCCGGTTGTCTTCCGAATATCATGATGATGTTGATATGGTGATGACGTCATCAAGGTCCGGGGGGGGTCATATTTCTAACACTGATCATCTTGAAGAGACCTCCTGATCTTTGCAAACATGATGATGACGTCATCCGGATATGAGGAGGTGCGCAGTAGGCAGATATGATGATGACGTCAGTAGTATGTGATGATGACGTCATCAGGATGTTCATCGGCCAGACTTTTGTTATAAGCTCAGCAGGAGGATGTTCCTCCGAAGGATCAGGTTGTGCCGATTATCATGAAGGTCATATTTCAATTATCATGATGGCGTCAGGGTGATATTTCGAACAACAGGATATCTTGCTGCTGGAGGATGATGATGATAAGGTCTATACTAGTGTCGTCAGGAGCAAAAGCACCGACATGATATATGCTCATGACCTAGTATATAAAGTGTTATTGAGGTCATCGCGGGGTGCATGTGGGATATTGATATCCTGCATTTTCAAATATCATGATGATGAATCTCGGCGGGAAATGGTTGCGACTGCAGATTTGATGATCTTCCCAAGGCCGCGGGTTGGTGCGCCATTAATGGCGATTGTTGCAGAGGTATGGGCGATGGCGTGGGTCGATCTTGTACCCGACTGGAGGTGTCAATCAGCGGACAGAGGCGCAGGGCTCGAGAAATCTTCCTGTCTCCTCCCCTACCTGCTGCATTCAAGTTTGGGCGCCAATCTGGTTGTGTTTGAGCGCCATTTTCATGATACTCTGTATCTGGCGAAATTTTGGTCAACCATGTAATTAATTGCTGAGCACCTACCTTGCTGTTATAAGCAGGTTGTGTTGCTCATTTGAGAGGTTGTTGAAAGTTGTAGAATTTTGGTTCTGTAATCCATAACCAGCTGATCTGGTTGCTCTGTACAGTTTTCTTGTGAGTTTATGTATCTCCTGTTGTAGGACTTGGCATGAATCCACTGGTTTCATGGTTGATCTTATATGAGTAATGCTATCTTAGCATGTGTTGTGTTAATTCTGTCTCCAGTATTGCATGTATTCTTCTTCTGGATCTGGATATTTGCTTATGTTTAGATTCTAGAGCATAGAATTCCTATGTTGAATGTCTGATCTTTTAACCTCTGCTCAAGGGGCAGATTAAACTGTTTTCAGGTTGAACATTGGGAAGGGTATACTGCAGTAGGGATACCATAAGTAGAGATAGCTCAACACTCTATATTGGGAGATGTCTGTAAGGCAGATATCATGTTTGTCCCCCTGAAATCTAGTTCTAGCTATTTATGCTGATCATTCACAGGTGTATGTCTACCGACTCCAAGCCCTGGATAGGCACCAATCATGCTGTGTTCTTGTGTTATACACCATGTCCAGCTTTGCATCCAAATTCATATCAAAACACTTCATACTTCCACCTGTTAGTTGTAGGAGTAGGATTAGGAACCCCCTGCATACTCTCATACTCAACCAGACATCATGTCCAAGAATGTTGCCAGCCTTGTGATCTATCATGCAGATCTTGGTCCATACATGAGAGTATTCTGCCTGTTGTTGTCGAGTTAGATCTTTCTATCTTTGAGCTAGTCAAGGTTACATCTTGAGTTATAGGGATACCCCCCTTGGTGCGGCAGAACCAGAAGTGAAGGGGAGGAGCTCACGCAACCTCCTGTATTCAGTTGGCCTGAATCTGCCTGTGCATTAGAAGTGGCAAACCCTAATGCTGATTCAGAAGAAATGTCAACAAAATGGCGACTCCGCTGGGGATGGACTAAAAAATGATATACTTGTGGCCCATCCGAGTCACTAACAAAATGATGCTCTGCTGGTGGAATGAACCTGGAAAAGTAGCTTTCAGCTATTGAAAATTTTGTCCTCTTTGGAGAGGTGGCGACTCTGCAAAAAAGATCTAAATGCACATGAAAGATAGATGTATGTTACTGGTTGAAAGATGTACATATTTCTGCATCTGCATGAGAAAAGGTACCTTGTTACTTCCCCTATATTTGCTGTTTTACTGCATAGGTTAGATGCCAGGGGAAGCCTTAGGTCTTAGACAGACAAAGGATGTCTAAGAGTAAGGTTTTTATGAATCCAAGTATGAGTTATCCCACACTCAGTGGTGAAATGTTGGATAAAGGAATAGAAGAGATAAGAAATAGGTTGATATTCTTAGAGGCTGAGCAGGCCCAGTTAAGAAGCAGTAACCCTGTTGTGTCTGCCTGTCAGAAAGCTAAACCTCCTGTCAGCCCTTTTGATCCTTTGTATGACCAACTGGATTTGTCATGGGTGGATTATAAAGTAGAAACTATGCCTGCTAGGATATACTGTCAGATGCCTAGATTTAGTGGTCACAATGTATGTGATGGGAATGCACATATCCAAAATTTTCAAAGTTTTATGGGAAAATATTCATTCAGAGATGAGGATATGTGGATGAGGTTTCTTGTTAGGTCCTTGGATGCAAAAGCAAAAGACTGGTATTTGAGCTTTCCAAAGAAATCCTTTGCCTGTTGGGATGAACTTGCTGACTGTTTCAAGGAAGAATTTGCAAAAGAACCGGCTGATCTTGTTGCAGAATTGATGAGAATCAGAAAACAAGATGAAGAGCCATGTGTTGATTTCAGTCATAGGTTTGCAGTAGCCCTTTCACATGTCCCTGAAAGTTTCAGACCTGATATTTCAGCCTGTGTTGGCATATTCTTTGAAGCTTTTGAGGAGGGCTCTAGTGCATTACTGAGGGATTTCAAGGTGACAAGTATGCAGATGGCATACAAATTCTTAGAAAATGTAGAAGAAATGAGAAATGTGCACCTGCTGAAACCCCTGTCCCCAAGCTTTGGTGTGAGAAATGGTTATGAAGCTACAAATGACCAAATGATTATGGCATCATGTGAAGGTGAAAAGATGAATGTTGAGGATGCCAGTGAAAGGACTAATGAGGATTCCCATTGCAATGATGAGGCATCTGACCATGAAGACAACAATGAGGTTGTGGACAGCAATGAGCAACTTTTGGAATGGACCTGTGGAGATAGTTGTGAGTATTGTACTCAAGACAGAGAAGGTGTAAGCAAACAGAGAAGCAATCCTATGTGTGACCCATTGCCTACCTTTCAAACACATGGAGATCATGAAGAGCAGTCAGAAATTGAAATAAGTGCTAGTTCAGAGCATGATTGTTTTTCATTTGATGGCTGTTTTGCTTATGACACACAGGCTGATACTCCTCCACAGAGTGAATCCATTGATGATGAAGAGATGTGCTCTGCTGCCCATGAACAAATGGCATACTATGATGAAACTGATGCACCTGGGTCACCCATTTATGACACATATGGTGATGAGGATCTGTCTGAGTGTGGTGAAGATCTAGATACTATTTTTGGCTTGGATTCTGTTTCTCATCCTGATGAAAGAGGAAACAACATACATCAGGTAAGTGACTGTGAAGATGTGCCTGATTTAAAAGAGATGCCAGAGCCTGATCTTTTCCAGCCTGGTGTACCAGATGGTTGTGTACATAATGTACACAATTGTGATTTTGAAAGCTTTTCTTTTGATGAGCCAGCATATAATACAATGAGCTTTGATCTTCCTAGTTTTGTGGTGGACTCCGAGTGTTTCCTATTTGCAGTCCAGCTAGGAGATCATGTTGCAAAGCATGATGATGATATAGGTGATAAGTGCTATATGCCATATGAACATGCATTGTTTGATACATTCTGCACCCACATGTCACATGATGCTGAGGGCTATCTGCACAAGGGTGATAATGACAAGCCAAATCAGAAGGTTGAGTATGCAGATGACAAGTTTTGTTTGTGGGTGGATCTTTGTAGTATCTCCAAGCTTGATCCAGTGCATGCAGATGAAAACAAGATATTTGACAAAGGGAGATACATGTTTTTCTTTTCTTGGTGGCCTTAGGCCATCAAGTGTGTTGGGTGATGCAGGTCAGTGCAGTATTTGACTCTGTGCCCAATGGATAAGGGACTGGTCTGCATCCCAGAGGTCTGGAGTTCTCGCTGCAGGTTTTCACCTGCACGTCCCCAGACAGAGCCACTGTTGACGCCTGAATTGACTGGTAGTTTTTTTTGAAAAATTTTCATTCAGGCACTCTCCCTAAGTATCCAAAAAGTGCTCCAAGTAATGGACCTCCTCAGCATTTTTCAACTGCAGCATCATGTTTTCCTGAGGAGGAGGTCATCATCATCATCTTGTCTTCGATGATGGTCAGCATCATCATGTTCTCCTTCGACCGGTTTCTCATCGTCATCATCATATTTCGCTGTCGGGTGATGTTTGGTTTTTATCATGATGATGCTGCCGAGCTACAGTGCGCCCTGATCTGCTTGCGAGGGTGATGTTTCAAAGTCTCCGGTGATCTTCCATTTATCACCTTGCGCGAGCATGATGATGATGTTGCTTATTCTTTGAATTGCTCGACCTAACTTGTTTTTTCCTAAGGGTCGTGTTCATCATCATCATATTTCCAGTTATCATCCTGCTGCTTGCGGTGGTTATCATATTTTCTGCCTTCATGATATTTCGCCGGGGTGATATTTCTATCATCGGGTGATCTTGGTTATGATCATCCTGATGATCATGTTGAAGAGTTTTAAGTGCGACTCGATATTCACTAGGGTCATCATATTTCGAACGTCAGGATGATCTTAGTCAATATCATCCTGATGATGTTGTATCACTTCTTGTTCTTTGTTCTCATCCTGATGATGCTGACGTCATCCATATATCAGGGTGATATTTTTCTTTCTGCCTATCTGCATCATGATATTCGCGAAGGAGGGGGTGATATTTTCATATCACCCGGATATATGTTTGTTCGAACATCATGATGATGTTGTTATCAAGGAGATATCCGCCTGCTGGTTTCGCGTGTTCGCCCCGATCTTACAGAGGAGCTACAGTGCAACCTGATGTTTGAGCATCAGGAGGATATTTCCAAATATCCGGTTGTCTTCTGAATATCATGATGATGTTGATATGGTGATGACGTCATCAAGGTCCGGGGGGGGTCATATTTCTAACACTGATCATCTTGAAGAGACCTCCTGATCTTTGCAAACATGATGATGATGTCATCCGGATATGAGGAGGTGCGCAGTAGGCAGATATGATGATGACGTCAGCAGTATGTGATGATGACGTCATCAGGATGTTCATCGGCCAGACTTTTGTTATAAGCTCAGCAGGAGGATGTTCCTCCGAAGGATCAGGTTGTGCCGATTATCATGAAGGTCATATTTCAATTATCATGATGACGTCAGGGTGATATTTCGAACAACATGATATCTTGCTGCTAGAGGATGATGATGATGAGGTCTATACTAGTGTCGTCAGGAGCAAAAGCACCGACATGATATATGCTCATGACCTAGTATATAAAGTGTTATTGAGGTCATCGCGGGGTGCATGTGGGATATTGATATCCTGCATTTTCAAATATCATGATGATGAATCTCGGCGGGAAATGGTTGCGACTGCAGATTTGATGATCTTCCCAAGGCCGCAGGTTGGTGCGCCATTAATGGCGATTGTTGCAGAGGTATGGGCGATGGCGTGGGTCGATCTTGTACCCGACTGGAGGTGTCAATCAGCGGACAGAGGCGCAGGGCTCGAGAAATCTTCCTGTCTCCTCCCCTACCTGCTGCATTCAAGTTTGGGCGCCAATCTGGTTGTGTTTGAGCGCCATTTTCATGATACTCTGTATCTGGCGAAATTTTGGTCAACCATGTAATTAATTGCTGAGCACCTACCTTGCTGTTATAAGTAGGTTGTGTTGCTCATTTGAGAGGTTGTTGAAAGTTGTAGAATTTTGGCTCTGTAATCCATAACCAGTTGATCTGGTTGCTCTGTACAGTTTTCTTGTGAGTTTATGTATCTCCTGTTGTAGGACTTGGCATGAATCCACTGGTTTCATGGTTGATCTTATATGAGTAATGCTATCTTAGCATGTGTTGTGTTAATTCTGTCTCCAGTATTGCATGTATTCTTCTTCTGGATCTGGATATTTGCTTATGTTTAGATTCTAGAGCATAGAATTCCTATGTTGAATGTCTGATCTTTTAACCTCTGCTCAAGGGGCAGATTAAACTATTTTCAGGTTGAACATTGGGAAGGGTATACTGCAGTAGGGATACCATAAGTAGAGATAGCTCAACACTCTATATTGGGAGATGTCTGTAAGGCAGATATCATGTTTGTCCCCCTGAAATCTAGTTCTAGCTATTTATGCTGATCATTCACAGGTGTATGTCTACCGACTCCAAGCCCTGGATAGGCACCAATCATGCTGTGTTCTTGTGTTATACACCATGTCCAGCTTTGCATCCAAATTCATATCAAAACACTTCATACTTCCACCTGTTAGTTGTAGGAGTAGGATTAGGAACCCCCTGCATACTCTCATACTCAACCAGACATCATGTCCAAGAATGTTGCCAGCCTTGTGATCTATCATGCAGATCTTGGTCCATACATGAGAGTATTCTGCCTGTTGTTGTCGAGTTAGATCTTTCTATCTTTGAGCTAGTCAAGGTTACATCTTGAGTTATAGGGATACCCCCCTTGGTGCGGCAGAACCAGAAGTGAAGGGGAGGAGCTCACGCAACCTCCTGTATTCAGTTGGCCTGAATCTGCCTGTGCATTAGAAGTGGCAAACCCTAATGCTGATTCAGAAGAAATGTCAACACATTCTAAGGTTGAGGAGTGCCTATTTTAGGTCCTAGGTGTCCAAGATCTTGGATATCTTGATGTATACTTTAGTCACCACCATCTACTATCTTTTCTACCTCCTCCTTATCACCTTTGTCTTTTGGGCCTTCATGTCCAGATGTCGAAACTTGTTGCTCTTTGTGCTTTTCTTTAGCATGTCCTTCATTATGCTGGACATTTTGCTATGAAGGTAGCTCTGTATGGATTTCCATGTTTACACTTGTGTTATCATTACCAATGTGCATATCATCCATGGTTTTATCCTGTAACATTGGAAAATGTTCCCTTAGGAGCTTTTCCCTCATAAGGTTTAGCTCCTGGGTCTTTAATATGCATTTAGGACATCTTAGTTCATATTTTGGCATCCCGATGGAATGAGACCTAGGTTCCATGGAAAATTGGACTTAGGTGTACCCTTTGAACTGTACCCTACCCAAAATAGGTGGGAGGACTTGGGCATGTGCGCCCTAGTCCTACCTTATTTTAGGGCAGCCCTAATTTTTAGGTGTTGGTTTGTGATCGTTATCTGGTCCTTTTGTTGACACAGTAAGTTTTGATTTTTAAAATCTTGGCAGGAGTGCTTGTAGTTGCATATATAAGCATGCTTAAGCATTCATTTGAAAACTGGATTTCAATTAGATGATCATTGTGAACTTTAGGCATTCTTAAGGTAATTCAAGGCTTTCTATTGTGTTGCAAGAGTAGACTCATGTGTTTTGTGTGTTGATATTTGCAGATTTGAGCATTAATTTCCTTATGGCATGAAGAGCATCTTCCTCCCATGAGAGCTTCACTACAAGGTGACATAATATTGTGTTTTCATCATTGATTCCTTTGGCTTTTGCCTCTACCTCACAAGGGCATGCACTCTTTATCTGACAACGGTGTTTGGAGACTTAAGTGTCCTCTAGGGTTTGACTGAAGCAAGCCTCTGAACACCACAACCCCCAAACCAACTCTTGTGATTGCAAGTTACAGGTGTCACATTTTGGAAAAGTGGAGTTGTAGGAAGTATTGGTAGGCATCAAGGATTTGGGATATGAAGAAAAGTAGGACATAAAAGCACTTCCAGGACTTGGGTGCTCGCTCTGGTGTCCTCCACATCTAGGTTTCAAAAAATAGAAGTTACAGGGCTGATCAGTGTCAGAAGGAGGTCTAGATCCTGCAAAGAAATTGGTACCTTGGACTTGGGCATCCACTCCAGTGTCCCTGACTATTCTACTTTGAAACCCTGAAAATAGGTATTCTATGATTTTGTATTTTACTCCTGTCTGCAAGAGCTTTTTCCGTTATTCATCAATTTGTTGTCGTATTGCATAATAGGGTTTTAATGGTTGATTGGGCATAAGAGAAAGAAAATTAATAATTAAATTCCCTAATCCATGTTTCCCTACATGTACAAGTGACCTGGGGTATGATAGTGCTCGCCACTCAATCCTAGATCTTGAATGTATGGTGGAGAGGCATATTTAAACATCTAAACATTAAAACATTAACAAATCCAATTTTCCAACTAAACATTTTGGTGAGCCTAAGTTTTTGGACTTAAATTGCAACTTGTTGAGTGTGTTCCTTTAGATTTTGATTGATTTCATTCATTCGTATAGTCATTCATTTTATTGCATTGAGAAAAATTCAAAAAATTGAAAAAATAGAAAATTTTTAAAAAAATTGCATTGTTTCGCTTACTAAATTGCATCAATTCTTCCTAAAATTTCCTAATTCATGATTTTTGCATCAGATCTGATATATAATATAGAAAAATGCAAAAATTCAAAAATTTTCTTTGCATTTTCATCATTAATTTGCTAGGTTTTTGTGGAAATTTTGACAATTTTATATAACCTAGTAATTCCAAAATCTAGGGTTAGTAGGCAAAATATTTTCTCAGATTTTTCTACTAATTCTAGATGCTCATTAAAATTAACATTTGTCTATAGTCTTGCATTTTAGTTTAAATTTTCATTTAGATTTAAAATATTTGCAATTTTGCATAGAAAATTCCAACAAAAACTAGCAATTTGGATGCATTTTCATTAAATTTGCATGGGCATTTTGCATATTCAAGATTGAAAATCATTTTCAGATCTAAGAGTATTTAATTTTCATCATAAATTAGACTTCAAAATAATCACATAGCATATTGTCCCAAAATCTAAAACCTAAGGCTTCAAAAATACTGATTTTCACTAAAGTTGGCCATATCGACTTTACAAACTTGCATCATAGGCATGTTGTGAAGGGTATTTTTGCATTAATTTTCTGTTATCAGGGTAATCATTTTCTTCCCCTCCTAAAAATCTTCACAGTGCCTTTTATCGGGCTCTTGTAGTGAAAATTCGGTGAAAAACTACACATTTTGACCATTTTTTCCCTAGGGTTTGACCTAGTTCGCACTCCAAGCATTCAATTTTATAGATTGAGGTGACTGATATTATTGATATTATTTTTTATACCTCCTGAAATTCATTACAACACCCCTTTGGCTAGGTCTTGGAATTGAAAAACCATGAAAAATAAACTATTTTATTATATTTTCACTAGGATTTGACCTTAAGTGGCACTAAAAACGTGTTGTGTTGGGTACTTTGGCACCAAGTGGCTATTATTACTGATATTACTTTCTGTCTATCATCATTTTCCTTTCAACACCCTTTTCCATGCTCTTTTGCATTTTAATTTTGGTGAAAAAGTGCTTATTTTGACATATTTTCACTATATTTCGACTTGGCATTAACTTAAAGTCACATCAAGAGTGTGTTGAGAAGGATAATTTTGCTGTTTTGGATTGATATTAGACATATAATATTCTACCCTTGATCAAAATCCTTACAACATCCTTTGTTTCATTCATTTGCATTGAAAAGAGTACAAAAAATCAAGCATTCTTGTGTATATTTGGCATTCATGGATTCTCCTAACGGTACATCTTTAGAAGACTTATATGAGTACATTATGAACTATGATAATTTTAGCAAATTCACTAACAAATATCCTTAAGTCTTGCATCAAATCGCATACATCTATGGCATTGACATAACAATAGTGCTACATGTGATATTCTTCGATCAATAGCCTACTTTGATAACTTTCGTGATACTGTGGATGTTTTTCTTTTAGTCATGTAGAATCTCAAAAAATTTATAGCTAAAGAGAATCATGGGGAAAGTAGTGATGATAATTGTACTCCCACTCCCCCTTTGTTTCATGATGATATAATGCAAATCCTCTCTAAGACCCATGAGAATGACATAGCAATGGGTGATTTATCAAAGAAAGAGACTTCTCCCAACATAACCCCACTTGGTGAGGATATATTGGCACAAGAAAAAGACATCATTGATACATTTCTCCATAGTAATCTGCCATCCCTTCCCACTCTCCCTAAACAGGATGAAGCTTTGGATGATGCAGATTCTCTTTGTGACCATTTGCTTGAATCTAATGATAACTTGCCACCTGATGTTCAAGGACTTCTCAATTACATTCTAAACAAGAAAATTGATCATGAACTATCACATACTATGGAAAGCAATGAAATCCTACATGTTATGGAAGAACAAGCTATCCCTCTAATTTAAGCCATTCCAACACCCTATATATGGACTGAAATGGGTATCTTTCGGATGCCTCCACAAGCTCATTTAAATGGCATTTCAAATGCTCCTATAGCTGACACAGACAATGGCAACATCCCCTCTCAACCATCATTAAGAGAAACCTTTCCTACATAGTTACTCGCAAACTCATGAACTTATGGAAGAGAGAAGAAGTGATAACACCTTAACCATTAAGATAAAGATCAAGATTTGTGATACTCGCTAGCCTACCAGGGCCCTATAGGTAAGTATCTCTAACCCTTTATCTCTCTCATGATGTGCTTCCCCCATGATGTGTTATGTGTTGTTTAGGCCTCTTAGGATGACCTCAGATTCTCTTGTAAGGTCCGGGATACCAGGAGACTGCCTCTGTTGTGATCTTCTATTTGTATCATCATTTTTCTATATCACTTCTCTCTCTGATTTCATTGTTGTGTGTTATGTCTTATGGATGTAGCATCACAGTTGGTGACCTGGGGGCACCCTCCTATGTGACTGTCCCGAAGACACTTGTTTCTCCTCTCTTATTTATTTTTTCCCTTCCTCTAGTGTTTCAACCTGGCAAGCAGATGATGACAAACATTTATACTGATGTGAAACTAATGTCCCTTTTGAGAGCAATCAAAAAATGGACTTAGTTCCTAATATGATGATGCGGTTGTATATTTTATCTGACGCTTGGCTAGTGGAAGAACTTGTGCTTTCCATGTAGTGAATTTCATGATGTTTCTATCACATTTACAAACCTTAACAATACTACTGCTCTGTGCACCTTTGTTTGCCTTTGAATCTGGCCTTGGTGGTGCTTGATTCAAAGAGCTTCATGATATAGCCCCACAGTTATCCTCAAACTCCGAATACATCGTATAACCTTGGCTCTTTGTGTGGTTAATCATATGCATTGATGTTGTTGTTTATCATAATCTTGTAGCCACTAAAATGTTTCTTGCAAGGATGTGTTTGTGGGAACATTTGGTGATCATAAAGTACATGTCACCTTTGGGGGGCATGGGCTTTGTGAAAGTTAGTGTTCCCTTGTGTGTTTTCTTCCTACCTTAACGTGCTTGATATTGATAACTAATATCAGCCACCTTAAGGTGGGGGCATATATAAGGTAAGCTGTCTGTTTTAGATGTTAGCAATGTGTTTGACCTCATATGCAGAGACTTATGCCCCAAAGTAGTGCATCGTGCATCTTGAGCTTGTTTACAATCAATCAATCAATCATGTAAGCCCTCTGTGAAGGTGGGATATCGCATCATTCATTTTTTATCTTAAGCCCTCTATGGAGGCAGGGATGGTATATTTCTTGGAGCATATTGTATCATCCTGTCATTTTCAAAAGTCCTCTATGGAGGCGCAGAGTGGTTCTGTGACTAACTCAACCCTTAAACATGTTTTTAGTGAATGTTGTGGTGAAGCCCAATAATTGGTGTGTGTCTGTAATGTGCTTGAGATGTTGATGAGCCTAGAAATAGGGAACACACCATCACTTGTCTATCATGTTTTCACAGTGTCTTCAAGTGTGTGTATTTTGGCGTGCTTGTTTTGTGTGGCGTCTTTGTTGCCCCATATGTAGAGACCAATGCCTTCGGGCAGTGCTTCCTACATTTTGGGAGGTTTTGGATGTCTTACGTGTGTGTTGCCCCATATATACAGTCTAAAGACTTTCTCGATGAGTGCATCCTATATTATGGGAGGTTTGTTTACATTCTAGTACTTGGATCTACATTTCATATATATAAGAAAAATAAAATAAAAGATATCATTTCCATCTTCCATGCATTAATGTCTCTTCTATGCATTGACTGTCTTCTCCATGTTCTGCATGACTGCAATTGTCTTCTCCATGTTTTGCATGTCTATTACTATCTTCTATGTGATTGTTGTGTCTTCTCCATGCTTGATGTGTTTGTTGTGTTTGTGACCTTACTTTAATGCATGTATTGGCCTCACATTTATACTTACATTAAAGTGGGGGCTAAATGTAATGTTAGAAAATGTCCCCTTGGGGCTTTTTCCTCATAAGGTTTAGCTCCTGGGTCTTTAATATGCATTTAAGACATCTTAGTTCATATGTTGGCATCCCGATGGAATGAGACCTAGGTGGACCCCTTGAGCTGTACCCTACCCAAAATAGGGGGAGGACTTGGGTGCCCACGCCCTAGTCCTGTCGTATTTTGGGGCAGCCCTAATTTTTGGGTGTTAGTTTGTGACCATTATTTGGTTCTTTTACTGATATGGTAAGTTTTGATTTTTAAAATCTTGGTGGGAGTGCTTGTAGTTGCATAAATAAGCATGCTTAGGCATTCATTTGAAAATTAGATTTTAATTAGATGATCATTGTGAACTTTAGGCATTCTCAAGTTGATTCAAGGCTTTCTATTATGTTGCAAGAGAAGACTTGTGTGTTTTGTGTGTTGATATTTGTAGATTTGAGCATCAATTTCCTCATGGCATGAAGAGCATCTTCGTCCCATGAGAGCTTGACTACAAGGTGAAATAATATTGTGTTTTCATCATTGATTCCTTTGGTTTTTGCCTCTGCCTCACAAGGGCATGTACTCTTTATCTGACAACAGTATTTGAAGACTTAAGTGTCCTCCAAGGTTTGACTGAGGCAAGCCTCTAAACACCACAACCCCCAAACCAAGTCTTGTGATTGCAGGTTACAGGTGTAGCATTTAGGAAAAGTGGAGTTGCAAGAAGGCTTGGCAGGCATCAAGGATTTGGGATTTGAAGAAAAGTAGGACATATGAGCACTTCCAAGACTTGGGCACTCACTCTAGTGTCCTCCACATCTAATTTTTAGAAAATAGAAGTTATAGGGCTGATCAGTGTCGGAAGGAGGTCTAGATCCTGTGAAGAAACTAGTACCTTGGACTTGGGTGCCCACTCTAATGTCCCCAACTATTCTACTTCAAAACCCTAAAAACAGGTATTCTATGATTTGGTATTTTAAGACTATCTGCAAGAGCTTTTCCGTTATTCATCAATTTGTTGTTGTATTTGCATAATTAGGGTTTTAATGGTTAATAGGGCATAAGAGAAGGAAAATTAATAATTAAATTCCCTAGTCCAAGTTTCCCTACATCTGCAAGTGGCCTAGGGTATGATAGTGCTCGCCACTCAACCCTAGATCCTTGAATGTATGGTGGAGAGGCGGATTTAAACATCTAAACATTAAAACATTAACAAATCTAATTTTCCACCTAAACATATCCTTTTCTTTCTCTTTAGCTCCATCATATGACAAATCAATCAGCATTGGGCTGGCAACCTTACTTATTAACGTATCCAATCCTATGTTCTTTGCCACTACCTCAGGATTTTCAACTTCATCCTCATCTCTGGTACCTTTTGACACTTGTGGTATACCTTGAGGCATTAGTGTTGTGTTCTTGATTAGGCTCTCCATGGAACTAGATGTCACCTCCCTTGTCACATCATCATCTATGAGATCAATAGTTTCATCTAGTGGCAAGGATGGATCATTCTTCTACTTTTCCCCTTCTTCTGTAGCTTCTTGAGATTTCTCATATTTGAACTTTACAATTGTGGGGATGGGAACGTCTTGTTGGAACTCAGTTTGCACTATATCCACATCCCTATTATTTAGTACAATAGATTTTGTAACCATATTTGTTGTTGGTTGCTCAGTGGCAAACATCATCTCCATTTCAGTGAATTTTTCATCTTCTTTTGTTAGGACCTTAGGGTTCTTACTTGTATATCCCCTCGTCATTGGTACCTATCATCTATTTTGCCTCAGAATATTTGTTCCTTACAAGATATCCTAACCTTTCCCTTTCTTTATCAAATTTATTTCATCCTCCTCATCTTCCACATCCTCATATGTCACCCTAGGGTCTTTTGCCTATCTGGTGGTTAGCACAATTGCTGGGATAGGATCCTTTTCTTTATATGGGGGTGGCCTTCTGGCTATAGTGATACCATTGGTTGTAAACTTTGTAGCTGATTTTGTTGTAGGCTTGGCCAATTTGGTCTCCATGATTTACCTCTTGTGAATTAAGAAGTCATCATATTATGTTTCAGGAAACTCTTGCCTCTTTCTTTTCTTGTCCACTGTTATGGCCACACCTTTTGCTTTTCGGGCAGCCAATTGTTGATCTACCCATGCTCTCTAGTCAACTTCATAACCCTAGTTGTAATGAGGTTTATGGAAGTTACCTTAGGCTAGCTCCAATTGGGAAGAGAAACAGTCTCATTATAGACCTTCTTGTCTTCATACTCCTTAGATATCCTCATGCCATCATTAGAATGCAATTGAGGAGGGATGCCAAAACAATCCAATGTGTAGAGCTAGTTTAGAGTTAACCTTTGGTAAATCCTCCTAACTTCAACATCATCTGGGCAATCTATCCAATAATCTTTCAAGTGCACTTGGTGCACTAACTTCTTAGTCACAAACCTCTCCATTCTATGATAGGGATTATAATACCTAGCTAGGAAGAATGGTCGTAACTAAAGCATACACAACTTTGTTTCTAAATGTGTAGCTAATTCAATGGATGGACATATGTACCATCCCAAAAGTAAGGGAAACCTAACATTACCTTTTTTTTTCTTGGCCATATACGCCTCATATGAGGGTATAATCTACCTGGTTAGTTTCAGTAATATTATGTTATCCCTGGAATACCTTGGCAACATGAGGGGTTGGCCATTGAATCCTTCCATCTGAATGTAAGTGAAAGTTGGGAACTGGATGAACCAAGTTCCATTTCTTGTGATCATTGCTTGGGCTTCTAAGATCATCCTCTTTTCTCTGTCATTGTCCATCAATAGGACCAAATGCATGATCAAACAATCATTAGCCCTCTTATAATGCTGAGTGGAGGCCTTCCTTGTGACCTGGGGATAATGATCCCATATGTTTACATCTCCTAGATTTATGCCTACTCTGCCCACTGTCTACAGGCCAAAGAATGTTGATTGTACAGCACATGCATATACAACATATGAATTCATATAAAACATGCACTTCTTGCCTCCAAATATCCTCATGTTCTCATCTAAGTTTTCACTAATCAAGGATGCCCACTAGATTTGGGTGTCATTCATCTCCACCATCCTTATCAATCCATACATCTAAGGCTCAAAACTTCCAAAATCAGGCTTTCCCCTCATTTGGCTCAACATCACCATCATATATTAAACTTCTAGAGTGAATTCAAACTTATACAAATTAACCAAAAATTTAGCTATTGCCTTGACATTACTGCTATGTGCTCTCTAGAATGAGAATATTATCTTCTTACAATCAGTGGTGTTGCTATTATATTGTTTTCCCATGTCCTCTAGATTTATCTTGAAAAGATTGAGACCTATTGGAAAATGGAATGCCTTTGTAATTCCTTTCATAGAGAAATCCCCATATACCCTTCCATGTTTCTCTACTCTTCTGGTCTCCTTATTAAAATATTTTGCATAGGGGCCACTATCAATTCAATGGTATCTGCCACATATGGGAATCCTCTTACATGCCACGTCCTAGAATTATATATCTTTTGCATAATTGGGTGTCCACTGCATTGAATAGATCTTGTCATCCATTCGTCCACATCAGTGTTACCTACATGTGTGTCACCTATCTTTCCAAAATAGAAACCTACAGCCCTTAGCAAAAAGAACATGGCGGTCTTGAATTCTACCTCATTTTTGAGCTTCCTAACCTCCATTGTATCTTGTAATGATAGATGTGCATGTCTCAAGATACATTTTATGTTATCAGTTTCATGTCAATTTTATCAATATCCTCACATTTTATTTTTTACATAGCACAATGCATGTATATTCAGCTAAGATTTACCCTAGTTGCAAAATTTACCTTTTATTGTGTTACCATAAATGACAAAATCAGGGTTTCACTATTAGATACCTTTTTACTAAGCTTAAATCTGATTAAAGATATCTGGATGTGCACTTTACACTATATAATCACTGTTTACTAGATGTTGTTCAATATACACACCATTTTGTTTGAGGTCAGGGTTTCAGTAACAATTGTTGTAATTCACCAGTGCTCTATAAACCTTTCTTATGAATTCTTAGGTGAGTTTAAAATGATAAAAACTCACCTTTTATGTGTTAAAATTGTGAAATTAGGGCATAATTAATGCTAAATTCATCAGGTATGGACATCTATTTAAAGTTCTAGGAGATCGCTACAGATGGTAGCCTCTAATTTGAAAATTTGAATGGCCAATGACCCTTTTTCATGGCATTAATTGCAAGGTCAGGATATAAACAAAGGTCTAGATATTTAAATAATGTGCTTTTCCTTTTTAGAACATCCATACATTTAGATGACATCATGCAGATGTTTGGTCAATGTTGACCAAGGAATGGGTATCGGGAGATGCTAAGATACAAAGGTATTCACTTTTGATCTTAAATGTTTGGACATTAAGATGTCTACCTTTGAAAAGTCAAATCCATGCCATGTGGCATTGTTAGATTGGTTGTTGGCATGTCTTAATTTATGTTCATAAATAGCATGGATATGGTTATCAAGAAGTATCTAGATGTTATACCTTATGAAATATCCTTGGGTCTAAGAGTGCTAATGACGTCATGGTTCAAGGTGGTTCTTTTAGGGGGAGGAAAAATGACTTCTTAAGGATATTGGAGAAAGTCCAGACATCAAGTTAATGTTTGGATGTTAAGAAATATTAAATGTCCCATCCTCTTAATGTCTGGATGATGTCATCATCTTTTTTTATTTCTCTAAGATAAGATTGGATGACATCATCAAGATATTGGGCTAGGTCTGGATGTTAAATGTTTAAGCATAATGTCCATAATCTAAGTCCATTTGAAAAGTCAATTGGGACATGTCAATAGGATATTAATGAATGTCTAGACCTTAAGTTAATGTCCGAATGTTAAGTTAACAGGCATAACTTCTAGCATCCATACTAAGTGACTTATGCACATGACGTTTAGCTAGCACAATGGGTTAAGTTTGATGTCTGCACATTTATAGATGTCTGGATATTTGGTTTTACTTAGTAAATTTGCGATCAGGACATTAAGTTAATATCTGAATGTTAGGATAATGTGAACATCCCTAAGACCATTTGACTAAACTTTGACTAGGTATAACTTCTTGGTCTTAGGGAATCTCTCGGTACTTCAAAAGGCAAACCTACTTAGAATTTTATCTTCTTTCATTTGGTAGGGTTCAGGATGAGAAATTATGACTTCAAAAAATTGATCTATATCTCAAGATCCTAACATGCCAAGGATAAGATCCTGACATACATCTGCTACTGGTTTTACCATACTACCCAAAAGTAAGAAAAAGTTGGGTCCCTATTTTGCTAGGGCAAAATGTGGCGTGTTGTGTAACCACACAATACTAGACTTCATAGAGAATGGCTAGCCATTCCTGAGGCCTTTCTTTTGGATTGTTTTCTAAGTTATGTTTAATGACTGTAGTTGTGGAGATAATGATATGATTTGAAGGGTCACTAGTCACCGATCTTATGTTTTGGTTTTAAAGATTCTAATGCCTATTTGGCTATCTGTTGTATTTATTTATGAGTCTAATGCATCATAATCTTTCATCTCCTACTTGAAGGAGTACTTGGATGAAATCTCTTTGTTCAAATAGCCTAAGCCTATGTCCATGTTCTTGAATTATTAGTTGTGCTTGTTGAGTCTTAGGATCGATCTCTTCAACCTCCTCTAGGATCACCCTCACCCACTCACCTTGAAGTCTAGGGCACATCAGTATGCCTAAATAGAGAGAGTTGGCTTGAGTTTACCACAAGTTGATTTTTGTTGACTTGGGGTCAATACCTAAGTTTTTCTTTGATTTTCACTTTGTTTGGATTGATTGACCTCACGATGGGATCGAGGGATTTTGCACTTGTTTGTTTTGGGTTTTCTAGTTATATATATATATATATATATATATATATATATATATATATATATATATATATATATAAAATTAATGTTTTGAATGGATGAAACCAAATGTATGCAAGAGATATTTTTTATTCTTTTTCTAATTTTGGAAATGAAAGTAAATTAATTAATCTAGGAAATCATTCATGAATACAATTAACCATGACTTTACCTAATGTAATTAATCTATGTATTTTTTGTATTTTTTGAATTTCTTTTCCAATTGTTCTAATAAATGAAAGTACAAAATTGAAAAGCTAATCTAACAATGTAAATTGCTTGAAAATAAACTAATTAAAAAAAACTAACTAGCCTATCAAGGAAATTGCAATACTTAAATTATTATTCTCAAGAGAAAGATTGGGTTATCTAATCACTACAAAAAGCATGACAGTACTTGAGATTGAAGGTGCATGAGCCTGGCATAGCCTCAGAGATCCTTTTGATAGTCTTCCCTTTCTCTGCAGTAATGAGGTACTCCTCTTGGTGATAAGGATTGGATGGAAAACAATTCAAACAAGAGCTTGAAAATCTTGGATGGAAGCACTCAAGCTTGTAGAATGGCTAGTGTAACAATGATGTATGAAACTTTTTTGAAATCTTTGTAAAATAACAAAAGAAAAAGGTTCATAACTCTTACATCAAGCATAATATGCTAACGGAGAGAAAAATAAAAAAAACTTGGTTGCAACAACGAATTTGCCTCCTCTATTGCTTAGAGGAGGGGGTATTTATAGGCTGAATTAAGGAATGATGTGGTGCAGGAGCACCTACCTGACAGCTGGCCTCCATGAGTCAGTTAGTTTGTTATAGGTCTGGTTAATGTTTCCAAGAAGGTCTTATTAGACCAATGCATGTAATAAGGTCATGTTGACCATACTTTACTATTTTTAGGTAGGTTGTTAGGACAGCTGTTATGTTGTATGTCCGGTTGGATCCTCCCAGCCGCTTGGAAGCTTCCAGCCGCTAGGAATCGAGTGGTAGTACTCGCAGGAAATCCTATTTATGTATTAGGATCGGTTGGTTTTAGGCAGTATTGCATATCATCGATCAGACTTTGCAGAGAGTGAGACAGAGAGAGAGACAGAATATTGTATTTGCATCTTTTGAAATCAATAAAGAGATCCTGTTTGTGTCCATTCTCTGTTTTGAATTCCATTGTGTAATCGAGTTGCTGTTCTGGTGGTTGCATGGATTCGCTGATCCATTCCACCAGTTGATTCGTCGAATCGGTGGAATGGCTATGTACAATAGTTTAGGATTTAGTTTGCATTTTCTATTTGTTCACATGTATGTTTGCAGGATCGCAGTTGAGATGTGCTGAGAACCCTAGCATGGGCATGTGCTAGGTCGTGCTGGTAGTTCGAGTCTGGAAAGTTGTCCAGGAAGCAGATCGGGTCACCTCAGGAGGTTCAGCGGATCGAAATTCGCTAAGGTTAGAAATTTGTCACAACGGCATCATCAGGATATTTCTGTGTATATCCTGCAGTTACTTCGGGCGTCATCCGAGTAGATGGAGGTGAGTATGATGCAATCGTTTGCATAAGGTGAATGTGCATTGGGGTGATCATCGCAAGGTGTTGCCGAGGAGGAGCGTATTGGCATAAGGTAGAAGATCAGGTTGATAAAACCATCGCGGGCCGATAATGTTATGTTTGGCCGACAGCAGGATATTGGAGGAGCTGCATGTGACATCATCGTCATCAGGATAATCATCATCAGGATATCGGGGTGACGTAAGCATTGAAGGAAAGGTGCATGAAGTGTCATCATCAGGATATATGGAGGGAACCGGATATTTTATATCCTGCTGATGAAGATGATGTCGAACATCATGATGCTGCAGATAGAGGTTGGCGGTAAGATGAACAGTGATCGTCAGGAGGATGATTGCGCTTGCCGAATATGATGAAGCTGCCGATAGCCGGATATGATGATGCTGCTGACAGGTGAAAGGTTGAAGGTTTGTCTGCAGGAGGATATCGGTCGGCAAGAGAAAATATGATGATGCTGACAATGTTAACAGAAAATATGATGATGATGATGGGTTGTAGACATACATGCTGTATGTCAAGGTTTTAGTGTGGATGCCTCTGCATCATAGTGGTATCAGAGCTCAACAAAAGGTCTGGGCTGTTGTGTGTTGATTCTGTCACTGAAAAGACAGAGGTAGAGGAGTGAGAGGTTGACAAAATGCCTCCGAAAGGTAATGGTACTTTAAGGGAATTGCAAGAGATGAAGGAAAAACATGCCAGAGAGATGAGGAAGATGAAGGAGCTTGCTGAAGCACTTCAAGCCAGGCTTGTAGCCTTGGAGAAGAACAAAAAGAGGGAAGTGGACGACAGTGAATCAGAAGAAGATGAAGATGCTGTTGAAGAGTATGAAGAGGTAGCTGAAGATCTGGATGCTGAAGACCAGAGATTTGCAAAACTGTTAAAGGCAGTGCAGAGTGATAAACCTAAGGTAAAGGTTGATGTTTCCAAGTATAATGGAAGTTTGAATGAACATGAGTTACTGGATTGGATTGCTGCACTTGATAATCACTTTGAATGTGAAGATGTTGCTGAGGATCAGAAGGTAAAGATTGCAAAGACCAAGTTAGGAGGTCATGCTTTGGTATGGTGGGATTATGTACAATCTGAGAGAAGGAAACAAGGAAGGTCAAAGATCACTTCATGGGATAAAATGGTAGCAAGGATCAAAGGTAAATTCTTGCCCAAGGATTATGAAATTCAGATGTTTAAGAAGCTGCAATTTTTAAGGCAGAAGGAAATGGATGTGAAGGCATATACTGAGGAGTTTTATAAGTTGAGTATGAGATCTGGTCATCATGAGAATGAGGTAGAAAAGGTGGCTAGGTACTTGGCTGGTTTGAGATTGAACATACAGGATGAGTTAGTTTTAGCTAACCCTAAGAATGTGGAGGATTGTTACCAAATGGCAATCAGGATTGAAGAAAAGATGAATAGGAGACAAGATAAGTCCATGAGAGGAAGAGGCGGCAATATGAGGGGAAGAGGAGCAGCCCCTACAACAAGGCAAACCAATGAGGGTCAAGAAGACATTGGTAAAGGACAGGGATAGTCTGATTTCAGAGGTGGATGGAAAGGTAATAGAGGTAGATTTGGAAGTGGTAGAGGTTCTACTACATTTTCAGGAAAGTGTTACACCTGTGGTGAGTTTGGTCATCCATTTTTCAAATGTCCAGAAAGCAAAGGTTCATCATCCAGAGATGATAGAACGAATGACAAGAGAGTACAACTTGTGCAAGAAGAGAAAGTAGAGCAAAGTGTGCAAAGTTCAAACACTTATCAAGGAGATAGAGCTCCTGACAGTTATGGATATCCTGAGGAGGGAGAAGCATTAATGCTAAGGAGAACTAGTTTGCAGACATCAAAGGATATGATGCAAAGAAGAGCTCTTTTCAAGACCACATGCAAGAGCAAAGGTAAAGTATGTAAGGTTGTCATTGATACTGGTTCAACAGATAACATGGTATCTCAGGAAATGGTGGATAAACTAAATTTGGAAAGGATTCCACACCAACACCCTTACAAGGCATCTTGGGTGAGTGATAGTCAATCACTTTTTGTCTATGAACAGGCATATGTTGATTTTCAGATTGGAGCATATCAGGATAGAGTTTTGTGTGACATTTTGCCCATGGAATGTTGTCACCTACTGTTGGGTAGACCATGGCAATTTGATAGGAGGGTACTGTATGATGGGTATGCTAATACCTACACCATCAAGAAAGATGGGAAAACTATTATGTTGATGCCATTACAGGAAGCAGCTGTAGTATAGAAGGCAGCAAAAATCATTTTAGTGGGAAAGAAGGAATTTGTGCAGAAGCCTATAGGAGCAGGCATAAAGGCAGTTGAGGACATTGCAGGGAAAGAAGTTGTTAAGGACAACAGTTTGAAGACAGTTTCAGTTTTGACTGACAGAGGTCAGTAGCAGGTTCAGCAACAGGTTTGCAAACAGCAACCAGTTGAGAGGAATGACAAGGATGTTGTCATAGTTGGGACTATTGTTTGTCCTATAAAGGTTGAAAGAAAGACAGAGTTGAACATTACAGAAGTTCAAGAGGCAGTTCAGACAGAGGTTCTGGTCAGACAACCTGACAAACACAAGGTATGTGAGAGAAGGGCCTACATTGACAGGCATGAGGATTTACTTGCAAGAAAACAAGTTACAGTTCAAAAGTCTTGGAGCAGCCGAGAGCCAGCAGAGGACAAAGCTAGAACAGGTCAAGACACTGCCAAGGCAAAGTGTAAAGGTGGAGGACTTCCACAACCAAACTCATGGGACATGAGTTCTTTTCTATTGGGGAGTATGGTGCAGGAGCACCTACCTGACAGCTGGCCTCCATGAGGCAGTTAGTTTGTTATAGGTCTGGTTAATGTTTCCAAGAAGGTCTTATTAGACCAATGCATGTAATAAGGTCATGTTGACCATACTTTACTATTTTTAGGTAGGTTGTTAGGACAGCTGTTATGCTGTATGTCCGATTGGATCCTCCCAGCCGCTTGGAATCTCCCAGCCGCTGGGAATCGAGTGGTAGTACTCGCAGGAAATCCTATTTATGTATTAGGATCGGTTGGTTTTAGGCAGTATTGCATATCATCGATCAGACTTTGCAGAGAGTGAGACAGAGAGAGAGACAGAATATTGTATTTGCATCTTTTGAAATCAATAAAGAGATCCTGTTTGTGTCCATTCTCTATTTTGAATTCCATTGTGTAATCGAGTTACTGTTCTGGTGGCTGCATGGATTCGCTGATCCATTCCACCGGTTGATTCGTCGAATAGGTGGAATGGCTATGTACAATAGTTTAGGATTTAGTTTGCATTTTCTATTTGTTCACATGTATGTTTGCAGGATTGCAGTCGAGATGTGCTGAGAACCCTAGCATGGGCATGTGCTAGGTCGTGCTGGTAGTTCAAGTCTGGAAAGTTGTCCAGGAAGTAGATCGGGTCACCTCAGGAGGTTTAGCGGATCGAAATTTGCTAAGGTTAGAAATTCGTCACAACGGCATCATCAGGATATTTCTGTGTATATCCTGCAGTTACTTCAGGCATCATCCGAGTAGATGGAGGTGAGTATGATGCAATCATTTGCATAAGGTGAATGTGCATTGGGGTGATCATCGCAAGGTGTTGCCGAGGAGGAGCGTATCGGCATAAGGTAGAAGATCAGGTTGATAAAACCATCGCGGGCCGATAATGTTATGTTTGGCCGACAACAGGTATTGGAGGAGCTACATGTGACATCATCATCATCAGGATAATCGTCATCACGATATCGGGGTGACGTAAGCATCGAAGGAAAGGTGTGTGAAGTGTCGTCATCAGGATATATGGAGGGAACCAGATATTTTATATCCTGCTGATGAAGATGATGTCGAACATCATGATGCTGCAGATAGAGGTTGGCGGTAAGATGAACAGTGATCGTCAGGAGGATGATTGCACTTGCCGAATATGATGAAGCTGCCGATAGCCGGATATGATGATGCTGCTGACAGGTGAAAGGTCGAAGGTTTGTCTACAGGAGGATATCGGTCGGCAAGAGAAAATATGATGATGCTGACAATGTTAACAGAAAATATGATGATGATGATGGGTTGTAGACATACATGTTGTATGTCAAGGTTTTAGTGTGGATGCCTCTGCATCATGATGGTTGGGATTGATTAGAGAGTCAACCCAATTGATTCCTTAGTGAAATGGATTGATTGGGTAGTCAAGTGAGCTTGAAGGATTAACATAGGAGCAAAAATGGAGTTAACATGAGAGAGGGAGGGTTAATTATAGTTCAACTAAGCTAAATTTCCATGATTAAATTTTATTGAAAGGTTAAGAATAGATGACTCTAAGTTAGTCTCAAAATCTCATGCAAATTAGAGCAAAAATGGTACTTTTTTGAGATCAAACTTGAAGTAAGACCATAGAAGAAAATATGACAAGATCATCCACATTTTCAGGGTGGTCACTTGGGGGGTGACCATGGGGAAAAGGGGAGTGAATAGGATCAAATAAGGGTCTAGGTGAAAAGTGAAGGTTGGAGAGTGGACTTGGGAGGTTGCAGAAGGCACATGGAAACTTAGTTTTGTAGTATTGATGCCAGACGGGTTGGTCACCCACATTGGTAGGGTGGTCACCTAGGGTGACCCAAAAATAATAAGGGTAAACTAGGTAAAAAAGAAAGGTACATAGAATCAAGGGTTGGGGATGAAATGAGTATGTTTTATTAGGGTCTCTAGAGACTTGAAAATGATGAAAAAGGTGAAGACAAAGGTTCCCTAGGAAAAGACACTCATATGTCCTGTAACAAGGCTATAAAGTGGAGAGAATAAAGAATCAAGAAAGGACTGATGAAGAAGGGACAACATTACACAAGTTTATAAGGAGAAAACAAGGGAGTAAGGTGAAAACAAAGTCCAATCCACATGTCACCAAGAAGAACTCATACTGAAAGGTCATATATATGCTTACATGTATGTGTTTAGGATCATAGGCCATCATAGTATTACCATGTATGCCCATGAATCTTTTTAGTGCTTACATATTTTCCCCCTTAGGGATGGTAGTCTATATGAAAGATAGGTATCATTCGTGAACTAGGCCTTTACCTATTATCAATTTCCCATAATTGTACCTACAATGAGAAGCATCAGTTTGAAATTTAAACCATTTTGATAATAAATACTGAATTTGAAATGACAAGTGTACCGTTAATGGCGTCATAAGTATACTTGAGTCACTTCTCTTCTAATAGGGGACTTGTAAAGATGTAAGCATGCTAAATGAGGGTACAAATGCACTACAAAAGATAAAAACTAATATAAAAATGCATCAAATGAAACTATGCTAGTAGAAGAGGAGAGTAAAAAAATAGAGAGGCCAAATGGTGATGAAATCATCCAAGTAGATAGTCAACAAAAAGATCTTGGAGAGGGGATCATGAAGTGGGATGAGAATCCTTCATCCGCTGAGAAACAAGTACGTAATGAGTGAAAAACCCTCTCTTAAAACCTAGTTTTTTGTTTTTGTCAATTTATATCAAAATACTATGTCATTATCAAATTTTCTTATTCCCAAATGTCATTTTTGTAGTTCTAGTGTGCTTTATCCTTTTCATTTGTCAAAATTGATGTATTTTTAAGCTTTTTTAGTCAAATTTTACCATGTGGGGATAACTTACCTAGTCACCTAGTTTGACAGGGTTGATTCCTCAGGGGATCTTGTTGCTAGGCAGGTCACCTGGGGGGATTGGGTCTAAAAGTTTTTAGTGTCTTGCTTCGTTTGGGAATGTTGTCAATATTTTTATTTTATCACTGACCCTTCATTTTATTACAATTTTTTTGTGAAATATATGCTTTTTTGGTGTTTTTTGCAAGTTATACGATCTTTTTTAGATTTTCTAAGTTTAACAAGATCTAACTTAAGGTTCCTTGTGTGCAACAAGATATACAAATCTAATGGGATGTCACATACGAATAGTTGTTTCTTGGAGAGGTATACGAATTTCTCTCTTTGAGAGATCTATCTCTCTTGAAGAAGGTCAGCTTAGATAGAATTTTAGTGGTTCTAGTTGTTCACCCTTCTTCACACATTTGTTGTGACATCATGACTTATTGGGATGTAGACTAGAACAATTTTAGGTTCCCATAGGTTTTCGGTGAGTGTACCATCACTCTTTATGATGTGTATCACATCCTTAAGGTCCCTGTGAGGGGACAACAATGTACTTTGCCCAAGAGGGAGTAAGAGGGAGAGAGGCTAGATTGGGCTACTATAATGGGTGTGAATAACCTAGGAGAGTAGAAGGGGGTACAACTCACTTTGGTCCCTGACTTGGTGATTTCACCTTTGCGGAAGTTTCTCATTGGATTGATCGCATCTAGACTATCAGGAGACAAGGGGTCAACGAGACTTCAATCATGTTTGGTATCATTCATACAACACATGAAGCAAGGTACAATATTTACTTGGGGTGTTGAAATCCTAGCCATGGTCTATTGAGATTTCTATAGTATTGTGAGATAGAACTCCTACTCCTCCTCCTATCCCTCAAAAGGATTAAGATAAATAGAAACAATAGAGGACACTACCCAACAATGAGGATTAAATATAACAAATGCATTAAAGTAGTTTGTTTATATAATTTAGAAGAAGAAAAGGGTAATGAAACCTCCTATAGATGACTTTGCTCAGTTAACTTCAATGTTTACAAAGGCTCCTCATTTGAAGAGACCAAGGGTAAGATCAATGATTACTATAGATGTAAAGGGATTAGACTAGCTCAAATCATAACTCCATTGTTAGATATGATTGAATTAGAATTGTACCTAGCATATGTTATGGTAACAACTATGTCTCTATGGAATCTATCCATGAAGAGGTCAAACAAATTGCCAAGTCATCCATTGACTTGATGAATCAAAAGATGGAGAAAAATAAAGCAACCAAGGAAAAGTTGAAAGATAAACTGGCATATCTCAATTCCTATATTGATAACTTGGTTGGTCCTATTGATTCTTCAAATACAACTACCTCTTCATAGTTCATCTAGGATAAAAAAAAGAAATACATAGTATAGGTGAATTGAGGGATATCATAGGGGCTAGTCATGCATAGAATGTCAAATTGTTGTCATTAGGGTACAAGGTTATGGAGGAAGTGGGTACTATTTGTGACAATTTTTTAATGGAGGTAGATGCAATAAAAATACTATATAAGAGTATGGATGAAGATTTGGAAGCCACTAAAAATGATGACCCTCACATTGTGGAGTTTCTAAAGAAGGATTTCTAGAATATGGTGAATGTAGAAATATTAGCTGGAACTAAACCATATGTTTGATTAAAATGGAGGGAAGCCTATAATTTTTGAAAAGAGATTTTGAGTAGTTATAAGATGAGGTTCCAAAAAACATATGATATTTTAGAAAATGTGTTGAATGATATGCATATAAATTTGTGGGCAAAATTAGATGTTGCATATATAATTACCAAAACATATTCAACTTCACACAAATTTTGACATAGAAGTTTGATGGATGTGGTTAAGGGAGAGTCTCTGAAAGGGTGAAATTTTGATTCATCTTCTATTATAAAGCTCATGAAAATATGGACTACTTTCAAATAATTTGGAAAGAATTTAGTTGGGTACAAGCAATTTCATGAGGAGTTGTTAGATATTTTCATTGAGGCTGATGTTAGATGTGCATTTAGATAACCCACATCCAAATGCAATGAGGATTGTAGCAGATAAATTTTTTGCATATTCATAGGAACAAACATAGAAGAGTATCATAGGTAGCTAAGAGTGTGCACAAGTCATGTCAAACTCATTTGCAAGTCAAATTTTGATTGATATTTAATGAAAGATTAGATTGAAAGTACAATTCAAAATGACTCTTAGCATTCTATTGTATTTTTTCTTATGTGGGATTTTTTGGAGGGAATGAATTTTCATCTTCCCATTCCAAATAAGCTATATATATTCAGTTATAACACATTTAAAGGGTTGGAAACCCTTGGAAACATGTTTTCAACACAATATACCAAACTCACTCCATTTCTTTGGGGATTTTATTATCTTTAACATGGTTTTCAATCTCTATATAAGTTATCTTATATTTGCATGCATTTAATTTAGTGAGTGTGAGATGAATTTGATATTTGTTTCATATCATTGTTGTCTTACTGATGGAGAGGCATTTTTATGGTCAACCTAAACATATTATGTTATACAAAAATTCAACATCCATCATGTATGTTGGATTTTGTTCCTTTGAAGATCACACCTTCATGTGTTTTGATTGTGAGAAATGGGTCAAATGATTCTAATGTTTTTTTATTGAATTCATCCATTTGTTAGATGGTGTATGGAATATTTGAAGATAAGTTCTAACCCTTTTCTTCTTCCCTTTTGTTTTTGCATTTTCTAATAATGATGTTAGCTTAGGATTAGTTTTAGGGTTTTGATTATGAATTTCTATTCCCATAACATAGAAATTGTAAGTGATTTTTAAACTTCCCCATGGTATGAATTATACTTGTAACATATCTTTTTGCTACCATAAAATCATAATTGATACTCTTTGAAATTGGGAAAAAATAACATCAACATCCTTTTGTTTTCCAATCTACATAATTTTAATTATGAAAATAATTAGTTTTTCATATGGTTTTAAATTGTTTCTTTTATTCAAAACCAATCTTGGAAACAACTTATGTGAAGTATGATATATTGAAAATAGATTTCATGAAAATCATTAAAATTGAATTAAAGGGTTTACACCAGCTATTTGTCATTAATTTCACTAAGTTAAACCACTAATTCTTTGAATTACTCTTACTATTATAATGTAACCCCTTGAATGGACTAGCCAAAACACTCTCTTGCTAAGCCATTCTAGTAATCCTCACAACTTGAAATTAATAAAGACTCTTGAGGCTAGCCACCTTCTAAGTAGGGGAAACTTTGTCGTCTCAACTTGTTGGTGTGTCAAAACACACATCAACAATTCCTTACACCTATCTTAAGCTCATAATAATGCACTCCCCAACTTGGGCACTCTATTTTGGGTCCATTATCTCTATGTGTTATAGCATGCATCATAAGTTGGTCAACAAGTGTAACTCCCTCTTACAACTCTCTTATGTATCATAAATGCCTTTACATTTCTAATGTGGAGTCCTAACTTTTGTTCCAAGATGTTGATTGAGCCTTTATTTTAATTGAAGGTCTCTAAGAGATCCATATTCTTGATTTGCAAAAATATAGGGATTCAAATCTTAGGAGTCAAAGAAGCCAACTCCTATCTTGAAAGGAGATTGAATGATCTCCTCAAGGTCTCGGTACTAAAAAAAAACTTAGAGTGAAATGTAATGCTATTTAATGAAGGAGCATGTTTTGGATTCCTAGTTCAAAGGTTCTCTTAGTGGTCAAGTGTTAAGCTCAACTTGATGGCTTTTAAAACTTTCAAAAAATGTTAAGAGGAAAAATATTTACAAATTTGAGTTTATTTACTATGTCTTCACATGAAAAAAAGAGATTCCATGCTCAATAGATTTAATTTGTTCTATTGTTTTATGAAGATAGATTATTCAAAAACCATAACCAAAACTAAATTGTAGGAAATTTAAAATTTATTCTAATTGATTTTTTTTAAGAAAAAGTTTAAAGAGGAGAAGAGGAAAGTGTTGGTGCCCAATTTTTACAGCCCCTAAATGATGCAGAGTGGAACGCAACGGAGGCAACCTAACAGGAAGGAAGAGACAAATAAACAAACAGCATGATAAAATTCTCTATCGGCTAAACTTCATCATCATATTTCCTAGAGACACCAATAGCATCATCACATTTCAACAGCATCATCATATTTCGGATGATCGCAAATATCCTCCTGTCGACTACTATTTACCTCCTCCGCTTGTCGCCTATCATCATCATCATGATAATCAACGGGCGCAAACATCCTCCGGTTGCACTGTTCATCGGGTGCCAAATACAATCGGCATCATCATGATATTCAATATCACCTTCGTCAGCAGGATATCCAAATATCCGGTTGCTCCAAATATCCTGATGACGTTCCACTTCAACAACTTGCCTTCGATGCTCCACTGCCCGACGATACAAGCAACAGCATCATGATATAATTTATCCGGTTCTTCGAAACCTCCTGATGATGCTAATACAACTTCCTGCCTTCGCCGATACTTAACCACTTAGCGACAACAGGATAAACTCGCATAGAGGGATATCTCAATATCCTGATGATGATGACATCATATCCTGATGACGATGACGTCACACATCATCCTGATGAACTCTTCAACACTTAGACAAAAAACTGAACTTTCACACCCGCATCCGTTAGCGATATGCGGATGATGAACTTCCTCCAAGAGATGATCCTGACTGCGATATATACACTGAGTATATATCCAACTCAAAACATCATGATGCACCTGCAACATGTAAACTTCAACAACTTCATGACCCGATCCTGATGGCGATGCTTTCGCGGATGATGATGCGGCTCGCTCCGACTGGTAACGCACATGCAGACTCCTGTGTATCCTTCCACTGCATGTAAACACGCATAACTTCACAAATACAATATGACGACCGGACCGGATCACCTTCAAAACAAAGTCTAACAGCTTATCTTCTAGACCTAGCACATGAGGATGCTAGGCTGATTCACAGCATGCTCATAACAGATCTCCTGAACAATGCAATGCATAAACAGAAAACACAAATGTAAACTAAACTATGATGCAGGTCCATTCCACCGATCTGCAGGATCAACCGGTGGAAGGGTTGAAAGTGCCCATTAACTTGCAAACAGAAAGGAAATCAACACAGATACAACTGATCAACACAAATACTGCAAAAGATGAGATCTTATTCAATTGAGATTCAAATGTCCTACTTTTACAATTCTGCTTCACAATATCTGGACTGATCACCAGTACAGCATATCACCAGTACTACTCTCCTGAACATAACACCTATCAAACTCAATCTGAACAAACAACATTATATCCTAAACCCTAACAGATCGAAGGTATATATAACAAATCCTTCGAGTACTACCAACTTCACTTCCCAGCAGCTGGGAGCTTCCAAGCAGCTGGGAGAGAGGACAACTCAGATACCTTATCCCGATCTCTAACTGCCTACACATACTCCTATGCTGATCTAATACATAGCATCGGTCCAATGGACCTTATTACATGATAAAGTCAAACATACTAAAAATAGACTATCCTGTCATCATGCTGATAACTATCCTATATCCTGATCATGTATGTCATCATGCGGACCTATATCCTGATCATGTGCGGGTGCTCCTGCACCATACTCCCCAAAAGAAGAAATCTCAAGTCCACTTGAGATGAGAGTATCCAGGTCGGCACCATGTTTCTGTATCTGTTCTGCAGTCATCCATACTGCTTCAGAGTTCGGCTGTCCCTTCCAAGAGACGAGGTACTCCAAATACTTTTTGTTCCTGGTCTGTTTGACCACTCTGGTATCCAAAATCTGCTGTATCTGTGGAGGATCATGTGGAGGAATGTCTTCAGCAACTGTATCCTGTAGAATATCCGGATCTACATCTGGATTAGCCTTGTATGAAGTCAAATCACATACATTGAAGATAGGAGATAAACCAAGATCAGGTGGTAGCTGGATCTCATAAGCATTCTGTCCATGCTTTTGCAAAATCTGACATGGTCCAACTTTCTTTTGCATGAGCTTAGTATACTTCCCCTTAGGAAGCCTGTCTTTCTTCAAGTGAACCCAAACCAAATCTCCAACAGCAAATTGAACATCCTTCTTCTTCTTATCAGCATATTCCTTATATTTTAAGGTGGTTTGCTGGAGTTGGGTCTTAACCTGATCATGAACTTCTTTGATTGCTTCAGCAAAAGCTTCACCATCTACACTAATAGGATCTGCTGTAGGTAGCTCTCGCAACTCTAAAATACCTCTGGGATGCATTCCATACACTACCTGAAAAGGCGATTTCCCTGTGCTCCTGTTGACAGTATCATTATATGAAAACTCAGCTTGAGACAGAATATTGTCCCATTTCTCTCCATGCTGTTTTGTCAAGCATCTAAGCAGATTCCCCAAGGAACGGTTCACTACCTCAGTCTGACCATCCGTTTGAGGATGATATGCAGAGGAAAAAGACAAATTGGTTCCCAGCTTCCTCCAAAGGGTTCTCCAGAAGTGACCCACAAACTTCACATCTCTGTCTGAAACTATGCTCAAAGGCAACCCATGAATTCTTACAATTTCCCTGAAGAATAAATCTACAATGTATGAGGCATCAGCAGTGGTTTTGCATGGCAAGAAATGTGCCATTTTACTGAATCTGTCCACAACAACAAAGACACTGTCAAATCCTCTTCTGGTCCTTGGTAAACCCAAAACAAAATCCATACTGATACTTTCCCACGGTCTGGAAGGAATGGGTAAGGGCTAATATAACCCTGCATTAGTTGACCTGCCTTTAGCCTTCTGACAAATTACACAGGTTTCTACAAATTTCCTGACATCTGACTGCAACTTAGGCCAGAAATAATGCCTCCTGACCAGATCAAGAGTCTTGTCTAGACCAAAATGACCTGCCATGGCTCCACAATGTTTCTCCTTGATTATATTTATCCTCATAGAACATCTTGGGATACACAACTGTCCACCCTTGAACAGCAATCCATCTTGGATCAGGAATTCAGAGAACTCAGCATGGTATCTCTCCCCAAAAGAAGTACAGACCTGATATATCTCTCCAAAATCGGCATCAGACTCATACATGGTCTTGAGTGAATCAATACCAACACTCTCTAATTGAATCTGATTGACTGTGAGGACTCTCCTGCTCAAGGCATCTGCAACTTTGTTCTTAACCCCTTTCTTATGCTTCAGGGTAAAAGTGAAAGCCTGTAATGTCTCTACCCACTTCATATGTCTGTGGTTCAGCTTCTCCTGACTGTTGATGAAACTCAAAGCCTGATTATCTGTGAAGACTATGAACTCCTTGGGCAGCAGGTAATGCCTCCATTTCTTTAGGGACTGAACTAAAGCATACATTTCCAGATCATATGATGAATACCTTTTCTTAGCATCATTTAGCTTTTCACTGAAAAATGCAATTGGTCTACCCTCTTGGCTGAGTACTGCTCCAATGGCCATGTGACTGGCATCACACTCTACCTGAAAGATCTTGTTAAAATCTGGAAGTACAAGGACTGGCTGCTGTGCCACCTTCCTCTTCAATGCCTCAAAGGAATCATCTGCTCCTTGAGTCCAAACAAACCTGCACTTCTGACCTCCTTTGATGGTATCCAGCATGGGTGCACAAATATGACTGAACCCTCTGATGAACTTTCTGTAGAAGGTTGCTAACCCATGGAAACTTCTGACTTCATTCATGGTCTGTGGAGTTGGCCAATTCAATATGGCACTCACCTTCTCCTTATCCATCTGCAGCTTTCCTTGTGAAATGACAAAACCTAAATATGTGATCTCCTGTTTCATGAACAGACACTTGTCCAAGTTTATCATCAGCTTCTCTGCATGTAACCTCTTGAGAACCAGTTCTATATGTCTGAGATGTTCTTCTCTGGTGTTACTGAAAATTAGAATATCATCTAAATAGACTATGACAAACTTACCAATGAATTCCTTCAGAACCTCATTCATCAGCCTCATGAAAGTGCTAGGGGCATTAGACAACCCAAAAGGCATAACCTTCCATTCATACAATCCTTCATTTGTTTTGAATGCTGTCTTCCACTCATCACCTGGTCTAATCCTGATCTGATGGTATCCACTTTTCAAATCTATTTTGGTAAAGTACTTAGCACTTCCCAAACAATCAAGTAAATCCTCAATTCTAGGGATTGGAAACCTATACCTGATTGTGATCTTGTTGATGGCTCTGGAATCTGTGCAAAGCCTCCAAGTGCCTTCCTTCTTTGGTGCTAGTACAGCTGGTACTGCACATGGGCTCAAACTCTTCCCAATCAGACCTGAATTCATCAATTCTTCAATCTGTCTGGCTACTTCTGCATTCTGCTCTGGGGTAAGCTTATAAGCTGCTTTATTTGGAAGTGTAGACCCTGGAATCAAGTCTATGCAATGACTGATGTCTCTGACAGGTGGTAGGGATCTTGGTATTCCCTCTGAGATAACACCTTTGTACTTATCCAACAACTCTTGGACAGCTGGGTCTATCAACCTTGGCTTCTTCTCCTTCTTGACTTCTTGCTGTTGTTTCTTATTCACACTCATACATGGGATTAGGGCATATGCAACTGCACCTTCTGCTGCTACTTCTTTCATGAACTGTTTCCCTTCCATCAGCATGACCTTCACCTCTTTTCCTTTTGACTTCTCCTCTTTCTCCTTCAATGGGAATAACGTTACTTCTTTACCATCTTTAGTGATTTTATAGGTGTTTTTAACACCATCATGCTGTGCCTTCAGATCATACTGCCATGGTCTACCAAACAAAAGGTTGCAAGCATCCATCTTGGTGATATCAAACAACAACTTATCCTTATATCCACCAATCTGGAATTCTACCCAAGCCTGCTCTTCTACAGTTGTCTGCTGACCTTGAGTAAGCCATGAGACTTTATATGGAGATGGGTGAGGCAATCTCCTAAGCTTCAGCTTTATCACCATTTCTTCAGACACAAAGTTCTCAGTAGAACCAGAATCAATCAAAACCTTACATGCCTTACCTCCTGCTTTGCAAGTGGTTCTGAAAAGAGACTTTCTCTGAGGGGCTTCTTTATCAGGTACCTTCATGGTAGTCACTGTTCTCCTCATCATCAGGGACTCTCCACTTTCTGGATATCCATAATTCTCAGGACCATTCACACTCTGAAATTCATTAGAGCTTGTCCTGCTTTGATTATCAGGTTCATTGACCAGATTAGTCCTCCTTTCTCCTGCTGAGCTTGTGGCCTTGTCTGGACATCTGCTGGCTATATGGCCTTCTTTGTTACAGTTGTAGCATCTGATGGATCCTCTGCCCTGGGATCTTCCTCTATAAGGTCTTCTACCTCTGAAGTTTCCTTGCTGACTGAAATTCTCTCTCTGATTCTGACTATTGTTGCCCTTGCTATTGTCCTGACTGGACTCTCCTTGATATCCCTGTCCATGTCCTCTGCCTCTGAAAGGACTTCTTCCACCTCTTTGTTGTCTTCCTCTTCCTCTGTTGTTTTGATCTTGTTTTCTCTTCAGCTTTTCTTCCACTTTCAATGCCAACTGAAAGCTTTTCTGCACTGTATCTGGATTATGCAGACTCAGATCTTCCTGAATATTAAACCTTAATCCATTAAGGTATCTGGATACCTTTTCTTCTTCACTTTCTTTCACCTTTGTCTTCATACAGAGTTTCATGAACTCTTCTGTATATGAGCTGACATCTAGCTCCTTCTGCTTCAGGTTTTGCTTCCTCTTGTGTAACTGGATACTATAATCCAATGGAATGTAAGCCTCCTTCACCAATTCCATCATCTTCTTCCATGTGGCAACTCTACGTTTTCCCTCCTGCACTCTATCATCCTGAATAAAGTTCCACCATGTCAAGGCAGCTTCTTTCATCTTTGACTGTGCTATCTTCACTCTCTGCTGTTCTGGTATCTCCTCTGTCACAAAGAAATTGTTCAAACAATCTATCCATTCCATTACTGAATCAGGGTCCATCTTACCTGTAAACACTGGCAAATCCAGCTTCACATCCATGGTTCTCCTTTCCATGGCCTTGAGGGCGTTCAACAGTGGTCTCTGGTCTACAGGAACGACCTCCTCGCTCCAATTAGGGACATCTTCTTCTTCCCTATCATCTTCTCTACCAGAACCTACTTTGCTCCTCAACTTTGCTAACTCATCTTTCAACTCCTGATTCTGAGCCTTCACGGCCTTGCTTTCTGCAATCTATTTTTTCACCAGAACTGCCAACTCAGCGTTGGTCATCCTTGTTGGAAACTCAGATGTTCCTTCTTCGTCTGACATCCTGCTTATCTTTTCCAGAAGATCCTAACCTTTGCTCTGATACCACTATGATGCAGATTCACAGCATGCTCATAACAGATCTCCTGAACAATGCAATGCATAAACAGAAAACACAAATGTAAACTAAACTATGATACATGTCCATTCCATCGATCTGCAGGATCAACCGGTGGAAGGGTTGAAAGTGCCCATTAACTTGCAAACAGAAAGGAAATCAACACAGATACAACTGATCAACACAAATACTGCAAAAGATGAGATCTTATTCAATTGAGATTCAAATGTCCTGCTTTTACAATTCTGCTTCACAATATCTGGACTGATCACCAGTACAGCATATCACCAGTACTACTCTCCTGAACATAACACCTATCAAACTCAATCTGAACAAACAACATTATATCCTAAACCCTAACAGATCGAAGGTATATATAACAAATCCTTCGAGTACTACCAACTTCACTTCCCAGCGGCTGGGAGAGAGGACAACTCAGATACCTTATCCCGATCTCTAACTGCCTACACATACTCCTATGCTGATCTAATACATAGCATCGGTCCAATGGACCTTATTACATGATAAAGTCAAACATACTAAAAATAGACTATCCTGTCATCATGCTGATAACTATCCTATATCCTGATCATGTATGTCATCATGCGGACCTATATCCTGATCATGTACGGGTGCTCCTGCACCACTAAAATTGCATTATTTTTGTCCAAAATCCATGAAAGTACCCTTTGGGGGTGCCTCTATGTCTTTACCTTGTTTTTGGTCTTCAAAAATCTGAAAAATACAAAAAATTTCTAAGGTTTTGGCCTTGTTGGCCTTTCCAGGCTCACTAGGAACCATTTAAGAGTTTTCCATGGTTCTCAGAACCATGGGAAACATTGAAGGGTTCCATGTTCCTTGCAGAACCCTACTTTCCAACATGACTTAACATGCTCAAAGAAGAGTTTGGAGATTCAGCTAGTTCCTAGAACCTATAAACTCATTGATGAGTTCTTAATTCCTACCGAATCCCTAATCAATGAAAGAAGAAACAAGGAAACAAAGATGATTTTGGGGTTTCTCTTGGTTCCAAGAACCAAGGAAGCTCTTGAAAACCTTCCTGGTCAAGAACTCAATTGCTGACATGGTGATGAAGGGAAAAATTTCCAAGTCATGACAAAGAGAACAAGGCTAAGTGATGTGATGTTTGACAAATTCTAGGTCAATTAGAACTCACCAACAAAGAAGAAAATAAAGGAATAAAAGTGATTTCAAGTTTTGTCTAGTTCTTGGAACTAGGGAACCCCGCAAAATTATTCCTAGTGGCTCCCTAAGTGTGAAAAAGGAAGTCTAACTAAGGAATGAAAAGTAAAGTGTGAATATAGAAGATGAATTAAAGGAAGAAAGAAAGGGAAGGGGTAGTATTCAGTGAGTTTCATGTCATGTGGAACTCTCTGATGAGATGAATGAAGTGGATGAAAGATAATGGCATCAACATTTCACCTGCTTCCTAAAACCAATGAAACTACTGACACAATTTTTGTGTTCATGGTCCCTGTAGACACCCTAAAATGACCATGTCGTCACACCACTTGCATTTTATCAAATCTGTCGAATCACCAGCATTTCAAACGTTAATTAAATAATCTAATTATTTAATTAATTTCATCAAAATTATCAAATTCTTCCATAACTCCAAAATTCAACATTAATATAATAAATCCTTTTTATTTAATTAATTTCATTAAATTCCTCTATTTTGCTTCCACAATTAAATAATTTCAATTATTTAATTAAATCATTATCCTCTTTAAAATTTCAAGTCTCCATTAATTAAATAAATAAATTATTTAATTAATTCATCATAAATTCCCTCTTATCTATAATTAAATAATTCTACATTATTTAATTAAATCACTTGTTCTTCTAAATTTAAATAAATCATGCAAATTTATTTAAATTGTCTCAATCCTCTAAAAATAAATAAAATCAAATATTTTATTTATAATCTTATCTATTCTTCTAGCATGCACAAACAATTAAATAAATTTGTTTATTTAATTTCAGTTATCTTCCAATTCCTCTTAAAATATCTTATTAACTCATGTGCACAATCAGTCTTATTTTTAGAACTCTAAAAAAGGCAAAATTACAAGTTGAGTTATCTATTCAATCAATCTTGTTTTCATCATATTTTACTAAAAGTATCCTTATGGATTGACACATGTCGTGTGCACATTCATCATGGTTATTTGATTTATCTCAACCATTCATTCTATGGATTTATTTCATCCGTTGATCGATCATGTTGGAAATGTATATAAACCCCCCTCATCTCCTTCACAAATCCTCTTCGATCACTTATTCTCAGGCATCCTTTACAGTGCTTTGAGCATACATCGCATCGATTGAGCAACTTTACGATCATTTGACATTGATCTTTGAGCACTTTACTGCTTGTTGCAAACATGGTTTTGCAGCATTATTGAACAATCCACATTCAACAAAGGGAACAACACAAATTTGGGTAAAAACTTTCTTATTTCATTGGATTTATTGATAATGGATTTTATTTAGATTAGTTCTCTTTATGTTATGGGTTTTTTGATTTATTAGTTTTGATTTAATCAATTTTCCTCATACACATTTTGGCATACCCGGTGGGACCCACTAATCCCTCTTTTTCTTTGAGAAATTGATTTTCTTAAACTACAGTATGGAATTGCACAAAAGACACAGCAACGTGCTTTTGGAAGTATAATAAAGCACCTTTGGCAGCACAGTATAGTGCCCCCAGGCAATAATGTAGTGCCTTTGGTAGCACAGTAGTGCGCTATTGCTAACACAGTTCAGTACTATTGGCAGCACAGTAAGGTGCTTCTGGCATATTAGGGTTTTCTACATCTTGCTTTGTCATTTACAGGATTTTAACTCTCATAACTATCATTAATCTGATTGACAAGCTGATTTATTTGTCATTCAATTTTCTTTTATACATCCTAAGCTGATGTATTTAGGAGTATTTGTAATTTTTGAGTTAACCTATCTATTGGTGGCTTTCTTTGAATTGTTATTGATCCCAGGTTATAGATCTATCAACTATTACATCCCAGATCTACGAAGCAAAAATGAAATTATCTTTTGACCTAACTTTTTTGACAGAATACAACTTTTTTTAGATCTTCGATAGTAAAGCACTTTTGGTACCACAGGACGGTGCTTCTGGCAGCACAGTACGTCACTTCTGGATCTACAACAGTGCTTCTGGTAATATAGTGTATCACCTCTGGTCTAGAGAAACTCACTTTTGGTAACACAGTGCAGCGCTTTCGATAAGACAGTAACTCATTTTTGGTCAAATTGATTTGTTTTTTGCTAACTTGTGAGTTTTAGTGGAAGTAATTGACTTGTTGCAGCGTCTTATCACACATAGAGAAAATAGGTTTTTTCTTAACATGTTCATGCAGGATGAGCATTGAAGAAATCTTGATTCATTACACTACGTCTTAGAAATGTATTGCCTTCTTAAGGGACAATTGAACAAATCACTTTGGCAATCTAAGTCTTAGGAACATATTGCCTTCTTAAGGGATAATGAATAAATCACTTTGGCAATTTAAGTCTTAGGAACATATTGCTTTCTTAAGGGACAATGGACATGTATGAGGAAACACCTCAATTTTCTAAAGGGACAATGGACATGAATGCCAAACACTTCAATTTCATAAGGGACAATTGACAACTACAAACATGTGTGTGCCTAATTTAGTTGCACCTTTTTTTTCTTATAAAGGGACAATTGAACCTTTGTTTGACATGCTTGCTCTTACATTTTAGTTTTTCCTTTAGAAGGGCCTACTTTTGGATTGTGTTTCATCCAAAAGGGATGACCCTAAGCATAGTTTTCCTTTGAACCGCTATATAAGAGGGATAAGGCGAAAGCCAAGTCCTAACCGACGTCAGCCTTACCTTGTGGTGTCAAACTGAAAAGAGGTATACTAGCTCTTTGTGGAAACAATTTTCGCATTAAATGAAGTGTTTGATACTCTTAGTAGGATTGGTTAAAGCTTTTAGTAGGTTGTCACATTGCTCGTAAGGCATTGGTCCCTCAAAGTTACTAAGAACCATTCTAGATAGTGACTACTAGATCTACCTCCAAACATTGCGGTAATCATCAATGCAAGGGGAATTGATTTAAGCCCTTAAGATACTCACCATTGGCTCCCTTGAGAAGAGATAGTATTCACTTGGCCATAAAGCTCTTGTGACCTACTTGAGATTTCCAAGGGGAGGGTGAGATATCCCTACCTATTGTCTCTTGCAAAGATACAAAATGTCTGACACCTTTATGGAATGACATTTTTATTGACGGAGTATTAAGTTGTGAGCTGATCTACTACAATGAAACCTTGTCTCTAGGGATAAAAAGTGCTTGATATTTGTTTACAATTGTCTTATACCTATGGAAAAATTGGGCTTTTTTGTGATCCTCGAACATACACTATCTGTTGTGTCAGTGCTTTTTTGTACCACTTTGTTTTCTATGTTTTCTCTTACTAAAGCAAATCTAATCAGAAACAAAACCAAATCTATCAAAAATTTTCTTACAAAGCATCAGACACTACTTCAACGCCTCTGGTACTACATCATCTCACCTTTGGTATAGCAATACCTTGCCTCTGGCAACCCTACTTCAACGCCCTTGGTAAGTAGCTCTCTTTTGGTCACAGTAGATCGCCTTTGGTATAGCAGTACCTCACCTTTGGTAGCTCAGTCCATCACCTTTGGTATTACAGTAGCACACTTTTGGTTGCACAGTCATGTGCCTCTGGTCAAACAGTATAGTGCCTTTGGTCCAGTAAATTGTGCATCAAAATTTTGTCTTTTCCAAAAAACAAGCAGAATCCTAGCTTTTGTCCTAGTGTATTCTATGGTAACCACTAGACTCCAGCAAACTATGAAGTCCAAGAAAGTTGTCCCTAGGAAGCGCAAATTGCGTCCTCACACACCGTAATCAGGTCGACTCAACATTACTCCCAAGGTTACTCTGAGGACACCCACGAAAAGATCAACCAACTCTCCAAACATGTCGCAGCTTGACCAACCAAACAATCCTCAAGAAGGTAGAGCCCCTTTGGTAAGTACACCTCACTATGCCACCGACATGCCTCAAGACTTTGTACCACAAGGTTATACTATTGATCAAGTCCCATCTCAAGAAGGTAGGGTCCCTTTGGTATGTACACCTCACTATACCACCGGCATGCCTCAAGATTTTGTTCCACAAGGTTATACCATAGATCAAGCCCCATCTCAAGAAGAGCGACACTTTGAAATAGGTCAATCCCCTCAAGAAGATGGGCAGGATCTTGATGAATTCATACAAGATCCTAGAGCCATAGCTGCCTTTGACAAAATCCTTAGTGAGAACCAAGATCATTTCTTTCACTTGCTTGTAGAGCAAGGAGCCAAATTACCTCAAGATTTTGATTTATGTAATCTCAAGGACACAAACAACACCCAAAACGCCATACAAGTGGTGCAAACCATGTCAACAGTGACCACACCCTTACATGAATAAAGCTCACAAGGGAGAATGATTGCACAATATGAGAATCCCCTTTATCAAAACCCAACAGGAAAGAGGGCCATATCACTACTTCTGACTCCTATGAAGATCTACAAAAATCAACAAGAGACTCTCCAACGTCAAGTGGAGCAAGCTAAACAAGCCACCATAGCTCGTTCAAACATACAACATACTCCTAGAATGTCCACACCAATCGCAAGTGGAATTTTGGTTACCCCATCCCAACAAGGTTTCCCACCAAATTACAATCTAGTCAACAACTACGTAGCCATGCAACAAGGTTCTCAACAAATACCTCCCCCAACGTCATCAAACCTTCATCTTGTCCTAGGTCAAACTTTCTATGTCTTCTTTGTCGGTCATCCATGCAAATTCCTCTACTAGAATGGGGGCAGCTCTTTCCTTAACCTAGGTCTAGGAATGGATTCTTGTTCATGGTTCACAAAGCATGTCAATCTTTCTCCTTTCCATAGATAACACCCTTTAATGGACACATTGCTCCTACGATAAGGTTGTTATCTTCTCAACACTTTTCCTACATCATCACACCAACCAAAACTACATATCATCTCATCTCAATCTTAAGGTACCTTGATCCCATGGATATGGGTATGTAGGCAGTCTGGAATATGAAGGAAATTTCCAATACTCAGGTACATAAGATCTCGTCATTTCCTCTACCCAAGATCAAACACCTTGACCCACTCATCACTCTATCCAAAACTACATATTATCACTTTCATCTTTTCATCGTAATGTGCCTTGATCCCATGGATACAGGGTATGTAGGTAGTTTGGAATATGAAGGATGTATCCAGTACTCAAGCACATATGATTCATCACTCTCCACTCATCTCAACCCATTAGCATGTCACCTTCCTGGTCTTCCATTTATCACAACCCATTCACCTCAACTTGACTAACTCAAGCAGCAAAACAACAAGTTAGTGCATCCATTTAAAGCAAAGGTCCTTAACAAACCTGAAGCAAAGCAGCTTGCTTCTGGAGTCATCTACTGTCTTGTTTCGATTGCCAACAACAACTAGGTCTAGCTTAACCAAAGCACCAAGTCAACAAGCTTGTCTTCTGCAGAGTGTTCCATTATCGAGACCAACACATGCATCTCATGCAACATGTGGCATTTCCTATACCATGACATTGTCTTTTTAGGTAGATAGCCCCCTTTAACGGACACATCACTCCTATGATAAGGTTGTTATCTTTCCTATCTAGTCTATCCTGAGCAACCTCTTTGGCAAGATAATATGTTGGTTGTATGTTTACTTTGTAAGTCAGTCAATTTTCTTTTTGGTTTATCTTTTTCTCCTTTGTCCATTACCTATTCAAAGATACCTTGATTTATCTATAATCTTGGTATGTTGCGATGTAGTACAGATTGGGGGCATAATCATTGCTTTTTTGTATCATGTTTTAGGAATGATCTTTAGCATCTTCTTTAGTAGTATATTTATCTTGTGTGTGTTACGATCTAGCATCTTACATTTTTAATACTCTTCTTGCATTTACAAGTATTGAAGATTATTTTATGTTCAAGACTATGGCTCATTCACATGTACCAACAAGGTCATATTATGTTTAAGGGATCTAAGTTCATACCACTTGCTTGCAGAGTCAACGTCTGTGCACTCAGATATTACAACACCTTGGTCTTTTATACCTTGGTAGTGAGCTATCCACATGCTATATCAAAAATAAGGATTGCTCTTTATATACAAATGTGAAACCAATGCAACAAGTTCATCATTTTCCCATCCATTCACCCATGGCCTTATATCATTTTCAAAAGCAATGATTGATCAAATAGTCTCTCTCCTCCATCTCCTCTTTTCTTCTCTCTGGTGCATATCTACAAAACCCACATGTTAAATATCTCAAGGTCATAGCATCTATATCATCATACATCTATACACATCATGTCATCTTATGTCATACATCTATATGCATCATATAAACAACATGCGTCATCACATAAATCCATAATCATACATACATATCATCACATCCATGCCATCAATAGAAGTGCATACACAAAAGCATGAACATCAGTGAGCATAATATGTCATCATATATATCATGTGAAGGTCATTAAAATACAAAATGTCAATGTCTACATCCATAGTCCATATGTATACATCAATAAAGTACATCAAGGCTATCAAGAGCCCTCAAAATATACATCAGGATGCACGCAGGCATTAGTCAATATATACAAGTGTCATAGTACTACAAAAATCATATAATGCACAACATATGTATGCTCTAGTGGGTAGAGTTGCCCTCCTGATGTGGCCCCTGTCCTCCACCTGTGCTTGGTGTAAGTCCCCCTGATGGTCCTCCTCCCCCTGATGGTCATCCTCCCCCTACTGGTCCTCCTCCCCCTGGTGGCATGAAGGGTCCTCTAATTGAGGATAATGACTACCCTATCCTACAAGACCTAGATGCTCTGAACCTACTCCTCTCTCTGTAACTAGGTGTATGTTAAACTACTGGCACCGCACCAATGTAAAGCCCCCTGTAGTACTCAGCCTCTCTACCTACTGACACTAGCTCTCCCTAAACCTGGACGAGCTCACTATATAGCATCCTCTGATCGGCACCCAATGCACAACGTGCCTCATCTCTCTCCCACCTCACTCTCTATAGTGTGGCCTCTACTATCAACTGTAGTTGTGCCTCTGCATCTCTTTCCCTAATCACCTGGGCTAGCTACTCATCATCCCCTGACGGTGCAGGTGCTGCCTGTGCCTCTGCCTGTATCTGTACCTGTGACTATGCCTATACCAGGGCTACTTGTGCTACTACTGCTATTTGTGTCTGCACCTATGCTAAGGCCTCAGCATGTCTTGCCTTTGCCCTCGTTGCATCCCTATCTCTCCTCAACCTCACCATCTGGAGCTCTAATTGTGTCCTCTGGGCTATCTCCTCTTGTAGTAGCCACTTGACCCACTGTAAGTCAATCTTTACGACTAGATCCTCTGCCTCCACCATCTCCACATCTACCTACTGGCCTCCGGCCTCCTCACCTACCTATTGTCGAGCCTCTCTAGCCTGTCACCTCATCCTAGCCTCCACACCTGGGATTAGTACCTCCCCCATTGCCCCTACCACACTTGGTGTAGTCAGTCTCACTAGCCTGTGTGTTTTCCAGTACTTGTCATACTCTGGCAGTGTCCTGGGATCTACCAATCCTTAATCCCAGTCCCATCTCATTGGGACAAGTCCTCGTACCTCTACCAAAGCTGTAGCCATTGGAATCTTGGCATCCTAGTCCCCAATCTCTCTCCGTGTCTACACATGGGTGGCCTCCACAACTAGCAATCCCTGTGGTAACCCAAGCTGTTTGAGTACCTACTCTGGCAGGTATCTCTCAATGGTATCTATCTGCCTCCCAAAAAGGTATCGAGCCTGGCGGTAGTACATCAGCTGCTCATGCTCATCCTCCCACTCCTCACATAATAAGCAAGGCCTCCATATGAACATGTCCATCTCGCCGATCTATCACCTCCAATGACTCATAGATCCAAGTTGCCTATGTGTAATCACTCCCTCATATAGAAAGGCATAGGGCTCCCCCCTCTCCCGGTGACACTATGTAATAGGTCTGATCACTGGGATGTGCTCCCACACCCACACCTATAGTAGAGTCACCCCTGCTGAGAGACTTCAGCCTCTCCTGTAGACACAGTCATGCATATCTCGGTACAATTGCCCAAGCACACATGGGCTCCATGCATACTGAGTGCCATGTGTAAACATCCCTGAAAGTACAGTGCCCCATCCTATAGATAATCCACAGGATCACCTATCTAGGCACAGGAAGCCACCAATCAGTGAAGAAACTATCCATCTGATCTTGTCGCAGAGTCTCGGGATGTCTTCCCACCAAATCTCACTGTCATCTATCCTCAAGTCATCTATGTAGAATACCTCTACCAGGCCTGCCTCACCTCATGCTAGGTCAAAATTAACTTGCTCTCCATCAATCCAAATCCTGAGGATGCGATACACATCCTCAAGTGTCACTGTAGCCTCCCTTGTCAGAAAGTGAAATGAACATGTCTCACTATGGTATCTCTCCACAACTGCTGTTAGTAGGGTGAGATTTGCCCTAATGTGTGTAAGGTGAGCCATGTACCATAGTCCCATACACTCTAGGAATGCATCCTCCTCCCATGTTAGTTGTACCACCTCGTGTGCTATAATATGGTGTCACTCCCTCGACATCAGTGGTGGCATCATCCTCTGCATTCACAAAACCACTTGTCAGACCTTCTAACCAATCTCTAACTCTCTAACTTAAGTAGTCAACTCCTCGGTCAACCCTAACTACTTACCTCTTCTAGCCTCTCTAAAAGCACCTTGTTCTATACAAGCACACTACCCTATCTTACCAAGCGCGCCTTACTATTTATGCATATGCACTTTTCTACCACCACCAAAAGTGACTTGTTTTCAACAAGTGTGCTGCACTGCGCATCCAGAGGTGCCTTACAGTATTGCCAAAGGTGACTCATTTTTTTTACTCCCCTGCCATACGTGCGTAACTACCCAGCCAACAGCGCTATACTACTCTACCAAGAGCACTGCGGGACCCTGCCAACCATGCTGTGACATGATAACTAAACACCAATAGCACTGTGACATCACCAGAAGTGCTTTACTAACCTACTAGAAGCATTGTAGTGTGCCCAATGCACCTAAACTGACTACAAGACGTGCCATTCTACCCTACAGCACTTTTGGCTAACCTAGACACCTACCTAGACCTAGCCCTAAAACCACCCTAAAATGACAATTACAAAGAGGTTTTTAGACACTTATTTCTGTCGGAGCTCCTGCTGGTCTCCCGTATGTCTGTACCAGCTCCGCTTGATGCCTATGCACTAGAATCGTCATCTCTCCTCACTATCAACACCTTCCACTCAACTCTCACACCCTAAAGGCTAGGAGGCTCTACACTCTAAATTTAGAATCCCTTAGTGTACAAATGAGGATTGTGGTCCCCATGGGACCTATTTATAGTAACCCTCCCTCATTTTTTTATTCCCACCCCATTTTTATCTTTGCTACGTCTCTCCAACACAATCAGCTAATTGAGCGTCAACCCAATTCTTCTATCGCTTCCCTATCTTCTCACTCGAGGGGGCATACGCTGGGGCAGCTACCTACACTAGGGCATAAAAATTTTTATTGTCTTCAACAATCATTTTCTTTGACATAACGCTATAAACTGCATTGCATCAAAGAGGGGCAAAATGTAGACACCCTAAAATGACCATGTCGTCGCACCACTTACATTTCATCAAATTTGTCGAATCACCAGCATTTCAAACGTTAATTAAATAATCTAATTATTTAATTAATTTCATCAAAATTATCAAATTCTTCCATAACTCCAAAATTCAACATTAATTAAATAAATCCTTTTTATTTAATTAATTTCATTAAATTCCTCTATTTTGCTTCCATAACTATATAATTTCAGTTATTTAATTAAATCATTATCCTCTTTCAAATTTCAAGTCTCCATTAATTAAATAAATAAATTATTTAATTAGTTCATCACAAATTCCCTCTTATCTATAATTAAATAATTCTACATTATTTAATTAAATCACTTGTTCTTCTAAATTTAAATAAATCATGCAAATTTATTTAAATTGTCTCAATCCTCTAAAAATAAGTAAAATCAAATATTTTATTTATAATCTTATCTACTCCTCTATCATGCACAAATAATTAAATAAATTTGTTTATTTAATTTCAGTTATCTTCTAGTTCCTCTTAAAATATCTTATTAACTCGTGCATAATCAGTTTTATTTTTAGAACTCTAAAAAAGGTAAAATTACAAATTGAGTTATCTATTCAATCAATCTTGTTTTCATCATATTTTACTAAAAAATATCCTTATGGATTGACACATGTCATGTGCACATTCATCATGGTTATTTGATTTATCTCAACCATTCATTCTATGGATTTATTTCATCCGTTGATCGATCATGTTGGAAGCCTATATAAAACCCCCTCATCTCCTTCACAAATCCTCTTCGATCACTTATTCTTAGGCATCCTTTATAGCGCTTTGAGCATACATCACATCGATTGAGAAACTTTACAATCTTTTGACATTGATCTTTGAGCACTTTACTTGCTCATTGCAAACATGGTTTCGCAGCATTATTGAGCAATCCACATTCAACAAAGGGAACAACACAAATCTAGGTAAAAGCTTTCTTATTTCATTGGATTTATTGATAATGGCTTTTATTTAGATTATTCTCTTTATGTTATGGGTTTTTTGATTTATTAGTTTTGATTTAATTCATTTTCCTCATACATAGTCCCCTCTGAAACTTTGACAATTGCATGGAAATGGTTCCTAAGGTGAAAGAAAGGTAAACAATGGCTAAGGTATGAATGAATATCATCAAGGAGAAAAGTAAGTGGGCATTAGAAAAGACAAAGAAAGAGGCAATAAAATGAGTTTCAATGAGTTCCTAGTGACTAGAAACTCACTAAAAAGGTTCTTGATTGGTCCAAAAGTGCCAAAAACACAAAATTAAAAATTGTAAAATGTTGTAAAATCCTTTAAAACAAGTGTTCCCATTTGGTGACTGCAAAAATGTATACCTACCTACTAGAGGAGCCATTAATTCCTAGTATGAGCAGATTGGTAGAAGATGGAATTAAATGAAGATGATGTACATGTTGGTAGATGAATTCCTAGTTCCCTAGGACTCTTGTAGGTATTTATACAATTAATTTGATGTACTTTTGTTCTTAAGAGACACCATTCTAATGAATGTTTGATTGTTGTCATTGATGGCAACAAGACAAAGTGCACCGGTATGGCGAAGAGACCTCACTCTAGAAGAATATCTAAGTATGGGAAGCATGTTGAGTGATAGTGTTTGTGGTGGTATGCTTCTGTAGTTAATGGCATTTATATGTAGATCAAGTATGTTGTTCATAACTACCTTGTGATCACTTGTTTAAGTCTCCAAGATTTGACTTCCTCCAGTAGTCATATGAAGAAATGTCTAAGTCTAGGTAAACAAAGTTAAAGTAGAAATAGTGCACAGTCTAGAAACAAAATGGTCCACATTCCTCTACTATGTAAAAGTTTGTCTTACAGTTCTGCAGTAGAGAAGATACATATCATGACTACCTAAATCCAAAGTTGTAGCCGCTGAAGTTCTTTTGGTTTCATTCTACAAGATGTTCTTTACTAGCTTGTAGTCTAACAATGTTTCACAGTGATAGGGCAATAGTTTTGAGTTCTATATTTCTTAGCAGTTGATTATTATACTCTACAGATTTGAAGGTATTCTAAGAGATTAATGATAAATGTTGAATATGATCTTTAGAGTCTCATTTGATCCACAGTGAAAGTTATGTTGTGACAATTGGATCGGTCAAGTATGTTCATCAGAAACTACCTAACAGGTATGAAAGATCAATATACAAAGAAGTTATATTGCTTGAAATATCAATCCAAGTGATTGAATGATTGATGACAACCCATATGAAGACTACTGTATGATCATCTAGGTCCGCATTGTTGTGTGTGCTTAAGTTTGAGCCGATAAGGTGAAATACTTGGCTACACATTTCATGTTTGGGTGGCCGACTGAGTTGTGTGGTAAATCAAGTTGTGGATATATATACTCGATGGATTTCAGCATTGAGAGTGGATTTGTGTATGGAAAATATTACGATAAGAGTGTGAATTCGATCTAAGGTAGTTTTGTGATCTAAAGAAGACAATGGATAGAAAAGCAGAATAAGAAATCACAAAACATACATTATGAAGACCTTTGAGTCTGTTTATTGAGCCTAATGGAAACTACACCTCAGTATTCTTAGATGTATATTCAACAGTCACATCTTGGCAGTGAACCAAACCTTCTCTTCTATCTTCCTTTCTCTTGGTAGTGAGTCTTTGTGTAGTGAGCACTTCTTAATAGGGTGGTGAGCCCTGGGCAGTGAGCCCTAAGGTAGTGAGCCTTCTTGTAATCCAGTATTATGCTATTATAATATATTATGAGCTAAGATTCACCGTGGTTTTTCCCTTTTTGGGTTTTCCATGTAAAAATCTTAGTGTTCATGTGTTATGTCTTTATGGTTGTTGTTTCTATGTTTATTGTGCTTTCATATTATTGATTTTGCAGATTGGATTAATAAACTTGTTAAGAAGTGGTTTTGTGGAATACTAATTCACCCCCCCTCTCATTATTCCTTACTATCAACAATTGGTATCAAAGCAAGGTTCCTTTGAAAAGGCATAACAGCTTAAGGAAGATTTGGGATAGTGTAATCATGGCAGCAAGAAGATTTGGAAATTATGAAAGTAACAAGGAACTAGAGGCAACTCTTACTGATCTTAAAAAATCTGAGGCAAAAATCAGGGATTTAAAAGCTAATGTTCACAAAGCTGATGAATGGATCCTAAAGCTAAGAGATCAAGTTAGGAAGTTTAAACAAAAAAGCAAGAAGCTAAATGATCAATTAGATGAAGCACTTGAATACCTAAAAGGTTTGACATTGGAAGTTGAAAAGAAAGAAGAAATTGAAAGGCATCTGAATCAAGTTGTTAAGGATAAGTTAGAGGAATGTGAAAAATTGGGCAAAGAAGTGCTACTTTTGAAATTTGATTTGGAAGAAGCTAATAGCTATAAAGAAAAAATCAAAATAAGCTCAACAAAGCTTGAGGAGTTGCTTGATAGTCAGAAACATCCAGATGATAAGCAAGGTTTTGGATTTGAGAAAGGAGAAAGCTCAAAGTCATGATAAGAAAACTTTCAGATGAAGCAAAACAAAGGAAATCAATCCAGGAATCAAAGAAGAAGACTTAGAAGACCTCTAGTCAGACAACCAAATGCTCAAAGGTACCCATCTTTCAATGGCTATTGTTTTAATTGCAATAATTTTTGTCATAAGGATACTCAATGTAGGAGTAGAATAAACCAAAATCAAAATGCTCCATCATTTTTTGGTCAATGTTTCAATTCCAAGAAAATTGGTCATAGATCAAGTGAATGCAGAAGTCCAGTAAGAAATGGCTTTCACAATTCAAGGAGTACTCAATCATTCAATGGAAGATGTTTTGCATGCAATAGATTTGGACACATGGCTAATCAATGCATATCAAGGAGAAATTCATTCAATCAAGGATAGGGAAGTATTGTGTGCTACAATTGCAACAAATTTGGTCATATTGCAAAGTTTTACAAAAGTAAGAATGTGAAAAGAAACTACCATGCTGAAGAAAGGAAAACAAAGCAGAGGATTGGTAAGGGAAATGAAAAAGTTGATCCGATTGAAACTAAGAAAGAAATGGGCAATATTTGGATTAAGAAAGATGTTGGAAATACCAAGGATGGATTCACACCAGATTCTGGTGCAGATACTTCCTCCAGGAAGTAAATTGGGAGCTCTGGCTCAGGGGGAGCGGCATTGAAAATTCAAAACCCCAGCCAGTCAACTAGTGCTATAATTTGGCATGAAGATATGATGAAAAGAATCATATGACAAATCTTTTGAAGGAAGTTCTAGAAGAAAAGGATCAATTGCAAAGATTGGTGGAGTAATCTAAAGTATCTGTGGTTGTTAGGAAGGTGCTTGATAGCTTTTTGAAAGATGACATTAATGACACTTAGGTTTCGGCATGCAAAGGTTAAAAGGAGTTGTATATGAAGGAAAAATCATTCTACATTCCATGCTCTCAAATGTCTAAAACGAACCAAAGAAAGATTCAAAGTGAATACAAAATTCTCTAAAGGATTTTAGGTCAAGATCAAGAACAACCGTAATCTAGTTATAAAGGTATTTTCTGTTTGAAACCCTCTCACAAATCTATTCTATTATTTGTAGAAATGGTAACACCACAAGTAGTGAATATTACTGAGTGAGCCCAACCAAAATTCAAGAAACATCCTTTAAAATCAATCAAAGTTGATCAAAGTGTGGCATTTTTAGATATTCCATACAGAGTTATGCATGTAGAGGATGTTGGGGTATTTATTCGTGTTTCCCTAGAAGCACATGGAAAAAGCAAACTCACAGATTTATTCATAATTCACTTGTGCAGCAAGAGTTATGATCTAAAGGATGAATACAAGGCATTGGAAACAAAGAAATTCATTCAGTACATTGATTTTCCTACATTAACTGAGGATGAATGGGTCCGGTATGTATTGAGTAGGGTTCATGATGAATTCATGTGGCTCAAGAGACATTTTAAGATCACAAAAGATTCTATAAGGGCAGTAACTAGATTAAGCTCCACTAGATCAGTACATTTTGTTGAAAGCAGTGAAGAATGATATAGTAATAGTAGCCACTGGAGAAAAATTTGACAAAAGGACACTAACAATCAATGACATTGAAGACCGTGCAGTAAGATTCACATCCATGGTTATTGGATACAAAGTTTATTTCTCAAACTAGGAAAATTCAGTCTCTAGTATAGCAATCTACACAGCATTTGAGATGGTTAAAGAAGATGTAAAGTATGATCTTTGTGAACTGCTCCATCAATAGCTGATGGAAAATTTAAGGAAGACCAAAGAGAAAAAAATATCCTTTCAAGTATGGTATGCTAATTATTTGTTTATTTTTCTACTTCATGCAAGAGTTGCCAGGTATGAAGAATCTATTCTGGATAAGTGATAACCCTATTGCAGTTCAAATTAGAAATCATCTCAATACCATAGGTAGTCTTGATGCCCAGGATACAACCCTATGGGGCTATTTTACAAAAATTTAGAAGTCAATTCAATCCAAGGAAAGAATCTCTAGAGCAGTTGTTCAAAAATACAATGATACTATCTATTTTATTGTGACAAAAGATCAATGCTTGATGGAGGCCATTGAGCCTAGAATGGTATGGGTCATGCCTATGGGATATGAGGTAGATGGAGGAATATTTGAAAATTATGTCCAACATATGTTAAGAAAAGTGAGAGATCCCAATCAAGAAAGATTTGGGACTTATGAGGAATTAACTGTAAAAATGCATGTTGAAACAAGAAAACCTAAAATCTCAAGAAAGGTCAGGAAGATGGCAGAGGATTATGCCATGAAACAAGATTTCACAAAAGAACAAGTAAAAGAAGCAAGGGAAAAAGCACAAGCTAAAAGGGCTACAAAAGAGAAAGAAGAAAATGAACCAGTCAAGGCTCCAGAAAAGCCTAAGGAGAAACCAAGGAAGCTTGAAGTATCAAAAAGAATGACAAGAGGTTTAGCATCTATATCCTCTGGTCCCACACAATCTGCAAGTATGGAGGGACCTAGGTAGAAAAGGGTGAAAACCAAAGAAAAAAGGATGCATGAAAGTATAAGGGTTGATGAAGAAGAAACAAAATCAGATGAAGAAGTAAAGAAGATGAAAACTAAGGCTACAAAAGCCTCTAGAACTAGCAAAAAGAAACCCTCTAGTAAGGATAAACCTGAGAAAATGAAAAAGCAAGATGTGCCTCAAATAGAAGAAGCAACTATAAGCCTTGAAGATGTTCTCAAAGCCATAACAGTGGATGGTAATCTAAAACCCATTGCACAATTGTATGATGAATATAATTATCTGGATAAGAGAATCATTGAGACTGCTATTATAGAATACCTAAACATTTACAGCAAGGCTCTAATTAAGATAATAATTGATCTTCCAAATAGTTTGAGTAGTATAATGTTTACTAGAAAAGAGGCTGCAATGGCAAAGGATCTTGAACTCAGAGAACATACTTTGATAAAACTATGTCCAGAGATTTCACCAGAAGAAAAATCAAACATCTCCAAAGCCCTCAGCAAGTAGTTCAGGACGAAGAGAAGAGTGAATACTCTTGTATATTGAAAAATTTGGATTTGTAAATGGAAATGATCAAACAATTGAAATGCATAACCTAAACCCAAATAATTCAATACCTCAAAGATGCAAGATGAGCTTGATTGATCAATTTGTTGTGTTGGTTGCTCGATTCTGCAGCATAACATTAAGACGAAGATGCTAGAATGAATGATAGATGAAGGATACAAAGGCTCTAATGATATTTCAACAGAATAATGGTACTTGAAGCTCAATGCCTTTTAGAAAATTTGGCAGAATAATGTTACTTGAAGCTCAATGCATGCTAATGGCTTGTGAGGGGTTTGATTTATAGGAAAGGCTTGGTTCTAATGGACGGCTGAGATTAAAAAGCTAATTGATTGATGTGGACGGCTAGGATTGATTAGGTATTCCCACTCTTCAAGGGAGTTGTAGTCATTCGACAAGTGTCAAGGAGAATAGGGCTCATGTGTGTTTGTGTACATAAAAAGTACTACATATAAAAGATATTAAATAAAAGGCTGTAGTACCACTTATTTTTTTTTAAATGAAAGAGGCACACATGTCGGCTAAATGATAAGATAAATTAATTAAATAAATAAAATTTATTTAATTAATTGGAAAGTTGGCTTATGATGAGAACTTAATTCAAATAAAATACTTGAATTAGTTAGGATATGAGTTGGATATTAATTAAATAAATAAAATTTATTTAATTATTTGGCTAATGGATTAGTGGGATTAAGAGTGGGATTAAGACAAAATGCTACATGATGTCTAAGTGATGTTTTTATCAAGGTGTTGCAAGACATGAACAAAGTTGGGACAATTTTGGGTGTCTACATTTTGCCCCTCTTTGAGATGATGTTTGAGATGATAAGCTTTATGTCGAGTAACATCATTTTGAAAGAAGCTAAGGTATGGATAGAGAAAAATATATGGGATGATGATGTAAGGGTATGATGATGATGGAAAGATAGGATGATGATGCCCCCTCGAGAGGATAGGTGGGTTGGACAAACACGGGTATGCTCTCGAAAAGAAATGGCTTGGCTACAAAAGAAAGATAAGGGAATGGATAGAAGAAATGAAGATACGTTATGCTGCAATGAAGGTGAGCAACCATGATGTTTGATATAGCACTAGACTTTATGCACCAAGGTAGAAGGACCAGGGTGACGATGTGTCTTATGCCCCAGCATAATACAACCTTGTCTAACGTATGAGGAAGTAAACTTATAGCATTGAAGTCCTAATGCACAAAAGGTATGATATGACCTTAGATGCAAAGGATAGTGCAAAAAGCTATTCCAACATACACAAGATATGAATATTAGCTGGAAATGATACCGATGTGAGACAAATGCAAGATAAAATGATAACACACACAAGCAAGCAAGCAAGCATGTGCAAATGATTCAAAAACAAACAAGGTATTGCCCCTCTCAAGCTATAAACCAATGATTAATTGTTGATTGTTGATAGTTGAGAGTGTTGTCATTGCGGGGAAAGCTATATCCCTAGATCAACACAAGGTTGTTTGCTGAGTTGGTTGGCTGATTGGTTGATTGATTTGGCTTACAACAAGGCTAGGATCAAGACCATTGATTATGTTTGGATAACTTGGCTTGATTGATTAACTTGATTGGTATGGATTAAGGATGGGCTTGCATTGCATTTGGATCATTGCTTTGAATGATTTTAGTTGATGAATGATTAGATTGAGGAAATGTTGATGATGGGATGATATGTGGTGGATTGAGCTACTTTTGATTTGTTGAAGTGATTGGATTTGTTTTGATAGTTGGCTTGATGTGCTTTGGTGTTGATGCTGATGATTGATAGGATTTGTTTTGATGATTGGATTGTTTTGAATGATGATAGTGATGGTGTGATGATAAGAGTGTCCACTCAATCTAAGCATAAGCAAGTGTTCTCAGTGTGCTCAAAGGATGTAAAACAAACAAGGTATTGCCCTTGTCAAGTCATAAACCAATAATTGATTGTTTGATTGATGATGATAGTGTTGTCATTACGGGGAAAGCTATATCCCTAGAACAACATAAGGATGTGGGAACGCTATATCCCATTGATGATGATTGATGATGATTGATTGGGCTCATGACAAGATTTGGATCAAAACCTGTTGATTTGATTGGATAATGTTCCTTGATTGATTAGCTTGCTTGATATGGATTAATGTGACTTGGATTTTGAGATCATTGCTTAGATTGATTTGATTGATATGATTGGAAGAGGTGATTGATTGAAATGGATGAATAAATGTTATTAATAGGAGGAATGGATGATGATGAGGATTTGATGTTGATTGAATGTTGAAGTGGATTGTTTTGGATTGATGATGATTCATTTTATTGCTTGGATTTTTCGTTGGATATTGATTTTTTTAGGTGTTAGGGAATATTTTGATTTTTTTGGATTTTTTGGGATATTTTGATGTTTTTGGATTTTTGAATGTTTTGGAAAATGCCAATGGATTTACAATTTGGGTAGCCTTTGTGCTAGATACCAATGACAAGGGAAAACCAAGTCTAGGTGCAAGGATGGATAAAAGGATGGGCTCATAGTAAATGGGATGAAAGGCTCATGAGAGTTGGATGGATAGATAAGAGGATAGGCCGTATAAGGTATGTATGCATGCCTCATGATAAATGGATAGGTAGGCTATAGTGGAAAGCTCATGATAAATAGATGGGGATAAGCTATAAGATCGAAAGCTCATGATAAGGATATGCCATAGTGGATGGATCATAAGGGAGCTAGGATGTGATCTTCAAAGGCTATGTCGCATAGGAAGAACTTGCCCCATTTTAGGTGGTAATGCTTAGGATTTTTACATGACAAAGTTCATGACCAAGGGATGACATGATGGATTGGTTTAAATGGGATGGATAAATGGTCAATGGATAGGACTTGGTTTGAAAAGGGGGTATGTCAAGAAATATCTGAACATGTTTCAACTTTTTACCCCCATATCTTCATCAAGATCAAACAGAGGAGGATGGATAAATTGGTTCAATAGGATAGGCATGTTTATGTAATGGCTATCGATGGTAGGATGACAAGATAGGATAAGATAGGATGGAAAATGATACAATGGGATAGATAGTTTGGAAATGGATAGGTTGGATGAGACAATGTGCCCCCAAGTGTAAGTGACATAGAAGATCAACCTACACATGACGCCTGTTTGCCAGGTTTTCATCATGGTACTTATCCAAGGTGCCTGTTTACCAAGTTTTCACCATTGGACGAAGGGCTTTCTCTTTAGTATTTTGATTTTTTTTTCTTTTTCTTTTTTTTCTTTTTTTAGATGGGTTGACAATTACACATGGCGCCTGTTTGCCAGGTTTTCACCATGGTAATGGATAGGAGGGACTCAAGTGTTTAGTGCTATGAAGGTTGGTAGTCCCGTTGGAGATGGATGTCATCGCATGGACCATGTCGTTATGCTCATAGATGTTGATAAGGGGTTGCATGGATGGGAGATGGATTAGGTAGATAGTGGATTAGGATGTGGATTATGGAAGGCTCATGCAAGGATGGATGGATGGAAGGATAGTAGATTATGATGTGCTTATGGAAAAGGATGAAAAGTTTATGCAAAAGCATGGACCATAGGGATAGCATGGGGGAGATATGTAGGATAATGGATGGAAGATGGGGAGATGTAGTTGTGTGGAGGTGCTGCGGAGTGGAAGGGAACCATGACCAATGGTTGCACACACCGTGATAAACATTGAAGCTTTTGATGAGATGGTGGTGTAGGAAGCAATGGAGATGTTTGCTTAGGAGATGGTTGATGAAGTGATTTAGGAACCCATGTGGACTTAAGATTTTTAGTGCTTTTTCTTTGCTTGTGGGATTTTTGAAGGGAATGGAAGTTTTGGATGGAAGTAGGCTTCTGAATGGAGATAGGTGGTTGAGATTCTTAAGATGTGGATGAGGATGCCTCATTTGTTTTGTTAGTTATTTGCTTAGGAACCCAAATCATTTTGCTTTTGGGCTTTGCATTTGGAGGTATGGGCTTGGATGGTTGCTTAGATGTAGATGAGGATTCCTCAAACGCTTTGCTAGCTATTTGTTTAGGAACCCAAACTATTTTGCTTTTGGGCTTTGCTTTTGGAGGTATGGGCTTAGATAGCTTTGTGAATGTACTTTGCTTAGAAGATGGATGATTTAGAGGCTTTTCACATTGATACCCTAAGGCATGAGGGTCCTTAGGAGTTTTAGTTGGATTTTTGGCTTTATAAGTAAAGGCATCCAAATGTTTATTTTGGAATCCCATGGGGTGGGTGGAGTGGATGGAATGATTGGAAGCTTTATGCTTAAACGATGTGTGCTTTTGTTGGCCATGATTAGGGATGTAAGGATACTTATGAATGATATGTATGTTAGGTGTTGGAAGCAATGGTGGCAAGGTGGATGGAGGGATATTTGGAGTTGGTAAAAGTGGAGGCAAAGTGGATGGCGGAAGGTGTATGGTCACATGCTTTTGACATTTATAGGATGGTGGAGTTGGAATGACAACATATGTTTTGGGTAGATGGGGGGTGTGATGGAAAGTGATAGGTTTAGGATGCATGAAGAGATTACCAACATCTTGGCCTTGTTTACCTTGGGGTGTGTATTCAAGGCCATATGAGCAGGAAGGAATCTTGACATGGTTTGGCTCCAAAATACCTTGTTTATAAAGGCCTAGACCTTTGTCTTTGTAGTTCATGTTTTGGAGGATGTGATTGACTATGGGACTAGATGTGTTTTGGGAACTAGACTTGAGTTCTTTATTAGATGGAGAAGATAAAATGGAGGACAAAGGTTGTTGTTGTCCTAAGGAAGAACATTCTTGGAGGAAGGTGGTAAGACCACTAGGACATGATCGTGGACTTGAAATGGGATCGATGGTAGATGTGGAGGGAGGATAATTAGCATTGTGTTCACTAAGACCCAAGTTATTTGTTTGATCTTCTATGCTTATGTGTTCTTGAGAGGCACATGTCTCATTATGACAAGTGGATGTTTGCTCATTATGGATAGGGCTAGATGGAGGATGACTAGGAGAAATTTGGATATCTTGCTCATGGATGGTTATGGGATTATGGATAGGATCAAGGTACTTTTTAATAGGTTCTTCATCATAGATATCATCTTGATCATGAGATAGATAAAGTTTTGCCAAATGGATCATCATGGTTTTCATGATTTTAGCTAGAACCTTGATCATAACTATGAGCAAAAGTAGGATTAAGTGGGCTATAAAAGGGATAAATTTGCTCATGAATGAGGTCATGGTGATGGCTAATAGCTTTAGGGCAACCCATAAGTAGGTCATGGATAGGTGGAACTTAGAGGTGCTTTGATCTCGATTAAGACTAGGGTTTGATATTTCCACATGTTTAAGATTATGCTCTTGACATACCTCTTGACTTTGGATGGAAGCGGAAGGTTCTTGAGTGGACTTGATAGGCTCTTGACTTAGGCTTGTGGTTGGAGACTCTTGAATAGACTTGTTGGCTTGTAGATCACATGATGGGCTTAAAGGGCTAGGCATGTTAATGGAAGGCTCTTGAAGAGGCTCAAGGATATGTGAACCAAATGATGAGATTATAGGATTGGACATGACCTTTGGAAGTTCATTGGTAGGCTCATGAATTGGTGTTTGACATGGGGGTAGTCTATTCCTAGCTAGTAGCCAATGGATCACATCCTTTGCAAGTGTATGGGTGGATGGGAAATATAATGGATGGATGATAATGGTAGATGGCGTTGGATTAGGATTAGGATGAGGATTAGGTTGAGAGCTAATTGGATTGGGTGGATTAGGATTTGGACTAGATGGGGGTGATGTGGCATGATTTCCCATTATAGGTGGGTACACCTTGTAAACAATTGAGAGAAATATTGGGCATTGGTTTGTATTATGGTCTTTGGTCCTATGGTATGCACAATAATCATGTTCATCATATGGACTTTCTTCACATGGTTTGACTTTAGGAAGTTCAATGAGTTTTGCTTCAAGCATCCTTTGTAAAACTCTCTCAGCCACATCCTTTGGTGAATGATTAGAATGACATGGTGATGAGGGTGATGGAGGACTTGGTGGTTTGGAAGGTTGTTGGACCAATGGACTAGGAGTAGGATCACATGGTGGTGTTGGGATAGGATTAGTTGGCTCATGTGTTGGCATGTGATTGGATGGTGGTGGCCACTCTAGATTGGTATCTCCCTTGTCAAAGGTTATTAGATCTTGCATAGGATAACTTGGACTCATTTGATTTATGTACAAGGGACCACTTGGACTTGCATGTGCTTCTTGTTGGAAAGGTGGACTTAGGTCTATCAATGGTGCTTGATGGTCTTGTTGAAGAGGTGTACTTGGTCTTGCTTGATTTATGTACAAAGTGCTATTGGGACTTGGATGTTGTTCTTGTAATATCACTTGATTGCCTTGTGGATGGGCTTGATAGTGCATTGGAATGGTGGTATGAGGGATTGGATAAGCTTGAGGTGGATGTTCATAGGTTGATGTGGTATTGACTTGGTGGATAGGTGGATTAAGTTGATAGGAAGTGGATGGATATGACATGTGGCTATGAGGTGGATTAGGTTGATAGGAAGTGACTAAGGATTGTTGTACTTGTTGAGCTTGACTAGTGGCTAAAAGGTGTTGGACTTGGGCTATGAAGTGTTGTAGTTGAGGTGATTGGCTTACGTGGGGTTGAGCTTTTTGGATGAAGAATTGTAATATTTCAATGGCGTCTTGGTTTAGGGGTTGTGATCCTTGATAAAGATTTTGGATGAATCTTTGGAATTTGATTTCTAGGTCCTCTAGTGTAGACATGTTGTCACCAAGTGTTTGTCTTAAGTCCTTTTAACAAGTGCTTGCTTAGGGATTTGGATGATGATGTGTTTAGATTGATTTGTTTATGTGTTTGGTGTTTATAGCTTGATTTGGCAATGTTTAAACAAATGATTATGCATATACACACAGGAATCACTCACGCAAGACACATAAGCAAGTTATTAGTTTGAAAGAATGTGATGATGGTTAAGCAAGCACGTGAAGACACTTCAACAAGTCCTAGTTAAGGCAAGGCCACTATCACAAGGAGGTTCTAGTGAAAATTCAGGGGACCGGCACCCCACGAGCATCCAGCAAGCCACTTAAGACTTTAACTAACCCTACTAGGAGTTTTAATATACACAATGGTACACCTCCTTTCGAGTTAGCACTGTATGGTGAGCGCTAATACCGGTTAGACTTGGCTTTCGCCTTATCCTCTAATTTTTATAGCGGACCGGATGAAAGTACCACTTGAGGTCGTTCCCTTGGGGTGGATACCAAGGCAGGCCTCTCTAAGGCTAAATAAAAGCAACACAAGTAAATGTTTTTGATCTCCAAGTTCATGTTGGGATGCGAGGAGAGAGCATACACATTTACTTGGTCACACTCGCATGGGGTTCATTAACCTTAGAAATTCAATGTGTGGAAGACAATGCAAGCACTTGTTTGTTTTAAAGCCCAAATCCAAATGTGATGAAAGACAATGGTTCATTTTAGCCTAATGTTTTGATGTGAATTTGCAAACAATTGTTCATTTTATGCCCAAAATCCAAATGTGTGATTCAAACAATGATTAAGAGATGAAAGATTAGAATGAGTGCACCTGATACAATCACTTTCCAATTTGCTATAGATGTTGATGCCAATGCTGCTCCAGCTCCTTAGATGCCTCTACAAGTCACCAATTCCAAAAAGAAACAAGTAAACTTGCAAAGAAGATGATGACATGAAAAAGATGAAATCTGAAAATTCTGATGAAAATGATCTGATATAGAAAAATAGATTGCATAAACAGAAATTTTAGGAGATTCTAAGCAATTTGAAAAAAGTTTCGCTCAAAACCGATCAAAATTGCTCAAGTTATGCTCAAATGAAGTTTGCAATGAACCTGAACTTTGACTGATAAAAAAGCCTAAAAAACAGTATAGTCACCTGATAAAAGTGGTACAGTTGTGAAGCTTGTCCTCCCAGCTTTCCAATGAGTCCTTGTTTGTGTGATTTGGCCTCCGTATGTGAAAGTTATGATAGAAATACCAAGATGCACAATGACAGCAAGCAGAAGCAAGTTACAGTTGCCAGATGCGACATACTGTTGATCAAAGGCAATCTGTATTTGCGACAAGTGGGATCTTGCAGATCAAATGCGACATGAAAAATACTAGATGCGGTTCCTGTAGGCTTATAAGCGATGAAGAAAAGCCAAAAGCGACCGATTTTGGCCTATAAGCGACCTGTATCTGCAAAATAACAATACGCTACATAAACCCTAACTCTGCAAAACGCGATCACTGTTAGACTGAAAGTGATTCATTTATACCAAAAGTGGGTACTTTCAAGATAAAAGTGATACAATTCATGCCAAAGGCGATGTCTATCCGGATAGAAGCGATCCACAAAAGCATTATAGGCGGCTGATTTAAGTGCAGAAGCGACACAAATATGCAGAAAGCGGTGGTTTTCTGCTCATAAGCGATGCAAAAATAGATGGAAGCAACAAGTAATGGCTTATATGTGACTAACAAAATGCCAAAAGCGATACATAATAGCCCAAAAGCGATCTGGAGAGTTTCAGGAGATAGAATGCAAATGTTAACCATAAGCGACCAAGTTTACCATATGCTATCAGTTTTTGTTCAAAAGCGAGCACTGTTTGTTTAAAAGCGGACCAAATTTGACCATAAGCGACTGCTGTTTGCCCAAAGGCGAGCTGATTTAGCCTAGGCGACTACTGTTTGATCATAAGCGACCTGAATTACCAGAAGCACATTGTTGCAGTCCGGTTGTTGTTTTCTTCACCAAACGCTCCATTTTTCATCAAATTTAGGCAAATTTGTACTCAAAGTTTATGGAAACGGCCTCCTGGATGCAATGGTGAGGTTAGATTTGGGCTAAGAGATCATCTACATACATTTTTAGCCAAATCTTTGCAAACTAGGGTTAGAAAAATGCAAATTTTTGCTACAAAAGCTTGCAAAAATGAAAGATTCGCGCTCCAAGAGATCTAAACTTTATAAAAACAACTCAAACAAGAGAGGTTAATCAAGGACATGAGTCCCACCGGGCGTGCCAAATGTATATCGAAAAATTTGGATTTGTAAATGGAAATGATCAAACAATTGAAATGCATAACCTAAACCCAAATAATTCAATACCTTGAAGATGCAAGATGAGCTTGATTGATCAATTTGTTGTGTTGGTTGCTTGATTCTGCAGCATAACATTAAGATGAAGATGCTAGAATGAATGATAGATGAAGGATGCAAAGGCTCTAATGATATTTCAACAGAATAATGGTACTTGAAGCTTAATGCCTTTTAGAAAATTTGGCAGAATAATGTTACTTGAAGCTCAATGCATGCTAATGGCTTGTGAGGGGTTTGATTTATAGGAAAGGCTTGGTTCTAATGGACGGCTGAGATTAAAAAGCTAATTGATTGATGTGGACGGCTAGGATTGATTAGGTATTCCCACTCTTCAAGGGAGTTGTAGTCATTCGACACGTGTCAAGGAGAATAGGGCTCATGTGTGTTTGTGTACATAAAAAGTACTACATATAAAAGATATTAAATAAAAGGCTGTAGTACCACTTATCTTTTTTTAAATGAAAGAGGCACACATGTCGGCTAAATGATAAGATAAATTAATTAAATAAATAAAATTTATTTAATTAATTGGAAAGTCGGCTTATGATGAGAACTTAATTCAAATAAAATATTTGAATTAGTTAGGATATGAGTTGGATATTAATTAAATAAATAAAATTTATTTAATTATTTGGATAGTGGGATTAGGATATGATGTGGAAATTAATTAAATAAATAAAATTTATTTAATTATTTGGCTAATGGATTAGTGGGATTAAGAGTGGGATTAAGACAAAATGCTACATGATGTCTAAGTGATGTTTTTATCAAGGTGTTGCAAGACATGAACAAAGTTGGGACAATTTTGGGTGTCTACAACTCTCATGTCAGATGACATTGAGAAAATAGTGAAGGAAATAGAGGAAATCATTCTAAGAGTGCTGAAGGAACATCGTCTTCCAACCATTTATGATAAAGAAGAAACTGATATTGGAGATAATACATCTATTTTGAAAGTCATCACACATCAAGGTTTAGAACAAATTGATACTACTCCTCCAGAAATGGAAGAACAAGAGGAAGAGAAAAGCCATTAGAAAGTTAAGGAGAGCCCTGCACTAGAGAAAAATATTGATCAACAAAAGAACATAGACATGGATCCTCCGGAACAAAGTCAAGAAGAAGTATCTAGTAGAGAAAAAGACACTGCAGCTATCTCAATTGATTCTGAGGGACAATGGGATCTCGATGAATCTAAACTTCTTCAGGGATCAATTAATCTAGCCTCAATGTCACATGTGTAGAAACTCAAATTAGTTTCAACTATTCAAGCTAAGGCACAAGAAGAAATGGTAAAGTTACATCTTTAAGATAGTAAATTGATCAGTGATGCATCCAACATTCTGGAGAAGATGATGCCAATATTTCAAAAGGATGCCTCATTATCCTTAGCTGATCAACTCAAGGGTCTACTGAACTCAGTAAGTACACATTTTGAATCATTTGAAAAATCTGTAGAGGCTAAATTTAGAAAAGAGTTTGATGAGAAGAGACTGGTTATGTTAAAAACCATGTTAGTAAATGATGGAGCTTCGTTAGAAAATAAAATTAAATGCATTCAAAATGCCATTAAAGAAGCTAGTAAAATATAAAAATTTTACTTATCTTGGTGAGAAGTTACAGAGGAATTAGAATATAAAATAAAGGACTTGGAACTCAAACTGTTTAATATCTCTAAGACATATAATCTGGTAGTTGAGTCATTAAATGCCAAAGAGACACAGGTTGTAAATATTCACAATGATTTGAGCACTCTGATGAAGAAAAGGGAAGAAGTCAAAGATAGGTTGTGCCAACTAAGGGAACATATAAGTCCAAAAATTGATTCCATGACCAATCTAGGAGAAGACGCCTTGAAATCACACGCATTAATTGATACACCATCAGATGTGCAGAAGGCAAAAAAGCCTTGTCTTTTTGATAAATGGCAATGTCCATATTTTAGAGAGTTCAAGGAATAGGTGGAATGGAGAGATAGCTCTGATAAAGACTATCTATAATGATATTCTACCTTTAACCATAAATTGACATGGGAACGAGTACCTGTACATATGCAGCAGAATATGATAGTTTTTGAAGAATTTTTGAATAATTTTTGACATAATTTTGACAATTTTTGCTTGTACACCTACCTTTGCCATTGATGTCAAAGGGGGAGAGGAAAACCCATGAAAAATAAGCATACATCTAAAGGAGAATAGAAAAATAGAGTGTACAGAGTAAGGGGGAGCAACACAAGCATTTTCATTGAGTGTTGACATCAATTACAAAGGGGGAGATTGTTGGCAAAAGACACTGTTCTGATGAATGTTTGATTGTTGTCATTGATGGCAATAAGACAGTGCATCAGTATGGCAAAGAGACCCCACTTTGGAAGAAGATCTAGCTAAGTATGGGTAGTATGTAGAGTGGCAGTGTTTGTGGTGGTATGCTTCTGTAGTTAATTGCATTTATATGTGGATTAGGTATGTTGTTCATAACTACCTTGTGATCACTTGTTTAAGTCTCCAAGTTCTGACTTTCTCTGGTAGTCATATGAAGAAATGTCTACATCTGAGTAAACAAAGTTAAAGCAGAAACAATGCATAGTCTAGAAGAAAAATGTTCTACATTCCTTTGCTATGTAAATGTGTGTCTTGCAGTTCTAGAGTAAAGAAGATATGTGTCATGACTGCCTAAATCCAGAGTTGTAGCCTCTAAAGTTCTTTTGGTTTCATTCTACAAGATGTTCTTTACTAGCTTGCAGTCTAAAATGTTTCACAGTGGCAGGGCAACAACTTTGAGTTTTGCATTTCTTTAATTATACTCTGTGGCTTTGAAGGTATGCTAAGAGATCAATGATGAATGTTGAATATGATCTTTAGAGTCTCATTTGATCCACAGTGAAAGTTATGTTGTGACAATTTGATTGGTCAAGTATGTTCATGATAAACTAGCTGATAGGCATGATAGATCGATATGTAGAGAATTTATATTGTTTGAATAATCAATCCAAGTGATTGAATGATTGATGTTGAGCCATATGATGACTACTATATGATCGTTTGAGTCTGCACTATTGTTTGTTCTTAAGTTTGAGCCGACAAGGTGAAATACTTGGCTACATGTTTAATGTCTGGGTGGCTGACTGCATTGTGTGGTAAATCTAGTTGTGAATATATATACTTGATGGATTTTGGCATTGAGAGTGGATTTGTGTTGGAAAATATTGTGATAAGAGTGAGTTCGATCTAAGGCAGTTTTGTGATCTAAAGAAGATAGTGGACAGAAAAGCAGAGCAAGAAATCACATAACATACTTTATGAAAACCTTTGAGTCTATTTATTGAGCTTAAGGGAAACTACACTTCAGCATTCTTAGATGCATTTTTAGCAATCACATCTTGGTAATGAGCCAAACCTTCTCTTCTTTCTTCCTTTCTCTTAACAGTGAGCCTTTGTGCAGTGAGCACTTCTTAATAGGGTAGTGAGCCCTGGGAAGTGAGCCCTAGAGCAGTGAGCCTTCTTGTAATATGGTATTGTGCTATTGTAATATATTGTGAGCTAACACTCATCGTGGTTTTTCCCTTTTTGGGCTTTCCACATAAAAATCCTTATGCTCATGTGTTATGTCCTTATGGTTATTGTTCCTATGTTTATTCTTCTTTCATATTATTAATTTTGGAGATTGGATTAATAAACTTGTTAAGAAGTGGTTTTGTGGAATACTGAATCACCCCCTTCTTAGTATTCCTTACTATCAACAACTTTAACATGGGCATAGACTCCAAAGGCATGTGGTTCAAGTACAAACCTACATGGGCATGTTGCAGGTCATTGTGGTCACCCATGTCCTTTTTTGAGCATGACTTTTTTCTTCCAAGGCTACTAACTGTTCTGTGGTTACATAACACACCCTATTTTGCCCCAGTAAAATAGGGACCCAATGTTTTTGCTTTTGCTTGGTTTGTTTTGTTGTCCTTTGCTTTGGGTGGTATGGTAAAAGCAACATCAGTCAATATGCATATGTCATATCTTAAGCATGTCTGAATCTTGAAGTGTGGATCATAAATTGCAAATTATGATTTTCTATCATGAATCCTACCAAATGAAAGAGAATAAAATTCTAGGAAGGTTTACCTTTTCTAACATGCAGAAATTCCCTAGAAACAAGAAGTTATTCACAGTCAAAGTCTTGGTCATAGGTCATGTGGATATTCACCTTTACACTAAATTTCCTCACATTTGTTAATATTTGAACAAATTATCCCAACCTAAAAACTTTAAAAAAATGGTTAAGTAAAAGCCTTAGTATCCTAATATCACGATGTGCACACGTCAAATTTAACTCATTAGGCAGCGAAACCGTCATATGCACATGGATAGTCAATTTTAATAGCCAGACCTTATTCTAATGTCTCGACATTATCTAAATGTGCAGACCTTCCCCAATATCCTAATGATGTCACTTTTCTCATAATCAAGAATCACTTTAAAAGAGGTGACATCATCAGGACTTTTGAACTTAGGGATATTTCATGAGTTTTAATATTTGGATATTCCTTAGTATCTACATCCTATCCTTTTTAGGTTAAGCTAATAACCTTTATATGGACCAATCAAGTGATGCCACTTGGCATGCAGTTTGAGCCCCTATGTTTGTTTAACCTAGCACGGCCCCTTTCTAAAACAACTTTTAAGGCATGTGCACATATCTTATATTTCCAGTCCTCCATCACATTAGCCCTTCATATCACATTTTTTTTAATGATCCATCTCTATGGTTCATCATAGTATGTCTTTGCATTGCAAGTTACCTAAAGTGAAAATATGAAGAAGTGCGATGTGTGACAGGCATCCTATCCTGATGATGTCATGTCATCTCAACCTCATAAAGAACTCATTAGTCAACTTATTCATATGGATATTAACTTTTCATGGATCCAGACCTTATTCTTAATATCCCTATCTATGTGATGTCACTTCGCCCTGATTTAACATAGAAGATTTATCATGCTGAAGTCACATGGACATTTGTTCGCCTGGATATTTTGAACTGCTATTATCCTGATCTTCCAAATATCCATGCCCTTGTCTAACCAATGATTTTATGCCATGTGTCTAGGGGATATCTCAATCTAGTCTTAATAGAATTGAGGCCTGATAACATATTTTTAGTCAATGATGGC